>CM059557.1:27422777-29822777 GCA_030386875.1 Morinoia aosen | reverse complement strand
TTTGGACGGCAAACACGTTCACATTAAACAACCCCCGGGGAGCGGCTCGTTTTTTTACAATTATAAAAGAACGTTCAGCATCGTTCTTCTGGCTCTTGTGGATGCGCGTTACCGATTTATATTCGCTGATGTAGGAACAAACGGTCGAGTCTCAGATGCTACCGTTTGGGAGAAATGCCTTCTCAAGCAACAAATTGAAAATGGAATTATTGAGCTCCCACCACCTACCAAATTGCCAAATAGCGAAAAGGTTCTTCCACACGTGATTGTAGGAGATGATGCGTTTCTAATGAAAATCTAATGAAACCTTTTCCTCATCGCAACCAGACGGAGAGCCAGAGAGTTTTCTCATACCGTTTATCGAGGGCAAGGAGGACAGTCGAAAACACTTTTGGAATTTTGGCCAGTCGCTTCCGAATTTTTTTTAGCACCAATTGGTTTGTCTCCCGAAAAAGTAGTGGACATTGTTTTGTGTTGTTTAGTTCTGAACAATTATCTCATCACTGAAAACAGAGCTGATCTCTCGATAATTATGCCCAACAATGAAAATGTTGCGCGAAGGGGATCTGAAGGAGAAAGATACATCCCTCCTATAGCAGGAGGTTGTCAGACCGCACAAGCTAAAAATGTTAGGAATCAGTTCCGTGATTATTTCAACAATGAAGGTGCCATCATTTGGCAAGATCGCATGACCTAGTCATTGGTTGTTTCCAGAGCTAATGAATCAGGGTCTGGGCAAACGTATAGCAGAAAGAGTCGGAGTCGTTGGAAATTTGGTATGGTGTTTACATCAGAGCTGGAATCGTTATACGCTTATTGTAAAGGAACAGGAGTCAGAGCCTGACAGATTAATACTCCAAACGTTGTATCTTGTCTAGTTGAGTTCATAAATAATGAATAAACATTTTTTATCATTTGTCGCTTATACGTCGCATTGTAAGAATTAACCAATAATTTGTACATTCATATGATGTATTATTACCAACATTAACTACCTTAATGAAACTGACAGTTCTTAAGGTTCTTTAAACAATGAAACAAAGTATAAAAAATGTTTTGGCGTATAAATGATTAACCGAAATAACAATTTGTTGCACAATAACCGAAATTTTTAATTTATTGAAAATAATGTCCTCTAGGTGGCCATTCCGCCGTGAACATTGCTCATGACATCTCTTAACGTGCTTAGCTGAATCGCAACAATCTCATCTCGAATTCGCTGTTTCAAGACTGGAATACTCCCTGGTTGATTTAACTGATACACCTTCGTTTTAAGGAGCCCCCATATGTCATGAACAGTTTCCACGGCCGCCTTGATGAATGTGTGCGTCGGAATGGAGGCCAACTAGAGGACATTATATTCAAGAAATAATTAATTTCGTTTATTGCACACCAAATGATTGTTTAGGTTTATCATTTGTATACCAAATACATATTTTTTATACCTTATTTTTCATTGTCTTAAAAACCTCAAAACTTTTTCGTTTCACTGACGCACCGTGTGTGGTACACTTCGCAATCAAAATGTTCAAGATGAACCTATCGTTCAAACCATATAACAGCTAGCAAACTATTTTTGATTATTCCAAGAGTAGTTGTAGGCTCTCTTTCTGGCCTGCGATATTATAGGGGAATAAACTTCCCTTTACGACACGGTTCAATAAATTGATACTAGCCCGTTGCGTGCTCTCATGATTTATTTCAGGTAGCATGAACAAACATTAGTCCTTTTAACGGTAGCACAGTAATAGCAAACAGTGATAATAGCAATGACATTGGCAAGTTTCAAAATATTGAGGAATTGCGAGGTGTCTGGAAAGATAAAGAATAAAAAACTAAATAAGACGGTAACAAGAAATAAATGAATATGCATATGTCATCAATATATGTCTCAGTTTAATCAAATCCAATGTACTTAGAAATAAACAAAGACAATTCAATAGTGAACTACACCCTGGCCGATTGTCACGCATCTGGCGCCTAGAAAATCTACCTAGCATTAGCACGCTGGGATAATTCTTTCAACTACTTTTAAGAAGCATGGACGGCGCCAACACCAGCCCCTAAATTTGGGTTTCGATCAACCTCAAATTTAACCTTAAGATTACATCATAACTCTACTGTACACATACAGTTACTAATCTTCGAAAGAACGCAACAAAATTAATTTAGAGATTGTGCGCTCAATGAGAGTTGAACCCGTAGTACACAAGGAGGAATCTTTATTAGAAAAAATTTTTATTTCCGCCTTTCTAACGTTAGAATTATTGTCGGGAAAAAACCCTAGTTATTCGACCCAACGGCCACTGATTACGAGGCAGTTGGTAGTCTACTACAAGGACGAGGTCTCCCTTTTGATAAGATGCTCTTTCCGTGCACCACTTCTGGCGCTCAAGCAGCAAGATTAAGTACTGCTTCTTCCACCGGGACCAAAACAGATCAGCTAGGAATTGAACTTGCTTCCACCTCTCATCAATCCATCATCGTCGAGGAATGGGGTGAGTTTACGCAAGGGTTCTTTTCTTGCGAGAGTTCGATTTTTCTTTAGGCTTTCTAAAATTGATGGATAAAATTTTTCTTGGATATGTTTCAACACTGCGATTTCAGCTTTTTTTCAAATCGTAAACAGTTATTTCCGGAGTTGTTACCGCCATGTGCTGCATGAATTTCTTAACAAGCAGGAATGCAGCGACGCGAATTTTTAGTTTGTCCCAATTTGATGTCGATTCCATTAATTTATCCAACGGAGTTTCGCAGGAATTGATGCTGGTGGCCAATGCCTTCGCTTCCGGCTGCAGCTCGGCGTCGCCTGGAGGTAAGGTTTGGTCATAGTTCTGTTCCGGTGCGGACAAAATCAAGTCGTAGAGGAATCGAGGGCCTTTATTCCACAGGGAGGAATTCATGAGTGCGGCAGTATCCGCACCTCTGCTGATTATATCAGCGGGATTTTCTTTTGTATTAATATAGCACCAATCTTGTGCTGAAGAAAAGTTTCTAATAAAGGAAACTTTGTTGCTCACGAATCTCATGAAGCGGCTCGTTTCGCTTTTGATGTACCGCAAAACTGTGACGCTATCAGACCAGAAACGCACTGAACTTATTTCAGTGCACAATTCACGCTTTATTCTTTCCGACACTTCCACCGCCAACTTAGCACTGCACAGCTCTATCCTAGGGACAGTCTTTAGGGTCGAATTGTTGATTGGAGTTATGCGGGCTTTAGCGAACAACAATGAAGTTTCTGCCGTACCGTTTCCAAACAACCTTGCGTAAGCGACCGCGCCGTAAGCAGTTTCGCTGCCATCGCAAAAAATGTGTGGCGCCATAGGCAGCGTCGTATTAGCTGTGGTGATGCACCGCGGTACTTCGAAGTTAGGCAGTAAGTTGGCACTTTTCTTCCACTTTAACCAACGAGCGAGCAAGTCGTCGGGTAGGTTGTCGTCCTAAGAAAGTTTACGCGTGCCGGTTTCTTGAAATATCCTTTTCGCTGGAATAAATACGGGTGTAGCGAGACCAAGGGGATCGTAAACTGAAGCCATCGTTTTCAACATATCTCTTCTATTTTTCACATCCGCGTTTATAGTAACGGCGAATCCAAGCGTGTCCCTTTCTGTGTTCCAGACAACGCCAAGGGCTCTTTCCTCTGGCATGAGAGTTTTGTTGTCCAGAGTTTTGAATTTTGGAGACAAGTCCTCCGATGAAAGGGTTTCAATGAAGATCTTTGAGTTGCTTGCAAACGATGTTAAATTGAATCCTCCGGTTCCCGCAATGACTTTAATTTCTGTTTTCAACGAGATTGCTTCGTCGATGGCTTTGGTACTTTTCAAAAGATCATCTATGTAGACATTCTGAAGAATTGCTTTTCGTGCTGCAGAGCTGTGAGTTGTATCGTCGCGAGCAGTTTGCTGGAACGCGTAGTTAGCAACGCTAGGCGTACTTTTCGCGCCGAATACGTGTACGGTTAGTCTGTATTCTACAACCTTCGTTTTGTCGTCTGGTTCGAACCAGAACAATCTCATGAAGTCTGCGTGTTTCGTTGGCACCTTCACTTGATAATACATTTTCTCTACGTCAGCAGTAAAGGAGTGCGGAAACTTCCGAAATTTCATCAAGACTCCGATTAGGTTGTTAGAGAGGTCCGGTCCTTGAATCAGCTCATCGCTTAGGGATACACCCGAACACTTGAGCGAGCAATCGAAAACGATTCTGATTTTCTTTTTCAGTCTATGATACACGCCGTGATGCGACAAGTACCATGTTTTCCCTTGCTCGCGGGCCAATTCTTCGTCAGGAACCTTTTCTATGAAGCCTTTAACGAGCATCATGTTCATGAACTTGAAATAGTCTTCTGAAAGTTTCTCGTCTCTTTCGAGTCTCCTTTTCGTGGCCGAAAATTTGTTGTATACCTGATGACGATTGAGTGGGAAGTTAGGATTTTCCTCTCTGAAGGGCAAGTCGATTTCATAGTGGCCGGAATCGAGTTTTCTAATACTGGACGACACTATCTTTGTCCATTTAAGATCTTCGTTTGATGAGGAAACTTCTGTCGAGTCGTCTGCGAAATCACGTTTGAAATAAGATTCTATTTTCTCTTCCAAATCGTCAACTTCCTTTACCTTGACTCGGTGACAAAATACTGATGGCTTTTTCTTGTCTACAGGTCCGTTGAGAGCCCATCCTAAGTGATGAAGTGTGGCGAATGGCTCGTCTGTATTTCCATCAACGACAGCCAAAGGTTTTAGAAGCTTAGGAATATTCATTCCTATTAAGAGGTCGACGTTTGCATCAACGAAGTTAAACGGCACTTCACGGAGGTAAGTGAAATTCTCGATGTCATCGTAGGAAGGTACATCATCTTTTGAGAATGGCCACTCTGAATTAGGTTTAGTGTACACCACAGAAAGTATTACGCTGTTGTTGCCATCCAAATCAGTTAACTGAAGATTATTCACTACCATAGTGTTAATGACTTTATTTTTCTGATCCATGGTGGTCAATTTCACATTGGCAGTTTTGGCTCCAAGGCCGAGATGAGGCAACAGACTTTCGTTCGCCCAACAATCTGACGAACATGTATCAAGAGCGACGTTGATGATCATTTCTCCTTGCTTAGTTTTAAGTTTAACTGGTAGTATTGGGCAGAAGATCTTACTTTTGGTTGTGCCAGCCCCAGTCTCTTCAGCAATGGTACTCTTAGATGAACAGGTGCGAACTGGCTCATCACTCTTGTCGTCGGCAGTCGAATCCTTCACTGGAAAGGTTTTCCTGGATGGGTCATGCAGAACTGTGGGGTGTCTTTTACCGCAAATAGAACAAATCGATCTATTACGACAATTTTTAGAAAGATCGTTTTTTCGTAAACAACCATAGCATAGACCAGCTCTCTTCACTAGATCCGATTTTTGAGCAGGAGTCTTTTTCTTGAAGAAAATACAATCTTCAATTTTGTGGTTGGTTTTCTTGCAACACTCACATGGAATAAGGGTTTCGTCGTGGCTAGAATCTTTCTCGTCCACCGAGTTCCGAGAGTTCTGAGTGGATGCAAGCATAACCCTTTTAACTTCCGTTTTCCTTTTCACAGGTGGCTCATCGGCAATATTTCCGAAGAGCGGCTGGCGTAAAATCGCAGCTTCTTCGGAGACGAAGTCTACTAGGTTTTTGAACTTCACAACTCCCGCGCTGCCGAGTATGCTGTGAGTTCGTCGTCTCCATCTATCCCTCAACCTATATGGAAGTTTCTTCACAATTGAAATTATCTCACTTGGACTCTGCGATTGATTACAGTGAGACATGTTTTCGATGTAATGGTGACAGTTTAGCAGAAAAATAGATAGGTCTTCAATTGCTGCCGAATCTTCATTTTTAATAACAGGCCAACTGTTAAGTTGTGAAATATACGCATTCGACACTTTAAACTCGTTTCCATATTCCTTTCGAAGAAGATCCTTCGCTTTTCTGTAAGCCGTGCTAGCTTCGTAGTGGCTGCACGTTTGGACGAGTTTCCGAGCCTTACCAGACGTATACTGTTCAAGATAGATAATACGGTCGGAATCGCTCTGGCATTTAGACTCAATAGCGCGTTCGAAGCTTTTGATGAAGCTGTTGAACTTCGTTAGATTGCTGCCATCGAAACTCTGAAGATCTGTTTTAGGAAGCAGGGATCTTTCTTGACTTTGAACCAAGTTTGAAGAAATCTCGTTTTGGCCAGAAAGAATGTCGAGAAGTGAAGGCTTTGTCGAGTTGCAGCCATTCTCTTCACGAGCAATGCTTGGACAGCTCTTCGGCAAACTCGTGGGTGTGCCCTCACTGGCCGATTCGTCAGGAACTGAATCTTTACCAGGATCAGACACACCCAGCTTGTTGAGCTCGCGTTCAAGTACTTCCACTTCTATTTCAGTTTCTTGCTGCTCTGCTTCTTTCTTCATTTGTTCCAGTCTGAGCAGCTTTTGTATAATGAATCGGATTTTGAAGGCTGTATTTTTTTGGTTTAATTTACTTGCCGACAAATGTAAATATCGGAATTCATACTTATTATTGATTTAATCTTTCTGCGGTCGCTGAGTATTCGACAATTGTCTCTGACTGCCTTCCCAACTTCGTCTTGGAAGAGTCAGAAAAAGAAAATTCAGAGGTGACCTCAGAAGGTTGAAGGCTGGTTAGGCAGACTGATAAACGCTGGAGAGCCTGCCAGATATCTCCGCAGAACTGTGCCGTGGTCAGCTCCTCTTCCTGTTCGCCCTCGCTGGAACCCATGTTTGTGTGCGAGGTGGCGGGACTACTACCATGAGCGGCTAAGTCTCTCCTCTGCCTCCCCGGGGCATGGCTTCGTCGGCCTTCGTTCTCCTCACCGCCTCATCAGCGTCTTTACACTTCAACTTCATATCCAACTACGTAAGTCAGAGACATTCTCGTGTCGGGAATATTCAGCGACTGACTGTAGTTTTGAAGTTCTTGAATATACGTTCACAACCTGGTCTAATTTATTGAAGGACATTAATTAAACAATTTATTCATGGGAATATTTTTTGTTACCTTCATTCAAAGCCATTCAAAATCCGATCATTCTAAAATTGATTATTTTTCTCCAATAATTCCTTCGAATTTATCTAAATGATACTTCTAAATCTAAATGATACTTCGATCTAAATCTAAATGATACTTCTACACCTAAATTATACTTCTAAATCTAAATAATACTTCTAAATCTAAATGATACTTTTAAATCTAAATGATACTTCTAAATGATACATCTTTGACCTTCGAATATCTTTTCTTTATTCCAGCAATGCCCGTGTCCTTCACTAACGGAATAAGGCGGGGACGTGCGAGAGCGCCGCGACACAGTCAGTTTTTGGCTGGCCTCTCGCGCATCGGACGGATTAAACCAGTGCCGCACATTACGCCTGTTTAGCTTTATTTTTTATGATTCATTTATTCTCTTACGGCGAATTGTTATTTATAATATAGAGAGCCACATGTTAAGCATTGATATCTAAAAATAAATTTATCTAAATTGGCTTATATTTTCGTTGCCCCGCCATAATATTTTCGTTAGCTTTTCTTCGAATTCTAACTTCTCGCGTTTCAGTATCATTTCTTGTTCCGCTATTTTCTTTGATCTCTTCAATGCCAACTTTTGAGCAGCAAACTTGGCCTTTTGTTGTGCCAACCGAAATTCAGCAGCAGACGATCTTGATGAGCACTTACTAGACGCAGCGCGAACCAGACCTACATCGGGAGGTTTGTTAGTGAGATCCTCTACTTTAGAGCGAAAACGATCAATAGATCCTTTATGGGACTGCAGCCACTGTTCGAGCTCTTCAGTATCACAGGCTGCGTGTAACGCTTCCAATCTTACGAGGTATTCCGTGTAATGTTCGCGAATCAGCGTTCTGTTGGTCGATGCGTCAGGCAGAAGCTCCTCAATTTCGTTCTGCTTTCTAGTTAGGGATCCCAACTTTGCGGCTGGTTTCCTGGTTTGGCTGGCCTCTTCGCTAGGTTCCTCGCCAGGCTCCTCGGCGTCCATGGTAGACCGAGGTGGAGGCGTGCGATGCATAGTTTACGAAAGGCTTCTCACTTTACACTTCAATAAATTTATCACTGCACCACGTATCTTGCACGTATTTTGAAACTAATGTAGGCTCTCTTTGTGGCCTGCGATATTATAGGGGAATAAACTTCCCTTTACCACACGGTTCAATAAATTGATACTAGCCCGTTGCGTGCTCTCATGATTTATTTCAGGAAACATGAACAAACATTAGTCCTTTTAACGGTAGCACAGTAATAGCAAACAGTGATAATAGCAATGTCATTGGCAAGTTTCAAAATATTGAGGAATTGCGAGGTGTCTGGAAAGATAAAGAATAAAACTAAATAAGACGGTAACAAGAAATAAATGAATATGCATATGTCATCAATATATGTCTCAGTATAATCAAATCCAATGTACTTAGAAATAAACAAAGACAATTCAATAGTGAACTACACGCTGGCCGATTGTCACGCATCTGGCGCCTAGAAAATCTACCTAGCATTCGCACGCTGGGATAATTCTTTCAACTACTTTTAAGAAGCATGGACGGCGCCAACAGTAGTACTTGATAAACAAATAGTATTTATTCTAGCAAGATTCATTCATTTGTATTCGTTGCATGTAAACATACTTGTACTGCTAGGTATATTTTGAGTAAATTGTATTTAAATATATTTTATTGTCCAAATATATACTAATAAATAATATAATTTTTCATCAACACCGGGAGTACGATCAAATACTTTCAAAAAATATAAAGCAGATAAAGAGAGAAACTAAATACGTTCAACGATTTCTAGAACAGCTATTTGCAGATGTAACAAAGACGATACTTCACGAACGATATAAGTATTTTTCCAACATTCTTATGGTGTGAATTACCTCAGGATGAGAAGCAGAGAGCGTTCCCTGAGTTTCCAGGTTTGACGTGCTGCAAGACGGGACCGAGGGTGTGTCGTCAAGAGTGGACGTTGAAGCCCTGGGCTCATCACCGTCTCGAAGGAATAGCAATTCATTGAAGCACCTAAAGGATACGAATGGCATTATATATCATTAATTCTAAATGAATGATGTTATAGCTACATCTTTAAAAGCAAATTATTTCGGCTCTATATTTACAGAAGAAGCATTTTTTGATAAGAATTTGTATGTTAAACCGAGCTTTTTTTCGAAAGGAGTATTTTCGATCAGTGTTCCATCTTTGTATAAAATACATGAATACAATTTATTCAAAAGTCAGTACATGGATGCAAAGCTATGCCTTAAAACTATAAGTTGACAAAATAAAAGGAAGAGTGCAGAACACAAAGAGACATTCTTCACTTTCTGGATGCGCCAATTTACACGCTTGTAACTTCTGGCTACTCACTAAAAGCGGGTTAAACGGATTATTTATAAACGTAGAGTAATATAAGTTACAACTTGTCGAAACTCAAAACATTTTCGAAATATAAAACTGCATACATAAACAATATACTCACCAAAGAGTCGGTGTGTACACTTCATTAGTTGACATGCCAGATTTCTTGGAAGAAAACGCTCTAAATTCTTTTCTGATCTGCCTTCGAAGTGTGTTAATTTTTCTCTTTACACCATCCTCATCTAAACTGATATTGTGTCGCTTCATAGCGTCAATGACACATTTGAACGACTTGCTTCTAATGTCCCTGTTCTGATATTCGTTGCTGTGCACTTTCCATAGAGCGGGCTGCTCCCGAAAATAACTAATAAAAGAAGCCGTCGCTTCTCGATGCCAGGCGGAGGCCATTTGATTTAAAGGAGCAGCTACAGACATCCTCACTAGACGCCCGCAGGGCAGACACTGACATGCAAATAGAAGCAAAGCAGCAGTCAAACCCGACAGTGGCGAGTGCCGAGTAGAGAGCAAAAGAGAGCACGCATGCCCAAATATGGTGTTGCGGAACCGACAGTGTCAGTGTTGACTGACGAAAAAACTGATCGTGTGAAAGGCCTTTCAAACCCGACAGTGGCGAGTGCCGAGTAGAGAGCAAAAGAGAGCACGCATGCCCAAATATGGTGTTGCGGAACCGCGAGTGTCAGTGTTGATTGACGAAAAAACTGATCGTGTGAAAGGCCCTTAAGACTCTACTAGCGAAGGTGACTGCTCCTGATGTAAGTACAAAAACGTTTAAAACTTACGCAATTATTGATGAACAATCTACAAACTCCTTTGCTGCGCCCGAACTTTTTGTTTACTTCAACATTAGTTCCCCCTACTTGTGAATATTCTTTGAGTACAACTATTAAGTTAAATTCACGTATCGCGGGTCGAACTGTAAACGGTTGTAGAATTCGGGGCATTGGCGAATCCGTGGTGTTCGATCTCCCTAAATTGTACGAAAACAGATTCATTCCTGATACTAGATCGGAAGTTGCTACTCCAGATATTGTGAATAGTTTCCCAGAACTTTCCGAGCTTTCTTGTAATTTTGTGCCGTTGGATACTAACGTAAAAGTTACTTTGGTAAATCTGAAGGAGATGACAGTTGTCGATTTTCCACTTTTTGGTGCCTGAACCTAATTAATTGAATCAAAATAAACAAGTTTTCTTCTATTCTTTTTTCGTCTCAAATGAGTATTTTACGATTTATAGCGGTAAGTTTAGTTTCGTCATTGATGACGAATGCGCTCGAATAAGCAGCTAGTCATCGATTTTCGAATTTTTGTTGCTTGAAACATGGTAATAACATCGAAATAAACAACTTTTATTCTATACACTTTTTTCGTCAAATGAGTGTTTAACGAGGTATAGCGGTAGGTTTGGTTTCGTCTTTCAAGACAGAGCGCTGGAAGCGAGACGCCATTGCAGTATTGCCATACAACTCGATCAAAGAATTTCTTTCCGCTTCAAAGACCGGAGTTGCGGTAAGTCATTTACCGCTATAACTAATAAAATACTCATTTGAGACAAAAAGTGCATAGAAGAAAACTTGTTTATTTCGATCTAATTAACTATGCTAAGGCATCGAAATTTACGAAATCGACAACTGTCATCTCCTTCAGATTTACCGTTACTTTATTGCTAGGTCGAGATTCAGGCCAACTAATGGCTACTACCACTATCGAAAACAAAGCTCGCATTGCTCATAAAACTCTGTTGGGTTGGGCGTTAGTGGGTCAGAGCTGCCCTGGTCAGCAGGAAGTTTCTGATCGTAGTAAAATTTTGACATGTCGTACTACTTTAGATCATGAGCATTACGCGGCGTCCCCTGTATTTCCAACGCCTAACAAGCTATTCACTGAAAACAAAGATGATCATATCGAAGGTCTTTCCGTCGAGGATCGTATGTTTTGCGACATAATACAAAAGAACATCCGTGTTAACTCGTACGGAAATCTAGAGATGCCGTTGCCGTTTAAAAATGAACTACGGTTAATGCCGGATAATAAACGCGCCGTGTACAACAGGCAATTTAACACGCTCAAACGTTTGAAGGATAAGCCGAGCGAGCTGAAAGAATGCGTCGAGTTTATGTCAAACATGATTAATTCTGGTCATGCTGAATGCATTCCATCAAATGAAGTTAATCTTAATAACGGTAAGATATGGTATTTGCCATTGTTCCATGTAAGACACCCTAAGAAAAACAAGGTTAGGTTAGTGTTCGACAGTGCAGCATCCTATGGCGGCACAAGTTCAAATTCCATGCTGTTACCGGGACCTGATCAGAACAATAACTTGCGCGGCGTCCTTACTAGATTCCGTGAAGAAGACGTTGGTTTCGTAGTTGACGTTTCCTCGATGTTTCACTCCTTTCACGTTAGTTCAGAATATAAGGATTACATGAGATTCTTCTGGTACAAAGACAACGACCCGGAGAATGCTCTGGCCGAATATAGAGCGTGCGTTCACATATTCGGAAACACGTGCAGTCCTGCTATAGCAACTATAGGGTTACGCAAGGCCGCAGATTCTTTACTAACCGATAGAGAATGTTCAACTTTGAATTATAAAACTCATCAGTATATTCACGATAACTTTTACGTGGATGATGGGTTAGGAACTGCTCGTACGAGTACAGAAGCTATTTGCATTCTTAAGAAAGCTAAAGAAGCTCTTTCGCAATATAACATTACTCTTCACAAAATAGTATCTAGCGATGGGTCTGTTGTCCAGGAGTTTCTGGACCATGAACGCGGAGAAGTTACCATTTTGTATTTAGACGATTCATTAGAACATCGCACCCTAGGAGTAGCGTGGAATGTAATTTCAGATTCAATCGGTATTAAAGTAAATACTCCCGATAGAGATTTTACAAAGCGCGGGATATCATCAGTAATTAATTCAATTTCCGACCCTATTAGTTTGGTCTGTCCTATAGTTCTCGGTGGCAGATTAATACAGAGGGAAATTTTGCCTCGTAAGACTGACGAGAATAATTACTATTCAGCATACGATTGGGATGATGCCCGACCAGTTACGCTCTAAATGGGATCAGTGGAAAAACTCCCTTTCTGCTTTGTCCAATATAAGTTTACCTAGAAATTTCAAACCTAAAAAGTTTGGACTAGTAAAAAATATTTTTTTGTATGTTTATTGTGATGCCTTAGCGAAAGCTGTTGGAAATGTGATGTATCTGAAGTTCATAAATTGCAAGGACGATGTTCATATTGGTTTTCTTTCCGCGGAAAGTATACTAGCACCGCGTTCTGCAACTTCCATGCCTAGGCTAGAATTATGCGCAGCTGTAAATGCTGCCCATTCTGCCTATCGAGCCGTTACGGAATTAAACAATAAACCAGAGTCCGTTTCATTTTTTACTGACAGTAAGGTAGTTATCGGTTACCTAAATAATACGAATAAAAGGTTCTCTCAACACGTAACTAGAAGAGTGCAAATGATAACAAATGTATGTTCGCCTTGTCAGCGGAACTATATTTCAACTAAAAATAATCCCGCCGATATAGCTACGCGGCCTATTAGCGTAAACGACCTGACTAATACAAATTGGTTCGTTGGTCCGGAAGATCTTTATCTAAACGATACTAATGCTACGCCACCTGAACAACTTGACAATTTACCTGAATAAATAACCGACATTAAAGTTCTGTACTCGGGTAATAAACGGCAGTCGCCATTTTCGCAATTGCATGGTAGGTTTTCATGGTGGCCCAAAGTTATAAAAACTGTTAAAATGGTAGTCCGGTTCCTCGCGTCGAAGTGTCCTAAATTTACAAGAAAGTTCAATTTGTCGGATGATCAAAATCTGAGCAGTTTTGCTCTGTGTGGGATATTGAAGGATATCCAAAAAGATTCATTCAAAGTACAATGTAATCAGATCTTGAAGAACGATCCTCTATCAGGTAAAGATAGCCTAATTAATCTAAGTCCAATTCTTGACGAGTTCGGCATTCTGCGTGTCGGAGGTAGACTGCAATATAGCAACTATCCTTTCAGCACCCAGTGTTGTTGCCTGATAATCATGCAGTCGCCATTCTAATAGTTTCATACTATCATGCTAGAACAGGGCATCAAGGTAGACTAATAACTCATGGTGCTATAAGAGATGCGGGGTATCACATAATTAAGGGAAAGAAAACCATAAGTAAATTCATCAAGTCATGTATTACATGTCGTCGTCTAAGAGCAGCCTGTGAGACTCAAATAATGGCTAATTAACCCCAAGACAGACTATCTGCAGTCGCTCTTTTTACAAACGTCGGGTTAGACGTTTGTGGTCCTTGGTATGTAACGGACGGGAAAACTACGAGAAGAGCTTCCGGGAGACCGGGACAAAGAAAGTTTGGGCAGTTCTGTTCACGTGTCTATCTTCTAGTGCAGTGCACGTGGAACCTTTGCCTTCGCATGATACCAGTTCGTTCCTCAACTCACTTAGGAGATTCATTTCACTTCGAGGTGGTTGCAAGTTGATTCGTAGTGACCGTGGCACTAATTTTGTTGGTGCAGCGAGGGACTTCGACTTCAAAGAAATCTCTACCTTCCTCGATGACAAGGAATGTAGGTGGGAATTTAACCCTCCGCACTCTTCCCACTTCGGCGGCGTATAGGAGCGCAAAATAGGTCAATTGAAACGCGCTCTTGATGCATCAATATTAAAGACATCCTCCAGAACCTTAACTCGTGATGAGATGTATACTCTTCTACAAGAAGCTACCAGCATCGTTAATTCCACACCTCTATGGGAATTATCTGAAGATCCAAATGACCCTCAACCTTTATCGCCTTCCATGATCCTGAACTTGAAAGAACCGACTACTTTCAACGTTGAAAATTTCACTGATAAAGATTTGTTGTCATACGGTAAGTCGAGATGGCGGAGAGTACAACACTTGGCCAACGTCTTTTGGAAGTATTGGAAAACTTTTTATCTTCATGAACTACAAACGAGACAACGTTGGGCAAAAAGAAATAAAAATTTGCGTGTTGGCGACGTGGTTCTTCTAAAAGATAGAAATTTGAAAAGAAACTATTGGCCAATGGGCAGAATACAAAACGTTAAACTAAGCAAGGATCGAGTTGTACGAAGTGTTGAAGTGAAAGTGGCAAAATCGACTGACGACGGCGTTAAATTTAGGGTTTACACTCGACCAATTTCAGAAGTAGTATTGTTAATTGAAGAGTCAAATTGAACAATCGATTGGTTAATAATTGATAATTAATAACTGGTGATAATTCCTAATTAATTTGAACTCGGCTACCGGGCAAGGAACACGTACTTGTTCGGTGGGGAGTGTTATGCCCTGGCATGAATTTTGTAATTAATTAAACTTTTTCTAATAGCATTTGATATAGAACTTACGACGTAAGTTACCCCGAAACGTAATAAGCGAGCGCACTTGACTGGAACGTCCCCATTCGCTAGTTGACCATAGTCGAAGCTGCCACGTAATTTTTCGTGTTAAACGTTCGTGTTTATTTAGTGTATAATTTGGCTGTTCACCGTTGTTTCGACGGACTTGTTATAGTGCAACTTTAATTGCATTTCTTAACTACTTAGGTATTGAAACTTGTAGATAGGTGATGTTGTACTGTTTCAATTGGTTATTTGTCGATAATTTCTTAGAAAATTGTTAAAACCACCTTAATCGACGCTGAATGTTTTCATTAAACTTTTAATGGTAATTTTTCTAGTAATAGTTATCACGCATAAGTCTGAATCCATAAAATATTTCATAAGTATATTTGTGTTTACAGAACTGTAACTGTCGTAAGTTAGTGCAACGATGAGAAATTGTATATTTACGAAATATAATGCAAACTTCGCCACGATAAACAGTGCGAATTATTTATTTCGAAATGTAATTTAATTTGAAAGATAAAAGCTGAATTACACATTTGAAATATAAAATATTTGCTATAAAATAATACAGTGTAATTTTGCATTAGTTTGATTGCGTATTGCGTGCTGTATTTCGTACTAGGCCGTTATGTTTAGTGTTTACCAGTTAGGTTAAGTACTTGCCAGTTTCCTGATTATTACAATCGTGACATGAATTGAGCCCTGAAATATCTAGTCTTCGTAGTTAAAATATTAGCCAACTTAATAAAGCAAAATTGGATTTAGTTACTTAGTATAAACCTCTTCTTTGTCGACTTTCAGATTTTACGAAATAAAATGAGACTGAAATCCTTTCAATCTTCTACCGTTAACTGGCTGAAAATTTCTGCTAACATTACTGCAGCGGAACGCTCAGTTTCTCTTAATCTTTTAAAGCTTTTTAATTGACCTGATATCTGTGTCATGCCTTATTTCTAGAAGTCATAATGTCATGAAAGTATTTTGAAACAGATTTTTTTGATGGTTTGTTGTAATTATCATTTTGGCAGACCATATCAGTCTCCATATATAAATATTTGTCAGACTGTTTTCTCTAAAGAATTTGCCTGTATTGGTTTCATTCCCTAATTTTTAAATTTTCAGAGAATTCATATATAATTTCAGTGCTAATACAAAATAGTTTGATTTGATGGTTCAACCTATTTGTCTACTAGGTAGTAAATTAGTAAAAAGTAGTAAAATTTGTCTCAGGGGTCTACTTTACGTGTCAAGGTAGTAAAAATTGTGAAGTGGGATAATTTGTTGGAAATTGAAAGTAAAATACATGTGTATTAGGAATATAAAGAATTTTAAAAAGTAATTTCTTACAGAATCATAAATTTGCACCAGCCTATAGGAAATATTCGTGTAAGGAGATATTACATTCCCCCAGTGTGTACTACACCTTTCTACCTTTAATTTAAAAAAGCTTAAGTTCAAATTTAAAAAGCTCAAGTTTAATATTAAAAGATTTAAAGATGGGAGATAATGTATGAATTCACCAAGTCATGGTATAAATGCGTAGAAATAGAACTATTAGTGAAAAGAGATTTGTCTCTATTTTGGTATTATATTTCATGCGTAATATGATATTAGATAATAAACCATTATTTTAGCAGCCTTATTGTTTAAATATAATTTCGAAACTATGTAATGTTTAACTTCTCAGTCAGGGTAGTTTGTCAATTGTCATACTGTTACTTATTACATGAAGTTTACGTAGATAATTTCTGTCAATAGTACTGGTGATATGTATAGCAAATGATTCATAGGTAAAACTAAAAGAATGTCAAGTTAAGTACAAAACCACAGCAGCTCGGCATTGTCTGATATTCAATTTACTCTAAATTCAATGCCAGTACTTTTGAATAAATATGAGTTCTCTCAAATAGACTTTAATTATATTATCACTGAAATAATTGTATTACTATTGTTATTACATAGGTACTAGGGTGACTCTTATATGGGGGTAAAAAACTTTTTTTCTAATTTCTGCTGGGACTGACAGCCATCTTGTGAGATTCTACTTAAAAACAATGTGTGTAAATTTTTTTCAAAAATATCGATATTTAGAGGTCGCACAAGGAGGTTAAAGTTCGTAAAATCGCAATAAAATATATTTTGAGGTTTTTTCGTCATATATGCTTAATATTTGGTTGTTTTGATTAGAAACTAGTAAATGGCGATTATTTTTTGCTTGATTTAATTTTTCAGGCTTGAAGATGAATCATTCCTAGGTCCCCCTCACAGTATGTCGAGAGTATTAGCTGCTCAAAGGCAGGGGTCTCATGGGCGCCAATCTCCCACTTATGTCGCCTAGTTTGCAGGATCTAAGTTTGACTGCTGGCGGTTGGGAAGAATTTTTGGTGAGCCTCTACAACCTGCAATAGGTACTCCTCTTGTCCTTCATCCTTAGTTAAGGTCAGGTTGTATGTTTGCATCATTGCCACTCCATGCTCTGCGAAGTCGTTGACCACTCGAAGAACTTTGATACGCTGTTGGGCGTCCAAGTAAGCTGGGTCAGTATTCCAGGCAGCAGGGTCAGTGGCAAAAAAGGTTGTGTCAATATCAAATACCTACAAAAGCTTCATGGATCCTTTTGTTACAAAGTCTGCGATAGTTTTATAGGTGAAGGATGCGTCTCTGGTGTCAAGTGTGACTCGACGTGGAGGATCCTCTGACCCTTCTTCATTATTACAGGCCTTCACCATGTCTCGCTTTATTTCCAAGCTTACACTGTCATCAAAGAACGTCAAAGCAACCAATCGTTCACTCAAGTACCCCAAGTGGCGCCCCAATGAAGTAGATGTAGATTTAGCTATTTCCTTATCCAGATATGCTATTAGTTCCTTCAATAGAGCTAGGGTCTTGCGTTGGGGCTGATGTTGGATTAGGAGCTTTGTACCAAGAAGTCATATAGGTAGAGACGCTGAATTCCGCAAATCGCTTGATTTTGGAAAGCTCATTGCGTGTTAGCATGAATTTATATTGGTGACGAAACAAGAACACCTTTATGGCATATACTATTTTTGCCGTCCATCGTGCACGATGTAGAGCACCAGAGATGCAATGTGTGTTCCTCGCTTTGGCTGCCCACCAAGAACAATAATTGACAGCTCCACTAGCTCACGATAATCATCTCTTGGGTGCTTCCCATCAAGTAGGCATTGGAACTCCACCATAAGGTCATTACGTTGATTGAGTAGGTTTTCTGACATGTTATCCATTTCCATTTCTTTTGGTGTTGTCTTGTCCAACTCAGCCCATGTTGTTTTGAACCTCTTGAAAAGTTGAATCTCAGGACCACTAGAGGGTTCAAAGCAAGTGGAAAACGCTTTCTCACTAACTAATTCGTACATGTGGTGGCGAAAGGCTAGTTGGAGAACTTCATGCCTTAGTCGTTGCTCTACGATAGTGCATGCCCCTGCTGCCAAACCTGTGTTCGAAGTAGTGGTATCAAAGGATAGAGCAACCACCTGTTTTTCAATGCCCCAATCGTAGAGTGATGTCATTATTGCGTCAGCAGCAGCTTATCCGGTTCCATTGGGAACACTGGGCACCACGGTATACTGAAGGAGGTAAAGTCACTTCTACGGGTACAGCCGCGCATATTCGCTAATTCGACTGGCCAATAGAAAGCTTCGTATCAAACAAGCCGGATGACATCACTCGCACGCAGCATGACGTCAGCGGCGGCAGCGTGCGTATTACCACACAGCGTACTCTGCCTTCCAGACGTACGATCAACAACAGGACCGACTGCCGGCATGCCTCCACGTATCCGGGTTTAGATTTTTGGAAAATTTAATTCCGTCCGGCTACGTGCAAATTTACAAGAACTAAAAGGTCGTCCATCTTCAATTTAATCATAACGGTAGCTTCGTAAATTGAAAGCCCTTTCCAAAAACATTAGAAAATTTACTTTATTCAATCATAGAAGACGTTTTATTATCTTTTCATGCGGATGAGGCTGACGATTGCGCACCGGATCGTAAGGATAATATAAACTTCTGTACTTATATGTTTATTTGAAATGAAACATGCTATATATTTCGCTTCACTGGAAAAGATTATACGCAAGTTTAAGCCTCCGTGACCGCTACATGAAAGGGCGTATCGAAGAAAGGAAGCAGGAAGGCACCATTTGGTATGGATTTGAGAAAATGCGGAATATATGCACGAGATGCATAGAAATAGTAAGCTATGAAAGAAGTTAATGAAACAAGACGAAATTGAAGAAGAAAGTCGTAGGTGGTGAAAAATAGGACACCAGTGAACTGAAAAAAGATGGTCCATAACAAACCAAAAAGCTTTTCTATTTCAACAAAAAGAAAGCCTACACAAGCTTCAGCTCGGACCCTCACATAATCCCCCTGGGAGCACTCATTCCCACATACAATAGTTGCATCCCCCTGAAGGGAAGATACCCTGTACATAAAAATATTAAATTGAGGAGCAAGATGGCAAAATTAACGCTGAAGAAGGAAATCATAGGTGATGAGAAACGGAACAGCAGTGAATAAAAAGAAAAGAGAGTTTTTGAGAAAAGAAAACAAAGCTTTTAAATTGTAACAAAAAGAAGCCCTACGAAACTCTAACCTTGGGACTTAACTTAACTAGTTCTTTGAGAATGGGGAGCAAAATCAAAGAGACAATAATTATTAGTCCTTGGAATAATATTTTCCACACTTAAAAATACACTAAATTTATATCACGTAAATTTTTGGCGATAATGAATGAAATAAACTATTTTCCTCTCAAAACAACATTTGGTATACCTCCTCTCTATGCGCGTTTCGACATTTTCCAGCTATAAATTCCAAAATCTACACAAAAGAAACAACATAAAACTAATTGCTTAAATCTGGGAAAGGACTTGAGTAATCACATACGACGAGTGACTAATTAATAATAAGCTGCAGCACTCCCAATGCATTAGCGCTATATTCAAACATCAGGACGCTCTCCGTGCCAGTAAGTAAAGAATTATAAAATAAAAATAACCTGAACACTTAAAATTCACAAATGAATAAATTTAGCTTAGTGGATTATAAAGATAAAGTTTAGAATGACCAGTTAGTCAAAATCACAATTTGAGTACCAATTCTTTTAACTCTGCAATACTGAATGAAACAATATATATCATAGTTTTACAGAGGTTTCCATAAGTTAGTTATAAACAACCTTTCCAAAAAAGTTGGAGTGCAGAGGGTTATTATTATTATTATTATTATTATTATTATTATCATTATTGAAACAGATCCACAGCCGAGTTCTTAAGGCTGGTGGAGGGTTGTCCTCGGGATGTTCCAGTTGGAAGTGGTGTATCGAGTGTTTTACGCTCTTCTTCCTTCCTTCCTTCCTTCGCAGCCTTCGGTCCCTCTAGGCGTAGCGTTCCGGGGTGCGTCCCGCACCCTGAGGATCACAGCCTTCTTCTCTTCTCTATATTCGAGTTCAGTTCTTCTCAGTGGGTTTAGCTTCAGCTCAGTGTCCGGTTTTATCCGAGCACCTTGCGAAGAATGTGGGCTGTTCCCAGGAGCACTGACTTTTGCAGCAGTCCAGGGTGGATTTTATCACAGCCGATGCTACCCAGATACCTTTCGAGATTGGTGGTTGAGGCCCCAAGTGTCCCAATCACGATGGGAACCACCTCGGCGCGGCAGCCGTGGGTCGAGGCGAGCTCGACCCGGAGGTCTTGATACTTGAGGATTTTCTCAGCCTCCTTTTCGACGATTCTTGAGTCGTACGGAACTGCCACGTCAATGATCTTGATCTGTTTCTGGGTCTTGTTAACGACGACGATGTCCGGTCGTCTGGCTGTGATGGCCCTGTCAGTTTGGTGGAGGACGTCGTAGAGAAGTTTGATGTCGTCGTTTTCCATCACAGTCTTGGGCTCGTGCTGGTACCAGCGGTCAGCGCAGGGGAAGTTGTGAGTCTTGCACAGGTTCCAATGTAGAGTTTTTGCTACCTTGTCGTGCCTCCTCTTGTATTCCCTCTGCGCCAGCGCCGAGCACTCGCTGATCAGGTGGTTGACGGTTTCGTCTTTGGTTTTGCACATCCGGCATTTTGGGTCGTTGCTTGTGTGTGTGATTCTAGCTGCTCTGTTTTTTGTGTTGAGGGCTTGTTCTTGCGCGGCAAGGATCATGCCCTCAGTTTCTTTCTTGAGTTCACCTCGATTCAGCCAGTTCCAAGTGAGTTCGGGTTTTGCTTCTCGAGTTTGTCGGGGGTATTAGCCGGCGAGTGCCATTCCCTCCCACTTCTGGAGTCGCTCTCCCCTTCTCCTCTCCTTGAAACTGTCTGAGGTCTCTTCCTCTTTCAGGGTCTTCGATGTCCACACCAGTTTCATCCAAGGATCCTGGTGCTCTCTCGTGTACTGGCCGAGTGCTCTGATCTCACTCTGGATGCACTCTTCCACTTCAAGCAGACCTCTTCCTCCTTCCTTTCTCTTGATGTATAGCCTGTCAGTGCATGATCGGGGGTGGAGTGCCCTGAAGATGGTCATCAGTTTTCTGGTCTTCGTATCTAGCTGCTTTTGTTCGAGCTTCGTCCATTTAACTATTCCGGCGGTGTACCTGATGACCGGTACGGCCCATGTGTTAATGGCTTTGATGATGTTGCCGCCGTTGAGATTAGATTTCAAAATTAACCTTACTCTGCTGAAGTATTCTTTCCTGATCTTTTCCTTCATCTCGGTGTGCAGAACGTTGTCGTGTTCAAGCACTCCTAGGTATTTGTACCCTTCTTCTTCGATCTGTTCGATTGTTTCGTTCTCTAAATGGATACCTTCAGTTGCTGAGACTTTGCCTTTCTCGATGTTGATGAGGCCGCGCTTGCTTATTCCGAATTCCATTCCGATGTCGTGGGAGAATTCGTGCACAACTTTCACAAGTCTTTCGATCTCACTAGCGGATCTTGCGAACAGCTTGAGGTCGTCCATGTAGAGTAGGTGGTTGAGGCTGTTATTGCGGTCGTACTTGAATCCCAGGCCCGTGTTGTTGAGGACCTGAGTCATTGGGACCAGTGCCAGTACGAACAAGAGTGGAGATAGGGAGTCGCCTTGAAAGATTCCTCGACGGATGTTCACCTCTCCCAGCTCAGCGTTTGCACACGTGAGCTGGACCTTCCAGTTAGGCATGGTAGTTGCGATCAGCCGCCGGACGTTTCCTGCGACTCCATATGTCTCCAGACATTCGAGGATCCATGAGTGCGGGACCATGTCGAAGGCCTTTTTATAATCAATCCACGCCATGCTAAGGTTCTTGTGTTTAGCTTTGGCGTGGGTCATGATCAGCTTATCGAGCAGAAGATGGTCTTTCGTCCCTCTCGTTCCCCGTCTGCATCCCTTCTGCTCGTTAGGGAAGTAGTCGCGGCTCACTAGGTGCTGATACATGCTCTCGTAGATCATGCCGGTGAGGATCTTCCACATGACCGGGAGGCATGTGATGGGTCTGTAATTGCTCACCGCTGATCCTTTTTCCTTATCCTTCTGTATCAGCACCGTCCTTCCAGTTGTCATCCAATCTGGCACAGTGCCTGATGTTAAGCATCTGTCCAGGTTTTCTACCAGCCTGGGATGGAGGGATGTGAAGGTCTTGATCCAGTAGCCTTGGACTTTGTCTGGACCGGGGGCCTTCCAGCTCTGCGTTTTTCTTATTTGCTTTTGTAATCGCGCCGCCGTTATCCGGAGGTCTTCGTCCGGATTGACGTCTTTGGCGATGCCTTGGAGCCATTCAGCCTCGGCGTTATGCTGGACCTCTTGGCTCCAAATGCCGCTCCAGAAGCGCCGCGTACCTTCGGCTTCCGGAACGTCCATTTCGACATTTCTGTGGCGCAGTTGTTTGTAGAATCGTGACTGGTTGGTCGCGAACATTTTGTTCTGTTGAAAGCCAGCGATTCTGTTCTCATATCTAAGGATTTTGCTTCGTTTTGCCGATAGTCTTTGTTTGAGGGTTTCTTCTACCAGTTGTAGTCCTGCCTCCCTGCAGTGGTAGATACCCTCGAGTTCCGCCATTTTGTTTCTGCAGGTCAGTCTGCCACGTCTCCATTCCGAGATCCAGCTTAGATGTTTCCGGAGCTCATCTATGCTTTTTTGGATTCGGTGTTTCCACGGGGGGTCTTTCTTTCCTCTCGGCCGGTTGGTTGCCGGCGGAGGAGCAAGCTCTTTGGAGACTAGGAACGCTCCGGCCAGAATTAGGGTGTTAGTTTCTGTGATGTTCCTAGTCTTTATTCTGCCAATGAGATGATAAATCTTGGCAGTAGCTGCTAGGATCTTCCTTGATGGGACGTGTCTGAGGTTCGGTAGTTGTTCTTTTGGAGTTTCGTGAAGGAGCGTTAAGTAGGTATTGTGGAGCTCGTTGAGCAGAGTCCCTTCATCTCCCGGAAGGTCTCGGCGGTCCACCACAGGTTCTTCCCCTACGATGGGTTCCGCCTCGTCCGTTTCCGGTTCGGTGTCGCCGGCTTGGTGGTACCGGTTTGGCACTTCAGCTTGTTGCGGAGGTGCTGCTATTAAATCGACGTCTGAAGCATCGTCAGGTTCTGAGTCGCTGATCTGGTGGTACCTCAGCTGGTTTGGTACCTCAGCTCCAGCTCCCGACGTTTCTGCTTCATCGTCGGTGGTGTAATTGCTCGAGCAAGAGTCGTCTTCTGGTCTTTGGTCGGTTTCATTTCCGGTGGTCACGATTGGTGTCTCAGTTTCAGGTGGTATCGGAGGCGCTCTTGCTTCGGCCTGGTGATTAGTTTCGTCAACCCCTTCTTCCGTGTTTAGTTCACTGGCTATGAGCTCTTTTTCCTCGTTGGTAAGGAGGTTTTTGAGGTTGATCTCTCTTATTTGGCTCGCCAGCATTTGCTCGGAGTGGTTGGGAAGGCCTAGGTCTACCCAGATTTGCCTCATACGTTTGCGAAAGCCTCGGGTTTGGGGGTCGCTTCGTAGGTAGCACATCCAAAGGGTTTTCCAGGCTTCCTTCGTCTACTTTTTCCGGGGTTGACGTCTGTTAGTGGGAGGCGGCGAGGTAGGAGGGGTCACTGTCTCCAGTGACCGGTCTGCCGCTCTCCCTGGGTTGTTTGGAGTAGTCGCCGTCGAGTGAGCCGTGTCCCGCACGGCTTCACAAGCAACTGGAGCCTGCTCCTGTACTGCAGTTGGGTTCGTAGTGAGTTGACGACCGGGTTCGCCCGAACCATCCGGTCCACTAGTAGCGTGTGGTTCACTACTAGTTCCCGGGGAGCTTACCCTGCCGGACGCGGCACCCGCAGTTGGAGACTGTCGGGTCCCGTTCACGTCGTTGGGGGGTTGTTTCTTTATGCGCGCTTCCATGCGGTTAGTGATTACCCTCAGCCAGCGGGGACAGTTTGGTCGGCGTCTGCTTATTCAGTATTCGCAGATAACCTATTTGCATAGGCCGTCCCCCCCATCCGCCAGCGGGGGGACGCCCCCCTGAGCGGATGTCAGCCGCTCGGGGATTATTATTATTATTATTATTTATTATTATCATTATTATTATTATTATCATTATTGTTATATAAGAAAGTTTTAGCCTCCCTTAATTGCACGACAAAGATTTTCTAAGAGAGGAAGGAGGAAGGCACCATTTAGTATGGAGTTGA
This sequence comes from Morinoia aosen, assembly GCA_030386875.1. Taxonomy (NCBI): domain Eukaryota; kingdom Metazoa; phylum Arthropoda; class Malacostraca; order Amphipoda; family Talitridae; genus Morinoia; species Morinoia aosen. The sequence continues at coordinate 29,798,342 of CM059557.1, read as the reverse complement.
GGGAACGCGGAATCTATGCACAAGGTGCACAGAAACAGGAAGCTAAGAAAGTAGTAGGTGATGAAAAACAGGACAGCAGTGAACCGAAAAAAATGGCCCGTAACAAAACAAAAACCTATTCTATTTCAACAAAAGGAAGCCTACTTAAGCTCAGGCCCTCACATAGTCCCCCTGGGAGCGCTAATTCCCATAGATACAATACCTGTATCTCCCTAAGGGGTGCAGTGTAGAGGGAGAATGAACGGATTAACAAATACATATAGCTCATACATATTAATTTTTTTTGATAAAATTTTCACTTAACTGTGCGCTGATCCCAATAAATAAATAAACCATACACAGCATCCACTACATTTAATGAAATAGGCAACATCCTACTAAGCATCAAATTCACAGCCTCAAATTTTACGCAAACTAGTACACAAGGTTTATCCCCCCTTGATTCAAGAGAACGCTTCACAGCCTTAAATTCGTTTTACATTAACAAAATAAGGCTACCACAAATCGAACACTAATGGTTGTTCATTAGCAGAAGTAAATCACTGCGAAGTTAATCAAAGCAAAGTGAAGTGAATCATTTATGCATCACTTTATTGAGGATTCAAGTTCATGGACGGATGGTCTAATTGAAGGCTAATAGGACGTGGTGGCTAAGAAAACGTAATGTTTTGGCAAGTACCATTAATTTTTTAACTTAAAATAAAGTTAAAATAATTATCACCTTACTCTTTAAGATAATATTACCGGTGCTGAAACCGCTTGGGCCTTAGGCCCTCGGCATTTACCTACTTATACTGATTTAGCTTCTGCCCTCGGATAATTTTCTCAAGAGAGCCCACAAATCCTCCCACACACCCTTATACTTGAAATTCTTTTTTTTTGTATATTTAAGTAAGTAACTTTGTATCAAATCAATAATAAACTGCTGAAAGTACTTGAAAGATTGACCTACCCAATGGCCAATAAAGAAAAACCCCTGGAGGCCCTAGGTCTAGCAACACCAAGGGAAAAAAAGGAATGCATCATTACTCGCAACCTGTTCCAAGAGAAAATGGAAATATAAAATCTTCCAAAAAAGGTTATCCAAAAGTCAGGAGTTTAACCCCCCAAAAGTACTACCCTAACTCAACCATCTCTAATAGAAATGCAAATGTACGAAAGTCTTGACAACAATGCAATATTAGAAGCTACAAATGAAACTGAGAAGCCCGCTAATTCACAAAAACGAACTTTGGACCAAAGCATTGAACCTGCAGAAAAAGAAGCTCATGGGAAAAAGAAAAAGAACTTAAAGACCATTAGTTAGTTTGAGCCTCGCTATCCGCAAAAAAGGCTATCCAAAGAGAGGAAGGAAGAAGGCACCATTTAGTATGGAGTTAAGGAAACGCGAAATCTATGTAGAAAGGGCACAGAAACAGAAAGCTAAGAAAGAAGATCATGAAACAAGAAAAAGTTGAAGAAGAAAGTAGGTGCTGAAAAACAGGACAGCAGTGAATCGAAAAAAGATGGTCCGTAACAAAACAAAAATCTATTCTATTTCAACAAAAAGAAGGCCTACCTAAACTTTAGCTCAGGACCTCACATAATCCCCCTGGGAGGAACTTAAGCAACAACTTGGAGTTTTGTACAACTGACTTGTCCTTTGAGAGTAATCCACCTGCAGTGATACCTAGGGGTAGGTCTCTAAATACAACTATAGATACCATTCCTAACAACCAAGAGCAATATACAAACAATCAAACAACTTTCTCAAAAGCCAGATGTGCTAAAATTGATTTGAACCTGCCAGAAAACATTGATAAGATACCTGATTCTTCCAGGCATGTCATAATCTCTGCAACAGATGAACAGATCAAACTAACAAAACTGAGTCCATTCAGAGTGCAGAGCCTAATCAATCAAATTTGTGGCCCAGTGGAACAAGTGGAATACAAAAAAATAAAAATAAACAGGACGCTTAATAATAAAAGTAAAAATCTTTGAACAAAAAACATTACTTGCAGCCAAATCCTTGGATAAAATCTCTATTAATACTCAAATAACCTGGGGAGCCTATACTGTATGTGACAAGATTTATGCACCTGAATTTCTTGGCGAGTCTCTGGATGAACAGCTGCAGCTTCTTGTCCCTACAGGAATGGTAGGTATCAGGAAAATGTACATGGACCCAAAGCGAGCTGACTCTCCTATGTTCGTTTTGACTTTTCTAGGAAGAGAATGCCATAAGGAGATTAAGGCAGGATATTTTAATTACAAAGTCCATCCTTTCTATCCAAACCCAATCTATTGCACAAAATGTTGGAGGTGGGGCATACCGCTTCCATCTGCCGGAACAAAAAAATTTGCAGACACTGTTCATCAGCAGAACATGACTAGGCAAGCTGCAAATCAGACAACTACCATTGCCCTAACTGCAAAGGGAATCATTCTGCTAACTCCAAAAACTGCCCAACATATGTCTAAGAACACGAAATTTGCAAAATCAAGGACAACAAAAATATTTCTTTTAATGAATCACGTGCCATCTACTCTCAACAACAAAAAAACAACTAGAGATGAACACTGAAGAATATATTTCCATCGAATCACAGCACATATTCCTGGCTCTGACTCAGTCACGAAGCAAAATTTCTCTCGGAATACATATGCAGCTGTAACCCGATCATTTAGTACACGCCCACTTCACAACAGAACCACCTCTCAGAAGAGGTGGTTCTGCTTTTTTGCTGACAAAAAACATAAGCAGATGATAACCAGCCAAAGCTGCAGGAATCAATCTACACCAATACAAACCACTAGAAGAAGCCAACACGCTTCCCTGGGCTCAAATACATTGCCTGAGACTGATGTAGCCTCTGGTTATCCTCCGGATCACAGGAACATGCTAGAAAGACAATCTCAATTAAGAGATGCAGACAACTCAAATGCAACACCACATCTGCTGAAAACCTCCCAGGAGAAACAACCGGTGGACTGCTTTAAAAATCTAATCATCCAACTTCTCCCTGCTATTATCAAAATCTTAATGGCAAACACTATAACTGAAATAGACAGCCTAAAAGAAATAGAAAATATATTAGAAGCTAGTGAACTAATTTCCGAGTTACTCGCATAATTAAATGTTACCTCTCTCATCAGTCAAGCATGAACTTAACTATCCTACAATGGAATCTAAAAGGATACTTTGCAAAATTACCTAACCTTCACTTGCTTATTGATCAACATCAGCCAGGAATTATATGTATTCAAGAATCATTGTCACAACAGCGCCATTACATATAATTGAAGAATTACTTCAGCCCTTTCCGATATGAAAGAAGGAAAGGTAGAGGAGGTGGGGTGATTACTTTTATTCACTCCAGCATACCAAACATAACGACACAATTGACTACTCCATTAGAGCTTGTAATCTGCAAAATATTTATCAACAAAAAGCGTATCAATATAATAAATATGTATTTGCTACCCCATTTGGAAAGTTATGGTTTAATGCAGAAGTTACAGGACATGAGATATCAGATTACGGGATCTAGCATTATTATGATGGACTCAAATGCTCACAGCTATAGCTGGGGCTCTGACGTCAGTGACACAGAGGGTAAAATAATGGAGAACTGGATGACTGAAAACACCTAATATTACTGAATAATTCAGCCCCAACTTTCTTGTCCTCCAGAGGTACATATACACACATAGATCTAACAATAGTCACCGAGGATCAGCACTCCAAGTTTACATGGAACACTTGTAGTGAGACATTTACAAGTGATCACTTTCCACTGATTATTGATTCACCTTTATCAATTCCCAAGGCCCACCTACCAAGATGGCACTTGCGCAATGCAGATTGTCAATATTTGAAACTGCTCTAGTGTTCCCAAACTGCTCAAAATAGACAATATCTGATGGTTATCAATCCATAACCAAAGCAATATTGGCAACATCAAGGCTAGTCAAAGCTTTACACAAAAAAGGACCATCAGCTGGTGGACTGATGAGTGCAAGATGACCCATAGAAAGAAAGAAAGAAAGAAAGAAAAAACTTTATTTTCAATAGAGATTGTACAATATTACAATCATTGGTTTTTAAATATCTTAAAATTAATACACTTAGATGATACACACACACGAGTATTGAAAAACTCGTGTCACTAGTCGAAAATAAATGATTGAGGGCAATGTACTCCTAATCTTGCTTAATCTACATTTGACAATACATGTAATGATAATTATAAGAGATAACGCAAATTCATGGACGATGCATTTTCATTGTGGGGTGAAAAAACTTTTGACAGTTTACATGTACATGACATAAAACTTCGCAATTATTGATGCCAGGAAATAATATATGAATCGCTTGTTTCGGCAAATGTTCAAAAGTGTCATTTTAAGGAAGCATGAAAAAATATATAAATACAAATCCATATACATATATATACGTACATATATATATATACTTACATACACACACACATACAGATATATATATATATATATATATATATATATATATATATATATATATATATATATATATATATATGTACGCATAAGCATGAGGACCAAGAAGATTATAAGTTTTGTATTTCTAATTCAACAATTTTAACATAACGGTCGTTAGTTAATAAGCATTTTATTTAAATATAAATGGATGATCGTACAACAAATGTATAGTTGGTACATGAATGCTTTGCAATAATAAAGAGATGACGAGTTAGGTAATGTTACAAGTTGAGAGTGAACAGAAAATGACCATTATCTCTAGTAAAATTCTAGTTGTCAGTTTAGTACACACATATGTGCACACATACATGTAAATATATACACATATATGTACACATAAAAAAGAAAAAAAAATGGTTTATTTCCAATAGAGATGGTACAAAAGTACCATCATTGGTTTTTAAAATATCTTAAAATTAATACACTTAGATGATACACACACACGAGTATTGAAAAACTCGTGTCGCTAGTCAAAAGAAATGATTGAGGGCAATGAACTCCTAATCTAGCTTAATCTACATCTGATAATACATGTAATGAAAATTGTAAGAGATAATACAATTTCATGGACGATGCATTTTCATTGTGGGGTGAAAACACTTTTGACAGTTTACATGTACATGACATAAGACTTCGCAATTCTTGACGCCAGGAAATAATATATGAAATCGCTTGTTTCGGTCAATGTTTACAAGTGTCATTTTGAGGAAGCATAAAAAAAAGAAAAATATATATAAATATATACCCACATACACACATATGTACATATACGTATGCATGTGTGTATATATCCATACACACACTCACACACATACACACACACACACATGTGTGTGTGTGTGTATCACATATATGCACGTATACATGTAAATATTTACACATACACATGCACACATATACCCACGCACATATTTACACCTGACTCGTAAGCATACGCAAATGCATTTCTATACATCGAGGCAATACATACGCATTCTACAGAGTGTCATACGCATAGCGTGGACACGTACACATTTACACAAGTAAGCATGTGCGCAAATATCAGCGTAAACTAGTCAGTATAAATCAGAATTCCAATCGAGGGAAACGGAGAAAATATCTTTTATTATAGCATGAATTTTATAAAATTTCGTACTAAAAATAGTGGCACAAAACAGTCTACTTAAGTCAGAAACATGAAAACGATTGTGGGACGTGAATAAGAAAGAAAACCTTAATGTCCTATAATGGTTTCATATTAGAAAAAAAAATCACATTATCTTTGAAATATGGCGCAAATTGTCGTCAATTGATAAACAAACATAGGTATCACATTATTATAAGCATATAACTATAGGCCGAATAAGTATATTACTGCAGTATAAATGGATGATCACACAACGAATTTATTTTTTTTTACATGGATGCTTTACAATTTCATATTAGAAAAAATACATTTTCTTTGTAATATGGTGCAGAATGTCTGTAATTGATCAACACACACACACATAGGTACCATGACGGTCTAGTTTGATGCTTGCACAGAAACGGAGAGGAATGACATAAAATGCACCTTCGACTGGTTCATCTACTCTAGTGCACACAGTTGTACGTGCACATATACACACCCATATGCGCACATACACCTATATACGTACACACATATACAAGTAAGCATGTTTGCAAATGACAACGTATAGGCGGTCAAATCATAATACCTACGCATACTTCAAAACTGTTGTTTGATGTCTTGAATTATAACACAATGAGCGAGGGAGATTGTTCAGCAATGGAGATACCAGGTAAATGAGATTCGTCAGTACTCATTCAGTATGTTCTGTAACTAAGGATTATTATTGAGACACAAGATGACGAGTTATTTTGGCTTTAAATTCTCTCGGTCTTTGAGGGACTTTAATACTCAGGGGAAGTTTGTTCCACAGTAAGGCGCCTGATATGGACAGAGCCTTCTGCCCTAAGTGAGATGAACGATAGTTGACTAAGACATTATTGTTTCTGTTCGGTTTTTGATTGGTTACAGTGGGTGGATGGAAACGCACTATCTCAGCATTGCTCTGAGGAAGATATAACGAGGAGAATACGTATTGGGCCTTCTGCATGAGGAGCCTTTCTTGGATAGGGATCCAGCCGAGTTTATTGAGGAGAGGGGTTACGTGATCACGTCTTTTGAAATTACCGTTGCATACCACCTTGGCTGCAAAATTCATGCATTTTTGTAAGTCCCTTTGAAGGTATTGAGGTAAGTCTCCCCATACTAGGCTGCAGTAGTCAATGCGCGATAACACAAGGGATTGAATGGCTAATAATCTGGATTTTTCGTCTAGCATACTTTTTATTCGATGAAAAAACATTAAAGTTCCGTAGATTTTGTTGCAAGTAGTCTCAACGTGAGATTTGAAGGACATATTTCTATCGAACCAGATACCTAGATTTTTAACTTTTTCTGATGCATCAATTTTATCATTTCCAACTGCAAGAGTAAGATCTGAAGTTTTTTTAATTGCATCTTTGGATCCAAAAATGATGCATTGTGTTTTGTTAGCATTTAATTTGAGACCATTTCGGTCGTACCATGATTTCAGGCTAGTCAGTAAAGTTTCGGCTTTAATTTGCGTCTGTGGTATTTCCGATACAGAACTTGTTATTGCAATTTGAACATCATCTGCATACATAGAGATCCGTGTGTTAGAAGGCATTGGAGGGAAATCATTAATGAAAATAGAAAACAGTAGCGGACCAAGAATGGATCCTTGGGGAACACCAAAATTGTTTTGAATGAATGGGGACAATTTGTTTTCTATGCGGACTGCATGAGATCGATTTGACAAGTAACTTTCAAACCATTGCGTGTCTATTCCCAAGTTCAGTATTTTACGTAGAAGTCTTTCATGTTGGACGCTATCGAACGCCTTAGAGAGATCGAGTAGTAGCAAGAGTGTTACATTCTTTTGATCGATGTCACTGTATATTTTTTCAGATATATTGAGCAGAGCGTCTTGAGTGCTAGTATTTCTTCTATAGGCATATTGATTTTGGTGGAGTAAATTTGACTCGTCCAGGTGAAATGACAGTTGATTTGTCACCACTTTCTCCAGTAGTTTGGACATGACAGGCAAAAGACTGATGGGCCTGTAGTTTGATGCTGTATTTAGGTCACCACTTTTGTGCAACGGTCTAATAATGGAGTGTTTCCATTGGTTTGGAAACGTATTGGTTACTATTGATGTATTAATTATCAGACGAATCCATGGTGCTGTAACAGGGAAACTATCTTTGATATATTGAAGACTGATACCATCATGTCCAACTGCCTTTGTGTTTTTTAGTGAGTATAAGATGTTTCGTAACTCTGGTAAATCGACAGGGCGTGGTCTCCACTTGACATCAGTCCTCGAGGTTGCAGTGGGGCATGAATTTTCAATTGTCGTTTCATCTGGATTGGTACACACCTCACTGAAAACTTGAGCCCCTACTTTTGAAAAGAATGTGTTGAAATCCGTGGCTGTTGCCAAGGGATTTTCAAAATTACTTATGCGATCTAAATTTTTATATGGGGCTACCTCACTAATGATTTCCTAAGTTCGCTTCGGGTTATTTTCAGCCGTTATCAGTGCCTGGTGGAAGTGAGTTTGTTTCGCTTCAGTGATTTTCTTTCGAAGAATTTTTTCATGTTCTTTATACCTCTTGTATAAGGTACTGTTTGATCTATTGTTTTTGTACTCTCGCAAGTTAGCTTTCTTTATTCTGCTCATCTCTTTAACTTCGTCAGTGATCCAAACAGTTCGTTTTGGCTTGGTTTTTTTGGTGACGTAAGGTGCACATTCGTCGAGAGCTGCTGTGAAGTTCTCGTTGAAAATTGACACTTGTATATCAACATCGTCAGATTGCATCATTTTCTGGAATTCGGTAGACCTATCGAGTAGTTTTTCTTGAAATAGTTCTGCTGAATAGTGCCTTTTCTAGCGATAGGTCATTAAGCGGTATTTTTGTCTTTCCTTCGCAATATTAATTTCACATTCTATAGAGTGGTGATCGGAAATAGAAGGTGATATTACTGTACTAAGTATTGCGGTGGGATTATTTGTGATTGCTAGATCGAGGAGAGTTGCAGAGATTTTAGTGATGCGAGTCGGTTCTTTGACCATTTGTGATAAGCTTAGTTTATACAATAGTTTGCTTAGCTGATTGTTTTTATCCGTTAGGTCAACATTGAAATCTCCGAAAGCAAAGAATGATCTTTTTGCCTGAAGGATTTCTTTGAAGGTTTCCTCAATGAAATCTAGTGTTCGATTTAGGGGAGACGATGGGTGCCGGTAAAGGCTGCCAATGATTATTGATTTGTGTTTATTCATTTGCACTTCTAACCAAACCATTTCAATGCCTTCGCAAACTTCATTCACTAGTAGTGAAGATGTTGAGTACATTTCTTTCACAAAAATACAAGATCCACTACCTCGGCTGGTTTTAGCGCCATCGTAGCGGTACAACACGTAATCAGGAATGTTAAAAAATGAACTTTGGGTTCGTGAATCAAACCATGTTTCTGAGACACACAAAATGTCAATTTTTTCAGTGACCAACATTACTCTGATTTCATACAATTTACCATTCAGGCTTCGAGCATTTACATGCTTAATTTTGATTTTACCTATATTAGCACTCTTTTTAAAGGTAGCGAGGTTACTACTATCTCTACTATCTTCAGGGGATTTATCGATTTTGTCTAAGTTGCCCAGGGTGTTTGGCCCAGCATCTGCTATGTAAGAAAGTCTACTATTTGGCTGGGCAGCGGCACTTTGTCAAGATGAGGTAACCCCGGTCTGATTTTTGCCTTGTGTGACAAGAGCACTGTAGTGATCGTTTTTACGATGGAGCAGTAGTGGAGGGTTATTATTTGATAACTCTGAAATGGGAACGACTGATATTTTCAAAACACAATGATCTTTTTCATCCAGGACGAGAAGTTTTTGGCCTGTCACATTTGAAATGATTAGTGGTATAAGGTCTACAGCAGCTTGGTCAAAATGTTTTTCGTTAATGTAATTATCTATGAGGTTTTGCATGTCGCCACTGTTCTTGTCAAAAAACTTAGCATATGTGCTGTAGTTTGCTTTACTCTCTGTTTTGATTGCAGCCTTTAGGGAATTGTAATTCCATTTTGATGCTGGTTGTTTTGTGAGTAGTTGAGCTACTGCGTGGAGGAGGCAGTGTCCATCGGCTTTGGTGGGAATCAGTTTTATGTTCCATGATCGTTTCAATTCATCCATTGTGGAATTCATGCGTTCACAAATGCGGCTGGAGACGTTTTTTTTCGCACTTTTTTCATCATTAAGAGGTTCTGGGAGGTGCGGGGAATTTACGTTTTTCTGGCTCTGAATTCCTGTTCTGTGGTGATTTCTCGTATGGGGATTTGCAGAGAACTGAGAAATGCTCGTGTCAATTATATTTTTCTGGTGATGATTGTGCATACCGTTGGGTAGTGGATTTTCCATCGATTGTCGACTGCAATTTTGCAGCGATTTCTCTCTTCCTATTGATTTTACTGCTTCCGAGTATGTGATTGGATGTTGATTTATACTCGTGTCTGAGAGGGGCTTTTCATCCTCTTCATCAGCATTGGATAGCAGTGAAAACCTATTTTTTGTAGGCACTCCGCAGTTGTTTGTGGCGGATGCAGGAGAGGGCTTGTTATATGAGGGCAAACATCGGGAGGAGAGGGGAGGAGAGGGTTTGTTATATGAAGGCAAACATCGGTTTATGCTGCTGGAGGTTTCACGTGGATAGGCGGTCAACTTAGAACAATCATTCAACTCATTTAGCTGTTTTGAATAATCATTAGAGTATTCAATTTCTTCATTCAGATCATGGGAGTTTCTGACACAGGAGATAAAATGTGAAGTTAGTCTCAAAGGTGATTTTAGAGCAATTTGTTGAAGAAAATGATGCGTGTCTTCTCGCGTAACGGGCCAAGTGCGGACATTGTTGTAAGCTTCATCAACAGGACCGGTTTTTACATTTGCTCGCAGCGGAATCAGTTTAAGACCAATTTTTCTGCACAGGCTCGATGCCATGTACAATTGCTGCCCACTGCAGGCACTCACCACATAAATACGAGAAAGAAGATTATTTGTCCTGATCAAATTTTTTAATTTCGTGAGATTTTGGGACGAGAGGCTCAAACCTTTGAAACTAATTATATAGTTCCTGAAAGGAGGTGCGCGTTCAATCTCATCATAGAGATCATTTAGACGTTCCGAAGTTATGGTCTGAATCCTGCTATGTTATGAATGTTATGAAGTTATGAATAGGAAATACCATAAGGCCTACAACCATTACAAAAATCATGGATCGCATTTAAGAAAGCAAGAGCGATTTTCCGAAAAAAAAGTACTAGAGGCTAAAGCCGTCAGTTGGAGGGAATTTGTGACAGGCCTTAGTACCTCTTCTCAAGCAGAGGTCTGGCACAAAATTAAAGCCATAAAGGGAATACAAAGCCAGAAACAAATACTGCTCAAAAATTCAGGCTAAGAAATAATTACATGCCCAAATGAAATTTCTGATATATTGTTGGACCAATATGCCTCACATAACAACTTAGATTCTCATGATCCAATATTTGATGAACGTAGGAGCATCTGTGAACAGATCTCATTTTCAAAGGATACAAACCATGATTACAACCGCGCTCGCACTGCGTTAAAACTCAAAAGAGCAATACCCAGCTCTAAAACTAAAGCACCCGGACCAGATACAATATCTCTTGAATTCATTAAACACATGAATGAAAAACAAACAAAATTCATATTAAATTACTTCAATAGAGTTTGGGTCTCAGAAAATCCAGAGCACTGTAGGGAGGCTATAATATGCCCGATCCTTAAACCGGGAAAAGTGCCAACAGACCCAAGATCAAATCGCCCAGTAACACTTACTAATGTACTTAACAAACTTTGTGAGAATATAATAAACTGGAGACTACTGAAATATATAGAACAAAACAAATGCTTGAATGAGAATCAGAGCAGTTTCAGAGCAGGCCGTTGCACTCTGGATGGACTCGCACGTATTGGAAACTCCACTCGGAAAGCAATAATCCTACAAGATTTTTATGTTGCAGTATTCATTGATATAAAACAGGCTTTTGACACTGTCTGGCATTATGGGATATTGCAAAAGCTACAGATTTTAGGATTTGCAGGTAACCTACCTCAAACCATAATGTCTTTCATCAAAGAATGCAAAATAAGTCAAAATCAGTAAATTCTGGGGGTGACTAGACTTTGAGCTCTCAAGTCAAAATCAATGACACCTTATCCAAGCAATGTTTCCTGAGGTCGGGTGTTCCACAGGGATCAGTGATCAGCCCAACATTGTTTAATATCATGACGAATTATACTTTCCAAGACTGTAACCCCCTACTGCAGACATCCCTTCATGCTGACAACTGAGCTGTTTGGGTTACTTGCTCTGACTTGACTGAGGCACTTTGCATGCTGTAGAATGCCTCAGATGCAATTCTTGTTTGGTCCTTCAAATTTCTTTAAATCTTGTTTAAGGCTTCAAATCTCTTCCACTTCCACAAAATGAAAACTTCCTCCGATCTCGGTGGCTCCGTTGTACACCACAGCAGCATTTTGTTCGCCTTCAGACACCTCAATGATAAGTGGAATCATTTCACTGTCTTTTGGCACCTGAAAGGCAAGAAAAAATGTGAGCTCAATTTAACAATTTTTTTAATGAAGTCTTTGCAGTGTTGCCAATTTAGCTCGTTTTGTGCCAGATCTGGCATCTTTTCATTGTGTTTGGCACCTACTTTTCATCATCTGGCATCTGGCACCAAATCTGGCTCCAAGTTTTTTCTTAATATAGAGTAATTTTATAATGGTATTAAGTACAAATTTACATGTTTGAATAACTTCATAAGGTTCCGTTGAATGTTCGTTTGAATACTTGTAGTGCCGACCAGGTTTAAAAGAGTTGACGCGCGTTCCATCGGTGTTTTAACGGTTTAAAGTTTGTTAACGAGGGTCTGTCGGTGTTCTACAGTTTTACCGCCAGTGTCGTCCTGAAGAGTTATTCGTCGGTGTTCGTTCGTCTTGCTGAGTTAGGCGGGTGTTTGGCGTATAATGTTAATTTAATTCTTCTTGAACTCCTACAAAACAACCCTTCATAATGAGTTAAATCGCGAAGAAAAGTTATTCCTAAATGATTAGAAACGAATGGTTGCAAATGAAACAATTTCACAAGTGGTTACAGGAGGTACCAGGAGATAGTACATACGCTTACTTTTTATATTGTGGATGTGAAACAGTTGAAAAATAAAGTTTACTAACAAAATATGCTGAAACGGAACGTGTTACATTTGTGCCTTCTGAAAGTGACCGCTTACTCAATTCATGGAACAAAAATCTAATGTTGTTGCAAATACTGAAGGAAAGCTTGCACGCTATTCCTGTTGTCACGCGTCCATTAACACATGTGATAATTTTATAGATCTGTGCAAGCATATCGTGTAAGATTGCGAACTCGTTTTATGGGTAAGAATGCACACAAGCTAATACAATGCTTTGATAAAGAATTTTCTAGGCCTCCACACCTTAAAGACAATTGGTTACTGACATCGGAGATGAAAAATTTGGTTTGCTGCTGGATGAGAGGAATAATATATCTATCCTTGAAATGTAACGTACTGCTTTTATTTATTTTAGCAAAAGCAAAAAAAGTAGTTTAAACCTTCTTAATTGAGTCTGGTTGCATTCTCTAGTGATGCAGCTGGCATTGTTGAGGCATTGAAAAATGAGCTTGCAAAATGAACAGAGCCAACCTTATTATTGCCATAGGTACTTATAATGCCAGTGTTATGGTAGGAGTGGACAAAGGTGTGTTTAACAAGTCGGAAAAAGAACTTCCATCATTGATTCTTGTGAGATGTGTCTGTCATTTACTGCAATTAGCAATATCCTACGCCTCAACTGAGGTTCCGCCTGGAAATTGGGAATTTCCAATTGCAGAAATACATAAATGGTTAGCCTACTCCAATACTTGACAGGCAGCTTAATGTCAGCTTTAAAAAGCTATCAGTGACAATCTAACCCCACTTTAAAGGGTCAATTACTGTAGTATATATTAATAAATATTTTTAGCTCCTTTTTTAGCACCAATTAAAACATTTTTAGCTATTTTTAGCACCTTTTTATGTGAAATCTGGTACTTTTCTACCGAAATGATTTGGCAACACTGAGTCTTTGGCTTTATAAACATGCCTTTCAGTTGCAGTTAAGGGTACAGATTTAAATCTGTTAGAGAAAATGGAGCTAATATGATAAGTTGAGATGCAGGCGAGAGCAATTAGAAAAGGGGTCAGTTGTGAAGAATGCCGCTCAACAGGAAGCACCATTGAAAAGTATATGAAAAATGGATATGATATTCTTAGTTACTTTAAGCCTCCCTATCCGCAACAAAGGCGATCCAAAGAGAGGAAAGAAGAAGGCACCATTTAGTATGGAGTTAAGGGAATGTGGAATCTATGCAGAAAGGGCACAGAAACAGTAAGATGAGAAAGAAGTTCATGAAACAAGATCAAAGTTGAAGAAGAAAGTAGTAGTTGCTGGAAAACTGGACAGCATTTGACCGAAAAAAGATGGCTCTTAACATAACAAAAGCTTTTTTTTCAACAAAAAAGGCCTACCTAACTCTCAGCTCGGGCCCTCACTTTGTCCCCCTAGGAGCGCTAATTCGTATAGATACAATAGTTGTATCCCCCTGAGGGGAAATGGAGATGATAAACTATATCATAATATTACATGTAAAACTAAAAAGAAGTCTCAAAGGAGAAAGAGAAGAAAAGAGACAAAAAGTAGGATTAGATTATATGTTAGTTCAAGTGCTAAAAAAGCAAGTTTAGAGGAGAGGCAGGAGGAAGGCACCATATAATGAGAAAATAAAAGAATGCAATGTGGGATATCATGGTGGAAATAAGATATGAGGGGGAAAAAGGAAACAAAAGATTGATAGTAATAGGCAGAGAAGTGTGGAATACATGGCTTAAAACAAAACCTAAGTTTATGCACTCTATCTATTTTCCACAATTCCTCTCTAACATTTAATGTTGTCTAATATATTTAGAGTTCTGGGAGTTATTAAATAAGAATCATAACCTAAACTTCTATAAACTTTTAATGAATAAGTGTAAAAAATGAAAAAATCTATTCAATAAGACTCCTAACAATTGAGTCAAAAAAATCTGTCTAGAATTTGGACAACATTTAAATTTTTTCTGACATGTATGTATTCTTTAGCGGGTTACCAGACTCATCTCACCTCTGCTAAGAAGCCCAAGGTCTCTCTTAATTGCTTGTCAGGAGCTTTGGTTGGGATGCAGGGATAGGAACCAGTGTATGAAGGTGGAACATTATCCAATAGCAGCGAGTGATCAGTAGCTTGAAAAAAGATAAAAAGATAAAAAAATTCATATCAAACAGTACGTAGCAACACTTAATGTAAAAATTAAGTCTCTCTCTGTAATGAAATCTTGAATGAACATATGAAAACATAAAAAATATTGACCCTAAATGACACCACTTAATTTTAAAGAATTTTCTAAAATACTAAAAAGAGCTCAATGCAATCTAACAACGCTAATGAAGAATTCAAATTTTGAAAAATAATTATCTTGGAAGAGAAAAACTAGACCAATAAGAACCTAGAAGAATCTCTAAGCGCTCTTGATAACAAAATTTCATTGGATTTAATCTTTAGCTTATGAACATAACATGCCTTGTAATGGATTAATGTATCAGATATTTTTATACTACACTTAGAGACGTTGCAATTCTCTATGAAGAAAAAGTTCATCAGAATAAATTAGATAACTAAAAAATTACAACATTTACAGTAAAAATGGGCTCTTGAAATGAAGGCCCAGTAAGTCATTGACAGATTGAAATTTAATAAAGGAATTTTGTTGTCAACTCTTCTTACTGAATTTTTACATTCAAGCCCAACTAGCTTTTATGATAAACCAACTTGCAAAAATAAAAGAAATGTTTTATAATGTTTATATCCACCAAACTGGATGAGTCAAATTTAAATTATGAATAACATAGATACCAAGAATAAGTATGGATGAGTCTTAAACAATGGCTGCAGCTGCACCATTTGCACTGAAAACACAGCTAAGGACAGCGTCCCCCTTATGGTCCTTTTTCTTTGTTATTGAACCTTGAGCAATGAAATTTGGTATACTGATAGGAAATGGAATTGAGAAACGATTATCTTCCATGAATGAGTGCAATTTTTCTGAAAAGAAAATGGGAAATCAAAGAAAATGACATTTTAGTGGGGGGTTTCAAAATGCTTCTTGTATGACAGTTTTTGAGCTACAGTGATAATTTTGGTATCATTGGATGCGGAAAGAC
Organism: Morinoia aosen; assembly: GCA_030386875.1. Taxonomy (NCBI): domain Eukaryota; kingdom Metazoa; phylum Arthropoda; class Malacostraca; order Amphipoda; family Talitridae; genus Morinoia; species Morinoia aosen. The sequence goes on along the minus strand of CM059557.1, from coordinate 29,782,422 downwards.
ATGGAAATTCCTATAAATCAAATGTTTATTCCCAATTCCCTATTAAAAATAATTTTTTTTCAATACTTCGAAATCAAACTCTGTCATCGCAAAAAGTTGGATTTATGACGTCATAACTTTTCAACGTGAATTTATTGTGAAAAATCATATGATTTAATGAAAATCTCATTTTTTTGCATCCAATGATACTAAAATCATTACTGTAACTGAAAAACTGTTGGTCAATGTTAAGTTTAATGCAATCACGGCAAATAATTATTTGATTCCAAAGAATCACTAAAGGAACCCATTTAAGAGCGTTTCAAATGAATGACATTCTGCTCGCTGATGCGTTATTTTTGAATTATTGAACTTTGAAGTTGGCCTTTGCGCCCAAAGGAAACGAGTGCGCGAAACGGAATTTATTTAATAACGGAAGCTATTAGAAACATAAAGAGGTTAGGTCGTGAGGGGAAGGCACACTTCTTCTAGTGAAAATTATAAATAAAGCTTCTAACCCACCCATTAGGGTAACGACCGCAATCTTGTTTACATCGGCTCCAAGATGGCAGCGCCCATGGTGGTCGCCATCTTGGAGCCGATGTAAACAAGATTGCGGTCGTCATCCTAATGGGGGGGTTAGAAGCTTTATTTATAATTTTCACCAGAAGAACTGTGCCTCCCCCTCACGACCCAACCTCTTTACATTTTTAATAGGGGGTTAGTTTCCGTTATTAATTAAATTCTATTGCTTCCTTTTGCGCGTGAAAGCCAACTTCAAAGTTCAATAATTTGAAAATAACGCATCAGCAAGCATAATGTCATTCATGTAAAACGTTCTTAAATGGGTTCCTTCAGTGATTCTTAGGAATCAAATAATTATTTTCCGTGATTGCAATGAACTTAACATTGACCCCAAAGTTTATCTTGAGATCTGTACTATATCCATTCACAATGTTAAGCCTCCTTTGTAGTTCATGTCCACATTCACTAACCACAATATCATCAGCATACAACAAACAACTGAGTCTCTCCTTACCAACTTTCAATTCTAAGCTTCTCATTCTGAGTCAAACTGCCAATTCTTCTGTGTACAATACAAAAAACAGGGGAGACAGAGTACAGCCTTGCCTAACTCCTTCAACACTCCTCACTTGCCCTGCTTCCAAATTTCCAAACCTGTAGATAGCACTTGTGTTCTCATACAGACTTTGTACAATGTTTACTATATTTTGGCTTAATGAACACAACATTTCTCAAAATTCCAATCAGCGTACCACAATCTACTCCGTCATATGCTTTCTCAATATCCAGGAATGCTAAATATACCTTCTTATCATCCTTACTCATTTGCTCAATTATTTCACTCACTACAAACAGATTATCTTCCCCGCGTCTATCTTGCATAAAACCATTCTGTTCTTCTCCAAGGACTCCTAATTTCTCAACTAAATGTTTCATTCGCTCATTCAAAATACCACAAAAAATCTTACATACAGTGTCAGCCAGTGCAATTGGTCTGTCATTTTCAAGTAAAGTAATGTAAGCAAGTAATTTTGGTAAATGTGTAGCGTTTGGTAAGAATCGACGTATGAATTTTTGGTGCCATGGCATGGTAAATTAGATCAAAATAAACAAGTTTTCTTTTATGCACTTTACGTCACAAATGAGTATTTTACGAGTTATAGCGGTAAATTAGTTACGGCAACTAATTCATTTACCGCACGTCTGGCATCACTGTCATGGACGCTCTGATCCGACGCCCTCGAATGCTCAAGCGGTTCCTACCATCAACGACGAAAGTTAACATACCGCTATAATTAATTATTTTTGGGTGATAATTTCTATTGTGTTATTAACTGAAAGATACTAGAAGTGAGTTCAGGCTCCACCAGCTCTGCGGGGTGAACTAATAATAAATTACAAAATATTCAAACGTACTCTAACAGCTCAATCGCACAAAAAAATAAAACCTACACCTCTAAACTCATAGAATACTAATTTGCCGCAAAAAGAGTATGGAAGAAAAGTAGTTTATTTCGATGTCATTACCATGATTCAAGCCACAAAAATTTTTAAATCGATTAGTAGTTCTTTATTCGAGCAGATTCGTCATCAAAGACAAAACTAAATCTAGAGCTATAACTTATTAAACACTCATTTGCGACGGAAAAAGCATAGCAGAAAACTTGTTTATTTAAACCTAATTAACTATGTTTAGGCTCCAAAAACTGGAAAAATTTATTCATACCAAATGCTACACATTTACCGTAATTTCCCAGTTAAGTAATATTTAAGGTAATGTTGAGTAAATACTCATTTACACAAGAAAAGGAATAGAAGAAAAGTTGTTTATTTTGATGTGATTACCATGATTCAAGCAAAAAAATGAAAATCGATTAGTGTGTTCTGAAAATTTACTCAAATTTTGGTCAATGTGAAGTTTAACCCTAGAAAGACCAACAAAAATATATAGCGTTGTAGACCAACCGGGTCTTGTAGGCCCGCTTTCTACTTTCTTTGCAAAGGCTTTCTTATATGCCAAACATTTTCTATATAAAGGCTCTTATAAGTGTTAAATACTGAATATGCATGTTTTGAAGCATTTCAGTTAATGAAAAAATTAAGAAAATCTTCCTTTAATTGAAAATGTTCCTTTGTTACAAAACTTGAAGCGTGGTGTATCCGTTTACTTGGGGTTACATACTAACACATACAATAAAAACATTCTCTAGGGCCAACAATATTCAGATGAAATGCACGCAAAATAAAAATAGTTGAAAAATATTAACACCTCCTATTTAAAAATTGTGGGCAAACATTACAATTGTATCTTATTTCCTGCACTGAAGGCATATTCGATTGACGCTGTGTTCACCACAAATGCTCTGTTGACAGTCTTCGCAGTATATTTTAGATTTTCTGTCCTTTTTCGAAAGGCACAAGTAACACCTCTTTCTCTTGTTCGTATTTTCTGAGGCAAGACACGAATGGGATGAAACAGGTCTCTGAACAGGGGGGCTGTAATTAGCTGTTATTCCTGCAAGTGATTTTGCTATAATGTAATGAGCAGAGCACGGCGGATACCTTTCTTGCATTGCAGAGAAGTATGAAGTTTCATCCATATAATTATGGCATTCATTGGCCTTATATCTATCATGTTGAAAAAGACAACCAGTGGCCATCTACGAGTCATTCGTTTGGTACCATAGCATCGAACCATCTGATCCATGGTATCTACTCCTTTCGTAGAATTATAGTACTGAATTATTTCAGGTTTGCTTTCACCGGGTGACTCGATACCTTTGTCATTGTGCATTATACTTAGCAATGTGACAACTTTGTTTTTCTTTGGGCAACAGGAAACAACTGTTGCATCTCTTTGAAAGCCATACATGTTACTGAAAAGCTTTCTACCTTTAGTGACCGTAAAAGCAGTTGGCAATTCCGTTCGATTTTTCCTTATTGTTCCAACTATTGTCAGCTTTCTTTGCAGTAATTCTCGTCCTAGTTGTAGACTAGTAAAAAAGTTGTCATAGGTGATATTTCTATCACAGTTTTTGTAAGAATCAGATGGATTTAGAACAACTGTAGTTCCCAAACTTGAAGCTCTTTGTTCGCTGGTTTCTTTGCCTTTGTAAATGTCCAATTTCAATGCATAGCTTGTTTGACTGTCGCAAATCACCCAGAACTTGATTCCGTACTTTCTAGGCTTTGATGGGATTTATTGACGGAAAGGACATCTACCTCGAAATGTTAGTAGTTGTTCATCAACAGATAAGTTTGCACCCGGGATAAAGGCATCTAGCTATGTGCTGTTCCACAAGTCAAATACCTTTCTTATGGGTTGCAATTTATCTGGTGACCTGTTTTGCCTCCTCTCACCAGCGTAATCGAATCTCATCATGCATGAAATTTCTTGAAACCGGTTTCGTGCAAAAATCGCTTTGAAGATTGTTCGTCCGTCATCTTTACTCCATAATTGATGAACTGGTTCTCCTTTAGATTCGTATCTGCCAATGAGCAGAGGAGTTGCAATAAATTTCATGGGCCATCTTTTTATTGAAAGTTCCGTTAGAAGGGTAGAACCTCCCAAGAAGAGCAGTAGCAGAATGATGCACAGACAGACCGCCCCCAACTTTTATATGAAGGCAACGCGTACGAGTTTCAACTTGTTACTACTTGTGTGCACACAAGCAAGAGCAATAGCAGCATGAGATTCCGAAATGACACCACTCTCCCTGCAGATGAATGCAACACATTCTAACATGTTACAACTGTCCAGGATTCGCAACGGCACTCCGCAGCCCTTGTATCACATCCGGGCCTCAGAGGCCCGCCTGGTAAAATATGATATAACACTAAAAAAAACAAAAGGTACTATTATATTTGCAACAATTTTTATATGAAAGCTTACATATGTAATACGCAAATAAAGTCATGAAGTTTCGCTGTAATAGGTTTACAGGTTTTTAAAATATAGACTAATATTGCTTTGAAACGGGCCTATGAAGCCCGCTGGTCTTTCTATGGTTAATGCAATCACAGAAAATAAGAATTCCGATCTCAGGAATCACTAAAGGAACCCATTTAAGAACGTTTTACATGAATGATATTCTGCTCGCTGATGCGTTATTTTCGAATAATTGAACTTTGAAGTTGGCCTTTGCGCCAAAGGAAGCGAGCGCGTGAAACGGAATTTAATTAATACCGGAAGCTATTACAAACGTAAAGAGGTTGGGTTGTGAGGGGGAGGCACAGTTCTTCTAGTGAAAATTATAAATAAAGCTTCTAACCTTTCGGTTAGAGATTTGCTTTCGGAGATTTTAATGTTGACTTAACGGACAAGAACAATCAGCTAAGGAAACTTTTGTATAAACTAAGCCTATCACAAATGGTCAAAGAACCGACTTGCATCACTAAAGTCTCTGCAACTATCCTCGATCTGGCAATCACAAATAATCCCGCTGCAATACTTAGTACAGTAATATCACCTTTTATTTCCGATCACCACTCTATAGAATGTGAAATTAATATCGCAAAGGAAAGACAAAAATACCGCTCAATGACTTATCGCTCGAAAAGGCACTATTCTGCGGAACTATTTCAAGAAAAACTACTCAATAGGTCAAACGAATTCCATAATATGATGCAATCTGACGATGTTGACATTCAAGTTTCCATCTTCAAAGAGAACTTCACAGCAGCTCTCGACGAATGCGCTCCTTACGTCACCAAAAAACCAAGCCAAAACGCACTGTTTGAATTACTGACGAAGTTAAAGAGATGAGCAGAATAAAGAAAGCTAACTTGCGAGAGTACAAAAACAATAGATCAAACAGTACCTTATACAAAAGTTATAAAGAACATGAAAAAATTCTTATTCATGTTTAATGAATTATTCATGTTTAAGACTCCCTAGCCCAAACAAATTCTATCTCAAGAGAGGAACAATGAAAGGATCATTTAGTATGGACACATTCACAGGCAATCTATACATGAGGTGCGTTCCCACACCAGACAACCAAATGCATATATCAGTGGTTCATAACCTTTTTCATCCCATGACCCCCTGGGACTAATCAGAGTATTATTATGACCCCCTATTATAGATTTGGAAATAATGAACCTTGTTAAAGGGTCAGGTAAAAAAAAAATTACATGAAGACCCTGGTTTACTCCCATACAATTTTATTGGAAACACCACAGAACAAAAACATTGAAAAATTCCACTTACATAGCCTCTACGAATGCCATAAATTTTTCAGTTCCAAAGAACTATTCAACACCATACAAAACCTAGCACCTACTTCTCATTCACTCAGTGTGATGGTTGACATTGTTTTGCAGCCATAAGTCTATCAAAGCAAGGACCAGTGTTCGATAGTGTTAGATAGTATGGTTTGGCTTATCCTCGTTGGGATGCCAAAGGTTAACTATTTTAGTCGTTGGTATTTTCCTCAGGGGATGATAATATTCGATCATTTTTCAAGATTTATTAGCAGAAACAAGGTTGGCTGCAGAGCATTCAATATCAAATAATGTTTCAAATTTCCAGGGAGCTGAAGGTTCTTTTCGTCGCTCTCGAATTTTCAGGGAGCGGACAGTTCTTTTCGTCGCTCTGCCGAATTTCAGACAAGCCGGATTCAAGAGGGTTTGTCGCGTATCTAGGTTACTCGAATTAAATTCCGGAGGACATTGTTTACAGAGCCAGTAGCGTAATACTAGAAAACCGTCTGGCATACTGACGCTGGGCCTAACAGATAGGCAACACCTCATGTCAGCATCGATGACAAGCGTTTTGCGTGCCTTCGTTTTCAGTGCAACCGTTGCTGAGAATCCAACCTCGCACAGGTAGGTTGACCGGGACTGAATCAACATGGTTAATGCACGCATCGAGAGAATAGGACAGTAGTCCTTCACGTTTGCCCAAAATGTTGTGAGCTCTTGTTCTGAAAAATCGACTTTAAGATGAGAATCCTCACGAATTTGATAAAATTCTACCTTAGCATCAACATCAGTATCACTGATAGCACTATTCTTTACTCAAAAGGGTCATTAGATCCACGCATCAGTACAGCGGTCGTTTGGTCCTGGAAAGCAAATTTCGATGGCGTCATTTACTGCCAAAAGATTAGTGGAGATCTCCTCACGGAAACTACATTCAGCATCTGGCACGGAATCCAGGAGAATCATCATCTCCGTGAAGGAAGTGATGTCACCGTCCTGAACTCTTTTTTGATAAAGTTGAATATTAGACTTGAACGCTGCCACTATGTCTCGAGCTGTGTGCATCATTGTAACGTTTCCTTGGGTTGAAGTATTCAGAGAATTTACTTCCGAGAAAAAATCTGCCTAGTAGGCAACCTTTGTTACAAAACAATCATCCTGCATCTTTCATGAAGAAGATTATCCTTTACTGTTTGACCACGTTCCAACAGCATTGTTATTTCTTCACGAAGTTGTAGCACGCGATTTAAAACTTTGCCGCGTGAGAGCCAACGTACACCTCATAGGTGTACGAAATAGTAAGACAGAAAACTCAGCAGACAAAAAGCTCAGTAAGACAAAATTCTTGAAGTTGTTGCACTTCTTCGTATATGGTTCACAATCTTTACAACGACAGTAAGCACTTCTTGAAGTTCAGGTGGGAGAGTCTTCATTGCCAAAGCATACCGATGAAGCATACAGTGAGGGAAAGAGACATGTGGAGCGGCATTCTTCACGAAGGCTTTGAAGCCCGATTTGCAGCCGGCCATAGAAGGAGCTCCATCTGAACACACTCCAACAAGTGCGTCCTAACCTAGTTCGTGCTTAAGGAGAAAGGTTTCAAGGATTTTGAAAATATCTTTTCCACGAGCGGTTGTGGCCAGTGATTCAGAGAACAGGTACTCCTCTTTCATAACTTCCACGTCAAGGTAACGAACATAAACAAGAAGTTGGGAACATGAAGCAACATCCGTTGACTCGTCCAGTTGCAATGAATAGCCTGGGCTACTCCTCACAGCAGCCACTACTTGCAGCATAATATTGTGACCAGTTTTGTACGCATCAAACGGGTAAAAGCCCTACTGGCTATTTCAAATACCTGTATAATGTATATGAAAAATAAATTATTCTCCAGAACCCTTTATGACCCCTTAAGAAATCCCAAATAACCCCCTCGGGGGTCACGACCCCCAGGTTAAGAACCACTGGCATAGACACAGCACAGCAAGTCAAGAAAGAAGCTCAAACAAGAAAACAGTTTGAAAATCAAGCAGTCAGAGCTGAAAAACGTATTCATGTGAACCGAAAGAGTAGATCTTAATTGAAAATAAACAAATTAAATTCAGGTAAAAAATGGGCTACCTAATCATGGGCTCAATAATTTACTTCCCATAATACGGTAAGTGTCCCACTGAGGGAACTAATCTTTTAAGTAGTTTTTCAAATTCTATCAATATTTTTTCTCAGGTGAAATGAACTGAGCTCTTAGAACATGAAATGTGTTGGCATGTACCTCAAGTCACAACAGAAAGCGCCTGGGGGACAGAAGTATCTTCTTTCTGCTTCTTGAAGCGTGGACTCCGCCGTGGGCTTCCTATTCTTCTTCTTCATTGTTTAATTGGAGTCCTTAGGCATTCGTGGGTGATGAATGTTGGAGTGGAACTGGGAAACGTACGGCGGCGTCTTCGCATTTGAATTTCCTCACTCTCTGAAGCTGTAGACGTTGAATCACCAGAGAGCATTTCCTTCTCTGCTCTCTGGTAGTTATCTACAAAAGAGGACTGCAGGTAAAAATGTAGATCCCTGAACAGAGACAGGGGAAAAGTTAATCTCATGTAATAAAATGGTGTTTATGTACATCTACAATTCAGTTCAATATTATTTTTGGTGACCCTATCTGTACCCTGGAATTAATTACATCATTGGTCTACAAAACTATTATTCCTGTTATGCAGAGATACTGGAGAAACCTTCAAACCTCTTGCAAATGAATGGATTATGAAGAGGGTAGAAGAAATTTGTCGGCACAAGTTTATTTAGATCTCTATGAAATTGCAAGAATGACGTCTTATTTTGAATGTACAAATGATAACCAATGAAGAATAGTTCAAAAGTTTTATTGTGAAAACACTGACTCTTCAAAAATGGAACTACTACCTCAATATTGTGCTTTCAAATTTTTTTTGTATTGTGATTTTGAATTTTTTATATTGACTTTTTCTCTGTGAACTTTTTAATCCTAGTTGAGGATCTCATAAAAATTGCAAATCATGAGTATCACAAACTATAGAATACTTGTATTAAGCACAGATCATAACTCAAGATTGTCAATCATAGTTAAAATCACATGTCATCTGTAGGCTTAAAAAATATATGCACACTGAAAATAAAAAATAAATGCTTCAGTTCATGAGTAGCTAATTGTCCTATCAGCTGAAATGACAAATTGGTGCACTCACTTAAATATTATGTGAACTAATGGATTATAACCAAAAATTAGACAAACTGCAAGGCGATTGAAAGAAGGCACGTACCGGAAGATGCTACAGCTTCGCAGACTTTGTGTCTTGATGAGGTAGTTTCTATTTCATCTTGATTCTTTGCTCGCATTGTAACATCTCCCGCATTTGGCCAAGCCACACAAATGCGGTTGATGACAACCATTCAGTTGGCACTACTTGCCAGGAGTCACTCTCAAAGAAAATTCCACTAAAATTTTTAGACAATATAGAAATGACTTGCCTGCAGGGAACATGTTGAGTATTATTGAAGAACAAAACAATAGAATTTAGATTTGCAATGTAAGTTTTTAATACCCCTACCTTAGCTGGGTGACCAATGAACAAGCACCAATAAAAAGTTTCATTGCAACACAAATGCATCATTCATAACCTACATTGGTAGACACTTAAAATTGACTGAATGTGCTTGTTCATTAGCTGGATGGGGTATAGCTATTTTTTATTACAACTTCAAACACAGAAAAATATTCCATTTGAAAACCAAATGCAAAATAAAAGCAGAGAAAAGTACTAAAGAATTTCCTTGCATTACTGATGGGGTCCAGAAAAAAAGCTAAAGCATTTTTAGTTGGTGTCATTATATACCAAAAAAGTATTTACAATGAACTATACCCTCAAATGATACCGATACCCAGGTAGCAAAATTTATTGACCTAATATTGAGCCGATATACAGTCTCAATATCGACTGGATATTCAAAATGAACATTGGGGCAATACCTTATTTTGGAAAATTCGGTTGATATTAGAAAAATATATTGGTCCAATAACAATAATATCATCAACCCAATATCAACTAAATATTGTGTCAATATTGACTTGGTAATGAAGTGTTCCCTTTAATAACATTGGCTTAATACTCATTTCCTGATAGGTTGTTATTTGTAAAACATATGGCCCCGATAATGATAGTTTCACTATCCCAATGCTAAATATGTTGTCACTAAGGAATTCTTGTTGAGGTGTTCCTTTAAAAATATTGGCATGTAAGGCCTGGAGTTGTTGCTGCTCTTGCAACTGAGTTTCACTTGCGGCGAGTGAAGCAGCGACCATAATTACACCCTCGAACTTCTCCTAAAGTATCTATAGGTCATACAAACTTTATCGTGTAGTAGTTTACTCTTTGATAATTTTACATTTGAACGTATTAGTGTTACTGAACACAAATGATCTAGAACTGAGTTTGAGGGGTAACTAAGGTAGGATACTACAGGCCCAATACTTATTTTCTGACATCAAGTGGATATTGGTAGAATATATTGTCCCAATAATAACTTATTTTTAACCCAGTATCAGCTAATTACTGTGTCACTATTGACTTGATATTGAGGTGTTTCCTTAAACAAATTACTCCGTATTATTGGCGTACAATATCAACCCAATATTTGGGCAATAATAATTTATATTTTAACCAATTTTATTAAATTGCGAGATTTTTAATTATTATGAGATAGTTTCCACTTATATGAATATCTTACATATATATATATATATATATACACTGTTAGTTTATTATTAGAAATAAAACTATTTACTACATTGTCCCAATAACAAGTTGATATCATAAATAAATATATATTTTTTTCGATATTGTCTTGTTATTAGCCTAATATTGTAATCTAAGATTCCAAAATCAGGTCAATAAAAAATTATCAACCCAATATTGGCCTAATAATTTCTTGCTACCTGGGTAGGGCGTACTGTTGCACAGGACTCAATGCAAAGAACAACAAATTGTGATAAACATTTCAAACAAGAGAATAGTTGAAAACAGTTAGACAAGCCAGTATCAACAGTAAAAAAAGAATGAAAAATAACCATCACGATATGGCAAAACAATACCTAACTACAATATTAAAGGATCGAACCCTGTAGGAGTGCCAAGTCCCTAAGGTGCAAGAGTTATACCACGTAGGGCTATTTTTTGGCAATGATACATATTTACAGCTAGCATTTTCTCATTATAAACTCATAGTTTTGGTTATCACAAGCGTTCTTCTCTAGTCTTGTTAGCACTGATACAAAGCACTGTAAAGACCATATTGGTATTATTTTGTCCGAAGGTTAGCATTTAATTACACTTATTAATATAGTGAAAATACATAACTCATTGTGATTTCAATAGACACTTGTAAAAAGAAAACATTTTCTTACCACTCTTTGACATGTGTTACAAAATCATATTCAAATTTCTTTAAAGAATGTTGCAGAAAAATTATTATTACTATTGTACACAGAAGTTATTATTATTATATACGAAAGTTTTAGCCTCCCTTTGACAAGGCAAAGATGTTCAAAGAGAGGAAGGATGAAAGCATCATTTAGTACTGAGCTGAGGGAACGCAGAAGCTATGCACAAGGTGCATAGAAACAGTAAGCTAAGAAAGAAGTTCATGAAACAAGAAAAAGTTGAAGAAGAAAGTAGTAGGTGCTGCATGAAAAACAGGGCAACAGAGAACTGAAAAAAAAGATTGTGTTAACACAGTAAAAACTTATTCTATTTCAACAAAAAGAGAGCCTACCTAACCTTTAGCTCGGGTCTTCACATAATCCCCCTGGGAGCGCAAATTCCCATAGATACAATAGTTGTGTCCCCTTGAGGGGTATAAACAAAAGGCAATTTAAGCCTCCCTACCTACGAGAGTTATTTTCGGGAGAGAGGATAATGAAGGGACCATTTAGAACAGACACATACATGAGAAATCTATAAACAAAGTGTGTTGGAACATAGGACATACTTGCATGACAACATGCGTCACCACACACGATACCAAGTGCATCATAAAACAGCTAGTCAGGAAGGAAGTTCAATCTAGAAAAAGGTTGACAAAGGAAGTGGTCTGTGCTTAATGAAACAATAGCTAAGTGCTGGAAGAGTTGGTCCTTAACATAATAAAAACTTCTATTTTAGCAAATAGAAGGCCTACCTAACCACTTGCTTAGGCCCTCTCCTGGGTGCACTGCCTATTGATAAAATTATTGCTTTCTCCGGAGGAGATCTAACAAAAAAATCAGGAAGTATGCAACAAAGTAATTGCAACAAAAAAGTTGCATTTGGGTATCATCATTTCCATTTGAATTTCATTGGGTGCTACTTTCTTGTAAATTTCCAGACTCATGACCTTATAAATACCTACCAGTTGAGAATCAACTGGATTTGTAATAAGCAGTTCTTTTTCAAATAAGGTGATACAAAGTAAATCACCTGCTGTTTCTGTAATGCATTCAATTTCTTCAGTAACACGCATCACACAATTTTCTCTTTCTCCAAAAGTTCCAGTCTTAATCTGTTTAGAATCAATACTGATGAAATTTTCAATTTTGATAGAAATTTTGCTGTCATGCGACTATTTTCAGCTGAAACATGACGACAAAATTGTTCCAAGGGCTTGTTACTTCCAGAAAGCCTGCCTTTAATGTATTGGCCAAGTTATAATTCAAATCTGAAGCAGGACACATTATCCAGAGGTACCCTCTGTTCTTAATCCTGCACTAAGTGAATGATGGAGTGAACATTATATGAAATAAAGCTATTTCCATACAGCTTTTTTGTGCATTGAACAAATCTAAACATCATTGCCTAGGCCCCCGGGAAGTTGGGCGTAAATGGTGAAGAGTTTGACAGTAATCGATTTTTAAGTTTTCGGTGCCGAAACATAGTAATTAAATCGAAATAAACATGTTTTCTTCTACGCACTTTCCGTTGGAAATGACTACTTAACGAGTTATAGCGGTATGTTCATTTTCATCTTTAATGACAAATGCGATCGAATAAATAGCTACTAATCGATTTTCGAATTTTTGTTGCTTGAATCATGGTAATAACGTCAAAATAAACTACTTTTCTTTTATATGCTTTTTGCGGATGTTTCAGTACTTTGATTACTTTGTAATTTTATTACAAATTGTTTGATTACTTTGCTCACCCCGTGGAGCCTCAACCCACTTCTAAGATCTTTTAGTTAATAACACAAAGAAAATGATCACCAAAAAATAACGAATTATAGCGGTATGTTAATTTTCGTCTTAGATGGCGGGAATGCGCTCGATCATTCGAGCGTGTCGGAAGGGAGAGTCCATTGTAGTGTTGCCATACGACGCGATCGACGAATTTATTTCCGCTTCAAACACTAGAGTTGCGGTAAGTCTTTTACCGCTATAACTCGTAAAGTACTTATTTCCGACGGAAAGTGCATAGAAGAAAACTTGTTCATTTTCATTTAATTAACTATGTATAGGTACCGAAAACTGAAAAATCGATTACTGGCAAACGCTTCACATATACCGGTTAGGCTGCTTGTTGTTTGTGAAGAGTATGCGCATAGCCAGGCTCAAATTCAATAAATTCATGTAGTATTATTTGGGGAGATTGTCCAAATAATATTACATTGTATTTTGATTGTATTTTGGGACTACTATGCCAATACATAGCAAAAAAACGTCTGAATTCAGTAGCCTTAAAATGTAAATTTGTGTTGAATCCCCCAGCTAATTTCCTAACAAAATTTGAAGGCACATGACATGATGCTGCTAGCAATGGGTTTTGTAAAACTTCTCGATTTGCAGGACTCAAAGAACACTTAATTTCACCTTTTTTTAAGCCTTTCAAGCTAAGCAGCAACCGCCGCATTGCTCCCAAACACACCAAGTGCATATAATCTAAGGCAAATTAGCTAACTAGTCCTATCTTCAGCTCAGAAGTAAGCTGGTTACACTGGAACCTGGTACTCTTGGGCAATCTATAGTCCAATTAATAACCGCACTTTCAATTTTTGTCTCCAGTGACATGTAGTCATGGATATCTTTGATTGTATTTTTGTTTATGAAGTCATTTTCCTCTGAGGAGGCCCTCTTTTCATCAATAATAAAGACACTGACATGATTAGCATCTTCTAGCTATTCACTGATTGGACCAGAACCAGGATCTACAGTTTCAGATGAACAGCAAGGCTGATTATTCTCACTATAAGTGGATTCACCAAAACAAGCAGAAGTGACAGCCGTTCTCCGGCGACGCCTCTGTTGACGTTTTGATAAAGTAGAATAAGTTTTGAGCTTTCTAGACTTTTTGTCATCCGTTGTTATCAACTAACCAGAAATATACCAAGGGTTCAATCTGTAATACAAAATCTAAAGAATCTAAAAGCCATACACCTAGCCATAATGAATGAAATGATGGTAATTAAACCTGGAAATACTACAGCTTAATACTCCTATATTTAAAAACTTGTAAATCTGTGAATAGCATGTAGTACACTCATTAGTGTAAAAAAAACTGAGCTTTACAGGATGAATCATTTCAATGAGCAAAAATTTCCAGATTATTATCCTTTTATGAAAATAAAGCCCATATTGCAATTAACTACAGAAAGAGTATAGAATGAACTCTAATTCCTTTTGTATTAATGCATGTACATCATTTACTATACCTAGAAATGCTATGCAGATAAACTTTGTTCCAGGTTTGACTTTTCTAATTGTGTTAACAGCATGCAGCAAAATAGAATACAATGCAGCATGATCGAGTACTGTGAATTCATATTCAACACTTGAATAAATACGAGGCAGAGCCTCCCGTTTCTTACACAGACTCATGGAAGAAATCCTCACAAGCACTTTAGATTATACAACGCTTAGAATCTACGTAAGGAATCAGGTAAAAACACTAAGACGAAAAATTTCAAACTCCAAATTATCTCAACTCAAAACAGATAATAAAAACAATGGAGCTCATTTACTTCACGGTTAATATTGAATTCAGTGAGTCAACGATTTTGAAACTTATTTTCGTATATTTAGGGAATAAATTACATTTTAAAATGTTCAACATGAATGGCATTTTCCTTGCAAATACTTACTTTTCGAGATATTTAACTTTAAAGTCAGAGAAATGTCGGATATAAAATTCAACAAAAGGACATGTAAATAAGTTTAAATACGGTATTCACGAAGCAATAGGTGAGGTTAGGTTGGGTAAAGTTAGGTTATTTAAATAAAATAACCGAAAAAACCTAAAATAAATTGAATTAATCGTACCAAGACCGATGTTTTTGCACCAAAAACCTGCCTGTGTTCCGCATCCACCTTTCACCGGAGAAGCCGTATCAAAACTGCCATTAATGATAATCTTACTGGAACGTTATTATTGCTATCTTGAAAATTAAGCATTTAAGAATACGATATCATTCATGTATAAAATGTCCCCCATTACCTTAACATCCGGAAAAAATTCAAAATCGTTGACACGCTAAAGTCAATACTGACTGAATTCAGTTTATAAACAAAATAATTGGGCCAGAAAAATTGTTTCAATTATTCAACAAAATGTAACAAATCATGAGAAAATACTCATTGCGCATCTATTAAACAATTTCCCCACTAACATAGCGTAAAACATCTGGGACACCCTTCAAATAATTGAATACAAAAAATTTGAACTCAGCTTGAGCCCACCTACAGATGAGGAAGATCCTGTTGAATCACCTGATGAATCACTGTCAATCAACACAAAATTGTTGAATATTTCATAAAACTCGTATAACAATAAAAGATTATTAAACACGAGCTTACTACATAAAGGTTAAGTTCACAACTTCGATTCGATTCTTCGATTCTGATTAAAACTGACAAGACTAGGGTAATTTTTAGAAGAATTTCGATTGGTCTCCGATGATACTCGATTGGTCTCCGACTTAAGGCCCCCTCACACGTGCAAATACGAGTATGTCTGCAGACAATCGGAACCGAGTTTGGTATGTCAGTCTCAAGGCCCCTCACACGATGCAGACAACACACTGCAAACTTGACAAAGACTGGCACACACTTCAGTATGCAAGTAGAAGCTAGGTAGAGAACACGCACAAAAATAGCGACTCCAGACGGCAAGTTCGTCCAGCTGATAAGATTTGCTATAGTTGCAATGAATAAGAAAAAAAGACATGTAAACGCTCGCTCAAATTGGGCTAAAAAATAATTCCTAAAAAGTAGTGAATATACATATATGAAATTGCTTATTGAAGTGCATAAGGAGGGAGAGAGGCAGAGTACAGTCGCGCACCACCCACGAAGGCTGGCGTGACACTGACGTAGTCATGGAGCTAGGATATACTGGAGGGAGCATAGCCGATTCCAGTCGGGTTCAAATTAGCTGCAAAAGTTGGGAGACTGGGACATTGGCAAGGCCCCACACGTGAGCCAACCACAGACGCTTGGCTGAAGTTGGCTTCTCCTCGCCTCCTCACCTCCTCTACGATTCGCCCTCCCATTTTCCAAAGCGAGATTAGTACCGCTCCACAAATCGAAGGATGAGGTGCGCGTGCAAGTCGCTCTCTAATTTGTTATATTCAAGGGCCTGTAATCTTTATAGTTTTCAACTCTAAATGTATCTTTGCTAGCAATTTTGATATTATTAAGTGTCCTCAAGTGAGGAAACACAATTTATTATCTTTCGGAGTCTTAGAATCCCAAATTAATGATTGACGATTAACTCAACAGCTGGAAGAGCATTCAGCGAGCATGTGCGCATCCCAGCGTAGTCAGGAGGTAACTGGCTTCCGTGCTGACGTCACACTTGCGAGACGGCTATTGGTTACCACAGGCATAGGAGAAATATCAAAAACTTGTTCTCTTCACAGACGGCTATGCTCCCTCCATATATCCTAGCTCCATGGACGTAGTTTCAAGGTTTGCAGCCGGTCGCTCCAAAATTATCAAGTATAGCTGAGCTGCCTCATACAGTCTGTGCCAACCTGAAATGAGCGCACAAACGCACGAATTCAGCACCAGTTCAGATATGTCTGCAGATATATTTGCGCGTGTGAGGGGGGCCTTCATAGACACATCACCTGCAGCACACCCCTTGCAGCACACTACCTGCAGCACGCCACCTGCAGCACTTCACCTGAAACACTCCACCTACAGCACACTACCTGCAGTATTCTACCTGCAGCCCACTACCTGCAGCACACTACCTGCAGCACACTACCTGCAGCACACTACCTGCAGCACGCCACCTGCAGCACTTCACCTGAAACACTCCACCAACAGCACACTACCTGCAGTATTCTACCTGCAGCCCACTACCTGCAGCACACTACCTGCAGCACACTACCTGCAGCACACTACCTGCAGCACACTACCTGCAGCATGCCACTGCAGCACCCCAAGTGCAGCACACGTTTGTGAGGCTGTAAACCACGGATGGCCGTTTTTAAATATTACGGCCATTAACCAACCGAAAATTTTGCGCCCTCAAATCCTCCATAGCCAACTATGAATTTCACGTCCGAGCTCGACCGTGCGTAGTTATGAGCGCGGAGAGAGAGTTTAAAGGCAGAGCCGGCCAATTACCTAATAAATCACCCTTGATCTACTGTCACGTCCTTAATCCACCGGCGACACGTCCTCGATTTTCAATTGAAAAGTGGTGTTTCATAATGATGATCTATACATTCCAAAATACTGTGGAGGCTCAGAATGTGTTTCTGGCAAACTTTCTTAACAAAAATAGGGTAGGATTCATTCAATGCTGCAGATTAATTTCCTGTGTACTCCTGAAATCTCCCAGTGTGGTTACCCTCCAGAGTACTTTTGTTGTCGGAGAAAACCGACCAGAGATACTGATGAATCTCATAATTTGATACATCAATTCCCTCAAAAACATTTCACACAATGATATTTGACGTGTAGTAAACATCACTAGTTTAGGAAGAACCTTCCTATTTTGGAGATTATAACATTCCCCACTGCCCTGAGAGACGCATTGGGGTTTGATCTTTAGTTTGGGTTTGGTGTGAGCTAGCTGCTAGTTGCCTTTGCTGTTTTTGGTTAGATATTTTTTGAACCTCTATACCATAGCATACGCTAATGTGTGCATTACTAATTGAACGCAATTTCATATTGGCGTCCTCGGTGCTGTAACCACCGCACTTAGCGAGCTAAGAGCTAGCAAATCAGCGAGCAAATGTGTCTTGCGGACGTCTCTTGTTTACATGCCTGCCTGTCGATCCTGCTGCGCTGGCCTCCGGGCTTCCTTGCCCATTCCTCTTCAATGTTAAATTCTTAATCCTTAATTATTTTTTCTTCTTGCTTAATACTTAGTCGTAACTTGCGACTAGATTTCCACCACCTAATCTACTACCTATATTACTATGCTTAATTTACTTACTTCTTGCCTTGGTGTAATTGTGTGAATGTGAGAGTGCGTGTGAGTTGAACCTTATTGAATTCTTCAATTGATTAAGAGACGACTTGGCTCAAGTTGCCTACTTAAATCTCTCTGTGATATCTTTACCTGGGGCCTGCCGGCGGACAGCTAGTAGTCTGTCTAGATCTTTAGGTAAATCTTCTAAACTTAATAATCTAACCCATGATTCTCAACTGTTTCGGCAGTTACCTAGCCTTGAGCATTTCTTTACCTTGCCTCTTTACGTCACGTCTTTTCTTCATGACTCCGGAAATGTCCACCACACTGAGGCACAACTTTAACTCAGGTTAGCATTGCCGTGGCTTGACTAGGTTTTGTATTTCGATACTTTAGCTGAACTATAAAGGCCCCAGCTGCTCTTCTTTTTTTGTTAATCAGTCTATGTCATCCCTACAGTATCTTCAACTTAGCATCTTTAATAACCTGGGGTGGTGAGGCGGATCAACGAGTCGCACTGGACGTCGGGCTTTATTTCGGCGCTTCTAACTGCGGCAGAACCGTCACTTGGAGTTCCACTTAATTGTTCCGAGACTGCTTATCGGCCCACAGCATCTGCTGGGTTGAGGAGCAAGGGTCCTACGGCATACATTCTTCACTTGCCTGACTCGAAGCCGAGACCCGAGATAGGCGGGGCCACCGTCACTATTCTTTGAAGATTCCCGCAGTCATACCCCGCTCCTCCTGCTCGATCGTCGCTGCAGCGGTAACCTTAACTAAAGGGGTGTTTACACTAGGGGACATTTCGGCCTTGAGGCGCGACTCGTGTAGACGAGGCTCACCACAGAGGTTCATATTTGTGTGTGTGTGTGTCCGAAATTCCCTATTCGCTCTGATCGAATTAGTGCAGCGCCGCACGTGAGCGGCGCAGCTCTAGACCGGTCAGTGTGCAGTTGGTAGTCATCAAGTGAGGTGGCGCCTCTCGCTCATCCGTTATGGCTGACTCAACACTGCCGCGAGAAACTACACTGCTTTTAATTGAAATGTACTAAGCACATCAATACCTTTGGCAGACTAAAAGCTGCGAATATAAGGAGGATGCTTATTAATATATTTTTATGAAAATGAACGAATATAGTAACATTTCGCTCACGCAAATAAAAAAGAGATTACGTAGCTTACGATGCAGCAACAATATTCACACAAGCTCGTCTACAGCAATCCATATTCCATAGCAGCAGGCCACACTGACTGGTTTTGTGCTGCATGGCTGCCACTTTTGTTTGACCAAAAAAATCTAGTGTGACCTCAAAAAATATCTAGAAACATCTAGATTTAAAAATAAAACATCCAAAAATATATCTAGAAATAAATTAATTACCTACTATAATAAATTAGTTGAACAATAGCATATAAGAATATTTATATCATAAATTGCATTATATTAGTCAATTTATCTTTATAAAAATTATCTAGTATCCTGATATTTACCCTAATAAAGCTTGGTATCCAAATATTCTTCAATTTCACACGTGTTGCGAGTAGAAAGGTCAGTCTCTATTGCATTGCAATTATCAATGCTCAGATTCCTACTTATCAACAATTGTTTTAAGGCTTTCACACCGCTATCTTCATCACTTTTAATAATTTTGCAATTACTAAGTAAGTTGATTCTACTTTATTAGATGCATTGCTTTAGAATATAACTGATACACCAAGTTGTTTAATGATAGAAATATCATTGCTTCCATCCAACAATATACTGAACTCATTGTTACCAATATAATTGGTCCGTCTTTCGTCAAAATGAGGCCACTATACCACTATACATTCTTGATATTGTATGTGCATTTTATTCCATGATTTTTTTATATCATCACTAGTTTTGCAATTGGAGATAGTGTGCTTTAGCTTATGAACCGTGAAATAGCCGTCTTGGTGTCGTTCATAATCTGAACATAACACGATCAGAATATGGTTGCTTCACTATTCAGACAATTTGCTCAAGTAAATTAACAAATATATTAAGAATGAAGTAGTAACCAACCATTATGGTGAATTCCTAATTCGAATTTGTAGTAATCTATCATATACATAGCTTAATTGTAATTCTAGCTGGAAAATTTCTAGCACGCTGAAAAAAATTATATAGATTTTATAGCTAATATCTAGGTTCGAAATTTTACATCTAGGCTTCAGCAAAAACATCTAGATCTAGCTATATAATATCTAGAGTGGCAGCCCTGTAGCAGCGTGCGCTCCATGGCTCGCTCCATTGGTGTCTAGTCTAAACGCACATGACTCTTGTGAAGCTCCACACGAGGCGTCTACACGTGAGCCTGCAGCAAAATGTAGACCAGTGTATAAACAGCCCTTTAGCCGTGCAAGGGGACGCCAATCGGAACTGTTCTTAGATTTTGACCTTTAAATAAACTGTAATCCCTATTCTCATTGAGTGTTTAAATTGTTACTCGTTCCGTACCATATTTCCTGGAGTTAGTCTTCTATGTTCCGTTGAAGGCTTTTTAAATAACTTGAATCATCTTTAACTTACAGGAGAATTTGTGTGGGTTTCCCCCACTATAATAACCTTGAAGCATGAGGAAAAATTTTTTCCCAAAAAAAAATTTTCGTGAATGACATAAAAAGATTAACTTCGTAACGAGTCACATAAAGAATGTGAGCACACTCATTTATTATCTATCATTAAAAACACACAAATTCATAATTTAAAGAAGATGGTAACCTCTGGTTTCAAAGAAAATCAAAGGGGTTTTTCACACGCAATATTACAGCCCAGGCAGAACTAAAAGCGAAGCGAGAGTCTGCTGTTCTTAATATTATTTCATTCTATCGAGCCTTCACTTCAATATGAAGCACAATCACGACGTCGTGTTGCCTGTTATGTGAAATAATTTGAGATGCGTAAATAAAAAGGTTTCTCATCTGTATCTACACGAAAGGGAATCAGCGAAGTGTCTTGAGCTCGTTCATTTTTCGTCCTTTTGTGGCCTCATATAAGAGGTAATTCCATATAAAATAAAAGAGACTTTGCGTATAAACTTCAATCTCGTAGTAAAATTAGTTTTATTTTAAGATATCCGTTTGCAGGAGGATGATCACAAAGCCCAACAAAGAGTTCAGGACCTGAAAAGGAACGAACTCGAATGTGTGAAATATTTTGTATTTCTTGTAATATATGTAATATTTCATGGCCTTTGTCTTCAACTCTATATCACAGCTTGAAGCATTTTCAGAAATCGTTACTATTTACTATGATGGTGAGAAAGAAATGTAATAATATAGTTTCACTGCACATGAAAACATCATCAGACCACGGTGAACGTTTTTTACCGGTACAGCTACAAAAATTAAATGAACATATTTAAATTTATACATTTATACATGTATGTATAGGCGGTGAATAATTTGAAAATGAAGATCTGCACTTAGAGTCATGAGTGTGTTACACAGACTGTAGGCTCCCCCATAGTCACGGGCTCTGAGTGCTTCAGCAGTTTTCTGATGCGCATCATCTGGCAGAGAGATAAAAAACACTTCTCTGATCGCTCCATTATTGCAGCCGAGTTGTAAAAATGGTTTTTGGCTCCTTAGTTTTAGAAGAATAGAGTGAGGGAAGAACAAACTAAATGAGGATAAGAGTTTCTCCTGCAACGTCCTATGCCATATTTCTCTAAAGTCTACAGTAATTGTGATTTAGTGATTTTTTTTCTGGTGAATAATTACAAGGACCGGTTTGCATTTAACGTGGGTCACTTTTTTCTCTAACTTATTTATATATCCCTGGGAAACAGTAAACTAGGTGATCGTATTAAAGCTGCTTTTAGATCAAGAATAAGCTTTAAAAAGTATTACTCGTGCCAAATGATTGTTGAGTGGAATAGTATTTTCTCATTTTGAAACGTCGATTTTCTAGAACGACAGCATGTAATAGTGCTCTCACGTGCAAAGAAATGTTACTAGAGTTTGTCACTGCAACATGGAAGCATACAATGAGCATGTGATCCGTGTTAATCAACTTCGTAATAAGTACCGAGGATAAATGATAAATAAATCAATACTACCTGTTTTTAGAAGAGTCGTGAAAAAATATGTGCCTAAAATCAATAAACACTGACAATAAAACTGAGCAAGAACTTTACATATTCCTTGTTAAATGCTTGCTTTGAAGAAACAACGATTTTTTTTGCCACTCACCTGTCGATAATGTAAGTCGCATTTTATAAGTTCGGCTGCATCGTTTACTTCGTCAGCTACTTGGTTTATCTGAAATAGAATTTCACAGTGCAAGGAATTTAATTGAATAGAATAGAAAATAAAATGCTGCGTCAGTTGGTATACTGTCAGCCTTTTAGTGACAGCATTTCAAATTTCAGACGAGCGATTGTTTCAAGGGACTCAAAATTCAGTATTGTGAGCTCTAGTCAGGTGAATATCACGATCTACGTCTATTTAACACCAAAATCTGGTGATGGAACACTTGTTATTGCGCTGTAGGATCCTGTTGTACTGAGTCCAAGAGAAGTTCACGAGTTTCAAATTAAGTCTAGCGATGGCGCCGTGAAACTTTATCTCCTAAACAATTTCCTTGTGATGAATAACATCTAACCTCTTCAACACAAAGTCAACTATGAATTTGAATCACTTATTTCTTATAATATTTCGATATATTTATTTAAAAGAAATAAAAATAATTTTCTGTCTATACTGAACGAGGGTTATTCAGCTGCATAACATACGATTAACCCATTAATGCATAAAGGTAACCGCTAATTTAATTGTTCAGATTTTTACATGAAAAATGATAATAACGTGGATATTGTTTAGCCGAAACTTGATTACAAGCACAAAATAATTTTCGAAGATACTGACCGTTTAATTTTTTGGGCGCCATCCTCTCAACTGCATATAATTTCGATGAATGTCTGCTTTCTGCATTGTACAACACTAATAATATTGGAAAACAAATAATGATTATTCCTTTTGAAACTATTTCTAAATTACTTGCAAATTACATCTGCTGTTATACTTAAGTTCTTTACAAAAAAAAGGTTCATAATTTATTTAATTCAATACATAATGCGTCCTACTTGTGAAGCGAAAAACTCAATTTATTGGCGTGGTAATGTTCATAAAAACCGCAAATGAAGGCCCACACACATTGAGGCAGTAGAAACGGGTTTTCCAGGAAAATTTGCAGATCTCCTCATGCTGGACTGCCTCAGGCACTGGTTTATTCCATCGTCCCTCACACAGGAACTTGACAAAGCTGGCTGTTTGCCTTCTTTGAAGGGACACAATGCTGTTTCAGAATAGAAATGTTAACTTGCGACGAAATTGAAGAAATGACACAGTCGTATTTTTTTCTTGATTTTTTTCAAATAATTTAAGAATTTACAACTACGACATCGAAGAAGTACAAAAATATCGGCCACCACCATTTCTCAGGAATGTGTGAGCTATCTTTTTTCCGCGACTTATTGCAAATAATGGAATAATGTTCTTCCGCTGAATTATCTCCTGATTTCATATTGTCGTCTTTTTCTGTGTTTGTGAAGTCTGTGCGTCAATTTCATCTTCATCTTTCAACTGAGACGCTGCATTAATAGCCGGAATGCCTGTAATAGAAGCACTAGTAAGAAACACTTGGTTTAACTCAACTTCAACGTCAGACCCTCCGAAATTTGCATTCGAACAAAGATATTGTAATGCGAAAAGCGGATAAATGCAACAAATATTTTCTATTATAACACGATGATTATAAGCAGAAATTATATTGTATCCTCGCCAATAACACTAAATTCGAGCATTTGCACCGTGGCTCAACTGAACAATTGAAGAAAAAACCAAACCAACTCATTTCTAGCATTAGTGCTATTCCAAATAATTTTATTTTGAAAAGACTAGAATTGCACTGTCAACCTGGCTATATTTACGGCAATGCCAAAATTCATAAAAACCAGAATGATCTGCCATTGAGGCCAATAGTATCACAGGTTCCTATCGTCACTTATTCTGTTGCTAAAACTTTGAACAAAATCATAACTCCGTACATCCCACAAAAGCACGTGTTAAAATCAACGGATGAATTTGTTGCTTTGCTACGCGGCTCCGAGTGGAATAACAGCTTCATTAGATCTAGAGTCCTTATTTACTAATGTACCTGTTTCGGACACAATAGAGATAATCTTAAACTGTGCGTATGATGGTGAAGATCTTTCTCCTCCTAATTTGTTCCGTCGGCATATTCTGAAACAACTCACTATCTGTACTACCGAAATTCCTTTTCGACATATTGATGGTATGTATTTCGTTTCGTCAGGTTGATGAGGTGGCTATGGGTTCCCTTTTAGGACCTACATTTGCTAACTTTTAAGCTTTTTAAGCCTTTTAATCCTTTTTTGTACAGTAGATACATGGACGACATTTTTGTCGAAATCGAGACTGTATAGCAGTTGGAAATGTTGAGGAATTTTATGACTAATAATTCGGTGTTACGTTTCACGAACGAGCTGAGTGTGAGTGGGAAGCTGCCATTCGTGGATGTTTTAGATGAAGCATAAGCTTCGCAGGGTGCTTGTTTGAGATCTGTACATATAAAGCCCTCCGTTGCTGGTGAAACCATAAACTACGATTGTGTTACACCGAAAGTGTACAAAGAAGGCGTTATTCACACCTTATTGAATAGAGCTTTTAAAATGAGCAGCAACTGGGTTTGTTTTCATTCAAAAATGCTTAGGGTCAAACGTTTGCTGGTTAATAACAATTCCCCTAATACTCTCACTGATAAAACTGTAGGTAAATTTGTCAACCAAATTTTGAATAGTGATCATAATCCGAGACCTACTATAACCAGCGGAATATAAATGTATTTGAAAAAAATCAAACGCATGACAAGTCAAAAAAAACCGAACGTGTGTTTAAAAATTTTGTCAAAACTTTCGTGAAAACGACAGATCCAGAGATGGCAATTTAAGTTCGTGTGTATTATAAAAATCGCAAAATCAATGATCTCTTAGTAAGAAACAATATTTCTAGATCTCGGGTCACCGATCTAGACAGAGTCAATGTGATATATCAGTTCGAGTGTAACAGGAGAGAATGTAAGTCTCTCAATAAGTGTTACATTGGCATGGCTAGGATGACCCTAACACAAAGATTAACTGCATAAAAATATCAAAGTTCCATTTTTAATCATTTCCGTATCGATCATGGTTGTTAGCCCTCAAATGAAGATTTGTACTCTAGTACTAAAATTTTGTACAATGTTGGGAAAAAAGAGCATATTCAAATAATAGAAGCAGCGCACATTCATCAGCTTAAACCTAGTCTCAACGAAAATACAAATAAATACAGCGATTAAAACTATCACTATGAGCACCCTCTTTTTGTTATAACATTCAAATGTATTACAAAAATACAGCTCACTATATTAAAGAAAGACCCTATTATTTCCAGCATTAGACCGATTACAAATTCCAAAGGCAGACATGTATCTTCTACTGTTATACATTAAGTTTTCAATTTTGAAACCGTAAACTAATTTTTGACCAGCGCTGCGCAGCAGTATTGACTCTGCAAAATTGTAAAATCCAATCCAACACAAGTGTTCGGGCAACAATGGATGATTCATCTTAAGAAAAGGTGTTCAATTCGAACTTAGTGAATTTTCTTTCAGAAGACGAGAAGCCCGAGCAAAAGCAAGGAAGTGGTTTACGAACTTATTCACTGTTTAAATAAAAGGTTTCTTGTTCACATTGACAACTAAATTATTATTACGATGAATTACTGAATTACGGCTAAAACCACGAGAATCGCGTTCGGGATGACATGCCTGGACATATGTGAATTGATGATCAAGCATCTCGTTTGATAATTTATCATCTTGAACTCGCACAGTTTCCAACAACGCTCAAGAAATGGAAGGCGATGATGTCAGCGTTTCTTACGAGCAAATTTATTTATTTAAAAAAGGCACCACAAACCCCTAATGCTTGGAATATATATTAATAAGATATATATTTTGCCCCTGCGACTGTTCGAGCCATTATTCGTGAGTTTAAAACAAATTGCCTTAATTTCTTGAAATGTGAAAAATCCTACAGATGATTAACATTAAAAAGTTGTAAAAACTGTCATATTCATTTAATGAACTGGTGGCTATTGAACGAACAAACCTCCACTCGATCATTTATCAATTCCTTCTGAATGCAAGGAAATCCTAACTAATTACAAATCCGTAGAGATGCAAAGAAAAATAAATTCGGTTAAGAGAAGTGACAGACCAATTGAGAAACCTTATTTGGATCCAGCACCGTTTGCGTTACACTGTAAGCAAAAATAACTATCAGTTTGTGAAGAACACCGACCAAATAAAGGTCTTTTATTCAGTTGTATCAGCAGATTAATTAACTATGAAATTGTCATTAATATGTACTTTGTCAATTTTTTCAATGCACTCGACAACTCTCCCCTATGAAATTTCAGCTCGAGTGAAAGAACGTAACCTTTGATACAGATAATGTTTTCAGGGAAAAATATGAGAAATCAGAAACAGGTAGAATATCATCAAGAGCATAAACTAAAAGAGAAATGATCAATGAAGAAACTTCCTTCATCACTGAGTAGGCCCCATAGATTGGGTAACGGCCTACTTCACAGTAAGATAGCCTAGCCTCTTATTAGATTAGGAGTTCGATAGAGCCAGTTAATAGAGCTCGACAGAGCCAGTTGATGGAGGGCTTGACGGAGCCAGTTAATGGAGACTCGACAAAGACAGTTAACGATAGCTCTTAATAGTTCAAATAACAGAATACTGTATACAAATTAAAAATCAAACAACGGTAAGAAGATAGAAAACAGGCTGCAGAAGTGAGGTTGAGGCATTGCACCTATATTGCGCAGCAATTCATTACAGTAGGTAAGCGGACTGCCTTCATTTCATTGGGTCTGTGAACCCAAAAGTTGAAGCTTGGGGTGTCAATGTAATGTAGAAGTATATTTAAGTCGTACTATGAAAGATACATTGAATGCTCACCGACATATCATCCGTCCCCTTTTTTCGTTAGTTGAAAGTTATTGTAGCTTCGAAGAGGTCACCTTGCAGCTACACGGTTACCATGTATTTCTCTCGTCAAGGCTGGGTCTTGTTTTACAGAAAAAAGAAAGTCTTAGCATGAGGAATTTAGCAGATGTCCTTTATTTACAGGCTGCATTAATTTGTCTGAATTCAGTATAGTTCCTTTGTATTTCAGGATTTTACATTTCATCTGTACATTCACTGAAATGGAAAGTAAGACATAGTATTTTGTCATGTGTAACTACGACATGCCCTAACTTGTGTTACACATGAGTATTTCAGCCATAGTTGAAGGTCCAGCCTGGGACGGTGCAATTCGGTGCTTCTTCTAACCAATGGAGTAAGTTCAATAAAAAAATAACTCTACAGATACTGTTAAACAAAGGAGACTTCTGTAGACAGGACACTGAAGGAGACGGAAAAAGGAGTCAATTTTTAGCTATCAATAAGGGTGATGGAGAGTAAATATTCTTTCATCAGAATGCGCAACCACCAGTACCCTAAAAATACATTGCTACTACTGATTGGCAAAAATAAAACTGCTCAGAAGGCTTCCAGCCTCCGTTAAAAATAATACCACAGCCGTTCTTGGAAACTTGGCACCTGAAGTTTGTGGCCAAGAGTGGTTTTCATACAAAAATCAACTTGATCGTAGTTGTAGTGGGTGGCAGTGATTGTAATGGTTTCTAGGTCTCCGATCAGCTGCACACCCCCGAGTGCAGTTGAACCCATGACGTACTAAGAGGAAGAACTCGGAAATTCTTAATAAACGGGAGGTGACGTGAGGTGACGTGAGGTGACGTCAGGTGACGTGAGGTAACGTGAGTGGAAGTGAGGTCATGTGTGCTGACGAGAGGTGAAGTAGCATGACCTGAGGTGACGTGAGGCGACGTGAGGCACAAAGCCCTAATCTAGCTATTTTCGTGCGACGAATGCTTGCTCTCCGAAGCGTTATTGTTTGGCAGAATATTAATGAACAAAAATAAGTCACCTGAGTAACGTAGTCAGGACGGAAAATGATAAATCTGCTTCAATTCAATTGACCGCGAATTGCCCATTGCGAAGTGTTCGTTTTGTCTTATGCAAAGCGTCACGGTAAATTTCCTAGATTTGACGTTTATGTTTTTTAAAGGTTGAATAACTGTGTCTTTCAAATCTTGTTAGTTGAATAATATGATCATTTCACGAATGGGTATTCATTTTGCCTCGCGTTATCAAAAATCGTTTATACTAATCTCGATTGCATATTCTCAAAACTGATTCGTTGTAGCAAACTTTTATGAGCGTAAGTAGAAATACCGTCAGTCGACGTAATATTTTCCCAGTTTTTTCCTATTTTAGTGAGGTGTGTTCCCTGAGCTGCACTGCCAGAGGAAGACATTCACCCGGCAGTCGGGGGCAGACACCTGCCACTCGGTAACTGGCTGTTGACGCTCAGCTCTGCGGAATTGAAATTTTTGGTTTGATGTTCTACTTTTTGGGCATAAGTTCTTAAATTTGACAGAGCTCTGCATAGATTAATTTTATAATAATTTAACTCAATTTTAATAATGATAAATGACTGAGGTGATGTTCCGTCTGTAATTTTCAGTGAAATGGTTTAGTAAATTAATAATAAGCTATCACAGGTTTGAGCTAGGCTGTTATACAGAAATAAAAGCTGTTACACAAAAACTTACTAAGAGTTTTACTTAAAAGCATACGTTTGGGTAGGCTATGGCAAACACGAAATTAAAATAGAAGAGAACGCCTAACTGCTTTGACATTGATGTTTTTAGTTTATTTGTGGTATGATCATAGAAAATTTATTAGTTTTCTTCTAGAAAAACTGGCTTTTCTTCGGTTATTCTTTATGGTAAACGTTTTTTTTTGAAGTTTTTCCCTCGCAAAATAGAAAAATATGTTTATATAAAATCAATCTCTCCAAATATAATTCAATAATAAGGCGCAACCATTCGGTGTTCTACACAATTAAGTTTTCTTCTCGAATGCACTGAATAAAAGTGAGTTCCACAGTCTCAGCAACAGCATGGAGGACGGTGCTCACCAGCCTGCCACCTCATTTGACCACCCTCGCGTTTCGTCTATTCCTTCAGCAGGTCCCTAAGATTTGATCCTGGGCTGTTCAGTGTCCTGGCTGCGATCATCCGTCCTGCTCATCGCGAGGATTTTGACGGGGCCACGATGGACTAATGTTCCCTGGCGCCCTACTTCCTCTCTGTGCTTCACTTCCGCTTCGCCACTAAAATTTCTATTTCAACAATTATTGCAAAAATGGGTTCATGTAGCAGTTAAGATTAGTGCTCAAATTTATGGATGTAACACTACATCTAAGGTTATATTATGATTAGAGGGCTTACTTTGATCATATTTAAATTTGATTTAGAAATAACGCAAGCTGAACTCTCGAGCCGTGTATTATTTTCTGCGGAGCTACATGTTCGCAAATACTTTGATCCTATGTCACGATTCCTAAATTTACGTACGTGGTCTTGCGGACCCATTCGTTTTACGGCACGGGAAATTAAATTAAATTGAATTTGAACTGAAACGGCCTATATTTTAACCAAGAAATTGAAGAGCAATATTATTATCGGAAAAATTGTTTCAAATTGTCAATATATTGTTCTCCCGAGACTATGATCGTGGCACGATGCTGGAGGGGCAATAAGGCAGTGCTGTTTAACAACCATTCCATTTTGCGGACTTACTCGCGGGATTCGACATTCATTTATCCAACGAATAAATTAATATTGATTTTAAATCTTTCCAATCGTTGCGTCACGTCAGTGTACTGGTTCGTTTCCTCAATGAATCTCCCCTCGATGGAGGAGAGATGTAGGACGGATGATAGTAGCCAGTACACATAACATCCTCGGGATCACACCTTTGAGTATGGGAAGCAACCTTAGAGAATAAACGTAAAGGTGATCAAGTGAGATGGAAGGTGGGAGCGTACCATCCACAATGCAGTTGCCGAGACTGCCGAGCTCACTTTTTCTTCGGTGCATTCAAGAAAATATTAATTGTACAGAGCACCGAATAGTTGCTTCACTGAATCACATTCATAAAGATCGATTTTACTTTAGTTCAGTTTTCCACTTTTTAAAGTAGCTGGTGATGAAAAACGTTCACCATTAATAATGTCCAAAGAATAGCCAAAGGAAAACGCTAGCCCTGCGTCAATGTCACTCAGCTGAATATGTTCTGTAACTTAGGCTCCCATAACTTGGAATGTAACTTTGGGTGTATCCACATTCTTATCCCACTGGAAGAATGTATTACGTAACGGTCTTTCACGCTTATGTTTTGCTTGATAAAGCTGGGTTTAGACGGACGGAGGGTTTCTTTCCCAGGGTGACGCCCCTACCCTACCCCTCTCACCCGCTCAAGCTTCCCCACTTGCATTCAGACGAAGGGTGAGATGCCCAGGGCAGCCGTAATTGGTGCGTTCAGAAAATATACAAGTTTCCCTTACAAAAATGTATTTTGATTTCATTGGAGTGAGAATTTTATTATGGGCAACGTCATAAAAAAGGATCTGTTGGTTTTGAATGACAATAATTACAAAATAATTGTAGGCAACCCCACAAACTATGTCAATATAAATTAGATTTATTTTGGTGCAGCTGCAGAAAGCATTCTGAGAAATGTCAACAAAATATGTCCCAAAAAACTAGAAGAGTTTGGATTGAAAGGTCTTAGTACATATAATTCAATAACACCATATTCAATGCATTTCTCCAATTTCGTGAAAGAAGAGCAGCATGAAAAGATAAATATGAGTGGCGAGAACTGTTTGTTCAAGATGCTCCTTTCAAGACAAAAATTGTGTCTGAAAAATTCTGGTACGCAGCTTTGCTACCCGCTGCTTCCCGAGTTCATGGTGCAGCTCATGTCAATACCGCATTATTTTGCTGCAGCTAGAGAATTTTTTCGACCCTAACTACATAGAAGCAAAAAACAGGATTTCGTTAAAAAAAGCAAGATTAAATGCATGAATGAGATCAAAATCTACGTTAGAGAACACAGACTGCAAAAATTGGAACCACCACGGTAGCCTAGGCAACAATTTAAATAAAAAACATTGGCAGATGAAGGAAGAAGAGTAGGAAAAAGTTTCATTCTAACAGGAAAAGTAGGTAAAACCTAAAAATTTTCGTTTATTGCTAGTTAAATAGATTTGGTACGCTCTAATCATTTTTGGTACGTTTTCATGGAGGTTTTGTAGGATCATCAGAAAAAAAATCGGCAACCCTGGAGATAACAGTGACTGAGTGAGGATGTCGAAATGTAATTCAAGGTACGTGCAGAAAAGAAGATGCTATTTTTAACCTGGAAACTATTTCACGGAGGCCGGCATAAGATCAACGTATTCTTGAAGAATTCAAGAATTACTTCTTAAACGAAGGCCAAGTGCCTTGGCAAAAACGACTGGGTCAATTAGATTAATAAGGAATGGAGGCGAATCAATAAAACTTCGCGCGTATATAGCTTCTTATATGAACTTAATGCCCAAACTAAGGAATAATAAAATATAGCTTACCCAGCAGATGTATATAGAGACAAAAATAAATGAAATATGCGCGATAGAGTCTGATTACAGGATACAGAAATAAGCAACAAAAATTATATCAGTCTAAGTCCTATCACGAGCCATCTTGTGTTAATAATAGCATGATAGCGAACAATTTGTGTTACTATTGTTAGAGGTAATTACTTTTGAATTAGATCGAAAATCGTTTCAGTGAGAGTACTTAAATAAAAAATATATTTACAGCCGCAATAAATACAATCAGACTGACGCTATGCTTTCAATAAATCTATCAATGTGACAACTTTAGCCTTCAGCCACTTTTCCAGATCAGGAGAGACTTTTTGCATTCAGATTACGCATGAGAACATGACGACAGAGCAGCTAAGACATACATCCTGCCATCAAGACTGTCTAGAGCGCACTGTTCATGGAGCTAGGATATATGGAGGGAGCATAGCCGTCTGTGAAGAGAACCAGTTTCTTAGATTTCTCCCATGTCTGTGGTAACCAATAGCCGTCTCGCAAGTGTGACGTCAGCACGGAAGCCAGTTACCTCCTGACTACGCGGGGATGCGCACACGCTCGCTGAATGCTCTTCCAGCTGTTGAGTTAAACGTCAATCATTAATTTGGGATTCTAAGACTCCGAAAGATAATAAATTGTGTTTCCTCACTTGAGGAGACTTAATAATATCAAAATTACTAGCAAAGATACATTTAGAGTTGAAAACTATAAAGATTACAGGCCCTTGAATATAATAAATTAGAGAGCGACTTGCACGCGCACCTCATCCTTCGATTTGTGGAGCGGTACTAATCTTGCGTTGGAAAATGGTAGGGCGAGTCGTAGAGGAGCTGAGGAGGCGAGGAGGAGCTAACTTCAGCCAAGCGTCTGTGGTTGGCTCACGTGTGGGGCCTTGCCAATGCCCCAGTCTCCCAACTTTTGCAGCTAATTTGAACCCGATTGGAATCGGCTATGCTCCCTCCAGTATATCCTAGCTCCATGGCACTGTTGCTCTGGCCATGGTAGACGAAAGAGGAGGTAGCGGCAAACCAGTCTTTTATCGAATCGTGCTGCGTGCGAGTGACGTCAAGGCATCGCACCATTAGCAGCGCCGCTTACATAAAGGTACATTGCATATGGCAACACTGCTAACCCGAAATCTGGCATTACTGTAAGCGAAGCGTTACTGGTACGACAATCTGGCATGCCGTCGAAACGAAGTGTGATGGCGTTAAGTGAAGTGAAATGTTGCGGCCTCACGTGAAATTTAATAAGTGTTCCTTAATTTAATGTCGGAGTAATTCTAAAAATTTACCTAAGATATTTCAATGTCTTGGTTTCAATTCTAAAGAATGGATTTTGCCGAGTTGAAATGTTCAGGTTAATTAATAACTTATTTATGTTAGCAGCTGCCATTTCAAAAAGACCGACTACCGAAAAATCCTATCAGCATTTAATTAAGACGCACATTTCAATGAAAAGTGGTGTTGTGCGGTTGTTATATGATCACTGGAGTTTGGAACTGGAAGGTAAGAAATTAAACTTTTAATATTATTTTAATATAATTTAAAAAGGATGGCTCATAACTAATTTTTTCAGTGGATGAAGTGGCATCTCTTTATCAAAGCTTTGAAACCAGATACAATTAGAACAGTTCAAATTTGATAAGCTAGTTCCATGGGAAAATGCTGTTGACTTGCCTGAAATTTAAAATATAAAGGAAACAAAGAATTAGGAATATGATGTGCTACAATTCAATGCCAAAAAATGACATACTGCTTATTTTCAATTTTTTTAATACCTTGGAGCTTTTCATTTCAAAAAGGTGACCAAAATCGGTCAATGTGAAGTTTAATGCATCCACGGAAATTAATAATTATATTCCAAACAATCACTAAAGGAACCCATTTAAGAACGTTTTACAAGAATGACATTCTGCTCGCCTATGCGTTATTTTCGAATAATTGAACTTTGAAGTTGGCCTTCCCGCGCCATAGGAAGCGAGCATAATTTAATTAAAAACGGAAGCTAACTCCCTAGGTCAATATTGAATTTAATGTTGTCAACGAATTTCATAATTTCGTTGGTATAGATAGGTAATATAGTTGATTTTAAGACGTTTTACATGAATGACAATGTGCCCGGAAATGCTTATTTTAGGAGATATTTAACTTTGAAGTTATAGGAACGTCGTTTATAAAATTGAACAAACGGAGAGGTAAATAAGCAGAAATCCGGTTCTGACGTAACGATAGGTAAGGTTAGGTTTGGTAAAGTTAATTTAGTTAGGTATCCTAACCTAAGTAAGCCTAAAATATCTCAATTTAACTCAACCATACCGAGGCCGATGACTCCCGCCAAAAAACTTGGCGTGGTCCGCGTCCGCAAAACGCCGGAAGACCCATATCGAAACTGCCGTTAATGCTATTCTTACCTGGCGTTATTTATCCTATATCTCCAAAACTAAGCATTTCCGGGCACATTGTCATTCATGTAAAACGTCTTAAAATCGACTATATTACCTATCTATACATACGAAATTATTAAATTCGTTGACAACATTAAATTCAATATTGACCACTCCCTATTACAAACGTAGAGGTTGGGTCGTGAGAGGGAGGCACAGTTCTTCTAGTAAAAATTATAAATAAAGCTTCTAGCCCACCCATTAGGGTGACGACCGCAATCTTGTTTACATCGGGTCTAACATGGCGACCACAATGGGCGCCGCCATCTTGGACCCGATGTCAACAAGATTGCGGTCGTCACCCTAATGGGTGGGTTTGAAGCTATATTTATAACTTTCACTAGAAGAACTGTGCCTCCCCCTCACGACCCAACTTCTTTACGTTTGAAATAGCTTCCGTTATTAATTAAATTCCGTTTCATGCGCTCGCTTCCTTTGGCGCAAAGGCCAACTTCAAAGTTCAATTATTCGAAAATAACGCATCAGCGAGCAGAATGTCATTCGTGTAAAACGTTCTTAAATGGGTTCCTTTAGTGATTCCTAAGATCGGAATTCTTATTTTCCGTGGTTGCATTAAACTTCACATTGACCCCTAAATCTTATGGTAGGGTACTATCAGCTTCATTTGTATGTAAATTTCTGTGTGTAAATTAATCTGGAAGTAAGATGTGATGTCAAATTTTACCAGGTTTTCAATAAGAAAAAACTTCACTGATATTGTTCAAAATTTGGGTAAATTTTCCTGAACAACACGCTAATCGATTTTCAAAATATTTTTGATTGGATCATGGTAATCAATTCAGAATAAACAACTTTTCTTCCATGCCATTTCTGGTGCAAAGGGGTATTTACTCAACATTACCTAAAGAATTATAGTCAATATGTTTTTTAGGTGCCTCATGGAAATTGATAATTCCATTCCAAGCAATCACTAAAGGAACATATTTAAAACGTTTACTTGAATGTCATTCTGCTCGCTGATGCGTTTTTTAAGAGTTATTCAACTTTGAAGTTATAGGAGCGTCGCTCATGAACTGTCTTTCTCGCGCCATAGGAGCGTGCGTTCCAACAACGCAACAAGCGCGGCAGGCAGGAGAAAAGTTGTTTTCGCAATATATTGCATAATTTATTATTTGCTAACCCCGCGGAGCCTGAGCCTACTTCTAGGATGTTTTCGTTAAAAACAAAGAAACGTTGGTAAATGTGTAGCGTTGGTCAGTAGCGTTGAATTTAAAAAAAAAATGTGAGAGTTTGTTACAAATGTTCCTAAAAATGTCTTTGGTTTTGTTCTAGCATCAAAACTCGAGGACTAGTCCCATTTTGAATGTTGAAAGTTAGAAGTGTTGGGTATCAGCAAAAAACGAAATTTTTTGTTGAAGTGGCATACAATGAACAATTTATGTATTTGAGTAGTTTTATTTTTATTTCGATAATTTCCATACATAACTTCATATTCACAGTGTGAATTGTGATTTCCAAACCAAAAAAAAATTTTTTCTAAAATATGAAATTTTTTATTTTCAGTCTGATTCATATGAAATTTGACTATGATATGTAACTTTTGAAAAGAAACACAATGTATTCGATCAACTGTTTTGATTTAGGCCTTAGTTTTTGAAAAAGTTGACATATTGATATTTTACTGGTACTGATATTTCAAAATGGGACTCGTCATTGAGTTTTGATGCTAGAAAAAACACAGTTTTAGAATCCTTGGAACATTCCTAACAAGCTAACATGGGCTTTTTTCCATTTCCCATTTGTTCTCTTTGTACGTGGGATTGAAATTGGCTCAAAATTAAAGATTTTGGTCCCCTCACCCCCCTCCCCCTTTGGGGAATCTATTGTCCGTAGCGCCATAAAATTTTAAGACCGAATAGTCCACCACCTAAGGGTCCTTTTCCAACAAAAACATGAAAATGACCACCAATCGGACGAAAAAAGTTGAACAGCCGGGACGGTCTCCTTAAGAGTACATTTTGGACTGGTTATGTTAGGAATTTAGGTAACTTTTTGGCAATAATGCGTTGGTTGCTGCTTTTAGTATTAAGTATTTCAAGTATTAACAAACTTCAAACTTTTTTTGAACCTGTGTTATTGAGTGTATTATTGACTCAAACTGCTCATTATAGGCCAATTGCTTACATGTTGATGACATTCATTATGTATAAAATAGGTAGTAATTCTTGAATGTTGAAGAAAAAAATAGTAGAAAACTATTATAAATGAAAAATAGTAGAAAACTATAGAACTTTGGAAATGAAAAATATCATTAAACATCCTGTTCTACATAATTTTCTTTTTATGTATTGGGTAGTATTGTTTATGGGAATCTATATCCATTAGTACCCCCATAATGATTGCTCATCATGGGTGACTCTTGTTAGTAATAATATTAGAATTAAGGAAATATTGTGCATACATATTCAGTTATTATCCACACTGTAGCACCATTTAATTTCATGCCAAATTTGAGTTCTGCACACTTAATGACTTTAAACAGTACTCCATTAAGCTGTATTTTCACTGCAAATGGTGCACCTGCAGCCATTGTTCAAGACTCATCCATACATATTCTTGGTATCTATATTTTCATAATTCAAATTTGACTCATCCATATTGGTGGATATAAACATTATGAAACATTTCTTTTCTTTTTGCAAGTTGGTTCTTTATAAAGGCTAGTTGATCTTGATTGTAAAAGTTCAGTAAGAAGAGTTGACAACATAATTTCTTTATTAAATTTCAATCTGTAAGTAACTTACTGGGCCTGCATTTTAAGAGCCCATTTTTACTGTAAGTGTTGTAAGTTTTTAGGTTTCTAATTGATTCTGATAAAATTTTTCTTCATAGAGAATTGTAACATCTCTAAGTGTAGTATAAAAATATCAAATACATTAATCCATTACAAGGTATGTTATGTTCATAAGCTAAGATTAAATCCATTGAACTTTTGTTATCAAGAGTGTTTTGAGATTCTTCTAGGTTTCATTGGTCTAGTTTTTCTCTTCCAAGGTAATTATTTTTCAAAAATTAAATTTAAATTTTCATTAGCACATAAAATGCGACCTGTGCATTTTATGTTCCCCTTCACATTCCAGCATTAGACAGCACACTTTGGAGGGTGCATGTCATCAGGTTATTAATATGGACAAATTTGAAATTTTAGATTCATGTAAAGCTAGTTTTGACCTCCGCATATTGGAGTCTTTGTACATTCATAAACTCAGGCCCTCCCTCAATGAAATGCAAAGTTCCTATCCGCTGAAAATAGTCAATCGGTAACCCATTATAACCCACCTTTTACTTAGTTTTATAGCTTTGATGTTTTACGCAGTTTTTTTTTTTTTTTCTTACATGTTTTCACCCGTTTTCATTAGGCTCGCATAGAATTTAGTTCTACCGTACCTAGACATTTGATTTTAAATTGTGTATGATAACTCTGTTCAAAAAAAAATTTTTTTCTCTAAACTTTGCAGATTTCCTGTTGAAAATGAGCCTTGGCTCGAAACGTTCAGATAAAGATTTTAATGCTTTTACGAGTCTTCTTCTCCATTTGCTTCCTGATAATAATTTTTGTTGTGTTAAGCTTTGACTAGCCTTGATGTTGCCAATATTGCTTTGGTTATGGATTGAAAAGCATCAGATATTGTCTATTTTGAGCAGTTTGGGAACACTAGAGCAGTTTCAAATATTGCCAATATGCATTGCGCAAGTGCCATCTTGGTAGTTGGGCCTTGGGAATTGATAAAGCTGAATCAATAATCAGTGGAAAGTGATCTCTTGTCAATGTGTCACTAAAAGTGTTCCATGTAAATTTGGAGTGCAGATCCTCAGTGACTATTGTTAGATCTATGTGTGTATATGTACCTCTGGAGAACAAGAAAGTTGGGGCTGAATTATTCAGTAATATTAGGTTGTTTTCAGTCATCCAGTTCTCTATTATTTTACCCTGTGTGTCACTGAAGTCAGGGCCCCAGCTATAGTTGTGAGCATTTGAGTCCATCATAATAATGCTAGATCCTGTAATCTGATAACTGATGTCTTGTAACTTCTGCAATAAACCATATCTTTCCAAACGGGGTGGCAAATACATATTTATTATATTGATAGGCTTTTTGTTGATAAATATTTTGCAGAGCACAAGCTCTAATGGAGTAACCAATTGTGTTGTTGTGTTTGGTATGCTGGAGTGAATGAAAATAATCACCCCACCTCCTCTACCTTCCCTTCTTTCATTTCGGAAAGGGCTGAAGTAATTCTTCAATTATATGTTATGGCGCTGTTGTAAAAATTATTATTGAATACATGTAATTCCTGACTGATGTTGATCAATAAGCAAGTGAAGGTAAGGTAGTTTTGCAAAGTATCCTTTTAGATTCCATTGTATGATTGTTGAGTTCATGCTTGACTGATGAGAGAGGTAACATTTAATTTTGTGAGTAACTCGGAAATTGGTTAACCAGCTTCTAATATATTTTCTATTTCTTTTAGGCTGTCTATTTTTCAGGTGTAGTGTTTGCCAGTAAGATTTTGATAATAGCAGCGAGAAGTTGGATGATGAGATTTTTAAAGCAGCCCACCATTTGTTTCTCCTGGGAGGTTTTCGGCATATGTGGTGTTGCATTTGAGTTGTCTACATCTCTTAATTGAGATTGTCTTTCTAGCATGTTCCTGTGATCCGGAGGATAACCAGAGGCTACATCAGTCTCAGGCAATGTATTTGAGCCCAGGGAAGCATGTTGGCTTCTTCTAGTGGTTTGTATTGGTGTAGATTGATTCCTGCAGCTTTGGCTGGTTATCATCTGCTTATGTTTTTTGTTAGCAAAAAAGCAGAACCACCTCTTCTGAGAGGTGGTTCTGTTCTCAAGTGGGTGTGTACTATAAGATCGGGTTACAGCTGCATATGTATTCCGAGAGAAATTTTGCTTTTGTGGCCGAGTCAGAGCCGGGAATATGTGCTGTGATTCGAGGGCAATATATTCTTCAGTGTTTATCTCTAGTTGTTTTTTTGTTGTTGAGAGTAGATGGCACGTGATTAATTAAAAGAAATATTTTTGCTGGCCTTGATTTTGCAAATTTCGTGTTCTTCGACATATGTTGGACTGTTTTTGGAGTTAGCAGAATGATTCCCTTTGCAGTTAGGGCAATGGTAGTTGTCTGATTTGCAGCTTGCTTAGTCATGTTCTGTTGATGAACAGTTTCTGCAAATTTTTTTTGTTCCGGTAGATGGAAGCGGTATGCCCCACCTCCAACATTTTGTGCAATGGATTGGGTTTGGATAGAAACGATGGACTTAGCAATTAAAATATCCTGCCTTAATCTCCTTAGGGCATTCTGTTCCTAGAAAAGTTAAAACGAACATGTGAGAGTCGGCTAGCTTTGGGTCCATATACATTTTCCTGATACCTACTATTCCTGTAGGGGCATGATGCAGCAGCTGTTCATCCAGAGACTCGCCAAGAAATTCAGGTGCACAAATCTTGCCACATACAGTAGAGGCTCCCCAGGCTATTTGAGTATTAATAGAGATTTTATCCGAGGATTTGGCTGCGAGTAATGTTTTTGTTTATTCAAAGGTTTTTACTTCTATTATTAAGCTTCCTGTTTTTTTTTTGTATTCCACTTGTTCCACTGGGCCATTAATTTGATTGATTAAGCTCTGCACTCTGAATGGACTCAGTTTTGTTAGTTTGATCTGTTCATCTGTAGCAGAGATTATGACATGCCTGGAAGAATCAGGTATTTTATCTATGTTTTCTGGCAGGTTCAAATCAATTTTAGCAGATCTGGGTTCTGTGAAAGTTGCTTGATTGTTTGTAAATTGCTCTTGGTTGTTTGGAATGGTATCTATAGTTGTATTTAGAGACCTATCCCTAGATATCACTGCAGATGGATTGCTCTCAAAGGACAAGTCAGTTGTACAAAACTCCAAGTTGTTGCTTAAGTTCCTTTTCTTCTTCCCATGAGCTACTTTTTCTGCAGGTTCAAGGCTTTGGTCCAATGTTCGTTTTTGTGGATTAGTGGGCTTTTCAGTTTTATTTGTAGCCGCGAATATTGCATTGTTGTCAAGACTTGTGTGCATTTGTATTTCTGATAGAGATGGTTGAGTTAGGGCAGTACTTCTCCTCAGGGGGATACAAGTATTGTATCTATGGGAATTAGCTCTCCCAGGGGGACTATGTGAGGGCCTGAGCTAAAGGTTAGGTAGGCTTCCTTTTTGTTGAAATAGAATAGGTTTTTGTTTTGTTACGGACCACCTTTTTTCGGTTCACTGCTGTCCTGTTTTTCAGCACCTACTACTTTCTTCTTCAACTTTCTCTTGTTTCATGAACTTCTTTCTTAGCTTCCTGTTTCTGTGCACCTTGTGCATAGATTCCGCGTTCCCTCAACTCCATACTAAAGTTGCCTTCCTCCTTCCTCTCTTAGAACATCTTTGTCGTGCAATTAAGGGAGGCTAAAACTTTCTTATATAATAATAATAATAATAATAATAACCCTCTACACTGCAACTTTTTTGGAAAGGTTGTTTATAACTAACTTATGGAAACCTCTGCAAACTATGATATATATTGTTTCATGCAGTATTGCAGAGTTAAAAGAATTGGTACTCAAATTGTGATTTTGACTAACTGGTCATTCTAAAGTATATCTTTATAATCCATTAAGCTAAATTTATTCATTTGTGAATTTTAAGTGTTCAGGTTATTTTATTTTATAGTTCTTTACTTAATGGCACGGAGAGTGTCCTGATGTTTGAATATAGCGCTAATGCATTGGGAGTCCTGCAGCTTATTATTAATTAGTCACTCGTCGTATGTGATTACTCAAGTCCTTTCCTAGATATAAGTAATTAGTTTTATGTTGTTTCTTTTCTGTAGATTTTGGAATTTATAACTGCTAAATGTCGAAGCGCGCATAGAGCGGTGGTATACCAAATGTTGTTTTGAGAGGAAAATAGTTTATTTCATTCATTATCGACAAAAATTTATGTGATATAAATTTAGTGTATTTTTAGGTGAGGAAAATATTTTTCCATGGACAAATAATTATTGTCTTTTTGATTTTGCTCCCTATTCTTGAAGAACTAGTTATGTTAAGTACCATGGTTAGAGTTTCGTAGGGCTTCTTTTTGTTACAATTTAAAGCTTTGTTTTCTTTTTTTAAAAACTCTCTTTTCTTTTTATTCACTGCTGTTCCGTTTTCCGATTTTCTTCTTCAGCGTTAATTTTGTCTTAATCTTGCTCCTCAATTTAATATTTCTATGTACAGGGTATCTTCCCTTCAGGGGGATGCAACAATTGTATCCATGGGAATGAGTGCTCCCAGGGGGATTATGTGAAGGCCCGAGCTGAAGGTTGGGTAGGCTTTCTTTTTGTTGAAATAGAAAAGATTT
Source organism: Morinoia aosen (assembly GCA_030386875.1). NCBI lineage: Eukaryota > Metazoa > Arthropoda > Malacostraca > Amphipoda > Talitridae > Morinoia > Morinoia aosen. The sequence continues at coordinate 29,740,788 of CM059557.1, read as the reverse complement.
TTGGTTTGTTATGGACCATCTTTTTTCAGTTCAGTGGTGTCCTATTTTTCACCATCTACGACTTTCTTCTTCAACTTCGTCTTGTTTCATGAACTTCTTTCATAGCTTACTATTTCTATGCATCTTGTGCATAGATTCCGCATTTTCTGAAATCCATACCAAATGGTGCCTTCCTCCTTTCTTTCTTTCTTTCTTTCTTTCTTCGATACGCCCTTTCCTGTAGCGGTCACGGAGGCTTAAACTTGCGTATAATCTTTTCCAGTGAAGCGAAACCTATAGCATGTTTTATTTCAAATAAACATATAAGTAGAGAATTTTATATTATCCTTACGATCCGGTGCGCAATCGTCTGGCTCATCCGCATGAAAAGATAATAAAACGTCTTATTTGATTGATTGAAGTAAATTTTCTAATTTGTTTGGAAAGGGCTTTCAATTTACGAAGCTGCTGTTATAATTAAATAAAAAAATTTGCACGTAGCCGGACTGAATTAAATTTTCCAAAAATACAAATCCTGATACGTGGGGGCATACCGGCAGTCGGTCCTGTTGTTGATCGTACGTCTCGAAGGCAGAGTACGCTGCGTGGTAGTACGCACGCTGCCGCCTCTGACGTCATCTTGCGTGCGAGTGATGTCATCCGGCTTGTTTGTTATGAAGCTTTCTATTGGCCAGTCGAATTTGCGCATGTGCGCGGCTGTACCCGTAGAAGTGACTTTACCTCCTTTAGTATACCGTGGCTCTGGCGCTCCGAGGCAGTCAGGGTTTCCACGGGAGGCGACTCTAATTACCCTAGCTGAAGGGTGTTGATTACCCCAGATTACCCTAAAACAGCTAATCCTGACCTATGATCTATTAATCGACTAAAAGGTTAATGGACTGGTTTCCAGAGCTGCCAGTATGATTAAGTCCTGTGTTACATACTGCGTGAGCGTCAGGAGGGAAATCCAGTCGAACGACGTTAGAATGCTGCCCAATTGAAAATCAAGGACGTGTCGCAGGTGAATTTAAGACGAGACAGTCGATCAAGTATGAATTAAAGGCGAGTCGGCCGGTTCGGCCTTATAACTCTATCTCCGCGCTCTTAAGGGGGTCCTCCCGTCAAAATTGAATTTTGATCCGATTGGTCTGAAATTTGGCCTTTACGTAAATACGTTTGGCCTCGTATATGTATTTTTGCAGGAAAAACATATTTTATTTGAGAAGTTTTTTGATTTAGGCCTTAGTTTTTTTATTTTTTGAAAAACTAGTTTTTGGTTCATTTTTGGGGTGTTTTCAAAAGAATAGAAGTCAATGAATTTTTATGCTAGAACAATTACAAAGACAGTTTTGAAATTCTCGTAACATTGCAAAAAAACTGATAGGTCTGAATTTTCTATTTGGAAATTTTTTTATATATATGCGATATATGATCAATACCTATAATATACCGAATTTTTAGGATTTGAACTAGCAGAAAAAAAACAACGTACAAATTGGAAAATCGAGAGCTATCAGTTTGTTATAATTGTTTCAAGGATTCTAAAACTGTCTTTGTTTTCTTCTTATCATAAAAACTCAATGACTTCTATTCTTTTGAATTTTGAAAATAAGTAACTTTACAGTATAGGCCAAAAACAAAATTTTTTGTTGAAGTGTTATATAATGGAAAATTTATGTAATTGAATGCTGTTTTCATTTTTATTTCGATAATCTCCATGCATAACATCATATTCACACTGTAAATTGTAATTTACAATTTAAAAAAATAGTAAAAAATTTTTTACTTGTTTCATAAAAATTATGAATTTTTTCGTTTTCAGTCTGATTCTTATGAAATGTGACTGTTATATGTAACTTTTAAAAACAAACACAATTTCCTCTATACATTTTTTTGATTCAGGCCTTAGTTTTTGAATAAATTTGACATATTGGTTTTAGTCCACTGGTTTTGATATTTCAAAAGAATAGAACTCATTGAGTTTTTGTGCTAGATCAAAAACAAAGACAGTTTTAGAATCCTTGGAACATATCTAACAAAAGTACATTCGCGAATTTTTTATTTCTCCTTTTGTTCTCTTTTTATATGGGGTCGGAATGTGCTCGAAAATTTAAGATTTTGGTCCCCTTACTCACCCTGGGGGGAGGGATCTATTGCCCGTAGCGCCATAAAATTTTAGGACCGAATAGTCCACCACCTAAGGGTTCTTTTCCAGCAATAACATGAAAAATACCCATCGGAGAGAAAAGGGGCCCCGGAGAACGCCCTTAACCACGAACGGTCGAGCTCGGACGTAATATGCTGAGCCGGCCAGTTATAATTTGAGGGCGCAAACTTCTAAGTTGGTTAATGGCCGTAGTATTTGAGGACGGCCATCCGTTGTTTATAGCCATACAAATATCATTGATCTATCGCAATGAAACGTATGCTCTGACATTGTGGCGTGCAATGCATAAAGCTTGAAACTATATTTCACATATTTTATTCAATTTCATGCTTTGCCAGAAATATTCACAACATTGAAAGTGAAGACTTTACTGTACTGCAGAATAAATGCATTGCTGCGTTTACTTGTGTTCAATTGTGTATTTTTTACCATGCTATTGTTATACGCATGTTTTTATTTCATTCTTCAAAACCAGACACAAGTCAAACACATTACTACAGTCCCAGCAGTATATCTCTCTCAGAAGAGAAGTGCTACATACCGAGAGGACATGAATATTTATTCATATCTATGCGAGATTTTCCATTGAGAAATGATATTCACGAGTGAAATCGGTGTAATTACTTTTTATATCCTAATAAATTCTAATGAATTTAATCATCATTCGGAAATTTGTAAAATGAGAAGTAACATAAAATGGAATGTATAAATCGTGAATCATATACCTGAGAATTATACCTAAGATTGAACGTATTTTTAAATTTTATTCTTATTCGTTTTCTTTTTTATGGTGAAGATATCGTGATGTTGATAATGCTAATTATTTCAAGAAGCACAAAGATTTCAAACAATGCTAAGAGAAAGCGCATTTCATTATGATAGTTTCTAATAACAAGTTTCCTGACAGTACCCGCTGCAGTTTCCTAAACGAAATACCGCATAAAACTTTGCTAATTACTTTGCAAAGAATTACATGTGGTAATAAGAAACACTTTTATTCTAACGAGTAATCAAATTGATTATTGTTTGAAAAAGTAAAGCAATACAAGTTCTCCTCAGGGGGATACAACTGTTGTATCTATGGGAATTAGCGCTCCAGGGGGACTTTGTGAGCGCCCGAGCTAAAGGTTAGGTATTCTTCCTTTTTGTTACAATAGAATAGGTTTTTGTTTTGTTACGGACAATCTATTTTCGGTTCACTGCTGTCCTGTTTTTCAGCACTTACTACTTTATTCTTCAATTTTATCTCGTTTCGTGAACTTCTTTCTTAGCTTCCTGTTTCTGTACACCTTGTGCATAGATTCCGCGTTCCCTCAACTCCATACTGAATGGCGCCTTCCTCCTTCCTCTCTTAAAACATCTTTGTCGTTTACTCTAGATATTATATAGCTAGATCTAGATGTTTTTGCTGAAGCCTAGATGTAAAATTTCGAACCTAGATATTAGCTATAAAATCTATATAGTTTTTTCAGAGTGCTAGAAATTTTCTAGCTAGAATTACAATTAAGCTATGTATATGATAGATTACTACAAATTCGAATTAGGAATTCACCATAATGGTTGGTTACTACTTCATTCTTATTATATTTGTTAATTTACTTGAGCAAATTGTCTGAATAGTGAAGCAAACATATTCTGATCGTGTTATGTTCAGATTATGAACGACACCAAGACGGCTATTTAACGGTTAATAAGCTAAAACACACTATCTCCAATTGCAAAACTATTGAGGATATCAAAAAATCATCGAATAAAATGCACATACATTATCAAGAATGTATTGTGGCCTCATTTTGACGAAAGACTGACCAATGTTATTGGTAACAATGAGTTCAGTTTATTGTTGGATGGAAGCAATGATATATCTATCATTAAACTACTTGGTGTATCAGTTATATACTAAAGTAATGCATCTAATAAAGTAGAATCAACTTACTTAGTAATTCCAAAATTATTAAAGTGATGAAAATAGCGGCGTGAAAGCCTTAAAACAATTGTTGATAAGTAGGAATCTGAGCATTGATAATTGCAATGCAATAGAGACTGACCTTTCTACTCGCAACACATGTGAAATTGAAGAATATTTGGATACCAAGCTTTATTGGGGTAAATATCAGGATACTAGATAATTTATATAGAGATAAATTGCCTAATATAATGCAATTTATGATATAAATATTCTTATGTGCTATTGTTCAACTAATTTATTATAGTAGATAATTTACTTATCTCTAGTTTTTTTTGTATGTTTTATTTTTAAATCTAGATGTTTCTAGATATTTTTTGAGGTCACACTAGATTTTTTTTGGTCAAACAAAAGTGGCAGCCATGCAGCACAAAACCAGTCAGTGTGGCCTGCTGCTATGAAATATGGATTGCTGTAGACGAGCTTGTGTGAATATTGTTGCTGCATCGTAAGCTACGTAATCTCTTTTTTATTTGCATGAGCGAAATGTTACTATATTCGTTCATTTTCACAAAAATATAATGATAAGCATCCTCCTTATATTCGCAGCTTTTAGTCTGCCAAAGGCATTGATGGGCTTAGTACATTTCAATTAAAAGCAGTGTAGTTTCCCGCGGCAGTGTTGAGTCAGCCATAACGGGTGAGCGAGAGGCCGCAGAGGCGCTACCTCACTTGATGACTATCAACTGCACACTGACTGGTCTAGAGCTGCGCCTCTCACATATGCGGCGCTGCACGGATTCGAGCAAAGCGAATCGGGAATTTTGAACACACACACACAAATATGAACCTCTGTGGTGAGCCTCGTCTACACGAGTCGCGCCTCAAGGCCGAAATGTCCCCTAGTGTAAACACCCCATAGAGGTCAAACCCCAATGCGTCTCTCAGGGCAGTGGGGAATGTTATAATCTCCATAATAGGAAGGTTCTTTCTTAACTAGTGATGTTTACTACACGTCAAATATCATTGTGTGAAATGTTTTTTAGGGAATTGATGTATCAAATTATGAGATTCATCAGTATCTCTGGTCGGTCTTCTCCGACAACAAAAGTACTCTGGAGGGTAACCACACTGGGAGATTTCTGGACTACACAGGAAATTAATCTGCAGCATTTAATGAATCCTACCCTATTTTTGTTAAGAAAGTTTGCCAGAAACACATTCTGAGCCTCCACAGTATTTTGGAATGTATAGATCATCATGAAGAAACACCACTTCCCAATTGAAAAACGAGGACGTGTCGCCGGTGGATTAAGGACGTGACAGTAGATCATGGATGATTTATTGGGTAGTAGGCCGGCTCTGCCTTTAAACTCTCTCTCCGCGCTCATAACTACGCACGGTCGAGCTCGGACGTGAAATTCATAGTTCATAGTTGGCTATGGAGGATTTGAGGGCGCAAAATTTTCGGTTGGTTAAAGGCCGTACTATTTAAGAACGGCCATCCGTGGTTTACAGCCTCACAAACGTGTGCTGCACTTGGGGTGCTGCAGTGGCATGCTGCAGGTAGTGTGTTGCAGGTAGTGTGCTGCAGGTAGAGTGCTGCAGGTAGTGTGCTGCAGGTAGTATACTGCAGGTAGTGTGCTGCAGGTAGTGTGCAGCAGGTGGCGTGCTACAGTTAGCGTGCTGCAGGTAGTGTGCAGCAGGTAGTGTGCTGCAGGTAGCGTGCTGCAGGTAGTGTGCTGCAGGTAGTGTGCTGCAGGTAGTGTGCTGCAGGTAGCATACTGCAGGTAGTGTGCTACAGGTAGTGTGCAGCAGGTAGTGTGCAGCAGGTAGCGTGCCACAGGTAGCGTGCTACAGATAGCGTGCTGTAGGTAGCGTGCTACAGGTAGCGTGCTACAGGTAGCGTGCGGCAGGTAGTGTGCTGCAGGTAGTGTGCTGCAGGTAGTGTGCTGCAGGTAGTGTGCTGCAGGTAGTGTGCTGCAGGTAGTGTGCAGCGGGTAGTGTGCTGCAGTTAGCGTGCTGCAGGTAGTGTGCTGCAGGTAGTGTGCTGCAGGTAGTGTGCTGCAGGTAGTGTGCTGCAGGTAGTGTGCTGCAGGTAGTGTGCTGCAGGTAGTATGCTGCAGGTAGTGTGCTGCAGGTAGTGTGCTGCAGGTAGTGTGCTGCAGGTAGAATACTGCAGGTAGTGTGCTGTAGGCGGAGTGTTTCAGGTGAAGTGCTACAGGTGGCATGCTGCAGGTAGTGTGCTGCAAGGGGTGTGCTGCAGCCTGCAGGTGATGTGTCTATAAAGGCCCCCTCACACGCGCAAATATATCTGCAGACATATCTGAACTGGTGCTGAATTCGTGCGTTTGTACGCTCATTTCAGGTTGGCACAGACTGTATGAGGCAGATCAGCTATGCTTGATAATTTTGGAGCGACAGGCTGCAAAGGCAGCAAAGTGCAAACATTGAAACTACGTCAGTGTCACGCCAGCCTTCGTGGGTGGGGTGCGACTGTACTCTGCCTCTCTTCCTCCTTATGCACTTCTATAAGTAATTTCACATCTGTATGTTCACTACTTTTTAGGAATTATTTTTTAGCCCATTTTGAGCGAGCTTTTACATGTCTTTTTTTCTCATTCATTGCAACTACAGCAAATCCTATCAGCTGGACGAACTCACCGTCTTGAGTCGCTATTTATGTGCGTGCTCTCTACCTAGCTGCTACTGGCACACTGAAGTGTGTGCCAGTCTTTGTCAAGTTTGCTGTCAGGCAGTCCCAGCACAGGCCTTCCACACAGTACAATGAGAGGAAGTACGACAACTTGAAAGCGTACATACGCTGCACTCGTGAACCAATCAAGGCTCGAGAATTCGATGACGTTCGAAATTGCACAAATTTTCTTTTCTTAACAGTTAAAAATTTATGCAAAGGCAACTAAAGTATTTTCTTTTTTCAACAGTTGAAAATTTAAGCAAGGGTAACTGAAGTATTTTCACCTGATCAACATGTATACAATTTAAACAATTTAAACAATTTAAACAATTTATTTACCACAGGAGATACAGAGGTAGAATGTTTCTTAAGTCTAGTACAATGGACAAGTTTGAATATAGCTACCTGTGGGCCCGAATAAGTTCAGCGACTTCTGGGGCATCCTACCATCAACATTATTCTAAGGTGTATATTAATGTTTAACCTAAATCACTTAACCTAGTTTCACATTAGACTGGTCAGTGAGATAATTCAATCGATATCAGATATTTCATTTTACAATGGTTATGTGGACTATATTTAACAGTACATTCGATAAAAGATTTATCAGCAGACTGAAGGCGAATTACATATTACCCATGGCAAATTTCATTATTGGAAACAGTCATGTTGGAGACAAGATTTGACTTGGTGATCTTACATGACTAATATTCCGATAGAAAGTGAGTCTCGAGATTTCTTTTAAATAACTTGTAAGAATTACTATCACGGATCTCCGCAGGTATTGAGTTCCAAGTTTTAGTTCCAACGAAGAGAATACTGTGTTGCGACCGGGCCTTTGAATAATAAGGAAGCATGAATTTACTTCTATTTCGGGTTAAATGGTCTTGATGACCAGTTTGCGCACTTAATAATAGTTTCAGGCTATTGTCGCCATCATTTCTTAATGTTTTGTAAATGAAATTACAAATGGAGATTTTATAGAGATTGGAAGTTTAAGTATTTGTAAATTTTTGAATGAATCATTTGTGTGAGCATTATATGTATTCTAGATTCTTTACCGCTCTGATTGCTCTTTTTTGCAGAGTAAAAATTATATTGGTTTTATTTTTATCAGTTCCGTGCCATGCTTCTATTCCGTACTGCAAGTATGGTGAAATGAGCGTTCGGTAGAGCATTCGTAAAGCTGTTTCAGGCAGGTAATTTTTAACTTTATTCAGGATTCCGATGGATTTCGATAATTTAGAACTAATATTAGCGATGTGCTCTTTAAAGGTCAGATCTTAATCTATTATGATGCCCAGAAACTTGCATGAGTTGGTTTCTTCGATTTCACCTTCGCCAATTTTTATGTGTGGGAGAGATATGCTTTTCTTGTTTGAGAATGTAATATACTTTGTTTTTTCGATGTTGAGGCTTATTTTATTAGCTTTAAGCCATAATGAAACCTTATGGAGTTCATTATTTATGCTCTCCGCAATCATAGCGGGATTTTGGCTCGGAAGGACCGTAGAAAGCGTGCTGTCATCGGCAAAAAGTATGAATTTGAAAAATGATGTTGATTTGATAATATCATTTATAAATATCAGAAATAGGAGAGGCCCTAGGACAGACCCTTGTGGAACTCCATGGCTAATTGTCTGTGGGTCCGATTTTGCGTCGTCAACGACAACGTATTGCTTCCGATTTGTTAGGTATGATTTGAACCAATCATGGGCAATTCCTCGAATGCCATAACAGTGTAATTTCGAGAGTAATATCTTATGGTCCACACAGTCGAATGCTTTTCGAAAGTCAAGAAAAACGGAGAAAACAAGCTTTCCTTCATCTATATTAGAGTAAAGGTACTGTAAATGATTTAATACAGCTTGTGTCGTTGATTTCTTAGAACGAAAACCGAATTGTCCGTCATAGAGAAAAGATTTTTGTTCAAAATACGAATACACTTTTTTATACACAATTTTTTCAAATATTTTGCTCATAATTGGTAAAACAGAGATAGGTCTATAATTATTAACGCAGTTTTTATCACCATTTATAAAAATAGGGGTGACTCTGGCAGTTTTGAGAGAGTTGGGGAAGATACCTTGAGAAAGCGAATGGTTGATAATATCAGATATGCACGGTGCTATTATATCAGCAATAGCCTTAAGAACTTTAGCTGAAAATGTATTTAATCTATTTGATTTATTTTTCAAGTTGTTTATGCATGTAATTACATCGGAGGGGTTAGTTGGCCGGAAAAAGAAAGAGTTGTGTTCACGGACATGGTCCATGTATTGCAAGTGGTCTGTAGGTTCACTAACGACACTATCGGCTATATTTTTTCCTATATTTATAAAAAAGTTGTTGAACACTGTTGCAATATCTTGTTTATCTTGATATTTTACATTTTCGTGAACGATGGATTCAATCGTTTTTTTAGCGTTATTATTCGGTCTATAGCATGAATTAAGCAGGCGCCAAGTTTTTTTAATATCAGTTTTGTAGTCAGTGAATTTGCGCGTAAAGTAGTTTTGTTTCGATGTTCGTATTTGATTTGTCACATGATTCCTGAATCTGTTATACGTTAATCTAGAGATTCGTCCTTCGTATAGTAAGGCTAAGTATGCTTGACGTTTCTTTATATTGATCACGATATCTTCAGTAATCCAAGGTTTTTGTCTATTTTTCGGCATAATTGTGCGGGTGATTATTGGACAACATTGGTTATATGCGGTCGTTATAGTTTCAGTTAGATTTAGTATTGCTTGGTCAATGTTAATCGCATTATTGTCTAGTTCATAGATGTCCAATGATGGCATTAATTCTTCTAGAACAGTTCGCATTGTCCCCAAGTTATATTCGTTTATACAACGATATGAAAAAGTCTCAGCATGTGGGCTGTTGCAGGGACTATAGACATTCTTCTTGATGAGAAACACCGGAAAATGGTCAGATAAGTCAGAAATGATTATTCCTGTAAGAAAATCAGTCGGATCTAACATAAAAATATTATCGAGCAACGTGGCAGATTCGGATGTAATACGCGTAGGTTTCGTGATGATTGGAAGGAAGGAGTTAGACTGAAAAACATTTATGAAGTTTGAGATTTGTTCACAGCTTTCATATTGAAGAAGATCGTAGTTGAAATCCCCGCAAATTATTATGTCATTGTATAAAGATTTGTTAAACTGAGATATTATGCTTTGAAGCTCGTTCAGGAAAGAAATGTTGCAAGCTGTTGGGGGCCTATATACAGTCCCAAGTACAATCCGTTTACCATTTTTCGTTAGTTCTATAAATAGAGTCTCAATATGTTCACGATTCATAGTCGCACTTATAATGTTTTTCGATGATATGTGTTTAGATATGTACGTACTGATGCCACCACCACGTTTGTTGCTACGGAGTGAATGATGGCTATTATAGTTCTGAATTTGAATTAGGTCTTTAGTTGAGTCATCTAGCCAACTTTCGGTGAAACTGAGAACATCAAAATTGCTGTTTAGCTCAGTGATAGTACAAGATATTTCATCTATTTTCGGATAAATGGACCTACAGTTCCAACATAATACTGAGTGATCGTTACAGGTTTTTCTCATCGATTCATTGAATTCTTTAATATTTAGGTATTTACAATTCCCAGTTTCATTTAGGTTTGGATGCAGTCTATTCAAATGATTGAGATCTGGATCAATATCATCGAAAATATCAACATGGTCAGTCATAAAGATTAAGAAACAGTAAGTAAAATGTGACGTAAAAAATATAGAAGATGATACAGACTACAAGGTCAAGTTAAAAGTAAAGACATTCCTACTTATAGTAAAATTTAAGAAATAGAGAGAAACTAAAACACACAGAGATTATTAGTCTAAAATTATTTAAAATCTAGAATGATTTCATAAGGAGATGGCTAACTCAGTCCATGAGTGGGAGCATTAGAGATCATAAATTGCGAATAGTGTAGTTACAAGGCTGTCATTCCAGTGGTATCTGCATTTAACACATACGATATAGCAAAGAACGAAGTGGATTAGAATCGAAGTGACAGCGAAGTTATTTAATTAATATAAAGATCTTGAGTATCTAGATTATTTTCAGATTTTGAGACAGGTGGTAACATAATATTTAAATCAGAGTAGAAAATCCGGCATGAGCCTTCTATGAATAATGAGAAAAAGTAGATAAAAAAACAATTTAGTGAGCAGTAAAACAAAGTTGCAAATTCTGCGTGGTTGCTTTGAAGAGCCAAAGGCGATTCTATCAGAAAACAAAAGAAATCATGTGGACAGAGATCAAAATGCTATTAAATTCGGTACATAAGTCTCTAATTACGAATAATTTCTTCTGAGGACTTGCCGACACGTTGTAGTAAGTACTGGTCAAGTGATTCAGGTGTGTTGATGGTGTGAGGTCTAGGAGTTTCTTGTCCAGGTATCCGAGGAGAGTAGACGTTGATATTACCATCCAGAGTTCTTGCGAGACCTATTTTGTCGGGAAATTTTCGTTTGGCCAATCTCAGAGTGTACATAATATTAGCTCGCGAAGGGATGAGGTATTCGTTTACGTAGAATTTCGGCTTGGTCACTCGGCAGGCTGACAAAACCTCTTGTTTCTTTTCGTATTGTCGTAGCTCAAAGGTAATGTTTCTCCTATCGACGTTTCCAGGGGCAGGTTTTTTACCCAGTCTAGTCGCTGTAGTGATGTCAGAGTTACTAAGGTTGACGTTGATTTGGTCCTTCAGGAGCTCCCGCACAGTCTGTCTACAGTCTTCATCAGAATGTGATTGCGGTAGTTCCCCTGTGATAACCTGAGTGCATTTTCTGTTTTCCAACTCTTCCCGTTCTTCTTTCCTTTCGAATCGCTCTAGACGGGAGACTAGCCTGTCTATCTTTTTATTTTGCTCTTCAATCACTGCCTTTTGATTTGATTCTTTTTTCGTTAGTGTTTCAATCATCGTTTTCAAGTCACTAATTTCACTTTGAAATTTCTCCATTACTGAGTTAAAGTGATCAATTATGATGGAAGCCATTTGCTTATTTGGTTTTGACAGGTTTTGTATGTCTGGACAGTCAAGCTCCAGCGTACCCTCATTGTTCTTCTTGTTTGCCTTTCTGTCCGCCATCTTGTGAGAAAGGAGACACTTGCGAAAAAGAAGCAAGGTTTGAGTGCTATTTTGAGGGAATATCACACTTTTTGTTCGATTGTTTGGATTTTGGTTAGATGAAATTTACTTTCAGATTCTCATGGTCTGAGTGAGCACTCTTTTTGGTTAGAAATGCATGTTCATTAACCAATTGTGCACTTTGATTCCGAGCAAAGACAAAGTACGTCCTCACTTCACGGAGACACTGTTGACACTGTTGACGTATACGCAATATAATCTTGCTACATCATTTTTGGGTAAATTAATAGTCTTTGCTCACAAATGACGATTGTCCAACAAGAAGGATATAAACACACAAGGATAAAAAACATTTTTTTACGAAGGAATTAATCAAAATAACCAACAGACACCTTTTGACTAGTAATTTTCTACGCATCATATTCGGTGGTGCCTTCATTTGGCGTAGAGTCTACAATAAATCATGCATTCTTCTTGAATCAGAGGTTCTAGCGTCACATAAGTAATATCGTACAAATTGCATAAGGTATAGTGTTATTAACATGAATAAACCTTGCATATTATTAAGCTTAAAAAAGACTTGAACATTTATCATAATGACAAATAAGGATATTAAGACATTATTACGAAAATTAAATTTATGCATCCTACAAAAAATGAGGAGGAGGGGCTGAGTCAGATCATCACTTAGTAGCTAAAGTGAGAGTGAGTGGTAATTGTTGCGGTTTTAGGAGAGGCAGGAGTTGTGTAGACCAGATATTTACAGTGCGACGGCTGTATGAGATAATTGGAAAAAGGTAAAGAATTGTTCTGGGAATTTATGGATCCTGAGAAGGCGTATGACAGATGGCCGAAAGGCGATGTGGGAAGTGTGGAAGGTGTACGGAGTAGGCGGTAAGTTGTTTGAGGCTGTGAATAGCTTTTACTTTGGTAGTAGAGCTTGTGAGAGAGTAGGAAACGTAGAAGGAAGCTAATCGAACACAAAAGATAGACACCTCGAAGGCTGAGGATTCCTAGTAATTACACTTGTGGTCGCAACTCTACATAACACAAGATGGCAAACTCAACTTATAGCCTATCTTAAGCTTTATGAGTTAAGAGAAGGACCATCTAGCATGGAACGATCAAAAAAGTTGAAGTTTTCAAACAGTTTAAGTTTTTGTGCTTCATTTCATACTGTACATTATGAATCGATCGAGTGCACAAAATTCACTTTTTAAGCATGCATGAGCTTTTTAACCTTGTCACTACATTTTGAGGTAGACTGTATTTTTTTGTTCATTTCTTTTACAGCTTGAAAAGTTCGACACTTGACAAAGAATCGCTCTAAAAACTGTGTTATCTTAGAGGAACAGAGAGATGGTTGAGAGCAGTGTTTGGAAATGACATTGATAACGCCGGTTGAAAAATTAGGCATGTGGCTGAAATGTTTGAAAAAGTACAAAAAAAACTCTCTCGTACTGGGAAATAATGTCAATAAAACCTGAAGATGCAGTACTTCAAACCCTTTGACGAGTCGACAGTTCCTTGGTATTCTTTAAACGAAACAAATAGGTGCAGGTTGAGGTCTTGGGTAGTGAGGATTGATGAGCACTTCGAACAATTCATTAGCGTCACGCCATCCATCCGCTGATGATATAGGAGTTCATTTTGTGCGCTAGGTAGCCGCTGAAATAGCCTGTTGCTCCTTCTGAAACGATACACTTCGCGGCACCGCCAATGGTCGTTTGTCATCAAAAGTCAGAGCTGCTTCAATGTGAGCTTCATCAAGTTCAAATTTCGATGCCCGTTCAGTCTGAAGCTTCTTTTTCTAGGGAGAAAAGAATTTAAAAATATTCATCACATCAGAAGTAAATCTTAAAACTGCTGTTTTAAATAAATTGTACGTAAACAATTTTCCAAAGCGCTTGGAATGCTTTCCCGGTTAATGACACAAAGAAAATCGCCTCTATAATTATGGTCTTAGGCGATAACTTCAACAAAAAAAATGCACACAAAGGTTAGTTTACTTCGTTAAGGTATTTTGTGTACCAAACGTGCTATTCAGAGGCAAACTTAAACAAACTACAACGAAATACGGGAATGAAGTTATGTCTAAGGTTTCTTATATGCATTAAGTGGTATTGCTTACATTGAAGATATATCCGGTGGTTTCTTCTCCTGCATTCCCGTCAGTCTCGCAGTTCCCAGACACTGAATGTCCAATGAGTGACGAAACACATAACTGGGAGTAGTTGTCGATGAATTGCTTGCCATTAGGAAACTTTTGAATTAATCCGATTTTGCAGAAAAAGTTTTCCAAGCTGTCTTGGCACAAGTTCCTAGTAGCAAGGTAAGGAAGTGACATTTTATCTAATTTATTCCTCAAACTTTGGAGAACATTGAAGGACTGCACCCAACCACGAATGAAAAGAGGTCGACGATCATGATTGGCTTCGTCGAGTTTTTTCAACAAAGCAACGTAATAATAATAATAATAATGAGGGGTGTTGATATAGTCAACATTAAAGCACGGATGCGGGTCCTTTGTTGCTCCCCCCTACGCATGTTGTCTGTGACCGAAAGCCCAATTCAACAGTTTATCATTAATTTAAGTCAATTGCCAAATAAAGTTGCTGAAAACGTTTAAATTAGGTCATAAGCGTCTATCACACGAAGATAGTTCATCAATTCTCTAACGTCTAATTGGCGTCCCAATACCGTCTCGACGGTAGGTCGTTGTAGCGTTCGGCAAGCCTTTATACAATTTCTACTATTGGTGAGACTTTCACATTCTATGATTAGATGTTTGACTGTTAGTGTTGAGTTATTGTAAAGCTCGCATACTGGTGCGATATCGGGTACTTCATTATTCATCAGGTAGCCATGTGTTAAGAGTGTGTGTCCTACTCTGAGTCTGTTAACTATTATCTCCTCTTTACGTGATATTTTACCGAAGTCCAACTCTATTCCTGGTGATGGTTGTATTTCCTTTAATTTGTCTCTGCAATTTTCCCACCTAGTTTTCCACTGGTCATTCACGGCTTGTCGAATTAATGGTTTCCAATCTGTGTAGCAAATTAGGATAAATTCTTCGTTTTTTGGGGTTGCGTTCTTGGCTGCAGTATCTGCAGCATCTTTATCGCCTATTCCGACATGGGAGGGGATCCAGCATATGTTGATGGCTTTGCCGCCTTTTTGTTTTTCGTGTATGTCGTGTTGTATTCGGCGTAGTACTGGGTGGTATGTCTCGTACTTTAGGCTGTTAACGACACTCAAGGAGTCGCAGTAAATTACGAATTTTTTATCTCTTTTTTCATTAATGATGCCAAGGGCCAAGTGGATGGCGTGTATTTCGGCTGAGTATATTGAGGCCTCTTTCGGTAGCGTTGCAGAGCGGACAATGGTGCCACATAATGCTGCCGCTCCTGTGCCATTTTCTCCTCTTGAGCCGTCTGTGTATACGTATAGTTACATATCCGTCATATTTTTCTTTTGTCATTCTTTTAAACTCTTGACGGATTATGTTTTCAGGGGTTTCGTTTTTTGGTAGTTTGGTGAGGTCGGTATTTATTGTTGGTTTTGTTAGTGCCCATGTGGGAGTATTAATGTTTAGTAGTCTGTATGAAAAGTCTTGTTTAACTCGATTTTTCCGGAGGCCAAATTTTTCTATCAGTATTTGCATTTTAATAGCGAATGTTGGAGTTATTTTCCTATTTTGGAAGAGTAGTCGGTTACTCGGCGTCACAGTGTAATTGAAGGCGGGGTTTCCATGTTGACTTCGGATTTTTTAGTAATAACAGAGGGATAGATAGTTTCGCCTAATATCGGGAGGCATTTCATTGCAAATAATGTGTAGACTATTTGTTGGGCTGGATTTGAATGCTCCTGTAGCGATTCGTAGTGCTTCGGATGTAATAGACTCGATGGGCTTTAGAGTTGTTTGGCTGGCAGAGTTATAGATTATTGATCCATAATCGAGGATTGATCTCGTAATGCTTCGATAGATTTTGAGGATCGTGGTTTGGTCTGCTCCCCAGCTTTGAGCTGTTATTGATTTTAATAAGTTCAGGCTATCATTCCCTTTTTTCTTTAAAGCAGTGATGTGTTGTTGCCAGTTCAATTTTTCATCGAAAATCAGGCCGAGGAATTTATGTGAGTTTGTGTATTGAATGTTTTCATCATTGAGTTTAAGTATTGGGCTGAGGAAGAGTCCGGGTATGGTATTGAAATGTATTGCTTTGCTTTTACTGGATGAGAATTTGAAGCCATGATTTTGGGACCACTTAAATATTTTATTAATACAGGATTGCATTTTGTCTTGGATAACCTTGAGGTCTTGGTGGTGGTATCCAACTTGTAAGTCGTCAACGTATAGTGAGTGGTGGAATTTGTTGTCCGGTGGGATCTGCTTGGCTATGTCGTTTATTTTGAGGGCGAATAGCGTGACCGAGAGGACACTGCCTTGAGGGACTCCGTTTCGCTGTTCGTAAATATTTGAGCTATAGTTGTCTATTCGGACACTTAGTGTTCTACGTTCTAGGAATTTGGCGACAAAAGTTGGTAATCTGCCCCTGAGTCCGATATCGAATAAATTCCATATGATCCCATATCTCCATGTTCTGTCGTAAGCTTTTTCAAGGTCGAAGAACACTGAGATGAAGTGTTCTCTGTTTGCGAATGCTAATCTTATGGTTGAGTCTAGTCTGACCAAATGATCTGTAGTGCTACGCCCCTTTCTGCATCCACACTGCTCTTTACTAATTATATTGTGCATATCTAAGTATTCGATCAGTCGATTATTGATCATTCGTTCCATTCATTTGCACAGACAGCTCGTGAGTGCGATGGGTCTGTAGTTATTTGGTTCACTATGGTCTTTCCCGGGTTTTGGGATTGGTATTATTATCGAGTGCTGCCATTGTGGTGGGAAGTAGCCCGTTGTCCAGAATTTGTTAAAAGTGTTCAAGATGTATTGTTTAGCTGGTAGTTTTAGGTGTTTGATCATGTCGTATGTTATTTTGTCGTTTCCTGGTGATGTGTTTTTAGTTTTTCTTAGGGCGGATTCAAATTCATGCATATGGAAAGTTTGGTTATAGATTTCTACGTTTGGCGAACTGAAATGGATCGGTATAGTTTCATTTGCGGTTTTTATTTGTTGAAATTCAGGGGAATAGCTTTGATCGCTTGACACTTCGCTGAAATTCTCAGCCAGTTTATTCACAATATCAGGGATTGTGCTGTAGTGTATATTGTTTTCGATCAATATATGGACTTTTCTTTGTACTCGACCTTTTATTTTCCTTATTGTTTCGTATACTCTGGCCATTGGTGTATATTTATTAAGTTGGTTTACGAAATTCTTCCACGTTTCCTGTTTGCTTGCTCGAATTTTGTATTTATGATTTGCCCTTGCTCGTTTCCAGTTAATTAAGTTAGTAAGATTTTTATTGCGGTGGTATTTCTTGTAAAGTTTTTCTCTTTCTTCTTTTGATTCTTGGAGTTCTTTTGTCCACTATGGTTTGGGGTAGTATTTTCCTGGTATATAAGTTGGGATGGCTTTTTCAGCTGCTGAGTAGAACCGCTGGTATAAGTCGGTGAGTAGTTGTTCGTTATTAGTTGTTGTGTTCAACATTGGCTTGTTCCATGCATTGTTATTGGCATATAGATCCCAGTTAGCTTTTGAGTAGTTCCAGATAGTTGATGGGGTTGGTTGGGACGATTTTCGTGAAGGTAGGTGATCAAAATTGGGCAATGATCGCTATCACCCGGCGAGTCGAAAGCAACCCAGTCTAATAGCACGGCCAATGTAGGTGAGCAAATTGTCAGATCAATAGCTGATTCTGAATTGTATCCTATTCTAGTGGGTGAACCGGTATTTAATAGGCAAAGGTTATTGTTTGTAATAACAGTTTCTATCAGCTTCCCCCTATTATCTGTATTCTTGCAGCCCCATATGGTGCTGTGTCCGTTGAAGTCGCCGGCTAGGATGAAAGGATTCGGTAGTTGGTGGATTAGGTTATTTAGTTTTTCGTTTGTGACTGTTTGTCTACCGGGTATGTAGATGCTGCAGATGGTTATCAGCTGTCCTATGTTTACTTGAATGGCCACGCTTTGTAGTTCAGTCTGTAGATTCAGTTCACAAAAAGGTATTGAGCTATGGACATATATTCCAACACCTCCATGGGGGGTTCTGTTGTAATGACCGTGTCGTAGCACATTACTGTAGCCGTTTATTCTAAACTGGCAGTTATCCCATAGCTTTGTTTCTTGAAGTGCTATTATACTGGGTTGGTGGTTGTTTATTGTTTCCATTAGTTCATCTTTCTTTCCCCTGATGCCTTGGCAGTTCCACTGCAGGATTCCTACGTTAGCCATGGGGTGTGTTTGATTTGATTTTGTTATTCAATCGTTCAATTAGTTACTTTCTTTTGGGTGATCTATCTCTAATCCTAGAGTCTCGAGAGTAGTGTGATTGTTCCTCATCTGAGTAAATTTGTCGTTTATCATGTCTGTTGCGGCTGTAGGTGGGGGATCGTGATTTTGATCGTGATCTTGGTCGCTTCTTGTTTTGGGTTTTGGAAGGTTTGTGCTGCTTTGGGGGTTTGAATTCGTTGAATATTCGTCTGGCTTCTTGTCTCATAATAGGGTTGCATTCGCTCGTGCCATCTTCCTCATTTTCAGATCCTTCGGCTGTAGTTTCAACATTAATTGTGGATTTGAGCAATTGTGTTGGGTTGGGTTTAATGCGGAGTATTTCTTTTTCGCATGTTTCGTGGTCGCGTTGTGAAGTTTGCGGTGGTTTGGTTTCTGGTGTATCGGTTGTGTTATCAGTTGTACCTGGTTCGTTACAAAGTGGGGGAGCCATATTTTGTTCGGTGATCGTTTGGTTTTTGGTAGCCGCCATAAAGGGTTGGGGGGTTGGTACTTTGGGTATTTGATCCGTTCGATTTCTGGTTATTTGTGCGTAGCTTTGATCGAGTTGTGGGGATCGTTTGTGGTATATTATAAGGGCTTGTTCTCTTGATATGTTTTGTTTAGTACGGATAGAAATTAGTTCTTGTTGCTTGCGTTGTTCCGGGCAAGTCCGGTCTCCAGTTTTGTGACCGTTTCCGCAGTGGTAGCATGTCAAGTTGTTTTCCGTGCAATTTGTTGCTTCATGGCCTTTTGTTGCGCATTTTCCACACACGAACTCTTCACTGGTACATCTTTTAGCAGTATGGTTGTATTCCAAGCACTTTTTACACATCATAGGGCGGTCGAAGTATTCATATATCCTACTCTTGCAGTCTTGGCCAAGGATGTCGATATACTCAGGGGGGGTTGAGCCTCTGAAAGTTAGAAGTATTGCTTTTGCATTTGTGTTACGGCTTTTTATCCAATTTGCTGGTTCAACATTTTTGATTATATGGTTTTCCATTAAACCTTGTTTGAATTTCTCGAAGTTGGTGAAGTCGTAGTTATAGATGTAGGCGAGTCCTTTTGAAAGATTTACATAGTTATTTTCTGTTACTTGCACAGGAATGTTGTTTATGTCTTTGATTTTCTGTATTTCATCTTTTTGTCGTGTGTGATCTAATTCTACAATAAATGTGTTTTTGCCGCCCGATCGAATAGATTTGGGTTTTCCTTGGATTTGGTTTGCAATACATTTTTCTAGGAGCCATGGAGTAATTTTCCGCTTTTCGTTTTCCTGCATTGTTATATTGAAATGAGTTGTGTGGGTGTTCGTATCTGATATTGGTATCTCGGAGTGTCCTGTGACTATCTGTACAGCACGACGCCTATTAACTCGTTGTTCTTGTTGGACTTTGCATATTTCTGTTTCCATGATATGTTTCGGGCATTCTCTGTGGCCAGTTTCATGTTGACGCTTGCAATGCATGCAGGAGAGGGCGGTGCCACAGTGTTCGCTGTCATGGCCTGTTTCTCCGCAGCGTTTACAGTTTGCTTCGTTATGGCAGTGTTTGGCTGTGTGGCCGTAGTTTTGACATTTGTGGCAGATCATTGGTCTATTAATAAATGGGTATACTATCGTATCTGATTTTTCGCCTGGGATATATATAGAGTCTGGTGTAGTGTAGCTATTTAAAGGTTATTAGGAGTGGGGTGGTTTGGGAGAATCGAGTTTTAATGAAGTTGGCACGGACAGCGTCACTGATATTGTACTGGCTCTTCAGGCCTTCCACAAAATCTTCCATATTATCTACATCGTATTCTTGAATATATATTAGTCCTTTGGATTGATTGTAGTATGGGTGTTCGCTGATCTGGCAATTAATGCCGTCGACGTTAGTAAGTCTGGTGATGCGCTCAGATTGGGGTTTGTTTCGAGTTTCTATGATAAAGCTATCTTTACCTGAATACGTTATTCTTTTCGCCTTCAAACCAGTTATTTTGACTATTTCTTCTTGGAGGCAAAATGGATTTATTTGGTTTCTCTCTTCGATTTTGAATTTGACCGAGAAGAACTTTGTATAATGGTCGTTCTTCGTCATTTCTTGGTTTAACGATATGGGTGTGTATTTGTTAGCTTTGCTTTGTTTTCTCACATTTTCTTTCTCGCAGCCCATGATTTCACTGTTTTTTCCTATGTTCTGCGCTTTCGTCATTTCTAAGATTTTTTCGAGTGTATTTTCGATTTTCCTTATTCGATCGTCTACATTTTGTGCTTCTTTTTCAACTTCATGTTTATCGGGGTTGATGCATTTGGTTGCATCACCTGCCGCAAGTCTATTCAGCACTTCATTTAATTTAGCCTCCAATTGGTCCACCTTACAGGTAGCACCGTTTGGTTCCGGTGGAGTTTTTTCGGTTGTTTGGTCAGATGTGTTATTGTTTTCGCTTATCTTCCTGGTGATAGTGTTAGTTTTGGGGTTTGTTGCACCTACGTTGGTAGCAGTGCTTAGGTTGTTTTTGTTGGGGTTTATTCGTTGTTTTAATTTGTTTTTATTTTTGGCGTACATACTCCCGGCTTCAGAGGGGGTTTCCCCGCCTCGAAGTCGGGGTTTGAGGTATTCGCTGATTGTTGCCAGAAGTGCTTAAAGTTTTACTTTGGGATCCAAAGTAGTAATCCAAAATGGACTATTGGTCTGCGTCACTTAAGTCTATTCTTATAGGTTATTTAAGGGCCCTGGAGTATAGGGCAAATTAAAGAGAAAATAACTACGCAAATGAGACCCAAGCTCCGAAGAGCTCGGGCCGCCGCCCGACTTTGTTCTACCCAACAACGGGGAATTGGAAAAAAAACCTAAAATCTTAATCCCTCGAAAGAAAACTCAAAAGATAGAGGAAAGAGCAGTTGGGTATTTCAACGGTACCACCACGAGAAGGTGCCGGGTCAGCTGGATACCTGCTCGTGAGTAGGTATTCCTGTATCAATCCTTGTCTACGACTTCTTTCCCTTCACCAAGCTCAATAATTCAATAATTTGGTACCAGTAAAATTGGTAAAGGGAACAGTGAAATTTCCCAAACAACGTAGGATGGTATCTTCTTGAATGAAGAACTGCTCGAGTTGATCGGACGCCGAAGAGGAACTACGGACTTCGAAGACAAAGAGTTCAAAACATCAAACATATCGTTGAATTTCTTGCAATATGTGCTAGTGCTCAGACGATCAGATCCTATACGATAATTTGCTACGAGATAGTCGATAGCACAAGAACTACTGTTGGACAAGACTTGAGTTGCCAGCTTCACTTTCATTTTGTTTCGAAAGTGCAAATCTGATAGATGTTTTCGACTGAGCCTAGGTACCAATCTCATGCTATTCATTTCATTGATGCTGAACATCTCCAGGAGATGTTCACATTTGGCTGAGGGTCCGGATGAAGGCATTTTAATTTCTTTTTTCAGAAGGAAATTTCTCGCACTCTTAATTAGATGGGGTGGGTCACGGAAAACGTAGCAAGTCTCCCCATCAGTACAAATATGTGGTCTATCAACAGAACAGCCTAAGTCCCTGAATGCCTTCTCAAAATTTGAACCCTGGTCAGTCGTTACACCAAGAACAAGAAAACCCTCCCACTTCATAGCACGAACAGCCTCTTCGATGACTTTGATAACCAGGGGGATTTCATGGGTCCTTTGGTGAGAAAATACCCTATTGGCTGTTCCCAAGTTTTTATCACGCCGACGGCCATTACACATAGCGCAGAGTTTGCAAGCAGAGGAGAACGTGTCTGCCCATCATCTATATACCCAACAACCCTGTCCTCCTTCGGGTCGAACACTAATCCTTTGCGGAGAGACATTTCATCGAGGAGCAAAAAACAGAGCTTATCTTTCTCTTCAACGATGTCTACTTTTGATTTTATCATTTCAACGCTCAAGGAGTTTGTTCCTGGCTTCTTCTTGCAATCTTGCAAATGTTTCTTCAACGTGGATTGTGAAGGCAATGGCAGAAATTTTCTATTGATTTCGTACGCCTTTCGGCCACCCATGAGCATGTTTAATGCTATCCATTTTTGTTTAACAGTGTACCTGGATTTTCGACGAAGTTTCAGACGGATAAATTGAGGCAAGTAATTGCCTAAACGAGGATGAACGTCATTTAAAAAATCATCCACATTCACACGTTTTCGTCGGCATTTTGAAGCATTTGTTTTAGTTTTCACACTTCTCCGATGAACCTTTTTCTCAGCTTTCAACCTTCTGAACTGTATATCAGTGAAAGTATTTGAGGGATAACCTTCTCCAAATAGATTGCGCCTACATTTGGGCGGTGGCTTACAATCTGGTACAGAAACCGCAATGGGAAGGTTTTTTCCGATACTTCAACTGTAGATCGGTCATAATTTAGTAATTTTGGAGGAGCAGACTGAAAAAAAGGTAATCATCAATATTTCGTAGGTCTAACATTGAAAAACGAAATACTATCAAAGTATCAAAAACTAAACCATCGCAAGATAAATCGGATACAAAATTTATTTTCGATGCTCAAAAATATAAACGTATAAATGCGTAGGCATGACTTTTGTCTATCCACAAAGAAGAGGTAGCTACAACAAGCACAGCAAATCAAATATTTGCAAGAAACCTAATTGTTGTACATTGAATATAATGAAAGAAACCGTCTACACTCATACATTCATACTCAACTCACAATCGCATGTAAACTTGGTATTTCACGCACATATACTGTCAGAAGCCAGGCCTGACAGAGCACGATGGTTCCCTCGACCGCATCATAAAAAGCGCGGGAGACCCAGAACTTGTCGGCTTGACTCGCATTCATAGTGAAAAACTAAAATGTAATAAAATTGATTTGCACTTCTCTCTTTTTTGCGTACGCACAGTTGCCTTATCCATTGACATTCCTCTCGCATCCACAGCTTTCTTCACCCCATTCCTCCATCCAAATTTTGGTTTGCCTCTAGCTATCATTCCATTTATATTATAATCGCATTATTATCTTCACGAGCCGTTCTCCACGTATGCGCTGTCCATGTGCCAATCCATCTTAACTCGCTGCAATCAACTCTTTCTGCAATTTCTTTGTATGAACCTAGAAACAACAACTAATTTATTTCATACTCTCGGTCATTGTATCCACAATTTCTAGTCCTCTACTCAGCACTCTCGCATTCACCACCCCCCATCCACATACTTATGAAACGAGCGAGTATATGTGATAAAAGGTAAAGTTATGAAGTGCTCAAGAGATGGAATGGTTGAAGAAATAGGAGTGACGCTGAATGGGGAGTTACTTGAAGAAGTGAGCTGCTTCAAATACTTAGGTGCCAGTGTGACAGCAAATGATGAGTTGGGTGAGGGGGTGAGAACGCGGGTACGAAGGGATATCAAGCGTGGGGTGGAATTGAAGGCGATCGTTAGGAATAGATTAGTAGGTATGAGAGCTAACAGCAAACTGTGAAAGTGTGGTTATGCCAACAGTGATGTATGGGCCGAAACATGTGGGCTGGGACAAAGTGAAGGAAGATGAGTTCAATGTAGTTGAAATGAGATGTTTGAGAAACATGGCGGGGGTGACTGGTAGACAGCTGGTGAAATGATGAAGTGCAGAGAACGACTGGTGGTCAAAGAAATGGCAGAACGAGTTGAGTGCAACGTGTTAAAATGATATGGTCACAAGAGAATATTGAAGATCATCTAGCGGAAAGTGATGAGTTCACAGGTAAATAAAAGAGAGTGATAGAGGTAGGCCAAAATTTGGAGTGAGAATTGGGTGAAGAGATATGAGTGACAAAGGTATGACAGGCCCGACAGCTAACGCTGGTTTACCCCAGCCGCATCTTAGTGGGGCGCGGAGGCCCCGAGGCCGTCTACGCGACTCACTTTCATACAACATTTTTTTTCTTGTAAAGGTCGCGTAAAACATGCACGGGCCCATGCCCTTCCTGCCGCGTCAAAATCAGGCATTCATAATTGCTTTCCGTTCCTCTTTATTTCTGCGCACGCACCGCTGCCTCTCCATTGACACGCCCCTAGTATTCACAGCTCATTTCACCCCATCCCACCACCTGAATTTCAGTCTGCCTCTAGCACCATTTCCATTCACACTGGATCTCATCACTTTCTTCACGAGTCGACCTTCACTCATTCTTTCCATGTGGCCAATTTCAATGTGACGATAACAAAAATGCAGAGAATCTTACATTTACCCGGGGTCCCTTGAAACTTGCATGTTCGTTTAAATTAGATGATTTCATTCTTTTGGGATCACTTGAAGCGGAGAGAGCGCCGAATGTGCGCTTACAGGAACAAGAAGAAGCCTAAAAAAAAGTTCAATTCATGAATACATCCAAGAAAAACTGAAACTTGTCTAACAATTTAGTCTTTTCATAATAATAAAATAGAAATTAAATATCAGCGTCCAAGAACCTAACCGCAGCCATTTTTGTCATTCTAAAGCGGAATGAGAAGGAACGAATTAGTTTGGAATGTGCAGACTTAGTAATTCTGCACATTCCCTGCACGTGAAATCAGCAAGATAAAAAAGTAGAGGAAATGGAGTTCAAGGATAGTCAAGCAAAAAGGTGAAAAGATACAAGAAGCTAGGGGTGAAGAACAGTAGTCCCCAAGCCCTAACTAGAGCTCAGTTCACCTAATTTCCCCTTGAGGTCACCAATGCTAGTAACATAAGCTAGGTAAGCTTAGTTAATCCAACCTAATTGCCCTACTTGCCTTTGTATTATAATAGAATGTCTCCTGGGAGAAAGCTAAGTAAATAATTTTCACTACACTCTGTCTTCGAGTTTCTCAATTCAAAGGTATCACAAATTCACTATTAACCTCACATGTTCACATTGGAACGCAAAGGCTCTATCACTTAAAAATGCCTTGAAACCCCAATACGTTGCTTGTCATTCCTTTTCTAACTTTTGACCTATTCGCACAACTTAACACAATTGGCACCCGCATGCTGGCACCCGCATACTGAATGATCAACTTTTCAAGCATCTTCAGATTTAGCGCCACTTCGAGTCTTAGAAGCATTACAAATTTCAAATAATTCAAGACTCGACTCGTATCACAAGTATAATTCTTTCTCGACACACTCTGTTGCAAAGCATATATATATTCATTGCACGTACATAAGTGAATACCTCATAATCAAATGTATGTATGTATATGCGAGAGCTTTCTCCCTCCACAAGGGAAGGGTAGCTAAAACAAGTGCAGAAAACCAAAAAATTTCATAAAAACATAGATAAAAGAAAATTTTTCAACGTTCACACATCTCCATCTAATCACAATCGGACACCCTTTGCACTCCAGGCATATGGATTCAGCAGCCAGGCCCGACAGCTACCGCTGGTTTACCCCGGCCGCATCATGAGTGGCGCGGGGGCCCCCGAACTTTTCGACGTGACCATCATTCATAGTAATTTTTTTTTATTAATTAAATTTTTTATTTTTTATTTTAAATATTTCTAAAAGTCACGCCTCAATATGAACGGGCACCTCCACGCCATGCCCTTCATGCTGCGTCAAAGTCAAACATTCACAATTGCCCTCCACTCCTCTCTATTCTGCGCACACACAGATGCCTCTTCCATCGACACACCTCTGGCATTCAAAGCTCTCAACACTCCGTTTTTCCATCCTAACTTTGGTCTTCTTCTAGCACTCCTTATAATCAAATACCTATCATATATACCTCATGATCTAAATCATGTGTGTATACACAAAAAATCTTTGAAAACCTAGCTGTGACATGAAAGTAAAGTAAAGAAGACCAGACCTTGAACGTAGTAAGATCAGTCTTGTGACGCGCCATGAGAGAGTTGGCTTGCTCTTTCTCCTTCTCCAGACGACTTATGGCCAGTTGAGCTGCTGAGTGTCGGGTCTGCAGAGTGGCAGTTTCAACTGTCTTGACGTTTGCCTGCAAAAAACATGTATACTTGAGACCCTATAACAATAGTGCCCTTTATACCAAATACTGTCAAATGTATTACAATACATACCTGAAGGTTATCAATCAGGTTATCAAAATGTAAAAACAACACAAAGATAAACATTTTTAGAGCTCACGGAGCAATCATGTACGATGTATGTATTGGTTGTATTTCTGCAAAAGGGGTTACAGAAATATTATTTCAGAGCCCACAGTACCATAATTATGAAAAGTATGCAACACTCTTCAGAAATAAGGTACACAATATGGTTAGCCACGCTGAATGCATTATCTCACGATTCAGTACATTAATCACCAAATTCATATCCTTTCGAACTAAAATGTTCAAAAGCTATAATTAGTGTTCTTGTTTACTCTTCAGTTAATTTAAAGGGTTGTGCAATTCTGGTGAATAGGTTCAAAACAAAAATTGATATATCATACTATGATTGACTATTTGAATACAAGGCTTAACATCCATATTGAAAATATCATGAAAAAACAAAACTATAAAACTAATTTATCAACTTCGAGGTATGAATGCAATAAAGTAGTCATTATCTAATATTCAATTATCCATACTTGACGGATTTTGAAAATAAAGTGCTTGAAGAAGATAATTGTCTACGTTGCAAGGCGGAACTATCATGAAAAAGACTCCAGTGTACATATGACTCAAGATGAAAAAGAAAAAAGATATGGAATGAAAGTCGGAAGTGTAGCAGTAAAAAGCTGCAAATGGCAACTGATAAAAGAATGATGTATGAGGAATAGTTGTAAAAAAGTGAATCTAAGTTGCATGACCATTACAAGGAGAAAAGAAGGGCAGCAAAGAGAAACCTGACTTGCAAAAAGAGTGCTGCTTGCTGCCGATTGGCGGCAAGAAAAATCTTGAAGTTGACTTTCAAGTAAAATGAAAAGTATTCTGAAAGGAGGAAAAGGTTACAGACAACTAATGAAAGAAAAGATGACAAACTGAATGTTGAAAAACAAAATATATTATTGCCTGAAAATGGGGTTGCAAAGAGGCAATGGGCAGAATTTAAATTAAATTTTTAAAAATGTCAAAGCAGATAACAAAGCTGTGATTATCACACGTACTGTGGAAAAGAGAAATATGCAGTTGCTAGGTTAATGGAATGAATAATGGATGGCAATGGAAGAAGTAAAGAAGCAGTGGGAAAGATACGGAATCGTCAGGTGCCTGGTTTTGATAGATATTCTGCTGAATATACATAAAATCACTCTTTATAACACAAGATATGCAAACTTAACTAACCCAATTTTACTACCAATCTTATCATTTTGTGGAGATATAGCCATATACATATGCATTAAAAATATAGATACACATGCTTATGCTAACATACGTACATACATACTATTTTACAGATATATTGATATACAGGTATATGGGTAAAATAGGATGATATTTTAGCATAAAGTTATATTTTGTCAGAAAATAAATTAAACCACACTATTCCTCTGTTATTGTATTCTCAATTCATTCCATGGGATTTTTGTTCACTTATTATATTGCATGCATTCTGCCAACAATACTAAAAAGACATATACCTACTGCTCAAATTACTACAATTCTATGCATATATATATATACACACAGCAATAAAACAGATTGGTCATGTATATGCAGAATTATATTTTCTTCTTTAAACTATGGATTGTGGATAACTCAGTAATTATTATGGGTGTATTAAGGTAAACAGACCTTTGCGCTTCTTTTTCGTGATGATGAAAGAAAACCGGATGAGCTTCCTGTAATGATTGGAGCTTCATCGACAGAGGTTCAGTGCATTGGGAATGAGATGCTACTGATGCGGAGCTTCCCACATGAACCAGCTCATCGTTAGGTGGAGACTCGTCAACAAAGGACCCTGCAACTGTAATATTTAAGTTATGTTGGATAATGTGGATATAATTGAGAGAAGGAATTACAGGGAAATACATGGTATTATTTCTCTAAAGAAACAGGCATGGATTTCCAACTTGAACAATCCTTACAAATGTACGGACATACATACAAAGATCTAGTTTAAGGCTACAGAAAAAGCTTACACCTAAATTTTCATGAAAAACACTCTCCCAAGACATCAAATACAGCAAGCTGTATACTACATTTCTCCATCTCATATCCCATAAATTTTAACTACATATATCAATGACATGGAAGAGTTCTAAAATACAATATTTACAACCACACATGTGTAATTTATCAGTAAAGATGTCCTATAGGTATATGAATTGAATAGAAGAGTTGAAGCCTCTTTAGCCAGAGCAGTTATACCATTGTAAAGAGTGGATGGAATGAGAAGGACTAATGTGAATCACATGCAAAGGCAATGTACACACATTTAGAGTGCATCAAAACAAAAAATTGGAGAAAGAAGACGAAACGACAAGGAAAACTGAGCAAAGAAGGCTCAAAGTTAAAAAAGCAAAATGGGCACCAAAGATAGATGTCCCAGAGGCTTGAATAAGGCTGGGATCCCTGGCAATTCTTCCTCAGGTTGCCACTTCCCACAACACAAATATAACTAACTTTATTGCCTATCTTGTGACCTGAAAGGTTACCCATGCATATATATGAAACAATTCTTCACCACAGCAGAAGTTAAAGTATTCCATAATAACCAGCAATATCTGTTTGAATAACATTAAAATCATAATTATTATTATGTGATATTTTCATGCCTCTTCAGGCTCGGAGTCATTCAAAGATCACTAAGAGTGCATCTAGGATGTTATGCTGGAGATAACCTATAAACTATCACCATTTCTCCAGAATTCAAAATCTCTCTAATTAAGAGCTTTTAATCATGCTCTACATAATCAGCATGTGAACAGAAATTGAATTTCACACAGACGTATCACACTGCCTACATAGTTCCAGCAGCAAGTGACATTCTACAGAGATTAATGAGACAAAACCATCTACGAGTTGTATGGACTATACAAAAAAAAAAGATCCAAGGCTAAGGCAGTATTGCTGCCTTTCTTACACAGGAAAACAGCACGTAAAATGAGAAGAGTAAGATGAGGAAGTTCAACATGATACAAAGAAAGATGGAAGCCCAGTTGGCATGGAAGAGAGAAGTCCTGAAGACATATCTAAGGCTATGGGTTCCAAGAAATAATTCTTGGGATAGTCATTCCACTTAGCATAAGAGAGTCAAACCTAACTATCCTAACCTTGCTGCTTTTTATGGCCCCAGGGGTAAATTATATTTCAATAATCTGTGTATAGGCAAAATAGTTGACAATGATTATCAAGTATGAAGATAACACATGGAAACAGCATAAGGATTTTATAGATATGCATCTTCAAAAATTCATGCTGCAAAATTGAAATAATGTAAAACAATTGTAATAAAAAACAGTCAAGCCCAATTAATGTATTTACTTCAGGAACACAGCAAATGAGATTTTTTCATTATGTATATTGAGTAAATTGAGCTATTTTCCCCTGTGAGAAGAGGGGGAAAGAATACTTCCACCATACTCCCTGTGAATCGTAACAGGCGATGAAAAGTCACGAGCCAAGAGGAATGAAAATCCCCTCTTCTTGTATTATCTTCCTACACACCAACAAGCATAAAGAAAAGGTGGAGAGTGATGCTCTACCTGCGAATTTCTGTGTTTGTTGTAGCTACCCCTCCCTTGTGGGGGCAAAATAATTTTGCCTATACATTCCATGTTGAGTAAAATTTTCTGTCACAGATGTACTAGTGAATGATAGATATAGGTATTCAAGTTATAAAAATCATCAAAGTCCTTATTGCGATAAACATATAACCACAGTAATTAATATTTTCAATCAACTTCTTCGAAGAAATTCAAACTATTTGGAAAATATACTTATATATTTCTATCATTGTTGAAGAAAATATTTCTTCATCAGGATACTTAGATTGTGGCAAAGTCTTACAGTCTTACCTACCATTGAATCTTTCATGACAATTTTAAGAATAGGCAAGTATAATATGCAGATTATTTGAATTGATAAAAATTCATTCAAGTGACCGTTAATATTTTGCACTCATTTGCATATCTTTGATAATATAAACTAATATGTATGTATGCATATGAAAAACCATCCTCCCCCCAAAAAGGAGGAGTAGCTACAACAAGCACAGAAAGAGTAAAGTTTACAAAACAGGAACAAGAAGGAAAAATAAAAGAGAGAAAAAAGAAATATACATTTCATTCTTCACAAATTTCCCAGTCCACTCACAAACACACAACTTTGCGTTCCGGGCATTTGTTTCAGCATCCAGGCCCAACAGCTACTGCTGGTTTACCCCGGCCGCATCATAGTGGCATGCGGGGGCCCCAAGACCGTCTATGCGACTCACTTTCATACGTTTATTTCATTTTTTGTATTAAAGGCAGTTAAGTTTTTACAATCATACAATATGTATATCATGAAACAGAATTGAATGAAGTACAATGCCCATTTGTTTACCATTATTTCAGCACTAAAGCAAGCTGCATGCCATTTCCTTCTAGATTCATTAGCTTATGTTCAGGTTCACCAGAGTGTGGTCCAGTCCCACTCTCAGCTCCAAGATAGGAGCGGCTGATCATATTGGCAAAATATTATTATTGTTTTGTGTTGGAGCATCTTTGTTTTCGAGCCTCTTACCAGTGATGGTAAGTTATCAGCATGTGTTTGTGTTGTAAGGGCACAACCCTATGAGTACACTCAAACACTAAAGGTCCAATCTGTCAAATGGTCAAATCAAGAAGAAGAACCAAACAAAAATATAAATAAAAAAATACTGTATTTCTAATGAAATAATAAAAATGATGAAATAAATTATTAGTTGGTTAACACCCAATAGTACACAGTTGATGGCAAATGAGATAAATGGATGATGTGAAAACAAAGTCCGTAAACCATAAATCACACAGTTTTTAACAGAACAAAATATTGACTCAACCAATAACACAGGATAAACCCAATAAAATGACAAGAAAGGCAGCTCGGTAACTGAAATAACTGGGATATTGTATAAATGTCAGAAGAAGCACAACTCAGAAATAGATCAGTGAGGCTGATGTGAAACAAAATTTAGGTAGGTGCAAGGCACAGCAAAGCCAGAAGCAGAGAACAAAGTGGGAATGAGAGAAGACCCCAAGTTCCATTGAAGAAAAAGGATTTCTATATACAGAGTATGGTCATCACCCTCTTATAGCACAAGATAGGTAACCTATCTAATCAAACCTAACCCTATTGCCCATCCATGCCCTATGAAGGGCTCGCATTCTTAGTTTTCATATTTTTGTTCATTTGAATACAATTCTTCAAATGTTGATAAATTTCTATACAGAATTATATTTCATTCTGACCTGAAGAATTTTAATATAAATCAAGGTATATATAAACATTATCATAATTTCAAGTAAAAATATTTCAATTTTTTTGATCCATATATGTTATGAAACTTTTGATAAGCAATTCCTAGAATAGGTCAGTATTCAGGATATGGAGTTGAGTATACAAGTCTCTGAATCTTTCAAATAAGTAAATACATGTTGAACATTATGAAAGAAGAGTAGTGGATCAGTGTCATCAAAAAGGACTGCAAATTTATAATATCAACACAATATTAATAACATAAATTGATCTACCTACCTGAAATCCAATAATATTTGCAATAGCTTTAAATACATATTTAGTATGTGTAACAAATAACATAGGACATCACCAGTGGACCTATGCACTTGAAGTGAACTCATACAGTACCCTGCCAAAGTTGGCATCCGGGGTAGGGACTCCATGTATAATACATATTTTAAATACAGACAAATTTTTGCTTATTATCAAGATAACTGCTCAAGAAAAATTAAAAATATTCAAAAAAGTCATCAATCTTAACACACATGAAAGCCCCTGAATTGCTGAATACCGCTTTTGGAGACTAATTGTGTGATATATTTATTACAGTAATTATTGGAAATATTAATCAAAAATTTTTTCATTTCATTTCAGAAAATGATGCATTTGAAATAACCAAAGGCATAAGGATTTCTAAAAAAAAAATGAGTTCTGTAGAAAGTTTTTCAGGACACTGGTTCATTGGAATGTAACAGTTTCAAAGCCTCACACTACTACGTTAGAAGCATACCTCAGAGAAAATAGCCAAAATTTGCAAAACATCTAATAAACTCTGGAGCATTGAGCTTGTCTTAAACTCTGACACTGTCAAGACTCTGCAGTGTAATTATGTATCACTCGTAGGCCCTGATTCACCATTGATGTTAATTTAAGTGAAGGCAATAAAATAATTCCTGTAATCAAATTTTGAACAAGGTTTGATCTGTTTAGGCATTTACATAGACTTCATGGAAGTTTTCCATTCTGTCATTCACAGCAAGCTGATGAAGGTCAACTCATTTTGAAATCTAGGAAAGGTCCATCAATGACTAGCAGAATTTATGATGAGCAGATCCCAGCAAGTGGTATTCACTTTTCCTAAATTCTTACTTGTCCACCCTCCTGGTTAATCTGAAGGAGATGACAGTTGTCGATTTTCCACTTTTTGGTGCCTGAACCTAATTAATTGAATCAAAATAAACAAGTTTTGTTCTATTCTTTTTTCGTCTCAAATGAGTATTTTACGATTTCTAGCGGTAAGTTTGGTTTCGTCATTGATGACGAATGCGCTCGAATAAACAGCTACTCATCGATTTTTGAATTTTTGTTGCTTGAAACATGGTAATAACATCGAAATAAACAACTTTTATTCTATACACTTTTTCCGTCAAATGAGTATTTAACGAGGTATAGCGGGAGGTTTGGTTTCGTCTTTCAAGACAGAGCGCTGGAAGCGAGACGCCATTGCAGTATTGCCATACAACTCGATCAAAGAATTTCTTTCCGCTTCAAAGACTGGAGTTGCGGTAAGTCATTTACCGCTATAACTAATAAAATACTCATTTGAGACAAAAAGTGCATAGAAGAAAACTTGTTTATTTCGATCTAATTAACTATGCTAAGGCATCGAAATTTACAAAATCGACAACTGTCATCTCCTTCAGATTTACCACCCTCCTTACTGTCTTTTTCCCCCAATACAACCATACTATCATTAGCTGTGCTCATCATGCCTGTAAAGCTTTTTGCCTATAATGGTCAACAAACTCTGAATTGAAAAACTGACATGTTGAAACTTCAACCATTGCAAGTATTTAGTAGGAAAACAGTAAGAAAAATCCTGCCATTGGAAAATCTCAAGATTTTGGGGACTTTTGAGAGGGTCATGGCATTATATATTGCCTAAGGGTCCTAAAAACCCTTACTCAAATGATGCATTCTAAGTAGCTAAAACTATAAAAATATGTTTCACATTTGATTGAATCTTCTTATGAGATCAGAACAAAAAACATATTTAACCAAAATAGGATTAGACAAATTTAAGCCTAATCTAACACCACAAACCCAAGGAAAGCATAACTAGGGTAATTCATCAAATATCGAACTGAACTGATTATCGAACAACTTTGGAAATATGCGCGTAATAAATTTAGTAAGCATCCAAACTTGCTCAGTGCCAGTGATCTTACATCTAAAACTCCTATTTTAGTGATAAAAACTCATTTCTGTGAGCTGCAAACTGCTACCAGCTGTTGCGAACGCATTTTCTGTACGACCCTTACAAATTGGTCGAATTTTTTCACTCGAAAAATCTTACGCACCTCGGGAAAATTGCGACGGTTTAATTGTTGTTGGGTCACCGTCAACCTCCCGTCATAACTAGAGAGTAGTGTTGTCATATGATGTTCTGTTACTGTATTTTTTTCTTTTCCGCCAAAAACTTGATAATTATTCCATGTTCGACATTCAGTTCCTTTTTCATGTCAGTATTAAATACTGAACAAAGGTGTTCGAATCAAAATTCCTTAAAAATCATGAATTTATGCCTCGAACAAAGCTTTTCGATTCTTAATTCTTTTAAATAACTGAATCGATCTATTGAACGCCTGTTTCATTTCATTAAAATATTGTATTAACGCTTGATAATAACATTGAATAGTTGAAGATGGGAATTCTGGTGAGGGGCTATCAATCATCTGCTGGTGTTCCAAAGCCCTCAAGATCATCAATGATTCGTCTGGCTACATTTACTGATGATCAATCCCTTGCCAAGAAAATTGATGCAAGCATCAATAATAATTCATTGACGAGTGCTTTACACTCTACTCCAAAAAAGGTCACACAGGTTGATGATCACAATGATGGTTCAACAAACACTGCAAATGAAACATCGACATCATATTCAAATTTTGATAACTCTCCATTCAAATGCATCTTGAAAATATGTAATGAGACAGTTATTTCAAACAAACAAACAAAACAAACATCGGCATCTTTGGGATGCTTTATTTCCAATCAAGCCTGATACAAATGATCTTAAGCATTGGTTTTTCAAATGTCTTATAACTAACACTATATATAGGACACCATGACGGTTCCCCCGTAAAGCCGGTACCCATTTCCGACACCTGGGTCGAGTGGGGTATTGTGCTTGAGCTTTCCCTTATACCCAACGGGGAAAATCGCAGCGCCAGCGCCGGGATACGAACCCGCGACTCCAACATACAAGTCCGATCCCTTAACCGATGTGCCACCGCGAGCACTTCCAAGAAAATCCAGTGCACCAAAGAAAAAAAGAATGAAAGAAAAACGTTTATTTTCCAAGTGGCCACATGAGGTGTACAAATAGATAGACCATACGAGGCATATTAATGGACAAAATATACGAGGCGTACTAATAGACAAACCATACGTGGCGTGCTAATAGTCTAACAAAAGTTCCATACGAAGAGAACTAATTGACAAACCATCCTGTTCGAATCAAAATTCTTGTTCGATTCCTGTTCGATATTGATGAAATTATGTTACTAAAGAATTCGATTTTTAGAACAATAAATACATTTCAATAATCTACGTTGTCTTTCAAGCGACATCACAGAACAAGAAAGCAACTGTTCACGAATAACCTTGAGGCCCGCAAGAGTTATTCAGAGCAAAAGTTACCGATTTATGAAGGTTGTTTCTAGACACACGTGATTTCTGTTCGATATTTGATGAATTACCCTAGTTAGACATACTGCTACCAATCATGTGTTGGCCAAGCATAGCAAATGACAAAGTTAATACTGAGTAAAGGCCTAACTAGATCCAGTTTTGTGTCAGAAGCTGAAGTTTATAAAAATAAATATTACATTAGATGTTTAAATGTAAAGATAACCTAACTACCAAGCAATAATCTCAAAAAAACTAACATTTTCTTTCCTAATCATGAATCCAGAGTACTAGCGTCTAATTGCACTGATTTTACAAGTTTTTATTAGCAATATCTTACCAGCAGCTTGAGAAAGTTCTTTTTTCGTATTAGGTACTTTTCCTCGTTTTAAAAATCGTCTGAAAGGTGACAAAATACGTCGATATTGATCCCTTCGAAAATGATCTTCGCACACAAAATGATGCGTTAAAAATGTTTCCAATTTCACGTCCAATAACTTTTGGTTTTCACACAAAACTATCCATTCTTTATAATTGCCTCTTGGAAATCGGTGAAATATCACGTTACTATTTTCTGAAGTATTCATACAATCACGAAAATCGCAACGCTTGGTTCTCGCGTACGACGCCATGATGAAACTGCATCAGAAATATTTCAAACTTTTATCTGGCAGCATCCAGTCGTTCGGTGATTGGTCCGACGGTGTGATGACGTCAATGATGCACATCTCCCTTTAATTTGACTGTAATTACTATACTTCTATTCATTGTACTTTGCCTTCCACGCTCATCAATCTTTGTACCCTAGGCTGGTATGTATTTTACCCTAGAATGTTCCTTGATTACCCCCTAGAATTCATAAATGCAGACACTATAATAATTACCGTTTAGACTTTAATAACGTAATTCGCTTTGCACCTAATTAGGTCACATTGACAGCTTTTTTTCAAGTTTCAGGGAATTAGTTAATTTATAAATGAATGATCTGACGATCCTGATTATGGAAATGCGCAAAAAAATTAAATCTTTCCGTCGAAATTACAAAAGATATTACCAAATGTGGCCCGATAAACAACTCGAACAATACACGAAGCACCGTGCTCCACAAAATTGAAGTCCAGGTTCACAGTAAATAACTGTATAGTGTTCAGAATACATAAATAATTTTTATTATAGAAATCAAACAAATTTTGGATGAAAAATACAGGCCTATGTAATATTTTTCCTCTCTCCTTGCATTGAGTCTATTGATCAATCAAAACAGAAAAAAATGAATGAACTTAACATTGTTTGCGGACATCACCTACCGTGTAATCGACAAAATTTTTGAATTTCAGCTTTTTCATATCTATTGCAACTAAGTGAGCGAAAATGCATACAGATATGTAAAATTTAGTTGTGAACTTATTTGCTTCTATAATTTTTTTTAATTTTAGCCATAAAAATAAAGTTATCGCTCAAACACGAAAAAAATATAGGGTTGCGCAAAACCCTACTCCTACAATTTTCCACGTAGAATCGTGATGTTGGTCTCATTCGACGCGGAAAAACTGTCGAAATAGCGTTACGAAGGATATTTTCGAATTTCGAATGAAAAATTTTGTTACTTATGTTCAAAAAGTTTTTCTTCCATAAAAAATTCTAGTTTTTTACAATGAAAATCTAATTATGATTTCAATAGAATTCCGCTTCGCAACGTTGTTTCCACCATTGTATTGCATCAAATACGACAAAAATCACCCTTCTGCGTTGAAAATACGCAGGCAGAAGAAGAGATACGCTGGTGAAATGCGACGTTTATTGGTACGATGTTGTACAGGTAGGGAGGCGGACCAAATGCGCGGGCCCTAAAGAGCTCACCGCTTATAAGACCTCTGAGGTGCAAAGGGTAGGGGGGCGTGCTCGTTCGCATATACCTCCCCCCTTTAACCGGATAGGTATTCAATTGTAAATAAAATAAAATAATATTCGGGCGGATAAAAACAAAAAAAATTCAATTTCAAACACCAAATCCGCCTCACATGCGTGTAATACTCAAAGGTTTTTCTATTAACTCGGAAATACACTGGTACATAATTGAACCGTGGTCAAACCCTTCACCCTTAAAAGATCAACACGAATAAATTTGGTCAAATTTAGTAACAGTACTTAGCTCAAGAAGTATCAACACAAGCCGCAACACAAGCTGGGAGTATAAAGGCGCTGAAGCGATATAACATAATGCCTTTATCTTCAACATGATAAGAAATAAAACACTAGCTGCTACAAAAAAAAACAGCACAACTATTGAACTTACAATGTACTTACCTACGTCAAC
Source organism: Morinoia aosen (assembly GCA_030386875.1). Taxonomy (NCBI): domain Eukaryota; kingdom Metazoa; phylum Arthropoda; class Malacostraca; order Amphipoda; family Talitridae; genus Morinoia; species Morinoia aosen. The sequence continues at coordinate 29,703,222 of CM059557.1, read as the reverse complement.
AAGACACAGCAAAGGGAAGTAAATGAAACGCCAGATAATCTCATTAAAACAACCAATGGTCCAAACGAATAATTTCGACAAATAATTTCGCTTCTCTCGCAATTAAAAGTGTAATGTCGCAACAATTTTTCAATGTCGCAACAATTTCGTAAATGACAAATAATCTAGACATCAAGTAATCACAAGGATAATTTCGAAATCGATCGTGGCCACAGTAAATACCTTTACAGCAAACATCATCAATTTGCTTGAACATCGTTACTTGACGTTAGTAAAGTCACGCATACACACAAGTATTACTACTAGCAACGAAATAAATTTACTGATTATAGGGATTATAGATTAACTGCAAAGTAAACACGAGTTCCTCGGCAAGGCAATTTCGGAAATTTTTATAATGAACAACGCTATTACCTCGTAGGTAACGAAAAATAATTCAGAGAAGAGAATGAAACTTGACGGATATCAAATTAAAGATTCATTAAAATTTTCACCAAAAACGAAATATTGACGTCAGATAATAATTACAAATTGTCGTATGCGTTTCCGTAGACTTCAGAATAGATTTTAATTAAAGTTTTTCTTATTAGTTGTTATAATGTTAAATCCAAACATCGCGCAAATTACAACGGAACTTTTCCACTATTAGTAAAACAACCAATCAGAATAAAAAGAGAGCCGTAGACTCGAAAAACATAATTCTATCGGTAACATAATGATATAGAATGTGGAGTAAGATATAAGAAAACATGTAGAAAAATCAAACACACGCTAGTTTGAAACATCAAGTACGAATATGGAAATTGGGTTTCGCACCCTGCAAAAATAAAAGAAAAATCACTAATGTAAGCGTAATGAAATGAAATCAAATTCCATAACTTTGAACGACTGAATTTATAATTACCTACTTTCAAGTTTCTAAATATACTTAAACCACGTTGGCAACACCAACGTAGGTAAAGTAACATCGTAGAAAATAAGCACTCTTTTTTATTAATCTAGCTTTTCACCTTTTCAAGTTGAGTTATTTTTGTATGTAACGTCAATGGTTCACCGTATCAATGGTTCACCGTTCGAAGTCAATGGTTCACCGTTGTTCTCCTTCCCTTTCACGAAGGTGAATTATCTCTAGTTAGTAAGGGTATACTGCGCGCGGAGCTTAAGTTGTTGACTGCGCGGAACTTAAGTTGTCGTCAAGGCCGCCTATGTTTGCTGGCAGAGGGTCATGTTGACCCACGCGAGGCCATGTACATGTACCATGTTACCGTGTTACAAGATGTTGTGTTGTGTCACCGCTCGCACCCGTGCGACCTGAAATTGGAAAAAATACGAGAAGATTAGCATGGATAAAGCGCAAAATTTAGTACATGAATGATTGAATAAAGTAAATTGAGAAACACCTTTAGTGTCAGAGTGATCCTTTACCGAATTTTACTATTTAGTTAATGACAAGTAAACATTCTTAAAACTTTGAGTCAATGATTTAAATGTCCCACATAATCATTTAAGCTTTCTCAGAGAATGAATGCTGACTCAATAAAGATCAGCTGAATTCCGACTAGGCATTTAATTTCTTGAGACATCGAAAACACTGTCTCCGTGGTAAAACCTCTGCATCAGCAGCCGGATGTCGCTAGAATTTTCAAATCTATGTTTAAAGTGTGAATTCAGCATATTAATTCTCATCGAGACATGAGAGTGCGTTCCCAGACAATGCACGGCAAAAAAAGATTAAATATGTGCAAAGTCGTCATTTCTTGCAACACATGCCAACAATTACGTGCGTCTTTTACACACGAACATAAGAAAATTATTATTCTGTGATTGTTAAACCTTTATTCTGTAAACGATTACTTTACATTTCACATATCGCGTGACGTTAATGCCTTAATCAAAAATGTAAATACTAAAGCGTATGCGAGGTTAACATGAAGCATAAGCAAATACAACAAAAAGACACAATTGAATACATAAGAGCATACTTTTTACGTTAAATACACGATTTGTTGCCAATGTAAAAATCAATATTGACGTTAAACACTCTGAATTTTAATCGTTCAATCAGTTGTTAAATATCCCGTAGAAACTTTGGGAGACTTGACGATAAATTTTACATTCTTTTACGTCTGATTAATTTCAAATGTATGAATTTATTTATTTTAATTTCAAATTTACTTATTATGAAATTCGAGTAGGCTTGCAAAATGACTGTATGACGTACTAGATCGTTTATACGTGCTCAAAAAACATTAAAAACAACCACTCTCGTTTACAAATAACTAAGAAATAAATTAAAATTTTTTATTATTTTTAATTAGTTTTCACTATTCAATTATTCGTCAATTGTCCAAAACACATCTAATTCATGACTATTCACCAGTCATATTCATGAACATTCACCTAGTCTTATTCATATTCATATTCATGATCCCGCTGTCGTCTATCAGCTGTCTGAGCACTATTGTCAGCCAGAGCCGTCACCGGAAATAAAACGCTCACTGTCATGCTAGAGTTCAATGCCTGCATGGTACTTCCGGCCTTGAGCCAATGCAACAAAAAAACTGCAAATACTACACACTCGTACTGCAAGCGCTGCAGCTCAACTGCACATGAAATTATGCGTACTGCTCTGCGCACTCTACCTTTCTGTTACTCGTTACTCTTTAACTAATTACCAGACCACCACGTGTGGTTAATTAATGGGCATCTATCGCCTCTCATTATTACTCTCGCATGGTAATGGGCACTATCGCCTCTCATTATTACTTTCGTATGATACTTCTGTTCGCCAGCACAATGACCGCAATCTACAATGCTAAACTCTGATTGTCATGGTATCAATGGTATTACTTCCACCACATGAAATTATGAACTGAAATCAGAGTCCCATCCAAAATCAACGGTAACAGCTTCTCTTAAAGCTTATTTATTTGTCTGCGCGCAATAATTCAATACTGTTCCTCAACAGTATCACTCGACCTCGCTGGTAAATTTACCTGGTAACCTTAAACCATTTACCAGATATATCCACAGCCCTGTCGGTATTATTGTATCATTTACCAAGCGCTGCAACGCTCTCTGGGTTTACCTCTACCTGGGTTTACCTTTCTATTCTCTCACGGACATTCACTCTGCCGCGGTTTTACCTCTACCTGGGTTTACCTTTTTATTCTCTCACGGACATTCACTCTGCCGCGGTATCTGCTCTTTTTGCTCTCAATTATTTTTCTCTATTATTTCAATCTTTCTCGCACAATTCCTCTTTCGTACTCAGACCAATAACATCAGGTATGTGTCATCAGAACATCCACTATTATTCACTTCACTCGGGAAGAGTACCTATACTCCTTCCTACTTTAATATGTATTTAATTCTCGAAATCATATTGCATTTCTCAGTACATATTTCATCATTATTACATCATTTCAATGCATTGTACTACTTTTACATCATCCTTTAATCAATTCCTGTCCTCTTAATACAACGAATTGTTCTTTCATTAATTGATCCTTTGATCAGTAGTACTTCCTCGAAATCAAAATGCAATGATTCTATTGCAAACAATTTTCCTCCTATTCTCTAACCGCTTGAACGCTGAGTTTTACAAAGGTCTTCAGCATTACCTTTGGGCAAATTGGAACGCATTTCCCCCTTGTAGCATCTTACCAAACGCAACCAGCAAATACTCAAATTTGATTTTTTAAAACTGACACAATAAATATCCAAAATATAGTCACCCAAAAAATGTCCTTCCTGCCCCAAAACAAGCAGGTATTACTTGTAAAGAACATGGTTTGCAACTGACCGCTTCGTTCAAATTACAGGTAGCATTACATGACCTACATGTTGCACAGGCTACAGAAGGCATTTAAGGATACTTATGTCTCTTTCGCCAATATATCCAGGTCAGAAAAAACCCTGTGGTAGTCATTGTACTAGTTCTAAGTGCGCTGGTTACTGAAATTTCAGGCATAGTTACGTTACTAGTTTGGTGTCCAGGTGTTACACAAATAACATTACTGCTCAACTGAGCTTAACCATTGCTCAAGCAAAAATTACTTGAGGCTGCAATACAAATACAATACAAAATTAGTGTTTCAGGCTACAGTACAAAATAAATTGAAACACTTATAGCAACACTTCGAGAAAATAGTGCCACTCACATTAAAAAAACTCTCTTACACTCTTGAAAAAAACTCATGTCTAGGGGTTATTGAACACACTGCTTGCACTCTGCACATGCAGCCTATGTTTGACCTTGACGCCTGCACGCACTGTGGCATCTCCGACGGGCTATTGCAAAAAAAACTGCCTTACAAGAACTATACCACTGCTGCTGCACGCTGTCTCTCTCACGCGCAACGAATATCTAGACTGCAACAGTACTGTAACAATTATAACAATTAATTGCTGCCTTACTTATCTTAAATTGTAGTTTTAGTTGTCGTTGTCGAACGATGTCGCGATCTCTGCAGTCGTTGTTGGCGATGCACCGTTACTGCTTCGTCCGTAGCACGAAGATAACGTAACTGTAGTCGGATGAATCACCTCGTAGTTGTAGTTTTTTTAGCTCTGTAGTCGCCCTTTCCGTAGATCTCTGAAGCTCTCTGTCTGTAGATGCTGTCCTTATAATCGATTTCTCGTTGCTCTGACTGTCTCTGCAGATCCTCTTCTTAGACGTTACTTACAATAATTCTCGTCACCAGACGATCTTCACGGTAGTTCTCTTGATTTCTCTGTAGTTATCAGTTATCTGTCTTCTCCGCCTCGTAGATTTGCTGAAATCACTGGATCTTCTTCTCAAACTTCTGTGGGTTTCTCGTCGAATGCTATATCTTCTTTACTTCCTTAAAAGCTCATTATTTTCTGTGCTAGTTACACACGGAGTCGTAAATTCACCACAGACTGTGCCACCAATATGCAGGCAGAGGTAAGAGATAACAATGGAGAACTGCGACGTTTACTGGTACGATGTTGTACAGGTAGGGATGCGGACCAAATGCGCGGGCCCTAAAAAGCTCACCGCTTATAAGACCTCTGAGGTGCTTAGGGTAGGGGGCGTGCTCGCTCGCACATGAAAATTGTAGACGGCGCAGGGTTTTGCGCAAATATATAGAGACATATGTGTTCGCAAAATACCTTTTTCTATTGCAAAAATCGAAAAATTTATCGAAGCATATATAATCAGAAATAAATTTCATGTGTTTATTTGCATTTTAGTTTACCTAGTTGCAATATAAATGCAAAAACAGAACTAAAAGAATATAGGATTTTTCTTGGGAAGACCAATTGTTTGGACGAACGTAACAATAATTTTTTTCTGAATTCGACATTCAAAAATATTCGTTACGCTGTTCCAACAGACTATGCACGTAGACTGAGAATAAAAGCACACTTATACGTGGAAAATTGGAGAAGGAGGAGGGTTTATGCGCAACCATAAATATTTTTTTATTTTCTCGCCATAACTTTTTTGTTCTGTGTAAATTAAAATATTTTATAGAGGCAAATGACTTTGAATTTCAACTTTACATATTCAATTGCATTTTCGTTTCCCTAGTTGCAATAGAAATGCAGAAAGTGAAGTTTAAGGGTAAATGTTATTGTAGGAGGTCCGTTACGTTTAGTATAGCCTTAGATCAATTTATATAAAAAACTGTCAGGCCGCGCAAGTGTTATCGAAGCTTTTGTGTTAGTTACCCATAATCTTAAGTTTTTGTTTATGTGTCCAGCTCCCTGAACGCCGATTTGTCTGTTTCTCTGCGCTAACGATGCGTCTGTGCATTTACTTTAGTTAGCCCTTAAATATCATTTGTATTGCATTTCAATATTTCAATGTTATTTTGACTACCTAGCTGAATAAGACCATGGAGCTAGGATATATGGAGGGAGCATAGCGCACTCCGATCGGGCTCGATTTGGCTGCAAAAGTTGTAAGACTCGGGCACTCTCAATGCCCGACACGTCACAATTCTGAGCCAACCACAGACTCTTGGCTGAAGCGGACTGAATACGGCGTAGGCGGTACCCACACAAACCTCACCCCCCACACACAACGGTGCCGCCGTAGTTCGGCACTAACAAAATTTTCTACTGTTGCCCTTGCGAACTGATTACGCCGTAGGCGGTACTTACACGAACCTCAGGAAGAGCAGCTGCGAAGAAAAACTAGCGCCCCCGAAAATGGTAGCTGCACAGAAAACAGCCCCTTTTCCACGAACCCTCACGTCGACCGCACGACGGTATCGACACTAACTTAATTCAAATTATTAATAATCTCCAGGAAGCTATACTACTAATTAAAATAATTAAGTTCAAGGAACACGTAGTACTTAACTAGAATTTACATAATAATAATCTTTTTACCAATGACCCTGTTGAAGCATAAATGATGACCGATTAATTTTAGAAGATGAAATTCTCTGTTGTCGAAACCCTTTATATTTTCATTAATTTTATTTTCCGATCCGTCCTCTTCAATCATGGGCTTAATCTATGTGCTCAAAATTCTTTTATTTTTATACTTATTGGACGGATATATGCACTGATTGGAGGGCTAAGGATGGGTCTCCCATAAGGACCTACTTTCTCCATCTTTTTCATGTGCAACAATGATCAGAAATGGTTAGATCAGTGTCCGACTTCATTCAAACCCAATTGGCATTAAGTTAACTATTCTTTCGTTCTTTTCAAAAACAAATTTGATACCCATTCTTTCCTTCAACATTTCAATCCCAGAAATCCCCATATAAAATTCACTCTAAATCTAGAGAAAAATAATCAGTTAAATTATCTTGATATCAATATTAAGCGATCTGATAATAAATTCATAATCTCAGTCTACAGTAAACCAGCATTCCCGGGTTAGGTTTAAGTTATTTTCTCTTGTTAAAAGCGCTTTAAATAGCATTTAAAATATTATAACTCGCACCGATAGCATTTGTTCAAACTACCCTGATATTTGCAAAGATTTTTTCTTTTCCAATCATATTTTACAACCAATGGGTATCCGCAGACGAGTATTTTTAGTGCAGTTAACCTCCTGAATGGTAAATTAATTCTAAAATATCATGTTTAAAGCTCTGAACTATAATTATTACGTTTATCAAATTTTGAATATCAATCGAAAAAGTTGGAAAAAAACTTTTAAAGCTTTTGACTAATTTTTTTCCGGATATTTCCTTTCGTATTATTTTAGTTAACAAACGCACCTTTGAATCATATTTTAGATTTGCTCCAGACTGGCATGCGATCTTCCGTCGTCTATAATTTCAGTTGTGCGCATTGCGCATTTCATTATGTGGGTTCCACCCTCAGAGTACTTTACGTCAGGGTTGCTGAACATGCAGGTCGAAGTCATCGCACAGTTCTCTTTGTTACTTCTCCTACTTATTCTAGTATAAGACAACATTGTAATAATGGCTCCTGTGAACAGATTATTGACATCAGTAAATTTAAAATATTAAATACTTGTACCGGAAACGCAGAAGTTTTTCATTTTAGAGTCATTATTTATTTATAAACTCAAACCTTCTCTCAACGAAATGAAGAATGCATACCCTCCAAAAATAGTTAATCGGTTATTTTTTTTGTATTCTGCGTTTCTATAATCTTGACTGTTCTAACATGTCTATATTTTATTCGCAGGTTTTTTCTAAAATGAGCCAGGCTCGAAACGTTCAACGTAAAGGTTTTTAAGTTACTTCTTCTCCATTTCTTTTACTATAAATTTGCTTCGCAGAAAAAATTTCCTAATTAATTAAAAACGCTATCACGCTTTCCGCATTTTATGTTTCTAAGGTATTGGCATTGCTGAAGATTTAGCACACATGTCATTACTTTTTACTTCATTCATAGAGTTCATTAGATAATATTAATTGAAAAATTAGATCCAGTGAAGCCATATTCTTGAAGGCGCATGCATCAAACCAAGCACGGTTCCATTTATCCAACTGGTTCTTTGTGAAGTTTTGGTTTAATTTAATTGGCAGAAGAAACGTTCCCTGAAAGCACTTGGAAAAAGAGGGACAACAAGGTTGAAATTACAATTTCAAAATTTGGCTAAAGTGGTAGCCGACTGGCATTTACTAGACTAAACACTGTTTCCCACTAATTAACGGCTTACATGTCTGGTGTCAATTGTTCATCCAAGTAATGTTTTCGCCACTCTTCCTCAAGACATTTCTTATCGACAAACTTTTTCCTATTCATAATTTTGTCTAAATTATATTTTTTTCATGCTGTTTATATACTAGAATCGATATATAGATTTTACCCTAGATTTTGTATATTTTTCCATTACCCTAGACTGCACCCTAGGAGGGGTCTGATTACCCTAGACTAGGGTAATTACCCTAGGAGTGGAAGCACTATCCAGCATGTAGGGCAGCAGCCACAACACCCCTGGGGAACGAGTGGGAGGCATTAGATCAGGGGCTTAGGGGTTTTTCAAAGAGGCGGGGAGGGAGAGAGGGCGTTGCCCCGAGGAAGGCACCCTCCGTCTAAACCCAGTTTAAGTGAGTATAAGTTTGCAAGAATCTTGATCGCTAGTTTTTAAATATTTCAATCTAAACTTTATATTTAATTCAATTTTTTCAGATTTAATTAAGGTAAAACCGGTAGTGCAAAAATCACTTTATCGGATGAGAAAATAAGAATATCTTCATGAGAATGCGACTGAATTGTAGAGTTTTTCCAATAAGGAAGCAGTTTTGCAAAATAATATTTCTTGGTTGTGAAGATGTTGGAGATGAACGCCAGTCAATATTTCTTATTCTCAAAAGTAATTGCAAGCTAGATGACTAAAGGTTTTAATTTCGGAGTGTTTTTTTTTTGTTTTACTGCATATGGGATAATATAGCATTAGGATTAGACCATTTACACTCATGTTGGAAAACAGACTAATGGGAGGTGCGTGTCGTAAAGTAATTCATCTTTGTAAACCGCCTCGCCAGGACAACACGAGCGACTGCCCTAATGAACTGTTCGATCTCATTAGTTCTGCTGATTCATGAATAATTGACATACATGTATAATAAACCAGTACGTATGTATCAAACAATTAGAGTTGCTATAGTTCACCTGCAATATCTCCCGTCGGACCGCTTAAGGGCACCGTCTACGTAGACAAAAAAGTCCGTTATTTATGGATGGATTTCTCTGAAATTTTCACAGTAGGTGTGAAATGATGTATAGATCATTTGTTATTTCGACGAAATTTTTGTAGGTGGACTTTTTTTTTTAAAAAATATGATAAAAAAGGGTTTTTTTAAAAATCCTACTACTTCTACAATTTTCAAGTTACAGAACCAGTACTTCGTTTTTAGATTGCTTATATGTCTATATATCCATATGCAATAGGGAATTTCACTAACTTCTTTTTGTGGATTTTGGCAATTGAAAATAAAAAAAAATTACTTTATCTTCATTTTTTTTCATGTCGTGTAATTTTCAAAATAATAAATGAATCCAAAAATGTCATTGCATGTGAATACTCCTTGCTAAGCCCTATCGAATGGTATATAAACCATTCTCGTAGCTCTAAAATTGTGGAAGAAGTAGCATTTGAGAAACCAATTATCAAGTTTCCATAAAAACGAGTTTTTTCACAAAAAAAAAATGTTTTTCTTTTTATCTTTTGAACTACAGGGTTTTCTACAATGAACTCTTGAGCGTTTGTAGCTCTTTTCAAGCCCTTTCGATTGATATAATTTACATTGCTGTAGCTCTGTAACTCTGAGAAAAAATATACAACAAAAGAGAATAGGTGTAATTCATGAAAACAATTAATTTTTTTAATTTTTCATTTTTTTCGATTAAAATAGTTTTTTTTGTCAAGTCAACTCCTTTATTTTATAGCTCTTTTCAAGCCCTTTGGATTGGTGTGCTCGCCATAGCTGTAGCTATGATACTGCAGCTGTCATCGCGCTATGAGTGAAAGCTGCGGTATCATAGATACGGCAGAACAGTTAAATTCTGAAATTGTCAAAATTTCATAAAAAATATTTATTCAGCCTTAGAATGTTTCGTTTGAATAATGGAACCACTTTGAGTAGCCCATGAACGAACTATAATGCCATTCCCGCAGAGAAACGCTCAATTGACTCCCAGTAATGAGGGGGGGGAGGGTTCAAGGTCACTCCACCCCCATCGCTTTCCCCCCCTCTGGTGGGCGCACTATTCGGAGTAGACGTAAACGGATAGTACCAATGGAAGCGCAAGAAAATCCTCTATAAGATGCATATAAAAACAGAAAATCAACACACATCCTGATTTCTACGTAGACGGTCCCCTTAATGAGACCAGGCTCAAACCTCATCAAGGCCTCTGTCTACATCTGAACTCATTATACCGGTCAATTCAAAAACAATTTGTACATAAAGAAGAGATATTAAAATGAATGTGTATTTACTTGGTCCATTTTATTATCTCTCAAATTGGCACGCAATATAGTCATGACACTTACAAGTAGGCAAGTACTGGGTAGGCGGAGCCCATATCTCACGTTAGACCATTCATTATACTAAGCTCAAACCTTCGCCTGGCATCTGTGCACACGCGAGTTCGTTAGAGCGTTTTTTTTTTGTGGATCATCAAACGATACCACGCAAAGACTTTTGTTCTCCGCACTGCTCGAATGAAACTCAAACAATTTGTTCCAACATGTCTAGTGTTCAACCCGAAATGAAAAACATGTTGTTCGTTTCCTTTGAAAGACAGTTTAGGAAATTTGGGCTCTGAAATCATGACTCACATTGGAGTTTATGATGAAATATCTTCAAATCAGTAAATTAATCATGAAAGGGTAATAACATTCCAACATATCCTTTGCAAAACGCTCATAAACAAAAACGGAAAAAACTGCACAGCGTAATTTTACCCCAAAAAAAACAATTTTCTGGCTGAAAACATTCTAAAAATATTTGAAAAAATAAAGTTGGATAAACACAGTGAAAAAATTATGTTGTGATTTATTAAAGTCAAAAGGGGATGTTGGCGCCGTCCATGCTTCTTAAAAAATAGTTGAAAGAATTATCCCAGCGTGCTAATGCTAGATAGGTTTTCTAGGCGCCAGATGCGTGACAACCGGCCAGCGTGTAATTCACTATTTGAATTGTCTTTGTTTATTTCATAGTACATTGGATTTGATTATACTGAGACATATATTGATAACATATGCATATTCATTTATTTTTGTTACCGTCTTATTTAGCTTTATTCTTTATCTTTCCAGACACCTCGCAATTCCTCAATATTTTGAAACTTGCCAACGTCATTGCTATTATCATTGTTTGCTACTACTTTGCTACCGTTAAAAGGACTAATGTTTGTTCATGTACCCTGAAATAAATCATGAGAGCACCCAACGGGCTAGTATCAATTTATTGAACCGTGAGGTAAAGGGAAGTGTATTCCCCTATAACATCGTAGGCCGAAAGAGAGCCTACAGGGGATGAAATTTTCATGGAAACGTTCAAATATTATGATTTAAAAGTAATGAGCGTACTTTATAAAAATGTGCTGTCGATTAAAAACCTGTATCATATACATAATGAATTGATAATTTGGAAAGGTGGAGGGAGGAATAGAATTCCTCTGAAATAGAATATGACTTTGAAAGGCGATTATTTAACGAATCTTTTTCTAAGCCCTGCGAGTCAATGAAGCCGATTAATGACTGCAATTTAATTAATTGGAGAAATTGGATTAATTTCTGTGTATTGCAGTCAGGAATTCACTAAGACAAAGATGCTAAATGAATTGATAAGTTCGCCTTAAATTCTTCCCCTACTTCAGAGTTTCTCGGAAGTGTGAGCTAGATGTTTGAGCGGACAGGACGTGGTGGCTGAATACGATATTACTGGCTTAAATACGGCAAGAAACTTCATTACAAAATTATTTTTTGTTTGATAACTGAATACTGAGGAAGTTGTTGAGGGAAAATTGCCTAATCTGCTGGGGCCTTTGCCCCATAGCTCGGGAAAATTCTAAGCATCGTAGATTCATCAACTTTAAACATCACGTAGTGCAATCATTGTTGGATAGCAACTGTAATTTTAATTCTATTCCTTCATTCAAAAAAACCCTTAGTGTCTCAAATAGAAAACATATCAAAATCTTTGCAGAAGGTAATGCACAGACTGGAAGTTGCCATGCCATCCAATGGAAAAATTTTCAAAGCAGCTGGAGGCTCTGCAAAAAAGAGAGAGAGAAACACCGCTCACACACACAACCTGTCAGAGGAAAACATGGAGGCACTGCCTCTACCAAAAAGAATCTTAAGGTTAGGAGCTCAACCCCAACTGTGTCCCAACCAGTTCAAGGTGAGCCAGAGGAGCCCTTCCCTCCAAAAAAATTGCAGGAAAACCAAAGTAAAACAGCAGGTTCATATGCAATCAAAAGAACACTTAAAAAAAGTCCAGATGCTGCCCTTGAAGCCAATAGCAATAAAAAAAGAAATACCCATGACAAATCAAGCACATCAATTTAGGAATTGTCCCTATCAATGATAACGAATCCTTCAGGAGTTCTATCTAATGAAAATTCCTTCAATGCAAGTCAAGACAAATTCCCTAATAATCAAGAAAAACTGTAGCAGATGAAAAAAGTGCAATATAGAAAAGAAATCAGTTAAAATAATTCTGAATCTTTCAGAAATGCAGATAAGATACCACAATCTACAAGGCACATTATATATAATCTCTTCAACTGATGAGCACATCAACCTTACAAAACTCAACCCCTTCAATGTACAGGACTCATTAAACAATTGTGGACCTGTTGAGAAAGTAGACTACAAAATAACAGGAAGCCTAATTATCAAAACAAAAACTCTTGAACAAATAAAAACTCTACTGAACATTCAAACTTTTGGCAATATACCTGTTAAAACCCAGATTGCCTGGGGAGCATCCACATTATGTGGTAAAATTTAGACTCCTGAATTTCTCTACGATTCGCTGGATGACTTACTTTATCAACTTGCACCTTCAGGGGTGGTTGGAATAAGGAAAATGTTCATGGACCCTAAACGAGCACACTCGCCCATCTCTGTTTTGACGTTTCTAGGGCCGATATGTCCAGTAGAGATCCAGGCAGGATACTGCAACTATATGGTAGACCCTTATTATCCAAGCCCAATACGCTGCATTAAGTGCTGGAGATGGGGACACACAGCTTCTGTTTGCCGCAATAAGAAAATCTACAGAAAGTGCTCCTCCTTATATCATATTATTATTATTATTATTATAATTAATATTATTATTGTTATATAAGAAAGTTTCAGCCTCCCTTAGCCACGACAAACATGTTCTAAGAGAGGAAGGAGGAAGGCACCATTTAGTATGGAGTTGAGGGAACGCGGAATCTTTGCACAAGGTGCACAGAAACAGTAAGCTAAGAAAGAAGATCATGAAGCAAGGAAAAGTTGAAGAAGAAAGTAGTAGGAGCTGAAAAACAGGACAGCAGTGAACCGAAAAGAGATGGTCATTTAACAAAACAAAAACCTATTCTGTTTCAACAAAAAAGAAGCCTACCTAACCTTTAGCTCGGGCCCTCACATAGTTCCTCTGGGAGCGCTAATTCCCATAGATAAAATAGTTGTATCCCCCTGAGGGGTCCTTAAATCATAAAGAACAAAATTGTAACTCGAACAATTATCACTGCGTAAACTGTAAAGGAAACCATACAGCAAGCTCCAAAGAATGCCCCATCTACATCAAAGAGCATGAAGTATGCAAACTCCGATCTAGCGATCGTCCCTTGTTCAACGAAGCCCGTAGAATTGTGTATTCTCAGGAACAAACAAATCAGGTACAAGAGATTTTTTAGGAAACTTTTCCAGATGTACAATCCCAGTATACCTTCCCATCATTAGCACAAACCAACGCTCCTGTTAACACAAGAGGAACACAAGTGGTTTAATATATTGCATCCACGTATTCACCAAGAAAAACCATGCGGACAGTAATAATGAAAGAAATCTATTAGCAAAAAAGAAAAATGTAAACCAAGAGCAGCACATTGAAAAAACTAAGGAAGTAGAAGCAAATCAACATGCAATGTACTTGAATTCTACAAGATACAGTTATAGGATCCTAAGAAGTAGCTCAAATGCTCTTACAAATCCAGTCTCACAAGAAGCCACTCAAACTCAAATAGTTATGCAAAACCCTAACCAAGTTAAAAAAATTGGTGGCAATAATACAGAAACGCCAAATGTGAATATTGAGCTTCTCTTCAGAAAAACTATTTTACAGATACTCCCAGTTATCATTAAACTATTAGTTGCAAATTCTATTAAAGAGAAAATTGAGAGTTTGACTAAGCTTGGAAATATACTAAATGCTGAAGAAATAATCACGGAAACAATTGTCGAGTTGAATTTCACCTCTAATCAATTCCCAACGAACTTAACAATATTATGATTGAACCTGAGTGTTTTTTTCCCAAACCTCCTTTTTACAGTTAATGGCAGATGAACAACAGCCCAGAATTATATGTCACCAGGAAACTCACAGCAAAATAGCTAAGTTAAATTAACAGGGTACAATGTTCCTTACAGGGAAGAAAGCTCAGAAGGCCTAGGGGGTGGGGTACTAACCTTTGTTCACTACAGCATTCCATCCATTCACGAATACTCAAGAAGTTTACTAGAGATGAAAGTGCATGTGAAGTTTTGGTTAATGAGAAACGTATAACTTCATCACTTCACTACATTAATAAGAGCCGCGTCCGTCCGTCCGTGTGACTCCCTCTTCTAAACGATAGCTTTGAGAGCAACAAGGATAAAGCTTAAAGAAATACAAGAAATTATTCTATTGCATTATTTTTCTGTGGCGATTCAATTCCCTTTCACTTGCATAATGGTGTCCAGAATACGCAATCGGCTTGTTTTTACAAATAGAAATTTTCTTTGGAGCTTTCTCTGTTGAAATTCATCATGTTGCTTTGATATTTTTAATTGTTAATGCGAAGAGATATGTTTTAAATTCGCTTGACCAGTAAACTGGCTACCACATAGTATAAGGCCCTAGATTTTGGAACTTGAGTTATTGTTTTCGAAATTGTGATTTTCTTGAAACGCTTTGAAGAGATAATAGACGACATTTCAGAATAAAATTCCGCCAAAAGAGACCACCATGGATAGAAACGTGACCGACCGTAGGAGAGAAGCATTAAAAAAGACGCCAAAGGCTACCGGACGAACAACGCAAAAAGGCAAGACGAAACAATGCTGCTCGCCAACGAGAAGCTAGAGCTAACTTGACCCTCGAACGGCATTTGGCAATTCTACGAAATTGTTTGATGAACCGTGTGCACTAATTATAATAAACGAGTGCACACGGCCCGTCAAAAAAATGACAAGATTAAATATAGGACCAAATGAGCTTCAACATGACTTTCCCATGATTTCCCATGCTATTCTATGACTTTCCAATACTTTCCCAAGTCTCAACCGCTGATATTCTATTCAGCCTAATCCAACCTACCAACACACGTGATGTGATGTGAACGTATTAGAACGAGAAGTAGAGATCATTCATGATCATTCATGTAGAGATCATACATGATCTCTACATGAATGACACATATAGATTGTCCTATGCATGATGACCAAAGAATGTTACAACTATTGTATTTAAGGGAATTAGCGCTCCCAGGGGAACTATGTGAGGGCCCGAGCTAAAGGTTAGGCAAGGTTACTCACCACTCAGTTGACGCATAAGCATCTTTTCTTGAAACTTCCACATCCTCAGTACCAGTGGTGTGGATGTCGGGCCAGCATAAGCCATGTGCTAATAGATTGTCCTATGCATGATGACCAAAGAATGTTGCTTAAAAAATGGGCTAATAATAATAACGTAATTTTCAACTTGGAAACGCTTCTTAGTGACAAGTTTGAGTCAAAGCTGCTCCTCAACTTCCTCAATGATAGGCAGCTTGTCAATGAAAATTGAAATGCCCCACATCCTAGAAGTTCAAATATCAGGCACTAATACCTTTAATTGATGAGGAGTCTGAAGACCAACTAAGTAACTAAGTAAGTAAAAGTTTCTCAAAGGCTGGTGAAGCTAGTTCCAATGCCGGGCCTCTGGAACTGGGCGATCTATTTGCGTCAGGTCATGAGAACGGTATCTGATGAAACCCTAATCCTTCCAAGAAAGTCTACTGTTCGAAATAGTGGGTGAAAGAAATTTAACGACTTTAACATCTCTTATGGAGAAGTGCAAATATTGAACTGTTAGCTCTATAGTCGGTTTTTGTGGGCAAGGAATCTGCCTAGTATGCTGGGCATGCCTATATTTTCTTTATGAAAAATGACACATGATTTTTTTGCATTGGCGTGTAGCTGGGTCTACAAAGTTTGATATTTTCGTGACTTCCTTCGAAGGTTTTGTGAAATGCCTCCTCAAATGAAATTGCATTAGTCAAAGTGCGATAACGCTGTTTGAATGATTAATGACGAAGTGTTTTCGTTCTGTGTGTTCTCAATCCGATGAAAAATATACAGGTCGTTCTAACTACGTTGCATATCATATCTAAGAGTTGTTTGAAAGAGATGTTCTTGTCGAACGAAAACCTAAGCTTTAATTTTTTTAGGTGGTCGATTTCATTATTTCTTAACGTCAGAGTAAGTTTGGGAAATTTTCCAGCTGCATTTTAAGATAAAAAACCAAGATGCATCAATCATTTGCATTAAAGTTAAAGCTATATTACTCTGATCACGATTTCAAGTGTTAACAACGTCCCCCATAGGAATCCATATTTTTGAGATAACTTGAGAAACTGGAATTTTTGCTGCAATGAGAAGTGTAAGAGGTCAGGTACAGCCTGTGAAAAGATGAGACTCGCACGTTCACTCGTTCGCCCGCTACGGGGGTTTGAAGAATGGGGTAGGGGAAAGTGGTACTTTATCATGCTACACCTCCCCCTGATACTTTCTTCACGTTGCTATGTCATCACCTATGTCTCTGGATTACTCTATAATGATTTCAGGGGTCTAACCTGAACCAAAAATTAAAAAAAATTTAATTACAATTGTTCACATAGCCTATACTAAATACCTCGGACATTGGGGCTTCAAAATGCATCGCCTCCGACAGTTTTTGAGCTACAGTGATGATTTTGGTATCATTGGATGCGGAAACACATGGGCATTCCAAAAACTGTAGCTCAAAAACTGTCGGAGGAGATGCATTTTGAAAAAAAAAAATCTCGTTTTCTATTGGGAAAATCACATATTTTCACGTGTGACAAATGATTCCAAATTGAATTTCCTCTCAGTATTCAATAATTTCATTGCTCTAGGTTCAATAATAATAAAAAAGTTCCGGAAGGGGGACGCTGTCCTTAAAGGAAGGTTTCAGCGTTGGATGTTGTTATGGTAAATTAACTTCAGAACTTATCATTGCATTTTAGTCACCACCTACATAATTGGAAATTATGCTTTTTGGGTATAGGGGAAGTCATTAATAAGAATAAATATAGGACTGAGCCAAGGATTCATCCGTGAGGAGACGCAAAATCAAATAAGAAAACTGGTCATATTTTGACACTCAAGTATACTGTTAAAGAAGGTATAACAGGGAGCTGCAAGGCGTTGTGTTTGTTCCTAGGTTGGAGAATTTCTACGGCAGTTGATCAAGCTCAACACGTCCGAAAGATTAATCAGCAGTAAGAGACTAAAATTTTTAAGTCAACGTGTCTATAAATTAAATATTTAGAGACACATGTATCTAAAAAATTTGAAATCCATTTATCTAGAAACTTTTCTCTGATTTTAAAGAAAGAATTTTTTGAACTGAAATTCCTTCTGTAAGCATGAAGTGTGGTCAAAACGTATGAGTAAGTTTGACTTTTTATTACATTTCTTTATATTTTGTTGTACAATTTTATTAGTTGAGCTGCCTCTACATGTGTAAGAATTTTTTTAAATGGGTTGGGATTTAGATTAGGATGGGTTAGGTTAGGCTAAAATTTGTTACGATAGAATAAATTGGATGCACAGGCTAGAGAAATAACGAAAAACATTTTCCAGTTTGTAAAATCTTTATTTTTTAGGGCCCGGGTGCACCACTAAAAAATCAAAAGGCAGCGCTTAGTTCGCCAAAATAAGATCTCACACCGAAAAATGCTTTAGTTTACAGACATAGATATCTCAATTTTCTAACTACAACAGTTACTATTGAAAATTTTTTAGTAATTTCCCGATTAGTAAAGTTAAAAGTTCTCAATGAATTTTATTGACCAGGATTTTGAGACACAAATTTTGTATGCTAGTTTTTGATGGGAACATGGATTCTCAGGAATAAAACAGGATCCTACGACACTTAACAAAGTTTGTGAAACGTACAAATAGTATATGGCTTCATTATGAACAAGTATACCCATCCGTGTGCTGCATCACTGAAATTCTATGAACATCAGAAGATTTGTTATATTTATTAGCAACTCTTCCACCTTAAAATTTTGCGCTGACCAACGCTTGACACAGCTGTGCTGGAGGTCAGAGCCAGACCACGGGCCTATATATTGCCCCAACACTTCTCAGGCCGGCAACTCGCCGCCGTACCGGGACTTAGAGTGAGGAGCAGATCTATTCACCTAAGCGACCTGATTTTTCCCTTTCGTTTAGTGGCAAATGTGCTCCTGTAAATTGTGAAATTTCTCTTCAGGTGATCTGATGAACAGGAGGTTGCAAAATAAAGAGTTCATTTTTGTTTCGCAACTAACACATTGATGGGAAGTGAGGATGATAAATTATTTGTTAACACATCGCAAATTAATTAACGTTTTGAATTATTTCGTCAAGAAACTAAACTAAATATTGCTGACAGCTGTTGTTACATCCGACACGGACCGTTTTTTAGATTCAGACATTTGTTCTTATGACTTGACGCAATAATCTGATGGAATTTCAAAATACAACCTAACGCGGCGAACGGGAAGGAGGTTTCAGTTGTAGCCTCATTGCAATTGTTAAGATTGAGCGTCCCCCTTACGGACCTTTTTCTTTATTATTGAACCAAGAGTAATGATATTTGGTATACTGATAGGAAATGCAATTAGGAATCATTTGTCATTCATGAAAAAATGCAATTTTCCCCATAGAAAACGAGATATTCATTGAAAACGAGATTTTTTGGGGAGTTTTCAAAATGTATCTCCTCCGAAAGTTTTCGAGTAAAAGTAATGATTTCAGTATCATTAGATGCGGAAAGACGTGAAAATTCCAATAAGTCTTATGCCGTTCCCAAAATTTCCAATTTTAATAAAAAAATGAAAAAAAATATCGTAAGCAAATTTTATTTTCGAAAAATGTGGATTTATGACGCCATAACTTTTGAATAAAAACTAATTGTGACGTCACTTAGAACTTTTTGGAAAGCCCTTTTTTGTCTGCAACCAATCATACCAAAATCATCACTGTAGCTCAAAAACTGTCGAAGAAGATACATTTTTAAATCCCAAAGTCCCAGGTGTTCAATATAGGCATAACAAAGATATGGTAACAATTTTGATTAATTTTTTTATTTTTGGTTCAGGTTAGACCCCTGAAATCATTATAGAGTAATACAAAAATAAAGGAGATGACATAGCAACATTGCGCCGTGAAGAAACTACCAAGGGAGAGGCATGAAATGATAAAATACCAGCTCCCTCTCCCCTCCCCCCATTCTTCAAACCCCCGTAGCGGGCGAACGAGTGAACGTACGAGTCTCAATTTTTCACAGGATGTACCTGACCTCTCACACTTCCTATTGCAGCAATAATCCCTATTTATCCAATGGTCTCAAAATCCTGTAATCCTATGGGGGACGCTCTCCGATTGCGTACATTTCAAAATTGGTTCAGTTGAGGTGAAGAGAGTTTTCTGAGTTTTAAAGTGTTTGTTTTTTACTTTTCTTTTGTGTTGCAGAAGCGTTCGGGGGAAGGAAAATATTTTCCAAACTTTTCCTATTTTGACGTCAAGAACCAAGATTAACTGACCATGCACCAACTGAAGTTCTTCTCCCTCTGCGCCTTGGTATGTGATCAATTATTTTACTGTCTGTGAATATTAATAAAAGAATTCTAAATACATTCAAATATTCTTCAAACCCACATTATTATCTTCGATAAAATGTAACTGGTTAAACATTTAAAGGAGGCAAAATTTGTTTCACTAGGTCTTCGAATGTCAGGACTCGCTCGCATTGTCACAATTGATCGAAATATTTCAGTGAGAACTCACTTCACTCATTTCAATTTTGCCACAATCGAAAACATACACTACATCTGCAATTATTTTTTTCAGATAAATCAGGCAATGTTTTTTCACAATAGCAACGCCAGTAAAATTATTTAGAAACCATAGTATAAAAACAAGATAAATATTAGTCATTACATTTTAATTTTTTCATGTTGCAAGCATTACGTTGCTTATTACTTACTGGTAGGAAACCACGTCTAATGTTTAATCTATACGCGTCTAAACTTAATGCTTATGAAATTTTGAATTGACCTACATTAACAGAGGCTACTGCCGTAATATCCACCTTTAGTTTCAGCCGAATCTCTCATAACCCACTAGTTTTTAGAGTTGCTCCTAGGGTTTAGGGAGCCCCAAAATGTCGGGTTTACTTTTTCCAAAGCTCCAGCTGAACTGTAAGCACTGTTGTTGACTTCGTCTGACGAAATCGACCACGTATCGCAAATTGGATCAAAAATTACAATATGACCAAGCAACACATTTCAACTAAATTAGGTTTTAATAATGAAGTAGAGACAGAGCTTCAATGCATTGAATGTAAAGTTTTTATTTTAGTGCTGTAAAATGACCTATTTTCACCTACAATCGGTGTTAAATTGAAGATTGACTTCCATGCAAATATTTGACTTCCACAACACACATTCTGTTCGCCCAATGGCATTCTACGCGCATTCTTTGATGTTCGCTAATAATTTGTGTACTTATTAAACGATTGAAAATTACAGAAATCAATACTTTGTGTTCAATTAATTCTGCTAAAATCGTGACTGCGATTTAAAACTCTGGAATTTGGTTGATCGAGATATTCACGCGCTACAAGGGGGAAAACTTTGTGGGTACATAAGCAGTAAGACGTCACTCATCTTTTGTTCGGTTATACAGATTGCAGGTCTGAAGGGCGTTGAAAGCTTTCCACAGATTGGGGCAACACCTGGCGAGACATTTTCTGCAGGCTTGTCACCAGCACGTGTAGACGAAGACTACTACGACAACCAAGCGCGATCTGGTGGAGACGAAGACGACTACGACAACCAAGCACGAGCTATACCTGTAGAGGAAGACGATTACGGTTTTGAGTCGCGGGCTTTGCCATTTGAGGAACCCGACGCTCGGCTCGCGTTCGATCAGGCGCGGCTAATGGACGAAAGTTTCATGCGACGAAGACGCAAAAATTATTCTAACGGTGGCTCGTATGATCAATGTGTCAGTAGGAAATTGAGGGCATGTCTGGACACGAGAAAGAAAAGCTCTATGGTATGTAGCACGCAGGCCCGACGAAATTGCAAAAAATGATACCAATAATTATTCCACGAAGCAAAGTCCATGAGGTGGAATATTTCTGATTCATTACGACACGGCATGTGATTCCTCTGACTAGATCATTTTCGAAGAAAAGCTTTTGTCACAGGTAAAGCTGGAAAATTCGATATACGGCAATTTAATAGAACTGAATTTCATCAGTTGTAAATGATGAAATTGAAATTCTGGGTTTGAATGGCCTCTGTGAGAACCGTATTCATTTCTTATATACGCTGATGAAAACCTCTCCCAAAAAATTAAATAATTGTGCATTCTGATTGCCTTTTCTATCCTTCTTCAAGTCAATTCAAGCTTAACCATGTTAGTGGACAATGGTTGCCTTCAATTGATGGGTGAACATTCTGAATTTCCCATTCAAGTTTTATCGTTTGCTTGATCATTTATCCATTTCTCACAGCAAAACAATCCTCGAGAATGAACACGGTATGGAATAGGGTAATTCATCAAATATCGAACAGAAACCACGTGTGTCTAGAAACAACCTTCATAAATCGGTAACTTTTGCTCTGAATAACTGTTGCGGGCATCAAGATTATTCTTGAACAGTTGCTTTCTTGTTCTGTGATGTCACTCTAAAGACAACGTAAATTGTTGGAATTTATTTATTGTTCTAAAAATCGAATTCTTTAATAACATAATTTCATCAATATCGAACATGAATCGAACAAGAATTTTGATCCGAACATGATGGTTCGTCAATTAGTTCTCCTCGTATGGAACTTTTGTGAGAGTATTAGCACGCCACGTATGGTTTGTCTATTAGCACTCCTCGTATAGTTTGTCAATTATTATGCCTCGTATGGTTTTTCTATTTGTACACCTCTGATGGTTTGTCAATTAGTACTTCTCGTATGGAACTTCAGTTTTAGGACGTTCTATATCAAGAAACTTTTTAAAAGCCAATATGTGTGCATGTATCTCATGTGGCCACTTGGAAAATAAACGTTTTTCTTTCTTTTTTTTTCTTTGGTGCACTGGATTTTCTTGGAAGTGCTCGCGGTGGCACAGCGGTTAAGGGATCGGACTTGTATGTAGGAGTCGCGGGTTCGTATCCCGGCGCTGGCGCTGCGATTTTCCCCGTTGGGTATAATGGAAAGCTCAAGTACAATACCCCACTCGACCCAGGTGTCGGAAATGGGTACCGGCTTTACGGGGGAACCGTCATGGTGTCCTATGTATAGTGTTAGTTATAAGACATTTGAAAAACCAATGCTTAAGATCATTTGTATCAGGCTTGATTGGAAATAAAGCATCCCAAAGATGCCGATGTTTGTTTTGTTTGTTTGAAATAACTGTCTCATTACTTATTTTCAGGAAGCATTTGAATGGAGAGTTATCAAAATTTGAATATGATGTCGATGTTTCATTTGCAGTGCTTGTTGAACCATCATTGTGATCATCAACCTGTGTGACCTTTTTTGGAGTAGAGTGTAGAGCACTCGTCAATGAATTATTATTGATGCTTGTATCAGTTTTCTTGGCAAGGGATTGATCATCAGTAAATGTAGCCAGACGAATCATTGATGATCTTGAGGGCCTTGGAACATTGGCAGCTGATTGGTCGCCATCTTCAACTATTCAATGTTATTATCAAGCGTTAATACAATATTTTAAGGAAATGAAACAGGCGTTCAATAGATCGATTCAGTTATTTAAAAGAATTAAGAATCGAAAAGCCTTGTTCGAGGCATAAATTCATTATTTTTAAGGAATTTTGATTCGAACACCTTTGTTCAGTATTTAATACTGACATGAAATAGGAACTGAATGTCAAACATGGAATAATTATCATGTTTTTATCGGGAAAGAAAAAAATACAGCAACAGAACATCATTTGGCAACACTACTCTCTAGTTATGACGGGAGGTTGACGTTGGCACAACAACAGTTAACCGTCGCAATTTTCCCGAGGTGCGTAAGATTTTTCAAGTGAAAAAATATGACCAATTTGTAAGGGTCGTATAGAAAATGTGTTCGTAACAGCTGGTAGCAGTTTGCAGCTCACAGAAATGAGTTCTTATCACTAAAATAGGAGTTTTAGCTGTAAGATCACCGGCACTGTGCAAGTTTAGATGCTTACGAAATTTATTACGCGCATATTTTCAAAGTTGGTCGATAATCAGTTCAGTTCGATATTTGATGAATTACCCTAGTGGACTTTGCTCACACTGCTTTATGAAGAACAAAACTGATTGCATTGTATATTCACGTGTCCCAATGACTCAATGAGGGAACTCAATGAGGAAACCCAAATTATTTGTTCATTATTAATATGAATTTACCTTTGATTTTCATCTTTACAAAGCCATTAACTGCTGTGTTTTGTGTCTATGCAGAAATTAGTAATTATTTTGCGAAGAATTTTAACGTGAAGTATCGCTTGCTCAGCATCTATTATACAACGCATCAGCATACAGAAGCTATTTCTCCAGATTATAGGCTTCTCACATGATCTATCCATAACCGCTCCGGACCATAAATGACCAGCATTTGCACTTGAAAACCTTTCCATAATGAAAGCTATTCCT
This sequence comes from Morinoia aosen, assembly GCA_030386875.1. Classification (NCBI taxonomy): domain Eukaryota; kingdom Metazoa; phylum Arthropoda; class Malacostraca; order Amphipoda; family Talitridae; genus Morinoia; species Morinoia aosen. The sequence goes on along the minus strand of CM059557.1, from coordinate 29,679,120 downwards.
AATGAACAACCCTGATTCTCTGACAAACTAAGAGCCATCGAAGAGCTCGTCGACAAAATGAACATACTCCAGTGAATGCTTTTCCTCAACGTTGAAGGAAATTTTTACAATTGAATGGGTTCAAGGCTTCATGTCATTCATACATTTTCTTGTTTACTTAAAAGCCAATCAAAACAACATTAGAATGTTTTCATTTCATTAAACTTTTGCGCATTTTCTGGAGCATCCATTCTAATTAAGAGGCTTCTGGGACCCAGCATGATAATTTTAAGTTGATTTTTTCCGATTGAAGCGCTACTAACGCTTAGCATGGTTCTTTTACATCGAGTGGCCAGTACTCAGACACTACTAACACCTTGCACTTGCATCGGATAGTGTCTCAGGGACTTTACTAGTTCCCGTATTGTTGCTCTGCATTTTGTAAGTAGTACCTTGTATTGTTCTTGTAATCCTTTCACACTAAAACAAAGTTAATTCGATAGTTTTCCTTTTCATACTAAAATAACACAACATGAGATAGTCAAAAATCACCAGTTACTACATAATTCTGGCGCAATTCTACGAACAAACGGAGAAACGCTCTACACAGGACATAGCGAATTTGAAGGCTTCGCTAACTATTATTTCTTCCGTCCAAGCGTAGCACAATCCAAAGCGACGTCCACGATATCTTCATTAAAATGTGAATAAGTCAGAGAACAAACCTTCCAGGAGCATGAAAATTTTATATTGCGAATCTTCCTATCTTTACGCAGTATGAATTTACCTTTGGGTGTCTCATTCACAAAATCGCAAAGTTAAAGTGAAAATTATGCGATAAAAAAATGTACGTCATTTTATTCTATTCAAAACTGGGGTTACCTTCCTAAAACTAGTGTGAGGTCATTAGTTCAGTGCCCTGTCTAGGACCAGGCCTGGAGATACAAGAGCCATCCGTTACACTCGGGGAACTTGTAACTTTTCCGCAAAGACATTTGACGGAAAATGACGGAACGTTGGAATTGCTACTTGTAGCAGGATTTTGGATTTGCGCAGAATTGAATTGCATCATTAGATTTCACATAACAATAGTAATTATGTCATTTAATGATAACTTCGGTTAAGGACTATTCATTTGTCGCTTTGGTATTTCTACTAATGTTGTTTTTCACAGATACGAGGTCACACTTTTACTTAACTTCTCAGTGATATTTTTCTTCCGCTGTTTCAGCTACACATTGACTTTCCACATCACTTGCCTCGGTAAGGCTGAGGCGTTCTCGCGCACGGGTCAAGTAACTGACACAACAAAGTAGGTCTGCCTGCGCTACGGCGGCTCAGATACATCAGGCCCAAGCCCTCGGGCTTACAAACACGAATCTCGCTATATGACGACATAGAAAGTCTAACCTAGTAATACCCGTTGTGTGTTTATTGATATATTTATTTATATATTTGTTTGGTGTCTGCTTCTTAAGAAACATAGGATGTCTGAATTTGCAGTATCATGGAAGCCGAAATTCTCAGTGTAACATTAAAAGATCGTCCTTTTGATTGACATGTTTGACATTTTATCAGGATGGGTGCGGATAGGAAAGGAAAGGTTAGCGTAGGTTAGGTAATATTGACAAAAAAATTTCACGGTTCACCTAGCTTGAGGATACCGTCCAGGATTTTGACCTTTTTTCATCCGATTCGCTTGAAAATTGGCCAGTATGTGTATTTTATGAAAGTAGACCTTTTTTACTTATGTAATTTTTTCGATTTAGGCCTTATTTTTTTTTTACGAAAAATTAGTTTTTTGATACATTTTTGTGTATATTTCAAGACGTATCAACTCATTGGATTTTGAAGCTAGAACAAAACCAAAGACAGTTTTAGAATCCTTGAAGCATTTCTAACAAAAGTTATAATTTATAAAATTTTAACATTTTGCAAAACAATTTCAGTGATAAGCAATACTTTATAATAACATCACAAACAATTATTTTTGTGTTTGGAGCTGTATAACTTTAGTTGTTTTCTAAAATTTGGAAGAGTCTAATTATAACTCTGTTAGAAATGATCCAAGGATTTCAAAACTGTCTTTGGCTTCGTTCTAGCATCAAAACTCGATGAGTTGATACAGTTTGAATGTTGAGAGGTATATGTTTTGGGTATAAACCATAACAAAATTTTTGTTGAAGTGTAATATAATGGATAATTTATCTAACTGAATGCATTTTTAATTTTTATTTCGATAATTTCCATGCATAACTTCATATTCACACTGTGAATTGTGATTTCCAAGAGAAAAAAGAAAAGAAATTTTTATATACATGAAAATTATGAAATTCTTCATTTTCAGTCTGATTCTCATGAAATTTGACTATTATATGTTACTTTTGAAAAGAAACACAATTTCATCCATTCATTTTTTGGATTCAGCCTTAGTTTTTGAAAAAATTTGACATACTGGTTTTTGAATTCATTTTCATGGATATTTCAAAACGTATCAACTCATTGAGTTTTGCTGCTAGAACAAAACCAGAAACAGTTTTAGAATCTATAAAACATTTTCAACAAAAGTGTTTTGGGAAACTATCCATTTCCCTTTACGTTTTCCGTTTATATTGGGTCGAAATCAGGTAGAAAATTCAAGATTTTTATCCCATTTCCCCCCCTCTGGGGGGGGGGGGTTATTTATTGTCCGTAGCGCCATAAAATTTTAGGACCGAATAGTCCACCATCTAAGGGTTCTTTTCCAACAATAACATGAAAAATGCTCTCCGGACCGACAGTTAACGATGACTTTGTCCAAGGAATTTCCACGGGTCCCGCTACTACCTAATAATACTCATGGTTTATTTGTTTGGCGTGCGCTTCTTCCATCGCACTGTCACGCTCATAAAAATAGCCATAATGACAGTATCTGTGATCCAAATTTCACCAGTGCGCAAGGACAATAATATTTATTATGATGGTTACTGTGAGGATGGATATATTTGTTAGTCATCCACGTGTGGAAAGTTTGTTCAAGAAAGGTATTGAATCCCGTCATTTTTGACGGGCCGTGCACACTAGTCACGTGATAATGTGAAGTGTTACAGAAATTTAGGATTGTTTAGAGTTCTAAAAGATTTTGGGATTTGTTTTATGACGAATCGTTACGACTAACTTTGCCAATTTTCTCTATCTAATTCAAATGTATGATCTTTGCATCAATTTATTAAATTAACTGATAACCAAATATTAAACATTTTGGGCCTACAACCGCATCAACTAGTGTGATCTACCATCTTAACGTATACAGAGATCCAATCAAAACCTCGAATTGAAACTACCATCTGTGCACTTGGGATATCAAATCTTCAGGTACGCCTCAATGATCGTTGAAAAATTCATGGTAAATTTTCTAATTTAAATAATCAAACATACGAATAATCCAACTCGTATGCTAGCTAATCCTGACCTATTCAAAACTTTTTAATATAAGGTCTCCTGAATTAACTTATTTTGCTATTTCATAGCCAATCATCGCCTACCCAACCCGATCTTAAACAATCCCAAGCTTAACTAACATTTCCTGCTTGATCTATCTATTAATTTTCGAATTGTGTTACAACAGTTGACCTGAAAACGGCAGCCCCTAACGACAGTTGACCGTATCTAGGATACCGATTGTTGCTCAAATAACGATTAATATTTTTCTTATTTAGTTAACGAAATCTCAGAGTGAATTGTCTAGCATTTTCCTTGCCAAGCGAAGTTTCTCTTGAAACTTCGCTGGGCTGAAACAATGCTCCTTCCCTTAGAGGGCTTATTAAAGCTTATACAGGGCTTATGAACGCTAATTGTTCTTTTGTTCAGTTCGTCATCTTGCCTACAGTTTCAAAGCAGGATGAATTTTACTGTGTCGTCTGATTCTTATTTTGACTGTTATATCATGAATACGTAGGTACCAAATAAAAGGTAAAGATCTCAGAATTCCACTGCCGTTTTGTTTTCAAAAATTTGTTCATTGTATCAAAAGTTATTAAAGAGTTTTCCTGGTCCCGTATTTAAAATACACCTTGTACAAATTAAGTGCTTATCGCAAAATTAAATGTATGGAAATAATTAATATCTATTAGTAACCTAACCTCACGCTATAACACTAGCTAGAGCTGACGCAATTGCAGCATCAAAATTTCGTTGCTCCTCTTGAACACTGTAAATTCCTGAACATTCATGAACTTCATGACGTTAGATTTGAGTTCAACGTTTGGTTATTGATTTCTTTTATCATCGGGACACAGCCTGTACTCCACACCATTCGTTGCTGGGAGTTGCATTCACACAGCCTCATTATGTAATGTCTAGATTAATTTTTTGCAAAAAAATTGCTCGGTTATTACATATTCAGTCTCTCGTGACTACAACCATAATTTTAAGGCGTCCGTCTGTCACTGCTAAGAACAGCCCTAACATCGACCAACTGTTATCGCGACCGCCAGCCCTTTTGTTGACATTCTGCTGTTCCCGTGGCCAGCTCTTTTGTGGCCTCCCCTTCATCGCTACTGCCAGCAGTTAGTTCAAAATCTTAGTTTCACCATTCATATAGAGCTTACCTATCCTTATCGGTAAAAAAGCCCAGCAGAAAACACTTGGCACAAACTTCAACTTAGTCTGTGTTACGTGAGGAAATTGTGAAATTATTCTCGGTGATTACAATACTTACCTTGGTAAATTGTGTAATCTGAACGGCGCGGCTCCCCAAGCTAGACTTTCTAACTATTGCGTCGTATCAAAAATAATTGTGGAAGATCAATTTTAATTATTCATATATATAACGGATGAAGTATATTTGGTTATCTCCTGAGATTTTTCGAAGAAATGGTCCTTACCTCAAGAAATAAATCTTTTGTAGTTCAACGAAACGGAGGATTATTAACTCTCGAATAGAGACCTAACTTTTTTTTCCTGACAGTCCTAATTCCAACTTGTATAAAAATTGAATTATATGAGGAAAAATTCGAGTATTTCATGTGACTTCATGCTTTCAATGAGCAAGCCTGTGGATAAATTAGACAATGACATAACACAATGAGACCATGATAGAATTTTCACCAAGTTATGATGATTTCTCTTGGTAGGATTTCATTAATTCATTGAAACTTGAAGCGTCCTTGGTACTTGTGGACTATCTTTCACCACTTTCAACTTATGGTTTTCTTTTGGTGTTAAGGTTAGGTTGAGTTAGGTCAGCTTAATTAAATTATTATAAATTTTTTTTTAATTTTGGCTTTGTTTCAGGCCAAAATCAATCTCTGGGACCTTCCAATATTTGAAAAGAAAGGCCCCAGAGATTCTTTATATATATATATGGAAGCTGGATAAATTGCAGTTAAAAAATTATAAATCAACAAGGGCACCTTCTCATATGGAAAATTAATTCATACTGTTCAGAACATCCGTTCAATATTAATAAAACAATTACAATTTCAATTTTCCCCTACAAACACTTTTTACCCTAAACAAGTAGTGACAGACGACCACAAGTACCGCATCCTGAAATACGCTAGAGAGTACTGTACATTGATTTTTCCTTAAGTCTCTGGAAATAACAATGTAACGAATTATATTATACTAGAAAGCACACGAATTTCGTCAAATAAAGTAAATTAAACAAAACTGCGTTGTGAAGAGACATTGTAATATTTGGTATATCGGGTGTCGTAACCGTTAGCCGCCAGAAGGGCGAAATTGGTCTAGCAAGCGAATTTTGTCTAGCAAGTGCGTTATACCTAGAGAATTTAGGACCAGAAGGTCCATCTTGAACTGTTCGAAGTCAGGAAAACCGTTACAAGACCGTTGGATGGAGCAAGACGTAGGCGTGGGAACAAGCGAGCTTGCTTCGAGAAAAGAAGGTGCGAGGGGCAGCTTTGAGTGGGAAAGCAGAGAGCCGCCCCAAGTGACCAATGGTAGCGCGAGAAAGCACAGTGCAAAGTAGGTGTGTCAGAGACACGCGAGGACATAACCAATGAGAATTCAAGGCGTCAGAACAAGCAAGATCTCCTCCAATCAGGTTTAGAATGCTGTCTGTCTTTGTAACAGCGAAAATTCGAGAACCTTCTAGAAGGAACCAAGGGAAACGCATAAAAGAAGGAAGCAAGAAGTAAGGAGAGATCTTTTTCTCTCAGTTCCGCAGCAAGACAGACGCAGAATTTGTGTGCGGGCCCGGAACCGGCAGTCGCCGGCGTCCCCGGCATAGGAACAACTCAAGACTAACAATAAAAAATAAAGTAGCGTATTGAATCAAAACAACGTTATGCGTTAACCCATTTACGCCCGTAATTATTGAAGGTTACTGGAATTGCATGAATGTCATATATATTGTTGTTTAGTACTTACGTAGACATGCTCAACGATTATTTTGAGTTTCTATCGATTTCCTCCAAAGATATGGATAAAAATATTTTGTTGCGCAGACGCAACACTGGGAACACCAGCATTATGAGATGTTGCGTCAACGCGCACCCCCAAACAACCGCAATTGAAGCAATAATTTATTTTCGAACTGGAAGGATAAAAGTAGAAGAAACCAAATAATTTACTTTCATCATGCATTGGGTAAGTACTTGAAAAGATACACAAATTTTATTTCATTATTAATGTCGCTGATATCTAATATTTTCACAAAAATAATGCAGAATCAACAAAACTTCACAAATCTAATTTTCTTTTTTGTAATAAGAATGAAGATGTCTGCATATTATGAGAAATTTTTATTATAAAACTACATAATTTTCATAAAAATAAGTTGGCTAAGCTTATACATGTCTACTCACGCAGCCTGAGGTATTTCTCTGAAAATTTGTTATGTAAATGAACGTTACATTTCTTACAAAAGTAAATGGTTTGACTATTGCAGTGTTTGCATCTGATGCGTTTTTTCACTCACTCGCAATGATAAAATGGTCTACTCTGTTACCATTGCAGCTTCGAGATTCTGTGACTACCCAGCAGTTTGAGGACCTAGTTTTACTCGAGATGTACCATAGGTTTTGAGCCAGTGATCAACAATGTCTCTAGTAAACTGGAGCAAATCACGTTGTACCCTCCTTCATGTGCGAACAGCCAATCATTATTTACACACACGTTTATTAGGTATCAGATTAGTGGAAAACACCATTTTTTGCCGCGTATCGCTATTCGATAATTGCCAATATTCTCAACGATTTGGTCCACACCACCGATGTGCCTTTTGTAGTCATTGGCAAGAAAAGGCATTGGCACTGATACTTTCTTCTTTCCTGCCGCTGAGTACCTTTCCGCTTTCTTCATAGGAAGAACCTCTCGTTGGTTTGAAGCAATGCAAACTACACATTATCATTACATTGTACAACTAACGTCCCAGATGATTTGTCAACAAAATGATTCTCAGTGCCGCGAGCTTGTTTGCCGAATTGTTTAGAATCAGAAACTGGACAGTTTTCAAACCGATTACTTCTTACGGTTCCTGTTGCACCATGCCTTCTGTTACCAATTTCGTCTAGTAATTTCGGTGAAGTATAGAAATTATCCAAACAAATAGGCTGAGTTTCCGTTGTGGATATGCAAGCTCCAAGGTACCCAAAAAATTCAATACGACACTAACACCAAGTCCAAATACTTTTTCGTACTTTTCATTTGCCACATTTTCTTTTCCTCAGTGCATGTCCTGTTGAAAGGCATAACTATAGGAGAGGCAGCAACCCAAGCCATGTAACCCCATCTTATTGGTTTACCACGAATAAATTGTTTTGTGGGATGTCGTCCAAAATAAGTAATCTTAGATTCGCCAATACAAACTTCGCATGGTCCAAATACTGCTGCAAATTCAAGAAAGTTTTTATTTAAAACATTCAGCGAGGGTCGAATCTTGGAAAATCTGTCATCCATGCACAGGTTATCATTATATTATCAGCCGCGTGCAGATACTTCATTATTTCGTCGAATCTGTGGAAGTAGTATTAGATCGACGCCAACAACACATCGCAGAAGAGTGTGGATGTTTTATTAGTATTGAGAACTCAGAAAATAGTGATCACGAGTGTAAAGTTGAAAAACCAAGTAGCGCATTGAACAGTGCCTGGAAATAGCATCTTATCTATATATACAGCGTGTCATCTATAAAGTAGATTTGTCACAGCGGTTCAATCTTTCATGTCGTAAATTCACAGTTGCATATTTCCTTCGTAACAGAGTCGGAGTGAGTTATGTAATTATGCGATTAGAGCTTCTGGCTGTGCCGGTGACATAGCACCTCTCGATAAAAGTGTCTCACCCGATTTATTGTGCTATAAGATTTTTTATGTGTGTTATAAAATTTTGTGCAACGGTTAATTATGCGGTGGTTCGCTGACGCTCATTATGAATCGCACTCTGTATTTCTCTCATTTGAAATGCCATTTTGCATTAATTTGTATGTAGATAATCCGAGTCCAACCCTTGTGTTTACATTGTTTTTGCGTCATTCATTACGTGTGCTATTTCGTCCAAATAGTCTTTGTGGGATCAATCACCCCCATTAACTCACGTGTTCAACATTAAATAAAGTTAAGTAAACCTTTGCATTGTGTCGTTATTATCCCATGCTGATCGTACTGAGGTAGACTCGTAACGCACACTATATATGCTAATCCTTTTATTTCTATTTTTCACCTTTCCTGTCCTCTCTCCTGCTGTGTATTTTTCTCTCCTTTTCTTCTTTTACTATCGAGGTTTCAATCCCTCTATTGACAAGAGACTCACACTTCCCTCCTAGTATCGTGACACACAATTAGTTCATAAGATTATAACACAATTCTTCAAATCCCCACATTTTTGGTGTAATTGAAAATTTTAACGTTATTCTCGAGTGTAATGAGAATGTGTGATGCTTTGGAAACTACACAAGAAGAACGAAGCAAGAACGTTACGCAAGTTCTTGTTCTTGTCACTTGAGATGATAGTTTTTTTCAGAAATTCATGTCTTACGCGGCCTTTCTCTTTCTTGAATACAGTAGGAAAAATAAAGGTAGAAGGAAAAAAACCAGCTGACCCCTAGTGAATTGTTGAAAAATGCTAAGGCCTATGTATAGGCTAAGGTAACGGAACAGTATGCTCCCTGTGGGGCATTGTTTCTTGTGCGTTTCTTCTGTGGAGTTAAAGATTCGCTAGCCACATCAAAGGCGATCTCAAGAAAGAGAAGTGAAGATTAGACTTTGTTTAAATTCAGTTAAATCCAGTCTGGCCACAATAAATGTTTTCCAAAGAGAAAAATAAAAAAGACCACATATGAAATGGAGTTGAAGGCGAAATTTATGCACAAGTTGTGTTGCCTCACATGATCCCCTTCTCATAGAAACAGTAAACCGATAAAGGAGTTTATGAAACAAGATAAAAATTGAAGAAGAAAGTAATAGCACTGGAAAGTAAGAGAGCAGTGATCTGAAGAAAGGATAATTTTTACGAGAACTAAAACCTTTTCCATTTTAACAAAAATGTCCTACCTAACTATTAGGATTTGGTTGCGATAATGATGAAATGTCAAAATACCTTTGACATCTGAAGGAAAATCCCTTTGCCCATTTTGCTCTGAGTTTGGTTTGTGGCCGAGCGGCGTGTGACGTTCACTCTGTTAATTCCTTTGTGCCTGTGACGTCCGTGCTGCTGGTAAGCTCTTTGGGTGATAGTTTAATTATGTTTGGTGCTACAACTCTGATTCATGTCGATAGAGTAATTAGTGTATGAAGTAAGCGTTCCGTTGTTTACTAATTCTATTTCTTTTGTGCAAGGTATTCTTGTTATTCGTAAGCTGCCTAATTATCCGACCTGTTACTCCTTACCAAAACGACCGAATTCAGCGTAAATTGTTCTTGTTAACTTAATTTATCTCGCGTTCGTCCCATAGACCTAAAAAGTCTAAAATTGCCCGTTTTTCCTTTGATACACAGACTGCAATTGTATTGTAATACTAATTTCAGTTAATAAATATTTCCCGTACTTGTAATTCATTATCCTTACTGAGGCGTGAATCCTCCAAAAGAACTGAAAACATGTAAAGTCTTAACACCAAGTCTCAGCTAGAGAACTGAACGAAAGCAACCTCCACTATGGATTTTAGAAAACAGGAAATAAACGTTCAACGTATGCTCCCAAACAGGGTATCCTGAGCATTAGACTAGCAAGGTAAGAAAATGGAGGAACAAAAGACAAAGAAAATCTAGCAAAAAGGTAGAAGTTGTGAGAGAAGCTATAGGAGCACGGAAGATAGAAGTCTCGAAGGCGTATCTACAGATGAGGAAGCTTAACAAAATATCCAGGGTGCTGTGAGTCCCCATAGCTTGAAACCCAGTTAATTAACAGCCCATTGACCACTCTCTGCCCCATGAGAAACCAATAAGAAATCACGAAGGTGTGAATCTTGTTTCGAATACATGAAATAAAATTGGTAGAAGAGATGGAGACAGAAAGCTTTGCGAAAATTGAACATCTCTGAAAGTTTTTTATAATAGTTTGTGTGACATGGAGAATCGACATCATTTAAGGCTTAATTTTATGTCCGTCAGGACCGTATGATCTTTCAAAAGCATCCTTAGTATTTTGTTTTTTTCGTTACATTACATCCGTGATCTTTCTTCGAGGTTCACTGACGGTTGTAGTTACTTCCTCTTTCTGACGTCGTTAAAAACCTGATGCCAATCAATGCCAGTTGATTGACGGTGGTAGGCATTAGGATACAGGTATAAGTTGAAAAATACTTGTATAAAAGGGTTAAAAACCAGCGGAACAATTTTCACAACAACGTCAGAATTTTCTAAGTGAAAAAATTTAAGATGCAAAAACTGAAATCACACTGCACGAATGAAGACAGTGACAAGTAAAATCAAGAGAAAATATAAAAAGTGAAGAATCCTCTCTTCATGTCGAGTTCTCTGACTTTATACGTTGACGTTGGAAAGTAGTTGCTTGAACGGAGGAAATCGGGCAGCTGAGAATCTGCCAGTAGAATTCGTTTGTCGGCTGAACAAAATACACTTAATGAAATTTTAGTATTCCTAGCAACCATAATGATGACATTCACGCTTGCTGTTGCACTGATAATCAGAACTTGAATTTAATTCTTGCCTGACAACGTGGTAGTATCAATCAGGAAGTCTCACTTCGATGGCGATAGTTTAATTTGGTCTATTGTACTCAACTGCAGAAGTTTGGTTGCGTGCGGTTAAGCGAAGAGCATAACACGCTCTTACTCTTACCTCCCTGATCGAGTGGTCACTTACTACGTGGCAGCTGGCTGCAATGTTACGGTTCATTGAAACTTTTTCTTTCCGTTCTCACACTGCTTTCAATTTACACACTTTTTTCCTACCTCCGCCTTTTCTTCTCTCCTAACGTCTGTATCCATTTACAAGGAACTCTGTATGGGAACATAATGCATACATTCCATGTTTTCACTTGTCTATACCAAATGGTCCCTTTTTCTTCTGTAAAAATATTTTTGGAATATAAACAGAGCCAAACTTCTAAGAAACTAAAATCGCTAGAGAAATTTACCGATCCTTTGGGGGGTGCTAGAAATTATATTTTTAGCTATTTTGAGGAAACGATCATGATTGTTAAAATTTATTTCTGCCCTATTCCACTTGCAAAATCCTAACACAGTCTGCTATCAACAGTACTACTTTTACCGGCGCTGACTCATGTCTGCGGTGGCTTAATAACACAGTTGTACGTGTCCCCTGTCATTTAATCTGCCCCCGATTACTTCTGCTGCCGATTATCGCCCGTGATTCCCTCTACTGGTGCACAGTCGCCGTGATTGCCTCAACTGGTGATTGTCCCGAGATTACCTCTATAACTTATTACTGCGCGCAATTAATTGCACCTCGTTATTTCATTAGCATTACGATTAGGATTAGTTTTGTTCACTCAAATTATAAATTTGTTTCAATTTTGAGCTTGAGATTCACTAGGCGATCCAGAAAATAAAAAAATCATCGGGTTAAGCTTTTCAGTAATTTTTATAACACGCTACAAAATAGAATAAAGAAAACCACTCTATAATTAAGGTAAATTATTAGTTTAATTGAACGTTCGCCAACACACTCTAGGTTTTTCCCTCTCGACAATTCCTAAACCCATTTCGGTCAATGTTGGGTTTAACGCAATCACGGAAAATAATAATTCCGATCCGAAGAATCACTAAAGGAACACATTTAAGAACGTTTTACATGAATGACATTCTGCTCGCTGATGCGTTATTTTCAAATTCTTAAACTTAGAAGTTGGCTTTCGCAGCGAGCGCGCCGAGCGTAATTCAATTAATAACGGAAGCTAACGTCCTCCAATGTCGGCCACCCGGTACCCAAGATGGCGGCCGCCATCTTGGGTACCGGGTGGCCGCCGCCATTGGAGATGATGTAAACGAACCTCACTAGAAACCTTTATTTATAATTTTCACTAGAAAAACTGTGGCTCCCCCTCACGACCCAACCTCTTCACGTTTGTAATAGGGGGTACGGTACCCCAAATCAGCGTACAGTGCTGAAGAACTATTTCCGACTAAATTTACGTTCTGGGTTGTATTCTTGGCGAACGCTACTAGTCAGCTCAGAGAGCCGAGTCGATATGGGGCATTTGAGTTAATGGCTTGAATAAGCTATACTGGCGAAAGACTGCGTTCTTGGAAAATGCTCTTAATAGCCCATTTCTGCAAATTGCATTTTTTTAGAAAAGCTTAAACTTAGAGCTCTTTCCTGAGAGAACGGCGATTTGATAGTTGAAGTTTTTATAGCTTTCTTAGTAGAACTCAATTATTTAAAAACATTTAAAAGAATAGATATTAAATTAGATCATAAGTTATTATTATTATTATTATTATTATTATTATTATTGAAACAGATCCACAGCCAAGTTGTTAAGGCTGGTGTGGGGTTGTCTTCAGGTTGTTCCAGTCAGAAGTGGTGTAACGAGTGTTTTACGCTCCTCTTCCTTTCTTCCTTCCTTCGCAGCCTTCGGTCCCTTTAGGCGTAGCGTTCCGGGGTGCGTCCCGCACCCTGAGGATCACCGCCTTCTTCTCTTCTCCATATTCGAATCCAGTTCGTCTGAGTGGGTTCGGCTTCAGCTCAGTGTCCGGTGTTATCCGAGCACCTTGCGAAGAATGTGGGCAGATCCCAGGAGAACTGACTTTTGCAGCAGTCCAGGGTGGATTTTATCACAGCCGATGCTACCCAGATGCCTTTCAAGATTGGTGGTTGAGGCCCCAAGTGTCCCAATCACGATGGGAACCACCTCGGCGCGGCAACCGTGGGTCGAGGCGAGCTCGACCCGGAGGTCTTGATACTTGAGGATTTTCTCAGCCTCCTTTTCGACGATTCTTGAGTCGTACGGAACTGCCACGTCGATGATCTTGATCTGTTTCTGGGTCTTGTTAATGACGACGATGTCCGGTCGTCTGGCTGTGATGGCCCTGTCAGTTTGGTGGAGGACGTCGTAGAGAAGTTTGATGTCGTCGTTTTCCATCACAGTCTTGGGCTCGTGCTGGTACCAGCGGTCAGCGCAGGGGAAGTTGTGAGTCTTGCACAGGTTCCAATGTAGAGTTTTTGCTACCTTGTCGTGCCTCCTCTTGTATTCCCTCTGCGCCAGCGCCGAGCACTCGCTGATCAGGTGGTTGACGGTTTCGTCTTTGGTTTTGCACATCCGGCATTTTGGGTCGTTGCTTGTGTGTGTGATTCTAGCTGCTCTGTTTTTGGTGTTGAGGGCTTGTTCTTGCGCGGCAAGGATCATGCCCTCAGTTTATTTCTTGAGTTCACCTCGATTCAGCCAGTTCCAAGTGAGTTCGGGTTTTGCTTCTCGAGTTTGTCGGGGGTATTGGCCGGCGAGTGCCATTCCCTCCCACTTTTGGAGTCGCTCTCCCCTTCTCCTCTCCTTGAAACTGTCTGAGGTCTCTTCCTCTTTCAGGGTCTTCGATGTCCACACCAGTTTCATCCAAGGATCCTGGTGCTCTCTCGTGTACTGGCCGAGTGCTCTGATCTCACTTTGGATGCACTCTTCCACTTCAAGCAGACCTCTTCCTCCTTCCTTTCTCTTGATGTATAGCCTGTCAGTGCATGATCGGGGGTGGAGTGCCCCGAAGATGGTCATCAGCTTTCTGGTCTTCGTATCTAGCTGCTTTTGTTCGAGCTTCGTCCATTTAACTATTCCGGCGGTGTACCTGATGACCGGTACGGCCCATGTGTTAATGGCTTTGATGATGTTGCCGCCGTTGAGATTAGATTTCAAAATTAACCTTACTCTGCTGCAGTATTCTTTCCTGATCTTTTTCTTCATCTCGGTGTGCAGAACGTTGTCGTGTTCAAGCACTCCTAGGTATTTGTACCCTTCTTCTTCGATCTGTTCGATTGTTTCGTTCTCTAAGTGGATACCTTCAGTTGCTGAGACTTTGCCTCTCACGATGTTGATGAGGCCGCACTTGCTTATTCCGAATTCCATTCCGATGTCGTGGGAGAATTCGTGCACAACTTTCACAAGTCTTTCGATTTCTCTAGCGGATCTTGCGAACAGCTTGAGATCGTCCATGTAGAGTAGGTGGTTTAGGCTGTTATTGCGGTCGTACTTGAATCCCAAGCCCGTGTTGTTGAGGACCTGAGTCATTGGGACCAGTGCCAGTACGAACAAGAGTGGAGATAGGGAGTCGCCTTGAAAGATTCCTCGACGGATGTTCACCTCTCCCAGCTCAGCGTTTGCACACGTGAGCTGGACCTTCCAGTTAGGCATGGTAGTTGCGATCAGCCGCCGGACGTTTCCTGCGACTCCGTATGTCTCCAGACATTCGAGGATCCATGAGTGTGGGACCATGTCGAAGGCCTTTTTGTAATCAATCCACGCCATGCTAAGGTTCTTGTGTTTAGCTTTGGCGTGGGTCATGATCAGCTTATCGAGCAGAAGATGGTCTTTCGTCCCTCTCGTTCCCCGTCTACATCCCTTCTGCTCGTTAGGGAAGTAGTCGCGGCTCACTAGGTGCTGATACATGCTCTCGTAGATCATGCCGGTGAGGATCTTTCACATGACCGGGAGGCATGTGATGGGTCTGTAATTGCTCACCGCTGATCCTTTTTCCTTATCCTTCTGTATCAGCACCGTCCTTCCAGTTGTCATCCAATCTGGCACAGTGCCTGATGTTAAGCATCTGTCCAGGTTTTCTACCAGCCTGGGATGGAGGGATGTGAAGGTCTTGATCCAGTAGCCTTGGACTTTGTCTGGACCGGGGGCCTTCCAGCTCTGCGTTTTCTTATTTGCTTTTGTAATCGCGCCGCCGTTATCCGGAGGTCTTCGTCCGGGTTGACGTCTTTGGCGATGCCTTGGAGCCATTCAGCCTCGGCGTTATGCTGGACCTCTTGGCTCCAAATGCCGCTCCAGAAGCGCCGCGTACCTTCGGCTTCCGGAACGTCCATTTCGTCATTTCTGTGGCGCAGTTGTTTGTAGAATCGTGACTGGTTGGTCGCGAACATTTTGTTCTGTTGAAAGCCAGCGATTCTGTTCTCATATCTAAGGATTTTGCTTCGTTTTGCCGATAGTCTTTGTTTGAGGGTTTCTTCTACCAGTTGTAGTCCTGCCTCCCTGCAGTGGTAGATACTCTCGAGTTCCGCCATTTTGTTTCTGCAGGTCAGTCTGCCACGTCTCCATTCCGAGATCCAGCTTAGATGTTTCCGGAGCTCATCTATGCTTTTTTGGATTCGGTGTTTCCACGGGGGGTCTTTCTTTCCTCTCGGCCGGTTGGTTGCCGGCGGAGGAGCAAGCTCTTTGGAGACTAGGAACGCTCCGGCCAGAATTAGGGTGTTAGTTTCTGTGATGTTCCTGGTCTTTATTCTGCCGATGAGATGATTAATCTTGGCAGTAGCTGCTAGGATCTTCCCCGATGGAACGTGTCTGAGGTTCGGTAGTTGTTCTTTTGGAGTTTCGTGCAGGAGCGTTAAGTAGGTATTGTGGAGCTCGTTGAGCAGAGTCTCTTCATCGCCCGGAAGGTCTCGGCGGTCCACCACAGGTTCTTCCCCTGCGATGGGTTCCGCCTCGTCCGTTTCCGGTCCGGTGTCGCCGGCTTGGTGGTACCGGTTTGGCACTTCAGCTTGTTGCGGAGGTGCTGCTATTAAATCGCCGTCTGAAGCATCGTCAGGTTCTGAGTCGCTGATCTGGTGGTACCTCAGCTGGTTTGGTACCTCAGCTCCAGCTCCTGACGTTTCTGCTTCATCGTCGGTGGTGTAATTGCTCGAGCAAGAGTCGTCTTCTGGTCTTTGGTCGGTGTCATTTCCGGTGGTCACGATTGGTGTCTCAGTTTCGGGTGGTATCGGAGACGCTCTTGCTTCGGCCTGGTGATTAGTTTCGTCCACCCCTTCTTCCGTGTTTAGTTCACTGGCTATGAGCTCTTTTTCCTCGTTGGTAAGGAGGTTTTTGAGGTTGATCTCTCTTATTTGGCTCGCCAGCATTTGCTCGGAGTGGTTGGGAAGGCCTAGGTCGACCCAGATTTGCCTCATACGTTTGCGGAAGCCTCGGGTTTGGGGGTCGCTTCGTAGGTAGCACATCCAAAGGGTTTTCCAGGCTTCCTTCGTCCACTTTTTCCGGGGTTGACGTCTGTTAGTGGGAGGCGGCGAGGTAGGAGGGGTCACTGTCTCCAGTGACCGGTCTGCCGCTCTCCCTGGGTTGCTTGGAGTAGTCGCCGTCGAGTGAGCCGTGTCCCGCACGGCTTCACAAGCAACTGGAGCCTGCTCCTGTACTGCAGTTGGGTTCGTAGTGAGTTGACGACCGGGTTCGCCCGAACCATCCGGTCCACTAGTAGCGTGTGGTTCACTACTAGTTCCCGGGGAGCTTACCCTGCCGGACGCGGCACCCGCAGTTGGAGACTGTCGGGTCCCGTTCACGTCGTTGGGGGGTTGTTTCTTTATGCGCGCTTCCATGCGGTTAGTGATTACCCTCAGCCAGCGGGGACAGTTTGGTCGGCGTCTGCTTATTCAGTATTCGCAGATAACCTATTTGCATAGGCCGTCCCCCCCATCCGCCAGCGGGGGGACGCCCCCCTGAGCGGATGTCAGCCGCTCGGGGATTATTATTATTATTATTATTATTATTATTATTATTATTATTATCATATATGAAACTTTTAGTCTCCCTTTACCGCAACTTCCTGGTCGTTCTGAAGTATACGTAGTGTCGGTTCCGAGGAAGTGTTGAGGTTAGATCTCGCTCGCCTCAGCCACTTATGTGCCAGGTTGTGCACGGTGCGGGTAACCCCGAGAAGCCTGGTCCACCTACTCAGTCGGTCCATCACCGTACGAAATGGAGGTGGCGAACCGGTCAAGGTCGTGAAGGCTTTGGTCTCCGGCAACGATTCTGTTAGTTGCGCTTCCTCAAAAGGGGGCTGAGCGTCGACGACGCAATCTTCTAATATCCAGGCAGGGCCGGTGAACCAATGGCTGTGTACGAGCTGCTCTACATCCGTGGGACGAGTAGCCATGTCTGCGGGGTTCTCTTTCGTGTCTACGAAGTACCACTGAGTCGGAGAGCAATGCTTATTAATCAACTCTATTCTCCGGGTCACATACCTGGTGAAGCGTTTATCCTCATTTTTCAGGTATCCAAGAACAATTTGACTGTCCGTGTAGTATCTGTATCGGCCAGTTGTGTTGAAGTAGTGTGTAGACTCCAGAGAAGGAAATGAAAATTTATTGTGACTGCCTCAACAATTTCTATCGACGAGGGGAAGGTTCAGAATTATTATTATTATTATTATTATTATTATTATTATTATATATGAAACTTTTAGTCTCCCTTTACCGCAACAAAGATGTTCCAAGAGAGGAAGGATGAAGTCACCATTTAGTATGGATTCGAGGGAACGCGGAATCTATGTTCAGGGTGCATAGAAACAGTGAGCGAAGAACGAAAATCATGGAAGAAGAGAGTTGAAGTTGAAGAAGAGAGTAACAAGTGCTGAAAAACAGGACAGCAGTTATCAAAAATGACGGCGGGTGAAGGAAAAGTCTCGCACCAGTATAATTTAATTTAATGTTTCAAGCTTAGCTATGAATTTACACTGGCAGCACAACTGCCCCTCGCCAGACGGGGAAAACCAAGCCATGACGGTTTGGTAGCGCAGGACCCCGGCTGACCCACCGGCACCCATGAGTAGGGAGGTCGAGATCGGGCTGTAAACAAATGGTTTTGTTTAACAAAGGTCCCGAAAAAGCGGATATCTGTGAGTTGAGACGCTAAGCTTTACATTCAAGTATGTGCTAATTTTTCTAATAATAATAGATAGTTCTTTAATTAGCATTTTCTTAAGCAATACGTAATTTAATAGAATAACAATATTTCAGTAGAAGTTACATTTGAAGATTAGCTATGAGGTTATAAATTAGTTATGAGTTAGCAACAGGTTTTACGTTTATCACTTAGCTATAAGGTTTCATGCATAAATTAGCAATAAGTTAGCAATAAGGTTTCATGCATAAATTAGCAATAAGTTAGCAATAAGGTTTCATTCATAAATTAGCAATAAGTTAGCAATATGGTTTCATTCATAAATTAGCAATAAGTTAGCCGTTAGGTTTCATCCATAATTTAGCAATAAGTTCTGTTTTAAATTAGCAATACGTTACTCCAGCTCAATCGCTTCCCTCTAGAGAGACCTAAAGCCCGCACCGACCAACGCTGAATTTGTAGTATGAATAAAACCAAAAAAGCAATACATAAAAACATTTACTCTTGGCATTCAGACCAGCTGGTTTCGACTAAAACAATGTCACTATCAATGAATACCATCTGTAAACAGAAAAAACATACATACCGTTTATTTAAAGTAGAGAAATATATATCAGTGAAATGAAAAGAAATTCTAAGATATAGTGAATAGAGGATCGGCAGATTGGTCAATATTTAACACAGGCCTAAGTTTAAAAATGTTCAATGATTCTAAAATTCACAAATCAGTATTAGAAGTACAATCTAAAATTTCAAAAGGATTCAGAGATAGAGGATGATTGGTGTTGTCACAGTGTTGTCTAGGGGATGAATGAGGTGCGACTGAAAGCGGGAGTTTGGTTCGGAAATATTTGCCCGGATGTTAATAGAATCTAATGGCGGACTTTTTCTGCGTACTCCCAAAGTAGGAGCTCTGGCAAGCTCCGCATTGAAATTCATAAATAATATTAAGAATAACACAGAAGGCAGCCTGTCTTTGAATTGAAAAAAGTTTATAATAGAGTGGTTATTCTTTAATGATATACGGAAATCCAAATGGGGGTAGTACTTCGCTAAAACATTACTAAAATATTTGGTCATTGAGTATGAATTTTGACAAATGAATGGCAGTGATACGAATATCTTCCGCTTATCCACTGCGTAAGCCGGAGATTTCGGTAAAATAATTCTGTTAAGGAATTTACGAAGAATATTATCAAACATCGTATGTGGGTAACCAATATTTTTTTAAATAGGCCCATAGGATATCAGTTTCTTGTGGAAAAATGCGGAGGGAAGATGACAATAAATATGCCCTATGAATATGCGTTAGCTATGAGGCTAAGTCACAGTCCATTTTGAATTTGTAGTAATGAAGAAGTGGGATACCGACGTCGTTTTAGGATGTAGGATTCGCTACGAAGGGTCGACCGTACACAGCGCTATATGTTACTGCGACCCACCTCGTAAGCGAACTGGTTCCGAAGTCTACGCTGCGATGGTCTGCAGGCCGTCCACGAGGGTGCCATCGGTGCGATGCTGTCGAGGCGGGCACCAGCTTAGGGTAGCTCTAGAGGCCCGCAGCCGAACAACCCATGCGCCACGGCAGCACTGCATCACCCATCTTCTGCAGAGCGCGAAACAGGGTTTCCACGCGAGGCGACTCTAATTACCCTAGCTGAAGGGTGTTGATTACCCCAGATAACCCTAAAACAGCTAATCCTGACCTATAATCCATTAATTACCTAAATTGTAAATGGACTGGTTTCCAGAGCTCCGTCAGTATGAATAAGCCCTGTGTTACAAACTGCATGAGCGTCAGGAGGGAAATCCAGTCGAACGACGTTAGAATGCTGGTTTGATATCCAGACGATATCACGTACAAGATGTTTGCCAAAAACCTGTCGAATTAATTTTGATGCCCGCTGTTTTCCAAGGCGCCATTTTTTCTGCGACTCCTGATCTGGGAACATTGTTTTCATCAAACTAAAAGAGGCTCACACAATGAGATAGGTGGTGCTTAGCTAAAAATGCACAATTTTGCAGTTCCACTTTACGAGCACGATTTTCGAGAGAATCATTGGATAGCATGTAGCTGGCAATTGATGTTTTTTTTTGCCACCATGGATCGTTGTTTGTGTCGCTGAGAGCATGCGACGCCTGATCTCCGATTTCCCACAAGTAATATAGGTTCGACAAGCCTTGCAATATTCCACACCCTTTTGCTCTGTTGATTTTGAGAACTTGGCTAACCATCCCTCAAACTCAGGTTCCGATGTCAACGAATCTTTAAATTTCTGCTGGTAGTTTCTAGCTTTCAAGAGGAGCTTCACTTTTTTCGAGGTGGTGTCGTTGGCTCTTCCTCACTCGGTGCGCGATCATCTGCTATGCTGCAAAAAAATGCAATAACATAATGCAATAATAATAATGCCTATCCCTAGTACAATTATTTATTTTTTATTTTATTTTCCATCCATTCACGCACTTCAGCCATTATTTCCACGTGCTCAATCTAACCTAACACTTTGATCTACCCTCTGCGATGACTTACTGGCTTTCCTCACACATGACCTTCGTCATATCTTTTCATAACGGATTTTATCCAATCTTGTTACACCACATGTGCTTCTCAGAGACTTCGAAGCAATCACATTCACTTATCAACTCATAAATTTGATCGTAAAGTTATCAAATTTCTTTATTTCCTGAAGGGCAGGTGAGGAAATTCAGAGGTTTTTGGAAAAAACTGCCTTGCCTTTATTAATATGCATAAACTTACCTCAACACTCAGATGCTAGAACCCCTAGTGCTTCAATTTTGGTTGACGGAATTCTAGGCATGATCGAAGCTGTATCAAATTTTACGTCCGCGTTACAGCGCCTAAGAAAGACAGTGAGAATACAAACATATATTGCAAGTTTCAAGTCGATAACTGTACTCTTTTGTTTATATGAATTTTTGTAACTGATTTTATTGCTTCTTTTTTTCGCTTTTTAGCACCTTTTGTAACTCGAAGTGTCAAAGTACCCTGTCTAAATTTTTTTGTTTGCATTGCTACAATAACATGCTTCGTTGGCGTGCAATATGGCCATGAAATAGAACGCCTTCCATCTAATTTACAGGCAAAATACCGGCACTGTGAGGTAACTCTGCGGTTATAATTCAATGACTATCATAAGAATAAACCTATTAATTATTTCTACGATGAAATATATTAGCTGTGGTATTTAACAATACAACAAACATACCTGTCAATATTCTGTTGAAGCTTATAACCACTAGCGCAGTCAGAATAGGACAGTGACTTTCGTCGACTGGCTGTTGCTGACACCGATCTAGTTTTTTTATTAACGAAATGCAACTCAGAATCATTTGTAAAAACGAAGTGGACAAGAGATATTTTGGCTTCGTATCTTGACGCAGTCTTTCGTGAGCGATAGGGGCCTACCTGATGGCATTCAAATATGCGACACTGACCACAGCAGCAGTGCAGTTTTGTGAACACTAAATTCTGACCTGTTTCATTACATTTTGTTCAAGTGGTAACCAGTAGGGTGCTTGCATATTGGTTTTCAATTTTCTTATTTTCGTAGATTAGGCGGTCACTTCCTTCACGGACCTCTGATTACCCTAGATTTGCCCATATTTTTCATTACCCTAAACATTACCCTAGGGTACCCCTGATTACCCTAAACTAGGGTAATTACCCTGCTCGTGGAAACACTGGCGCGAAAGCAGTCGCGACGCCCAACACAGCCGCCAACCCAAGGAGCCACCGCTTCTTACGCAGCCATGGTGATGCTTAAACCGTCTTGACAATGTCCAAAAAAGGGGCAAACAGCTGAAGAAATCGGAGAGGTCAAGTAGTATTAGGGTGCTGATGGTTGGGCGTGAACTCCCATTTCGTAAGCGGAGAAGCTGGAAGTCTACTTCTTTGTGTGCGAATGACAGAAAGTCAGGTCGCAAATGACAATATCACTGAATCGGTCTGACTCTGTTAGCAGTCTATCAATGAATAATGGTTATATTTCACAGCAGTGAACCGAAAAAAGATGGTCCGTAACACACCAAAAACCTATTCTATTTTAACTAAAAGAAAGCCTGCCTAAATTAATGCATCAGAAAAAGTTAAAAATCTAGGTATCTGGTTCGATAGAAATATGTCCTTCAAATCTCACGTTGAGACTACTTGCAACAAAATCTACGGAACTTTAATGTTTTCTCATCGAATAAAAAGTATGCTAGACGAAAAATCCAGATTATTAGCCATTCAATCCCTTGTGTTATCGCGCATTGACTACTGCAGCCTAGTATGGGGAGACTTACCTCAATACCTTCAAAGGGACTTACAAAAATGCATGAATTTTGCAGCCAAGGTGGTATGCAACGGTAATTTCAAAAGACGTGATCACGTAACCCCTCTCCTCAATAAACTCGGCTGGATCCCTATCCAAGAAAGGCTCCTCATGCAGAAGGCCCAATACGTATTCTCCTCGTTATATCTTCCTCAGAGCAATGCTGAGATAGTGCGTTTCCATCCACCCACTGTAACCAATCAAAAACCGAACAGAAACAATAATGTCTTAGTCAACTATCGTTCATCTCACTTAGGGCAGAAGGCTCTGTCCATATCAGGCGCCTTACTGTGGAACAAACTTCCCCTGAGTATTAAAGTCCCTCAAAGACCGAGAGAATTTAAAGCCAAAATAACTCGTCATCTTGTGTCTCAATAATAATCCTTAGTTACAGAACATACTGAATGAGTACTGACGAATCTCATTTACCTGGTATCTCCATTGCTGAACAATCTCCCTCGCTCATTGTGTTATAATTCAAGACATCAAACAACAGTTTTGAAGTATGCGTAGGTATTATGATTTGACCGCCTATACGTTGTCATTTGCAAACATGCTTACTTGTATATGTATGTACGTATATAGGTGTATGTGCGCATATGGGTGTGTATATATGCACGTACAACTGTGTGCACTAGAGTAGATGAACCAGTCGAAGGTGCATTTTATGTCATTCCTCTCCGTTTCTGTGCAAGCATCAAACTAGACCGTCATGGTACCTATGTGTGTGTGTGTTGATCAATTACAGACATTCTGCACCATATTACAAAGATAATGTATTTTTTCTAATATGAAATTGTAAAGCATCCATGTAAAAAAAAAATAAATTCGTTGTGTGATCATCCATTTATACTGCAGTAATATACTTATTCGGCCTATAGTTATATGCTTATAATAATGTGATACCTATGTTTGTTTATCAATTGACGACAATTTGCGCCATATTTCAAAGATAATGTGATTTTTTTTTTCTAATATGAAACCATTATAGGACATTAAGGTTTTCTTTCTTATTCACGTCCCACAATCGTTTTCATGTTTCTGACTTAAGTAGACTGTTTTGTGCCACTATTTTTAGTACGAAATTTTATAAAATTCATGCTATAATAAAAAATATTTTCTCCGTTTCCCTCGATTGGAATTCTGGTTTATACTGACTAGTTTACGCTGATATTTGCGCACATGCTTACTTGTGTAAATGTGTACGTGTCCACGCTATGCGTATGACACTCTGTAGAATGCGTATGTATTGCCTCGATGCATAGAAATGCATTTGCGTATGCTTACGAGTCAGGTGTAAAAATGTGCGTGGGTATATGTGTGCATGTGTATGTGTAAATATTTACATGTATACGTGCATATATGTGTGTACTAGACTGACAACTAGCATTTTACTAGAGATAATGGTCTTTTTTTCAGTGCACTCTCAACTTGTAACATTACCTAACTCGTCATATCTTTAGTATTGTAAAGCATTCATGTAAAAACTATACATTTGTT
The DNA here is from genome assembly GCA_030386875.1 of Morinoia aosen. NCBI lineage: Eukaryota > Metazoa > Arthropoda > Malacostraca > Amphipoda > Talitridae > Morinoia > Morinoia aosen. The sequence goes on along the minus strand of CM059557.1, from coordinate 29,655,067 downwards.
GTGCGATCATCCATTTATATTTAAATAAAATGCTTGTTAACTAATGACCGTTATGTTAAAATTGTTGAATCAGAAATACAAAACCTATAATCTTCTTGGTCCTCTTGCTTATATGTACACACGTGTGTGTCCATGTTAACGAAACCGGTGTTCTTCGTAACCTAGGCACACACATGGCCGTAAAACGCGTGTATATATATGTGTGTGTGTGTGAGTGTGTGTATGGATATATACACACAGGCATACGTATATGTACATATGTGTGTATGTGGGTATATATTTATATATATTTTTCTTTTTTTTATGCTTCCTCAAAATGACACTTGTGAACATTGACCGAAACAAGCGATTTCATATATTATTTCCTGGCGTCAAGAATTGCGAAGTCTTATGTCATGTATATGTCAACTGTCAAAAGTGTTTTCACCCCACAATGAAAATGCATCGTCCATGAAATTGTGTTATCTCTTACAATTTTCATTACATGTATTATCAGATGTAGATTAAGCTAGATTAGGAGTTCATTGCCCTCAATCATTTCTTTTGACTAGTGACACGAGTTTTTCAATACTCGTGTGTGTGTATCATCTAAGTGTATTAATTTTAAGATATTTTAAAAACCAATGATGGTACTTTTGTACCATTTCTATTGGAAATAAACCATTTTTTTTCTTCTTTTTTATGTGTACATATATGTGTATATATTTACATGTATGTGTGCACATATGTGTGTACTAAACTGACAACTAGCATTTTACTAGAGATAATGGTCATTTTCTGTTCACTCTCAACTTGTAACATTACCTAACTCGTCATCTCTTTATTATTGTAAAGCATTCATGTACAAACTATACATTTGTTGTACGATCATCCATTTATATTTAAATAAAATGCTTATTAACTAACGACCGTTATGTTAAAATTGTTGAATTAGAAATACAAAACTTATAATCTTCTTGGTCCTCATGCTTATGCGTACATATGTATATATCTATCTGTATGTGTGTGTGTATGTATGTATATATATATGTACGTATATATATGTATATGGATTTGTATTTATATTTTTTTTCATGCTTCCTTAAAATGACACTTTTAAACATTTGCCGAAACAAGCGATTCATATATTATTTCCTGGCATCAATAATTGCGAAGTTTTATGTCATGTACATGTAAACTGTCAAAAGTTTTTTCACCCCACAATGAAAATGCATCGTCCATGAATTTGCGTTATCTCTTATAATTATCATTACATGTATTGTCAAATGTAGATTAAGCAAGATTAGGAGTACATTGCCCTCAATCATTTATTTTCGACTAGTGACACGAGTTTTTCAATACTCGTGTGTGTGTATCATCTAAGTGTATTAATTTTAAGATATTTTAAAACCAATGATTGTAATATTGTACAATCTCTATTGGAAATAAAGTTTTTTCTTTCTTTCTTCTTTCTAAACTTCAGCACGGGCCCACACATAGTCCCCCTGGGAGCGCAAATTTCCATCGACTCAATAGGTGTATCCCTCTGAGAGGAGCTTATTAATTAGTTTAAGCCTCCCTATCAGCAACAAATGCGATCAAAAGAGAGGAAGGAGGAAAGCACCATTTAGTATGGAGTTGAAGGAACGCGGAATCTACGCAGAAGGTGCGTAGAAACAGTAAGTTGTGAAAGAAGATGACGAAACAAGATCCAAGTTGAAGAAGAAAACAGGAAAATAGTGAACCAAAAAAGGTGATCCCTAACATTACAAAGACATTTTATTCCAACAAAAAGAAAGCCTTTCTAAATCTCAGCACGGGCCCTCACATATTTTCCGCCTGGGAGCACTAATACCAATACATATAATAGTTATATCCCCCTGAGGGTTAAAAACAGATAATAGGAATGACTCACTCCCCAGTTCATTGCGTAATACTTCCAATATGTTACATCAGTGAACAGTTACCAGATGATATCGTCAAAAGTTCACTTCAACATCATTTCACAAGTAATTAAAACCATCTTACTGGCACTCGTTGGATAGAATTTAAATTATTTGGTAGAAATTTACTTTTCAAAGTACCGAAACGTAAAATTCTCGCAATTGTAGGAAGTTCGGACCATTGCCGTATAACGTGCCATAAATACTTGTACATGAATGAAAGAGCGTTGTTACTGTGTGCAGTGAATTTTGGTTCATCTTCGTCAGCTTCATCTGCCGTCCCTGGGAAATGAGAATTTTTCGCTTGTCAACTAGCATACGAACACGATCATTCTTTCCCACTATTTATGGAGCTTCAGGAAAACTGTTCAAGAGTTTACAATAAACATTACCGCGGTTATGTACGCACGTAGAATGAGCATGAGAAGGACGTTTGAAAATTGGCAAAAATTTAGTGATTTGATATTATATAATATCTGCTTTTGAATATTTTTAAATGTGAGAGGAAACACCCAAAGTTAACACTCGATTCCAAAAATTTAATGTTAGGAATGTCGAACTATCAGGTAAATTAGTAGAAGGTAATAATATTGCGTCTATTTAAGAGTTTACTGGCCGGAAATCATTAACCTTCATGTATGAACCTATAAATTTTATAGATTCAACCCCTTAAAAATGCAATATGAGATTTTTTATTTTATCCATCAAATAACAGAAGTTCAAAGTATTCTAAAATGGTCCGATTCTAAAATAAAAGTAAATATAGCTTTAACGATTACTTAAAATAATTTGCCAAAACTTGTCGATATGGAACAGTTTTTTCGTTATGTTCTCAGATGAAGCGATACGAGGCGCTTTACGCTATATTATGAGGCTTTCAATGTGATGGCGCTCTATTTTCACTGGCTCTCTTCTGGAGGGCCAGGGCTTCTTCTTTTGTCATTTTCTTGATAGCAACTACGAACCCTTTCTTAGTTTCGTAATATTCTTCGAACTCTGACGAGCGCGGTTCAATTTCTAGATGCGGTACGGTTACAGGTTGAGAACTGGGGCCAGCCACAACAGTGCTTTGATCTGAAGGGGCTTGGGGTTCATCTGGCACTTGCGTAGACGCCCTTAAATGTTTCTGTGAGGAAATATTTTCCGGAACCTTCCATTCATTTATGTCACCCCAGGTGTTTAGGAACGCCATTTTCACGCCTGATATTTTGTTTTCAGGCGTCGACATATCACTATTTTTAAAACCCTCATTGCAGTCCGAGAGTTCTGCATCGTAGACACGGCTTGGAGGATGTGCTTGACGACAGCGTCAATTAGCTTCCATACCTCCACGATGATGGAGATCACAGGACCCACTGCAAATATCACCACAATGACGTACAGGACGATCTTGGTTGTTCTATCTACATCTGAAAAATTGTAAAGAATCATTAGACAAGGCTTACTAATGGTGTTGCTTCAACCATGCGATAAATAGTTGTCAGACGATAGTGAATAGAATTGTATTAATGGGTAACGACTGTACGCACCCAGTTTAAGAGCTTTGTTTTCGAAGTATAAGTACTGCATATGTTGAGAATTAAATTGATCCTACATTGCTCCAGTATTGCTGCGTTGTGATAAGAAAGGTGTGATAATGGGAATCAAGTCATGACTTTCTTTCTTTCCTTCTTTCAAGTTTTCTTTCATCCGAAAGCCCTTTAAAACGGCAGAAAAATAGTTCTATAGCTTAAAGATAATCCAAGGTTTTAAACGGCACTCATTTCACCACGTTAACACTCAACTCGCAGTCAGTGGCAATTTGTAGTTGAACCGGAACTAGTGAGATGAAACATTTCATTATTACCAAGTCTACCATCTCACATGGAAGGGCTGAGAGTATTAGAAAATAAGTCGTTGGTTACTTACACGTGATAGGGAAAATTTCCCTCTTAATTAACTGAAAAGAACCAAATGGCAAGAAAAAGTGAACAGTTAATGCACGGTACTTCTAATTTCTAATTTCTGGTATCCTGATTTTATGTTGACACGATATGAAGTCGTGTCTAGAGCTTCGTACCAGTGGTTGCATTTTAAGAGAATCTCCATTTTTTACTGTTGCGATGATATGGCCTCTTTCAAATATATATTTATCTACGCCTCTTATTATGATTACCTAAAACTCTTCCATGTCTTGCGATCGTTAATTGTATACTTCAGACAGAGTTTTCTGGTTTTGTGCGGCAGAGGGTTCCGTCATGTATTCTAAGTCACCTTAACGTTTGCTTTACCTAACAGTAACGCCAACTGACAGAACTTCTATATATTATGTCTCTTAAAAGATAAACCAATGTTAACGTAGTTGGAGGGATCTAATTCAACTGTGTGGATCACAAAAATCGTCGCATTTCTACATCAGATCGGCAAGTTAAGTCGAGAAGGAGATTTTCCAATTACGCCTATTGGTATTGCTTACAATATTTCAATTATTTAAGTGGAATTAGATAAAATAAATGCCAAAATTCAGTAAGAAAATGATTAGTGGAGAAGCAAAACCGGAATCAGAGTTAAGAAAATCCGTTAATTCAGGCCGCCCAGTAAAGAGCTCACTGACATACTCCATTAAAAAAATTCTCACCCAACAGCCCAAAAATAAGCAACTTTCCCCCCACCCCGAATATAATAAGCAACTTTCCCCCCGCCCCGAATATATAATAAGCAACTTTCCCCCCGCCCCTCGAATAAAAGCAACTTCACTCCCACCCCGCATATATAAGCAACTTCACCCCCACCCCGCATATATAAGCAACTTCACCCCCACCCCGCAAATAGAAGCAACTTCATCCCACCCCGCATATATAAGCAACTTCATCCCACCCCGCAAATATAAGCAACTTCAGCCCCACCCCGCAAATATAAGCAACTTCAGCCCCACCCCGCAAATATAAGCAACTTCAGCCCAACCCCGCAAATATAAGCAACTTCAGCCCAACCCCGCAAATATAAGCAACTTCAGCCCGACCCCGCAAATATAAGCAACTTCAGCCCAACCCCGCATATATAAGCAATTTCACCCCCAACCCCATGAAATAGGCAACTTCACCCCCACCCCATGAAATAGGCAACTTCACCCCCACCCCATGAAATAGGCAACTTCACCCCCACCCCATGAAATAGGCAACTTCACCCCCACCTCAGGAAATAGGCAACTTCACCCCCACCCCATGAAATAGGCAACTTCACCCCCACCCCATGAAATAGGCAACTTCGCCCCCACCCCATGATATAGGCAACTTCACCCCCACCCCATGAAATAGGCAACTTCACCCCCACCCCATGAAATAGGCAACTTCACCCCCACCCCATGAAATAGGCAACTTCACCCCCCACCCCATGAAATAGGCAACTTCACCCCCACCCCTTGAAATAGGCGACTTCACCCCAACCCCTTGAAATGGACAACTTCACCTCCACCCCTTGAAATAGGCAACTTCACCCCCACCCCTTGAAATGGGCAACTTCACCCCCACCCCTTGAAATAGGCAACTTCACCTTCACCCCATGAAATAGGCAACTTCACCTCCACCCCTTGAAATAGGCAACTTCACCTCCACCCCTTGAAATAGGCAACTTCCCCTCCACCCCATGAAATAGGCAACTTCACCTCCACCCCTTGAAATTGGCAACTTCACCTCCACCCCTTGAAATAGGCAACTTCACCTCCACCCCTTGAAATACGCAACTTCACCTCCACCCCTTGAAATACGCAACTTCACCTCCACCCCTTGAATAGGCAACTTCACCTCCACCCCTTGAAATAGGCAACTTCACCTCCACCCCTTGAAATAGGCAACTTCACCTCCACCCCTTGAAATAGGCAACTTCACCTCCACCCCTTGAAATAGGCAACTTCACCTCCACCCCTTGAAATAGGCAACTTCACCTCCACCCCTTGAAATAGGCAACTTCACCTCCACCCCTTGAAATAGGCAACTTCACCTCCACCCCTTGAAATAGGCAACTTCACCTCCACCCCTTGAAATAGGCAGCTTCACCTCCACCCCTTGAAATAGGCAGCTTCACCTCCACCCCTTGAAATAGGCAACTTCACCTCCACCCCTCGAAATAGGCACCTTCACCTCCACCCCTCGAAATAGGCACCTTCACCTCCACCCCTTGAAATATGCACCTTAACCTCCAATCCCTCAAAACAGGCAATTTCACCCCCATTCCTCAAAACAGGCAATTTCACCCCATCCCGTACAACAGGCAATTTCACCCCATCCCGTACAACAGGCAATTTTACCCTCATCCCCTAAAGCAGGCAATTTCACCCCCATCCCTTAAAATAGGCAATTTCACTCCCATCTCCTATAATAGGCCATTTCACCCCCATCTCCCAAGATAGGCAATTTCACCCCCATCTCCCAAGATAGGCAATTTCACCCCCATCTCCCAAGATAGGCAATTTCACCCCCATCTCACTAGATAGGCAATTTCACCCCATCTCCAAAGATAGGCAATTTCACCCCATCTCCAAAGATAGGCAGTTTCACCCCCATCTCCCATGATAGGCAATTTCACCCCCATCTCCCATGATAGGCAATTTCACCCCCATCTCCTAAGATAGGCAAGTTCATCCCCATCTCCTAAGATAGGCAATTTCATCCCCATCTCCTAAGATAGGCAATTTCACCTCTTCTCCTAGGATAGGCAATTTCACCCCATCTCCTAAAATAGGCAATTTCACCCCCATCTCCTAAAATAGGCAATTTCACCCCTATCCCCTAAAATAGGCAATTTCACCCCCATCCCCTAAAATAGGCAATTTCACCCCCCATCTCCTGAGATAGGCAATTTCACTCCCATCTCCTGAGATAGGTAATTTCACCCCCATCTCCCAAGATAGGCAATTTCACCCCCATCTCACTAGATAGGCAATTTCACCCCATCTCCAAAGATAGGCAATTTCACCCCATCTCCCAAGATAGGCAGTTTCACCCCCATCTCCCATGATAGGCAATTTCACCCCCATCTCCTAAGATAGGCAATTTCATCCCCATCTCCTAAGATAGGCAATTTCATCCCCATCTCCTAAGATAGGCAATTTCACCTCTTCTCCTAGGATAGGCAATTTCACCCCATCTCCTAAAATAGGCAATTTCACCCCCATCTCCTAAAATAGGCAATTTCACCCCTATCCCCTAAAATAGGCAATTTCACCCCCATCCCCTAAAATAGGCAATTTCACCCCCCATCTCCTGAGATAGGCAATTTCACTCCCATCTCCTGAGATAGGTAATTTCACCCCCATCTCCTAAGATACGCAATTTCACCCCCATCTCCTAAGATAGGCAATTTCACCCCCATCTCCTAAAATAGGCAATTTCACCCCCATCCCCTAAAATAGGCAATTTCACCCCCATCTAAAATAGGCAATTTCACCCCCATCTCCTAAAATAGGCAATTTCACCCCCATCTCCTACAATAGGCAATTTCACCCCCATCTCCTACAATAGGCAATTTCACCCCCATCTCCTACAATAGGCAATTTCACCCCCATCTCCTACAATAGGCAATTTCACCCCCATCTCCTACAATAGGCAATTTCACCCCCATCTCCTACAATAGGCAATTTCACTCCCATCGCCTAAAATAGGCAATTTCACCCCCATCTCCTACAATAGGCAATTTCACCCCCATCTCCTACAATAGGCAATTTCACCCCCCCCCCCCCTCCTAAAATAGGCAATTTCACCCCCATCTCCTAAGATAGGGAATTTCCCCCCCCCCTTCCCTAAAATAGGCAATATCACCCTCCTCTCCTAAAATAGGCAATTTCATATCCCATCCCTTATAATAGGCAATTTCATCCCCCATCCCTTATAATAAGCAATTTCATCCCCTATCCCTTACAATAGGCAAATTCACCCCCCATCCCTTAAAATAGGCAACTTCACCCCCCATCTCTTTATGATAGGCAACTTCACGACCTTCCCTTAAAATAGACAACTCCAACCCCACCCCGACACCTCTTCGCTGTCCAAAAGGTTAAAATTTTCAAATATAATTATTTATTTTCCCCATCTGATAGATTTGGTTTAAAATGAAAGTTCAAACAAGTAACAACGTGAAACCAGGCAAAACTTGTGGTTGGGCCTGAAACGAAGCAAATTTCGTTTGCCAACAAATAAGGATGCTAATTTACAACTTTAACCTCTGAGAAGCTATCATGAACGTAGTTCACAATAAAAAAGAAACAAGAGTCAACAACATACTCGACGTATGAGTAGACATTTGAATTGATGACTGTATTTTCAGCAGTAACGAAAATGATATAAATAGCATCAGGTAGAAAGAATTTAAGATTAAGAAAATATAAAGTTATTCTGCGCAGGGCTGATAATATCTGTATTTTCGACATGAGTTTAGGAAAATTTTTGTAAAGTCTTTCACTTTTAATTGAACCCTGTGATAGGAAATCGCAGATTTGAAAAGTGTTTTTCCACATGTTCTCAGTGAGTACCAATGAAGTAGTTATCAAATGTTTGCACATACCAGCCATTCAATAGAAAAAACGACAAAACATCCATGGATTCTTGGAAAAATACATTAAAATAGATCCAACTGATTCGTCAAGTCTCTTCGTAGAAAGTGAGCATGCAGAAGCTAAGTACCCACGACAGCATTGGCTTTTACACGGCAGATTATTTCCAAGGCAGAATTTTCACAAACCAATTTCCCCGTGCAGTTAACTACCATGACATATTGAATTCCAAACTGAAAAACAAAGCTTGCTCAACGAGTGGAATCCCCACCAACTACTACCGAACTGTGTACAGGTCACTCGAGATGAAAAAAAACACACCAACACACCCGGCAAGTCGTGTCAAGATATGTTTCAACTCCTCGTCTTCTGTACTTAACAGCTAAGAGATGATTTTCACAATGCATTATGATCATAACCATGCACAACACCATGCGTGATGAATGCAGCTTCATTATCTACGCAACACGCCTGGGGTCTCCGAGACGGTAATCCGGATAACTGCGACGGTGATCCTGCTAGTGCACCATAAAATCAGTTTTATTTCGCTAGATTAGATTATTAGTTAGTTTAAGCCTCCCTGTCCGCAACGAAGGCTATCCAAAGAGAGGAAGGAAGAAGGCACCATTTAGTATGGAGTTAAGGAAACGCGGAATCTATGAAGAAAGGACACAGAAACCGAAAGCTAAGAAAGATCATGAAACAAGAAAAAGTTGAAGAATAAAGTAATAGGTGCTGACAAACAGGAGAGCAGTGAACCGAAAAAAGATGGTCCATAACAAAACAAAAACCTATTCTATTTTAACAAAAAGAAAGTCTACTTAACCATTAGCTCGGGCCCTTACATAGTCCCCCTGGGAGCGCTAATTCCCATAGACACAATAGTTGTATCCCCCTGAAGGGTTTATTTCGCTAGAACTCAACCCCATTCTGAAGGTTTGTGTTGTTATACCTGGAGAATCAAAAGTTTAGAAACTGAAGTTGTTCAAATGGAAGAGAGACTAGGAACCTTTTATATATAACAAAATTTGGCCACTATGAGATTTGTTTGCGCTAAGCGTCAAGCTTACGAACATAAGTTAAATTTTCTGGCTGGGGAGATTTGAATTCGCCCAATGAATAGTTGGGAAGTTTGGTTGGAACACTTCCGTCTTGCTCGTAACTATGTAGCAGGGAATATATCATCCCTAGTTTCCACTTCCCATATCAGACCGACACACCATCAGCTCCAAACTGAGCGAAAACTTGTTAGATATGCTCAAATGAAAGCAACATGAAACGCGAAAACGGTTTAATGCATGAAAAGAATATCCATTGAGAAATATTTCAAGAAATTTATTTGCGTAGGTATACACAACATAAATGGTGGCCAAATATATTTCTGACATTGTGTCTATACGCACTGAAGTTGAAAAATAAATCAAGTAATCTTACTTGCTTCTTCATTTTGAAAGAATTTAAGATTAACATGATTAGAAAGATTTATTTATACAAGGAAATACGAATGATTACGCTTTTTTAGCGCACTTAACGCTATAAATAGGGATCCCCTTATATTTGACTCGCGCTAGATATTTATATTTGATGTACACCTTTCAATCGTCGAAAGCAGTCACGCTAAAATATAAAATATTTGAGACCTGAGCGAAACAGAAAATTAACCATTAGGTGAAGGAAGTTACGTGAAATAATTTCTAAAAACAACACTTCTATGGGATTTTTGATACAGGAGGATTATTACAATCATTATTATGGAATGTATTGGATTACCTAGCCACAACGAAGACGATCTTGAGAAATAAAAGAAGGAATCATAGAGTATAGGGTGTATGTAAGGGCCAAGTGACGGAAGTATTCCGTACAGCTCTAATAGTGGGGACGTCAGGTCAAAACGCTCTACTTTCCCCAACCGCCTCGGGAATTGAAACACGGAACAACCAATAGATTTATTGACTGCATAAATAAAGGAAAAATATATATATCTTAACTTAAAGTTAGGACAGTGGAATGCAGGTGGAGAACCCGTGATGGTGGGCGAGCACAACAGCGGTCATCGAACACACGCCAGGATGGGGCACCAGGGACCGGTGCAGGATAAGGCACCAAGGACCGGTGCAGGACAAGGCACCAAGGACCGGTGCAGGACAAGGCACCAAGGACCGGTGCAGGACAAGGCACCAAGGACCGGTGCAGGACAAGGCACCAAGGACCGGTGCAGGACAAGGCACCAAGGACCGGTGCAGGACAAGGCACCAAGGACCGGTGCAGGACAAGGCACCAAGGACCGGTGCAGGACAAGGCACCAAGGACCGGTGCAGGACAAGGCACCAAGGACCGGTGCAGGACAAGGCACCAAGGACCGGTGCAGGACAAGGCACCAAGGACCGGTGCAGGACAAGGCACCAAGGACCGGTGCAGGACAAGGCACCAAGGACCGGTGCAGGACAAGGCACCAAGGACCGGTGCAGGACAAGGCACCAAGGACCGGTGCAGGACAAGGCACCAAGGACCGGTGCAGGACAAGGCACCAAGGACCGGTGCAGGACAAGGCACCAAGGACCGGTGCAGGACAAGGCACCAAGGACCGGTGCAGGACAAGGCACCAAGGACCGGTGCAGGACAAGGCACCAAGGACCGGTGCAGGACAAGGCACCAAGGACCGGTGCAGGACAAGGCACCAAGGACCGGTGCAGGATAAGGCACCAAGGACCGGTGCAGGACAAGGCACCAAGGACCGGTGCAGGATAAGGCACCAAGGACCGGTGCAGGACAAGGCACCAAGGACCGGGGCAGGACAAGGCACCAAGGACCGGTGCAGGATAAGGCACCAAGGACCGGTGCAGGATAAGGCACCAAGGACCGGTGCAGGATAAGACACCACGGAGGAGGCACGCAGGTGCGCTAGGCTACAAGCCCACGAGTGAACTAGTTGGTAGACTAGTCAGATGAACATGAACAGACACGAGCGTGGCTTCCCTTGGCACAGGGCAAGTCCAGCCTGCGAACAAACACACCACTATTAACGCTGTTCGCGGCTTGCTAGGGTCAAACCTTGAATTAACGGCGAGAGAAAATCTCACTAGCAGGTCTTGCGGGAAATAAGGTAACTTGTATTTCAATTTCAGTAGATCTACAAAAAGCAAGACAATGCAGAAATACTTGTTAGATTTGTCTCTAACTAACAGCCAGTCTAAGCCTATCGATTCACACAAGGCGTTCCAAAGCGAGGAAGGAAAGGGCACCACTTAGCACGGGGCTTCGGGTACGCAAAATCCACACAGGAAGAGCACAGACACAGTTAACGGAGAAAGAAGATTATGAAATACGATAAAGTTGGGGTAGAAAGTAGTAAGTGCTGAAAACGGAACAATTAACCGGGAAAGAGTACTTGACATTACAACACTTAATTTCAATACAAAGAACGCCTACCTAACTTCAGCTAGGGCCCTAACAGCACAAAAAACAGAAGTAAACTTACTCGTCAGAAATGGTGACACTATCTACTGTTTAGAAATTACGTTCACCAGGGTTCTATACGGTTCAAGTTCAAGTCTAGAATGGAAAAGAAACACAATTAGCGACAGGGCTCAACTCTGAGCTACAATAAACAGTTAATAATCACACATTAGAAGGAGACTACAGTAGGCTCGTATGATCACAAAAAGGTACCAATCTGTGAAGCATCGCAGGCTATATAAAGGACTAATCTATGTCTTCCGATGTCACTGGGAAGAAGAGCGGAAGGCCGGCAGGGTCGCCCCTACAGTGTAGAAAAATGAAAGTTTATCCTCACAGTGTGTTCCTTCACAATATACTCTGAGCATAATAACACCATGCTATGAAGGAAGAGAACACAGATAAAAAATAGTGAAGAAAACCTGAAAACATAAAGAAAAAATGTTAGCATGAAGTCCCTAAGATTTAGCTTTTGTCGAGGTACCTACCTGACACGATCTTCCTTCAAGGAGTGCCAGTTCCCATAGCAATAAACAGACAATCTAACTGACATGCACCTATTTCTTGTCTTTAGTGCCCCGAGGAAAACCGTAAGCAGAATCATTCTACTGATTAAAATTGTATACCTATATAAAACAGTTTACCACGTTCCATCATAGGAAAATTTTACCCGTCTATGAAAAAAATCATAAAAATAATTAGGAAATATTTTCTAACCACACGAAGTGAAACTTCGAATTTCGCTCGAACAATGAAGTGTTTTAAAATAACCAATAATACAAATTGAAATACAGACTGAACTCTGAATTCCATGGGAATCATACCAATTCGATAAATTTCGTAATTTCCCTGGCCTCCCAACAGAAGCCCACTCTACTAAATGACCATATGGTTGCGACGAATGAAGGAAGACCAGCACCTTCACAGCGAATGAGACAATAAAAGTTTGGAGATGTACTTTACTATCTCGCTCCAGGCGCGGTTCTTGCTGTAGCAGAAGAGAGTGCGCTGATTTTTCTCTAGAAAAGTACATGTAGGAATTCCTAGATTTAGTGTAACGTGCTGGCTTATTTATATCATTACGCTGGCGTGCTTATAACACATGCGTTATGTTTAAGGCCTGTCTATCAGAATGACTTATGTAAGTGAAATTAATAAACATAAAGGGCTGGATATACTAATGGGTTTCTGGCACGGCAGTTTCCGACCTACTAGGCATCCGACTGTTGGTGGGAAGTATCTTATAGTGTGCGTGTGCAAAATTAAGGCAGACTTTTTCATGACCTGACCTTCTATTTCATACCTTAGACTCGTCACATGCAATGTTTTCAAGCAATTCTACAGTTAGCTATCGTATTTTCGTCAGCACTCTGATACTCGCCTGCTAGAGGCCTGGACTGCTGCCGTATTCGCGCTGGACTTGTGACCGGCTGACGTAAATACATTACCTGGAGATCGAATCTTCAGTGTTTTTTTCTTGAGGTGAGGAAGATCTCTGGTTAAGTTTCTGAACCTCAGTCATTTACAATATGGAGAAATATAGGACTCGAACCATTACGTTTTATTCGTACGCAACTCATGAAAGGGTCGCATGTTTGATGGTACCACATCAAGCCAGTTTAAATTTAATTATAATTCCCTTCTTAGTAACCTAAGGATCAGGTATCTTATTACTACTAACCTATTCTTTTGATTTATTTCGAGGGTCACGGGGGTGGCGCTCGGCGGGCTGGGGCCGTGAGGCAAATATTTTTGTGTAGCAAGCCAACGAGCCGTATTTGTTACCACTGTCTGTTTTACCAATCGAACTAGCATTAGATCGCTGCTGACTTGCTTGCTGGAGGCAAATCCAATCGTTTAAACAGACGTTTTTCATTTTCCTTCGATTCGCGAACCTTTTTAATTTGCTAGTACATGCAAGAAAAAATACCAAGTTTGGTCGATATTTAGTTTACTGCGCTCACGCAAATCTATAAATTTGGTTCCCAAGAATCAGTGTAAAGGAGCACATTTAAAAACGTTTTACATGAATAAAATTTTGCTCATGATGCGTCATTTTCGATATAAAACAAATTACGTCCAAAAAAGAATAACATTACGTATAGTCGGCTGCGTCGTACCTGCATTGTTGGAACACGCACAGTAATTTGGCGGAAAACCATCAGTGTCGGCATAGCTAAATTAAGTAAAGTTATTTTAGGTTTATTTAGGTTAGTTTAGACTAGTTTATTCAACAAACCTAACGTGACCTGACCTGACCTAACCTAACCTAACATATCACGTCAATACCATATTACAGCATATTTATGTGTTTCTTCACTGTTATATACGGCGTTCCTATAGTACGGAAGTTGCGAGTCGGGTAGGCTTTAAATACGTGTATTCAACCGAATGCGAGTGGTGCTCCTTGCACACGAGTGTTCCATTAGTCTTCCATGTGGTGTAATTGAATTACACTGACGTGTGAACATTGTACAGATAACTGAAAGAATTCGGCTTCTACGATTTTGGTATGTGCATTTATTACGGTAATGACAATCAATCTATTGTCATTATAAGGGGCGTGATGAATCATGCCGGAAGGGTAAGTATCCTGTGAGCGCATTAAAATACATATTGACCATCAGGGCTATTGAAGATCAATATTTACTTCAGTGCTGTCAAAGATTTTAAATTTTTATGGCTAGAAATAGGTAATATAACGCATTTTAAGACGTTTTACATGAATGACTTTTGCTCCCAAATGCTTTTCGAGATATTTAACAATGAAGTTTTATGTACGTCATACACGAAAGTGAATAAACTGACACTTAAATATGCTGTAATACGGTATTGACGTTACGATACGCGAGGTTAGGTTAGGTGAGGTTAGGTAACGTTAAGTTAGTTAAACAAACAAACAAACCAAGTAAACCTAACATAACTTTACTCAACTTAACCATACCGAGACTGATATTTTGCGCCAAAAATGGTGCGTGTTCCAACAATGCAGCAACGATGCGGCCGACTATATAATGTTTTTGGACCTGAACGTTAATAATAATTTATCTCGAAAAGTAAGCATTTGCGCGCAAAATGTCATACATGAAAAATGTCTGAAAATGTGTCTTATTACCTATTTCTAGCAAAAAAATTTAAAATCGTTGTCAACACTCAAGTAAACATTGACCCTAATGACTCTTTCAAGGGGACATGTATTCACTTGCAGTATACGAAATAGGATTATAAAAAAATTCCCAATTTCGAGAAAAATCTTGCCTCGGCACAGTTATGGGTGCTACTAAAACGCGCCAGATATCGCCTAGGGTAATTCATCAAATATCGAACAGAAACCACGTGTGTCTACAAACAACCTTCATAAATCGGTAACTTTTGCTCTGAATAACTGTTGCGGGCCTCAAGATTATTCTTGAACAGTTGCTTTCTTGTTCTGTGATGTCGCTTTAAAGACAACGTAGGTTGTTGGAATTTATTTATTGTTCTAAAAATCGAATTTTTTAATAACATAATTTCATCAATATCGAACATGAATCGAACAAGAATTTTGATTCGAACAGGATGGTTTGTCAATTAGTTCTCCTCGTATGGAACATTTGTTAGACTATTAGCACGCCACGTATGGTTTGTCTATTAGTACGCCTCGAATATTCTGTCCATTAATATGCCTCGTATGGTTTATCTATTTGTACACCTCTGATAGTTTGTCTATTAGTACACCTCGTATAGTTTGTCAATTATTATGCCTCATATGGCTTTTCTATTTGTACACCTCTGATGGTTTGTCAATTAGTACTCCTCGTAAGGAACATTTGTTTTAGGACGTCCTATATTAAGAAACTTTTTAAAACCCAATATGTTGACATGTATCTCATGTGGCCACTTGGAAAATAAACGTTTTTCTTTCATTCTTTTTTTTCTTTGGTGCACTGGATTTTCTTGGAAATGCTCGCGGTGGCACAGCGGTTAAGGGATCGGAGTTGTATGTTGGAGTCGCGGGTTCGTATCCCGGCGCTGGCGCTGCGATTTTCCCCGTTGGGTATAAGGGAAAGCTCAAGCACAATACCCCACTCGACCCAGGTGTCGAAAATGGATACCGGCTTTACGGGGGAACCGTCATGGTGTCCTATATATAGTGTTAGTTATAAGACATTTGAAAAACCAATGCTTAAGATCATTTGTATCAGGCTTGATTGGAAATAAAGCATCCCAAAGATGCCGATGTTTGTTTTGTTTGTTTGTTTGAAATAACTGTCTCATTACTTATTTTCAAGATGCATTTGAATGGAGAGTTATCGAAATTTGAATATGTCAATGTTTCATTTGCAGTGTTTGTTGAACCATCATTGTGATCATCAACCTGTGTGACCTTTTTTGGAGTAGAGTGTAAAGCACTCGTCAATGAATTATTATTGATGCTTGCATCAATTTTCTTGGCAAGGGAGTGATCATCAGTAAATGTAGCCAGACGAATCATTGATGATCTTGAGGGCCTTGGAACACCAGCAGCTGATTGATAGCCCCTCACCAGAATTCCCATCTTCAACTATTCAATGTTATTATCAAGCGTTAATACAATATTTTCATGAAATAAAACAGGCGTTCAATAGATCGATTCAGTTATTTAAAAGAATTAAGAATCGAAAAGCCTTGTTCGAGGCATAAATTCATGATTTTTAAGGAATTATGATTCGAACACCTTTGTTCAGTATTTAATACTGACATGAAAAAGGAACTGAATGTCGAACATGGAATAATTGTCAAGTTTTTGGCGGAAAAGAAAAAAATACAGCAACAGAACATCATATGACAACACTACTCTCTAGTTATAACGGGAGGTTGACGGTGACCCAACAACAATTAAACCGTCGCAATTTTCCCAAGGTGCGTAAGATTTTTCGAGTGAAAAAATTCGACCAATTTGTACGGGTCGTACAGAAAATGCGTTCGCAACCGCTGGTAGCAGTTTGCAGCTCTCAGAAATGAGTTTTTATAACTAAAATAGGAGTTTTAGATGTAAGATCACTGGCACTGAGTAAGTTTGGATGCTTACTAAATTTTTTACGCGCATATTTCTAAAGTTGTTCGATAATCAGTTCAGTTCGATATTTGATGAATTACCCTACCCAGATGCAGTTTGCGATGTACAAATTAAGCGTTAATCGCTAAATTTAAGGTATGGAAATACGTAATATCCATTAGTAACCTAACCTCACGCTATAGTACTTGCTAGAGGTAGATCTCGTGCTACAGTGTGGTAGACCTCACGCTATAAAGCGGCACCCAGTTATTTAACATGACACAAACCCATAATATCAAGTGGTGGTAACTATATCTACACATTTAATAAAGATTCCGGTTAATGTGAAGGAGATGCAACTAATCGATTTTTGAAACTTTGTTACCTAAAAATATCAATTACATCGAAATGAACAACTTTTCATCAATGGTCTTTTTGGAGCAATGAGTATTTAACGAGTTATAGCGGTAAATTACTGACCACAACTCAAGTGTTTGAAGCGGGAAGTAAATCATCGAGCTCGTCCGATGGCAACACTGCAATGGACGCTCTCTTCAGACCCGCTCGAATGCTCGAGCGCATTGCCGCCATGTAAGTCGAAAGTTAACATACCGCTATAATTCGTTATTTTTGGGTGATAATTTCTATTGTGTTATTAACTAAAAGATCCTAGAAGTGGGCTCAGGCTCCGCCAGCTCCGCGGGGTGAGCTAATAATAAATTACGAAGTATTCAAACGTACTCTAACAGCTCAATCGCGCAAAAAATAAAACCTACCGCTCTAACTCGTAAAATATTCATTTGACGAAAAAAGTGTATAGAAGAAAAGTAGTTTATTTCGATGTTATTACAATGATACCAGCAACAAAAATTCGAAAATCAATGAGTAGTTGTTTATTCGAGCGCATTCGCCATCAAAGACGAAACTAAACCTACCGCTATAATTTGTAAAATACTCATTTACGACGGAAAGTGCATGGAAGAAAACTTGTTTATTTTGGTCTAATTAACTATGTTTAGGATTCGAAAAATGGAAAATCGATTCCCGGATTATTTTCAACATTTACCGTAGAACCTACCGCTCTAACTCGTTAAATACTCATTTACCGTAAAAAGTGTATAGAAGAAAAGTGATTTATTTCGATGTTATTACCGTGATTCAAGCAACAAAAATTCTAAAATCGATTAGGGTAATTCATCAAATATCGAACAGAAACCACGTGTGTCTAGAAACAACCTTCATAAATCGGTAACTTTTGCTCTGAATAACTCTTGCGGGCCTCAAGGTTATTCTTGAACAGTTGCCTTCTTGTTCTGTGATGTCGCTTGAAAGACAACGTAGATTATTGAAACGAAAACGGTTTATGAAATGTATTTATTGATCTAAAAATCGATTTCTTTAGTAACATAATTTCATCAATATCGAACATGAATCGAACAAGAATTTTGATTCTAACAGGATGGTTTGTCAATTAGTTCTCTTCGTATGGAACTTTTGTTAGACTATTAGCACGCCACGTATGGTTTGTCTATTAGTACGCCTCGTATATTTTGTCCATTAATATGCCTCGTATGGTCTATCTATTTGTACACCTCATGTGGCCACTTGGAAAATAAACGTTTTTCTTTCATTCTTTTTTCTTTGGTGCACTGGATTTTCTTGAAAGTGCTCGCGGTGGCACAGCGGTTAAGGGATCGGACTTGTATGTTGGAGTCGCGGGTTCGTATCCCGGCGCTGGCGCTGCGATTTTCCCCGTTGGGTATAAGGGAAAGCTCAAGCACAATACCCCACTCGACCCAGGTGTCGGAAATGGGTACCGACTTTACGGGGGAACCGTCATGGTGTCCTATATATAGTGTTAGTTATAAGACATTTGAAAAACCAATGCTTAAGATCATTTGTATCAGGCTTGATTGGAAATAAAGCATCCCAAAGATGCCGATGTTTGTTTTGTTTGTTTGTTTAAAATGACTTTCTCATTACTTATTTTCAGGAAGCATTTGAATGGAGAGTTATCAAAATTTGAATTTGATGTCAATGTTTCATTTGCAGTGCTTGTTGAACCATCATTGTGATCATCAACCTGTGTGACCTTTTTTGGAGTAGAGTGTAGAGCACGCGTCAATGAATTATTATTGATGCTTGCATCAATTTTCTTGGCAAGGGATTGATCATCAGTAAATGTAGCCAGACGAATCATTGATGATCTTGAGGGCCTTGGAACACCAGCAGCTGATTGGTCGCCATCTTCAACTATTCATTGTTATTATCAAGCGTTAATACAATATTTTAAGGAAATGAAACAGGCGTTCAATAGATCGATTCAGTTATTTAAAAGAATTAAGAATCGAAAAGCCTTGTTCGAGGCATAAATTCATGATTTTTAAGGAATTTTGATTCGAACACCTTTGTTCAGTATTTAATAATGACATGAAATAGGAACTGAATGTCGAACATGGAATAATTATCAAGTTTTTAGCAGGAAAGAAAAAAATACAGCAACAGAACATCATTTGACAACACTACTCTTTAGTTATGACGGGAGGTTGACGTTGGCACAACAACAGTTAAACCGTCGCAATTTTCCCGAGGTGCGTAAGATTTTTCATGTGAAAAAATATGACCAATTTGTAAGGGTCGTACAGAAAATGTGTTCGCAACAGCTGGTAGCAGTTTGCAGCTCACAGAAATGAGTTCATATCACTAAAATAGGAGTTTTAGATGTAAGATCACCGGCACTGTGCAAGTTTGGATGCTTACGAATTTTATTACGCGCATACTTTCAAAGTTGTTCGATAATCAGTTCAGTTCGATATTTGATGAATTACCCTAGTAGACGTTTATTCCATCGCATTCGTCATCAAAGACGAAAATTAACAAACCGCTATAACTCGTTACATACTCATTTTCCCAAAAAAGTGCATAGAAGAAAAGTTGTTTACTTCGATATAATAACCATGATACAGGCAACAAAATTTCGAAAATCGATTAGTTGAATCTCCTTAACATTAACCAAGATTCCTCTTGATACCACATC
Source organism: Morinoia aosen (assembly GCA_030386875.1). Taxonomy (NCBI): domain Eukaryota; kingdom Metazoa; phylum Arthropoda; class Malacostraca; order Amphipoda; family Talitridae; genus Morinoia; species Morinoia aosen. Next base: position 29,635,109 of record CM059557.1, on the reverse strand, counting down.
ACACTTTGAATCGAATTAGATATTTGACGATTGCAAGACTTTAAATTATCAATTCGTTAACATGACTTGCCAGTCGTAATTAATGGAATAGTGAGGAGACTTGCTATAGCTGAGATCTCCGAACACCTTCCCCTGCTGATAGATAATCCCGTTCGTCCGGAATTAGGCGAAAATGAAGAGGCGAGCAGTATCACTGTATAAAATAATTTCATGCAATTTTCAGAAATGCTGCAGACAACACAGCTTAACTAAAGAAAACACGTTCTAGCTGAATCCTGGAAAAAACTCGCAATGTCATAACTGTTACAGAAAATACCGTTCCGACTGATCTTTAGATGTTAAACAGTTCATTCTTGTTTGTGATCGGGCTTCCTACACAAATAAAGACTTTCCGGTAAATGTTTAGGAGAGGACCATAATTGCGCGTCGGATGGCAACACTACAATTGACTCTCCCTTTCGACGCGCTCAATCATTCCCGCCATCTTAGAAGAAAATGAACATGCCGCTACAATTCGAAATATGGGTGATAATTTGGTAAATGTAAAGGGTTTGCTAGTAATCTATTTTTAGGTTTTCGGTGCCTAAACATAGTTAATTAATTCGAAATATACACGTTTTCTTCTATGAATTTTCCGTCGCAAATGAGTATTTAACGAATCATAGCGGTAGGTTTAGTTTCGTCTTTGATGACGAATGCGCTCGAATAAACAGCTACTCATTGATTTTTGAATTTTTCTCGCTAAAACCATCGTAATAACATCGAAATAAACTACTTTTCTTCTATACACTTTTTCCATCAAATGAATATTTTACGAGTTAGCGCGGTAGGTTTAGTTTCGTCTTAGATGACGACCCCGTTGGAAGCAAGACTCCATTGCAGTGTGGCCATCGATGAATTACTTCCCGCTTCAAACACTTTAGCTGCGGTAACTAATTCAGGTCAATGTGAAGTTTAATGCAATCACGAAAAATAATCATTCCGATCCCAGGAATCACTAAAGGAGCCCATTTAAGAACGTTTTACGCGAATGACATTCTGTTCGCTGATGCGTTATTTTCGAATTATTGAACTTTGAAGTTGGCCTTTACGCGCGAAAGGAAGCAACGGAATTTAATTAATAACGGAAGCTAACCCCCTATTACAAACGTAAAGAGGTTGGGTCGTTAGGGGGGAGGCACAGTTCTTCTAGTGAAAATTATAAATAAAGCTTCTAACCCACCCATTAGGATGACGACCGCAATCTTGTTTACATCGGCTCCAAGATGGTGACCACCATGGGCGCCGCCATCTTGGAGCCGATGTAAACAAGATTGCGGTCGTCACCCTGATGGGTGGGTTAAAAGCTTTATTCATAATTTTCACTAGAAGAACTGTGCCTCCTCCTCACGACCCAACCTCTTTACGTTTGTAATAGCTTCAGTTATTAATTAAATTCCGTTTCGCGCGCTCGTTTCCTTTGGGCGCAAAGGCCAACTTCAAAGTTCAATAATTCGAAAATAACGCATCAGCGAGCAGAATGTCATTCATGTAAAACGTTCTTCAATGGGTTCCTTTAGTGATTCTTTGGAATCAAATAATTATTTTCCGTGATTGCATTAAACTTCACATTGACCCTAATTCATCGCTATAACTCGTAAAATACTCATTTCCGACGGAAAGTGCATAGAAGAAAACTTGTTTATTTCGAACTAATCAACTATGAATAGGCACCGAAAATTCGAAAATCGATTATTAACAAACGCTTTGCATCTACCGATAATTTCTATGGTGTTATTAACTAAAAGCTCCTAGAACTGGGTTCAGGCTCCGCAGGCTCCGCGGGGCCGGCTATTCATAAATTATAAAATACCCAAACGTACTCTACCCAAACTAAACCAACCCCTGCAACTCGTTAAATACTCATTTCCGACGGAAAGTGCACAGAAGAAAAATTTTTCATTCATATCTAATTAACTGAGCTTAGGCACTTAAAAGTGGAAAATCGATTATGGTTCTTTCCTAAACATTTACCTACTTTCCTAAGGTTTATAAATGAAAACTAGTTGGCGATGATGCATGATTAGAAATTATCGGACGTTTCAAAATTTAGTCAATTCAAATCAAGGCCCAAGAAAGCAAAGCCACAGAAGTAACGTCATGACAATTAATCGAGGCAAGTTGAATTTCCCCAGAACATGCCTTGCTATGCTACATATTGTTTTATCTGTATACCATTCATCGTTACAGGGTCAAGTACGCGCGAACATCGGCCATCTGAAAACCAATCGGTGTTGCCATATGATGAAGATGATTGCCGTATGGAAATAATGCATTCCGGAAAATATCTTCCTAAATGGCTGTTAAAAAATAAATAGATATGTATACGAATCTTTTCCTTTAGGAATGCGAATGAGAAACTGTAACTATCTAAACGTAGTTTTTGTGTTTCATTAGTTTCCTATGTTATTCAAGTCTTAAATGAAGTATATCATCGAGATGTATCTCTGTAAAGTTCTGCTCAATACATCGTCGTCGTTTTTGAATAAATTATAGTCGTATGTTTTTCTAATCTGCCTTCCTTGTCGTTGAAAAACAGTCGTAGAATACTTTAATTTCCTAGGACCACATTTTCCTCGCACTCTTATCTATTAGAAAAATTCAGCATAAATATAAGTATTCTATAAATGCCTCTCGTATATCCTGGACTGCTCAGAAATCATAACTTCACAGGCGTGGCCAGAGATTTTTCACAAATTGTGACCTATCGGAAGCTGACCTATCCCAATCCGATTTTTTTCGTCGGCGAACCGGTATTTATAATCGATTTCCATCGTTTATCTTAATGCTGGGTTCACATTGACACTCGCATTGGAAGCTCACATCCATGGTGCGCGGGCAAGTGCACGTTACGAAAGGATAGCGGTGGAAAGGAATTTGCGCTCTCCTTATGAAATCATACTAGGTTTTAAACAATTTAGACTAATAATCTGTGTGTTTTTAGTTTCTCTTTTTTTTTTAATTTAATTCTAAGTAGGAATGTCCTTATTTTTACCTTGATCCTGTAGTTTTTATCATTTTTATTTGTACGTAACATTTTACTTACTGTCTCTTAATGCTAATGACTGACCATGTTGACATATTCGACAATATTGATCCAGATCTCAATCATTTGAATAGACTGCACCCAAACCTAAATGAAACTGGAAACTGTAAATACCTAAATATTAAAAAATTCAATGAATCGATGAGGAAGACCTGTAACGATTTTTCTCTATTATGTTGGAACTGTAGATCCATTTATTCGAAAATAGATGAAATATCTTCTACTATCACTGAGCTGAACAGCAATTTTGATGTTCTCAGTTTCACCGAAAGTTTGCTAGACGACTCATCTAAAGACCTGATTCAAATTCAAAACTATTATAGCCATCATTCACTCCGTAGTAACAAACGTGGTGGTGGCATCAGTACGTACATATCTAAAAATATATCTTCGAAAGTCATTTCAAGTGCAACTATGAATCGTGAACATATTGAAACTTTATTTATAGAACTAACGAAAAATGATAAACGGATTGTGCTTGGGACAGTATATAGGCCCCCAACAGCTTGTAACGTCTCTTTCCTGAACGAGCTTCAAAGCATTATATCTCAGTTCAACAAGTCTCTATATAATGACATAATAATCTGCGGGGATTTCAACTACGACCTTCTACAATATGATAGCTGTGAGCAAATCTCAAACTTTATAAATGTTTTTCAGTCTAGCTCCTTCCTTCCAATCATCACGAAACCTACACGTGTTGCTTCTGAATCGGCTACGTTACTCGATAATATCTTTATGTTAGATCCGACTGATTTTCTTACCGGAATAATAATTTCTGACTTATCTGACCATTTCCCGGTGTTTCTCATCAAGAAAAATGTCTATAATCCTTGTACCAGCCCACAGGCTGACACTTTTTCATTTCGTTGTGTAAACGAATACAACTTGGGAACAATGCGAACTGTTCTAGAAGAATTAATGCCATCATTAGACGTCTATGAACGGGACAATAATGCGATTAACATTGATGAAGCAATACTAAATTTAACTGAAATTATAACGACCGCATATAACCAGTGTTGTCCAATAATCACCCGCACAATTACGCCGAAAAATAGACAAAAGCCCTGAATTACTGAAGATATCGTGATCAATATAAAGAAACGTCAAGCGTACCTAGCCTTACTATACGAAGGGCGAATATCTAAAGTAACGTATAACAGATTCAGGAATCATGTGACAAACCAAATACGAACCTCAAAACGAGACTACTTCACGCGCAAATTTACTGGATACAAAACTGATATTAAAAAACTTGGCGCCTGCTTGATTCATGCTATAAACCGAATAATAATACTACGAAAACAATTGAGTCCGTCGTACACGAAAATGTAAAATACCACGAGAAAAAAGATATTGCAACTGTGTTTAATAACTTTTTTGTAAACATAGGAAAAAATATAGCCGATAGTGTCTTCAGTGAACCCAGAGACCACTTGCAATACATGGACCATGTCCGCGAACCTAACTCTCTATTTTTCACGCCAACTAATCCCTCCGATGTAATTACGTGCATAAACAACTTGAAAAATAAATCAAGTGGATTGAAAAATTTTTCGGCTAAAGTTCTCAAGGCTATAGCTGATATAATAGCACCGTGCATATCTTATATTGTCAACCAATCCATTTCTCAAGGTATCTTCCCCAACTCTTTCAAGATTGCGAGAGTCGCCCCTATTTTTAAAAATGGTGATAAAAACTGCATTAACAATTATAGACCTATCTCTGTACTACCAATTATTAGCAAAATATTCGAGAAAATTGTGTATAAAAAAGTGTATTCGTATTTTGAACAAAAATCTTTCCTCTACGACAAACAATACGGTTTTCGTTCTAAGAAATCTACGGCACAAGCTGTATTAAATCATTTGCAATACCTTTATTCTAATATAGATGAAGGAAAGCTTGTTTTCTCCGTATTTCTTGACTTTCGAAAAGCATTCGATTGTGTGGACCATAACGTATTACTCTCGAAACTACATTGTTATGGCATTCGAGGGGCTGCCCATGATTGGTTTAGATCATACTTAGCAAATCGGAAGCAATACGTTGTCATTGACGACGCAAAATCAGACCCACAGACAATTAGCCATAGGGTTCCACAAGGATCTGTTCTTGGGCCTCTGCTATTTCTAATTTTTATCAATGAGATCATTAAATCTACATCATTCTTCAAATTCATACTTTTTGCCGATGACAGTACCCTTTCTGCGGTCCTTCCAGACCAAAATCCTGCTAGGATGGCGGAGCGTATAAATAATGAACTTAATAAGGTTTCATTGTGGCTTAAAGCTAATAAAATAAGCCTTAATATCGATAAAACAAAATATATTACATTCTCATACAAGAAAAATATATCTCTCCCACGCATTCAAATTGGCGAAGGTGAAATCGAAGAAACCAACTCAAGTAAATTCCTCGGCATCATAATAGACAAACATCTAACCTTTAAAGAGCACATCGCTCATATTAGTTCTAAATTTTCAAAATCTATCGGAATCCTAAATAAAGTTAGAAATTTCCTGCCTGAAACAGCCTTACAAATGCTCTACCGAACGCTCATTTCACCATACTTGCAATACGGAATAGAAGAATGGCACGGAACTGATAAAAATAAAACCAACAAAATTTTTACCCTGCGAAAAAAGAGCCATAAGAGCGGTAAAGAATCTAGAATATAATGCTTACACAAATGACTCATTCAAAAATTTACGAATATTAAGTAAGGGAACCATTTTGGGGGCATCTGCAGTCCAAAGGTCGATTCTCCCGATTTTTGTTTTTATTGCTTTAAATGAGTTAGAGAAATGTCCCCGAATGTCTGTAAAAATATCAGGAACCTACCCCAGAGCTAACGTCCCTCCCGGGGGGGGGGGGGGGGGGGGCATCCCTCTTACGGACCTTTTTTTTCATTTTTGAACCTAAAGCAATGAAATTTGGTATACTGATAGGAAATGCAATTTTGAATCATTTATCATCAATGACAAAATGCGATTTTCTTGAAAAGAAAATGGGAAATCATAGAAAACGACATTTTTGGGGGGGTTTTCTAAATGCTTCTCCTCCTACAGTTTTTGAGCTACAGTAATGATTTTGGTATCATTGAATGCAGAATAACGTGGACAAAAAAAAACTCAAATTTTCAATTTTTTTCATTTTATTTTTTTATATATTTCATCATTCATATTCCTCATCCCCATCCGAATATTTTTTTTATTATTGAATTTAGAGCAATAAAATTTGGTATACTGATAGGAAATACAATTTAGAATCATTTATCATTTATGACAAAATGCGATTTTCTCGAAAAGAAAATGGGAAATCATAGAAAACGACATTTGGGGGGGGTTTCTAAATGCTTTTTCTCTGATAGTTTTTGAGCTACAGTAATGATTTTGGTATCATTGGATGCAGAATAACGTGGACATTCCAAAAACGTGAATGCTTTTCCTCAAATTTCCAATATAGAAATTTTAAAAATTAAAAAGGAAAAAAATCAAAATATTCTCGAGAAAATTCAAATTTATGACGTCATAACTTTGAAACAAGAATGAATTTTGAAAAACCTCTCAATACATTGTAAAGCCCTTGTTTTTCTGCATCCAATGATACCAAAATCATTACTGTAGCTCAAAAAATGTAGGAGGAGAAGCATTTTTTTTCTTAAAAATAGGTTTTATAAAAAAAGTAACTTATCAAGACGTTTGTCGTTATAACTCCGAAATTTACAAAGCTAGGGCAATGCGGTTTGTTGCATTTGAAAGTGACATATGTGCTCTATCTACATTACGGGTGAATTTCCAAAAATTTTGTGTAAAGATTTCCGTAGACTTTTTTACCCTAAATTATAATTTTTGCTCTGACCCTTACAATGAAAAATTCATTAAAATTCTCATTGAAATGATTAAAAAAATCCACCCGTAATTTAGATAGAGCCCACGTTCGACTTTCAAATGCAACAAACCGCATTGCTCTAGCTTTGTAAATTTCGAAGTTGTAATGAATAAAATATGTATATATATAATTTTATTTTTTCAAATAAAAAATTTTCTATGGCCTTATGAAAAATTTTTGTTTAAGATAAGTTGTTACAAATGTAGAGATCTAGTAATCTGCAAATTTTCATAGACGTACGTCCAATAGAACAAAAGTTGATTACTCATTTAGGACAATTTATTCTTATTTGTAAAACGTGTCCACGCAAATTTCATTGTGAGATTACAAAAATACTACATTAGTGGGGCCCAAAAACCTCTTCAACTATCAAAGGTAGCGCTAAAAATGGTGCGCGGGTGCAATCCTACTTGAAGTTCTAATATTCTTCAAGTAACTATAACTCGAAAACTAAAGAGTTTTGGACATTTTGTCATTCATGAAAATCGATTTATTTTGAGTTTTTGTACCTAAATTCGAAGTTTGTTCAAAGTAAAAAAACACCCTGTATATGTATCCATTACAAATAAGACATGACTGTACCATGTTAAACTGTGTACAGTCATAAACAAGGATTTCTGAATATAACAGCTGACTGATGCTAACAAAATCCCAGTTTGACCAAAAAATTATAGTAAAATATCATTTTACACTCATATTCATTTGTGTTGAGGGGTAATTTCTGAAAATTTAGTTAACTTATCCTTACCAATTTAAATAATCTTTGCTTTTAGTAGTGTAAATTGTTAATGGGATGAATAATGTAATGAAATATGTAGGTATGTATAAAATTTCAAAATACCAATCTAAAATCTGTCTCTGAAAAATGCTGTCCAGGAAATGAGAAGCATTCAACTCTCATTCATTGAATACTATGGAAATGTTTCTCTTTGGATCCTATTATTTGAACAATGTTGGTATAGAAATTATTTGATTGGTTTCAGTGCGAATGTAAAATTTATTTATCAATTTTCTTCTGATGAAACACATTACTCTGTCTATTCACTAAAGGAAACTACTTACCAGTAAAAATTCGTCCATGGAAAATATAGGAACCTATATGTGAATGCCTATTTTGTTCATATAAAGATAGACATAGAAATTTATTCCAGATATGTGGGAGGTTGGCCTACCAGATTCCAAACAAAAAATGATCAAGTTTATAGGGCCTTATTTTAACCGTGCGGTAACATAATTCCTTTTCTGATTTAAGCACTGTGTATTTATGAACAAACTATTGGTAAATGTTAATTGACACCAGAAATATTATTTGAGAAAAATTTTATGAAATATTCTCACATTATGACCCATGTGTACGGATAGACACTTTCTGATGAACTTTTGCTAACTTGACTCTACAAATCTACAATATCAAAGGAGAGCTTGAGTTTGATGATTGTAAAATGAGTTCATCCAGGAGATTGTTCTCAATCTAATGATAACAGACATGAATTAGTTTTTCATACTTGCCCAAGCAAACTTGTTTGACTTCAAACTTCGTGTGTACAATAAATTGATCTCAGAGTCATCCAGTTATGCAAATGAAAGCTTAGTCAGAGATATCCCTCTAGATTTGCTTGAGTTCTGAACCTAAAGATAGAAGTTCATCTCATAGCAATTATTCCAATGATGCTTCTATTAGTACCTCATATTAAATATTACTTCAGGTTTGCACGACCTTTCTTGGTGAATTGTGAAGTATTTAGACCTTATTAAGTGAATGCTAATGCAATACTCATTAGGCAATCCTTTCATTCCAATAATTTTAGTATTTGAATTGCTTTGATGTCTCAGTGTAAAAAAAATTCACAATAATTTTTCTTCTGATAAAAATTATTTTCATTATTGTTCAAAACAGGAAATTACTTTCCAGGAATATTTTCATTTGTGAAATATGTATGTAAGTTCAAATTCCTTACAAATATGAAGATAGACATAAAACTTATTATAGATATGACATCAAAGTTTCCAGGTTCCAACTACGGTCAATAATAAGGATTAAGGGGGACAACAAACTAAATTTTAATTTGCGGACAGATTGCTCAGAAATTTGCCCAGTTTATGTAATTTTTTAAAAGAATAACATTTTGCTCTATGTAAATTTCGTGACTTTGGCCATAGTTTTTGAGAAAATGAGGAATATTTTTCATAATATATGGGATTTTTTTGGACATTTCATAGGAATGGAAGTCTGAATTTTTATATTCTAGAACAAAAACTAAGACAGTTTTAGAATCTTTGTAACATTGCTAGCAAAGTTACAAAACTGGATTTTTCATTTTCCTTTCGTTTTCTTTTGAAATGTTGGTCAAAAATTCCCGGTTTTTTACCCTCACTATCGTTAGATCCTTCTTTCGGGGGGCTCTAGTACCCGTAACCTCAATAAATTTTAGTACCCGTAACCTCTATCGTTAGATCCTTCTTTCTGGGGGCTCTAGTACCCATAACCTCAATAAATTTTAGGACACAACAGCCCCTTCGACTTAATGAACCTTTCTCAGCAAAATTTAAAATTTTTGATTAAATCACACAGTTGTCCCCCTCAAGTTATTAAAAACTTTTTCAAACATGTGGTAACACTACAAGTTCTATTGTGATTTACTTTAACTGTGTATTTTGATATGAGATGTAGAGTTTTTGGATCAAACTGATCAACACAAGCAAAAACATTGCTTGTAAAATGATTCAATGTGAATATTTTTTTAGCCCTCAGAGTCATTCAGCTTGAATGTTACTTTCAGAAAAACCTTCGTCAGCTTGCAACTGGTAATCAACCATGCCTTCACAGAAACGCAAATTATTTTCTGAATTGTCGACGCGGCAGAAGCATCGAAGGATTGTTGAAAGAATTTTTTCAGAAGACGATTCAGATGAAGCAGTTTCTCATACTTTCCCGTTGAAGATTGGTGTGATTCGAAATCTTGTTTTTATGATAAAATTATCCCAGAATCCTCCAATAATGCTATTGAAGCGAACTGCTCAAAGTTTTCGAGTGATACTCTTCCTGATGACAGATCGGACATGAACATGTCTGATCTGTTATCAGGTTCATTGGTTCATATCAATGGAGCAATGATCATTGCTCCATTGACTGTTCAATACGTGATGTTCCTAATCGCATAGAGTCAATCAAAGAACCTTCAGAAGAATGTCTGAGCTCAATCAGTGATACTCCTGAGCATAGTGACACATCTTCATTTCATAGCGATTCCTCAAGTGATGGTTCAATTAAGCAATTGTGTCCGAGATTGCAATTTTAGCGTTACTCCACCAACTACATCGGACAATCTTGAAGAATTATTGTGTGAGATCTTAGCTAAGTGGGCCACCGCTGAAAAACAATTGTCAAGTGATTGTTTAAGTAGACTGTTATGCGATTTAAATGTGAATCACCCATCTATTCCGAAGACTGCCTAAGCTCTAAAAAAATCGTATCAAGGTGTGAACGTCGAAACAAGGAGTGAATTTGGAGAGTATGTTCATTTCGAACACTGGATTAGATGTTGTGCATAATTAGTGAACAACTCTTCAATGCCTAATTTGCCAAAATTGAATTTTTGTGTTAATATTGACGGTATTGCTCTGTACACAAATTCAAGAAAATATTGTGCATATCCAATTTTAGTGAAGTTTATGCACATTGAAAAGCTTGTATGTGCAGGTTTGTATTGCACAAACACTCCTGACAAGTTGCTTCCACCACCTGAAATTTTTCTTGACTAGTACATCAAAGACTTAATGACATGCTCCGATGAGGAGCTATTTGAAGCAAATAATTGGACACTCCGGCTACAATAGTTATGAACGATGTGTGCAAAGAGGAGAGTATTGGGGTGGGCATGTTGCTCTCCTTGAAACTGAATGTGATGTAAGAACAAACGACTCATTCAAATCTAAAGCTGACCGTGATCATCATCTCAAAGATAAGACATCTCCTCTTCTGTCATTATTAGATTTTTCAATGGTTTCACATTTTGTTCTTGATTATATGCACCTTGCATGTTGATGATGTCGATTCTCGAAGTGAAAATAATGCACAACCTGAAGAGAACTGGACTACATCTCGAGTGAAGAAAATTCTTGCACAGTCAAGTAAGTATTATCTTACTTATCCTCACTTATGTTTTGTGCATTGATCGTTCTAAAATTTACAAAATTTAAATCTTACAAAGAAACCCGCAGGTTTTAGAGGAAGTGTCACTTCCTCTAATGTTCAATCTTTTGAATTTTCTAATGATAATTATACATGAGAAGTATTTAAATTGATAGCAAATCAAGAATGAGTTGTTGCAATCAATAATTTAAGAAGCAATGACTCAAACCATTTGCTTCTATTATGCATGTACTAAGTATTTCATTTCTTTGTATGTTATATTGTATAGCAATGGATTTTATGTGTAGATGAGCAAAAAACTTACTTGATATAGCTGTGGGCCTGAGAGAAATTTCGGACTGGGAATATGACCCTATCAAACCTTCTTTTGTCTCCCTTTTCTTTGGCACTGATAACCTCTGTTTGACTGGTGCACTGCATCTCACATCCCTCAACAAATGCTACAGTAGGTGAACAGGTTCAATTCATGAAGGTATGACAAATGCATGAGTCAGGTTTAGTTGGCTCACACAACAGCTTCATTTCAAGCAGTGTTACTTCTATGCATTTTTTATTTTTCTTTCCACTTAGGTTTTCTAAATGCTAAACAAACTTCTGTAAATTTATGTAAATGTTCAGTAATAAAATTGCATCTGTAATTAATACGATGCCATTTTTTCATTCTTGCATTCAGGTACATTTAGAGGTACTGAACTGAAGCTGTACATTCCTGGTGGCAATGAGACTGACACAGTTAAGCAACCTGAGTGTTCATCTTTTGTGTCATCTTCTGGAGCTTCAACTCAGTATACTACTTTTTTTCCTGCTGCAACTCGGTCTATTACTTCCTCAGCTGCTTCGACTCAGTCAGTTGCTTCATCTGCAGCTACCTGTGAGGCACCTTCACCAAGTGCTTTCAAGTTACACGAGCCCATTGCTCCCACACCCGTTTCAATTACAGACCCCTGCAGGTAATGCTGTAAAATATAGCAGTTAATTATTATGTATTAGAATCCTTGATAACAGATATTGTCATGAATAGTTATACATCTTGTTGATTGGTCATTTATAGGCAAGAGAATGCATGCACTACATTTATGGAATGTACAAATTATTCTATTTAATTTCGTCTTGGAATTTTTTTTTCCCCTACAATTTTCACTTATTTTCGCAAACATAAATCAGGCAAAAATGTGTAACATGTATGTGTACTTCTTTTCTCTATATCATATTTTAAAAATGGAAAAAAAAACATTCATGTTTCTTGGAGTTTCATGAGTTTCATGTTAAAATCGTGACTTAGGCCTCTAACTTTTAAGGGATGTTACCTGGGTTGGTTGCACTAAATTACCTGTAATAACTTTGGTTACTCAAGTTAAAGTTTAGCGTACTTTGAAATGTTAGCTGATAAAATTTTTCGATTACTCCAGTGACTAACTATATTTTATTCTAATCTCTATAATAGACATATCTTTATTTTTTGACTTTTATTTCAGGAAGGGCTGTACTGCGATTGAGAAGATCAACAATAAGATTGAAGTTCTGCTCAACATGTCTCGCTCAAACAGACGAGACATCGAGAAAATTTTGGCCATTCTTGAACCTCAGAAGCCTTCTGCCACCTGTGCTCAGCCTGTCTCAACATTTCATCGAGCAACGTCAATGGAGGAGCTAACCAAATAGCGACCAATCAAACAGTGGTGAAGAAACACACTAGCTATTAATAATTCAATACCACAAAAACACTCCTGAGGTTGAGAAACGCATTCGAATTTGCATGTGGATAAGATTAATTGTTCATTATGCATATGCTCCAGGCTGTCACAATACGTACATCCATACTTTGTGATTGCTCTTACGTTAAGATGCCCCATCAGCTACAGGAGTTATCGTAGTGTAGGGCTCAATATCCCGTACAAAGTGGAAGATTAATCTAAACTATCACTTAATAGAAGCTAATATAACTGGTATACAAGACTTCAGGACTAAAATGTCTGAGAAAAATTATTTTCTGTTGGGGATTTAGCAACTCTTGAATCCGTTAAATGACGATCGTTAACTTTTGATGCCAGTTCAAAAGAAAATATTGTTCGAGTAAATGTCATTTAACAATAAATAATCAGACCGTACAGATTAATGGATGTTTTATTCCTGTCATGTACAATGATTTTGCTTCTAAGTTCCGGATGTTATGTTCTACTGACAAGTTAAGTCAAATCTGAAAATGATCTCCGGAAAATTATTATTGGGTTCAACAGCCGCCCTCCTGATCTTAAGATGCATAAGTATCAAAGTATATAACTTTGACATGGAGAAAACATGAAGTTGGTCAGTGATCGTACACATTAAATTGATTCTTACCTTGAAAGTAATTCATATTTTAGGCTATGATTGCTGTCTTTGCAACACCTGCTCGCAGACGTGGTGAATTATCTCAAACAAACTGAACTGACAGAGTTATTCACCATTCCTAGAGAATATAGCACTTCACAGCAACTCTTCCGAAGGAGGTAGAAACTGTATGAATTTCGATTCTACTTGGTCGTTTAAATATCCAATCATCGAAGTTCCGCAATTGTTTCATTCGCTTCGTTTGTACTTCCGATTAGGTGAATGAAGTTTCGTTTTAATGAACTGTCGTTAGTTTAACAACGCTTATGTTTAAGGCTTCTTTATTTCTTGTTCTCAAGTGAGCGTTGATTATAAAGGCAAATTCAACTGAATGCGTCCTGGTCATTCAGCATGATACGGTGTTGATAAGAGATTTCAATGCGATTAGAGTTTCATTCGTACAGTTAGGCCATTCCTCACATAGAGTGCGTATTTGTTTTCGATTTACCACACACAATAACATTGCATCTTCTATATCACTAGATGACGGAGCTTCAGCGATGCGTTGGCGTCAGTTTGCGGGACACCACGCGGCGAATGATGCAGCGCATCACGACGGCTGATATAGCTAAAGAAATGTCCTACTCGGGATTAGGACAGGCTCTCCAACGGACGAAGATATCTTTCAAGGACCATCCAGCCTGCCAGTTGATATTAGGTTCGTGTACGCTCATAATTATTTTGGTTCATAGAGGACCAACATAGAAGACTGTTGTCTATTGAAATTACACTGCGATCAAATACAGTACGTATAATCGGTAATTTAATGCCGTAATAAATGAAAAAATGCGCTGCTTTTTCTTTAGAGCATTGTTCATTCTTAAATGTATTTGATCGTAGTGTAATTGCAATAGACAACAGTCCTCTATGTTGCGTTGTAATATCAGTTCCCCGCAGGGGAATACGACTATTATATTATGGGAATTGGCATTTCCAGGGGAATATTTGAGAGCCCGACCAGATAGATGAGTGAGCCTTTTTCTTGAATAAGATGTTTTTGTTCGGTCAAGGACCAGCTTTTTTCGGCTCACTTCCGTCCTGTTTTTCAGCATCTCAGACTTTCTTCTTCAACTTTTATCATTATTTCATAACCTTCCTACGTGACATTCTGTTTCTGTGTGCGCGGAATCCTATACGGGAACACCTCTTGTGCATCGATTTCACTTTCCCTTGACTCTACAGGGTGTCCCAAATAAACGATACCCAATTTCACGGGCTTTAATTCAAAAACCATTAAGAAATTAGAAATTCGCATTTTGTTCTTAGCATTTTTTCCATCTCTGTAAAAAATTCTGGGAGAATTGATCCTGCCGTTTTTTGTAAGCAGTATCTTTAGTGACCGATGCTGAAAACCTGGTTTGCACTTTTTTGGTAAATTTCGAATGTTATGATATTAAAACCATGTTTTTAAAAGTAATAAACGGTTTATTAAGTGGAAAATGCCACTAAAATAAAAAAGAAATGTTACTCCTATTGTTCGTTTCCTTCGGTGTTTCCTCCGTTTCTCTCAAAATACAGTTGCATTCGCCTCATTCTCGTCATCACTCGTCTAACGTGAGGATCTCCTTGCAGCAAATTGGCGGATGATGCAAATTGATGATAGCAGCAAATGTTCCAAATCTCCTTGCAGCAAACGAACAATAGGAGGAACATTTCGTTGGTGTTCTTTCATTTAGTGGTATTTTCCATTTAATAAATGAGTAAAAGTTAATAATAACATGGTTTTAATGTCATAAAATTCTAAGTTTACCAAAAGTGTGCGAGCAGGCTTTCAGTATCGGTCGCTAAACTGCTTAATGAAACGGTTGAATGAATTCATCTGAAATTTTGTACAGAAATGGAACAAATGTTAGGAAACAAAATGTGACTTCCCATTTTTTTCAAGTTCAATAGTTTCTGAATTACAGTCCTGGAAAATTAGGTATAGGTTTTTTTGGGGACACCCGGTAAACTTAATAGTGCTTTCATCCTTTCTCTCTTTGAACATCTTTGGAGTGGTAAGGAAGGCTATGACTAATTTATAAACAATGTAATGGTTTTTTCATCCGTATAAAATAATTTGATTCAGATCTGACCACCTATAGATATACTCAAAGTTACCTTATAAATAAATTATCAATAACTTTACCGCCCAGTTATGCAATAGGGTACAGATATCAAGTGTTGTATTCAGAGTTAAGTTAATTGACTTGTTCTCTGATAGCAGCCAAAGTTCCCAAGGTTGCTATCACAAGTAGAGCTAGCCTGGCCTGCTCCAAACACAGTGGTAGCTAAAACAGTCATTATGCAAACGGTAATTTAATTTATTTTGTTTTTATTTGCACAGTTAATATTACTAATTTATTCCAATTTATCAGGTTCTTTAGCTGCAGTCGGGCATAATGAAGATCAGAGACTAAAGGCGTCAGCCATCCAAGAGGTCCCAGCGTCACTGCAAAGATTGGGCTGGCTCAAAGAGACGACGGATTGAGTCAGAAGTGTCCCCGGCGGAAACGAGTACACTTCCTCGAAGTCTACTTGCTTCTCCATCTCTTGCTTTGACCGCCTCTCAGACGCTTTATTTGTTTGCTCCGTCGGCATCAGCTGATCATGCTCCTCCCTTACCAGGAGTGGATAAAGTTCAAGTTGACTATGAAAATCCTACAATTATTTTTTTTCTACGTGTGTTATGAGTGGGGGTGTATAACTTGGCGAATGTTGTGCCTTTGAAAATCCCTGCAGGGAGATACAAATATTGTATCTATTAGAATTAGCATTCCCAGGGGGAAAATAAGAGGGCCCGAGCTGAGAGTTAGGTAGGCCTACTTTTTTGTTTAAATGATATGTTAGTTTTTTGAAAGTCCATCTTTTTTCTTTTTCTTTTCTTACCGGTTCACTGCTGTCCTGTTTTTTTAGTATCTCTGACTTTCTTCTTTAAATTTTATCTTGTTTCATAAACTTTTTTTCCAACTTGTTGTTTCTTTGCCCCATCTACTAGATTCTGCATTCCCTAATAACCATACTAAATGGTGCCTTCCTGATTCCTTTCTTCGATACGCTCTTTTTTGTAGCGATAAGGCCGCGGCCAGACAAACAGCAGTGGAGCAGGGCAGAGCAGAGCAGACACCGCGCGGAGTTTTATGTTAGTGGTATTCCTATTAGGGTGGCCAGACAAGTAGCACAGAGCAGAGCAGGGCAGCGCTGTCTGAAGCAAGCAGTAGCGGCGTTTTATCTCGGGTGATAAAACACTGCTCGGGAGCTAGCAGTCAGTTGCACCCTAGAGTTCGTATGGGGAGGATGTCGACTTCTGATCTCCTCAGTACACGCTATTTTTGCGATCGGGGGTGCATCTCTTAATATTTCGATCATAACTATGTTAATGAACAATGGTCAATTATAGCAGACGCTATGGAAGTTAGTGGTAGGTGGGATTGTACAGTTATTTATACGTATATAGGTATTTTCTACCTCATAAATCGAAAAACTATACTATATCAAGCATTTTCTTTGTCAATACCTAAACTTTAGAGCGCACCAATGCCGAATATTTCATATCTGGTCTATTTTTGGCCCATGACATTAATCCTGACTTTAAACATATATCTTTTACGTATGAACTATTTGTTTTTTTAGTTATAAACATTAATCATTTTTTTTCCTAAGTAATACTGAGGAAAAACAGGTTAGGTCATCTGTGAGAAAGAAAGAAAAGAAAACCGATTATTTCAAAAAAGGTTGGCATATGAAATACATGGCAACATCTTGGCTTTTAAAAAATTTCTCAATATAAGACGTCCTTAGACAAACGTACCGTATGAGGAGTACTAATAGACAAACTATACGTGGTCTACTAATAGACAAACCATTCGAGGTTTACTAATAGACAAATTATACGAGGCGCACTTATAGACAAACTATCCGAAGTGTACAAATAGATAAACCAAACGACTCGTACTTGTAGACAAACCAAACGTGGCGTGCAAATAGATTAACCCTGTCAATGGCTAGTTAAATCAAAAATATCATTTCTTGGAGATTTTATATCCCAAGAGATGGCTGACAACTTATAAATAATTCAAAATACTACTAGAGAATTCTTCGGATATCCTGAATTATTTGTTGTATAGATATAAGCATACGCACAGAGATGATGATTTTTCCCGAGCACTTTTTTCATTTATCTTATTTATATTTTTCATTGTTCTTATTCACAGATACGCCCTCTGGGGCAGTGATAGATCTATTTTTGAATCATTAAGCAATTGAAATAAATATATCTATTTTTGAAATATGATTCAGTGTTAACTGGTCGCAGAGCTTTGGGTAAAATGTAATATGTTTTGAGTTTTTTTTACTCAAAAAATAGGAATAGAAACATATATATGCATAGGTGCGGGTATATATATGTATATAAACACGTATATGTGCGCACACAAATAGAATTGTTAAATGTGAGTCAAATGTGGAGAGGATGGATCTTTTACTTATTCTGTACCAGCGTAAAGTGCTGGGCAAAGCCGATACAGAATTTTTAAGTTTGCGTTTTATGAGCATTACATCGGTAAAAATATCCTTGAAAGCACGCAACTAAAAAACTGTTAGTTTCTCCAAAAACGATAGTGATGTTCGAATTTTACGTGAAAATTGCCATTAAACTGAAACTTAGTGCCGCACGTCAACTACAAAAAATCCTTTTATACTTAGATATTGTTTATTGGTTTAAAAATTCCAAATTCGGGTTGTTATAACCATAGATGTTTATATTCATACGCCTGAACGAATATGTTCCTTGTTCTGCAATGTCTCTACACGTCCAGTACTGCAAAATAATCCACATACAAGTATTTATGAGTTTCAAGTCATGCGTCAGTGAATTATTTGCATGATTATTCCATCACCAACCATAACTAGCATAGTATCATGCAATTAATTTTTTTGTCGAATTTCCTGGAACAATTAAAAAACAGTATCAAAGCCATTTCAAACATTCTGGGTAGAAATATTTTAGCGAAATGAAAAGTACTATACGACAGTGTACGGATGCACTTGTAATGCTAAGAAGATAATGCACAGCATGGTAATATATCTAGATATAAATAAACTTGATCCGATGATATATTGCCTATTCTACATCTATTTATTAAGCAAAATTTGAGGTTGCCTGTCACAAAACACCGCCCATCGTAGCGCCAAAATTACAAATGCTGCGGACTCACGACCAGCCACTGCTGTTTGTTTGGCCACCTAACTTACGAGCATAAGCTAGCAGCTACCAGCGAGCCGAAACTGCTCTGCCCAGCCCTGCTTCACTGCTGTTTGTCTGGCTGCGGCCTAAGGGAGGCTCAACCCTCTAACGCCCATCAGGACTTTTTGGTCCTCATTCAAGAATAGCCTCAATATATCATCTTTCTTTTAATTTTGTTCTCTAATGTGTACTGCGGAATTCACTGCCGATGGGTAGCTCCATCCTCGTTTTGAAACCTGTCACTCCCTCATGGCAGAGTAGGTCTTCTGATGGTAGTTATGTTTACGATCATTTGAGGAGTAAAATGCTGACGCTGAAGGGTTTCCCGTCAAACCTGAGTTTTGATACGATTGGCCTGAAATTTAGCCAGTACATATATTTTTGAAAGAAAAACATTTTATTCATGTAACTTTTTTATTAAGACGTTAGTTTTTTTCGAGAAATTTGAAATATTAGTTTTCAGTTATTTTTATACATATTTCAAAAAGATAGAAGTCCAAATGTTTTTATGGTGGAACAAATTCAAAGACAGTTTTGGAATCCTTGAAACATTTCAAAGAAAGTGATAGTCCTTTTTTTGTATTTGAATCTTATATATATATATATTTATATATATATATATATATATATATATGCGTTATACCAATGTATAAAATATAGCGAATTTTTGTTTATGGACTATGATAAAAAACTTAAAACGTACAAATTGGAAAAAAGACTATCAGTTTGTTAGAAATGTTCCAAGGATTCTAAAACTGTCTTTGTTTTCTTCCTAGCATGAAAAATCAATGACTTCTATTGTTTTGAATGTTAAAAATAAGTAACTATACAGTACAGGCCAAAAACAAAACTTTTTGTTGAAGTGTAATTTAATGGAAAATTTGAATACCTGAATGTTGTTTGTATTTCGATAATCTATATGCACAACTTCATATTCACACTGTGAATATATTATATGAATTGTAATTTCCATAAAAATTTGTATTTATATTTTCCGTATAAAAATTATGAAATTTTTTATTTTCAATCTGATTCATATGAAATTTGAGTGGAATATGTAACTTTCAAAAAGAAACACAATTTCTTCCATACATTTTTGATTGAAAAAAAATTGCGTATTGGTATTTAGTCCATTGGTATTGATGTTTCAAAAGAATAGAACTCATTGAGGTTTTATGCTAGAACAAAAACAAAGACAGTTTTAAAATCCTTGGATCATATATAACAAAATATGTTAATTTTTAATTTCTCGTTTGTTTTCTTTTTTATATGGGGTCGAAAATTCAAGATTTTGGTAGGCTTTCTTTTTGTTGAAATGAAATGTTTTTGTTATGTTAAAGACCACCTTTTTTCGGTTCACTGATGTCCTGTTTTTCAGCACCTACTACTTTCTTCTTCAACTTTGGTCTCGTTTCATAATCTTCTTTCACAACTTACTGTTTATATGCCCTTTCTTCGTAGATTCCGCATTTCCTTAACTTCATACTAAATGATGCCTTCCTCTCTTTGGATCTCATTTATTGCTGCGAGTAGGGAGGCTGAAACTAACGAATAATCTAATATAATCTTTTATTTTAGTTCAATCAAACAGGAGGTATTGGCATTACAAAAATTTCTGTGTTGGAGCACCATTTTTATGGTAAAGTTGTATTTGAAAAATTTGGAGTTGTTTATTTGTTTATGATGTGAATATCTGGTAAATTGATAATTCTATAGAAATTACAAACGTTAGAGCCGCACAGAAGCGGGAGGTGGAGGGCTACTTCTGAAGAGGTGTAGCTGTGGAGGATAACCTCGCCCTCTGCTACTTGCGACTCTATAGCATTAGTGCAGGCCCTGTCGTCTCCTCGTCCCAATTAAAGGACTAAGATGTGGAGTGGTTATGAGAGTTGGACATAGTAGATATTTGATGTGTAAGAATGGAAGTGCGCAAATTTAATTTAAAATTGGTAAAATTTTCTCAGTAATCGGTAGTTGATGAGTCCTTTTGTGGTGGCGGTGGTTAATTTTAAATGAAAGTTATATACGTAGTGTTTGTAGTGATGAATCTTACAAACAACCTGTGATGAAATTCTTTGCGTGCCGAAGATATTTTTGTAAGAATTTATTTCAATAGTTGAATGATGGCTGCTGAAAATGAAATAAATATATTTGTTGAACATCTGTAATGTTTTAACCAATTTATAAATCACTGGCAATTTAAAATGACTTTATATTTTTTGTGAGACTTATCGTAATTGTCTCGTGTTCTACGATGAAGATGACAATTTGATCCTTCTTACTTTAGCATTCATCGCAGCTATTTTTTCTAATAATGCATTGTTATTTGTTACAATAGGCCCCACCCTTTAACACTAATCTGTTCAATTATCGCAATTTGCAAGAAACTTGCCGAAAAATATAGACAGTATTAAACATATTTGTTGAATTAAAATAAGTAATTTCGGAATTTTTGTGCAGTCTTCAAATTCGCGGTAATTGGACAGATGCATTTCACGAGGTGTGGCCTATTGTTTTTGGGAGCAATTCTGTTGTGGAGCTCTTTATCCAGATGTTATTCTTTATTTTCTTTTCGTCCTTCTAGCTCTCTTTTGATAGTCGTGATTGAAGATCATAATTCTTTTATTTACTTTTCGCAAAGATATACTGGGACTTTTCAATGTCCACAAATTTAATTAATGAGTAAGTGGCAAATCAATATAAATTGGTAGCGTGAAACACCTCTCCACAGAAAACAATAATTCATCTATCTAATTAACAGGTAATTATACGAAATGACACATCGATATTTATTTCCTAATCTCGTTACAAGAAATTGACGTTCTAAAAGGTAAGTAGACCTAACGCACTAAGTTACATTTCAATTAACACTTTAGATATATGCTGAAGGCAAAACATTTATAAGTGAACGCTTAAGGCGTGGCAACGATAACCCTACGCGCAGAGGAGAAGTTATGAGGACGCTTCTAAAGGGATATATGCTTATGATGGAACTTACCTTGATTTGGATCCAGGATGGTAGCTATATTGTGTGTATGCGCCGTGACCTTTATTAATTACTTTAATTTAGCAGGTATACGTAATCACATGGTATGCACATTTCAGAGGAGAAACAATGCCCAGCCCAGAAGGGCAGGCGTTCAAGACGTAATTCAGTGCTCTCTATCTTGCGACGGTCACGGGCGTACTGCCTGTTCCCATGCGCTCACGGCGCTCCCACAGCGGTCGTTCGCTCTCAAGCCCGACGCAGAACGATAGCTTACTTTGCAACCTCAATATAGATTATTCCTCAAACAAGCGGTTATGTATGACTCTAGCGTATTGAATTATATAAGCATTGGGAAACATTAATTCTCGCTAATTGTACAAATGATCTAATTAACATGAGCTATTGAATAATATCAGAAATAATAGTGAAGAATCTCTCTCTTGTTGGTATCCGGCAGCTCCTTCGGTCCGTTGACGTCCTTGCTTCCCCTGTGGTCTTGAAGTCGACGTATAGTAGATATAGAAAGGAGGGAAGAATAACTACTTAGCACGACTCGCGAAATCTGATAACCGTCCCTGCGGCACCCGACGCCTCTCTCTGGCTGATTTGAGTCATTTCGAACATGTTGAGGCGTCCCTCGTTCCGAAAGATCTTTACGTCGTGGTAAGATCACGACAATTCGCTATTTTTGGGACAAATCGTTGCACTGCTTATGAATCTCCTGGAATATAGTGGTTAGAGTAGCCATTTACAACGTTAAATCAACGGTAATTATCGTAAGTTTTGAACGAAGACCGACTATAATAACCGTTTAACTGCCGGTTATTGACTGGTTAATATCGTCGGTCTTCGTCCAAAATTCACGATAAAAACCGGTAGTTTAACGTAAATCGGACGATAATATGAGACATTTGCGACACTAATTCTGTATAGTCGGCTTATAGGAAGAAGAAGATGATAATTACTGGTAAAATCGGACGTAAATTTTCGTCGGTCAGACGAAAAATTTCTGACTGGGATTAAGTCAGCTTTAATCTATCGTTGATTCCTCACGAAACAGGTTGACCATATTTTGAAAAACCCTAGTATAAATGTATATAGTTATACTGCCTCTGCATGATGATTGCATATTTCAGTTTCCAGCATTCATTTCTAAAACGACAGAAAATATACGCGTATGCGTAGACCATGCACAATTTAAACAAATTGTTTTAATTGTTTGTTGTCTAGTTTGTTTTAGCCCAACTTTGGCTCAAGTCATTAGATTAGAGTATTTTAACTAAAAAAATGTATTCACACATTTTCTTGAAATACCAATATGTTAGGAACCTCATTTGGTCACTGGAGCATAAGAATTGGATCAAGCATATTCTTTTCTCTCTGATTTCCTTTTCATGTTGATAATGTAAAACGCGTCGGAAATCGTAAGTTGCATCAAAAGTTTTAGCACAGTTTAACCGTTCAAAGTTGGATATTACCACTAAAATCCGCTCGCGCAACCCCAAATATTAAACTTCATCAAATATTATCAGCAATTACAAATTTGAAAAATACACCACCGGTTACTCCAATGAGTTGAACGGCTCTTAAATGTACTACCAGTGGCACATTTAAGTTTCATCGATTGCAAGAGCCACCAGGTACCGAAAGTCAGAACGCGATGCTGCATGGAAGACTTGCATACCTACGGAAGAACGTGTGCGCTGTACATTACGTCGTCTAGCATGCATTACTGGTTGCAAGTGTGATGATACATGGAATGTATTGTCCACCGGTATCGGTTAAAGTGACAGACAATCCAAGCAATGAGATTCAGTAGAAAATCAGTCTACATCAGAGGTATACGGGTTTCAAATCATCGTGCACTTGTCAATACATTCCAAGTCCAAGTGGCAAATCTGAAAAAATTAGAAAACTTAATATCCAATCAATAACTTCGAAAATTTTCAATGTTATATCTGTTTCTTACCAGTCAGAACTGGTGCACGTAAAAATATCATACTCGTACATTGTCAGGTGTTCCTCACTTTATGTGACCTCACAAACTAAAATAACGTACGTGAAAGACGGGTCATCAACTAATTTTCAGTTTAGTGAGAGCAAATATATTGAAAATCCTTGAAAGTTTTCCCTGGACTATGCCGTCAGGATAAAACTTGACTTGAGAAATGTTGCTTTAGCTAAGGTACGAAGATGTTTTTTTTTCAGACACAGTCACGAGTAAGTTTGCGAAAGCTTTCAATAATAATTTTAACAACATTTTTAGTAACAGGCATTTCATGCTTCACTGAGCAAGAACTTGCTCGCAGAAGTATTTCTAGGAGAGTTACTTCTTCTCTGTGAAGAAAAATCAAGAATATTACAACCCATATTTACCTATCGGAACGGAAAACGTAAAGCATTCCAAAGATTTTTACCAAGCATAATGGGTAAGCCAATATGCTCCACTCCATATTTGCATCTCATCGCTCTACATACCTCATCAATAGATGTATCATCTGAAAATCTATACTATAATAAGAGCCGCGTCCGTCCGTCCGTCCGAAGCCCGCCTGCAGTGTGCGATGAGCGTATCTATGATACAAGCTCCAGCCCTATATATTTTGACGGGCCGTGTTCACGCGGCCTTATCAACTCTCGAGAGATTGTATTTTTTTATTTCTTACGGCCTTTCTCTCATTTCGCCCTCTTTTTCATTTCAAATAAAGGGGGGTGGACTAGTACATATAATTTCTGCAGTATTAAAACAAGCTGTCGTAAAATGTGCTAAGTACCCAGCATCAGGATCGAGGCAGAGTGTGATTCAGACCTTTGAGCGGAGTAACAGTTAGAAGTCAATTTTAAAAACTTCGTATTATACCACACATTATTTACAAGTTGTTGTAAATAATGGCAGTATGCATCCATTCAAATAATTATGTTCAAAGGTACTTTTATGTTACAGATACACATAGTATCGAAGATTTATTTACACTCATTGAAAGATTTACATGCCTGAAATTCCACTTCATTATATTTATGAAATCATATGTGCATGCAATTACAAATGATTGCCACTGGACGATGTGCAGATTTAACCTTTAAATGAAATGAGAAAATGCGATTCAATGAGTACTTATCTACGATACCATTTGATTACAATTTATATGAGTACATTACTACACAGATACAATCTTGCAATCTATACTATAATAAGAGCCGCGTCCGTCTGTCTGTCCGAAGCCAGCCTGCAGTGTGCGATGAGCGTATCTGTGATACAAGCTCCAGCCCTATTTATTTTGACGGGCCGTGTTCACGCTAGTGATGTACCGATGTATCGGTATCGGTATCGGTATCGGCAGTATCGGCCATTTTCAGTGGTATCGGTATCGGTATCGGTATCGGCAAAATCCGGCCGATACTTTACCGATACTTTCCAAAAATACGTATTTTATCATTCAAATGAAGGTCATAAATCATGAAAGTAAAAGTATATAACCTAATAATACCCGTTGTGTGTTTATTTATATATTTATTTGGTGTCCGCGTTGTGTGAGTTTGCGGTATCATGGATACCGAATTCCTCAGTGTAACATTAGAAGATGGCGTTTCTATGCATTTAAATATTTGCCATTTTATCAGGATAGGTTTTGTTAGGATAGGATAGGTTAGCTTAGATTAGGATAGGCTAGGTTAGCACAGGTTAGGTAATACTGTCAGAATTTTTTCTCGGGTCCGCCTAGCTTAACCATGACATTGTCCATGGAATATCCACGGGTCCTGCTACTATCTAATAATACCCTTGGTTTATTTGGAGTCCGCTTCTTCCATTTTCTTTGTCACGCTCATGAGGAGAGTTATAATGAACGTATCTGTGATACGAGTTTCATCAGTGCGTAAGTACAAGAATATTTTTCATCACGAGCGCTGTTAGGATGAATACATTCGTTGGGCACCACATTTGAAAAATTTGTTCAAGAAAGTTAGTGAATCCCGTAATTTTTGACGGGCTGTGCGTACTTGTAATCAAATAAAGAGCCTATTCATACCTAGTAAATTAGATAGCTAACTGTTGAATTATAGCGTTTAATCAGGCCCGCTAACTGAATTCACTACTTTGAATTCCCGATGAGTCACGGTCATAACTGAAAGCCATGTAGCATGAATAGTTAAACCCTGTAGCGACATAAAATTATTATACTTTTACGACTAAACCTTTACAGTTTGACCTAATGTCCATATCTTAAAGTATGTGACAGGCTAACAAAAACCAAACCAAGTTAATAAAGTTGAAGGTACATTTGAACGTTTTTGTGAATTTAATGCAGAAATTGTCGAAAATTCTATTTTAATTTAGCTTGTAAGCCGCCAAATATTACGAAGCTAATAATTTATTTTAACTTAGCATGCATATCACCGTTCATTACGAATCTTGCATTTTTCTTCTATGTTAAGATGTTTAAAAAATTCACGAACAATCTTATAGTTGAATACATTAGAGTTGAACGGGTCAGTTGATTGCATTAATCGCAACTTGATGAATTTAAAAACTAGGAAAATTCCAAGGAACTTAATCATATTAACTAGGAATACGTTTCGGAGTCCAGCTCCATCATGAGTTCGTAAAATTAAAATTCATTATGACTACAATAAAAGAAAAAAGAAAGTGTTGGATACAGTCATTACAGAAAATCACGAAAACAAAAAAATCAAAACATGTCCCAGAGAAAATAAAATCGACATGATATATTTCCAATTTACGATGGGTAGGAACTATCAGAATTGTTGAGGGCCGGTTTTCGTTTAAAAATATGTAGCGACTCTGAAATCTGAGGTCACATGTAGTTGAAGCCGAATCTAAGATTTTGAAGTCCGCAGAGAATATCGGTTCCTTGCATTTTACTGCGTGATTACGTACGAATTGTGCGAATTGATTCCTCGTGCGGAAGCCTCAACCCCGATGTTCGGCCATTCTGATATAAAAATTTTGTGCCTACGTACGATGATGTGCACTGCACACAACTGTAAGAATAATCAGAAAGGCTCTTTCTCCATCAAAAGCGTATCCTTGTACCGGAATTGTATCATTTTATGGTTGCTCTATTTTTCCGGTTCAAGGATACGCTTCCGATGGAGATGCGAACCTCGATCTCTGATTTATTTTTAACAGTTATACAGTTGTGTGCAGTGCACATCACCGTACGTCGGCATGACGTCACGAAATTTTTATAGCAGAATGGTCGAACATTGGGGTCGAAACTTCCGCGCGGGGAACTTATTAGCTTACTCCTCACACTCCGTAGTACGTAATCACGCAGTAAAATGCAACTAAATCTTAGATTCGGCTTCAACTACATGTGACCTCAGAATTTTAGAGTCGCTACATATTTTTAAACGAAAACCGGCCCTCAACAATTCTGATAGTTCCTACCCATTACAAATTGTAACTAAATAATAATCTTGCCGATTTTAGTTTTTCTGGGACATGTTTTAATTTTATTTCTATTTTCTTGATTTCCTTTAATGACTGTATCCAACATTTTGCTTTATCTTTTATTGCAGACATAATGATATGTAAATTTATGAACTGATGATGGAACTGGACTCCGAAACGTTTTCCTAATAAATATGATCAAGTTCCTTGAAATTGTCGTTTTTAAATTCCTCATCTTATAGATGGTTGCGTGTTTGCGGATACATTCGGTTTCGGGGCTTATCGAATTTTACTATTTTCTTTCGCCAAAGTATGTACTCGTATTTGGTGTGAATAACACGAAAATGGCAATCCTTTTTTGGATAAACTATTGTTTTGGTCCACTTTTGGAGCCAGTTGCTATTATAGCTAGGCTACATTATGTTGCAATACGATTAGAAACACATATCTATTGGATGGATTTCATTTTGTTGTTTTTTTTCTCAACAATATAGTTAACATAGCAAGAGCATTTTATTTTTCACAATCGGAAACTTTTTTGTCAATATTTTTGTATTATTAGATATATTAGCAAATAATTTTATAATAACTTCCATGTAGGAGTTATAATGGTTTTATTTCAATACAAGTGTGCACGGCCCGCCAAAAATGGGATTCAATACTTTTCATGAATGAATTTTCAAGATATAGATGATAAACAAATATAGTATATCCATCCTAACAGTACCCGTGATGAAAAATATTTTTGTACTTGCGCACCGTTGAAACTCGTATCACAGATACGACCATTATAACTATCCTTATGAGCGTGAGTGACAGAGAAATGGAAGAAACAGACACCAAACAAATAAACCAAGGGCAAGGGTATTATTAGGTAGCAGCATGACCAATGGAAATGCCGAGGACAATGTCATCGTTAAGCTAGATGGACCCATGGAAAAATTCCGCCAACATTATCTACCCTATGCTATCCTAATTCTATGTCGTGTCTCGCACCGCCGCAAAGCACGTTCACGACGCGAAGGCCTAGCAACATTACATTACATGGTAGCAACTGCGGTTCTTGTAGGCCCTACACCACTAATGCGTTTTCTACTGTTGCCAATACGTAGAACGGAAAGTCGGGTAGATTTAAAATGTTTATGCCGAGCACATATGCACAAGAACACAAAAAGCTCTCTTGACTCGGAGTTTCCCTCCGGTGACAAATCACCATTAGTCAAACATGATTACTTCGGGCACAGCTATTTACAAAATTACTATATTTAATTTAATGTCTTTTAATTATTCAATATGGCCTGAAAGCTGCACAGAAGCGACATGGTTAAGAAAAATGGGCAAATTACGGCGATCACAACAACCTATCCAATACTACTAACCTATCCTGATAAATTTTCAAACATTTAATTTAATTTAATTTAATTTAATGAAGGCATCTACGGATGCTTCATTTCCAATCAAGCCTGTTACATATCACCTTGTACATTGGTTTTCAAATGCCTTATAACTAACGCCAGGACGCCATGACGCTTTCCCCCGGTCAAGACCGGTACCCATTTCAGACATCTGGGTAGAGTGGGGTATTGTGCTTGGAATTTTTCTCCTATACCCAACAGAGAAAATCGTCATATCATTGCATGTACAGACGATTTTTCAATGTTACACTGAGGAATTCGGTATCCATGATACCGCAAACTCAGACATCCTATGTTTCTTAAGAAGCGGACACCGAACTAATACATAAACTAACATACAACGGGTATTATTAGGTTAGATGATTGTAAAAGTATCGGTATCGGTAGTAGTATCGGTCAGAGTATCGTTATTTTCAAGTATCGGAGTATCGGTATCGGTATCGGCCAAAAAATGGGTATCGGTATCGGCCAAAAAAATGGTATCGGTACATCACTAGTTCACGCAGCCTCATCAACTCTCGAGAGATTGATTTTTTATATTTTTTACGGCCTTTCTTTCATTTCACTTTCATTCTTATTTCAAATAAAGCGGGGTGGACTAGTTATTTATAATGGTATCATATGACGAAGATGAATTATACCTGTATTATCCGAAAACCCTTGGTAATAGGAGTTTTAGTCAAATATATAGGCTAGCTATGAAAATACAGAGTTTTAGTTTCCGCCAGTCTTTGAAGTCCTACCGAAGACTTTGAAAATATTTGAACAAGAAATTCTTTTCGGATTCATGTTTCTTTCAAACCAAAAATAGGTAACACCATTTACTCCATCATTCTGTTTGGGTTTACCACTTCCGTACGTTGAAATGATTTCGGAACTGAAACACTTTATAATATTTCATCAAAATGAATCATCACAAATTTTAGCCTAACTTTATTTGTACGTGTTTTAGTAGCTTCCACCTGTTTCGTAAGCGAAAAAACACTAATTTATACCACGAAAGAAAAACCTGAAGAACTACACGCATACTTCGAATCAAATCCGACGGTTAAAATTTAGGGCCGTGTTTCCGCTATTCCTCATTGCTCAATGCTCTGCAAATTCTTGTTACATCTTATGGCATATACACTTGACGCATTAATTTGAGCAAGCGAAAAGTAGTGTTACACGTTATTCCCTATCAACACACGTTAAGACGTCAATCGCTATGAAAGGTATTTAGTAAATCTTCATTTACCCCATATGTGTGGAAGGCTGAAGCAGTTATGAGCGTTACATTTCAGTTAGACCTGTTGAACTTCTCTGAGAATACTACTTGTTCCTAAGTCGCATGTGTGTACGCTCGTTAGTTCTAAGGTCGTACGATTTGGATAACTTTTTTAACTCTCATAACTCTGCGTGCTTCCTGAATCATGCCGGAAGGGTAAGTCAAAGGGGCGTGATAGAGTGATGTCATCTATAGTATGGGTTTTCTATAACGAGCGTGAGTGTGTCGTTGAAGTCATTTGTCAAGTAGTTCGGTTGTTAAGAGTCGGTTAGGCCTTAAATGCGTGTATTCAACCGAATGCGAGTGGTGCTTTTTGCACTCGAGTGTTCCATTAGTTCCATAGGGTGTATGTGTTACTGACGTGTAAACATTGGTACGGATTAAAGATAGAATTGTGCTATAGGAGTTTTGGAAAATGCACTTATTACGGTAATGACGATTTATCTATTCATGACTATTTTTATGGGAATAACAGTAAAATGGGCCGTAGAACTAGAATTCTTATGATTACAGCGCCTCCCCTGGTTTGTCACGTAGGTTTGAACTGGTTGAACCTCCATTTTGGCATTTTTGTATGCAATAACACTTTCCTTTCACAGACTTAACTTCTTAAGGAAAATTTTTCTCACGTAATCTCGGTCAATACCCTAAACATCAGTAAAATTGCCCTAGCATGGTTTTTTCGCATAAGCAGGTGCTTACTTCCTTCATAACACGTTGATTAAAATTGCGCGTGTTGTACAGTTCATTTGGTTAGGTTGTGATTTACAGACTGGAAATATCGATGTATTTGCTGGAATAAGTTTCCGTCCTTTGCAAAAAATACGCAAAATGTAAGATCTCAATATTTTCATGGTATGGTAATATTAATTCCTTCAAAAAAGGACACAAAATGCTTCGAAATTTTAGACATTTACAATGGTGTGTGTATGATAAATTTACCTTGTGGTACACATTTGTCCCTCTCCGTGGTCTAGGTATTGAATTTTAAGAAATTATGCTTTGAATATGTATGCTTCCACGCCCTAATAAATTGCCGAAATATCAGTAAAGATATAGATTTAGATTACGCTTTAATTTGTCTGTAAATACATTCTTATGGAATGCTTACTCGAGTTGAACAAAAAAGTATTGGATGTATTCCATAGACCCTGAAGCTTACTTAGTGTGGATATCAACAGCAAATTACACGTGTCAAACATCTGGAGTGTCTAAAGCATTGATACAGGAATATTATTAATTGCCCTAATTGTCATTTACTTCGAATTAATTCCCTTCTAGTTGAATTACCTGTAAATTAATAAATTCCCTAAATTGAAAGACGAGCTCAGGACGGGAACTGGAGTCCTTGTCGAGAAGCAAAGGGTTAAGCCGCACTTGCGCTCGATGTGGTGCGCCTCACGATTTATCATTGAGCACGAGGTAAGGTTTGAGCAATTGAAAAACATCCCTGATTACATGCAACATTACGATAGCAAACCTTCCATAGACAGCGTTAACATGGAAACGTTTCAACTGAATTCTAGTTCTACTACAAACTGTTAATGCGTTTCCTTAAATGTCGAATCGCTTAAGCGATTGACTTGGTTTCTATGAGGTAGAAGCTGTATATATATTAAGGACGTTCTTTTCTGATATAACTCCGAATCTGAAAAATCCTTGACCATGCTTCAATGAACTAGTGGAAGCTGACTTAAGATTAAGTAACGACGCCGAACATGAGTGTGGGAGTGACATTTTGTTCGCCGTTTCACTTGACCTGTCCTAAAGTACTGTGCGTTAACAGATTGTTACTAAATTCATTCTCAAAGGGTTTTAGGTTACCTTTAGACTGTCCCCGTACTCTAATAGTATAAAAGGGGTACGTGAAACTTTAGTGTATATATTTTTATGGAAGCGTGTAAGATCGACTACATCTTGACCCAGTAATTGCCAGTTTCTCGAAGTAGTTCTTTTGTCGAAGAGTTTTTCCATGATACCTTTCGCACAATTGCGTTGATAAATTCTGCAGTTTCCTTGGTTCTAGCCTTTCAACCTGGAAGCTTGGTAGGCCTTCCCTTTGTTGAGATAGTGTTTATCATGTGATGTAGATTGCCATCTAATTAGATTTTCTACTCTCCAGTTTCAGCACTTGAGTTGTTCTTCAACTTTAATCCTGTTGCATAAATTTCGTCCACAACATCCTGTTTCTATGCATTTGGTGCGTAGTAAATTCCGCGTTCCCTCCAGTCAATTCTAAATGGTGCATTCTTCATTCCTAACTTGAAGACGCCTGTGTTCTAATCAGAGTTTTCACTCTGATTTCATCAGATCTGTGCTCCTACTCAATTCGATGCTTCTATTAATACTAGGGTCCTCCCTTTTACACGGTTTATTATTTGAGAAGTAGACAGAGATAGGCATTTTAGTGCAATTTTTAACTTCAACTTAAACTATAGTGAGTAATTTTCCCGAATAGGAAACATTATCACCCTTGTGGGTTCATTAAACTTGGATTACGTCTGCATCAAAATTTAGTTCCCGACCACTGGTCGATTGTCTCCATTATTACAATTTCTTTGATGTACACTGCTCATGACATCTTAAATCTATAAGCACGAGTCGAACTTGAATGCTGTTGAAAATTTCAATCCTGCGTTCTCATAGATAACTAACGTAATACTCCAGAACGATCCATGCAGTGGTTTTGAGCGAAGAGTTAAAAAATACCCATTTCGGAGAAAGTCTTCTTTACGGATGAAGCTTGTCTTCAACCCGATCTAATCTTTAATTGCCATAATTTTCCCGAAAGGCGTATGAACAACCCTCATACCATCCCTGAACTTGGATACCATCACTATGCTGTCAATATTTGGGTAGGTAACGTTCATGATCAAATCATTAGCCCATACATTCTGGCAGAGCATCTTACTGAGAATGTTTACGGATCTTTTCGTAAATGTCCTTCCTGATTTATTGGCCGTTGTTCATTCAATATTCGTACAAAATTGTGGTTTCAGCAGGAAAGAGCTCCGGCACATTTTGCTATGTATGAAAGACGTTGTCTTGACCTTCAAATTCGAAATCGATTCATTGGTCGTAATGGTCCTGTGTCCTGCCCGCATAGATGCCCTGATCTCATTCCGTAAGATTTTTAACTTTTGTGCCTGCGCGTGAAGTCATGTTCATGAAATACCCCGAGTCGGAAGATCCTGTCGCTAGAAATGCAGTCGCTGTTGGAGATATTGAAGAGTTGCCTGGAGTCTTTGGCAATGTACGCAACTCCCGACGTCGGCGTCTCGCTTCTACCCATGCTTAGGGTAGACATTTTGAAAAATTACTCTGAAGAGGTTCCCTCAATTATTAAGTGTATTGATTTTTAATTGCCCTTATCTGTACCAATACAATGTAGCTAATAAGCATTCTTATTTTACGTATCAGGTTATCTCGAAAAATGAGAAGTTGTTCAACTTTTCATTGATGAAATTCTGCTTAAATCGATATTTTTTTATAAGTAGCCGAACATTGAACAACGATTTTGTAACACCCTGTGTTATGAGATAACTAGCCACTCCAGAGTTGAACTCTGTCGTATCCAAATGACGGCCACATTTTTAGGTTAATGAAATAAATATTACCGTTTTTTTTTTCTTGAATTATAGTTCATGGAACTCGGTGGACGTATACTTTTCTCCTCAACATTTAGCATAAAGGAACTATGCGAGCTGATTTCCTCGTGTCCTTCTGAAAGATTGTTCATCAATAGAGGGGGTATTCATTGCCGGTAGCGGCAAGAGCTCGTCAGAGGCAAGTATGCTGGATTTTTAAGAAAAAAAAGCGCCTTGTTGCTTATCTGCTGAATTAGTTCGTGCTCATGAAACATGTTGCAAGTGAATTCAGTTCTACCGGAGAGGCTACGCACCTGATTAATCCTTCATCGTGGAGGAAGCCAGAGTACCGCGTAACACAGCTGCTGTAAGTTATTTTTTCACCTGGGTTCCGAATTCGTTATTTAGGGACCTATCCTTCCTGAGACAACTAGAGGAAGCTGTAACGATAAACTGCACCTTTTTGATCTCTCGGGTTAAAACATGCGACACTTTCGAGGGGACCGTGCACCTTTAGGAGTTTTCTGTTAGTGAATCAATGCTTATGAACGTTAAGAGACTGGTAAAAAGCATGGAAAAAATAAGGGTCACTTAGTAGAAAATGGTAGATTTGCTTCATAGAAAATGAGTTACGGCAAAGCAAACAGAAAATGGAAAAGGGAACGGGACACTTTACTCAACAAATATCAATCAATAGGCATGGAAAGAGTGCCATTTGAGAGATGCACACTTAGGCAACACTACTGAGGAAGGAATGTTTGAAACTCGTTTTGGTTTCGGAAAGGTTTCGAACTGTAAAAATTTCGAAGAATTGCTAAAAAAAAGTTTTTAATGACCTGCCGTTTTTACCTAGTTCGAAGCTCGTAAATCACTACCTCGGGGCTGTAGCCCGGTTATTCTTTCAGAAAGTTTCTATTCTTTACACCAATAATCGTAAGAGTAGCATTTTTTGAGAATTTTAGGTTTCCAAAAATAATAAAAACAAACATTTTTTCAATGAAACCTCTTGAGTGTGCAGAAAATTTTTTCAAATTTCATTTTCATGATTGAGAAAAAGCTACAGAACATTTGCGCTTCAAAAAATTAGTTTAGTTCGAATAAATATTTTTTGGCAGCTAAAACGGCTCCCTCGCCACCAGACCCCCCCCCCCCCCCCCCCCCCCATATTGAGCGTTTCGTTGCGTGCACGCCGGCGAAATTTATTGTGGATGTTGAGCACACGTATAGCTTCAATTGGAAGCAAAACAATTTCGTGAATAGCTGTACGGTGGCCTTGATATTTTGCCTGCAACGTGCGTTACCGGTGCACACGGCCCCACAGGGGTCTAAAAGTTGGGAATCTATGGGAATCGGCGCTCTCGAAGGAATATGCGAGGTCCCTAGTTGGGTTACATTGGCCTGCGTTTAATTAAGTAAATTTCTCGATGTAGCAGATATTTTTTTTTTTTGTGTTTACTACTGTTCTGATTTTTCAGCACTACTTTTTCCTTAACATTTGATCTTGCTTCATCAACTTCTTCCTCGACTTGAATACCTTGTGCATAGATTCAGCGTTTCCTGAACTTCATACGTAAATTGTGCCCTACCTTTTTTTTTCCTGGAAACGCCTTCGCTGCGGTTATCGATTTATGAACTAATGTCGGATCAAATCTACCTCGGGCCAGGGAGGGGAATCTCATAATGTTGTAGACCGACGGGTAGTCACGACTTCATTTTTCTTGAACACTGAATCAAACTATTTGAGAGGATGATTCAGTTAGGCTTTGCACATTTTCACAATTTCTCACTGGAATTGACTTTCATTTGAATTGATCGTGTAATTTCAGTTCAAGCAATTGCTATCAGTGTCGAATTGAGCTCTGTAGCTTCGGTATCAATCGCCAACCGTAACGAAAATTCAGGTTACTGGATTTAAAAAGTTGAGGTGGCAATCCTTCGCGACAAGAAATAGAACTATCGTACTGGTGATTTTTTTTTCTGGTAAAACGAACTCCGTGAAATATTATTGTACGATCTACTCCTACAGAAACTTCTGGGCTGACAATACGTCTCTCATCAAAAACCTGATCGCAGTTGCCTGTGCCATGATCATCGCGACCTGCGTCTTTCTCCTAGCCTTCCTGCCATCGGGTACGTATAACGTTGAATCGTTAAAGGCTTTGAAACGTCCTTGATGCCGTCAGTTACGTAGGCATCAGTATATTTAACATGGTCGACTCTGTAGAAAAACAATTTGTCTAAATTAATAAACAAATATTTTTCTAAACTACCTAAAATTAGTTAGAGCAGATCTTGGAGTAAAATGTTGAGCGGAACGACGGACAACAAAATATTTAGTATCCTACAAAATGCGTGGGTGAATGCAACTGCTCCAGAATTGCACTTCTTGAAGTCCTCTAAAATATAATTGGCCAAGTTACACCGAATGAAGTTATATTATTAATATAGAACTTGCAGTGTTCAACTTGAATTGTAGAATAGCGTTATGAAACTAATGCTTGATAAATTTTAATTTCCAGACGTCAGTGTGGTAGCCACCATCTTCTTGAGCTTAACTATAGCGGGATCTTCGGCGTACATTTTATACGTGGTTATAGCTCAACTGTTCCGCCTCTTGAAAAGAAATCCTCCGGCACCAGACGTAGAGATGGGACCTGTGAATCTGATAATGGATAGATCAGCGTACATGCATCCTATTACAATAGATAGACCGAGAGAGATGCCGTGGTCCAGAACGTCACGTCGTGGCAACACGAGCTCGAATTCTCGTGCAGCAAACGTAGAGTTGGGACCAAATTATCAGATAATGGACAGATCAGCGTACTTGCATCCTATCACAATAAGAAAGCCAATGAAAATGCCGTGGTCGAGAGCACCACGTCGTGGCAACGCAAGCGTGAATGCACCAGTGATGCCCCCTGTTTTCTTCTCTTCAGTGCGTTCAGAATCGCGTTCAGAATCTAGTTCTTTCAATGGGAGACAGACGCAACCATCTCCTGAATCTGGA
Organism: Morinoia aosen; assembly: GCA_030386875.1. Taxonomy (NCBI): domain Eukaryota; kingdom Metazoa; phylum Arthropoda; class Malacostraca; order Amphipoda; family Talitridae; genus Morinoia; species Morinoia aosen. The sequence goes on along the minus strand of CM059557.1, from coordinate 29,598,702 downwards.
GCCTCCGCTATCGGAGGTACTGACTTGGCTGAAGCCTCTACTTCAGCCCAAGTTGTGAGAGAGAATGAAACTCTTACGGTCGGAACTCAAAGTTGCGGCGCTACAGCTTCAGAAGTAGACGCTGGACGAGCTATTCGCTTGGAGCCTTTGGAAGAGTTTCAGTCAGTGTCTGAATCATCAAAACCGATAAATTTCCTTATTTCGGAGACTGGAGAATCTGAGGGAAATTCTAAACCTGTCTCCAATGTAGAGTCTCCTTCCGTTAAAGAAAGTACAAAGGAAACAAGCGTGTCTTCATTCTGCTCTAGTCCCTGTTCGACAAAAAGTGAAAGTCCCGGCAGCCCGCTCTCAGATGCGCAAATTATGCCACCAGAGCTTCTCGAACAGATTAGGTCAGTGTCTTTGAGTCGCCTAATTGGGCATAATTGAGTGGCGAAGTCAGCTGCCCCATCACAAACGCGTCAATAGCCTGCAGCTCAGTCGACCTCTGTGAAAAGTTACTTCACTGAAAACCTAAGATACTTTTTGCAGTATTATCGTAGCTACGACATCCCTCTTCGAAGCTTGAAGCACACGAGTGTGCAGCCAGAGCACCTTCAGCGTATTAAATGATGGCATGCAATGAAACGTCAATGCCTTCTACCTCTCGCCTGTCAACATGGGTGCGTTGAAAACTACACAACAGAAATTTTTCGTTCAACATCAGGTGATGGTCTCAAATTTATAACGGACGATGTTGACGAGTTCTAAGCATTTTTTATCATGGAATAGCTTGAAATATTTACCGCTAAAATCTTGAGTACCGTGCCGAATTGTCACTGCATACTGCATCGGGTAATGGTCATTAAAATATTGTTAACGACAGCTTCGGAGTTGTGCTAGAAGAAAGTACTGACGTTTAGTTCTCTTCGGTAATTACTTAGCAAGTGAAGCAATTCCTACAGCAAAATAAATTATACAAAATCTTCTCTACATAAGTTGGCTTCATAAATCAATAAACTGATGACAGAAATTGAACTTCAAGCACTTGGGCGGGAGCTCCTTTGAGCACGGCTAAAAACTTGTTAGTTTGACCATTGAATAGCTGTGAAATGAAATCACGTCATGCCCTATATTAATATAGAAATGTCAACCGGGCACCTTTGGAGCTGCAGACCCTCGGCATGAAGTGATCATATTTTAATATCAGTTGCAGTTGATGTTTTTTAATTAGTTTTCTGTGCACCATCATCTAATCTCCTTGCAGATCTGTGTATTTTTTTAATTTAAAAAGTTTGGACGACTCTTTAGCTTTACTGTGCCGTCTAATATTTTTTTCCATCCTAAATGGAAAGCCTCTAGATGGACGCCCTCGATCAGGTGTAAAAGTTAGTTGATCTATTACCGTAAAGATCATTCTACACTGGTTTTTATACCAAATTTTTAAGTGTTGGAGGTTGTATGTGTGGTTATTTGATTGAATATAAAAGTAACTGACTTAATTTCCTCGTCCTTCAATCCCTCCGAGCCCGAGGCCTGGATTCTAGGCACTGATATTTCGGTATGGTTTTTATTTGTAATGCCGAATAGTAGAATTGAAACGAAAGGGTTCAACTTCAATGAAGACCCATTTCATGCAGTGATTGAAAAAAATCATAGATCCCTTAAACGTCTGACAGGAACCTGTGGGAAGGTTGCGTATAAGTCCTCGCTTCTTGACCGAAAAAGATCAATTACACAAAATCGCTCATCGCCATGAATGATTCTCTTTCTAGAGTTCGACTTTACTCTGGAACGAATTTGGGTGGTCTGACCCCATTGTGTGGAGCACCTCCGCACGCTATCTGCGGGATGCGTATTGAACATACTTTCCCTCGTTAATCGGGCTTCGCCCACACATCACAGGATTCATCTATCACCGAACACTTAACGAAAGCATTTCTTGTGAACTTCATGGTAACGAGTGGCTGCGACCTGAGTACGGTATACCTGAATAAACGGAACGATGAGGTAAATCCACGGCTCCAGCGAGTTGTTAGCAATGAATTGGGCCTACATCCGCTCGAATGATATTTAAGGCGCTTGGCTTTTTCTTAATTACTCTTTCTTGTAGACCGACCATTCAGTTCAGTCTCGGGTAATAGGACATATGCTTTGGCTCACCGAAGTATAATTGGCGAATTTACTGCCAGGTAATGTAACAATCGATGCTCTTGCCAAACCTCTATATTCTACCCGAAGAAAAGTAACCGCAGTCATTGTAGTGGGCCGTGGTGATACAAGGTGATAATAAACTTTTTTCAGAGAAAATAGTTTTACTTTGAATTGGAACGTGACCTAGACGAGCTCTCCGTGTAAAAGTACGCAATTGTGTGCAAGGTTTCTACGCACAGAAATAACTTTGGTGCGTACATGTGTTTGCGCACTTGTACGTACATGCATGCATTCGCAAGTACTAATGTGAGTGTTGCTTGCATCGCTCGTAGTTTTTAGCGCACGCGAGTGCGTACTTGCGAGTACGTACGTTCTTGCGTAAGCACGTACTCGTGCACTCTCAACCTTACCTGTTTACATGCGAAGGAACGTGCTAACTCGAATTCGCATGTGATGCCGAACGCACGTGCGTGCATCCACATGTGCGTGTACGTGTGTAAATTAGCGAGTTCTCACTGACGATAAGAACAAGATGAAATTATAATGAATAAATACCCTTAAATCTCGCTTGCGCTGTCGTTACGTACTTACTCAGATTATCACAAATGAACCCTCGGATACACTCCATTAGTATGCGTCTTGAATTTATTCTACCGATGTCATTCAGATGAGACTCTTCAATGTCCTTGTCGATTTTGATCATGCGAACGTTATTTCTCTTAGTTCCTAGTCTTCTAGTCTCTAGCAAGACGAATTATATTTATATATCATTTATTGATACGGTAACGAACTCGTTTCATGCCGATCTCGTGTCTTTTCCCATCAAATGGGAATTAATGCACTTCGACGAAGAATATAATTTACTGCTGAAGAAGTAATAACTCGTCTGACATTTTGAGAAATGCTACTTCAAGGTTTGAATAATGCTACGACCTGGGGTGACAAGTAATTGGGCGCTCTTCATGAACTGCATGATTGATACACAGCATTTGTGGGAGTTGCTGCAGCTGAATGGCAGGAACAGGAGAGCGCGCCTTGAACACGCGATGATTAGGACACCGTAGGCGTTGCTGTCGGGCTCGTCACCTCAATGACTTTCGCCAGTAACATTCACGGGCGTTCTTGTGATGTACAGGTGGAAACCTGGTGTTGAGTTACCCTGGTATTTATTAACGATTATGCTCGGGTTCTTTGTTCCCGGAGTAAATTGATTCGCCGAGGTGCGTTCTTACGGGTTACTGGTATCAAGATGTGCATGGTGTCCAGCAAGCAGGCGCGCCGTACCAGCGGCCTCTGCTATCCGACGTCATAAAGCAAGCTCCTCCAACCATTTCCTTCACAAAGGCCCTCGCTTTCGTTGTGCACTCCCTTACGTCGGTGTTAATGTCCTGTTCTTAGAATTAACAATGTTTCATCTTCATACGTTAATATTTTCCTTGTAACGGTCACACCTATTACTGCGTCTAGCTGCCTTTCTCCGAACATTATTTTAATTTCTCCTTCGCAGTCTCTATCCTTCCTTAGGAGGTTTAAATTCCTCCTTCGAGGCCAGACACTCTGCATTCTCGTAGGACAGAAACAAGGTACTGTGGTAAGGTGCATACACAGCTGAGGATGACGTTTATGAAATGAAATAAGATCAAAAGAAAAAGAGGAAGTACTGAAATACTGGAGAGCAGTGAACCGATAAAAATCTATTTCGGAAAAAGATCACAAAAATATTCGATTTCAACAAAAAAGAATGCCTACCTGACCAACAACACGAGACCTAAAATCTACCCCATGATAGGGCTATTTTTCATGGACACAATAGCCATATCCTCCTGAGGGAAAACTGAACAAAGATATTAGGCATGGGATGATACAGAATACCTCTAGGTAAAAATATGCTCCTTTAGGGCCGATTCATTTTCTTTACGACTCAGAGGGTAAGTGCGATTGTACGTCAATGTTGACCGAGTTACTTAATCGTGATTGTCATATTTATTATTAGAGCTGTGCCATTGCATAACTTGCATATATGCACTCCAAGAGAAATGCAGAATGTTTTATGCAATGCAAAGAATTATCTTGTGCATATGCACAATCACATATGCAACTTTTTCCTTGATCCACATATTTTGTACATTAATGGGACATCTAGCATACACACTCTCAGTTGCTACAGCAACATCTCAAGTTTTACCCGGTGCGCTATGTTCAGTACCTGATGCTCAGGTTTCCTACTTGACCTGATCTTCAGTTAAATTTGGTTCATAAATAAAACACAATAGAGGTGACCGAACTGAATTTAATGGAGTTTGAAGTCTTTAAGAATTGCTTATGTTTTTAAGAATTGTGTAATAGTTTTTGTAAACCTAGTGATAGTTTTCTTGTTTCGTTCTCCACATAGGCCTCCGTATACGTACAGTGTGTTAGAGTAGAAATGCAACTGTGAAGTTTGTGTTAATTCTCGAAACATATGCTCTTAGTGAATTAATTATTAATACCGTTGTTGTGCTCTGCTTGTTTATGGAAAATGAGAAAGAACTCGATAAAGTTATCCCTCGAATTCTGAATATGCCACGAATTCTCGAAATTTGCATCATAATAGTGATTTAGCTTCCTGGGCTTATATAAGGACAATCAAATCTGCAATTGACATAGTGATCATATGCTGATTTGAATATTCCTTCAAAATTTGGTTATTCAAAACCAAATGCAAATGTTTGGTATTCGTGTGATGTCCGGAAAAAAAAACATTTTGAAACATTTAAAAAAAACATTTAAAAAAACTATTGAAATTTACAGATGTATTGGATAATACGAGGCGTGTCCGTCAAAATAAGTTCCAAGGATTTTTTTAACATCAAAAAACTGGTTTAATTGCAAAGAAAAGTTCATTTTTGGGAATTTCAGCCTTTCTTTTATTTTTCTACATAATCGCCGTTGCGTTCTATGCACTTCTGCATTCGAGGCACCCACTTCTTTGAACCAGAGTCATAGAACTCTGCCGCCAGTCCGTGTAGAAAACTAACAACCGCGTTTTGTACCTCTTCATATGTCTGGAATTGGGTTCCGCCAAGGTTTTTCTTCAACTCGGGGAAGAGATGGAAGTCACTTGGTGCTAAGGCTGGGCTGTAGGGTGGGTGAGACACCATTTCCCATCCAAATCTTTCGATGAGGGCTGTGGTTCGATTGGCAGTGTGCTGTCGGGTGTTGTCATGGTGAAAACGCGCTCCTTTTGTCAGCATTCTTCTTCTCTTGTTCTGCATTGCACGTCTAAGATTTTTCAAGGTCTCACAGTACCGTTTAGCATCGATTGTTGTCCCGCGAGGCATAAACTCGCACAACAATACGCCCTTTCGATCCCAAAAAACGCTAGCCATGATTTTCCCGGCAGACAGGATTTGTTTGAACTTTTTTGCCCTTGGCGAAGAAGGGTGCTTTCACTGCTTCGATTGTTCCTGTTTCCGGTGTCGCGTAGTGTACCCAGGTCTCGTCACCAGTAAAAATGGAGTCCAGAAATTCCTCCTCGGTTGCACCGTGAAAAGCGAGAAATTCTTGGGCCGCTTCAACCCGCCTCTGGTGGTCTGCAGTGAGCATTTTTGGTACCCATCTTGCGCAGACCTTTGAATAGCCTAAATGTTCAGTCAAAATCTTGTCATTGTGGTTTTTTGCTGACCTCCGGAATCTTTTCGCACAGATCCCGAACTGTAATCCGTCGATCATCAAGCATTGCCGCTTCGACTTTGGCAACTGTTTCGTCGGAAACCGATGGCCGCTCTGCACGGGCTTCGTCGTGGACGTCTGTTAGGCCATTTTTATAGTCCCTGACCCATTTGCGCACCATCCCGGAGCTCATACTCTTCTTTATACACTTGACTAAGTTCTTCGTGAATTTCCTTCGCCGATTTCTTCTTAGCGGCCAGGAAACGAATAACAGACCGCAACTCGCAGCTGGCGGGAGACGAAAGAGGAAGCTCCATCGCTGACGGCTGCTGAGCCAAGACCAAACGTCGCAGCGACGCTGGCTTGGTAAGGGATTGGAGTGAGGGAATCAAACAACCTGCCTCTGTTGCCTGGCCGCGCATAGAAACGATCCTAGCGCCAGCGGCAGCCCGTGAAACTTATTTTACTGACATGCTTAGTATGATGATGAATGAAGAAATGAGCAAATTTCTTTCAGTATTCTAATGATTACCATTAGAATATATGAATTGCGTTCATTCTTTACGCCATCCCAAAGTACCACAGAGTGTAAGGAATGATACTTTCTTGAATGAATTCCCAGAATATGACTTTCGAAACGGAAATCTGTTTTGTACTTATTTTCGGAAAACTGCAAGTTTGTCATGCAATATATTATGAGAGTATACACCGTTAATGTCAAAATATCTGCTGCGACTTCATAGATATGAATAATGAAGATGATCCTTTTGGTTTCGCATAAAGTCAACCGATATTGACCCATTTTCATTTACGATAAATCACCGAAAGCTAGTAGTTTAAGCTCCATGTCACATTTAACGTACGAAACCAACTTTTAGTGTTCGCCGTGGCCGAGTGGTTGAGAATGCACCCTTCCGTGAGGGTGTCATGGGTTCGAATCCCGGCGCTGCGCGGCGATTTTCCCCGTTGGGTAAAAGGAAAACTCAAACACAATACCCCACTCTACCCAAATATCTGAAATGGGTACCGGCTGGACAGGGGAGTAACCGTTCTGGTGATAGTTATACGGCATTTGAAAAACCCATATACAAGATGATATTTATCATGTTTAATTTATCGGAATGAAGCTTTTTTCTAGATTCTTATCACGAGAACATCTTCCCATGATTAAGGATGTCAACTCTATTTTGCATGGCTATCCCGTTGAGGAACAAAGACCAACCAACCAAATTTGTTGACCAACGAAGTAATTGGTCAGCTCTTTCCATCTGACATGGAGGATATTAAATTTGCTCCCCTGGTGTTCGATATAGAAAGAGTATTTTTGCAGTACAAAAGTATTCTTGCCGATAAGCGAAATAGTGTCCTATTGGAAAACATTAAATAGTCTATTATTATTAAATGTTACCACAAACGTTGAACCTTGTTTTACTTTGAAATCATGGGAAATCCAATTTTTATGTTTTCTTCATTAGTAGCAAATGCTCGATATCGTAAATATTGAATACTATTGTAGTGAATCATTACCTTAGAGTTCAATATTTACAATATCGAACAAGTTCCAACTAACTGAAGACGGTCATTCAGCAGTGCATATGCAAGACTTGATCGCATATTGTTTGCATATAAATGCGAGTACTGTGCATACGACACTCCGCAATCGCATATATCTAACCTGAAGTCGCATATTTTATGCGCTCTTGATTTCATATGCGCGTGCATATATGCCTGTGCATATTGGCACAGCTCTGTTTATTATTCTCGCGGCACAACCTCTACATGTGTTGGCCCAGAACCTCCGGCGCTACGTTGTGAAGTTGCACGAAGTTCCTCAATCGCTTACGTAATTAAGATTCTAAACGGCATCTTTTTTTAATAAAAAGAGATAGCTCGCCCTTTCGAGGAAAAAGATTTTCAGTAGGCACTATTAATGGTTAATTACATCTTTTTACCCATGTATCCAATTAAAAAAATCGAGTTATGACGTAGAAAATGTGGGAGACGTAGCTACATGAGAATACTCATGATTGATTACAACTATGAAGTGAGGTAAATATTTGCCTTGAACTGTAACTAAAAATACGCAGAGAAAATTTGAACGTTAAATGCGAAAAACGCACAACTATATCAAGCATATCTAAAGTAAAACCCCGTCTATCCAGCGAAACTAGAAACGATATTAATCTAGTAACATCGATGAAAATCATCACCCCTAAATCTCACTGTCAGAACTACTACTGATGTTGAGCCACGCCGTTGAACAATTGTGTAACTTTATAGAACTATTTGTGAGTCCGTAGTATCAAACACGATCACAACGAAAGGCTTAGTAAATAACTGACACAAACTCATATCTCTAAGTAATCTTGACTCTTAGTATAAAAGTGATTAGTATTTTCAACGTCTACCTTTTATGGAAACGTATTTGCTTTTCCGTCGAAGAAGTTTCATGGATGACCTAATCAATCGTAGCCGATTCAGGCAATAATTTCTAGTTACAGGATTTCGACATAGGTGGGCAGTTCATAATGCTTGCTAGCCAACCGTATTAAGACGAATGACGATGTTTGTGTTATCAACCACCATCTTTTACTTCTTTAAAAGCAGCTAGCCTGCCGCCCTTATAAGCAGGCAGCTAACTTATCCCGAAGAAAAGAACAAATCTAGGACAAAATTCAAGTCCCCGCAGCCCGAGACCAAAGCCAAAGCCGAATCGAAGCCCAAAGCCAAGATCAAATTGAAGCCCAAAGCCTAAATCAAATCGAAGCCTAAAGCCAAGATCAAATTGAACCCCAAAGCCAAGATCAAATTGAAGCCCAAAGCCAAGATCAAATTGAACCCCAAAGACAAATGTGTTGAAAAAATATACTATTGTTAAACATAACGATTTTAGAGTAAAATTTTAATGTTGAATTTTTGAGTAAATCAAACCAGGAAAATATAATTTCCCTCTTACAAGATAACTACAGATATTTGAAAAAACAAAAGTATAACATATACATGCGGGGAGAGGGAATTCGCATTTCCCTGGCTGCACATTGTATTATTCTTTTCCTCTTATATCAAGAACACGAACGGTTATAAATACATAACTCCGACCAAAATTTCCGGTCATTTTCCTGCAGGATTTACACGCTTGTATACACTTGGATATTAATGATTATTACCTAAATTTTAGGTTGGAACTATGTTCGAAGGCGACATAACCCATTAGGGTACAGGTAGTCTAGTATTACTTAAGCTTATTCCCAACAAAATGTGAGCACTCTCGAAGAACCTGTTTTGTCTGTCTCGATCCGATGGTCTGTTGTAATTTATATCGTCAGCCATTTTGGCGCTATCGGCGATATGACAAATTCCTCGAACAAAAATTCGTGGTAGCCTACAGTATTGTCCAAGAGGAAAACTTTAGGGTGGCATCAGAAACTATTTCAAGAAAACGAAGAGCAAGGACCATTCTGTATTGAATAGGAAGCTGGAAATCTACTTACAAGGTTGGCTCCCACGTGGGATAGAAACAACTCCATCGACGGCGACTGTGACGACGGTGACGGCGACTGTGACGACGGTGACGGCGACTGTGACGACGGTGACGGCGACTGTGACGACGGTGACGGCGACTGTGACGACGGCGACGGCGACTGTGACGACGGCGACGGCGACTGTGACGACGGTGACGGCGACTGTGACGACGGTGACGGCGACTGTGACGACGATGATGGCGACTGTGACGACGGGGACGGCGATTGTGACCACGAGGACGGCGACTGTGACGACGGAGACGGCGACTGTGACGACGGTGGCGGCGACTGTGACGACGGTGGCGGCGACTGTGACGACGGTGACGGCGACTGTGACGACGGTGACGGCGACTGTGACGACGGTGACGGCGACTGTGACGACGGTGATGGCTACTGTGACGACGGCGACGGCGACTGTGACGACGGTGACGGCGACTGTGACGACGGTGACGGCGACTGTGACGACGGTGACAGCGACTGTGACGACGGTGACGGCGACTGTGACGACGGTGACGACGACTGTGACGACAGTGACGGCTATATACAGGGTGTTTCAAAACAAGCGATACAAAAGTGCACACGAAGTAGAAAATTGTCAAATAAACACTTTTTCTTTCATGAAATTCTCCAAAAATATCGGGTTTTTAAATTATCTGTTAATTGTTTTAGAGGATGAAATTTAATGGCACAATTTCTCGCATTATTTAGTTTGAATTTATATACAAAAATTGTTCAAAATGTGTTCCACCTACCTCGACGAACTTTTGAAATCTTAGCCTTATCGACGGCCGGGTATTAGGAAACACTTTGAGAAATCACACCAGCAGCCACTGCAATTCTAGCCACGAAATCTTCCTCACATTCTATAGGTGTAGCATAAACAAGGCTCTTCATGTGTCTCCAGAAAAAAGAAATCGTGGAGTCATGTTTGGTGATCTAGGAGGCCATGCAACAGGACCATTTGTAAAGTCAATTAAAAATTAATATTGCGAATACTTGTGTCATTAAACTCCATCCTTCAAAACAATAAAAGCTATTATCTCAAAATCGCAAATTTATTCGAAATGTTTCATAGAAGAAAAGTGTTTATATGGCCATTTTTTACTTGGTGTAGAATTTTTTACCTCTTGTTCTGAAATGACCTGTATTTATCGTATTAACTAATTAAAATACACTGTTTCCGCTTATTTTTCTTCCTTCGTTTTAACTGTGTTCTGTAACTTGAAGTACGTCAATAATAAGTAAATCTAAACTTTGTAAGCAGGTCATTGGGGATTTTAATTGTTGCTATGATTCTAGTTGATTTTCAAGTTCAAAAAATAATAGCGGATAACTTATTTGATGTTCGAAAGTGTCTGTACTAACTTGTATTGTACCAATGTCCTCTCACTCACGGTACAGAAAGGGAAACGGCTAGTATGTAGGTAATTTTAAGAAAAGTATCATTTTCTGGAGTAAAAAAGTCGAACTTGACCTATTAAAACTAATTAAGCAAAACGAAAATGGATGTAAAATAAAATTCTACTTTGTACTCATTCCTAAACTTTAAGCAGAAAATTACTTATTTATTTGTAATTATTTCACGTTATAAATATTGCAATACTGGCGGGAGCAACGAACGGAAAGTTTGTCTTCCAAGCTAATTACGCTATCTGTTATTTTCTATTACTCTTACATTTTCGAAATAAGGTTACAGCTCTATGAAAATCTCCTGCAGTTCTGGTAATTCCTTTTGACTTGGACCTTATAAGTTCTTTCTCTGTCTCTATTTGTTCGAGCCAAACCGGCGTTTCACGTTCTCCAGCCCTGGTAGGTGAAGTGTTTCCCGCTGCTCATTTAGTCTTTGTTTTTATTTATCGTGTGTTTTATTTTCATTTTCGATTATGGCTAGATGGTGAGTATTAAATGACAGTATACCTCTTAGACTGCGGCCTTTGTCAGGTTGTTTATCCTTGGACGGGGGTGGTGGATGGGAACTCTGTCAGGTTGTTTATCCTTGGCAGGAGCGGTAGATGGGATCTTTGTCAGGCTGTATATCCTTGGCAGGGGCGGTGGATGGGATCTTTCAGGCTGTATATCCTTGGCAGGGGCGGTGGATGGGAACGTTGTCAGGCTGTATATCCTTGGCAGGGGCGGTGGATGGGAACGTTGTCAGGCTGTATATCCTTGGACAGGGGCGGTGGATGGGAACGTTGTCAGGCTGTATATCCTTGGACAGGGGCGGTGGATGGGAACGTTGTCAGGCTGTATATCCTTGGACAGGGGCGGTGGATGGGAACGTTGTCAGGCTGTATATCCTTGGACAGGGGCGGTGGATGGGAACGTTGTCAGGCTGTATATCCTTGGACAGGGGCGGTGGATGGGAACGTTGTCAGGCTGTATATCCTTGGACAGGGGCGGTGGATGGGAACGTTGTCAGGCTGTATATCCTTGGACAGGGGCGGTGGATGGGAACGTTGTCAGGCTGTATATCCTTGGACAGGGGCGGTGGATGGGAACGTTGTCAGGCTGTATATCCTTGGACAGGGGCGGTGGATGGGAACGTTGTCAGGCTGTATATCCTTGGACAGGGGCGGTGGATGGGAACGTTGTCAGGCTGTATATCCTTGGACAGGGGCGGTGGATGGGAACGTTGTCAGGCTGTATATCCTTGGACAGGGGCGGTGGATGGGAACGTTGTCAGGCTGTATATCCTTGGACAGGGGCGGTGGATGGGAACGTTGTCAGGCTGTATATCCTTGGACAGGGGCGGTGGATGGGAACGTTGTCAGGCTGTATATCCTTGGACAGGGGCGGTGGATGGGAACGTTGTCAGGCTGTATATCCTTGGACAGGGGCGGTGGATGGGAACGTTGTCAGGCTGTATATCCTTGGACAGGGGCGGTGGATGGGAACGTTGTCAGGCTGTATATCCTTGGACAGGGGCGGTGGATGGGAACGTTGTCAGGCTGTATATCCTTGGACAGGGGCGGTGGATGGGAACGTTGTCAGGCTGTATATCCTTGGACAGGGGCGGTGGATGGGAACGTTGTCAGGCTGTATATCCTTGGACAGGGGCGGTGGATGGGAACGTTGTCAGGCTGTATATCCTTGGACAGGGGCGGTGGATGGGAACGTTGTCAGGCTGTATATCCTTGGACAGGGGCGGTGGATGGGAACGTTGTCAGGCTGTATATCCTTGGACAGGGGCGGTGGATGGGAACGTTGTCAGGCTGTATATCCTTGGACAGGGGCGGTGGATGGGAACGTTGTCAGGCTGTATATCCTTGGACAGGGGCGGTGGATGGGAACGTTGTCAGGCTGTATATCCTTGGACAGGGGCGGTGGATGGGAACGTTGTCAGGCTGTATATCCTTGGACAGGGGCGGTGGATGGGAACGTTGTCAGGCTGTATATCCTTGGACAGGGGCGGTGGATGGGAACGTTGTCAGGCTGTATATCCTTGGACAGGGGCGGTGGATGGGATCGTTGTCAGGCTGTATATCCTTGGACAGGGGCGGTGGATGGGATCGTTGTCAGGCTGTATATCCTTGGACAGGGGCGGTGGATGGGATCGTTGTCAGGCTGTATATCCTTGGACAGGGGCGGTGGATGGGATCTTTGTCAGGCTGTATATCCTTGGACAGGGGCGGTGGATGGGATCTTTGTCAGGCTGTATATCCTTGGACAGGGGCGGTGGATGGGATCTTTGTCAGGCTGTATATCCTTGGACAGGGGCGGTGGATGGGATCTTTGTCAGGCTGTATATCCTTGGACAGGGGCGGTGGATGGGATCTTTGTCAGGCTGTATATCCTTGGACAGGGGCGGTGGATGGGATCTTTGTCAGGCTGTATATCCTTGGACAGGGGCGGTGGATGGGATCTTTGTCAGGCTGTATATCCTTGGACAGGGGCGGTGGATGGGATCTTTGTCAGGCTGTATATCCTTGGACAGGGGCGGTGGATGGGATCTTTGTCAGGCTGTATATCCTTGGACAGGGGCGGTGGATGGGATCTTTGTCAGGCTGTATATCCTTGGACAGGGGCGGTGGATGGGATCTTTGTCAGGCTGTATATCCTTGGACAGGGGCGGTGGATGGGATCTTTGTCAGGCTGTATATCCTTGGACAGGGGCGGTGGATGGGATCTTTGTCAGGCTGTATATCCTTGGACAGGGGCGGTGGATGGGATCTTTGTCAGGCTGTATATCCTTGGACAGGGGCGGTGGATGGGATCTTTGTCAGGCTGTATATCCTTGGACAGGGGCGGTGGATGGGATCTTTGTCAGGCTGTATATCCTTGGACAGGGGCGGTGGATGGGATCTTTGTCAGGCTGTATATCCTTGGACAGGGGCGGTGGATGGGATCTTTGTCAGGCTGTATATCCTTGGCAGGGGCGGTGGATGGGATCTTTGTCAGGCTGTATATCCTTGGCAGGGGCGGTGGATGGGATCTTTGTCAGGCTGTATATCCTTGGCAGGGGCGGTGGATGGGATCTTTGTCAGGCTGTATATCCTTGGCAGGGGCGGTGGATGGGATCTTTGTCAGGCTGTATATCCTTGGCAGGGGCGGTGGATGGGATCTTTGTCAGGCTGTATATCCTTGGCAGGGGCGGTGGATGGGATCTTTGTCAGGCTGTATATCCTTGGCAGGGGCGGTGGATGGGATCTTTGTCAGGCTGTATATCCTTGGCAGGGGCGGTGGATGGGATCTTTGTCAGGCTGTATATCCTTGGCAGGGGCGGTGGATGGGATCTTTGTCAGGCTGTATATCCTTGGCAGGGGCGGTGGATGGGATCTTTGTCAGGCTGTATATCCTTGGCAGGGGCGGTGGATGGGATCTTTGTCAGGCTGTATATCCTTGGCAGGGGCGGTGGATGGGATCTTTGTCAGGCTGTATATCCTTGGCAGGGGCGGTGGATGGGAACGTTGTCAGGCTGTATATCCTTGGACAGGGGCGGTGGATGGGAACGTTGTCAGGCTGTATATCCTTGGACAGGGGCGGTGGATGGGAACGTTGTCAGGCTGTATATCCTTGGACAGGGGCGGTGGATGGGAACGTTGTCAGGCTGTATATCCTTGGACAGGGGCGGTAGCTGAGGTCTATTACAGCCATGCGGAACCATAGATGCTGTTTCCGCTATTTGTCATGTTACTTATACTGATGTTCACTATATGCGTGAACGTTACCGCACTGAAATGTTTGCTTAACAAAATAGTTTGCAAATATTGGTTTGCTTATTGATCACCTCGGAACTGTAATGCCTACCATACATATCGCTGCGGCAGGATAACCAGTCTACTCCTTGGCGCCTAGCCCTGCGGGAAAGAAATAACTACGGTTTGTACTGATAGCGCAATAGCTTCGATATGGACTTACCTGTGACGCAAGTTAGATTGTCTATCTCCAGTGTGAATGTCTATTCGTTCATTTCGAATTGCATGATTTTGTCGAACCGAAAAAATAGATGTCGAGATCGAACGCAGCTGTAAGCGTGAAGGAGCAACGGAAGCTATCCGGAGAATGTAACTAATAAAAAAAAAAGTTGCAAAGAGTTGAGTTCTCCATCATTAGGACTTTACTGAACTATACGGATCACTCTCTATTCAGTACCAACACTAAAGAAGTTTCCATGAAATGGAGGGTGTACTAGTGTCGTTACCAAGTTGCAGGTTTTTCGACCGACAATATATATTATTCACGAACTGTACCCATTCTTTGCGCCGTAAAGTTCGGCTCAGTGTGTGCTCGCCTATAATATTTGGTAGGTAAAAACTTCTTGCCCTTGCCGCCTGTTTTGTCGCATCCACGCATGCCATAACAGGTGCAGCATTCTGTCGTTCTATAAGTTTATCTTGGGTAATGTGGTTGATTTTGAACATCTCTAATAGTGTTGCATTGAATTTTTTCGGTACTTCCTTTCGATGAAAAGTTTGGGTAGCCCTGTTTGACATCAGTATGATTTTCGGAACGCCTACGAATTTTTTACTGCAACATTCGATAGCGCGTCAAACTGTATTGGAATATTTGAACTTAAAATCTTTTACGATTATTTCATCAAAGCAAGCCAGTTCTGCGATACTATTTACTGTGCCAATAAATTAAACAGCGGAGTTTTTCAGACATCAGACACGACTACACTGTCGTTGAAAAGGCTGATCTTGTGGCAGTTGAATTCACCGCATGACGTAACAAAGCTATGTCACAGCTCGTCATATCCCGTAGGAATCTTGTCAACAAGATTTTGTTCATGTTCGTTTTGTCAATGCGAGCACATCAATATTATTTTCATTCTTTGCTTGTTAACTTTGAGCAGGACATGCATTCATGCATTTTTTTTTTTTGTTTTTTCGCTCGACTTCGGCAATTGTAAAGTTTTAGCTTCATTTGGAATGATGCTCTCTTCTTTCCTTCGTAAGAATCTGTTGTTACTGGATATATCCAATGTCTTCTTAGTGCACTAGTTTACACAATTAAAGTTTCTAAATCAATTTGATCCTAATTCATTTAGGTTTGCAGCATTGACAAAATTTGTGGCCTGCTCGGTAATCTGATCATTACTTCGTTTTCGAGAGCCATCTTACTCCTGTTTGTGAATTGGATTTATTGAACCTAAATCTTTTCATTAGATTTCGAAAACTTCTTAACAAGCGGCTACGACTTTAGAATATTGAGTTCTTTAATTTCACTAGTAAGCACTTCGTTGAATGTCGGTATATCTAGAGTAACGAATGTCGTTGAATAATGCTTCGTTTTTCTTGAAGCCTTTTACTAACTAACAAATGGAAGCCAGACTTGAAGTCAAATATTGAGCAGAGGCCTCGCCTGTACGAACTCGATATAATCTCCCTTTCATCTGGGTGGCCTCTAAATCAAGTGTTAATTACATTGAAAATGTCAGCAGCAGTAGTTGCAGTTTGCAGACGCTTGCAAAAGTCTTTCATTTTTTTATTCTTTAAATAACTAATATAATGTTGAGAAATTTGCTCTATTTGTAGTATCATAAAGCTGCATGCTGAACAGGTCTGCTTCAGTACTTCAGTTTCATCCTAATTTTAGATAATAGGATGAATATTATCTTTAATTTCGTTTACTTTTTAGCCCGGACTACATGAATTCAACAGCATGTAAAGCTTCAGTGGCCCTACATTATGTAAAGGAATGACCCACTTTCATCGAGCGAGAGCTTCTTTAATACCAAATTTTGCCAACAAAACTCTGCATCTTCGTCCTTTAACACGTTAGCCACTTTGAATTAAACTGGAGTAGAGTATTCCATTCGAACTTTGTAAATTATGGCAAGAAATTTTGTTGTTGGCAAACATTAACAGGAAAGTGCCTTCATTTAGCTTCGACATTCTTCTGGTTGGTAATTTTTTTATATATTTATACACGCACACCTAAAATGTGTAACGCTGAGAGAACATAAAGTTTCCAGCTTTTGTCTGAACATCCTACGGAATGGTATGCAACTGGCAACTGTCATCTGGCTGAAGTGAAGTTCGCGAACCGGTTAAGTAGTATGTAAATAGTTGGCTATCGACCAACTATTACGTGCGTTCTTTAGTAATTTACCTTTAATATATTTTTCCCGTTAAAGTTTCTCAATTCGTTGAAAGATGGACTGGCAACCTCATTTGTAGGTTGCGATCCACAGTGATGGGATATCACTGCTCTGGGCTAAATTCCTATGTGTAGTAGCAGTTGTTCGTCACTCTGACCAAATGATGTAAGGAAACTGTCTACTTACTTGGCATAGTTCACTGTGCTAGTATTTAACAGTTATATCAAATTTTGCAGGGGCAGCTGGCTGAGCTTCGACGCCGCCGAGTTGGCGCTCTTCAGCTCCGTGGTGATCGGAGCAGGAGCAGGGCTGGTGGCAGCGTACCTGTGCGGTGGTGAGCGTGAACATCGGCGGGAGGAATTATAATAGGCGGAATTTTGCTGCAATATTAACTTGAAGAAAAAAAAATGGAGTAAAACAAATGAATAGTTACTACAGTTGAGAGTCGAGGCAGAATGTCGTTCATAAATAAGCGAATACGAGATGGTAGTTATGGCGGTGGTGCTTAATATCATGACTTATATAGAAAGTATTACGTAGCCCACCCGCGTTGCACGATGAGGCTTGAACAAATATTAAAAAAAAACGATAGGTTGCAGAATCCTGAAAAATCATAACTTCAGAAGATTCTAGTCATCTAACTAGATACAAAGTTCAAGCTGTCGATCAAATGCTATAAGGTATCTGTAGATAAATTACGCTTTCGAAATGCATCCCAATTTTGAACTCCATGATTTTCTCCGGATATTTTTAAATGTTTGGAAAGATACTGAACTTATGTTGACATATTTATTTGTACATTATCTACACCTGCTCATCTTGTAGACTGGAGTTCCACGTCAATCGTCGGCTTGATCGTACTTCTAGTAATCGGCATGGTTGGTCACGTGCACGTCTTCGTGAAGTTCTGCATCAACGCCTACATCTTTGGAGAAGCCCTTCCTGGGCTGCAACCCAACGGTGTATTGCATTTGCCCGTCAATATGCCGCTGAATGATATCTTCAATTTCAATTTGAACGAATTCCGGCGAGCTCGGAGAGGATAGTTAAAAAAATGTCATTCCCTTCAAAGTGGTAGCTGTAAGAGCAGAGAAACATCTGTACAAGCTACCGAAATGAGTGACGAGCCTTCTACGCTACGTCAAAATGAGTCATCTCCACATTTGCTATTCCTTTAACATTTTTTGATTTGCGTGTGTAACAGGTCGCAGATTTTATCTTGACGAGTGACCAACGGTTTTACTATAAACACGATTTAGACTTTTAGTTTTGTAGTGATGACATGGTTTTGATGTTCATCTTACGGGAAATTGCCTTTTATACGCAGTAAGTAGTGATGCAGTGTAGAAATCTTCATGAAATAATAATTGTGTCGGGTATAGTAAAAACTTGACACGCTTCGCACTTCACTTGACCTAATGAGCAGCCTAAGAAGTTTTTATGTGGTGGGACTTTTTTGGCATTCGCGTGTGACCATGTGTTTTACAGTCAATTTTTCTTGTGGCTGAACCACCGCAGAATTGCGTTGAAAAATACTTTCGGACTATTTGGCAATAAATAAGGTGGCTGTACGTGGCACGCGAGGCTTCTCTCCCACGGAGACAACTCGATAAGCTGCTTAGCTCCTTCAGCATACGACCGAAGTTCAAATTTTGATCAGGGCCAGGTAACAGACAATAATTGTCCTTCGCCCATCCTGCCAACCTATGAATGACTTACTCATAGTGTCGTGCGCACCACGACCCTCTCCTGTTCTTGAAACGCTGACTTGAAGAAAAATTACTGGTGTAGAATACCATCACCGGACGTGCATTTCCTGAGTCCCACGAAATTCGTGTAAATAGGTCATTTCATTTAAATTTTATTTCAATCCACTCGTGGGTGAAGTTTTACGATCTAAATGATTCTCTTCGAACGGCGAGCAAGTGCTATTAGTTGCTAGCTAGCTCATATTTAAGCATTCAAAAGGTTTTACTCTTGCCCATCGCAAAAGTTAGAAATTTCTTTAACATTTTTTCCGGTAAAGACGAAACAAATGTGAATCGAATCACATTTTCTAGCCACGCTAAATAAACCACGATGAAGAGCGCTTAGGTATTATAATACCGAAGAGCTGCTAGTGGTTCTGAACCAAAAAAGGTTTTTGAACAGCGGCATGATGGAGAACTGCCGAACACAAATTAATTTCAGAACCAACCATCCGAGTGGGTAGCCGTATCTTGTGAAAGCCCAATTAATTTTAACTTTCAATTTCAAGACGAATGTAATGTTCGCACTGCGAACATTTGTTACTCTCGTTTTTACGTTACAAAGGCGCAGACAAAGCAATTAGAATCGTGTTGAGGGCGAGCCGTGGTATATAAATCAGCCTAGTGTCTTCACTAGTCCTGTTTGAAGTGAAGGAATATTGAAACTGATCCAACTCTAAAGTATCTTCCACATTTCATAAAAATAACAGCTTGGTGCGTAATAAAAAGGCGTATTTTAACAGTTTCTGCTGTCCCATTGTACTTGACCAAATACATGCTAACCTAAAGGCACCTGGAGGGGATTGAGGTTGGATTTAGTTCCGAAAGCAAGCGAACGTAATTGAATAAGATTGTTTCATCTTCTGCTTGCCACAGTAAAATGAAATAGGCTACGCACAAAATCCTCGGCTCGTACGACAAAATCTTTCAGCTCAGAACGAATAGAATTAATTGCACCTAAGTTACAGAAGTAGCTCGGATAATTTTATTGAATTATAACTAGAGCTGTGCCACGATGCACGTGCATATATGCAAGCGCATATGAAATTATGCGCGCATAAAATATGCGGCTTGAGGTTACATATATCCGGTTGCGGAGTGTCATATGCACAGTACTTGCATTTGTATGCAAACAATATGCGATCAAGTCGTGCACATGCACTGCTGAATGACCGACTTCAGTTAGTTGGAACTTGTTTGATGTTGTAAATATTGAACTCTAGGGTAATGATTAAATACAATAGTGTTCAATATTTATAATATCGAGCATTAGCTACTAATGAAGAAAACATGAAAATATGATTACATAAGATTTCAAAGTAAAACAAGGTTTAACCATTGTGGTTACATTTAATAATAATGTACTTTTTAATGTTTTCAAATAGGACACTTTTTTTGCTTATCGGCATGAATAATTTTGTATTGCGAAAACACTCTACACCGTACATCAGTGAGCAAATTTAAAATTCTTCATGTCAGATGGAAAGAGGTAACCAACTACTTCGTTGGTCAACAAATTTTGTTGGTTGGTCTTCGATTCTAACCAGGATAGCCATGCAAAATTGAGTTGACATCCTTAATCATGGGAAGATCTTCTCGTCCTAGCAATCTAGAAAAAAGTTTTATTCCAACCAATTCAGGATGATAAATATCATCTTGTACATTGGTTTTTCAAATGCCGTATTCCTTTAGCACCAGGATGGTTACTCCCCTGTCGAGCCGGTATCCATTTCAGGTATCTGGGTGGAGTGGGGTATTGTGTATGAGTTTTCATTTTACCCAACGGGGAAAATCGCCGTGCAGCGGGGTTCGAACCCTTGACACCTTCACGTATGGGTACGTTCTCAACCACTCAGCCACGGGAGCACTAAAAGTTAGTTGCGTACATTAAATGAGACATGGGGGTTAAACTTCTAGCTTTCGGTGATATCGAAGAATAAAATGGCTCAATATCGGTTAACTTTATGCTGAACCAGAAGGATTATCTTCGTTATTCATGTCTATGAAGTTGCAGCAGATATTTTGATAACAGTGTAAACTCATATTAGATTGCACGACAAACTTACAGTTTTCCGTAATAAGTAAAATACAGATTTCCGTCCCGAAATTCATATTCTGAGAATTCATTTTCTTAAGTATTATTCCTTACACTTTGGGGCACTTTGGAATGGTGTATCTAATAAAGATTGGTAATCATTAGGATACTAAAAAAAATTGATCATTTCTTCAAACATCATATTATCCAATACATCTGTAAATTAAAATTTAAAAATTAATACAAAATTTTGCGAAATAGTTCTCATAACCGTCCTCTAGGTAATCTCTCTCATTCCGGACATCCCAGAAATACCGAACATTTGCATTAGGTTTTCAATAACCAAATATTGCAGGGATATTCAAATCAGCATATAATCTCTAAATGTCAATTGCAGATTTGATTGTCCTTATGTAAGTCCAGAAAGCGAAATCACTGTAATGATGCAAATTTTGGGAATTTGTGGCATATTCGGAATTCGAGGGATTATCTTATTGAGTTCTTTCACGTTTTTTATGAGCAAGCAGAGCACAACAAAAGTATTTATTATTAATTCACTAAACGCATATGTTTCGGGAATTGATACAAACTTCACAGGTGCATTTCCACTTTATCACATTGTAAGTATAGGTAGGCCTATGTGTAGAACAAAACAAGAAAACTATAACTAGGTGTACAAAAACTATTACACCATGCAATTCTTAAAAACTTCAAACTCCAATAAATTCAGTTCTGACACCTCTATTTTATTTTATTTATAAACCAAATTTAACTGAAGAACAGGTCAAGTAGGAAACCTGGGCATCAGGTACTGAACAGAGCGCACCGGGTAAAACTTGAGATGTTGCTTTAACAACTTTTAGTGTGTATGCGAGAGATCTCATCAATGTACAAAATTTCGGTTCTAATAACCAATTTGTAATATTACATCAAAAAAATAAAATAACAACATTCGTATTACAGCATATATGCAATGATATCGTGCATATGCAATATGCATTTTGCATATTACATCTGTTATATTGCATATGCAAAATTGCATATGTGATTTTGCATATGCACAAGATGATTCTTTGCATTGCATAAAACACTCTGCATATCTCTTGGCGTGCATATATGCAAGTTATGCAATGGCACAGCTCTAGTTATAACGGCAATGGCTGACGCACACTAGTAAACTGAATTATTCAGAAGGTATTGCATGGGTAGCCTTCAAATTAGTAAATACCAGCCAATTTTCTCGGTAATTTTAAATCTGCTGACAAAGTTGAAGTTGAGAAGATCCGCATTAGTGCGTACAAACAGTTTGATAACATGGCGCTTTAAATTCATCACTAGAGCTGTGCCATTGCATAACTTGCATATATGCACGCCGAGAGATATGCTGAGTGTATGCAATGCAAAGAATTATCTTGTGCATATGCAAAATCACATACGCAATTTTGCATATGCAATATAACAGATGTAATATGAAATATGCATATAATCTCTAAGTAGGAAATCACTGTAATTCACTAAACGCATATATGCTGTAATACGAATGTTGTAATTCGTTTTTTTTAATGTAAAACTGCAAATTGGCTATTAAAACCAGAAACTTTGTACATTGATGGGATCTCTCGCATACACACTATCAGTTGTTAAAGCAACATCTCAAGTTTTACCCGGTGCGCTATATGTTAAGTACCTGATGCCCAGGTTTCCTACTTGACCTGTTCTTCAGTTAAATTTGGTTTATAAATAAAATAAAATAGAGGTGTCAGAACTGAATTTATTGGAGTTTGAAGTTTTTAAGAATTGCATGGTGTGATAGTTTTTGTACACCTAGTTATAGTTTTCTTGTTTTGTTCTACACATAGGCCTACCTATACGTACAAAGTGATAAAGTGGAAATGCAACTGTGAAGTTTGTATCAATTCCCGAAACATATGCGTTTAGTGAATTAATAATAAATACTTTTGTTGTGCTCTGCTTGCTCATAAAAAACGTGAAAGAACTCAATAAGATAATCCCTCGAATTCCGAATATGCCACAAATTCCCAAAATTTGCATCATTACAGTGATTTCGCTTTCTGGACTTACATAAGGACAATCAAATCTGCAATTGACATTTAGAGATTATATGCTGATTTGAATATCCCTGCAATATTTGATTATTCAAAACCTAATGCAAATGCTCGGTATTTCTGGGATGTCCGGAATGAGAGAGATTACCTAGAGGACGGATATGAGAACTATTTCGCAAAATTTTGTATTAATTTTTAAATTTAAATTTACAGATGTATTGGATAATATGATGTTTGAAGAAATGATCAATTTTTTTTAGTATTCTAATGATTACCAATCTTTATTAGTTACACCATTCCAAAGTACCCCTAAGTGTAAGGAGTAATACTTAAGAAAATGAATTCTCAGAATACGACTTTCGGGACGGAAATCTGTATTTTACTTATTGCGGAAAACTGTAAGTTTGTCGTGCAATCTAATATGAGTTTACACTGTTATCAAAATATCTGCTGCAACTTCATAGACATGAATAACGAAGATAATCCTTCTGGTTCAGCATAAAATTAACCGATATTGACCCATTTTTTTCTTCGATAAAATCACCGAAAGCTAGAAGTTTAACCCCCATGTCTCATTTAATGTACGAAACTAACTTTTAGTGCTCGCCGTGGCGGGGGGGTTGAGAACGCACCCATACGTGAAGGTGTCAAGGGTTCGAACCCCGGCGCTTCGCGGTGATTTTCCCCGTTGGGTAAAAGGAAAACTCAAACACGATACCCCACTCTACCCAGATATCGGAAATGGATACCGGCTCGACAGGGAAGTAACCGTCCTGGTGCTATAGTAATACGCCATTTGAAAAACCAATGTACAAGATGATATTTATCATGCTGAATTCATTGGAACAAAACTTTTTTTCTAGATTGCTAGCACGAGAAGACCTTCCCATGATTAAGGATGTCAACTCAATTTTGCAAGGCTATCCTGTTGAGGAACGAAGACCAACCAACCAAATTTGTTGACCAACGACGTATAGTTGGGTACCTCTTTCCATCTGACATAAAGAATTTTAAATTTGCTCGCTGATGTACGGTGTAGAAAGAGTGTTTTCGCAATACAAAATTATTCATTCCGATAAGCAAAAAAAAGTGTCCTATTTGACAACATTAAAAAGTAAATTATTAAACGTAACCACAATGGTTAAACTTTGTTCTCCTTTGAAATCTTATGTAATCCCATTTTTATGTTTTCTTCATTGGTAGCAAATGCTCGATATTCTAAATATTCAACAGTATTGTATTGAATCATTACCTTAGAGTTCAATATTTACAACATCAAACAAGTTCCAACTAACTGAAGTCGGTCATTCAGCAGTGCATGTGCAAGACTTGATCGCATATTGTTTGCTTACAAATGCAAGTACTATGCATACGACACTCCGCAACCGCATATATGTAACCTCAAGCCGCATATTTTATGCGCGCATAATTTCATATGCGCTTGCATATATGCACGTGCATATTGGCACAGCTCTATAATCATCACCTCGATTCTCGTCTTGACTTCTTCCCTGAAACCTAGGTTCAGTTGGTGACGAACACAGTTAACATTCGCGTCAGGATATCATTGAGACGGAGTCGCTGTATCAAGGTTGATGAAGTGCAGCAATGCTGTCTGACTACTGCTCGAAACTTCTGCGTGACACCAAATACTCGGCACACACGTAAGCCTACGGCCAAGTAATTCGAAGTGAACAGCTTAGATTACGGAAATTTTTCTGCAGTTGATTTCATGTGTGTATTATATGTTGAACTAGACACTACTATATAGATTGTTTGAATCGTGTTCCTGAATTTCACAATTTACGTTGTTAGTGCAATGTTCATTACTAGGTTTGTGACAATATGCACTGCATATTATGCGCCATATGCACTAGAAAATTCAGCCCATATGCAGTTGTTATATGCAATTGCTAAATGCATATGTATATTTTAAAATGCATATTATTGCTTTATGCATTTATTTTCGTGCATATGCAGTTGATTCCCTGCATATGCATTTAACTTCGTGCATATGCAAATAAATGAAATCGTATGCATTTGAAGATTTCCCATTATTTTTTTATAGAAGAAGCACGAACTGAGGTTGTGCATTTGAATGACACCTACAGCTGAGAAAGGATCTATTGAAGAGATTAGAATGGTTATTGAAATGTATATTGTTCATATTTTTATTGGAACGTATAACCCCACAATCAAGACCAAGATCAAAAACTATAACAAGAACTGGAACACCGCATAAAAAAACAAGAACAGAAAGCACAAAAAATGAGTGACATACTCTTAATTCTAGACATGAGGATTGCAATTAATCTCAACAGTAAGTTTCAGATTCTCAAAGTTGAGTTTTCTTCTGTTGTCCGCCAATACATTCTTGTATTGTGAGAAAACTCTCTCAACGTCACAGGACAGTAGCGAGGCGTGAAGTAAAGCTGTCATTTCTGATCGGCTCAGGTGCTTGGTTGATTCGGCTGCGTTGCTCTTAGTCTTCTTAGATTAACTCCCTCTCAAGACAACATTTACATCTTTCATCAATGAGTAGCCTTCAGTTTTCGATAACACTGACACGAGTTTACCATAGAATCTCTTGTCGTATATTTCGCTCAAATTCTCTTCAATTTTCATCATGTCGACTGCTTCAGCTATGGGTAAACCTTGCGATTCAAGCTTCTCAATGCAGGACACAATTGGTGAAAAATTTGCATCAACAAGTGTGAGAGTTGTTCTTAAATCGACTTCTTGTAAGAGCTTCTGCCATTCACCAATACATAATGCTTCGTCTTTATCGGAGCATAGTACAACAGAACTAATTTCGTCAAAGTATTTCGAATGATACGTCGCCGCGCTGAGCCACGTACCCCATCTTGTTACCACCGGAGTTGGTGGAATTGGCACATTTTGATGGAGTTCTTTGAATTTTTGTACTATCTGGGGTGTTTGGACGAAGATGCTCTTGGCAGATGAAATTAATCTGTTTACAGATGGGTAACAGGTTCGGATTAACTCTGCAACTCTATGGAGAGCATGAGCTAAGCAGGTTATGTGGATCATCTTGGGGAACAGGACAGCCATCCCTCGCATTGCCTTAACCATGTACGGTGCGGTATCAGTGCATGCAATAAGAATTTTCTCATACGGAATCTGTTCAGGATAAATAACTCGCATAGAATCATTCACGAAAGCAGCAATTGTTGCATGGTTGACGGCTGGCAAGACTTCGATGTTTGCTAAATAACTTTTCTTGCGCTCTTGCTCAACACCCAGAACTCCAAATACGAAGCAAGCTATGTAACGCTGTTCAACATCGGTTGTTTCCTCCAGTGATATCCAAATTTTTTGACCTGTGGCTTTTTTTTTATACTGATTACTTTCGCTTTGTGTAGATCTGCAACATAATATTTCCTGAGAGTTGTTTGGTCGGGTATGTTTCTACCAGTGTACTTTTTCATGACGGACTTCACCTCCTCATTGCTCAATTTATTCAGAGGTATGTCTGCTGCTATAAAGGCTCTTGTTAAATCTTCATGAAGCTCTGATCTCTTGACGTTTGGCTGGCTAGCGGCTGGTTGACTGTCATCTGATTGACCAGAATGCTCCTGACTGGAACCAGGTTGAGTGTTGGTTTCCTACTGGGTTGATCAATACGTGATTCTGCAGTTTCATCGTTGTTCCTCAAACGCTCTCTGTTCCTGACATGTATCCTTGTTAGCAAATGTTGAGTCACAAGGGATCTCCTGGAGCTTGGTATCTGGAGTAAGGCTGTACTAGTTAGGTATATTAAATAGTTGAATGCTAGATTGGTCAGCTTCAATTTATAATTTCACTATGCCAACAATATTTCAACATTATTCATTATTGAGCATAATAATTATGAACAGGCACAATTAAGTAATCTTTAATCAAACTTACCTCTTCTTGACAAGGAATAAAGAACAAATATCCATCAAGGGCTTCATAATCTTCGAATTCACGTGCCATGTCACGAAGGCGCTTATCTTTGTCCACTTTAGGCATCGAACCAACTGTAATTCTTCAAACCTATTTAGATAATATACAGATTTTGCTTTATAAAGAGATTTAGTGAAGTTACGTTTCCGCAATGCACACCGAAATATTGGAGTTCAAACTTTCGCGAGTTCCAGCGATAGAGGCTGTTTTCAAACTTGACATTACATACTTTTAAAATGAATTTCATTCTGTAAAAAAGCCAATATTTAAGCCATATATTTCCAGTTTTCATCTCCCACATGCAATTTATATTTACGAATAATTTATTGATTTTCATATATGTATCTCTCGATCTGCACATGAATTATTTTAAATGTAAGGCCATTATGCACTTTCTTATAGTAAGATATAAATGCATATGCATATATTTATACGCATACATTTGCATGTGCAGTTTTATTTGCATCTGCATATTTTTCCTGCATATGCATAATGTGCAATGTCACAACCCTATTCATTACTAGAGCTGTGACATTGCATAACTTGCATATATGCAAGTCTAGAGGTATGCAGGATATTTTATGCAATGCAAAAAATTATCTTGTGCATATGCAAAATCCCATATGAAATATAACAGATGCATTATGCAAAATACATTACGCATATGCACGATATCATTGCATATATGCTGTAATGCGAATGTTGTTATCTGATTTTTTAATGTAAGACTGTAAATTTGTTCCTAAATCAGGAAACTTTGTACATTGACGACACCTCTCACATAGCTACTACTCTCGGTTGCTCAAGCAACATCACAAGTTTTACCCGGTGCGCTGTGTTCAGTACTTGACGCCCAGGTTAACTTCTTGCCTGTTTTTCAGTCGTTAAATTTAGTTCATAAACAAAATACAACAGAGGTGTCCGAACTTAATTTAATGAATTTGAAGTTTTTAAGGATTGCATAGTGTAATAGTTTTTGTACACCTAGTGATAGTTTTCTGGTTCTGTTCTACGCATACGCCTATACCCATACGTACAAAAGTGTTTCACCCTTTACCCGCGGCTCCTTGGGTCCGCATCAGAATTTAATAATATTTTGAATACTAGGCTCAAATGACCTATTCAGAGTAGATTTGAAAGCTTACCAAAAAAAAAAATTATCACAACACTGCTTTTAGCATGTTCCCAAAATGTTACCGTTGGCTGTTACTGCTCCCTCATATAACAGGATTTTTGGAAATAATGGAAAAACAGTTTCACCTATATTATTTTTATTAGAAAGACAAAAAAAATGAATTCAATCATAAACGCAAATGTAGAAAAGAAATAACAAACGTATAATACGTACTTGTATCCGTTACAACATCAAATATTGATTATCCATGTACGAGTAGAATATGGTCGAAATATTTTCAACTGTAACAATGCAACAGTATGCTAAAATGACTCAATTACACATTTCTCTCATCAAAACAGTTGTACAACTACATGAAAAAATTATATTTGTCTCGTTTCTCTACGCCATATTGATGAGCTTTGATATAATAAAAAATAATGTCTCGTTTCTCCATTCACTAGGTACCACTCAAGTCACTGCTTGTGATACAAATTACTGCATGTGAAACAAATCACTCCAGGATTTGTGTAACCTTTAAGTGCACTTCACAAAGTTGAGTCTCGTGTTCCTTTGGCACATGACACATCTTCTCTGCTTGCAGCTTTCATGGAAGTGGTTTACTCCATCATATCGAACATGAGCAACAAGGGCACAGGCTGATCCTCCTCGTCGGGTTCTTTCAGTTTGACGAGTCGACAAGGTTCTTGAAACCTCCCTTCTGAATTGAAGATAACTCACTTTTTTGTATGGGTTGGCCAGTGAATAGGAATTATACGCAGCAACAACTGTTAAATTGAAATCATGAGCAAAAAAATTCCACCACCACTTCTTAGAGTGAATTCTTGGCGCCTGCTCCAGCGCGTGCTACCTGCACTGTAAAAAAACTGCAAAAATACAGACAAAAACAGACGAATTATCTGTTAAAATGACACAAATTGCTACTTCTAGTCCGTTTTCTGAATATTATCTGTTAAATCAACAAATTCATCCGTAATTCAGTTCGATACCGGACAATTTTGCTAATTTCCGTTGTTTTCACGGGTCAAATAAAAATTACGGGAGTAAATTGAATTCTTCGTTGTCGTAACGGAATCTTGGAAGTAGTCCGTTGATCCAACGGCTTATCTTTACATCTAGGAGTAGTTTTAACAGACAAACTGAATATTACATGTAGATTCGACTGACTCCTCAGGGGATTATACGGAATTCGATTAAATTTCCATTGTTTCAATGGTCCGTAACAGTAAAAACATGATCAAATATTTGTCACAATTGCTGTTAATGTGGCAGTATGTCTTGTATCACTCTGTCGTCGTTTTACTTTTTGTTCAACCAACACATTACCGATTTGCGATTGTCAAGTATGAGATAAAAAATTAATAATTTTTGCGGAACAGCTTATTTTAAAAAATTAATAATACTCTAAGAATAGAATTTATAATATTAGCAGTGCGTAAAGAGTTTTAAGTTGCAAATTCATCAATTTGCCAACTAGAAATATATGATGGCCATGGCAGAAAGAGAAACGTTAATAAAAAGCCTGTGCAAATTTATTCAGAAAATTCCATTCCCTCTCATTTACGATGCAGACAACGCAGCGTAAAGATGGTATACAATTTGACGTATTCTGCCCCAGAATTGGATAGCCCGTATTTAAGTTGGCAAATTACCGTACTTAAACGTGTATATTTTCATGCTCTATGGATGTGAGGAACGTAATGCAATTAAGGGGCTTGTGCGTTTATACGTACATACATATGTTGTCCATTCACTTGTGTGTGTATATATACGTAAGTACATACGCGTAAACACACATACGAATAAGTGAAAAATACTATAAAAGTGTTCATTGAAATCTGTATGAATTTGCTAATAAGCGTGTGTCAGGGAGGAAGTTCATTTTTTTATTCATACATGAACTGTGCTCTGTGAAAAGAAAAACAGGAAAACATGCAGCATTTTTATTCCCATTTTTGAACTTATTTAAACATTACACAGTCTAATGATGCATGGCATACAGTAATGGAATCACATACTGTATTACCGAACAAGTTAATGCGGTATTTAAATTTACGCAAATAAAAATTACAATGTTGAAAAAGTGAAATGAAGCACGAGCCGTTTTCATAGCCTTATATATACATGAAGAAGTTATGTTAATCATTTCTAAATGATCAACGGACTAATTCGATCACACGACTTTATTTACACTCAACGCAAATATACCTTATAAGAGCAGGGGTTCTCAAACTTTTCTGCTGTGACTGAAACTGGAACAGGTAGTGACTGGAACTGCCCTAACCCATACTTGATTAGTTCATTTGGTGCTTTACTAAAATAATATTTTCTTTGAGAAACTTTGGTTTCCCGTGAACAATATACCAAATAATATAGAGCTGTGTTATATAGCTTTAATATAGAGCACACTTGTTGAGCTCATTTATTTTAAATTTTTAAATTTCTCTACTTCTTCGGAAAAGAATAAAAGGATAAAGAAAAATGAAGCTGTTTATTGAATGAAAGACACTCTGTCGTTGCCGTATTGAATTTATTAGTGGTAATAAATTCCACGATAAACTAATTGTTTTAGATGTAAAAATGAACGTTAGAAAATGTTTATCGACCTTAATTGAGTCGTTTATGCTCTCTAAAAAGCTAGAAATATTTTCAATTCATGTCCAGTCATGCGTTGAGTAGAATATATTTTCAACAACAGAAAGGACTCGTTACTCGTGTCCACTTTCGAACGTCTGTCGCAAACTAGTCCCTGTTCCTGGGCCCGGAGTGGAATTCATCGTAGTGGAATTCAGCGCAGTGGAGGGCATATAATGCATAACCTAAGTGTATTTTACATTTTTATATCATTGATACTAAATTTCAAAGGAATTGAACGTCCAGCTGGTTAAAGACCATTCAATAGAAGATCGTGAGCGATGCCAATTGGCCAATGACGGAACGCAAAAAACGTCACGTGACGAAAAATCGTCACGTGACTTTGTTTACAACTGGTTATGGCGGCCGTAAGTGATGCGAAGTGGATTACGGGAGTTAAAATGGCTCCTTGCGTACGCTTAAGAAAAAGTTTTTCGATAATTGATGAAAATAAAAAATGTTGAATGCAACATGCATTTGAAGATGCATTATATATCCAAAATGCCGAAGAAGTCTTGTGTGGAGTGAAGTGTAAGCACCTCTGTCCTTCGAACTTCAAATCCAGTTCCAGAAAGAGCTGTGCCAAACCAAGGTAATGTAAAACTTAACTAGAGTTACATCATTTATCCCAATTAACTCACTGAATCAAAGCTTCATAAATTAATAATGAGTTTCTTATTACCCATTGTTTGAAAAAAGAGTAGATTTTTGATTGACCCTTAATAGCATGAGTTAATGAAGAGAAAAATTTGTATGTGCTCTAACTTATGTTGTCATTGATGGAGGCCTAGCAAAATTAAATATTTTTTTGTGGAAACTAAATAAAAAACAGACAACCCCAAAATTTAATTGACATTAAGGTTAATATATGGTTTCCTTTTTATACAAAATTTAATAACAAATGCATTCTAAAAGTATTTTTAAAATAATTATTTATAATTGAAATGTCTTGAATTGGCTGTATTGCCTATTTATTTTGTATCTGAAGTAACTGTCTTGTATTAAATTACAATCACAATCTCTCATTAAAAGTTTTATATTTAAATGAGTGACTTACTTTAGATGTGCATCCATTGTTTATTACACGGTTCTTTCAGTTTGCTTGCGAGCAAACAATTTTTAAATTTCTATATTTAATAAATATAGCTCTGTAAAAATAATATGATTCATTATAGCATTTTAAAAATGATTAATAGAAATCTATTATGTAGAGTATTCACAATGCCATCTAAATTTCACTAGATAACCATGCATGATCCATTTCAAAAATTGGTCAATATTGAATATAATGTTGTCAACGAATTTCATAATTTCGTAGGTATAGATGGGCAATATAGTCGATTATAAGACGTTTTACATGAATGACATTCTGCTCGGCGATGCGTTATTTTTGAATTATTCAACTTTGAAGCTGGCTTGTGCGCGCCATGGAAGCACGCGGGGCTAGCGTAATTTAATTAATAACGGAAGCTAACCCCCTTTCACAAACGTAAAGAGGTTGGGTCGTGAGGGGTAGGCACAGTTCTTTTAGTGAAAATTATAATTAAAGGTTTCGAGTGACGTTTGTTTACATCGACGCCAGGGTGGCTGCCGCCATGGCGCCAACCGGCTGAACATGGCGGCAGCCATCTTCGAGTCGATGTAAACAAACGTCACTAGAAAGCTTTATTTATAATTTTCACTAAAAGAATTGTTGCTACCCCTCACGACCCAACCTCTTTACGTTTGTAATAGGGGTTAGCTTCCATTTTCATTGCTAAAACAATGACTGTTTTTGCGTTAAAAGGGCCATTCAGGAGCGCCGTTTGTATAACTTCAAACTTAAATAACTCGAAAACTAAGCATTTCCGGGCACATTGTCATTCGTGTAAAACGTCTTAAAATAGACTATATTACCCATCTATACCTACGAAATTATGAAATTTGTTGACAACATTATATTCAATATTGACCCAAAAATTGTTTTACTCTGAACACGTTCACTACGTATTGGGCCACATGTGTACCATTCGGTAAATTGCTCATTCAAGTACCGGTGTAAGTAAACGACATCTTATACCTGTTTCACTAACTGTTTAAAATATATCTGTTATCATACATTGGGAAATGTTATCATGCAATTGTATTTTCATATTTCTTAGAGGAAGGATGAAATTGTATTCAAGCACTACAGTAAATTTCCCAATTGTACTAGTTACAACCGGTAAATGTGTAGCGTTGGTCAGTAATCGACTTTTCACTTTTCAGTGTCTAAAGGTAGTTAATTAGATCAAAATAAACAAGTTTTCTTCTATGCACTTTCCGTCGTAAATGAATATTTTACAAGTTATAGTGGTAAATTACTGACCGCAACTCCAATGTTTGAAGCGGGAACTAATTCAAACAGCACGTCGGACGGCAACACTGCAATGCCGTCTCGCTTCTAGTTCGATCGTCATCAAAGGCGAAACCAACCCTACCGCTATACCTCGTTAAATACTCATTTACGACGGAAAGTGCATAGAAGAAAACTTGTTTATTTCGATCTAATTAACTACGTTTAGGCACTGAAAACTCAAAAATCGATTACTGACCAACGCTACACATTTACCGTTACAGCGTAACCAAACTTACCTTTAACAACCGTAGAAATGCAGTGAACATGTTAAATTATATTTGTTTTTCCTTTACTCATGGCTTGAATTTTAATTGAAAATATAATATCATGCAGGCTTCTGTATTTATATAGCCTTGTAGAGAAATATATTGTACCTACTCTTGCTTTACTTAGTTGTAAAATGAATGATTAGGCTTTGAGTATGCCAGCTTCCTATACTATATCTGGTCTCTGGTAAATGTTAAGGAGAGGACCATAATTGATTTTCCACTTTTTGGTGCCCTAACATAGTTAATTAGATCTAAATAAAAAAATTTTATTCTATGCACTTTCCGTTGCAAATGAGTATTTAACAAGTCATAGCGGTAAATTACTGACCGCAACTTTTGTGTTTGAAGCAGAAAGAAATTGGGCGGAGGGGAAGACTATAATGGACTCTCCCTTCCGACGCGCTGGAATGATGAGCGCAAAGACGAAAGAAATACCGCTATAGCTCGTTATTTCATGGGTGATAACCTTTATTGTGTTATTAACTAAAAGATCTTAGAAGTGGATTCAGGCTCTGCGGGGTCAGCTAATAATAAATTACAAAGTACCCAAACGTACGCTACCCAAACCAAACCTACTGCTATAACTCGGTTTAATTCTAATTTTCGACGGAATTTGCATAGATGAAAAGTTGTTTATTTTGATCTAATTAACTATATTTAGGCAGCAAAAATTAGAAAATTGATTATGATCCTCTCCTTTACAAATACCCTGGTCACTTTCAAAAGTGGCCTTTAATGCAATGAAAAGTGATCAAAGTTGTTCACATTAGGCAGCCATATACAGAGTTGGCCACCAGAGGTGACCATGCAAAGTGTACATAGAATTTGTTTTAGTTACTTCAAGGTAAACATAATCATGGGATCTGTCTGCAAAGTTTTGTTCAGGGTGACTGGAATTTGCATTTTCATGAACTTGAGTCCCAAATTGAAATTTTTTGACTATAATTGAATGAATTGAAATTCACAGGCTGAAAAGACTAAAAGAAAACTGGTCACTCAATAGAAATGAAACAATCATACAGGCAAAAACAAAGACCATTAATAAAATTAATACAAAAAAAACACACATGGATGTAATTGTAATTAGAAAAGGAACACACATTATTGAAGCCTTACATATCCATAAACTCAAACCTTCCCTCAATGAAAATATGAACAATTTTTTTGCTCTGAAATTGTTTAAAAGAACCGCGCCGTAAATTGTTGGAACAATCGTTGCAGTCCACCATTTCGCTTTATTCTTCGGCCAAGTGAACATGTGTTGAGAAAGTTAGTCTTGGTATTTTACATCCATGTGTGTTTTTTTTTTGTAATAATTTTATTAATGGTCTTTGTTTTTGCCTGTATGATTGTTTCAT
This sequence comes from Morinoia aosen, assembly GCA_030386875.1. Taxonomy (NCBI): domain Eukaryota; kingdom Metazoa; phylum Arthropoda; class Malacostraca; order Amphipoda; family Talitridae; genus Morinoia; species Morinoia aosen. Next base: position 29,564,284 of record CM059557.1, on the reverse strand, counting down.
TTCTATTGAGTGACCAGTTTTCTTTTCGTCTTTTCAGCCTGAGGATGATGCCTGTGGCATTGAAACGTTGCATTTTACCTATTGGCTATAGTGTGATTTAGTAAAATGATAAGCAATTTGCTGAGAATTTTAACACGTAATGAACTTCAAATAGTATATCGTGATGCTGAAAAATTAGTAAAGAATTGAAATCCAGTTAGAATGAAAAAAGGTTATTCAGATAAGAATGTTCTCACTGAGAATGTTAATTGATATATTGAAAAAGTGAAATGAATTTTAAAATCAGATCATGTTAAAATTGAAAATCACATTAATTTATTATGCACCACTCTACATAATTAAGAAATGTCACATTTTTGTTTTCTGCGTAATTAAATTGTTGATGTTTTCAAATGTCAGCTGTGAAAAATTCATTAAGATCTGTACAATGGTTCTCAAGATACAGAGGTTAGCAGCAGGGTAATAGGGTGGTTTACTTGAATTATTAGGTCTCTAATGTGATTAATTTGCATGTGAAGTCATAAAAATAACTTGTTTCTGGTATCTCAAAGGAATGTGTTTTAAAATGGTGTGGGCACTAATGAGGAGCTAACACACCCTGAGCCAAACATTTTGTATGCATTCATTGAATAATTCACAAGCATTGCAAGATTATTTTTGAAATTATCCAATAACCCTTCTCTGCTATTGTAAGTTATTGACAATAAGATCAACAAAAGCTCTGCCCCTCTTTGTAGGAACTTGATTCTACTCTCATTTGATGCAGAAATGATCTGTTTACAAAAATAGAGAAAAATTTAAAGTTCTACTCTAAACTTGAATGTTGCCAGAAATTTGTGTTCTTTAAAAAATTTCAATTTCAAATATGTACCTTTTTCCAATTCAATATTAGTATTTGTGTTTCCATTTGTTATATATTGTTTATTTTTGGGTTTAAGCAAACCTGGATCAAGTTTCTGCGTTGAAAAGTGATGGAGCTTTTGTTGCTGTAATAAATGAAAAAATGGCTCATTTATCTGTTGAAATTTTTCTAGTTGCAAAAACAATTAACATAAGCTGAAAAACTCATATCCTTACCAGTAAAAGTATTCTATATTAGACTGGTGTTTTAAATTTGCTGTTTACCCTTTGCACCAAGAAATCCAAAAAAGACAGCTTGTTATTCGTTTAATATTAGGATGTTTACTAATGTAAATGTAATATTTGGATGTATGCGACCAGCGCTGCTGCAACATTCTCACTGTGATGTCATTTAAGTTTTTTTTCTCTGATGCAGGAAAGGAGCTTGAGCATCAAGAAGGGAGAAACTAATTTACAGATGTAAAAGAACAACGCTTGTTCTTTGTAGAATATCAATAGTTTCAAATATGATCATTTTTCAAAATGATTTTCATAAAAACATCATGTTGGGAGAATGTCGACAAATTACTTTAGTGCTGTAGCATTTTCAAATGGTTAAAACTAACTGAATCAAGACTAATAATCTCACAAATTTGTATAGATGTTTATATGTATGTGTCTACATGAATGTGTATAATAACTGTATATGCATACATATATATACACATTGGTACATAACAGTTAAGTTCAGAGAGGTACATACTTGCATGTTCCTGCGCATTCCTTTGCCGAATATTTACTTGAGGTCAAGCTGAGAGTTTGACATATTCAATTTCTGTTGGCTCGTACATTTTCAGTAGTATGAATATGACTTCACTAACTTACAAACGCTAATGTATTTTTAACAATTCCAGATAACTACTGAAAGTCAACCCCCAACGAAGCTTCAAAATAAGATCCACGAATGGAAGAAAACGCCACTGCGGGACGCATCCGAATGTCCTGTCGTTGGTCGCGTGCCTCAGCAGCACGGAAGAGTCTCTTGGCCTCAACCCTGCCACCTTGCTTGCTGATCTATTCCACAAGTGTGATTGATGTCTTTATTTTTTAATGACACAATTGAATGTTATGTTAGGTTTAAGTGACAGCTAATTCAATTTTCTGACAAGTTTTTACATTCTGAACATCATATAGGTCTTTCCAAGTAAGATTGCTGACAACCGAGGTTCCCATGCAGTTCATTCATAAATTAATAGCAAAAACAATATAATTTAATACCTAGAAGGAGAGGGGTTTTATATGTCACGACTGGAATGTGGGCTATGTGAAGCAGGTGATTCATTTTAATCTTGTTTTTTCATCACAGCCCCCCTCCCCCTCACACAAATGGGTAATCCTCATGTGTGCTTTGCACTTAGATATACTAATAGGCTGTGTAGGCCCTGACTTAAGGACAAGTTGGCCTTCCTTTCTCGTTACAGTGGGTTGAGGACTTCTGGACCGTATTGCCCTTTTCACCACCTCAACTTCAATCTTGATGCTTTTCATTTCCTACTCTTGTTTTTTCTTTTTACTATGCTTAAGACAATACTTCGCTAGAAAACACATGGTGCATTTTAGATTCGTAGTTCCCACATGACCAGTGCGCCTTCTGCCACATACTTGTCTTGAATAATGTCAGTGCTAATAACTTACAGCTAGTATTATGAAACGTACCCCTGAAATTTTGTGTTTTTTGTGTGTTCCTGCGTTTTATTTTTGTTTTGCATGCTTGTAGGAATTTCACTTCCATTCTGGTTTTCAAGCTAAGGTTCTTCAGATAATAAAAGATGGTTCAACTTTTTGACGAAAGGTTAAGTAAGTGTTATTGGACTCGTGTTAGCTGCTAAATTGTTTGGATGACGATTTTTTCAAATCGGGGTGCGATTTTCAAAGTTTCTCAATTCTATTTTAAACGCGTCGGATAGGCTTGCATAGATCTGCGGTATGTTTGAGTCTTAAAGTTGTACGTGAACATTCTGTGTATCAGGTCTCCATGCTTTCTCATTGTCTAGGCGTTAAATTGTTTGTGCCAAATAAAACAAAATTGAATACCTTACGCCTTACTTATATCTCCATACTAAATGGTGCCTTCCTCCTTCCTCTCTTCGATACGCTCTTTTTTGTAGCGGTTAGGGAAGCTTAAACTAACTTATAATCTACAATCTACAATCTTTGATTTTGTTTCATGAACTTATGTTTTACCTTACTGTTTCTATGTCTTTTCTGCATAGATTCCGCGTTCCCTTAACTCCATACTAAATGGTGCCGTCTTCCTTCCTCTCTTTGGATAGCCTTAGTTGCGGATAGGGAGGCTTAAACTAACTGATAATCTAATCTTCGAGATTCAATAGTACTGACGTCAGAATAGGTTTATTCTGAACCATATACTTTAATTAATGAGTTCATCGCTTTGTTGAACTTATTTTATTGTTCGGTACAGATTCATCATAGAGTGAACCGATGATATGTATTAGAAAGTTTGTACACTACGTGTAATATATGTATAACGTTATTCATGTATAGCAATGAGTTGATTTTTCTGTAATTTCGTACTTCTGTGTGGGTTTTGCTTTTTTATTGTCTGTAAGAACTGTTGACTAAATTTCGTAAGGATTACGTACCAAGACAATGTTTTCAGTTAAATACATTTTTTTCAGTTCAGTTAAATACATTTTTCTTTGAACTCTGAAATGTTTGGCTAGTATTTTGATGAAGCAGATCGCATCACCATTGACAGCAGCAGTTAATATTTTTTCTGTTTGCAGAGTATCTCTATAGCTCAGAATAATACTACTGGGGATACTCAGTTTCAAGTACTATATTAATTTTAACTCGGTGTAGTTTTTCGTTCTTAGCAACAGACAAGGTATGGAAACATCGATAGATTTTTCAGTATGGTTCATTAATATTGCTTGTGTATTATAAGTTCTTTGGTTATATAGTTTTTTGTTTTTTCGATTGAAAAATAATTTCATACTTGATAGAGGTGCCCAACGGTGAAGCATATTTCATTCACAATGCTCCTGCGAGGATAGAAGTGAGATGCGCTATGGGTAGGACTTTTTCGCAGAAAACAGTTTTCAGCTCTCGATGCTTTCCGGTTTCTTTCGGCATTCCTTATCTTGTTATACATGTCTTTCATCATTCGTTCCTAGGTGTGTCATACGGTGTGTGAAAATCCTTTGTATACCAAATTGTTTTTCAGTACACTTTTCAAGCAAGTAATTCGTTTTTGACAAACCCAAGAAGTATCCATGTGAATCTGATTAAATATACGAAGTGTACGAAAAATTTTCATCAAGCAGTCTGAATCGTCAGCGGTTATGAGGTTTATAAAAATGAAGACTTGAGCTTCTGTTGAATCAACCGAAACATAAAGAAGCTTCTGGGTAAGTGACAGTTTTAAGAGATTCTGCTACTACGACAGAGGAACCGGAAATTGGGCGGTCCTCTGATGCATCTGCCACGTGCAGATACATTATGGTGCCCAGTAAATATTACATGCGATGTACTTTTGTTGCATAGAAGTATAGCTGCAAGGCTATATTTACGAACCGCAGTGAACGATGCAATAAAAGAACTTTACGAAACTTCCTATTAACGCGGGAAGTCTTCCGCGTTAATAGGAAGTTACTAGTTCTTTTATTGCACATTTCACTGCGGTCCGTACACATAGCCTTGCAGCTATACTTCAATGTGACAAAAGCACATCGCATGCAATATATACTGGGCACCATAATGTATCTGAACGTGGCAGATGCATCAGAGGACCGTCCAATTTCCGGTTCCTCTGTCGTAGTAACAGAATTTCTTGAAACTGTCACTAACCCAGAGGCTTCTTTATGTTTCTGTAAATTCAACAGAAGCTCGTATAGTTTCTAGAGAAATGACGGAAACCTATATTTCGTCCGGCACAGTGCCGGCCTCACCCGTTCTAACAACGGACATATAGACGTTCCCTGTGCAAAATACAGAACGTTCACAATATTTCTGTAAATCGAACAGAGATAAAACAATAGTTCCGTTGGACCAACAGTGCGTCTACCGCAGTCCGTTAACTCAACAGATGTCTGTAACGACGACGGAAGCAATTGATGCATCTGGCGGACTAACAGAGAGAAAAAAACTCTCTGGCCATTTGGATGCCAGACAATTTTCCGATGTTTTAACACTTTTTTTTTACAGTGTGATTTATGCAATTTCCTTCGTGTTGTCTTCACTATAATATTGTATCTCGATTTCGTCTTCAATTTCCTAATGTAATTTTGATCAAGTGTGTCATCATAATCTGGCTCTTCATTACTGAGCACACTCTGATCACCATCCGTAGGAGGTAGACCAAGAACACCAATCCTGCTACTGCGAACATTTTCCTCCTCACCTGCAGCAGTGCTTAGGAAGCTTTGGCTTCCTAAGCACTAAGAAAACAATCACTAAGCTAGCAATCTCCTGAAAACAATAAGAACGCTTTAGAAAAAATATTTTTATTTAATCTTTGATGATCGACGAGTAAGAAAAGAATACTTTAAAAATGCATGACTTAAAAATACTCGAAAAATACATGTGTAAAATATTACATGTGAGAAATGTTCATTTTAGAGATGGATCAAACGACCACAACTGCGTTACAACCGCAAGAAAACCCACAACCGAATAATTTCAACTGCATTACACCCCACTGTTCACAACCGCAACAACTGAAATCGCGGTTGTTGTTCAGATTTGCGCGGTTGCGGTTGTATAAAATGCAGTCCTCTTCAAAATAATACTACAATTGCGTAACACGCTAGTCCATCCATCCTAATACCAAATGAAATACTGATCAGCTATATCGCTTCAAAATTATCTACTAATTCTTCAAATGGAAAAAGATTGGATATTCATAAGCTAATGACGAGTATCTTAATTAATAGATTTTACACACACCTTCGCGTTAGTGAAATATACCTAGGAAGTAAGTACAGAAACTTACCCGTAGAAAAAGGCGGCATCCATATCACTTTCTTTGACTCAGATGTTATCACGGTGGGCTACAATTTAAGCATGTAATGACGGGAGAGCCAACAAATCTCACGCAAGTAAGTGCATGAACAGGTTACATGTCGCAAGACACTCGCACAGAGGGCCGAGTGAAACCTGTCATGACAGGTACCCTCCACCGCCAACGTTCCAATTTTGGGAACATCTATTCATTTTTCGTTAATGATCAATTTGATAGGATTATTCCTCTTTTCTTGTAAGTCTAATATATTTATTACTTATTTGTCTATGCTCATTCAGGAGCATAAAGAAATATCCCACCGATATTTACATTTTTTTTCATAAAAATAGCCAAGTAACTAGAAGTGAAAAAAATGACTATTTTTGAGATGTCCTGTAAATAATAATTTCATGTTTGTGAGAAAACTAATGATGTAACCTTAAAGTTGTGGCCTTCTAGAGTAGATCTATTACTTGAAAATCCTAATATTGTAGCTGCACATGAAGGGGATCATCCCGGTTGGAGACCTTTTTTCGTCCGATTCGTTTGAAAATTGGCCAGTATATGTCTTTTGTGAATGTAAACCTTGACTCCAGTCATTTTTTCGATTTAGGCAAAAATTTTTTTTTTATGGACGACAATTGATTTTTTTGGCATATTTTATGTATATTTTAAATTGTATCTCCTCATTCAGTTTTGATGCCTGAACAAAAACAAAGACAGTTTTAGAATCCTTGAAACATTTATAACAAACTCAGTAGGGCTTATTTTGAAATTCAAATTTTTTCGATTTTTTCGAAATTTTTGAAAATTTCTGAAATGAACACCAATTTTTTGGGTTTAGAGCTATATGTTTTTTCGAAAAATTCGAATTTCAAAAAAGCCATACTGAGTTTGTTAAAAATGTTTCAAGGATTCTAAAACTGTTTTTTTTTTTTGTTCTAGCATCAAAACTCAATGAGGAGATACATTTTGAATGGTAAGAAAGATCAAATTTTCACTGGAACCCAAAAACAAACTATGTCTATTGAATTCAAATATCATGAAAACTTTTATACTTGAATGCACTTTCCAAGATCGATTTATAAGTACGAACAATGAGCATCATTTTCCTTGTGAATTTCAAGTAAAGATCAAAGAAATATCGTAGTTATGAGTAAATAAAACCAATACATTTTATTTCAGTAATCACCATGATGAGACTTTATCAATTTTTTCCACCCGATTTGTTTGAAAATTGGCCAGTATATGTATTTCGTGAAAGGAAACTTTTTTTATTCGTGTCACTTTTTCGATTTATGCCTTAGTTTTTAATTTTTTTGACGAAAAAAGAGTATTTCGGTATATTTTTTTGGATATTTCAAAACGAGACTCGTCATCGAGTTTTGATGCTAGAACAAAACCAGTTTTAGAATCCTTGAAACATTTCTAACAAACTCAAGATCGCTTTTTTTCAAATTCGAATTCTTTGAAGAAATATATAGCTCTAAACCCAAAAAAATTGTTGCTGCATTTTGAAATTTCAAAATTTTTTGAAAAAATAGAAAAAATTTGAATTTGAAAAAAGCCGAACTTGAGTTTGTTAGAAATGTTCCAAGGATTCTAAAACTGTCTTTGGATTTGTTCTAGCATCAAAACTCGAGGACTAGTCCCGTTTTGAATGTAAAAAATTTGCCTTCAAAATCGTCATTTTCGGTCCCCTTTTCATCCCCCCCCGGAGGTGTTCTAGTGTCCGTAGGGCCATAAAATTTCATGGCATAATAACCCATCCCCTAAGGATCCTTTTTCAACAAAAAAAAATTGGGCCTCAAAATCAGCATTTTCGGTCCCCTTTTCACCCCCCTGGGGGGGGGTTCTAGTCTCCCTAGGGCCATAAAATTTCATGGCATAATAACCCATCCCCTGAGGATCCTTTTTCAACGGAAAAAAACTTTCAGTGGGGGAGCCGGTGGGGCCCATTGGGCTCGGGATGATCTCCTGAAGCTATATAACATTTTATGCATGTTCCCAAAATGGGAACGTTGGCGGGTAAAAGGTTAAGTGGAAATGCAACTGAGGAATTTGTATCAATTCACGAAACATATGCATTTAGTGAATTAATTAAAAGTGCCGTTGTTGTGTTCTGCTTGTTCATGAAAATGAGAACTCAATCAGGTAATCCCTCAAATTCCGGACATCCAAAGAATTCTCAAAATTTGTATCATTATAGTGATTTAGCCTCCTGGACTTATATAAGGACAATCAAATCTGCAATTGACATTTAGTGATCATATACTGATTTGAATATTCCTGCAGTATTTGGTTATTCAAAACCTAATGCAAATTTTGATATTCGTGGAATGTCCGGAATGAGAGGGATTACCAAGAGGAAAAAAATTAGAACATTTTGTGAGCCTTTCGTATTAATTTCCGTAATGACATTTACAGTTGTATTGAATAATTTGTTGACAAGCAAAGATGTGAACAAATTTCTTGAAGTATTCTAATGATCATCATTATTCACTAGTTACTCCATGCCCGAAGAACCCCAAAGTGGTGAATGATGCTTTCAAAAATGAATTCCCAGAATAATTACATCCGAAACGGAAACCTCTATTGCCCTTATTGCCTAAAAACTGTAAGTTTATCACACAATATATAATACGAATTTACACTGTTATTATCAAACTATCTGCTACGACTACATAGATATGAATAGCAAAGATAATTATTTTGGTTCAGCTTAAAATTAACCGAAATCGACCCATTCATATCTACGATAAAATCACCGAAAGCCGGTAGTTAGACCTCTATGCCTCATTTAACTCACGAAACCAACTTTTTGTGCTCGCCGTGGCCAAGTGGTTGAGAATGTACCATTCCGTGAAGATGTCAAGGGATCGAATCCTGGCGCTGCTCGGTGGTTTTCCCCGTTTGGAAAAAGGAAATCTCAATCACAATACCTCACTCCACCCAAGTGTCTGAAATGGGTACCGGCTTGACCAGGGAGTAATCGTCCTGGTGTTAGTTTTACGACATTTGAAAAACCAATGCACAAGATGATATTTATCATGCTTAATTGATTGGAATGAAGAATCCTTTTTTCAAGATTGCTGGCTCGAGAAGATCTTCGGTTATTCAGCATTTGAACACTATGGGTAACATAGGAAATAAAATAAGTGAAAGAAAATGTAACGAAGATTCGAATGATTCAGTGGGCCAAGTGTCGGTGAGCCGAGCGTCGGTGAGCCGAGCGTTTGTCAGCCGAGCGTTGCTGAGCCGAGCGTTGGTGAGCCAAGCGTTGCTGAGCCGAGCGTTGCTGAGCCGAGCGTTGGTGAGCCCAGCGTTGGTGAGCCGAACGTTGCTGAGCCGAGCGTTGATGAGCCGAGCGTTGCTGAGCCGAGCGTTGGTGAACCGAGCGTTGGTGAGCCGAACGTTGCTGAGCCGAGCGTTGATGAGCCGAGCGTTGCTGAGCCGAGCGTTGGTGAGCCGAGCGTTGGTGAGCCGAGCGTTGGTGAGCCGAGCGTTGGTGAGCCGAGCGTTGGTGAGCTGAGCGTTGGTGAGCCGAGCGTTGGTGAGCTGAGCGATGGTGAGCCGAGCGTTGGTGAGCCGAGCGTTGGTGAGCTGAGCGTTGGTGAGCCGAGCGTTGGTGAGCCGAGCGTTGGTGAGCCGAGCGTTGGTGAGCCGAGCGTTGGTGAGCTGAGCGTTGGTGAGCCGAGCGTTGGTGAGCCGAGCGTTGGTGAGCCGAGCGTTGGTGAGCTGAGCGTTGGTGAGCCGAGCGTTGGTGAGCCGAGCGTTGGTGAGGCAACATTATAATTCTAAATTTGATTTCAATAGAGATCTCTGTGAGGCTATGCTATCTGGTGATATACCTCTAAATAAATCGTCAAATGAAAAAGTCACACAGTTCGTAAAAAAGTAGGAATGTGGAGGTACGACTGCAGTGTAGATGATACAGGTAGGACGGTGTCAAATCTATCTAGGCTAAGAAGATACTTCATATCGGAAATCTATGAAGGAATTATGAAGGAGCTGCGCATTAAAGCTAGGGGTAAAAAGATCTGTACGAGTATTTCATTGGATGAAACCACTGACGTGAAGCAAAGGTTTGTTATAGCTTTCGTCTTTGGTATTTTGGAAGAAAACAAACGTGACGGGAGCTACTTGGCTAATACAGCTGTGTTTAATTAAGTGAATCACTCAACAGTGGCAGCCTTTTTCCATGGATCATTGCAATTAATTTGGCCCGAACAAATCATGTACGAGTCAATTTTTCTCGTTTTCACTGACGCTCCCCGTACATGATTGAGGCAATGAACGTGCAGGTCATATTCCCAAGGATGATTCACGTGACCTGCTTGGCTCACGGACTACAATTAAAGAGTGGCAGAGATAGTTAGGAATAGTTTTCCCAAGGTCAATCGATTCATATCTTCCACCAAAGCTATATTTTTGTAAGCTCCTCACAGAGTTCAGAAGTTCCAAGAGATGGCTCCTGACGTACCATTGCTTCCAGCGACGGTTATTTCTCGTCGGGGAACATGGTTGGATGCTGTAAAGCATTATGCAGATCATTTCAAGAAAATGAACTGTGTTATCAAAATATTAGATCCTCAAGAAGCAGTGATCATCGAGGAAGCACAAAGTTTGCTGAACATTGTTGAGTTGAAAGTTAGCTTAACCTCCGTAACCGAACCATAATTTCCAGAGCAAATAAGAAGCAAAGGGAGGGTATAGCAGAACCTATTACGCTTGTCACTAAAGTGGAAAACGCTCTCAAATCTCATTATGACCAGCAATATTTTCAAAAATGAATTCAATACTAAGGGTGAATGAGGGGTTCTCCATGATTTAGGATGTCAACTCTATTTTTTAAGGCAATCCTGTTGAGGAAGTTAACGAAGTAGTTGGTCAACTCTATCCATAAGACATGGAGAATCTAAAATTTTCTCCCCATGTGCCGTGCAATGTAGAAAGAGTGTTCTGGCATTACAAACTAGTTTTGCCGATAAGCGAAGAAGTTTCTGATTTGAAAACATTGAAAAGTACATTATGATTAAATATAACCACATTCGTTAAACCTTGTTTTACTTCGTAATCCTGTGAAATCCTATTTCCATGTCTTCTTCGTTAATTGCTAATGCTCGATGCTGTAAATATTGGACACTGTGTTAATGAATCTTTACCTTAGGGTTCAATAATTAAAATATCGAACAAGTTCCCATTAACTAAAGTTTGTTATTCAGCAGCGCTTCTACAAGACTTGATCGCATATTGTTGGCATATAAAGGCGAGTGCTGTGCATACAACTCGCCACAATCTCATATGTCTAACGTGAAGCTGCATATTTTATGCGCTCTTGATTTCATAAGCCCGGGCATACATCCATGTGCATATTGGCACAGCTCTAGTTATTCCTCATGTAACCATAAATGGCTTTAGTGGAATATAGATGGTTGAAGGCGTTTATCAAGTGAACGGCGAGTGATAGAGACGAAGGATTTTATTATCTTGAATCATTGTTTTACTTGTCCAAGATGAGCGTTGGATACCAATTTATCCATAACTTTTTAAAATTTCTTCAGCGGTGAAATGAAGTAAGAAGTCTGTGGCTACAGCCATAAATAAATGTAGCCACATTTATCAAATGGTAATTTCTCTGATAGAAATTATTGAAAGGCAGAAAAACCTACAGTGAGAGTTCCAACAGCCTTGAACGTCACAATCTGTGGACGCCTCAATGCGGTGCTGAACCAGAGTGCGTCCCAATCCGATAATAAATTGTCCAGAAAACAATATTATTGTTCTATGTTCTGAGGCAGCACTACTGACTGAAAGAATATACTTACCTCAACGTACTGCAATTTTAAATTTCAAGATTGAGTCGACTGGTTTAATCCTCTAGTTTGAAATATAATATTACTTAGTAATACTGCAAATAGAGCTGCGTTTGATTGGGTGAAACGAATTTAACAAATAATTGAACAAATATGACTGCTAAGATCAGCATTTCCTTTTAAAACCCCTCAAGAGAATTGAACTATAGTATCGATGGAATTAGCACTCCTAGAAAGAAAATGTAAGGTCCCGAGATGAAAGCTAGGTATACCTAAATTTTGTTGATGTATAATGTCTTTTGTTCGTAAATGACTTTCTTTTTCTCTTCAATGATGTCATTTTTTCAGTATTTCTTATTTTCTTCTTCAAATTTCATTTTGTTGCATAAATTTCTTTCACTGTTTATGTTGTTTCTTTTCGTAGGGGTCCCGCGTAGGTCTCCGTTGCTTTAGCCCCATATTAAATGAGGCCTTAATCTTTCCTCTCCTTGGAATACTTTAGTTATGAGCTGGGAGCTTAAAATAACTTATTTAATGCAATAATTCTTTCAAATTCGTACAGGAATAATGTCATGTAAATGATATTTCAATAACTTTATCAGCGTAATTTACACACTAGGTATTAATTTACTGGCAAATGAGGGACGAGCGGAATGATGCTAAACGTTGCCGCCTGAGGAAGCGTAATAACGTAGGCAGTAGATTTAGGTTAGTAAGGTTTGTTCATCTATCACTGGGATTGGCGGGCCCAGAGAAGGTACTGTTTGGTAACTTCAGCAATGGATAGGCCTTCGGGACTTCTATCTTTCGTAGCCACTAGCTCCTTCCAATTTCTATATCTTTTTTTCTATCTCATCTCTATTCTTTCTCTTCCCTCCTAACTTGCCTTATCTATGTGCCTGGTATCCCTTTCGGCAACATATCTTGTTCATAGGTTCTCCGTTTTCTTCAGTCCAGGATTAATGGTCCTTCCTGTGCATGCGCTCTCTTGAGAACATCTACGTTGTAGCTTGAGAATCTTGAAAAAAGTGACACTTAATGTGTTCAAAAATAAGATCGTTGAAATTATGTTTAACCGAAAAAAATAGTGAAGAAAAGGCTTAGTGAAGAAAAATTTTACAAGCAATTTCAGTTTCTTTTAAATGACCGATGTGCAGACAGTCGCATGTTCTGCGTCAGCTTGTTTTTGTGTGATGGCTGGAACATATTTTGCATTAAATCTTGATGGCTGTAACATGTTATGCAGCTGCATATTCAAGTAAGGTAATTGCTTTAAATTTTACATCAGCATGTTTAAGTTTGATGGTTGTTACGTTTTCCTCAAAAGTGAATCTATAGCAAGACTGTAACATTTCACCGTATCTCCGTGCCGATGCTGAATTTCGAGCGCTGGTCCGGCGCTTGCGAGTACTTGAAGGTACACATACTGCCTTCTAAAACCAACCGTATACCTCGCTCTTTTTCACCCTACTTTTTCATACAATTACGGATACTCAACGTTGGAACCGTGCAGGAGAGCCTATGTGGATTAATGAACATCAACGAGCCTCCGTTACGACAATCGTTCAAATTTAGGCTGTTGACCTCGTGAGTTTCTAAATAGATTTTCTAAAATGTTTCCAAGCAATCTTGACCAGAGAGGCGCTTAACGTGTTCGCCATTTGATGAAGCTCTCCACGTCTCGATCAAAATCAGCTTTTCGTCTTGAACAAGAATTGGATTCTTGGACTCTAGAATAGCCATCACAAACAGACGGGGCTAATATTTTTCACACAAATTAGTAGGCAAATACCAAGCAAATTGTACAAAATATGTTCCATTTCTGCTGCAAGTCTGCAACAGTTAGTGGGCCGAGAACTGAGTAGCTAGAGTACGTTATTCCCTTGATGGCAGCAAATGTAATCTTATCGAGTAAGTGGTACTGGTCAGCAATTAAAATATTCTGTTTCGAAAAGACACTATCCACTTCGCTCGTTTGTCGAGTAAAACTCTATATATACGAGTGATTTTCTAATACGCCTTTCGTCGATCTGCTAAACATACCTCACTGTCATTCTTTTCTCCAGAATAATGTGATTGACGATCTTTCAATCATTCTCTTTTTTAGTTATGTTTTAGCAGTTAGCCAGCTAAGACGTCTGCCTTTGTTCTACATTTAAAAGAGAATTTACTATTTATTGTACGCCAAGCAGTGTGGAAGCTATCAAAGATTGTCTGTGGCAAATTCTTGTATTTTGTAACTATTTACTGAAATTCATAGTTATTAGCAAATTAGAAGTAGATTCATTTACAATCAACTGTTATGAGTATCAGCGTGATATTTAAAAGTTATTAAGCCTTCTCTAAAAATTCTGGTGAAAGCTACGTTGCCGCCAAATTCAGTGAATGTTTTAAAAGCATTATTGTTCACCAATAATTCAATCAAAAGAACAATTTATAACAATGTCATCAGATGTAGAAAACTAGCATGTTGAAAATTGAAAAAAAACAGTGAATTCTCAATTTAACTTGACAAGTCTAAAGAGAGTGATATTAGAACCATTCTTATGATGTGTTCGTTTCATAAATGACAGCTGCTAAATTCGGGAGGAAATGTTCGTGGAACTATTGGAAGTTGACACAAGTTGGTGATCCAGTTTTGAAGCAACAAAATCTCGGTTTGACGAAAATTGAGTTCCATTTGAAAATTTTATGTCTTCCGAACAGACGGTGCTGTAATTGACAAACAGAATGTGTACATCAGACTGTTAATAAAATAAAGACTGTTGATGAAATTCAGTCGCAGAGTACGTACGTTCGACAATTTTGTATCGGTACTGAGGAAGAGCACGTAAGACTTGTTCCCCACAGAGCAGTCCTTCGGCCTGGTAAAATTTGTGACGTTATTCGATACAATTGTTATTTTTATAAATTTCAGACATGAACCATCTTGCAGTGAAACTCAAACACAAGCGAAGCATTTTTTATTAGCGTCGATATTTCTCAAGTCGATTGAATTGTCCTTTCAGCTTCAACGTTAATTACGCACAATACATGGACTGTAAACGTATACTGATAGCTTTTGCTGGAAAATTACATTGGTTTCGAATTAATCTACAAAATAATTTTTCAAAGACACGCCCGAGTTAACAGATGTAAGGGAGTACCTCACAGAGCAAACCAGAAAATACATGAAGAATATTTAGTGAAGCGGCGGGAAGACGCAATTAGACGATTCCCAGATTTATTTCAGTTTGAAGTTCACCCGTGCGTAACGGATCCGTTCGGTTGGGACATAGGTGTCTTGGAAAATGTACTGGAGAAATTTATTGAACTAAAATGTACGCATGAAAGTGGAAGTTTGGAACTTATGGAATAATTGAGTTGTGTTTATCAAATACAGCAAAATATTTCTCCAAAAATATTGTCTAAAATGGGTAAAATACAGTTATATTTTCAAACCTCTTATTTAGTTGAATGTAGATTAAGTGCCGTCTACAAAAAATGGACTAAGGAAGAAAATGAGATATCCGGTTAAGGATATTCTTGACTAAAATTTACGAATTTTGGGCTGAACATAAAAGACCTAGCAGCAAAGCATCAGCCACAAGCATCACATTAAAGTCAGCTTGAATAAATACTTTAATATACCCATTTTTTATTATTGTAATAAAAACGTAAGAT
The DNA here is from genome assembly GCA_030386875.1 of Morinoia aosen. Taxonomy (NCBI): domain Eukaryota; kingdom Metazoa; phylum Arthropoda; class Malacostraca; order Amphipoda; family Talitridae; genus Morinoia; species Morinoia aosen. Next base: position 29,548,942 of record CM059557.1, on the reverse strand, counting down.
TATTTATTCAATTTGGGAAAATACTTGTTGGGATGAAAAATATTCAGAAAACTCAATCTTAGAACGTGGAGTTCAGTTTACAAACTGATTTTTGTTCATTTTAGAACTACACTTAGGATTTGTTTTGCTGAAATTTCTCATTTTCATTGTCTTTTTCATATATATTTGTTTCACATATTGGTTTATGTTTATAGTCTCTTTCAAAATATCGAAGACTTATGCAACCTTTAGCCATGGGCTTAACATTTTACCTTGGAGCACTAATTCTCAAAGAAATACGTTTCATCCCATTAAAATACGGGTTTTACACCTTTTTTTCATCCTGCACCTCAACAGAAATTTTTCAATTTCGCACCAACTAAAATAAAAATGCCAACATATACAGCCATATCCTATTATTTACCTAGACTTTTCTCGCATCCCCTGGGGTGTGAGCACCCAAGGTTATTGGGAACCTTGCTTTAGATCTAAAGTTTGTGAACGTCGAAGGCATAACGTAGAACGTAGAGAAAATGTACTCGCATATCTCAAGTAAATTGGTTCCTCTCAATCGATATTGTGTAATTTTTTTTATACCAAAATTTCTATACAGTGGTTAAAGAAGGCAGGAAATTTATTTCTCCACGTTAATAACTGATGCTCGAAAATAGTCGCATTGTTTATAGCATGAAAGAAAAACCCAAGGAGAATAAAAAACAAATTTTATGGTGAATTATCAACATAAATTATTAACAACTTTATTGAATACTAACTACACAATGAGTTAAATCAAGTAGTGTCAAATACATTTTTATATATGAAACAAAATTCCCAGTTGAAACTGTTATTTCAGCTCTGGCGGATGGAACAGACCTCGAAGCCATTGCCAAAACAGTCCATCATTGATGGGCGGTTTAAATAAATTCCACTCGTCATCATAACCATTTAATTTATTACCACGGATTATATCCGGCAAAATCAACCAGTACCAATATTTTCGAGTATTAAAAGTACAACGATTAGCATATAGATTTGATGCAATGCCCATGCACGAATTTCTTCGTGAACTAACCTAGTGTTCAGCACTGGAAATCTCAAATAGTTTCAGTTTAGAAGTGAACATAAACCATCGCGACTCCGTCGCCATCCAAACCCGTCACACAGGCAAGGTCGCTCCTTAAATGTACGCGCCCAGCCACCCCACGCGCCCAGCCGCCCCACGCGCCCAGCCGCCCCACGCGCCCAGCCGCCCCACGCGCCCAGCCGCCCCACGCGCCCAGCCGCCCCACGCGCCCAGCCGCCCCACGCGCCCAGCCGCCCCACGCGCCCAGCCGCCCCACGCGCCCAGCCGCCCCACGCGCCCAGCCGCCCCACACGCCAAGCCTCCCAACAACCAAATTCACCAAATAACAAACTTCACCGGTTCGATTTACAGCTTCAGAACATACGCTCACGCACCTATGCTCAAATAATTGTACCTATAACCGGTATCTAATAACACAAACCAATACAATTTCCGGTCTCTTACCAACCTACTTTAAAAAAATTAAAAAACTGTGGTATTGACATATAAAATGCGAATGACACGATGGCAGCGTGGGTGCTACCCAAATACACATCACAGCCGTCTTTACGGTGTCTAAAACATTTCATTTACTAGTGAAAAGAAACTCAAGTGCGTTTCGTCTGGAAATGAGCGACTTCATCATCACATTTTTCGAACGTCAAGAAGCGAGCAACAGAAAATCACTTCGAACGTAAGCAACCGTAATTTTAGGCCTATCGCTGCGAGGATTAATGAATCCACTCCACATACACACCGCTGCTGATTATAAACATTGATTCATTCGTACAATACGAAAGACTGCTGTCAGGGCTTATTGGGGAAACATATTTCAGCCCGTACTCTTTTATCTTGCGCTCTTCGGTTGCCGGAGAGCACTTTTCAAGTCTCAAATTACCCGCTGGGTATGATCAAATTTTCGAAGAGTAAAATTAACAGTCTAACCAAGATTAGTCTAGTTGGTGATGATTCGTTGCTATGAATTTTCCTAGCCACATAGAATTCACTCTTTAAACGAGCAAAAAACGACAATTAATTGTGGTATGAAGGTAACGGGAAGCTGCAATTAAAGTGCGTTCCCACGCAATATGAATTCCCTGTACTTAAAACTGCAAGTTAGGAATTAAAAACGAGGAAAGACCAAGAAGAGGTAGCGAACCCGGATTACCACGGATTACCATGGTAGTGCAGTGGAAAGAAAAAATTGAGAATGAGATCTACAAAAATTACTTCAACTTTTAAAAAAATTATAACAGAAAATGTTTGTGCTACTGTCCATCTTTTTTAATTTCGCATTAAAATTCAACTGTTTTCGGTAACAATCAAAATTGAGATATTAAAGATATCAAACAGCAACACATCCCACCTCAAGTTAGAAACGTTCCTTTTACTGATATGGATCACATTTAAAGATTGCTATCGTATGCAGTACTATATAAAGACCAATGGAATCGTCCCGTTATATGCTTAAAACGTCCCGATTTTGAACTATATGCTGGTACCCAAACTGAACTGCCTAGTTCTTCAACCATCAGAGCTTATACTTCACTAGACAGAGTAAAAGGAAAACATTATGGTCAGCAGGACTAAATGGGCTGGCAGTAACGTCCCGGTGATGCCACATTTGTTAGATACTTCAACACCTCTGAATTCTTTTTGGAGAACCAAAGAAAGCTCTCTCATAATGAGACAGCAGCATTGCTTCAAGTGAGCTTCGATACTTTTCACAGGAGGGCTTAATTGGTAGGCGAACACGAAGTGACGCCATAGGGTGAGGATTAAAAATTGTCTAAATTCAGGGTTGCCGATAAGTTCGAGCAATGATGTGTTGCGCCCGGGGGATGTCTTTAAAATCTTCAGCGTTTCACAGTAAGCTCTCCAGGTCTCGATTAAAATTAACTCCTTGTCTTGAGAAGAAATTGGATTCTTGACTCTACCGAAGTAAAAATTGTGGTTGCAGAACTTCTCCCAGAACCTTTTCAATTTCAAAGAACATATTGCCAAAGTGAAAATGTTTTGAATGTAAGTTTCATGTAGAAATTTTGTTAGTTGACGAAGAGTACCATGGTTTAACATATGTGAGGATATAGCGCGATACTTAGGCACGAAACGATGCAGATACATTTGTTCCTCACAAAACTTGCTAGTTGACCCTCGTGCGACCAACAAATCTGCTATTTGATCATGAGTAAGACTACATTTCTTATGATTGACGTCAGTGGCTGTGCACGTAGCAAAATCTACGTGCACCAAATGATCGCAAATCTCTCTTCTTATGAGAATTTCGAGTATGACTGGCGAGATTTGGTTACTGTAGTATTCGAGGAGCTCGTTGTGGTTTTGGGGCACGACAGCCTGCAGGGCTGAGGTCGAAAATAAACTTTCTAAGAAGTTGCGATCCTCTTCGACGGCACCTTTTTTCGCGTGCTGAAGAAAGAAATGTCCAAGTATTCTATTAGGTAAGCCATGTGTTAGCTCAGTAGGAACAACGTGCACTGTAAAACCAAAAATTATTTGAGAGAGGATATTGTCACTTGATCCCTGCCTGCAAACAAAATTGACACTATTTGTGGACCTGACGCCTTCTTCCCGGTATCTCTGGGAAAATGAAGAGACGAGTCAAGTCAGGTCACGTGATCGGTAACCGAGTATACGATACAATATACAAAATATTTTCATTAGCCGTTCGTTACTGCTCAATATTTTTCACGCCAAGTTGGTCTATGCCTGCACTTCAGGGCAAAGAATATTTCCAAGCCATTTGGCTAATTTGACAGGATACAAGAATTACAAATTCAGCAAACAGAAGCAGTAAAAAATTATTCAGAATTCCGACATTCATTTTACAGCAATTCACCAATAATTCTCACAGAGTCAACCCTATATCATTCGCAACACTTGTGTTATGTTTTTGTTTAACTGAACCCCCTTGAGGTTTCGTTATTTTTAGTTCATTCAATCACTAGCTTGCGGATCAAGATTAAAGAAACTCAGAGTAATATGTACTTTTTCCTGGGTTATAAAATATCTCCCGGTTCAGTAAACTTATCTAGATCGTATAAATTGTTTAAATTAACTATGAGCAATCATTTTCAGGGGCAGAAAATGATCCATATTCAGGCAATTTGAAATGTAATGCAAGTTACTGATGTCTTCCTGTACGTGTTGACTTCCCAACAGTAATGAAGCCTTCGTAGCAAATAGGGTAAAATGTATTTCACAGAAATAGGTGGCAACTCGGAAAAGTTATAGCTCGAAAATAGCATAGACAGCAATCCAATCGAAGACAATACCTGTGCGGAATACCAGATAGGTTACTCTATAAATAAGGAAAGAATTATTTCGTTTGTAGGGTTGACGAGTCGCGATTTGTGCGTTCACAGTGAATTGTTCTGGTCGGGTGACGACGCAGAAATCATGTGTGATAAAATCACCCGACATGCAACCTTCCTCAGTCTCGCTCTCTCCCCAGGTGTCGCCTCGTACAGTGCCACTGGATCAGCCGTCACTGTAATCCCGGAGTTTCGGTCGTTGAGGGCTGCATATTGTGCGGAGCTTTGTTTTACCGAGGAAGTACCTGTAGGTACTAATGAAGTTTGGCGCCCGAGGACAGGGATGAAGTGCAGAGCGAACCGGTCGCTCTGTATGGAAGCCGACTTGTTGAGTTCGCCTCTTCGCTCGCTGACTCATGACCTGACCATGGAAGCCTAACTCACCGGGGGCCGTTTTTTTCCTCTCCGTCTGTCGTCGAAGCATTTGATAACAGCGACGGGTGCGTGGGTTCGTTAGCCCTTGCGATTTGCTGTCAACGTTTCGATTTCGTGCTCTAGTTAATTAGGGCGCAACAACACGCACGCATTCGAATATAACTTTATAAGCTCTTATAACTCGTGTACCTCGATAACGATAACTCTTATAACTAGATGACGATAACATTAAATATAACTGGAGCGCTTGCCGCAGCCGATATCTTATCAGCTTCCTCGGTAGGGGTTGAAGTGGTTCCGGGTGTGCTTCGTGTCTTAGTAAGGCTTAAGTCTTTTGTTTTCCTGTACAGGCCGGTGGGTCTATTCCTTTGGGTGAGCACGGATGTGTGGCAAGAGCTGCGTGTGTTGCTCTCGGGCCCGTTCAGTGCTACTCCTCGCCCCCTTGATTTGTTTGATTATGTTACTAATCTGTTCCTGATCTTTCGGTAAAATTGAAGCAAAATTCTCAATACGGACTCTCTTTAACTCTATCATCAGTCTTCTTGCATGCTATGTTAGGAAGATCGCTTTTACCAGACTTCCCGAATGTAGGCTCCAGAAAACGAGCAGGCACAATCAAATTGACGAGTCGTAAAACAAGACGCGATTTCCTTTACAGGCAGAACTGTTTATTCAGATTCTGCACTGGTTGTTCATTGTTACGTATGATACTAGGCTGTCAATGACAAGGTTCATTTTCAGGCCATATGTGCGAATTAGGGTGCTGACTTCAACGAATCCATGTAAAATGATGAAAATGGTTTGCACAAATAAAGTTATGAAGAAGAAAGATTACTAATACGCCTCAAACATCAGATCGCGTGTCACAAAGCCTTTGCTAATAAAACCGGTGAACGGAAAACGCAAAAACTCTGCGACTTGGAGGACTCATAGCCAAGTTCCTTGTCCCTGCTTGCTTTTTACTGTCTAAAATCTTGAAGTCAGAATTTTTCCGAAATTCACATGTCTACTCAAAATCTGATAACTATGTGAACCGAGTGGTATTTTATTCAAATTTTATTTGATGAATGCCTGAACTTTGAGAATTTTCTCCAGAAGAAAAGACAATATAGCAACAGAACTGGCGAAAGTGCAGCTCGCTCATCAGTGGAATTCGAGCTCACACACAGAGAAAAATTTTGCACCAAAACCGGCACACTTTTGTGTGTCATGGGCTTATACGACACACTTAACAACCATGACACACTTAACGTGATTAAATTTTATTTTACTCAAATATTTCACTTGTTTAGACTTGCAACTGATTACACTAATGTACCGATAATGACTGAGAATTAGAGGAAAAAGTAGCGAATGTATTAAGGTTTTTGGGAGAATTGTACTTCATTTACAAAAATTAAACACTATTCGGTTTTCTACAGAAAATGTTGAGCCATTTGAAACGTGAATACGTGAATCAACTCTCTCAACTGCTTTAGTTCGGTTAAATGAATTATTTCAATGTGTAGATTAGATTAGATTAGATTATTGTTAGTTTAAGCCTCTCTATCCGCAACAAAGGCGAACCAAAGAGTGGAAGGAAGAAGGCACCATATAGTATGGAGTTAAGGGAACGCAGAATCCACGCAGAAAGGGCATAAAAACAGTAAGATAAGAAAGAAGTTCATGAAACAAGATCAAAGTTGAGGAAGAAAGTAATAGGTGCTGAAAAAACAGGACAGCAGTGAACCGAAAAAAGATGGTTCTTACCATAACAAAAGCATTTTATTTCAACAAAAAGAATGCCTACTTAACTCATCTCGGGTTCTCACATTGTCCCGCTGGGAGCGCTAATTCCCATAGATACAATAGTTGTATCCCCCTGAGGGGATTTCAATGTGTATCAAAATATTTCTGAAAAATCGTTTGACACACAGAGATGTGTCAAAATTTCTCTCAGTGCAGTGTTTTCTGACGCTGTCATAACACACACCACCCAAAGTGGACTTATTATATACTAAAGCTGCAACCTCATAGAAATACTCAGGGCTCAGGAACGGCTCAAGCACTGAAACGATTATATTTTGACAGCGATGAAATAAATTAGAAATGAATGTACTCAAAATTTGGGGCAGCATAAATGAGGGTTGATGTTATAGACCGACCGGGGTTGAAAATTTGGCCGGGGCCGGGGTCAACAAATTTGTCATGGCCGGGGCCGGGCCGGGGCCGGGGTTATCAAATTTACCACGGCCGGGGCCGGGGCTGGGGCCGGGGTTCAAACCGTGTCTGGACGTGTCAAGACGACGTAATGCAAAACGCCGGTTAGTGGCTCAATGCATGTTGCGGTTGGGTGCGTAATTATGTCAAGTTACTAAAGTTTTGTAGACTTGCAGTTGTTGTGTTTGTTGAATTAATTAATGCAGAAGCAATTATAGTAATTAAATATACCGGGTGTTCCACAAAAATGTCCACGACTTTTTAATTGATTCTATCTCCGCTTTAGATTAATATATTTTAATTGTCTTTTTTCACAATGTGGTAAATTTTGTTTTCTTTTCGAATAATTCAAGTTTTTAAAAATCGCTTAATAAGCATTTTCCAGGGATCGATTTACTGAAAAAGGCAGAAAAACTAATTGTTCAAAGGAAAAATTTTAAAACAACTGGTGGTATTCTTCTTTATTTCTCAATACCTACTGTAAACTAACGCAATTTCAAAACATTACCTCCTTCATTAATAGCTCTTCGACAATGAATTGAAGAAGTGTTTCAAGAACTAAAGGGAAACAGTAAAATAATCCGCAAAACTCTTCGTTCAATGGTGGCTAGAAGTAATACTTGCCTCGAGAGAAATGGAGGGTATGTCGAAGGATACTCAATTACTTTAGTTATTTAAACAAATTTAAGGTAATGTTTTGTTGCACTTTTAAATTTTTGTTTGTTCGTTGCTTTGGAAAGTACAAAATAAGGAAGAATATCAACATTATTTTAAACGCTTTTCCTTTGAACAATTAATTTTTCTACCCCTTTCAGTAAATCCATCAATGTAAAGTGGTTATTAAACGTTTTTCAAAAACATAGATTATTCTAAAAGAAAACAAAATTTACCACATTAGGAAAAAAGACAACTAAAAAATGTTAATTTAACACGGAAATATAATCAATTAAAACGTCTGGGACATTTTTGTGGGACACCAGGCATAATGACTAAAAGCAGTGCATCAGCAGTATGGGATTACTTTTATATGTCGGTGAAGAGTGTAGGAATTGCAGTGTGCACCATTTGTGAAGCAAATATACGACAAGTAACGGCTGTTACATCTCAGAAAACTTTCTCAACTAAATCTTCATGGGGCCATCTAAAATCAACACAAAATGATCAATTCCTGGAAGCTAAAGAAAAACCAAACAAAGAAAGAGAATTGAAAAATAAAAACAAAATGAACAAGAAGAAAAACTAAATGTCTAAGTATTTAAAGCTTAGCCAGTTTAGGTTGCAGCACGCTGTCTTCGTCTACTGGATAACAGCTGATTTTAAAAGAAACATTTACTGAATCCAAAAACTGGGGCCTTATAATACTGACCAAATACATGGAGAGAAATTGTTAATTTGCTGGATTTGTGACGCGCTCAATCCTTACCACCCTGGGGTAAAAGAAACTTTTTGAACTTCATAGAGTTTTTGAATAATTCCATCAGAGAAGGTATTTAGAACAAGACTAATTCCGAACCTCAGTATCCAAATTCAGTGTGCCATTTCAGAGGAAATACAAAAGCAAGTAAACGAAAATATCATCTTCTCAATAGCTACTGATATTTCGATCTTTCAAGTCGAGATTCTATCATGTCAATAACTGCGCACTGGATTATAATTACATTGGATGGTAGTGGATGGTACACACTGCTTTTCCTACTTAGTGACTGCATGTTCTTCAGGATTGCGATAAAGTCGCAAATCTCTCGAAAAATCATTTTAAATTTGATTAAAAAACACGTGAATTTTTCACGTGCGGTTTGCCGAGCTAACAACACCTTTTTCACTCCAAATAAATCCAAGTCAAGTTAAATTTAATCCAAGTCAAGTTCAATTTAATCCAAGTCAAGTTCAATTTAATTCAAGTCAAGTTCAATTAAATCCAAGTCAACTTCAAATGAATCCAATTCAAGTTCAAATTAATCAAACTCAAGTTCAAATTAATCCAACCCTAAGTTAAGTTAAAAATTGACATACTAACACGTTAATTTGAGCGGTTTTTGTGAACATGTATCTATTGGAGGTAAATATGTATCTATTGGATGTGATGAGAGAGACAATCGTTTTTTCTTTAAGCAAGGAATACATAAAATTTTCGCCAGTGTTGCAATCTATGGAAAGACAAGCTCTCGTAAAATGTGCTAGGTATCTATCATCAGGAGGGAGAGTGTGATTCAGAATTTTGACCGGCGTAAAAGCTGCAAGTCAATTATAAAAACTTAGCATTATACTACTCATTAATGTTGCTTCAAAATTCTACATTGATGGCAGTGTTTAAGCATTCAAATATTTATGTTCAAAAGGTAATTTTATGTTACACATACACATAGTAGTTTCGAGGATTTATTTACTCAGAGATCTCACATCGATCCTGAAATTCCATTTCATCATATATACATGAAACCATATACATACATATACAAAAGATTACTACCGGACGATAGGCAGAATTATTCTTTTAAAGAAATATACAAATGGGATTCACTCAGTACTAATGTACTATTCCGTAATCCGTGTTAGTCGATGTGACTAAATGTACACAGAATCCTCTTACAATATACAATAATAATACAAGTAACAATGATTCTAACTCAATGCGTATTTAATATGTATGTGTATAAAATTCAATATATATTATAATATCAAGACTCAAATAACTTTTATGATAGTCATTTAATGAATATTGTCACCCATATCAAGATATATTGAATGTATACTCGGACATATATTGTATTGTATACACATACATATAAAATACGCATTGAGTCAGAAACACTGTAACTTGTATTATTATAGTGTATTGTCAGAGGATCCTACATTTCTTCACATCTGTGTAGTACTCATATAAACTGTAATCAAACGGAATCGTACATTAGTACTCTGTGAATCTCATATGTATATTACTTTTAAAGATTAAATCTACGTATCGTCCGGTTGTAATCATTTGTATTTGCATATATATGATTCCATATATATATGTGGTCAAGTGAAATTTCACGTATATAAATATTAATGAGTGTAAATAAATCCTCGAAACTACTACGTGTATGTTTAACATAAAATTACCTTTTGAAAATAAATATTTGAATGTTTGAACACTGCCATTAATGTCGAATTTTAAAGCATCATTAATGAGTAGTATAATGCTAAGTTTTTATAATCGATTCGCTTCTTTTACGCCGGTCAAAGATTTGAATCACACTCAGCCTCCTGATGCTGGACACTTGGCAGATTTAGCACATTGTACGACAGCTTGTTTTTATAGAGATTGCAACAATGGCGGAAATTTTATGTATTCCTTGTTTTAAAGGAAAAACGATTGTCTCGCTCACCACATCCAATAGACAATCGTCCAAATCACATCCAAATCCATTTAACACAAAACCGCTCAAATTAACGTGTGATTATGTCAATTTTCAACTCAACTTAGGGTTAGATCAATTTGAATTTGACTCGGATTAATTTGAATTTGACTTGGATTAATTTGAATTTGACTTGGATTAATTTGAATTTGACTCGGATTAATTTGAATTTGACTCGGATTAATTTGAATTTGACTTGGATTAATTTGAATTTGACTAGGATTAATTTGAACTTGACTAGGATTAATTTGAACTTGACTAGGATTAATTTGAACTTGACTTCGATTAATTTGAACTTGACTTCGATTAATTTGAACTTGACTTGGATTAATTTGATGTAAAAAAGGTGTAGTACAATACTAAAAACCCCGGCCAAAACCCCGGTTTAGGGCACTATTCTGCCGGGGCCGGGGCCGGGGCCGGGGTGGGCATTTTCGGGGCTTGCCGGGGCCAGCGCCGGGGTCAGCAAAAATGGCCGGGGTTAGCCGGGGCCGGGGCCGGGGCCCCGGTCGGTCCATAGTTGATGTGAAGTGATGTTTACAAATGAATGTCTTTAAAAATTTCACTCAACAAATACGTCGAAAATACACAGAAATTTAGAAAATGATTTCCATTTCGATGTGATTTCCGGATACTATAAGATTTCATTTAAACGAATTAAGTACAATTCTCATACTATTGAGAGTCAATCGTCGATAATTTATTAGCTGCGTGTTGTCATTCCAGGCATAATTTTCATCTTCAGCAGTGGAAAGAACACAAAGAAGCGGAAGAAATCGGTACTGTAGTTTCATTGTTGGAAAGTCTTTTTGCCGTATTTTGAGCAAATTGGTGGCACGGCAACGCTATCATGGCGATCTGTTTTCGCCTGCTGGTGGTCTTCAGGACGTCTTGCTCATTCTGAAGATGAGTTTACGATTGAGATGGCAACATTGTCTGTTGTTATTCACGCATTTGTTGCTATAATCTTCCTGATATATTTTATTTCTTGGGTGCATCTTTATCTGTGTGCTTGCTATTTTTTCGCATTTCATTTTCATTTAGGTTTTAATTTCCAATTCAATATGAATTATTTTCATTACTCACACCACAGGATAAATTGGAGAGGTGCTAGAAGCCATTTGTTCATATGCCAAACCTTAATGTTTTTTAATTTTAGAACTTCAAATACTACTACCATGTTTTTATCTGATGCACTATGAATTATTTATTCAATATTGCGCCTTTTTTACACCAAAGTTTTCCAAGAAAAGCATAACGCACGTCGAGAAAATTTTCTCATACCTCGCAAGATAAACGAGCGTTCTAGATCTATTCTGAAATGAAATGATGACTAATTTATGAAGAAAATCATACATTGATGCATTAAGCTGTCAACATTTTAATTAATTTTTTTGAAAAATAGCTTCGTCAAAGAGGACTCATAATTATGAAAATTTTAATACCAGAGCCTAATTTTTTTATTGGAAGGGGGAGGAGGATCGCGTCTGAGGGTTCTTGGTCCCGAAGTGTACGCAAGTGAACTGGGTACTTCAGGTGTGGGAAGAGCTGTCTTGGGTGAGAGCGGTTTGGTTAGCAGTGCGTATTGAGTCAGTGACAGTTAAACACAAAGTCGGTGTCGGTTAATCACAAAGCAACTCGAGTTTGTGTTTAATATACCTTGGCTAAACACAAGCTTCGTCCCAAATATTAAGAATTTTCAGACTTTCATGTTAAGTCAAAACCAGAAGCCAACATAACTAAGAATACTTCTTTTGCAAGTAATACCCTAAACTGTTCTGCAGGACCAATGAGCCAGCGTATATCAGGAAACTACACAGCATCGGCTGCACCTGATCAATCAATTTCAGTCAGACGGCCGTGAAAAAGTAAACGAAGTCGAATGAAATCCAAAAATTTTGATACGTTGAATAGGAACGAAAATATATATAATATCTAATACAGTGCCGTAAAAAATAGATTAGGTGTTTGTTGAAGTCTCCCTAACCGCTAAAAAAAAAAGCTTTCCTAAGAGAGGAAGGAGGAAGGCACCATTTAGTATGGAGATAAGGGAACGCGGACTCTATGCTGAAGCGGCATAGTAACAGTAAGTTGAGAAAGAAATTAATGAAAGAAGATAAAAGTTGAAGAAGGAAGTAGTAAGTGCTGAACAACAGGACAGCAGTGAACCGAAAACTACGTATCTTAACATAAAAATTACATTTCAACAAAAAGAAGCCTCCTTAATCTCGGCTGAAGACCTAACAGTTTCCCGCTGGGAGTGTCAAGTCTTATAAATGCAATAGTTGTAGCCATTTGAGGGGTATATTTCTGAAAAAATGAAGTTTAACTAATATATGAAAGTACCGATAGTTGTGGGTGGCACGACTGGCATCAAAGTAGCAGAGCATGAAAACGCATTTGTGAATGAGGGTTCCAAACACGGTACAAGAACATAAAGGTCCCGCAAAAACGCTTGTGAATTACAACCAGTTCTACGCTTATAAAACAAACTCATCAATAATTCTCACAAAGTCAATTCCACAAATGCGCGACGCGTGTTATATTTATATTCAACTTAACCTCGTTGAGGTTGTGTTATTTTTAGTTCATTCAATCCCTGGTTAGTGGGTCAAGATTCAACCAGCTGAGAGTAATATGCAATTTTTTCTGCTTTAGAAAACATTTCCTGGTTCAGAGAACCTATCTAGATGGTAAAAATAGGTGTGAAATAGTTCGCTTGTATTCTGTCATATATTCAAACATAAATGAGCCTCATCAGGGTCGTATTTCATGCGATACGTTTTTGATAAATCTATTTAACAAAGTTCGTGAAAAGGAAATGCCGAATTATATTTACATTCAAATTCAAACTCTGGTTCAACTCTATTACCTTCAAAATGAGCTCCCTTCATTCCAATTTTTACATAAATCAAACTCATAACAAATAAATTTTAATAGGGAAATTTTTTAATACTTTTCAATTTAAATAGTTAGAGGATGTCGGGGTCCAATGAAAATTTCACGCAAAGCTGGCCGTTTAACTTATATCACCTATGCCCGTGAATAACTATACCCTATTAAAAATTAAGGGAGTAGCATGGTTGATTAAAGGAGACAGCGGAGAATTAAAGGAGTATTAAGCGAACCGAGGCCTCTTCCCTTCTGACACTTCCAGGGCGCGACTCATAAGCGCGATGCGAGCAAGTTCTCCCATGTTGCTACCAGAGGCCACTTGTGCAGATGGCCTCTTGGTGAAACGCCTGCCATCTTTCTCGTGAGAAATGACGGTTGCCATCTTTCGCCTCAGTTTTGAAGTTGGTGTTGTGCGTGACAGATGTCTGGATCGTGTCTCTATTATTTGAAACGTTTCCAGTAGTGTTAGAGTGTTTATCAGTGCGAGCGTGTATTACGTGAGGGTGTATAGTACGTGAGGGTGTCAGAAGAAACAAGAGATGGAAGAGACGTATAATGCTGGTCTGTAGAGGCATTATTTCAAGAGCATGAACGGAGCAAGGACCCCACTGCTAGTTTCACCACCTCGGTCAATTGATATTTTAGACGATTCATGGTTGTGGTGGGGCTGGTAGTGAAGGCAAAACCTCACTGTGAGCAATGTAAAAACAACAAAATGTGGAAACCAAACCTGAATTTTCCCTCGTCAGTCTTCAGCAACCTTTGAATTGAAGGACGTTATTGAAGGTGATCAACTATGTGTTCAGATACATATTTGTGTGTGTAGGGGGGGGGGGTTGTGTGTGGGTATGGGGGTAGGTGTGTGGGAGGGGGGTGTGGGGAGGGTTTGTGTGTGGGGATAGGTGGGGGAGTGTGTGTATATGAATAGCCGGTGTAATTAAGCTCGGGCAAGGTAAAGTCATTTTATTTTCCTTTCTAATTTTAGGAATGAAAGATGAAAAATCTGCTCGACGATTATTTTTTTTATATAAATAGCTACGAGTATATTCTTTCAACGACCCTAGGGTATTGTTGCTATATTCTTTTCAAGGTACATTTATATTGTTCCCTGCAGGCTTTCGCCTCCAAGGCTGCGTACAGCTGATTTCCCACTATTGCACATTCAACCGTTGACGCTTCTCAACCAAATATAGCCAGTTGCCCATTAATTACCTTAGTTATTGCGTTGCGAAAACTTCAAGCATAAGTTATACGTCACAAACATGTCCCTATAATGTCAGCTTAATAATGAACACGCACCCATGAAATTTTCTGTACATTAGTAAGAATGTATTTAATTTACATACTCTGGTACATTTTTATTGTGCTATAAACCGTTTTTGCTTATGGTGAATTGATTAATCGCGCAAGAACTAAGGTAATTCAAGGGCAAACTGGTTACAATCGGTTTGAGCAGTGTGACGGTTGGAAAGAGTGACTAATGGGAAATCAGCTGTGCGCAGCCGTTTTTTTAAAATCAAATTAAGAGGTGGCCATCCTGGGCCTCTCATGATTCTCCTATGGTAAATAGGAGAAACTGGTCGCGCTTTGGGAGCGCGACGGTAGTGCTCCATGCTGAGCCATGCGTGGCCACCGGTTGGGACAGAGGCGCAGGCGCGCCTATAAAGTGGACACTTCGAAGTTGCCTCATAGGAGACGCATGGATGAAACAACCATGCATATTTGGGAGCGCTCCCAAGAATCACCGATGCCACTCCTATAATTTTTAATAGGGTATCTAACCGAACAATTCGGACGCATGAGGCAGACATTTTCAATGGCCAACTATGAACTTTAATCACAATTGGTTGGTTGTTTATACCGTGCGACGCACTTTGTTCGCGCACTATGCAAGGTACCGTAAATTAGGTATAGCGCTATACCAGCACTTTCTAAAATTGTTTATCGAAAAATCGACACAACAGTCTCGTAGGGCTAATAATTCACTAACTAGGAAAAATATAAGTTTCTTGCGCTCTCAAGATATAACGCACAGGGACATGAACAGCTAGGGTTAAGCCCGTGACACACCTTGCATTACGTCAATGCTACTTGTGATTGTATTGGTGTCGCAGAACAACCGCTGCGGCTTAAGCTGGGTTTACACGGAGGGTGACTTCCCCAGGGTGACGCCCTCTCTCCCTCCCCGCCTCTTCAAAAAACCCCCAATCCCCCGGTCTAACGCCTCCCACTACTACCCCATGCGTGTCGACCATGGTAGACTAAAGGAGGTACCGTCACTTCTACGGGGACAGCCACGCACATTCGCTAATTCGATTAGCCAATAGGAGGCTTCATTTCAATCAAGCCAGATGACGTCACATACACACCATGACGTCAGCGGCGGCGGCAGCGTACTACTACTACGTAGCGTACTCTGCCCTGCCAGACGTACGATCAACAACATGGCCGACTGCCGGCGTGCCTCCGCAGATAACGGATTTGGATTTTTAAAAAATTGAATTCCGTCCTGATACTTACAAATCTACCAGAACTAAAAGGTTATCGATCTTCAATTTTATCATTCCGGCAGCTTCATAAATAGACAGCTCTATCCAAACTGTAGGAAAATTTACTTTATTCAATCATACAAAACGTTTTAATACTTTTTCCATGCAGATGAAGCTGACTATTGTGCGCTGTGTTTAATCGTAAAAAAGGATAATATAAGATTCAGTTTCAGATATTTATTTGAAATAAAACCTGCGATATATTCTGCATGTAAGTTCACGAACTGAATGAGCAGGAGTATCGATTTACAGTTGTATATCCTTTTTCAGCATCTAAACTTCTAAGCTAAAAAAAGACTTCCGATAAGAAGGCACCATTTAGTTTTGGAGTTAAGGGAAATAGAAACAGTGAGTTAAGAAAGAAGTTTATGAAAAGAGACAGAAGTAGACGAAGAAAGTAATAGGTGCTGAAAAACAGGACAGCAGTGAACCGAAAAAATGGTCAAAAAATCCTAAAGACTACTGTATTTTAACGAAAG
Organism: Morinoia aosen; assembly: GCA_030386875.1. Classification (NCBI taxonomy): domain Eukaryota; kingdom Metazoa; phylum Arthropoda; class Malacostraca; order Amphipoda; family Talitridae; genus Morinoia; species Morinoia aosen. The sequence goes on along the minus strand of CM059557.1, from coordinate 29,532,673 downwards.
GCTTACCTAACCTTTCGCTCAAGAACTTGTACATTTCCCATGGAAGCGCTAAGAACAGAGAGCTTTGATTATTGTTATCGTTGTGAGGGGAAGTTATAATTACTCGCGTTCACATTGTTGCGATGATGATATGAATAAATGATATAATACCGAAAATCTAGATGAATATGACATCATTTCATAACTTCTCCCCACAAAAAATGGTGTTTCATAAACAGGAAGGAATAAGGCACCAATCGGTGTGGAAATAAGAAATCAGGAAATCTATGCACGAGGTGTGTTCCCAAATATGGTTTGGATGGAAGCATCAAGGTATGAAATTTACAATGAAAAATCTACCATGGATATGTAAGGTTGCAGAGAATAGGATGGCAATGGACCGAAAAAAAGTTGGTACAAACTAAACAAAATATTTCATGGTTAGATTATTGGTAGTACAGGCCTCCCTACCGCAACAAAGTTCAATCAAAGGAAGTTAGAAATCATTCAATATGAACTTGACACAACGGGGAATGTGTGCACAAGATTTGTTCCTACACAAGACTCCATCACACACGTAATTAAATGAGATTATTAGTTAGTTTAAACCTCCCTATCCGCAACATAGGCGATCCAAAGAGAGAAGGATAGATTAGATTAGTCGTTAGTTTTAGCCTTCCTACCCGCAGCAACAAATGCGATCCAAAAAGAGCAAGGAGGAAGGCACCATTCAGTATGGAGTTAAGGGAACGCGGAATCTATGCAGAAAGGGCATGGAAACAGTAAGTTATGAAAGAAGATTATGAAACAAGATCAAATTTGAAGATGTAGTAGGTGCTGAAAAACAGGACAGCTGTGAACCAAAAAAAATGTTCCTTAACACAAGAAAGACATTTCATTTAAACGAAAGGAAAGCCTACCCAACTCTCAGCTCGGGCCCTCACATTTTCCCCGAGGGATTGCTAATTCCCATGGATGCAATAGTTGTGTCCCTCTGAGGGGGAAGAGTGAATAAAAATCCGTTACTTTTGTTCATTCCAATCTGTGTTTCCCTTAAAGGGCTACCGCATTCAATATCACTCACGAGTTACGCCACAATATTTTCATGTTGAAAAATTATGAATAGTTCAATCGCTAATTAAAAACAAATAATGACAGCAGTGAATCGAAAGATGATCTGCAACGCAATCAAAAACTTTTCTATTCACAATAAATTGATGGCTTACGTTAGTCGTGGGACTTTGAATCTCCTTCCATAAAACACCCAGTTTTCATAATGAAAACTGACTAGTTCTACAGATTAGGTTACAACATAGATTCAGCCTTCCTTGCTGTTCAAAGCGAGCACAGCTGAAGGACTCTACATATTCTCTCGTAGAACAACAAGTTTTAATTAAAAATACTGACTAGTTCTATAAATTAGGTTGCGACATAGATTCAGTCTTCCTTACCACAACAAAGCTGCTCAAAGTGACACAGTCGGGGGACTTTACATATTCTCACATAGAACATCAAATTTTTATTATAAAAACTGACTAGTTCTATAGATTGAATTCCGACTTGGGTTTAGCCTCCATTCCCTTACTACAATGCAACCGTTCAAATAGAGGAAGGAAACGCCAAGCACCGGAGTTGAAAGGAACTGCATAATTAATACAAAGGGTGTTTCCACACAAGAGAACCTCAGTATAGGAACAATAAATTGAGGAGTAAGGTTATGAAACAAAATTAAACCTGAAGAAGAAAGTCATAGGTGATGAAAAACAGGACACCAATGAACCAAAAAAATTTGGTCTTAACCTAAGGAAACGAAGCATTTTAATTTGAACAAAAAGAAGGCCTACTAAACTCTCAGCTCTGGACTTTACATCACTTGTTCTATAAGATTAGATTAGATTATAAGTTAGTTTAAGCCTCCCTAACCGCTACAAAAAAAGAGCGTATCGAAGAGAGGAAGGAGGAAGGCACCATTTAGTATGGAGATAAGAGAATGAGGAATCTATGCAGAAGGGGCATAGAAACAGTAAAGTTGAGAAATAAGTTCATGAAATAAGATAAAAGTTGAAGAAGTAAGTGAGGTACTGAAAAACAGGACAGTAGTGAACCGAAAAAGGTGGTCCTTAACATAACAAAGAACATTTTATTTCAACAAAAAGAAGGCCTACCTAACTTTCAGCTCGGGCCCTCACATTTTTCCCCTGGGAGCGCTAATTCCCATAGATACAATAGTTGTATCCCCCTGAGGGGTCACTTGTTCTATAAGGATGGGAACAAAATATGAGCCAACAACTCGTCCCTGAATAAATATTCCTATTACTTAGAAATATATTTCGTTTCTAATATCTCGATGTTACGTAAACTTTTGACGATAATGAATTAAATAAACTATTTTTTTCATCAAAAACAATAATTGGTACACCACCGACCACTCAAGGCACGTTTAACATTTTCCGGCTAATAAATTCCGAAATGTACACCCAGGACAACATAAAACTGAGCATTTAAATCTAGGTAAGGTGTAGTCGTACATAATGACTTGCTAAACATCATAGAGCGCAAATGGAAGCCCTCCTAATGCATAAGCGCTATCTTCAAACATCTGTACTAGTGCTCTGCATACCAGTAAGTTATTGTTATTTTTATTATTATTATTTTTACTATTTTTATTTTTATTATTATTATTATTATTATTATTATTATTATTATATAAGAAAGTTTTAGCCTCCCTTAACCACGACAAAGATGTTCCAAGAGAGGAAGGAGGAAGGCACTATTTATTATGGAGTTGATGGAACTCGGAATCTATGCACAAGGTGCACAGAAATAGTAAGCTAAGAAAGAAGTTCATGAAACAAGAAAAAGTTGAAGAAGAAAGTAGTAGGAGCTGAAAAACAAGGCAGCAGTGAATTTAAAAAAAATGGTCCACAACAAAACAAAACCTATTACATTTCAAAAAGAAGGAAGCCTACCTAAAGTTTAGCTCGAGCCCTCACATAGTCCCCCTAGGAGCGTTAATTCCCACAGATACAATAGTTGTACCCCCTGAGGGGCATACCAGTAAATGAAGAAGTATTAAATAAAAAAATGAACTGTTAAAATCGAAAAGGAAAAAATATATCATAATAGACTACAGATTAGATTATTAGTTAGTTTAAGCCTACATCTCCTCAACAAATGAGATCCAAAGGGAGGAAGGAAGAAGGTCCCATTTAGTATGGAATTAGGGGAACGCGGAATCTATGCAGAAAGGGCATAGAAACAGTAAGATGAGAAAGAAGTTCATGAAACAAGATCAAAGTTGAAGAAGAAAGTAGTAGGTGCTGAAAAAACAGGACAGCAGTGAACCAAAAAAAGATGGTCCGCAACAAAACAAAAACCTATGTTATTTTGGCAAAAAGAAAGCCTATTTAACCTTTAGCTTGGTCCCTCACATTTTTAATAGACCATAAAGATAAACATTAGAAAGACCAGTTCACGTCAAACTTACTATTTGGGTACCGGTTCTTCTAGCTCAGTGCGAGTGGGAAGCCTACGACGCATCTTTCACCAACTATTGGATGCATGTTCCAAATCAATCATTCAAAACGGTAAAATAGTTCTTACACACAATTGTATGATCATCAATAAGCAGAAGTAAATTAATCGGCACGCTCAGAAGCAAACTGCGTTGTTCAATAACAAGACAACACTCCAGATAACTTTTTAAAAATTACGTTAACTTTGTAGAGACTGCCGGGCAGTGTACCTATTCCAACATAAGCCGTAGAATGCAAAAACTTGAAAGGTAAACATAACTCTAGTTACGTGTGTATTTTCACAGCCAGTCTAAAGCTTATCAAATAATTCATTTAAAAACCAAAACAATGATTATGTCATAAGAATGCAAAGGTTTCAATGAGTAAATCCAATTTTTTTTGCCGAGTTCCAATTACGAGAAGAAAACAAGGATAACAAATATGTGTAGCGCGTAGATAATAATGCTTACTTATAACGCTTGACCCTAGCAATACACCAAACCAAATCAATTAATAAACCTTGCACTACCATCCATTAATGTGTTGTAAGCGAGAACAGATGACGACATAATAGTTCACAGCCTTAAATTATAAACAGGCAAAGAAAAAAGGTTTATCACACGCTTGATACAATATAACACCTCATAGCCTTAAATTCATCTGACACGACCAAAATAAGGCTAGCACAAGTCGAAAACTAAGTTGTTGTTCATTAAGAGTCATTGGGAGTTTAATTAACGCCACTTACTGAGCTGAGAGCGAGTAATGCGCAGATATTTGTACAAATGTAGGTTGTATGGTGCCTCGGACAGAATGATGAGCCTCAGCATGCCTGACTAAATGTCTCAAGTTTGGCCACAGCAGACAGGAATAGCACCAGGCCATCCAGAAAACACAAATATAAGTTTACTCTCAAGTCCAAATTTACTGGCTCCACTTGGCTACCAAATGAGAGAGACAAATTATGTCACACAGAAATTTTGCCTTATCTCAATCATTTTTTTTAGTGTTAATTTGGTTTACAGCTGAGTAATCGAGTAAGTAACACTACCACTAAAATTAAGCTTTGTTATATTTCAATCGGAATGTATGAAGTGATGCTGTACATACAGCAACGGGGAAGTCATGGGTTTTACAGGAGGAAACAGTAACTCGCACGTAATTGATTCTAATGAAATAACAGTACTATAGGCATAAATTAATTGTGCACACAGAAGTACATTCAAACAGCTGCTCTGCAACATATTCGCCCAATGTGTCCATACCACTATTGCCAGCAGCCTACACTCATCTAATTATATTCCAGAAACGATTTAAAACGAACTGAATCATGTTATACAACAAAATTTATTATATTTCACCCTAGAACATGAGAACAAGGACTCAGGAGAAAAGTGCAGTGAATCACTTGTGCATCACAGAAAAGGTACCCTGCAGAGCTCTATCGTGAGCTCTGATTGACTATAATGTTCTACATCTGAAGAAAACTTTCTTTCCATTTTTATTTTGGAACAGTAGGTGGGATGTTTAGGGCAGTTATCATGAATTAATTCACAAACATTTTAGCTGAAGCCTAGTAAGTAACTGATTTGATTCAACAGATACTGCAAGAGCCTCTAATAAAAAATAATTGCACGAAAGATTTACTGAACAATTCAAGTCCCTTCTGCAGATCAACAGACCGAATATACCTTTGAAACGACACAGAAAGGTGGAAACAGGAAACTTGCTCACTGAAAATGGAACAACTTATAGTGCAGTGAGTCAAAGAATTTTTTCAGCTGCTGGTGATGCATGTCAGTTTTCATGACGAGGTAACCGGAGCTCTAGAGGCAGCATCTTCCACTTCCTGCAGCAAAAATTCCTCTAATATCGGTGGTTCAGTTGAATACCGCAGCAGCTTTTAGCTCCTCTTCATCCACCTTGATGACGTTGAAATTATTTCAGTTTCATCCGGTACCTGAAAGGCAAATAAAAATGAGTGAATTTCTCAAGTTAGCAGTTTTTGAATTTGTTTTTGGCTCAATAAGCACACATTTTAGTTGTTAGTAAGGGTACAGATTGAAATTTGTCAGTGGAAATATGATAAATCAAGATGCAGGTGAGAGTTTTAATAAAAAGGTTCAGCTGTACAGAGAGATGATGTTGAATATGAAGCAATATTGAAATGCATACACAAGGAAATGGAGGCATTGATAAACTATAGTGTAATACAGAATGTAAAAATACAAGGAGTCAAAAGGGAGAAAGTGATAGGGGAAAAGAGCAAAAAGGAGCTGTGGAAAAATTAAAAAATAAGAGAAAAAAGGAAAAATTAAATGTAATAGGCAGTGAAGTACTGTACATAGCATCAAGTACAACAAATAAGGCAGAGAAGTACTGTACATAGGTTCATGTACAAACAAACAAGGTAACACACTCACGCTGGTTCTCACAATTTTTCATTAACAGTTATTGTTGGGTGATATTAGTCATGCAAAACAACGGTTTTATTTGATGGCGGTTTATTTGCAAAAAAAAACGTGTTTTTTGTGTTTTTTTTTGCACACACCTAAATTTTGTTAGGTATATGTTTGTTTATTTTTGGTCACATAAAATTCATTAATATCCATGTTCTTTAGTCAAGATTTTTTGTAATAAAAACATCAAAAGAAAACCATACTGTAAAAGTGTGGCAGATAACATACAATTCCCTAGAGAAGTCTAAGAAGAACAGCAGGAGACACAGAACTTATATTGATGAAGTCAAAATTTAGAGCTTACTATCTCTACTATGATTTTACTTTAATGTGACCAAAAGATCAGACATAGTAGAGGTAGTAAGCTCTGAATTTTGGCTCCATCTATTTAAGTTCTGTGGCTCCTGCTGTTCCTCTTAAGACTCCTTCTGGTAATTGTGGGTTATCTGCCATCACTTTTACTGTATGGTTTCCTTTTGATATTTTTATTACAAAAAATCACAACTAAAAAAGAACATTGATATTAATGTATTTCATGTGACCAAAAAACCATGCTGTTTTTTCTAAAAACATGTTTTTTTTCCTAAAAAACATGACTAAGAAACTGGATATTAATATATTTCATGTGACCAAAAAATTGAAAATAAAAAATCATGCTTTAAAAAAAACATTTGTATAACATGAATATTAATATATTTTATGTGACCATAAAACCATGCTGATTTTTTCACATTTTTTAGTCAATTTACAGTTTAATTCGCTCACAGAAATTAAAAATTCCGTTCCAAAGGATCACTAAAGGAACACATTTTAAAACCTTTTACATGAATGACATTCTGCTTGCAGATGCATTATTTTTGAGTTATGCAACTTCAAAATTTTTGTCTTTCATGGCAGTCAGTTCCAGTCAGTTGCGCGCTTGAGCTGGAGCTGTTAAAGTAGGTTTGGGTACATGTAATTTATCATTAGCCAACCCTGCGGAGCCTGAACCCACTTCTAGGATGTTATAGTTAATAACACAATAAACGTTTTCACCCAAAAATACTAGCAAGGCTGGGAAAGTGAATACTTGAATCTACAGTATTCACTCCTACGCTTTTGCTAATGTTCTACGGTGCCCGCCATATTGAAACTGATGTCAACTGCATATTGATTTTAATATTCACTACCCCAGTTACCCCAGTCCCGCTAATATTTGGGTGCGGAATTTTCAATTTCCTTTAGCGCATTAACCTGCATATTGACCATTTTTTTACAAAAAACATGTCTAAAAAATATGGATATTAATATTTAAACAATTTAAACAATTTATTCACCACAGGAGATACAGAGGTAGAATGTTTCTTAAGTCTAAAACAATGGACAAGTTTGAATATAGCTACCTGTGGGCCCGAATAAGTTCAGCGACTTCTGGGGCATCCTACCATCAACATTATTCTAAGGTGTACATTAATGTTTAACCTAAATCACTTAACCTAGTTTCACATTAGACTGATCAGTGAGATAATTCAATCGATATCAGATATTTCATTTTACAATATAGGTTATGTGGACTATATTTAACAGTACATTCGATTAAAGATTTAACACCAGACTGAAGGCGAATTACATATTACCCATGGCAAATTTCATTATTGGAAACAGTCATGTTGGAGACAAGATTTGACTTGGTGATCTTACATGACTAATATTCCGATAGGAAGTGAGTCTCGAGATTTCTTTTGAATAACTTGTAAGAATTACTATCACGGATCTCCGCAGGTATTGAGTTCCAAGTTTTAGTTCCAACGAAGAGGATACTGTGTTGCGACCGGGCCTTTGAATAATAAGGAAGCATGAATTTACTTCTATTTCGGGTTAAATATATTTAATTTGACCAAAAAATCATCTTTTTTCAAACAAGTTTTTTAAAAAAGTCTTTAACATTCATTTTCTGGTCATGACTTCTGTGAAGAAAATGGATATTAACATGTTTTATGTGACCAAAAACTATGAATTTTTCTAAAAAATTTATACAAAATATCATAAATACAAAACATGGATATTAATATATTTTATCTAGCCAAAAAACCATACTGTTTAAAAAAATGTTTTTTTTATGAAAAATCATTGATATGTATTTTTGGGCATTTTTTTGTAAAAAAAAAAAAACATTTTTCTACAAAAGCATGGTTTTTGGTCACATAACGTACATTCATTTACACATTTTTAGTCATGATTTTTTGTAAAAAAAAAAGATGTTTTAAAATAAACAGCATGGTTATATATGGTCATATTTATTATATTGACATCCATGATTTTTAGTCATGATTCTCTGTAAAAAACAATAATTTGTTCAAAAAACCCGCATTGGGTTTTTGATCACATAAAATATATTAATATCCACATATTTTAGTCATGCTTTTTTGTAAAAAAAATGTTTTTTGAAAGAACAAGCATGTTTTTTGGTCACATAAAAGATAATAGTACCCATGTTTTTTTAGTCATAAATTTTTTGGAGATAAACATGTTAAAAAAAAAACAATATATATGGTTTTTAAGTCCCGTAAAATATATTAATATCCATGTTTTTATAAGTCATGATTTTTCTGTAGAAAACAGCATTGGTGTTTTTGGTCACATAAATATAATAATATCCATATTTTTAGTCATGTTTTTTGGTAAAAATAACATGTTTTAAAAAAAACATGGTTTTTTTGGTCACATCTCTATCAATGACCATAAGTAAAGATATATTATTACAACACACTATTTGGGAAGTTGAAAGTGATTCACATGCATTGTAAAATAAATGAAATATCAAAACATGAAACCACAGATAATAAAAAATTCAATACAAACATAGAAAACCATGAATTAAGAAGTATGTTGTTTTATCGTATAATCGGACATGAAAACAAATAATGTCAAGTGGTTCTTTTCCTTGCTGAGTTATTTTCAAAAAAAATATTAGAAAAAAATATCCACGTTTTTTTAGCCATGTATTTTTTTGTAAAACCACACGTTTTTTTTAAACAGCACAGTTTTTTCTGAGTTGCATCTCTATGTGATATACGCCAATTTATTGGTGTTATTTAATAACAATCCCAATGTCACATAGCCTTAAATATAAAAAACAAGTCTAAAAAAACAAAAACCAATTTAGTAAGACTCATAAAAAATGACAAGTAAAGAAATCAGCCCTTAATTTGGAAAATGTTCTCCATTTCATTTTTGCTTGTATGTATTCCTAAGTGGATTACCAGACTCATTTTACTTCTATTAAGAAACATAAAAGGAGAGCAAAATACAAATACAATCATTGACATAAACATAAGACATGCTTTTTTGAAACATGGCTCTGTTGCTTCACATGACATTTTTGAAGCACTCACAATAAAATTATGATAAGCAGCATGAATTTGCACCTCATATCTTAAAAAATATTGATAGCAGCTCACCATGAATGGTAAGCATAGAACAACAGTTAGATATATATAAAAATGCATTTCCAAGGATGCTTAGAACAGTGTCATTTTCAAAAAGATGATTCCCATAAAAAGCAGCACTTTACAATGGAAATTCATGGACAAGATTTTGCATCTCTTTTGTCATCTTTCACCTCGACATTTAGCTACAAAGTAGAAAGTTATTAAGAGTTAATCTAAAAATTTCAGATTTGATAGGCTACATAAGAAAAAAAAGCTACTCTGAACTTTTATTATTATTATTATCATTATTATTATTACCCACAACAAAGATGTTCTAAGAAAGGAAGAAGGAAGGCACCATTAAGTATGTAGTTGAGGGAAGGGGGTATTTATGCACAAGGTGCACAGAAACAGTAAGCTAAGAAAGAAGTTCATGAAGCAAGAAAAAATTGAAGAAGAAAGTAGTAGGTGCTGAAAAACAGGACAGCAGTGAACCAAAAAAAGATGGTCCGTAACAGAACAAAAACCTATTCTATTTCAACAAAAAGTAAGCCTACCTAACCTTTAGCTCAGGCCCTCACATAGTCAAGCTATTCTAAAAATGCATCCAATATACAGTACACAAGTTTTACAGTCTGCAGTCCAAACTAGCTTTCATGCTGAGCACTGCAGGTTCTAAGCTTTCTACTTGCTAATTTCAACATAAAGGAGAGATCAAAATTTCAACAATGCCAGTGAAGTTTTTTTTATTGTAAACCTGGTCAAATTTGTCATCTCATCTTACTTCCTGAATAATTTAGACATAAAAATTTAGATACTATTAGAGCTGATAGCACCCTATCACAAGATTTATGTTACCTTTTTAGTATGAAAAGCTCAATGCTATTAAAATTTTTCTGAAAATAAGCAGTATGTCATTAATCAGCATAGAATTTGTGCACATTATTTTCTTCTTTCTTTATTTCCTTTATACTTCAAATTTCAGGCGAGTCAACAGCATTTTCCTATTGAACAAGCATATCGAATTTTAAATCGTCTACTGCATCTTTTTCAAAGATTTGACAGAGAGATGCAACTTCATCAAGGGAAAAAATCAGTTATGAGCAATCCATTTTAAATTAAATTTAAATAATATTCAAAGTTCAATTTTTTACCTTCCAGGTCCAAAGTCCTGTGATCATAACACCACAGCACAACACCTGTTTTCAACACCACTTAGTGCATCTTTAATGCTGATAGGATTCTTCGGTAGTCGGTGTTTTTGAAATGGCGGCTGCAAACATGAATTCGACATTAAAATCATTTAACTGGACAATTCCACTCGGCGCAATCAATTCTTTAAAATTGAAACCAGGGCATTGAAATATCTAGGGTAAATTTTCAGAATTATTCTGACACCAAATAACTGAAAACTATTTAATTTAACTTGAGGCGGCGACATTGCACTTCACTCGACTCGTCAACACTTCGTTTGAACGGCACGGCTAGATTCAAGATTGTCGTACCAGGAACGATAACAGTGATGCCAGATTTCGGGTTAGCAGTGTTGCCAGATGTAATCTAAGCGTTGCTATTGGTGCGATGCCATGACGTCGCATACACACCACTCGATTTTTCAAAAGACTGGTTTGCTGCTACCTCTTTTAAGTATACCGTGGTGTCGACGCTGCTGCCCCACATGCTGGGACTGCCTGTGGAACGACGGAGAGACAGTGCGCTCCAGACAGTCTTGAGCATGGAGCTAGGATATATGGAGGGAGCATAGCGCACTCCGATCGGGCTCAAGTTGGCTGCAAAAGTTGAAACACTCGGGCAAGCTCTATGCCCGATTCTGAGCCAACCACAGACGCTTGGCTGAAGTTGCTCCACCCACCTTCCCTACAACCCTTCCTCTCAATGGCTCTCATTTTCCAAAGCAAGATTAGTACCTCACCACAAGTCAAAGGGTGAGGTGCGCGTGCAAGTCGCTCTAATTTGTTATAATCAAGGGCCTGTAATCTTTATAGTTTTCAACTCTTAATGTATCTTTGCTAGTAATTTTGATATTATTAAGTGTCTTCTAGTGACGAAACACAATTTGTTATCTTTCGGAGTCTTAGAATCCCAAATTAATCATTAACGACTGAATGAATAAATAAACAGCTGGAAGAGCATTCAGCGAGCGCGTGCGCACTCTGTCGTAGTTGGTAGGTAACTGGCTTCCGTGCTGACGTCACACTCGCGAGACGGCTATTGGTTACCACAGACACAGGAGAAATCTCAAAAACTGGTTCGCTTCACAGACGGCTATGCTCCCTCCATATATACTCCCTCCACGGTCTTGAGGGTAGGATGTATGTCTTGGCTGCTCTGTCATTATGTTCCCATGCGTAATCTCAACCCAAAAAGTCTCTCCTGATCTGGAAAAGAGGCTGAAGGCTAAAGTTTTCACATTGATAGATTTATTGAAAGCAAAGCGTCAGTCTGATTGTATTTATTACGGCTGTAAATATAATTTTTTTATCAAGAACTATCGCTGAAATGATCTGTAGCTGAAATGATTTTCGATCTAATTCAAAAGTAATTACCTCTAACAATAGTAACACAAATTGTTCGCTGTCATGCTATTATTAACACAAGATGGCTCGTGATAGGACTTAGACTGATATAATTTTTTTTACTTATTTCTATTTCCTTTTATCAGACTCTATCGCGCATATTTCATTTATTTTGGTCTCTATATACATCTGCTGGGCAAGTTATATTTCGTTATTCCTTAGTTTGGGCATTAACAATAACGTCATAAAAGAAGCTATATCTGCGCGAAGTTTTATTGATTTGCCTCCATTCCTTATTCAACCAATTGACACATTCGTTTCTGCCAAGGCACTTGGCCTTCGTTTAATAAGTAATTCTTGAATTCTTCACGAATACGTTGATATCTTATGCCGGCCTCCGTGAAATCGTTTACAGGTTAAAAATAGCATCTTCTTTTTTTGCACGTACCTTGAATTACATTTCGACATCCTCACTCAGTCACTGTTATCTCCAGGGTTGCCGATTTTTTTTCTGATTGAATAAAACCTCCATGAAAACATACCAAAAATTGTTAAAGTGTACCAAATATATTAAACTAGCAATAAAACGAAAATTTTAGGGCTTTACCTACTTTTCCTGTTTGGATGAAATTTTTTCCTCCTCTTCTTCCTTCATCTGCCAATTTTTTTTATTTAATTTGTTGACTGAGCTACCGTGGTGGTTCCAATTTGTGCAATCTATGTTCTCTAACGTAAATTTTGATCGCATTCGTGCATATAGTCTTGCTCATTTTAACGAAATCCTGTTTTTTGTTTTTATGTAGTTAAGGTCAAAAAGTTCTCTAGCTGCAGCAAAATAAAGCGGTATTGACAAAAGCTGTAATTTACTCGGGAAGCAGCGAGTAAAAAAGCTACGTACCAGAATTTTTCAGACACAATTTCTGTCTTGAAAGGAGCATCTTAAACAAACAGTTCTCGCCACTTCATCTTTATCTTTTCATGCTGCTCTTCTTTCACGAAATTGGAGAAATGCATTGAATATGGTGTTATTGAATTACATTTATTAAGATCTTTCAATCCAAACTCTTCTAGTTTTTTGGTACATATTTTGTTGACATTTCCCAGGAGAATGCTTTGTGCAGCAGCACCAAAGTAAATCTCATTTATATTGACATAGTTTGAGGGGTTGCCTACATTTATTTTGCAATTATTGTCATTCGAAATCAATAGATCCCTTTTTATGAAGTTGCCCATAATAAAATTCTCACTCAAGAAAAATTAAAATTCATTTTTGTAAGGGGAACTTGTACATTTTCTGAACGCACCAATTTCGGCACCCTGGGCATCTCACCCTCCGTCTAAACGCAAGTGGGGAAGCTTGAGCGGGTGAGAGGGGTAGGGTGGGGGCGTCACCCTGGGGAAGTCACCCTCCGTGTAAACCCAGCTTTAACGAGCTTTTGGATGAGCGCGTGACAACGCGCGGCAGTCAGTTGCATTTAAGGTTTGAGAGGAGGAGGACGTCAGACGGCAATGTGCTCTGCAAAGCAGCTGCGCTCGGATTATCGCGGAACGCGCTAGCGAGATAACAGTGAGCGCTTGAGCGAGACAACCGTGCTCAATGCCTGCTTGGCTCGCACTGACTCTTTTGTGCGCTGTCGTCCTGCTACATGAATCAAGCTGCCTGGACTTGTGCTCCTGATGCAGCCGAGCGTTTGAGAGAGCTCTGGGCAACTCGTCGAAGCGGCATGGAGTACGCGAAGTTGAAAGGTGTGTCACGGGCTTTAGAGTTGCGTCGTGTGGTGAGCATCATTTGCACGAGCTGTATGCCTGCTCAGAGTTAAGACACAACAGAAGATTAGATGTGAGTTAGACCTCCCTAACCGCAACAAAACGTTCCGAACGAGAGGGAGGAGAAAGGCAGCCTTTAGTAATGAGTGAGGGAACGCGGAATGTATGCACCAGGTGTATAGAAACAGTAAGTTGAGAGAGATCACGAAACATGATAGAAGTTGAAGAAGATAGAGGTAGATGCTGAAAAACAGGACAGCAATTAACCGAAAAAAGAGGTCCGTAAGAATATAAGAAACTTATTTTATTTCAACAAAAGGAAGGTCTACCTAAACTTGAGCTCGGGACCTCACATATTTCCTTTGAGAGCGTTAATTCTAATAGATACAGTAGGTAGATGCATCCCCCTCAGAGGCTGAAACAAGAGAATTAAATCGGATGAAGGAAGAGCCGTGTTGCACGCCAGAGCCCTCCGCTATCATGGATGCATACAATTAGATCAAATTTGTTTCTAGGTTGAAATTATTTTCGCTATTTGGGTGAAGTTCCAGATTTATCATTCACTCGTAACATCAAAGCAACGAACATAGATTTTAGGCCTATGGTGTTTTAATGCCTTACCAAAAACCACTGGCTCGAAACATTTCTTAGAACGATCGTACTGTGGAGTACTACTGTGGAGTACTACTGTGGAGTACTACTGTGGAGTACTACTGTGGAGTACTACTGTGGAGTACTACTGTGGAGTACTACTGTGGAGTACTACTGTGGAGTACTACTGTGGAGTACTACTGTGGAGTACTACTGTGGAGTACTACTGTGGAGTACTACTGTGGAGTACTACTGTGGAGTACTACTGTGGAGTACTACTGTGGAGTACTACTGTGGAGTACTACTGTGGAGTACTACTGTGGAGTACTACTGTGGAGTACTACTGTGGAGTACTACTGTGGAGTACTACTGTGGAGTACTTACACAACCACTGTCTCCCTGCTGAGAGCCGGGCGTGCTTGCTGAAGGCAGGACATTTGATGCGCGATGTCTCTCGCTGCTCTCCATGCCTCGAATTTTGGAAAATAACCTGAAGTGTACAAAATATAGGGGGTTTGAACTCAGATAAGAAATTAGGGTCATAGAAAATCTAAAATCGGGAATTCAATCATTAAAAATATTGATATTCTCGTTTCGTATGCGTGTAAAATCAACAAGGAAAGTTGGGCGAGCAATAATAAAAAAAAATTGAAAACATGAATTGATGTCTAATGAAAGTTCTCATTACTCTGACTTTTCATTAAAATAACTGATCGATATTTACTCTAATGCGCTCACGGAATTTAAAAATTTGGTTCCCTAGAATCACTAAAGGAACACGTTTAAGAACATTTTACATGCATGACATTTTGCTCGCTGAAGCAAAATTTTCGAGTTATTCAATGTTGAAGTTAAATGATCATACATATAAGTGAAGAAGAAACGAAAACGTAAATATGCTATAATACGGTATTGACGTAACGTGAGGTGAGATTATGTTAGGTAACGTTAGTTTAATTTAACAAACTAACCCTAAACTAACCTAAATAAACCTAAAATAACTCAACTTACCCAAACCGAGGCTGATGTTTTTCCCACAATAAAAGTGGGCGTTTCCAACAATGCAGCGACTACGCAGCCGACTATATCATGTTATTCCTACCTGAACGTTATTCATGTTATATCTCAAAAATTGCGCATTAGCGAGCAAAATGTCATTCGTGTAAAACGTCTTTAAATGTGTCCTTTTATAGATTCTTGAGAACAAAATTATAGAACCTTTGAGCGCATTTAAAGTAAATATCGACCAAATAACCTACTTGACTACTATTTGTAAGAGGAAGTGTCTCTCGATCAGCAATTTCTCTGTTACAAAATTGTTTCTGAATGTTCCCCACACTGCGATACAGGTTTAACAAATTTTCTGAAGACAAAAATCACATCGGCTAGGCTTGTGCATTAGAGCCAGTCGGAAAACTGTGATGTAGCAAATTTCGGAGAACATATGAAGGGACACAAAAATAGCTACACGCTCTACAAATCATGTTGAGAACTCCAAGCACAGAATACATAGAATCTGAGCTACATACCACTGATATAGAGTATCCCAAATAACATTCATGCAATGGTCAATATTTTGGGGGCTTCTTGACAAATTTAAGAAGTTATCCGACCCACTAACTTTGATAAAAATGAAGGAGATATATCTTATATGAAATTAACTGTCGATATTAACTTTATTGCTCACTGAATTTAAAAATTTGGTTCCCAAGAATCACTAATGGAGTACATTTAATTAAGAACGTTTTACATGAATGACATTTTGCTCATTGATGCGTAAATTTCGAAGTATAACGGGAATAACGTTCAGGTAAGAATAACACTATATAGTCGGCTGTGTCGCATCTGCATTGTTGGAACACGTGCAGTATTTTGGCGGGAAACCCTCAGTGTCGGTATAGCTATATTAGGTTAATTTAGATTTAATTATGTTAGCTAAAGTTAGTTTATTCAACTAACCGGTATATGTGAAGGAAAGGACAGTAATCGATTTTCCACTTTTCGGTGCCTAACCATAGTTAATTAGATTTAAATAAACAATTTTTCTTCTATGCACTTTCCGTCGGAAATGAGTATTTCTCGAGTTATAGCGGTATGTCAATTTCAGTCTTTGATGGCTGAAATGCGCTCGATCATTCGAGCGCGTCGGAAGGGAGAGTCCATTGTAGTCTTCCCCTCCGAGCTATTTTTTTCTGCTTCAAACACAGAGTTGCGGGAAATAATTTACCGCCATAACTCGTCAAGTAGTCATTTCCGACGGAATGTGCATAGAAGAAAACTTGTTCATTTCGATCTAATTAACTATGTTTAGGCACTGAAAACTCGAAAATCGATTACTGGAAAACATTCAACATTTACCGTATATTTGCCAACCCCGCGAAGCTTGCGGAGCCTGAACCCACTTCTAGGATGTTTTAGTTAATAACGCAATAAAGGTTATTACCGAAAAAAATTACGTTTTAAAAGTATGCTATTAAATCTACGGTATTCACTCGTACGGTTTCGCTAATGTTCTACCGGATGGCCGCCATTTTGAAACTGATGTAAACAAAGTCTTCAATACTCCAGTCTCGCCAATATTTTTAGGGTATCACCTTTATTGTGTTATTAACTAAAACATCCTAGAAGTGGGTTCAGGCTCCGCAGTGGGCATATAATGGTCAAATTTTATTTTAATATTTGTCAACGATTTTCATAATTTCGTTGCCATAGATTGGTAATATAGTCGATTTTAAGACCTTTTACATGAATGACAATGTACTCGGAAATGCTTAGTTTTCGAGTTATTTAAGTTGGAAGTTGTACGAACGGCGCTCCTGAATTCATGAAGCCGATGTCGAGTACATCTGTGAGTACATATCCAAGAATGAACATGAACGGCAGTTCCGGTATGGCTGTTGAGGTGGAAGGTGCATGCAAAGGCTGTTCTCCGACACTATTTGAATGCATCAAACGTTACTATAATCACGATAGTGCTAGTTTAGAAGTCTTCATTTCGCATTCTGTTATTCATTCCAATGAAAAAAGTGAAATACCTATGTGCCCTGACTGTGGGCACAAATTAGTGTATTCGGAAAGTAGGAATCGATTATCTTGCTGGCATTATCGGAAATTGAACAAAACTAAAAGGCGTAAAAAGTGCAGCTTTGACATTTCTCTGTACAATGGCTCATTTTTATCTGGCTCCCATCTTACTCCATCGCAAATACTCATTTTCATCCGTTGTTGGCTAGAAAAAGAATTTTGTCTTGAAATTGTATTGAAGAATTTGAAAATAAGCACTCGTACTAGTGTTGATTGGAGATCCTTCTGTAGCGAGGTGACAGAAGATTGGTTCCATAACCAAGAAGCAATAATTGGAGGAGTCGGAATTTCTGTCGAAAATTGACGAAACTCTAATTGCGAAGAGAAAGTACGATCGTGGACGTATCAAACAGCAAGTTTGGCTTTTAGGCGGAACCGAAAGATCAACGAAGAAGAGATTTATAATTCCTTTGCTAGACGACGATGACAATCCGAAACCAAGGAACAAAGAAACGCTAATTGCGATTATCAAGAAATTCATTCGGCGGGGCACCACCATTTATTCAGACTTATGGAAAGCCTACGATACCCTTTCCGATGAAGGTTATAAACATTTTGCATAAATCACTCAATTTTGTCGATCCTGAAAATCGCGAGATTCACACGCAAACCATTGAAAGGTTGTGGTTGGATGTGAAGCAATTCATAAAGAAGCCAGGAATTCGTACTGAATACTTGAAGCAATACTTAGGGCGTTATATGTTTATCAAATAACATCAGGATAACGCCATGCATTCATTCTTGTTGCACGCCGCTACTCTGTACCCGCCATCACTCATTCAACGAGATAAACCGAAACCTAGAAATCGTCCTATTCCTGCCACTGACGAAGACGACGACGCAGATTGCGACGTCTATGAAGAGGTTTTAAGCTCGCCTTAATTCATCTCATATTCAGGTAAGAATTATAATATATATTGCGTTAAAAAAACTTCTTGCGCACATACAGAATTATTGGAACACACTGTTATGGCGCGGGAAAGGCTCTCGCTCACATACAGCATTAGGGTAGCTGCACACCAAAAGACGGCAAGCGACAAAGCAAGCGAGAGAGAAAGATGTTTGGCAAGATCTACAGCACACCAAACGACAGCTAGTCTACTCCTAAATGCCATGGAGAGAGGTCCGTACCAAAAACAAGCAAACAAACATGATTTTGTAACGTTGAGCTTCATTTCTACTTCGTCCCATGGCTTTGACAAAGGTAATCTGTCACTTTGCTTTGGATTTTATGAGTTCGGAAGGCACAGCTCAGCATAAACTTCGGATATTAGGAGTTCAGTCTATGCTGAAAGAATTGAGCAGCATACCTTCCTCGTCGACATTTCACAACGCACTGCCAGACGCTTCCCACTGCAGCTGTCAAGAGTGAAACCATCTTCAAGTCGCTTTCTCGCTGCAGCCAATCTTCAATCTTTCTCACTCACTCGCTAGCTTGCTTGCGGTGTACGCACTCCCATAGGAATGCATTATATCGATTCAAGCTTGCTCGCTTTCTCGCCTCAAATCTTTTGGTGTGCAGGCACCCTTATTGGAACACACTGTTATGGCGCGGGAAAGGCAATTCATGACCGCCGTTCCTATAACTTCATACTTGAATCGGAAGCTAACCCCCTATTACAAACGTAAAGAGGTTAGGTCGTGAGGGGTGCCCACAGTTCTTCTAGTGAGAATTATAAATTAAGGTTTCTAGTGATGTCCGTTTACATCACCTCCAATGGCGGCACCCGGTACCCAAGATGGCCGCCGCCATCTTGGAGTTGATGTAAACGGACGTCACTAGAAACTTTTATTTATAATTTTCACTAGAAGAACTGTGGCTACCCCTCACGACCCAACCTCTTTACGTGTGTAATAGGGGGTTAGCTTCCGTTATTCATTACATTCCGCTCGCCCCGCTCGCTTCTTTAGGCACGTCCGCTTGCCGCGATCGCTTTCCTTAAGGCCCCGATACACTGGGCAAAAATCGCGGTGATAACCGCCAGCACGCCTCTCAATGTGCCTCCCATCCCTGCACACCAGCCAGTTGGCAGAGTGACCACCGAGCTTTCAGCGATCCGAGCATGTCTGGATTAGGACGGTCGTCACTGCGACGAGCAGTACAGTTTTGAACGTTGACGGGAGAGGTGCACAGCCATGTCTTTCTTCGCAATTGAGTTGACAAAACTCGAGCGCCGAATTCTATAGGCGCATTTAAAAAATTCGACTGCTTGCAGAATGTGATGAGCAGCGCTTACAGAAGGCTAAAGCACAGCGCAACGTGCGCTTTGGTTTAATCCTGCGCTCCGTACGGCTGGTCGCAAACGCGCATCTACCCGTACGACACGCTGACGCAGACTGACGCCTTGCATTGCATTCCGCGGTGCTTCATCTTGCGTGCTGAGTGTATCATGTCGCCAGTTCTCACTTCAACTGGCGGACGGATCCACTGCCGCAATTTCTCGAGTCATGAACGCCAGTGTATCGGGGCCTTTAGGCACGTCCTTTTGTCGCGATCAAAGTTAAATAATTCGAAAATAACGCATCAGCGAGCAGAATGTCATTCATGTAAAACATTCTTAAATGTGTTCCTCTTATGATTATTGGCAACGAAATTTTTAAAATCGTTGACAACATTGAAGTAAAATTTGACCCAAATAATTTAATACGTCATACATTGCAAAAACAATAACTTCTGCTTTGCGCGGGAAAGCCATTTCACCTATAACTTCAAAGCCAAATAACTCGAAAATACGCATCAGCCAGCAGAATGTCAGGTAAATGTTGAGGATTAACCGGGAATCGTTATTTGATTTTTCGGTGCCCTAAACATAATTAATTAGATCGAAATATACAAGTTTTCTTCTATGCACTTTCCGTCGTAAATAAGTATTTTACATGTTATTTTTTCATCGAGCCCGGCGTATGGCAACACTGCAATGGAGTCTCGATTCCAGCGCGCTCGTCTTCAAAGACGAAACTAAACCTACCGCGCTAACTCGTAAAATATTCATATGACGAAAAAAGTGTATAGAAGAAAAGTAGTTTATTTCGATGTTATTACCATGATTCAAGCAACAAAAATTCGAAAATTAACGAATAGCTGTTTATTTGGTCAGTATTGAATTTAATGTTGTCAACGATTTCAATTATTTCGTTGCCACATGGGGATAATATGGTACATGGGAAGACGTTATACACGAATGACATTGTGCTCGCAAATGCTTAGCTTTCGAGATATATAACTTTTAAGTTACAAGAACGTCGTTTATATAATTGAACAAACTAACACATAAATAAGTAAAAAGTACGGTTTTAAAGTAACAATAAGCGAGGTTAGGTTAGGTAAAGTTAGGTTGGTTAAATAAACTAACCTAAACTAACCTAAATAAACCTAAATAAACCTAAAATAACTTAATTTAACTTAATTTAACTTAACCATACCGAGGCCAAGGATTCCCGCCAATAAACTTGGCGTGGTCCGCGTCCGCAAAACGCCGGAAGAGCCATATCGACACTGCCGTTACTGCTATTCTTACCTGAACGTTATTCATGCTATATCTTGAAAACTATGCATTTGCGAGCACAATGTCATTCGTGTAAAACGTCTTAAAATGTTTTCAATTACCTAAATTTCGTGATGAAATTACGAAAGTTGTTGACAACATTACATTCAATATTGACCGTTTATTCGAGCGCATTCGTCAGCAGAGACGAAACTAAACCTACCGCTATAATTCGTAAAATACTCATTTACGACGGAAAGTGCATAGATGAAAACTTGTTCATTTCGATCTAATTAAATATGTTTAGGATTCGAAAAATCAAATACCGATTCCCGGTTAATCCTCAACATTTACCGAATGTCATTCCTGTAAAACCTTTTAAAATGGGTTGCTTTAGTCAATCTTTGGAACGGAAATTTTAATTTCCGTGAATCACCTAAAATAGATATTGACACTAAGTTTCACTACAAGGTTGCGGTCTTAGTTGCTTTCGAATGAGGAAGTAAGATGGAACTTTTTTACCTCAATAGTCGGCGTCAGTTTTAATGTTTCACTTTGGAGTTGAAGACGAAGTGCTGAATTACTTTCATAAACAAAGTTTACAATTTGTTTGTACGCTTACATAGAAACATTCATTTAAATTATCAGCTTGATTTTCCACAACTAACGGTACTTAACTAACTCTGATATGTAATGTACGCACTTGAGCGTAAGCCGTCTTCTTCTTCTCATTTGTTACAAGCAAAGTGGAAACTCAGTCAGAGTTTCTGTGAGATTTAGTTCAGTTTGGACAGATCCACAAAATATATTCTAATTTGATATTGTATATACATCAGAACCAGTAAATGCTCTTCTTTCATTAGTACCAGGGCATCTTGCACCAGTATTAGCTCACACAGCAACAGTACCAGAATTCCCCTCACCAGTCCCAGCACTCACGTACCAGTACCAGCACAAATCGCCTCAGTACCAATATTTTCTTCACCATTACTACCAACGTAACACTGCAAGGTTCATTTGAACGCAGAGCTGAAAGAGGAGTTAGTGTCTTTGGTTAGTAGTTTTTTTTACAACGGTCGACGTCGGAGTGTTTTATAGAAATAGTTTTGAGATTGCATCCTTTTTTAGCAGGATGGAACGCTTGGATGACTGCCTGTGGAGTGGCTGTTTATATTTTTTTAAGTTTGACAGTTGCATGCAGTCTTACGCTGGTAGTACCAAACTCCAACAATTCATCAGACATAGCCAACAAGCAGGAATATCTCATAGAACCGGACGTGTACTACCCATGCCACCCCTATCAGCAATTAGGCATCACTGTGAAAATTCAAACCATTCACTCAAAAATACTAATTTTTCAACTTCATGCCCAGCTGGTAGTGAGCATGACCATAGATTTTAGAGTCCCTTTTCAAATTCACTCATAAACCTAACCTCAACAAAGTCCTTAGTGCCTCAAAATTATCAATTGCCCAAACCTACTGACGTAATTCTGTGTTTGTGCGTGTGTTTCGCAGGTGTATCTGAATAAGTGCGTACATGTGTGCTTTGTGTGAATTAGGAGTTTGTTATTGTTTGTATATGAATGAACACATTAGGGTTTTTAGACACTCAGGGAATTTGGTGGAATATATATATATATGTATATATAAAATTTTTATTGGGGTTTTCAGAATAGACAAACTTTTCTCCTGTTTTAGCACTGATGATGGAATTTTAATTCCAAGAGGTTTGCAATAAATGCAATGCTCATTTTTACTCTGGTTCTTATATTTATTCTACGAATAAGGTTATCGACGAATCGTCCTGTAAGAAATTTAATTTTAGATTATAGCTAGATTCAAATTTTAGATTATGACTAGATTTAATATACAGAGCTGAGTTTGCGCCAGATTACTGATGACATTCATAAATTTCGTTCATTTTCGCTGGCTGCACAAAAAAAATTCTCAGACTTCTCCGCATATCCTCCACATATCTTTATTTCCTATTACAGTCGATTGCGGAAATCAATATTTATTGAATATCGGGAGGTGAACTGTTTTTTTGGGCGGCAAACTCCTCGCAAAATTAACCCACCCTCATCCCGTACCTACCTCCCAAACCTCTGCGTGCCCTTCGCTCCAGCGGAAGACGAAAACCGTCACGAGGGGTCGCTCGCCGATGTCCTGTCGTTACACAAATCTAGTGTGTGATGTCAAGATGCACATCTCCGTTACTGCAGTGAAATAAGCTTCTTTGTTATACGATATTAAAATGCCGCCAAGATTTTTTTCTAGTGTGAGGAGAAACTTGAGTCGTATTGTCCTTGTGTTCACCTCTAAAACCCTTGACTCGAACATGAATTATCTGGCCAACCTGCGACACCCCGATGATAGGACGGCAGTGCAAATTCCATAACCTACTTGAGAAATTCCAGAGTAGAGCGGTGTGAAAATTACGACTGAGTCGAATTCATGTATAAACAGAATGATAAATCGCTGCTCTGACTCGTTCACACCTAGCTTATATCTGATACGTTGCTTCTGTTGAACAGCAGAAATCATATTGATATGATTATTCTGTTTAAATACACAGCATAATTCCATAAAATTTTTATATGAATCTAGATATAAAAGGTGAAATTAACTTATTTGATCCAGCTTATGAATATTTATTAGAACAAAAATTTTGGGAGAGCTAATGAATACTTATGAATACAAAAACTTGAAGCTTACTCGAGCCAATTCTTCCACGAAAAATACCAACACTGGGTCAAGACTCATGTCTAATTGCGCAATTAATTTTCAATTGAAATGGAATTTAATTTCTCGTCTCGACTGGGTTAACAAAATTTGTTTTGTATAGGCACAACTCATTTGCTTCTGAAGTAAGGCACAGGCGGTATTATTTTTTCTGAATCTTATAACCTACGTCACTAATTGAAAATAATTTCCGGAAAACGGAGACGATTTTGTGCATTCGCATCTACAAAGGTTATTCATTATCTGGGTCGTATATAAACACAAGTTGAAGTCGTAACATTTCTGAAAACTTCAGAATATTGTTACTGAAGTTTTGCTCATTAGTGAATCTACTCATGACTTCCTATATAGACGTTTTAATAAATTTAGTTTTTTCGTCATCCAGATAGGATGCTCTGTCTTTAGAATGCTTTATGTGTAGTATGTAAGTCACTATGCCACTGGTGTGACGCTACTTTTTTTGGCGATACTACTCGCCACTTTTTTCTCCTCATAGCCAAGCACTGGGCAGCTCAGGTGGGTTCCCACCGACCAGGCAATTGCGAACCCTCTCCGGTCGAAAATTCGTGATCATACGCTGAACTGTTATCGCCCAATTGAAATCAGGGATTTTTCCATTATTACGATGCAGTTGACAAAATCTTGAATCATTAAAATCCTTTTACTACACTAATTTAAACCTTCGTTAAACGCACCAGCCAAATTTTCTGACATCTTATTTTAGGTAAACTTTTAAACTGAGCCAAAACTCGCCATCCTTTCGAATTTTTTAGAATTTTCACAAATACTGATACGTATAACGCCATATTCGAAAGTTCTAATGTTTTCAGTGTAAGTCTATTATATGGAGATGCTTCTGTCTACCTAAGAGGTTTTAGATATTATTTGTAATAACGATGTCTTGATTGAAGCTCATCGTTCTAATATTCAACATCACTGCATCCGTTGAATTTAAAACTATCACATTGTGAGCCAGCAGCCCAAGCGATCATAAAGTAGAAAACTCATTTAGGGATTCTAAACAAAGTAAGAAAGCAATCACGATATATTTATTCAGTGTGTGGATAACAGTACGCCGACGCGCGCTATTGCACTAGGATAATAAATGCCATGACATCCGCGAAGTGCGTGGTCACTAAGCACAATCTGCATTATATATATATATGCTTTCACGCACTTGGATTTGTCTAAAAGTGGGTGGACAAACTTTGAGAACGATGGAATATAATGCACAGGGTCGTTCTGCTCAGGGCTTGAATTCATGCAGAAACCTAATTTCTGTTCACCAATCCGGTAACACACAGACTTTTTACCTTGTCCAAGGTGTGAATAAGTACATTATATTTAGTTAAATGACAACTGGCAGTCAACTGAATGAAAGTTTTTTGATAAACAGAAGTTTACATTGAAGTTAAATGACAACTGGGTCTCAACTGAATGAAAAGTTTTTTTGATAAACAGATGGTTACATGGATTAGTAGACCAAAATTAGCTGGTCTGTTTTCCGAATATGAACTTAACGAAAATTTGAGCTTAGAAAACTGTGTAAATTTTGGATACGAACCAAGATAAATAAAATGATCCATCTAGGAGACAGGGGTCCAAGAAATTCTGGATCAAGGGTGCACGATGAATCTAGTGTAGTCGAGCGCTGACAGACCCCGACATCTCACTGCAGCGCGGGGACATCCCAGAGACAGAGACAGACAGAGACAGAGATAGAGTTACCGAACAGGATTTTTCTTGCTAATAACCTCATCGCCAAACTTTCTGCAAATAAAGTTTGGCTATGGAAAAAACTCAACATCTGGTAACTCATGGAGGGTTGCCAGATGCTTGGTTGTCTTTACGGTAAATTTGTTGCGTGAAAACGGTAAAACTTGTGACTTTTGGCCTGAAAAATATTACCCTGCTAACTCTGGTCTGAAAAGGTATGTTACTTTAGTTTTTGTGGTGGTGTTAGTAAGAAGAATAGGAAAACATACATTGAATGCGAATAATTAAATAAAAAGCCATTCAACATATTTGTACACTGCATTGAAATCCCATTCATTTGAAATTTTAAATTAGCTGAAAGAAGCAATTATGAAGTTTTACTTTTTCCCTTGTAGAAACCAGTTAGTTTTTGTCTCAGTATAGTTCCAAAGAGTACGGTATAATTCAACCTTTTTTCTTGTTTGCTCTAATAGAATAGGAAAAAATATCAGGAAGTGTTACACTACAAGTAACAGATTTACTTCAGACATATTTAGAAAAAATCGCGTTAATCTTGCTGTCTGAGGCAGAAGAAATACTTCAACGCGCTGCTGTAGCCGCGGGTTCAGAACAACTTTCATTATAGAGGTGAGATTTCTAAAATTTTCACTGTCAATATTTGCGTTTTGATCACTTTGAGCCGAGCGAATTTTATTCCGTCGTTCTCATCGCTAGCTCAACTTCAAAGGGCATGTGTTGCAAACGTGGGTGCTCAAAAATAGTATATGTTCAACAGGAGGGCTCAACAACATCACTCACATGGTGCATTACATGGACAACAAAGCTGGACAGCACTATACATCACAGGGCACAATTTGTTAATGAAATTAAAATAGATTATGTGATCGCGTGGCCAACTAACGGACGCACAGATGCATGGAAAAATACCTATAAGCAGCGGTTCAGTTGAGGTATCGTTAGTTTATGCAAATTGTCCTGCTTCTTTTTGAGTACTTATGCGAGCACTTACACGCTGTAGATATTAATATAATTTGAACGCTTAATGAGTAGGTTTTCCATAGAACCTGAGCTGCAATAAATGGAGCGTAAGCTGTGCCAAAACTGTGACCTAACTGTCTTTTGAATGAAAAGGGTTTAAAAAAAAAGTTAAAATGGTATAGGTTGACGATTTTTTCTAATCTTGTCTTCGAATTCAGATTATTTCGCCTCTTAGTGAATGTTTTACGAAATACTAGTTCAACAGATACTCTTTAGTCCAGCGATGATGAGTGATAGAAATTTGCACGGGAAATCAAAAAGGCAAAATTTAATTCACATCTGTTCCTAGAACAGGTGAGTTATTGATTGCATCTGCTCAATAGCGTAACTAATTTGTCTGTCGGACTTTCGTACCTTCCATTTACTTAATTTTACGCTTTATGATATACTGCCTTCTGGTTGGAATAAGAGGTTTGTATGAATTAAGATGCTAGAGGTCACTTGCTGTTTCAATAGACCGAAAATACGTTTACTTCATCATATACAGCATCACCAAACCATAAGCCGCACGTTTCTAGCTGGAGAACAACAATTTGTTTCAAACTTTGCGAGGATTAAAGGAAGTTTCGATAAATAAATGGATTTTGAATCCACTTGAAAGTGTAAAGGGAAGAGAAAATTTGTTTTAAAAGGGAGACAAGTCTATTTAGTAGTAAATTAGGCTAAACCTTCAAACCGTGACTGATTTAGCTCTTTCATTAAAATTGATTCTTAAAAAATATATCCGTGAATAAGGTTTTGCTCAATGTTTGATTGGGAATTACGTAAGCATTTTTCAAATCGAATAAATTTTTCCATTGATATATTACCCTGAACTCAGGGAATCGAAGTTTTCATCCATTTAGACTAGGACTTGCGCTCAACACCTCCGTGTTTTGCTGCACCTCCTAGTGCATTGTCCACTGTGACTCCCCAACACGGCGAATTCATTTCGCAGATTTTCATATCTTTGTATTCCAGTTAATACATTGACCGTGGTGTTAAACTGAAGTTCAGCATTCAACTCAAATTTAAAGTCAATGGTAGTAAGTAATTTTGGAAATAGTTAACATTAACTGGACAAGGCCTTCAGTTAGTTCTGATTTTGTGTTCTTGGAAATTCAGCTTGTGACTATTGGTCTGTCAACATCTTCGTGAAAATATTCTTCGTGACAACAGGTGGCTCCTGTCGCGGTCCGAGTGTCAAGGGAGCCCTAATGGTTAGAGGAGCTCTGAGAGTGAGGGGCCACAATACCCGCTTGAGACAATACATTATTTTTGTTAATATTCTTTACGATGAGTTACAACACAAGTTAAAATTCACCTGACGTTAGATTACATCACGTTTCGAATGCAACTTAGATATTTTCAGCACGAGAAAAATTTACATGCAAACAATTTTAAAATTTGGCTTACACATAAATGTCAGCGTTCAGTATTACATCATCCATCACATACACTGCAAGCGGCGAAGTGTAGAAGACACGAAAAATTTATTTCGATCTCAGATGTAAAAAATGTCAAACACGTCAATTTAGCTGCAGCTACAACCAGTCGAATACTGCCTAGCACAAGGAGTCTAAGACAAAGTTTCCAGCAAATTAATGAAATCCAGTCAACCTGATGAGCGCGTTGTACATCGGGAGAAATTGAGGTTCACACAAAAGTAGCTGCTTAGATCTAGCCTACGCCTCCAAGTCACTAATACTACAGAGGCCTAGATTGGCTAGCTTTAAAAAGTTAAAATTACGGATTTCTTTCGTAATGTTAACAATGATCGTCATTTAAAACAAGGGACGGAAGCTATGGGAATGATCCAATCACACATATTACCAGTTTATAAAAGATAAAAACTGAGCAAGTTTCCTTAGAAATATAAACTAGAACATTTCTTCAGCAGAAATAATTTGGCCGGAAGGCTATTCGTAGCTAGATGCTTACTAGTTCACTACAAAGTAGTTAATGAACTGATTGCCCTTGCAAAATAAAATTACATCATTCGTACCTAACGTAATACTATTAAATTAAAGGTCAATATTTCAATTGATTCACTAAATTAATAATTACCTACAATACCGAAAATTATAAGCCAAACTGACCTTACGAGCTTTTCTTGCGCTGATGAGTATTTCACTACTTCTGGGGTGAGTAATACGCAAAATCAGACAATGAATACAGTTATGCGAAACATCGAATTGTTATTTTTTTAATCTTAACGGAACTTTTTTATGAAAATTCTGCGTGCAAACCTCTACACGAAAAATCACTATCTTAATCGTAGGTTAAAGATGTACTTTTATTTTTCTCGGATCATAAAATGATATCCTTGATGGACACGTATAACCGATACTTGAGTTCATGATAACCAAAAAATTCGAAGACCTGATCTCAAGAATACCTGTGTGAACAACTACGCAAATTTGGAATTTCTGCTGGCACATCAAATCAAACGATGTTCGAGTATTATGTCAAAGTTTAATTCAGAAGGGAGGTTTGCCCTCAGCTGCAGAGAATAAGGTCTTCATTCGTGGCCAAGTCCTTCAAAAATTTAGGATTGTTTGAAGACATCGCATTTCCTCATCTTGAATGCGTAAAATAATACTGTAACAACAAATGATATCATTCAACGCTAGCCTTTCCTTTAGTTAGGAATCAATTTCTATCTATTAAACCTTAACTCATCAAATGAAAATTAAATTTTGACCGTGGTCAATAACTGCATTAAAATTGCAAACTGAGACAACAACGAAGTTCCAACTAAAGCCTTTCGACGCAGCTGCCGAACAGCTAGGTGGTGTATATATAGAGTCACATTACATTTACAGGGCTCGTTACTGGTGTGGGGCACAACACATTCAAGCGCGCACCTAATATCTGAGCTGTTCAAAACTCAACTGACGTGTGTCACAGAGGCACATTACGGATTGCACCAACAGCTTCTAAATACGAGGAGTCAGATACTACGATTTTGTCAGAAAAAGCTAAGTTTCTTTAAAGTTTTATGTCAACGTTTGTAAAAGAACCCACGTAAAAGTGTGGAGCATGTTGATCATTCAACTGGGAGTTAGCTGATGAATCGTTTGGAAGACTTTCCATATAGTTTAAAATCATTACAATGGAATGCATTCTTTTAATTTTATAAATTTTATCCAACATTCACGCTGAAAATTAACTCTATATTATACAATTTGCGAGTTGAAGGTGGGCTCGACCCAAGCCTCAAAGACTGAAGGCTAAGTCGATCGTGTTTCGAAAGACCATCAGCACAACGAGAAGTGTTAATGTCAAAAACGTTTCATCCCTAAATAAAATCCCAATAAATAATCAATGTTCGAACACGTCATTGCATTCTTGGGATCAAATACTACTGTTTGCTACAAGTATCACTGTATGTACATCGATACACCTACATCAATCGAACTCTAAGCAGTCACTGTAGTGCGGTAACATGGAACAGGCGCAAATAATAAGGCATCCGTTGCATTTCAAGCCGACAAGATTCAGTAATAGGAATGACCTACGGGCAACTCCCAAGTGGATGAGAATTTCTACCTATTCGAGGCACGTCGATGCAATGGTGAATGAAAGGGAAATAGGCTGAGTTGAGGAACTTGAAAGCTCTGGAATAAAATATAGAACAGTGCGAAAATGTAAAATGCTGGAGTAAGGGAGCGGAAAGCATGAGATAGCAGAAAGAATAAAATCAAAACGTAAGAATGAGGAAATGTAATGACAGTGGAATCAGAATGACGGAAGAAGTTGCAAAAAGGTTAGCGCACAAGAGTATGATTTGTGCATGTACATATCAACATATACGACATGCGAGCAGCTAAACAGCAGGCAACGCAGATCCATATCGAGGAACTAAGCTCTGCGAGTGTTCGTTGTTCTTTTATATTCAATTAAACTAGATTTGTTCCAAGTCTTTTATTTTTGTCAGGTGAAAGAAATTCTTATATACATTGGTAGTTGCCGGATCCTACTCTTAAGCGACACAGAGGCAAAGTGAGTTGATTTGTACATGTTCTACGATATACACCGATCCAATGACATCATCTGTAGGGTTCGACAACTCAACCTATTGGAAAATTTGTTTCTTTTTGCGCTGTTTTTACGCAGCAAAAAAACAGACGATAGCCGTGTTTTTCTCGGCAAACATCGTTTTTTCCGTCACTGAGTGGTGCATGGATGGAATTTTATTGAAACAATTCATGATCAACCGCCCTTTGCAGTTCATTACGGTCTCCCGCTACTCTATAGTGACCTTGCACAAATTCCCACTGGCCGAAATGTGTGGACCCGGGAACCAGGGCTGCGGATAACCAATAGGTGTGCGTTCCTACCTTGTGCAGCTTGTCTCAAATATTTATTACCCATAGCTACCTGCTGATGTTAAAACGACCTGGAATTTTTAATCGGCCAGGAAATCACAACAACTGGTTTATTGCAGGATTTCAGATCCACTTATCAATGTTATTGTGCTTATTGTTGAATTTTCTATTCAATGAATGTTTTTCTATGTGTGTAGTTACCGCATGAAAAAAAAACATTATCGAAAGTGCCAGAAGGTCTTTCGTTTCGATGTTGGTTTAGCGCTCGAGTACGAGGAACTCGTAGTCCGTTTCCAAGTATGGTGGGTAATGAGTCAGTTGACAACAAATGCTCCAATATAGCTTCCATCAGCCGCAGTGAATATGGCAAAAGATTGAGTGCTTTATAGTTCTCCATAAAGTTTGCCTAATTACATAGAGCTGTTCAAATCAGCTCACCAACAGTTTACGAGCCTCAACAAATGGGCAGAAAAGACCGAGAGTGGCTGCAGAGCGGTAATCCACTCACAAAACTCTGACAAATTTATGCAGAGATCAGTTTTTTAATTATTGTGGACCTTCACTTGAACGACTAATCACTGACTTCTGATCCTAAGGAAATCATGTTTGTTCATTTGCAACACTGGACACAGAAATGGGGCGTTCTTATATAAAATAAGCATCTCTTATCAATATGATGACATCATAACAAATAACAATATATTATTGTTTTCAGCCAAATGACCGATCTGTACAAGATATGCGCACAATTTTTAATCAAATAATCTTAACTTTTGAGAAATTGTCACGAGAAGAGATGAAACTTTGCAACACGCTAGGTTAATCAATAAATAAAATTTCGGCAATTAGGATAGGTAGCTAAAGTTATTTCAAGAAATCTACGAACATATCTAAGGGAACATGATACTACAGAAACCTCACGTTTCAATGGAACAAAGTACAGAAAATATCCAGCACAAAAAGTGAGCACTTTTTGTGATTTGCTTCAGTATTGTACAAAATTGAATGATGTCAAATTAATCAAATTAAACGGTCAAACTTAAACGAGACTTTGCATCATATGTGGCCGAGCAAAATTGTTGGATTGCACTTCACGACAAAGAATAAATATTGAATAGTTGCTATCGTATGTTCCAAAACGAAGGAAAAAGTTCAGGTATTCAACAATATCTCGCATAACCTGAAGCTATTCGAATCAAATGAAGTGGTTCATTAAAACGGATCTGATCTACAATAGTATAGTAATGTACAGCGTAAACGCGGAGGAAAAGTGTGGAAAATGCTGGAGAAAGAGTGTTTATCTCAAATTACGTTTTATTTTGTATTAATTTATTCGTGTAAGAAGAGAACGATGCTTTTCAACTTTTAGAGTATGTTGCTTCTTTCACATTAAGTATGCGGGATTAGACAGTGGGTTTGAAAGCTTTTTCAGTTTTATGGCCTATCTGTAAAATAGTGAAGGATGCAAATTCTAAAACACTCGTATTATGAATGCTGAACTAAAACCACCAGTTACAATTTGGGAAAAATTCCCCTGAATTCAAATGCTCTAGACCTTTCTTGCGAATAATTATACGCATTAACAAAGTAGACAAATGTGATGTACGAATGGAAGTTATTGAGTTGAAAGTAAGTTTAGCATGGTTTCCATGATCAATCCCGGTGTAAAATATAATTTTAGTAATCTCTTCTATCATCAGTGAGATCGGCGATGGCGACCAATTTCTCAACTGGTACCAACATCATTTCTCCCTGTGGTTCTTCTAACTGCTCGTGACTTGTAGGTAAATAGTAGTCATCTCGAGACGCATCTCCGGACTTTTTCCTTCTCTCGGGCAAAGTTGGTTTCTTCTTCAAAAATTGAGAAAAACTTTGAGCTCGTTTCAAGAATTTATTGGGGGGTTTTCTTTTTAGAGGGTCAATTTTTGGGGATGAGGATTCACCTTGAGTAGCGGAAAGATTACCGTCTTGGTTCTGCGTTTGAGATAGTTCTGGAGGTAACGACTCTACACTTGGAAAATTTCTTTTAGGAGTCATCGTCTGGTGAATTTGTGGAGCAGTGTTTTCAGCCACATGTCTATCAGCCTGATGGTACAATTGGGGTTGTGACTGATGAGCTACGTGTCTTGACCCGGAGTAGCTCGGACTTCCCACAGTTGAGCTGACTGAGTGAGAACTTGATGACCCAGACGTCGCATCTTGGGCAAACTTAGGTGACTCTTCAAGAATAGGTTCCCTACCTTCTGAAGTGAAATTAAACTGGCGTTTCTTCTTGTCCACGTCAGCGGGAGCAGACTGTAAAGGTGTTTCCGAAGTTGAATGAGCAGCAGTCGTTTCGGGATGCATTACATGTTTGCTCGCCGACTTTGGGATTGAGATTGGTGCGCTTCGGTCTGCTAACGATGAATTGCTTCTTTTTAACTTTGTACCTCCGAATGAAGGTATTTCAGGTATATTTTCAGGAAATACTTTCATTTCAGCGTGCATATCTAATGCTCTTTTAGGCGAGTGATAATCGGAAGAGGTATTTTTTTTAATGCTACTTTTATCAGGGGATGTAGGATGTTTTTTGAAAGTTGTGATCGACTCGGAAAACGCCGGGAGTTTCTTACCGCCCGCAGGGAAAAATTCTGGAGTTGTGGGCAGTTTTTTAGGAGTGACTGTTTCATGTGGGTAAATTTTCCTAGCATAGAGAGCATCGGTCGTGTGCTGTCGTTTGAGCTGTGAAAAATCAGGAATGCCAAATTTCTTGAGAAGTTCTTCGTCTCGAGGACGAATTGGTTGGACTGGTTTGACTGGTGTAAAGTCGGCCAAAGCTTCCTTTGCGCCCACAGAGCCGTTATTCTTTGCAGTGCTGCTCTTATCTGCAGATAACCTGGAATGAGGAGAAAATATTTGAACATAAGCAATGTAGAGCCCTGATTCTGTAGAGCAATACTTCTGTATTCTCGGCTACAAAGTAGACACTGGTTGACAATTGCTATGTGTACAGATATTCAGCTGTTTGAAAGAGAGATCAAGAGCAAAGTGTTTGGATTGAACTCAAGCGGTTTCTCACTAAGTAGAAATCAATATAACTACGCGGACGATTTTTCGAGAGTCTCACGCGCGAGTAAAGAGGAGAACCCAAGTAATGAGCACTTTCCTTCCTATCAAAAGCTTTGGAACCCTGATACAGTCATTTTGATTTCATGCGTTACAAAAATAAAAATTGAATTACAGATTTCAATACGTTTGTTAGTAAGAATGCTCCTTTTACTTTAGATCTTTTTTCATAGTACGCAGTGAATAACTGCACTAAAAGTATATCACACCCATATCATAAAATACACCAAATGACCAAAAAAGTGTGATTTTAAAACAATTTTCAAGTTAGCAATTAGTCGGCCTCTAACTTACAGTATATTACAGCTCTCAGTCCTCTTGGCATTGATTACACTAAATTTTGGATCCCCTTCAGCTTCATTTTTGACGATAATCGACGAAACTTGTCTTCCATACCAGTCAATGTTGAAAGATAGGACGATTAGTTTCGCATGTCCTTCTCGAGCTCATCCCACAAATTTTCAATGAGGTTCAAATCAGGAAATTGTAATGGCAAGTCAGTGTGCTCAAATATTCCCTGATTCGCAATAAACCAATCTTCAAGATATCTAGCCCTGTGGATGCAAGCATTGCCGTCAATCAATGATCCCGTTGCCAATAGGAAAATAACACACCATGGGAGAATGAACATGGTCAGAAAGTACTCGCGAATAATCCTCGGGGTTAATTTTCTCATTGTAAAGAGTCGTAGATTTATGTCCATCAACGGGGGATAAATTAACAAGCATTATACTGACTCCAGAGGCCCGAACAGTTGGGACGATGTGAGCAGGATTCATAGCTTCATGGAGCGTTCACACTACCCTAACACACCCATCGTTCTGAAAGAGCATAAATCTGGCCTCATCACACCACATTACATGCTTCCAATCCTCAGCAGCCCAATCTTGGTATTTTCGAGTAAATAATGAACGTTTTTTTAAACTTCCTGCAAATACTTATAGCTTTCAGATAGATATGCATTTGCCTCAACTCATTTCCTATTATTCTCGGCGCACAGTCCTTTGATATTTGTCTTGGCCCTCCACAAAAATTTCCTATTTATTGTAGGTTTTGCCTCAGGAACTGAACAATCGTGATGACCGGAAAACCCAAAACCTATTGGCGCCCGAACAGGGACGTCGTTCAACATTTTGCGCGGTGACGGACAGGAACGTCGCCGTGACGACCAGGGACGGTGCCAACACTTACAAATGCATTTATTCCATCATGTATGAACTTGATCTTAAAGTTGAACTTGAAGTTGAGGGCCGATAGCGTCGGGGCCTTTGTAACGGCCTACAATTCCCTCCGCATTACTCCCAATATTCACACAAAAGTGGTCAGCGCCTGTGTACCAGACTTGTCCAATAAACTACTCAGGATCCACCAAACCTTGTCACAAGCTGCCATTGGACGGCATCACTGGGGTAATCAGTACGTCAAAACACCGTCTCCAGGCATGGTGGGTCATTAAAGCCCACTCTACATGACTGACTCATTCCAGTCACTGTATCTTACTCTAGGTTAGGCACACACAAGAAATTCCAGCCCGACATAATCATCTACGTGGATGACCGCTGATTTTTCTTCATAGACCACTTCAAAGAGCGCCTGTCATTGTGTAACAAAATGATAGGCTTCTAACGGTTTCCACGAGATGAACCAGGCTCTTAATTTTATTTCTAGCGTGCTATTATTCTCAGTAGAGTTCTAAAATTTATACAGGTTACTGTACAAAAGTCTTGAGTTCATTTTCCAATTTGGCGAAACCCTATGAGGCTTCTTTTATCAAGTGCTAACACGTAATTTCCACGGGACTTCATTTCTCTGATGTAAAAGGAAATTAAAATTTAATATGCACTCAAAGCTGTTTTCATTTTTTGATAAACACTTTTTTAATGTCGCCATACACAGTTTTTATTGAAGCAAATGAGTTTAAAAAAATAGTGCAAAATAAAGGGAGGAGCTGTAAATGCTGTGTACGTCTCCGTTTTTTTGGCCACTGGTTGTATGTCGGATTGAAATAATAATAATCATGCAAAATAAGCATAACTTTTATTAATGATATCCTTCATTAAACCAATACGAAGAAAAAGCATCAGTCTGGTGAGCGAACTTTTTGTTCGTATCGGTTCGTTTCCTAAATTAGTGTCCTGTTTGATCAGGACGTTTCTTTTTTCTACTACAGTATGAGCTTAGAGATATTATCTGGCTTTTCACTGCCAATTGGATAACTTCCTTCTCGTTCGTTGTGATCCTAGCCTGCTTAAATGGTTGTGTTAGGCTCAGGATTATTGAGAGTGTGATAAAAATTTGTAGTTAGATCCATGGTGGATAGCTCTATCTCATGAACTTGATACCTATAAAATTGTAATGGACGGCTCCTATTAAATATGAATTAATTTATTTATATTGCGCACCTTGTCAAGAACATAACTTTCTACCTAAGCTCGGTCAGCTGCTTTCGCTGGCACGCTGGCTGACCATTTCAGAAACGTCTGGTGGAAGGAGTCTCCACGATGCGGTACACAACCAACACGCGAGGCCGGCAGTCGAAAAATGTGTCTTCATGCACTATGCTGTTCAAAATCGTCAGTTTTGAACTCGTCACTGACTTTAGGAAGCTTTAGAAATTTGTGAAATGAAATTCTTTCATCGTAAATTTTATTCACTAGTGAGTTCAGGCAGACAGGAAATGATGAAAATTCCGGAATGGGAAGTAATCAAAAATATTCTTTGATTTAAAACAGGCAAATAAAAAAAGCGATGAATTTTCGCAATCATGAAGAAGTTGCGAAAAATTGAATTTCGAATTGAAGTAATAAGAATTCAGAACTTACGCAAATCTGTTTTTTAAGGAGCAAACATAAGAATATATTTCTTCAAGTATGAAAATCTCAATACGATTATAGTTCTACTTTGAGAGAGTACCACGGCATAATTCTTGAAATATAAACTCAAAACCGCTTGCAATTGTTACGAGAGCATAACATAATTGAAATACACTTTTAGATAACATGAAATAAATGTAGCCTAAATTGAACTGGAATATACTTGAGGAGGCAATTCTAGGCGAAACCAGAAAACTGCGAACACACCTGAGCAACGCTGCCGTCATGATGCTGGGCGGTGCTGTGATGTGTGACAGCCGCTTCCTTTGTGCCTCTAGTGGTTAACTCAGCGCATAAATTCTTATTTCTGTCTTTAGAGCAACATTGACGGGCCAATAACCCAGAACTATTCGTTTACTATTGTTTCACTCGGAAATTCTTTAATTATATTCTATGCAAAGAACTGTAGATCTAAAAAATGTGAGACTTCCTTCACGTATAGAACAAAAAAAAGGAGAATGGCTTGCTCCTTACCGTTAAGAGAATGCAAGGAAACCTCTAGGATGACATCCGCCGGTGGCAGTTGGTGAGTTTCCTTAGAATAACAAATAAAGTAAAATGTGGCATGCATTCAAACAAATAAAACTGAAGCAGCGCCTCGCAGTAAAGACACTGTGGCACGAAGCTAGATCTAATATCTCGGTGCTACTGTGAAAATGTTAACTGAAAAATTTCCAACTAGGTCGAAGCAAAATATTTACATTATGTTTAATTCTAAAATTACTCACATTCAAAGCAATAGGAAGATATTCTACCACTTCAGAGCAAAAACTATACTGGACACATTGAACCTAAGAACGAAAGATCTGCAATGAATGACGCTGAATTCAATTCAACAACAATATGAATGAAGTAAAAGAACGTATTCTACACCTACACAAACATGCACTAAAAATCTTTCCGAAAACACATTGAGAGCAAGCAGAAAGGCGGCGTAACAAAGTTTGATCCATGAAAGCCAGAGTACTGGAGTACTCCTGCGACCTGCAACCCGGCATTCTTGTACTCGTTTCAGCGTAGTTGTGTAGGTATTTTCAAATTTATGTGTATAAGTTTTTACTCGAAACAGAAAATTTTAAATGTACTCAACCGTTTACCATTCAAGTCCAGAGTTTTGGAAGAATGTGTGGTCGGTCTGTTGAATGCAAGAATTATATGCTCTGTGTATTTCTATAAAGTGGAAAAAATAACTGGGATATGTGTGTCTAGGGAGTAGTCGATCGATTTTAATCCAGTGAGCTGTCTGTAGTACCAATTACCCAAAAATGTCCCCAGATCTGTTGATGTGAAATGAGGCTTTCTGGAAACTAGTACTAGTCATTAAAAACAACATATAAGGGGTAATCCGGTTTTCATCTATTTACGATTGACCAATTATAATCTATCCATGAATAATTATTTTCTCTGTTTATTCTCAAGTTGAAAGTTTTAATTCCATTGGATAACATGCTAGACTAATCTTAGGAAGCCACGCTTTCTACTATGACATGTGCACTATAACGACTTGATTAAATAGTCTACAACCCTTTGAATGTAAAGCTGTGCTCACTTAGGAGATGGCGGCTGCGAAGTATCCGCTGTTGGAGGAGACGAAGACGTCCTCCGCAGCGCCTCCCGTCTCCGGAATTCAACCTTTGCTTCCTCCTCCGCCACCCACTCCGGCACGTCAGGTATGGCGTAACTGATGGCGTACTTGAGGGCGATCATCGCGTGCTGCATGCGAGTGATGCCGTTAGGCTGACTGACACTGCTTTGTGCTGCTGACTAGCCACTGCTTAGTGCTACCAGCCAATCCACTGCTTCATGCAGCCAGCCAAGCCACTGCTAAATGCAGCTAGTAAAGGCTCTGCATTCTGCCGTTAGCTAAAATAGTTGATTCTACCTCAGACATACTACTGCGTTTTCAAACTATCTGAGCCACTGAAATCTACCTTCAGCCAAACTATCGCATTCTGGAGCCAGTCAAGCAACTGAAATCTACAGTCAGTTGGTCTGCAGTTATTCCACGGTCTGCCAAACTACTACATTCTATCTTCGCCATGCTACGGTATTCTGTAGCTAGCCAAGCTACTTCATTCTGCCTTAGCTAAACTACTTCATTCTGAGACCAGCCAAGCCGCTGCTTTATGCCGCCAGCCAAGCCTTCAACTTTGCCATCCCAAACTCAATAATTATTGCCACATCTGTTTGACACCTAGTAACCGTAGTAGAGATAAAATCGTCCATGCACAGAGAACTTGAGAAATTTCACGCAGACAGCCGCTGAGTGAGAGCATTTTCATCTTTTCACTTAGCAAGGTAATAGTAAAGTTTAATTTTTTAGTCCTAGCATTTGCCAATTCAAAACCAAGCCATAAGTTATTTTGAATTTATTTTTCATTCACCGAGTACCATTTATGAACCTATCTCTATTAAAAGCGTTTGTTATACTTGTTACATCATTGCTTCAAAAATCACGACATGTTTCAAAAATTTGCTTTTTGCAAAATCAAACGCTACGAATAAATGGCCGAATCCTACTTCTTTGAAATTCATTATTCGTTGAGCAGGTTTGAATTCAACGGAACAGGCTTAAAAATGATCAATAAAAATGATCGTTATCTTTAGCATCAGATACTAGAAAAAATAATACATGACGCTGCCATGATAAGAACAAATCTAACGTTATAGAGACTACACAATATGTAA
Source organism: Morinoia aosen (assembly GCA_030386875.1). Classification (NCBI taxonomy): domain Eukaryota; kingdom Metazoa; phylum Arthropoda; class Malacostraca; order Amphipoda; family Talitridae; genus Morinoia; species Morinoia aosen. The sequence continues at coordinate 29,493,372 of CM059557.1, read as the reverse complement.
AAGGAAGCAAGATTGACTTTCATTTCAAACCCAGTTGTTTTTGACGATAAAATTTATTTTATACTTTATGTCAACTCGTACCAACCGCTTGGGGAAAGTTTTTTGCACTATTGAACTTTGGATATCGATCTGAAAAAATTGAAAAAGACGTGCTTTTGACTTCATCAGGACATTTTACGCACGCTAATTTTCAGCTGTCGCTAATCAAGAACTACAAAATTCAAACCTCTTTTTTTAATATAGGCTACCAAAGGCTATTCTCTTGCGAATTGTGTTCAAACATTGTTGGTCACCTTGTAAGTCTGAGAACATATTGATTGCTCGAAGAGGGCCCTCCGTATTCGTGTGACTGAGGGTGCTGAAAAAAGCTAGCGCACAAATCCCTTAGCATATGCTTTGCTATGTGATGCACGCTTACATGTGGAGAACTGCTACCTTCTTATTCGTTTTGAGGATAATCAGGCAATTGCAATAACCTCTATCGAAACCTACGTCTTTATTCTAGAATAACTTCTAGTTGTCAGATGCAGAAGCTAAATGAAGCTAAAGCCTGCTTCCCATTGTATATTGTGAACTCAGAATCATATTTGATTTGTCCCTCTTTTCATTTAAATTGTTGTGCATGCATATGAATTGTTTCAGATGCTGAATATGACATCCATCGTTCGTTTGTTAAATGCTCACTCTGTTTATTCAAATTTGGCAAATGAATGATTACTCTTTTAAAAGCGACTATATTTGCTATTCTATTGATTGTTTTTAATCATTTCTGAGATTCATAAATAATATTTTTCGACGCACCTTCAGTAGAGCGACGTAGGCATTGCTTCAAGCAAGGTCAACCATTTGGTTTGAATAACTTAAAAATATATTTTTATTATAATAAAGGGTTTGAGGCTGATGCTTGAACCTAATATTTATATGTTTAGGTTTTTCAGCAAGTTTAACGTCGCAGTTCATAATATTAATGTCCTCGCAAGTCACAGGTTGTACGCTGTACTAACAGTTGAGATTAAATTTTCAGTTGAAAATTAGAAGAATTTTTCACGAGTGAATAGTAATAACCCAAATCAGTTGAAATCAAATTGAATTTTTTCCCCAGCAGAAAATGTACACTCAAATAAGAATACTAATAGTACATATCAAATAAGACCATTAGAAATGGAAAAGTCAAATAGGATGGCGAATACTAAGTAAGAGAACTACTTATTTTCGACAATACGTAGAGAGAAGAAAAAATATATAACTAAGGAGTTAGACAAAGAAAAGAGTGACTGGACGTTACCTCGAGTACGATGATGAGGAGGATGGTCTGCGTGGTGGTCATGTCAGGCAGCATTCTGTGCACCTGCCCTGACTGGCCGATCAGCATGCAGTTCACGATGATCCCTAGCAAGCCTAGGAACTCCATCGCATCCTGGTCACAAATTGAACTAATAAATTATTTCGGCGAACAGTTGTATAATTAGGGTATTTTATTCAGAATTGCTAAGACACTTTAAATTATGGATGTTACTTCGCTGAATAATCACAGCGACTATAAGAACTCAATTATCATTTTTCCAATTTTCTAGGATGCAGTGATAATTTTACTTTTGTATCATTACTGAAGAACAAAAGAGTAAAAAAATGAAAGTGCAATTCACAATTTCAATCATAAATTGAATCAGCTAAAAATACGGGGGAAGAGGTCATTCCTTTTTTTCCCATTGTTTCTTTCGCACAAAAAATCGATATGTGAATGAAATGCCGATGCATTTACTCATCTCATTTTTTATAGTGTTCTAATTTTGTGAATCCTGTCATGTTCTTTCAAAACCCTGAGTATGAATCTCTGTGAATAGATTGATAAAATTTAATGAATAATTATAAGTTTTGAGAGTAGAATTCAAATACGTTTCTAGAGCGATTGAAACGATCGGTTCGCCATCTTATACATTTTCAACGGAACTTAGGCCTGAGTTCTCCCTCCCTATTTTTCTTTAAGTTTCTTGTATTTTTCCTCAACAACTGTAGCAAGGTACAAAGTTTTTTTCAACATTCGATCAAACATTTCTTTTAAGAAACGCCAATATTTTCTTCTTATTTCCAATTTCTTCATAGTCTATTTAGCTAAGGTTTGAGAGGCTCAAACGCATCTATTTTAATTTAAAATTACAGTATCTACGACAGAATCCAGGACATCGCATACCATTGTTCGCTCCTGGCACTAAGATCACTTGTCACAGCAGCAGCAGAATCGCCCAGTCTACTGAAACTTAGATTCTTCGAACGATTGAAATTATAAAGACCTTTTCCAAGAGTAACGATTGCCCTCAATAACTTTACAAACGATGGCAAACGCAAACAGTTTTGTTTACGGATTCTAGGACACTGTGCGTAACGGTACAAGCGCGAGTACTGGCCAAAGTAATATTATCTATCAGATGTATGGCTTAGCGCCAAGTTACTCGAAGTAAAATTATTTAAATCTTCTTGACGCATCATGCCAAAGAATATCAGTACGAATATTATATAGATAAATTTAGGAATATCCAAGAACGATAGTTCAGTTACGAAAACGATTAATTCATCCGTACTTGAGGCACAATAATGGATCCACTCTACGAGTAATTTTAAGGCAGCTAAAAAAAATATCTCCGCTCATCACCCCAATTTTTACTTTACAATAACGTTTGCAATTACGATGGTTGATTTTTCAGGTCTTTTACTTATAGGGAAGACTAGGTCAAGTTCATTATAATCTTGTTCTTTTATAACCTCTCCTACTCGTATTCTCTGTCTTGTACAATCACTAACTAGCTGTTTGCTCAGATAAATATTTGGCGTCATTATACAATATTGCCGTTGGGACTCTCTCTTCCAAAAAGTAAAGCTTTACCGGTTGTTTCACGGAGACGACTGTCAAAGCCCTACTGCTATTAGTTATGCGAACGTTATGTACCCTTACAGGTATGAAGGGTAATCAAACAATGTAGCATCCAAACCAAGTTGAAAATGGCATTTTCAAAGAATTGTCACGTCTAATATACAACACACCAAGCATTAAACGAACTTTTTCACGATAGTACAACAGCCCTTTGTAGTAGAAAATGTTTTCGTCATCAACAAGTATTTTGAAATTAAGCTTTGGCCTAACTTCGACGCTTGTTGGACTAAACCAAAAATTTGTTTTTCTTTTATCCGATGAATTGATTCGTTAACGACGTTGATTGACAAGCGTAGCATTTAATAAGTGTTGATCATTAGAGATTCTTGGAAATGAAAGGTACTATTTTTAATTCATTTTAGCCCATTTATTCCTGGCGTCCTACAAATAAGACGGCTAACCATGCAAAGTTTTCTGTTGATTAGGAATGATGGAAAATGACAAAGTGAGGCGTTGTTGATTGTAACTCTTTATAATTACTGTTCCAATACATGTTCTTAAAAATTCTGTATAAATGTTGTATATGTGTCTCAATGAAGCCATTTTATGATCTTTTCCATCGTACGAGCCGTTATTTAAACCTCCGGTATGAGTGGGTTAAGAGCAGAATGAGAATTACTTCTCAAGGCTCTCACAGCATGAAGTTTCTAACTAACCAATTTTTAAACTAGGATCTCAGGTGTGCTCAGGATTGTGCTAAACCACTCGAACAGCTAAATCACTTCAACAGCTTAATAAGCATCAGATTCAAATACTTTAATGTATTTTGCTTGAAATGTGTTGTAAATGAGTATGATTCAAATAATGATGCACTATGTGAAACAAGGTGAACAAATTTCAAACTAGTTCTTGCGAAAATTACAAGACAAGTAACGGGGAACTCTTGCGGTTACTTCGTACACACGAGGAACTTATCGCAACTGGGAGCAAGACAGGAACAGCAGAAATGGCATTTCGAAGATTTTATTATTTACTTATTGTGTATGCAGTATGATATATATTCAATTATGTATTTACCTAATCACTGCTCATGTAACTGAACTGACGTGTGTCTGAATTGATGAAAGCTCCCGTGGTTGCACATCTTTTAATATCAGACGTACGCCTTCCACATTACAAAGTATGGTATTGCACGCGGTTGCGCTTCCCAATCGTGTTTTTCCGTACTATACGCATACTGTCGTATACCTCAATAGTAAATACACACAGCTCAGTGCTACCTACACATCTGTCAAATGCAGCTCCAGACCTCCGACTCGCCACTGCACATTGAGACAAGCTAATGTTTACCTGTTACTGACATATGCACCCTTAACATGAACAGCTCCACGCCTACTACTTGCCCCTACACACCTGCCACACTCCAATGCTCCCCACTCGCTGAGGGAATGGTCGCTGGAAGACGCAGCAAAGCTTGAAGGCGTCGGAGCGAATTTCTATGATGTTGTTGAGAAAAGCACAGACGGCGGCGGGTGGGAACGCGGAAGAGAAGAGCATCACGTAACCGAACTGGATGAGCATTTCCAGGTAGTCCTCGAACGTGCCGTCATACTGGAAAATATTCGAATCTTCTTAGAGCTTGTTATACTTAGAAACAAGAAGAATTATGATATAAAAACGTCGGTGTGGGGTACTATGAAGCTTACAAGCAAGAATTCAGCTAACTGGAAAACTTGAACCACAAAATAATTGAAAAACTGAACTACGAAATGAAATTGAAAATGTTGAACGCAGAATGAATTTTAACAACCGTGTTACGGGGGTATTTCAAGGTTTCACAGCGAAAAACAGAGCATTTAAGTTTATCTAAGTCGACTTAGCTACCATACGAGCGAGAACCTAATTAAGCACAGAATTTTTGTAAAAATTTTCACGAAAAACTACCTCCCAGAAAACTTTTGTTCTCCCACATTGTGTAACTGAGTTCCTTAGGAAAACATGTACTGCAAGCTTTTCACTAGGAATACCTAAAATTTATAGATAACTTGGTACCTGAGCGACAATGAGGAAGAGAATGGCTTTTCTACAAGCTTTGCGGCCTCGAGTTGAACAAAGCAAGTTAATTGCCTCGCTTTCTTTCCTTCTTAGAAATGTTGTTAAGAATAGAAACATCTCACCTTCCAGACTTTTGCTAATTTACGATAAACAAATACAGAAATACATTACAGCTCACTGGCTTCATGTCACTTTCGACGTCTGCCTGGCTCACGATCCTGCTCTTGCTTGACGACCTAGACAGTTCTGAGGAGCTGTCTTCTGCAGTCTGTGGCTTGTCAGTTGACTTCGGTAAAATCGACGTCGTTGATTGGGAAACACCATCGGCTAGCAGGGAAATGCCAGATAGTGATTGGCTACCAGCCCCATCGTTGGCCGACTCTGACACGTGGCGCCTGCGCAGTTCGCAGTTCTCGTTCTTCACCTGGAAGCAGAAATAAGTTTCAAAGACGTAATGAGAGCAATGAGAGCAGGCATGGAAGTATTAGGTTCATCTTAAATGATCATTATAACGTTTTTATATCATGTGTGAGCGGAATTTGGTTATTGATGACTAATTCGTTCTATTCAGTGCCTTTAAGATATCAATGTGGAGTGATGACACTCGCGTATCTAAAAGATTACCATTTTAATTAAAATCTTTGGTAATGACGCCGCACATGTCATGATAAATGAGGCAAATGTAAAAAGTATCTATGCCTACCTATATACATACAAAAACGCAAAAGTTGCATCCACGGCTTTGAGGGTAATAAATGTTTGAGAGTTGTCGTGTAATTCGCCATAAGTGAGGATAAACGAAACTTTTTTGCTCTGAAACAAATAACAGTCTGCGTGAGTTATAGGGAAACCAGAGTTGAATGTTATTGAAATTTATATCATACCTTTGATACCATTTTGAAAATTTGGATTATACGATTGTTTTTAAAATTGTAATTATGGAACTTCTTGTGGAGAGGGTGATCAGAAAACTACGGTTTGACTTATATTCGGTGTATTATGGCATTTTCATCTCTAAAATAAAATGTAGAGACAATCGAATTAGTAGCACATACATTTGTACTAAAATATAAAAGAAATACAATGATTTTTTTAATTCCAGAAAAGAAAAATAGAAAAAACAGCCAAATTTACTCGCGCGCCGGATTTTGAACACTCATTCACTGTTATTACAAGAATAAATGGAATACTGTGAAATTCACAAACTAAAAAACAGCGCAAAGTCTCCAGGAAAATTCACTTGATTTAATGGGCACCAAACAGGTTAGTATTATCTCAATCCAGCCCGCAACATAGAGGTGCGTGGAAATATCATACAGTGAGCAGTTTTTGCATGGTACTTAAACAATTTTTTTCGAGCGTGAACACCATTGAAGATGACGCAAACTTTTGTTTCATTGAATGATTTGAAGACATAGAAGCTCGGGCTAAAAATAAGTTAAAGACGTCCACAGTTTTCACTCTGACATCGCAGATTAAAATTACTTGTTAAATGCTTTAAGCAGAGTAAGTATTGACGAATTCTGATTTAAATGTTTTGTTGAAGATAGTTTGCTGTAACCTGACTCTGTAGAATGCATTTCTCATCTTGTGACCTCAATAAAAACGAGAGTAAATATTTTAATGGGCTGAGACAGAGCACCAAAAACAAAATGTTACAGTATCTTACGAGTTGTGAGTCTTCCTTGTCAGGAATGCGTTGCTCGAGACTCTGGCCCTGCGACTGGTCGTCAGGCCATGTCTTGGCCACTTCTTGTGAAGGGGACAAAGCGCCGAAGAGGTCAAAGCTGAGCTTGGCAAGCCTGAGCTGCTCCATGAAGTAGGGCACGCACGACTCCTTGATGTTGCCCACGATCTGGCGCACCAGCAGCAACGCCGCCAGTTGCTGCCACACCAACTTATTAGTTTCGAATTCAGTCAGCGAGCCGAAAGTCTTCGGAGACGAGTAATCATGAAGTGCACACCTTAATCTGAAGTTATCTCAAGTTTATTCATCCGAAAAGTTCTTTACAGCTGCGACCCACAGACTCGATTGTACATATTATGTGCACTGAGCTACAGTCTAGGGATTTCACTTCGAAAATTTAACTAACATTTTTCGTACATTTAGAGGAGATGACGTCACGTATAGCAGCCATCCTATTCAGTTTTTTCAGCTAACTTTTATAATTATGGTTATTTTTATTATTCCATCAATATAATTCGGACAACTTTCATTCATATCATCTTCTTCATCAAAATGTTTCAACGTACGAAAAATATTTATTGTACCTTAGAAGTCAAGTGAAATGCCCTCGCAAAAGTCTAGACTGAAGGTGTGGCCACGGAAAAGAATATCTCGATCAGTTAATCAACAAAGATCCATAACATTGCCTTAGAAATTACTTGTTTGCTAAACAATTTAAGCGAAATTTGACTCTTTAACCCCAACGGCATGGAGTCAACCAATCACTCACAGCTGCGTAAAGGCTGAGATGTTCATGTGATCAGTGCCAAGTACTTGAAAATTAGCCAAAATTAAATTCTATGAATGGTATCTTTCTGACGCTCAAAGAAGATTTGAAAATGAATGATGTGTCATGTTGTGATATTAATTGGGTGTAAATTGCTTGACTTCAACTGTTTCCCATTTCATTATGTCATTTATGATCAACAATAAATCAACCGAAACTTCAGAATGAATACGTCACTTAAAACTGACCACACAATTAGCCATATTAAACAGAGTAAAAAAATCCTGTCCAATAATTTCCTTGAATTTTGTTAATTTGATTATACGAAATGCAATGAAACGACGCATATTTTCCTAACAATCTTCTCTGTTTTTCAGATAACTCAAAATACCTTCACCTAAGTTAATAAATCATTTGCTCAAAAACATCTCACTACAGTGGAGTTCGCGATGGACACTTGGTCGTTGTGTAAGCTGCGCTTATCAAACACACATTTAATTGATTCAGGGAAGAGCCAGCGCAAGTGGCGCTGGTATCTTACTTCTTTCAGCCTCTCCATGTCCTGCAGGTAGAAGGCGATGTAGAAGAGGGCCAGGAACGAGTTCACGAAACGGAACTGCAAAAAAAAAAGAATTTTCATCAATCGTCAAATATGAACGCACGTGAATTCTAAAAAAGATTGCTTCGTTGTTTTAAGGTTTTAATCAGATGAAAATAGCTCAAAGTATTTGATAATTTAATTGGGAACATTCCTACAAAAAAATCATTATTGCGTGTGAATATGCCTGATGGTAAATTTTAATCGTTTTTTGTGCAGTCTTCTCATATGTACGAGAGCTTCATTTAGCTTCAAATCGTGAAAGGGAAGGACAGTTTCAGAAAAAAAGCATCAATAGTTCCATCATATTTGTATACGACAAAAATCGTAATGTTGATCAGTCGCCTTAACATTTTGCTTCATTACTAAACCCATTCGAAAGATACATGGAATTCTCGAGAACTTCGACGTAGTGGCAGAAATTTCGTCTAAAGCTCGTCAGAGATTTTGTGCGAGCGCAGAGCTACCTTTCTCAAAATGCTGTGGAAAACAAGTGAGAACATCTCAAACTCGCTCAATCGGTGCCCTTCCCAAGCCACACCGACGCACCTCCCTGTACACCTACTCACAGTCTCTATACTAGCGCCATTAATACTTATACGAGGATATAATAAGATACTTATATATTAATAAAAATTAGGTAATAAGAAGATTTATCGATGGAGTTTATTTAGGCAAGTTAAGTGAAAAATGAAAGGGAAATTGCTGTTGTGTCACATGATGTAAATTCGTCCGTTATTATAAATGAGGGTTACACGGTTCTCCAAGTTGTATTTTGCCTGTATTGTGCGAATTGGGCACTGACGGCTTTGAGTCCCTCTCTTGCTCTCCCCACCGGATACCGTACGGGCAACCTGAGCTCAAACCCCACTACCCCAGAGCAAAATATTTTTTCACATTCCACAGATGCGACCGGACTGGGTCGTAAATTAGATTCCATTAAAACTTTGTTGATTACAAATCAGTGCGACAAAATAAATTGCTTCTTTTCTCTCTCGATTTCGGTCCACGTCATCCTAACGTTATCATCGCGGCATTGCTCAGGAAGCCGCTCCACATTTCAAACTTTCTCAGTTTACTACCGAACGTGCTTTGTTTCTTCCCCTGCTTCCTTCGTTGGCAGAGATGGGTTCATTTTTGGCAACGTCAGTACGTGATCCATAAAGAAAAGTTCATTTTTTGCAAGTGAATTCAACTATTACAGAATTAGGCGTGCAGGTATGGACCACCGTTACGTTCTTTAATGAAAGATTACTTATAAATTCACAGCTGCTATCTCTCTCACGAGTTCAGGATTGTTCTAAGTCGATATCATTGGTGTCCAATAACAACGTAGTAGCTACGTGTACAGTTGGTGTAATGACCTAGTTATTGTATCGAATAGGAATCTGTTGAATAGAAAGCATTCGAGATAAATTTAGTGTGAAACAGTGGGCTTATTTATCATTTGGAAAAATGGTAACATATTAACCATTGTAATTCAAATCATCTTTCAGCGATGTTGATCGGGTTATTATACACCCAGAAAACTAATCGCGCATCAATCTCAGGGGTAACACGAAGCACTGTAATGAAACGATAAAGAGTGCAAAATCACGAAAATAGGAAGCCGACGAGAGGCAATTAACGAAGACATTGCAAAATTTTATTAATCCCTCTAATCACAAAGCTAAACATATCGTAGACGGATGAATTCCACCTGATCGACTACGATTAGACTTTCATTACTTTCGTTTTCACCGTCTCCTGCTATAGAATTACACTAGTAAGAAACAAGAACAGCCATAATATACAGTTATCACTGCCTATTGCTGCTGGAATTCGTGAGCTCAATTGACCGTGACATTCAATCAATGAATTATTGCTATGTTCTTCAGTGGAATTGAAATTCATCTGCTGGGCAAAATAATGTACTAAGACTCTAGGCTTGGTTACTCACAAGGGCCAGTTTGGCGATCAGGTGGTTGTGGTAGGTCTCGTTGGCGCGGTAGTTTTCTGCGACGGAAAATTTTCTAAAATGTTTTGCATGCAATCAATGACTTCCCCAATAATGAAGACTTCTAAAATGAAAACTCGCACTCAATATTCAAAATTAATACATAAAAATTTTAATACTAGTAGAAATCTAGAATGTCATAGAATTTTAGAGAAATTGCTGCGATATATCCTGTATACGAAACACTACATGAAAAGTACCTCACCCACAGACAAAAATGAAATTCATTTGTGTTCCGAAAAGAACTCGTACGCAAACAAATACTTGCTTTCTAAACTAGTTCGAACTTAAACTTTTAACAAATTTATACTTGTCAGGCACTAACTCTAGAACAGGACTCAAGCCCCAGCATTCAAATACAAGCACTCTATAGTTCCACCACACAAATACTAGCACTGAAACATCCTCATACTATATGTTACCAGCACTTAAGTATCAGAATTCAAATTCCATCATTTAAGAACCAGTCAAATACCACAATTGGAGTACCAACATTTAAATACCAGTAATCGAGCACCAGCACTCAAGTACCTAAATTGAAGTACCAGCACTCAATTAGCAGCACTCAAGTAGCAGTACTCAAGCACCAGCACTCAAGTACCAGCACTCAAGCACCAGCACTCAAGTACCAGCACTCAAGTAGCAGCACTCAAGTACCAGCACTCAAGTAGCACCAATCAAGTAGCAGCACTCAAGTAGCAGCACTCAAGCACCAGCACTCAAGTACCAGCACTCAAGTACCAGCACTCAAGCACCAGCACTCAAGTACCAGCACTCAAGTAGCAGCACTCAAGCACCAGCACTCAAGTACCAGCACTCAAGCACCAGCACTCAAGTACCAGCACTCAAGTACCAGCACTCAAGTAGCAGCACACAAGTACCAGCACTCAAGTAGCAGCACTCAAGTAGCAGCACTCAAGCACCAGCACTCAAGTACCAGCACTCAAGTACCAGCACACGAGCAGCAGCAGCACAGTACCAGCACCACGCACCGTGGTCGTTGAGCCACACCGCCACCCTGGTGTTGACCTCGTCGAAGGTGGAGATGGCGACGGCCATGAGCAGCTTGGGGCCCCAGCTGAGCAGTCCTGGCCAGCCCCGAGACGAGATGAGCGCGTCTACGTAGTCCTGCCACACCATGCACGTAAGCGCGACTTCTTATGGGTTCTAGTGAAATGCTTTACAAATATGGGCTTAGCCAATTTTAAGGGATCCTTAATTTCATAAAAATCTCCAAAAGAAATGCGCGAACAAGTAATTCAGTTGTCAGTTTTAATGACAAATTTCAAGAGGAGTAAACTGGTATGTTTTCCTGCATTTATTCTGGGGTTCTAATGGGTTATCTCTGCATTCTCAGGTGGTCGATGTCCAGCGAATGACAAGCCCCAATGTCGAGGAACCTGTGCGCTACTGAGTTATCGTAAATATTTCCGAAGACAAAATCCCCTCCTTATTCTTGAAACAAGAAAAGTCATACCAAAACGGGTTATGGTACTGTAAATCTATGGAGAAACACAGACGAATCCTTATCTTTGTGAATGGAATGATAGATATGAACTTTATGTGTGTAATTGAACGATCATACGTGTGTTGTGAATAATATGGGAATATTATGAGACTTTTCCTTTAAATGACTGAATACAAACAAGTTTTTAATCATTCAAATGGAAATGTAAACCAAAATTTTACTTACATAGATGAACAAACGAGTATAATATTTTTCCAGATTGTGAATTTTTGCACAATGTGCACCCTCTATCAACTGATGTTACGGCATTTTTGTCCAAAATGTCCAAAAAATGTCCAAAATGTAAAATGCCGATTTACTTATGAGGCTGGTGTGTCTCCAAAAAATTGAGCTTAAATTCAATGTTAGAGCAACGCACATTCTTTGTTTCCTGCATCAACGTTCGAGAATTGTTTTCCAATTCGAGTTAATATCCCCATTAAAGTGTTGTAACTAACCGAATCTCTAATTTACGGATTAATCTAAATATTTCACTTCTGGTACAGTTTGTGAATCATGTGTCAGCTTCTAAAAATTTTCATAATGCATTTGTTGACATAAAAAAAATTAACTCTAATGAATAGATCATAGTCCCCCAAACTTCCGCCACAAAACAACCGCACATCGATGGAACACAAATAAATCACTGAGGAAGCAGGCTCGAGGGAAAAGAAAGCGAAGGTCAAAGATAGCAATTCGTCTCACGCTGATGTTGGGATAAAATTGAAATGCAATTGAAATGCATATATAAGCTATATAAGCTAAACCGATACAACAAAAGTCAGAAGCCGGCGATCGGAAGGACGCTGAGCGGGCTGAGGGATCTTGGAAGGAGAAGGGAGGAGTACGTTGGGGGTAGCGACTGTGTAAGAAGCTAGCTCGGAAAATTACACATAGTATTACACAAGGACAACTTGATTGTGTAGTAGAGAAAAACTATGTATTAAAATTAATTACCAACGAGTAGGGGTACTACGGAAAATAGGCATCGCAGAAGAATATGTCAGAGGGAAATGCGCGTAGAAATACTAAGTTGTGTGACGCAGGGGACACGTCAGAGGTGACGCGTTAGAAACACCCAATCGCGAGATGCCACGTCACTAACAATTTGCGCGGGCATCCCGCACCATCTACAATGAGCGTCCCTTGTGCGGCGGGGGTATTTAAGCAGAGCAAGCGCGGGGACCGGCCTATTTGACCGGTGCAGTGACAAGATGTAGGCTTTCTGACGGCCAGAGGGAAGGTGAGAATACGTGGTTTAATTTAGTGATAGTTCATGTGGAGTCATCGAAACGTAGTACGTCTAACTTCTGGACGCAGTGATTTTGCCAAGTATAGTCATTTGCATTGTTGATTACATTTATTATCTCAAACAGGATGCCTTGAGTTTGACTTTTTGTATGAGGGTAAAATGATAATTTTTCAACGGGGAATTGTGTTGAGACGGCATTTATTATTGAAGTGCAGGCTTTATGTTTTTATGTAACAAAGTACTTAGTGATTTGTTTTGTGAAGCGGGGCAAAATGCTCATCCGGATTGATTTCAGAGGGAAATAAATTATGATTGATTGTGAGAATTAAAGGGGAGTAAAGCATTAGTTCAATTAATACAATGTGAAGTAGGCATACTGCAGGGAATAAAGACTCAAATAGAGCTATATAATCATGATGCACATCGTTCGCAGGGGAGGTTGGGGAAGCTGGACTACGCGGCAGGCGTAGTGTCGCGGCCGGTGGCTCCACACAACCGTGGTGCAGGGCTGCTGCTGGGCGTTCTTAACCTCGCAGAGTTTCCACGTCGGCCCGATATTCAGCAGTAAAAATTTTCCCAAGGATGCTTGATAGCCGAGGTTGGCAACAACGCAAGCACGCTGAACAGTGCAAATCCATTTGGCGCGCAGTGTGTAATATGAATTAGGCAGCCGTGGTGTTTAATAGCCGAGGTTCTAACCCATGTTTGACGTGACCATGCATTTATGTGTGAACTGACTAGAATATTCATTTCGTGTGTCTAAATTTTTAAAGTGCCATGTCGCAAATCATTAGCATCTTGCCTGAGGGCTCTGGTGCGAATATGAGTGTTGTGATATATATATTTCCCTGTGTCATCTCAATGTGTGCAGTTGAAAAATAAAGGTGCTAATCTTTGATGACCATTACTCTCCATGACTAATTATGTGGGTAGCTGGCGAGCAGAAAGGTGTACATTTTATTTATTTTACGGAGGTTGCAAGTCCTCCTACGTTACGTGCTTAACCAGCATTGTATCGTGACACTGACCTGCGTCTTGAGTATGAGTAGCATGACCACGAAGACTGTGAGCAGGCACACGAGCACAAGCGGCAGTGTGACGCAGTAGCGGAACACGTTGCGGCGCCACGACGGGAACCAAGGCTCCATCCGGCCTGTCACGGGGCTCAGACGCAGCTCACCCTGTCAGGCAAAACTCGGCCAATAGAATCTTATGAATATGAACTGGCATCTTTACACCTCTATACAACTTTGATATCAGAATCCGCTATTCAAATGCTTCAAATCACGATTAAATGAAATGTAGTGTAATTCTTTGAAAACTGAATTAAAAATTTAAGATGACTGCCTTTGCTCTGCTATTCTTCCTACTATTCCCTCGTATTTCCTACCGCACATGTAGCTGTGCTTTTTTCAAAAAATTACTTAAAGAGTGGATCAATATTACCATAAACTGAATTTACGGAAACACATTTTAGCTGATTCAAAAAATTCATGAAACTTAAAGAGAGACAACTGCTCATTCAACTCATCAATCAACTTATCATAAACGTGATTTTTAGGCAAGGAATTATACCTAAATTGGGGAAAAAGTTACCAGAATAACAAAAAATTATATCACCTGAAGCCATTTAATTCTCTTTTAATCACACGTATTGACACACAATAAAACAAATGTTTATTTCCGGGGTACTCCTGGAGCTGCAATATAAAATCGATTTGCGGGACACATCACCCTGTGACTGGAGAAGTGAAGACTTCAAATTTCCCTCTTAATCTTGAAATTTCGAACAAGCTCTAGACTTAAGCAGCGACCATACTGATAAGCTCATGGAACATTGATCTGGCAAACAGTTAAAGAACTTTTCTCCTGACGGAAATCGAAGCAAATTCGCTTTACACCAGGTTTATTAGCAATGTGAACAATCGCTACATCTGTGAAACGTTTACAGTACACCATTAGTCAAACGTTAACAAGCAGTCAGACGTATTCCTCAGAATGCTCTCAAAGTATGCTTTTGCGTTCGACTCTCAGTCTTACAAAATTGGAGCAAATTTTCAAGGTTAAGAAATGGCCGTCGAACGCAAAACAGGAGCTATTCTCATAGTATTATACAAGCTCTCTTAAGTTCAGGGTCAATTGCATAAGCATTCTTTCCATCGACTCGATCATCAGGCCTGTTGTGAGCCATTTCACTCGTGGATAACTTCTTGTCAGTCCAGACGATTCCACTAGTCGAGCCTTTTTTCATCACATTCAGCAAACTTTTCAACCACTCAGTTTCCAGTTTTTATATCTTGATGAGAGTGTACTATTTTTACAGGGTGGATGAAGATAGTCTCAAATCATAGTGGATAGTCTGCATCCTTTTTAGGCTGGTTCTACATTCTTTTACCATCTTCGTTTAGGACGTTTTCTGGTTTCGTCTGATGAGCTCTCGAACGGCCTTGAATAAGAGATCTGATTTGATGTGATCGAGATTCCCATTCCTTACCCCCGCTTAACTAATGATAATGATGCGACTTTAGAACTCTTTTCTGTGAACATTCAAAATGCTTGTTATTAAATGGATTCTCATCAGAGCAATAAATAATTGAAATAGTGCTCGCATAAAAATGTCTAACTAGCATTTACAAAACATTCCTTTCCCGAGCAATAGGTTACTAGAAACTAAGCTCTTCTTAATCGATAGGGCATCCCGAAATCTTATTCTAACACGTAGAGAGTTCGCTTGTACTCAAATTTTAGCCACTATGTTAATGTTTCTCCTCACTGAATAAGTTTATTAAGAGCTATGGGGGACTAATCCCAAATCTGATTTCATAAGTGAAAAAACATAATAGCGTTACATTAGCTACACATACATAAGCCAGGCACATACATACATATACCAGGCTTCTCTTCCCTACGGGAGGGTAGCCGACAGCAGGTCACAATCAATCAAACAATAGCAGGAAAAGAAGCAGAACACAAAAAAATTATTGAAGAACAGAATGAGAAAATACATAGCTTGGAGTCGCGTCTCGAACGCTTGGAAAAAAATGATCAGCGCCGAGACCTGGAAGATAGAAAATGTACTCTCTTCATTTCCGGGGGGGAACTACCTCAATCCAACACCAACGAAAATTGCAAAGAAACAGTCTGTAAAATTCTGAAGGACATCAACATTGACCTCATTGATGCTGACATCACGTCAGCTAACAGAATGGGAAGAAAACCACTAACTGGAAACGAGGATCGAAGAAACATCGCTTTCGAACTGAAACATTACAACAAGAAACGTGAAATTCTCTCTCCCTGCCGAGTACATAAAGCAAAGTTCTCCATAAATGAATATCTAATACCTTCACGAGCCAAGATCATGTACACCTTGAGAGTAGCCAAAAGAAAATTCCCGGAAAAAATTGGAGCCCCGAGGACCCAGGATGGAAACATCTTCTCATTCACCCCTGGAGAACCGGATTCGAGACGTCAGATTAACACGCCAGAAGAGCTCGACCAATACCTGATGCTGCAACTGGATAAATCATCGAAACAGGTCTTGGGTGATCACCTCAATTAGGTATCAAAACATGTAACTGAATCAAATTATATACTCGTATGTCAATAACGCCTAGAATTCTACAACTCTACACTAAATCTTCAAACTGCATAACTTCATGTCATGTATCAGTTCAAACCTCTAGAGATATATACGTCAGTTTTACCTCAATTTTGACCATCGTATGAGAGATATATATGAACATTTATGACAACTGTATTGGAACTTGCAACAACACCATCAGCAATTTGTACCTACCAATGTTATAATGGAATATTGATATCCACCCTGTTCGCTTTTCCTCATAAATTGTGTGTAATTTCTTACCAATAAAATTATTAATACGTGTAAAACATATTAGCTGATTAGATTATAATCGTCGCTAAATTTTTTTGAAACTTATTACCTGGTGTATGTGAACTTTGTAACAACGCCTTCAGCAATTTGTACGCATCAATTTTGTATATTAAACTCCAATATTATTCACTCATGGGCTGAGTATTGTGTGTACTCACGAAATCACGCTAGATTTTTTACTCTTTTCTATACTTTCTAAGCTAGTTTTTAGATAGGAATACCCTTTTAATCCTGACTCTGTATTTCGTTTTAAGTTATACAATAGTACTTACTGCCTACTGTTTACTAATTTTGAATGACTGATCACGCTGATATATTAGATGAAATCGACCCGGATCTCAATCATTTGAACAGAATATTTCCAAACCTAAACGACTCTGAAAACTGCAGATATACTAATATATCAAAATTCAACGAATCTATACGAATAACCCGGCAGGACTTTCCGCTACTGTGTTGGAACTGTAGGTCACTCTATCTAAAATTGGAAGAGATACAATGCACTATTACTGAACCTAAGTATAACCTAGATGTGATTAGCTTCACCGAAAGCTGGCTAAATGACTGGACCAAAGACATGATTGAATTTGAAAATTATCATAGTTACCATTCGCTACGAAAAAACAAGCGAGGCGGGGCATCAGTACATGCATTTCTAAGCACATGGATTCGAGAATCATAGCAAGTGCAACACTGAATCAGGATCATATAGAATCAGTATTCGTAGAACTGTCTAGAGATGGCAAACGAATTGTGCTTGGAACGGTGTATAGGCCTCCTACAGCCTGTCCTATATCCTTCCTTAATGAACTTAATCGCATTATTTCTCAGTTCAACAGGTCCTTCTACAATGACATAATAATATGCAGTGACTTCAACTATGATTTGCTTAAACATGAAAGCTATGAACCAATCTCTAATTTCTTAAATGCATTTCATTCTTAATCTTTCCTTCCGATCATCACAAAGCCAACACGAATAACCTCAGAATGTGCTACACTGCTTGACAATATCTTTATGACAGACCCAAGTGATTTTCTTGCTGGAATAATTATTTCTGACTTATCAGATTATTTTCCAGTTTTTCTTATTAAGAAAAATGTCTATATTGCTTGCATCAAAGCACGGGCTGAAACTTACTCATATCGTAAAATAAACGAATCCAATTTAGAAGAAATGCGCACCATTCTAGAAGAATTAATGCCAACATTGCACATCACCCAACAAAACAATAATGCAAGGAGCATTGATGAAGCAGTAGTAACTTTGACTGAAACTATAATGACCGCATACAACCAGTGTTGCCCAATTGTCTCTCGTTCAGTTACCCCGAAAAATAAACAAAAGCCCTGGATTACTAGAGGCATCGAGCCAAGCGTACCATCGCGTACCATCGAGCCAAGCGAAAGAAGCGCCAAGCGTACCGAGCCCTCCTTTGCGAAGGGCGAATATCTAGAGAAACAAATAACCGATTCAGAAACTATGTGACAAACCAGATAAGAACATCAAAAAAGAGCTACTTTACCCACGAGTTTACTCAATTCAAAGCTGACGTTAAAAAGACTTTGCGCCTCCTTAACTCTTGTTGTAAACCGAATAACGCCGATAAAAAGAAAATTGAATATATCACTCAAGATAATGTAAAATACCATGAGAAGAATGAAATTGCTAATCTCTTTAACAACTTCTTTGTAAACGAAGGGAAAACTACAGCCAATGGTATTCCAAGTGAACCAACTGATCACCTGGAATTTATGGATCATATTCGAGAACACAACTCCTTTTTCTTTACGCCTACAAACTCCTCCGATGTAATTGCGTGCATAAACAACATGAAAAATAAACCGAGTGCAAACGATTCCAACTAAAATACTTAAAATAATTGCTGATATTGTGGCCCCGCTGATATCCAATATTATTAACAACCAGTCTCTCTTACTAGGCACTTTCCCGAACTCCCTCAAAGAGTAACCCCTATCTTTAAAAATGGTGAAAAAGCCTGTGTAAACAATTATCGACCTATCTCCATGTTACCAATTATCAGCAAGGTATTCGAGAAAATTGTGTATAAAAAGTGTACTCTTATTTTGAACAAAAATCATTTCTCTATGATAAATAATACGGCTTTCGCTGTAAAAAATCAACAACACAGGCAATATTAAATCATTTACAATTCCTTTATTCTAATATAGATAACGGTAAGACTGTCTTCTCTGTATTTCTTGACTTTCAAAAAGCATTCGATTGTGTGGACCATAAAATACTACTCTCGAAACTACACTGTTATGGCATTCGAGGGATTGCCCATGATTGGTTCAGATCATACCTAACGAATTGGAAGCAATACGTTTCAATGACGACGCAAAGTCGTACCCTCAGAAAATTAGCCATGGAGTTCCACAAAGATCTGTTCTTGGGCCTCTCCTTTTTCTAATTTTTATCAATGAAATTATTAAATCTACATCTTTTTTTCAATTCATACTTTTTGCCGATGACAGTACGCTTTCTGCTGTCCTTCCGAACCAAAATCCCACTACGATTGCGGAGAGTATAAATAATGAACTCCATAAGGTTTCACTGTGGCTTAAAGCTAATAAAATAAGCCTTAATATCGATAAAACAAATTATATTACATTCTCATACAAGAAAAATATATCTCTACCATGCATTAAAATTAGCGAAGGTGAAATCAAAGAAACCAACTCATGCAAATTTCTGGGCATCATAATAGATAAACATCTGACCTTCAAAGAGCACATCACTCATATTAGTTCTAAATTATCAAAATCCATCGGAATCCTGAATAAAGTTAAAAGTTTCCTACCTGAAACAGCCTTACTAATGTTTATCGAACACTCATTTCACCATACTTGCAATACGGAATAGAAGCATGGCATGGAATTGATAAAAATAAAACCAATATAATTTTTACTCTGCAAAAAAGAGCCATCAGAGCGGTAAAGAACCTAGAATATAATGCTCACACAAATGATTCATTCAAAAATTTACAAATACTTAAACTCTCGGATCTCTACAAAATCTCCATCTGCAATTTCATTTACAAAACATTAACTAATGACAGCGACAATAGCCTACAACAGTTATTAACTGCGCAAACTGGTCATCACGACCATTTAACGCGAAATAGAAGTAAATTCATGCTTCCTTATTATTCAAAGGCCCGCTCGCAACACAGTATACTATTCGTTGGAACTAAAACTTGGAACTCAATACCTGCGGAGATCCGTGAAAGTAATTCTTACAAGGTATTTAAAAGAAATCTCGAGTCTCACTTCTTATCAGAATACTAGTCGTGTAAGATCACCAAGTCAAATCCTGCCTCCTACATGTCTGGTCCTAATAATACAATTCGCCATGAGTAATATCGCCGATTTTCAGTCTGCTCCTAAATCGTTATCGAATATACTGTTAAATATAGTCCATATGACCATTATTGTAAAATTAAACATCAATATCGACTTCATTATCCTGTTGATCAGTCTAATGCAAAACTAGGCTAAGTGAATTAGGTTAAACATTATTGTACGCGCTAGAATAATGTAATGGTAGGATGCCCTAGAACTCGCTGAACTTATTTGGGCCCACAGGTAGCTATACTCAACTTTGACCATTGTATTAGACTTAAGAAACATTCTACCTCTGTATCACCTGTGGTAAATAAATTGTTTAAAATTGTTTAAATTGTTTAAATCACCCTTAGTCACTAGGAGGCGAGAGAGGCAGCACTAACCGCACCAAAACTGCCCGGATCAGCAGCAGCCCAGCACAACCATCTTCCACAGCAGTCAGGCTCGACAGCCATAGCTGGTTTGCCCCGACCGCTTCATTGAGTGCAGCCCCTCCCCCCGCATAGGACAAGTCAAACCCATCACACGCGGGCAGGCTTCCAGTGACCGCGTCAAAAAATATAATTACTCCTTATGCACTGCTTCCCCTCACTTCTGTTCGCAGTCATCCCTCCCGCCATGTCCACAGTCAGATCCCTCTCATACAAAGCATGTTTTACCCCATCCATCCAGCTCATCCGTGGCCTACCTCGCGCTCTAATACCATACACTTCCGACGTTCTTTGCTTACACTACCTATTCTTAATTTTTCTAGTTACGTCGACCTTATAGAGCGCCCGTACTAGGTTGTTAGACTGTACAAGAAACAATATCCTTTTTTAGCAACTGCTTTTCATTAATAGATAAAAAATTAAACCATTAAAAACAGTTGAAATGCATGATAATATTGACGTACCATGCAGACCGCTGCGAATGGTTCTCTTCAATTGAATTTTGTTTAGTTTCACTTGAGTAGATCACTGTCTAATTTGCGATGATACCTAGGAGACAGACGTTAATGAATTCAAATATGCGTCCTACGATGCTGCTAAGCTTGCACTAATCCTATTGTCGTTCGATTGATTGCGAATCAGGCTCCACAATAATGAAATAAACCAACTTTTACGACATCTGCTCAGAAAATGAATATCTTCTTGAGATCCTTGAAGGTATGTGTTTTTATAAATTGAAATCCCCTATATTCTTTTGCAAATTTCATGGTAAGGTGTACCGATTTCCCTCGCTTTTCACCATAAAGGGTAGACTGAAAATAAATTGCTCGAATACAATTTTAAACAAACGAGAAAGCAAGTACCCGTTTAAAATTCTATCTCTGAGCG
Source organism: Morinoia aosen (assembly GCA_030386875.1). Classification (NCBI taxonomy): domain Eukaryota; kingdom Metazoa; phylum Arthropoda; class Malacostraca; order Amphipoda; family Talitridae; genus Morinoia; species Morinoia aosen. The sequence continues at coordinate 29,472,057 of CM059557.1, read as the reverse complement.
AGTCAAGTTTTTAGCAGCCACAAGCTGGACCTGAGATTTTAATAGATTTAGTAAGATTTCACGTCTCCTCTCTCTAAATGCTGGCCACATGTAACAAAAACCTAATACTCATGGATTTTTTTTGTCGAAATCATTCTACTCCCGTGCGGACAATGAGCAAGTGTGTTATACAGCCCACTCTTTAAAAACTACTTTGACCGCGATGAAAGCAAATCGTCTTTCAAATGCAACAAATATAATCAACAAATTTATTAGGAACAAGTCTTTGCTGGCCTTTCGCTGAGACAAACTTTCCTTTTAGTTGAATAATCATATTTTATTTTTATCCCCACACGGAAGTAATGAATTTTACATAACGGCATCGAAATAAGTGGTTACTCTTACCTGTAAAGAGGACATTTGGTCCAAATGGAAATCGTGTGACCGAGTAAGAGGCAGCAGAAATGCGTGCTGACATCACCTTGAACTGAGGCCTAGGCTCCTGCAGGAGGTCGTGGAGGTCGGCAGGCAGGCCCCAGCGGTGCGCCAACTCAGCGTTTCGACGCTTCCAGGCCTCGAGCCACACGGACCCCCACACGGCGTTCAGGAACGCCAGGGCCACGAACGCCTTGTCCTCCACCGCCTGGTCATGGCCCCAGAAGTTCAGCTGCAACAGTTTGGTGAGTATGAGAGCAAAATTGAGCCTTTCAGCGTCTGAAAGAAGAAAACGTCGACCACACTGAGAGAAATTTTGACACACCTGGGTGTGTCAAACGATTATTCAGAAATATTTTGATACACATTGAATTATTTCCATTGACCATATATTAAAGCGGTTGAGAGACTTGAAGCACTTATTCACGTTTTAAATGGCTCAACATTTTTTGTAGAAAACCGAACTTTGTTTGAATTTTGTGAGTGGAGTACAATTCTCCCAAAAAAACTGTCAAATCTTCGCTAATTTTTCTTATAATTTTTGGACATCGTATGTATATCCGTGTTTTTAGTTGCTAGTCCAAGAAAGTGATATATTTATGAGAAATAAAATTGACTTACGTTAAATGCGTCATGTTTGGCACGCTTAAGTGTGTCGTATAAGCCAATGACACACAAAAGTGTGTCAAAATACATAGGCTAATCATGTATATTGTTGACACACTTTTGTGTGCCGGTTTTGCGACAACTTGACACACAAAAGTGTGCCGCTTTTGCGACAAAATTTTTCTCAGTGCAGTTGTAAAGTACGACTTGCTGTAAATTGGTAATAGTTAGTGAAGTTCCATTGAAATGGAAGGAACACAAGTGATTCAATGGAGGTTATTGTGCTAAAAATGTTCGTGAAATGCTCATTGCTGTCAAAATTAAGGGGAAAAAACCTCTAGTAATTCAAGTAACAGTGAAAATTTGATTAAAAATTAAAGGGCTTCATATTCTAAACTTGAATTTTTTTCTCAAAAGTTGACTTCAAGCACAAAAATTGAAGCATCGTTGATATATTAATTAAATATTAAATTACTGTATGATTCAGCAAAATTGAAATACTTTTAATTACCATTCAAGTTCGAGGACAGAACGGGTTGAGCTCTTTATTGCAAACGAAGAAAATTCAGCACGTATCGTGAATTTGTTCATTATATCATACTATACATTTCAATACTTATGTAAACTCACCATAATAAAATGTTTATTAGGTAAAGACGCTTGAATACCTGCGTAAACTGAGTTTGCATCAGAATTTATTAAACGTATTATCTTAGCGATCGATGATCACGTGTTGAATGGAGTTTTAAGCAGTTTCCAACCCGGGCCGTAAATAAAGGTGTTTCTCACAACTTATTTCGAAAATGTACTCCATTTGAGTGTGGTCACGTTTATTCGCTCGGTTGCCTAAACTGTTTTACACAAGGTCGTCCTCACGTACTATGAGACATTTCATCCAGTGAGGAAGAATACACGGGATTTGGAGAAATTCTAAAGTGTGCATAGCTCTCACGGAAGAGCTCATCAGTCTCAGATGACGGTTCATAGATTAACATGTTATCATAATTCACCAGCGGGTCGGAGCAGATCAGATCAAATTGTAGTAATACAAAATTAAGTTATTAAACATTGATGCAGAAGAGTCAAACTACGTTGGCCGTACACTACCATTGTTTGTGAGAGTAGATTGCGGAAAGTAAGACGTGATTGTAACCTTGGAACTTGTTCCACTTCCGATATGTTACTTGTGCGCTGCGGTAGGTGGATCGCAGGCTTTGCGTGCAGTTCACCTTAGTGAACAAAACGCCAGAAGTACCTGTGTCAAGCTCCTCGAACACATACTGTAGTTTTATTTGACCACCATCACATTTTCAAAGTGTTCGGTTATCTAGAAGCAAGCTTTAATTTTTTTTCCAAATATTCACGAACGAATCCTCCTAGAATTTGCATCTCAGTGAGCTAAAGGAAAGGTGACCAATGCTGTTCGGTAATGAGTGAGCAATTTTTTAGACAATTATACCGCCCAGATGCGCGAATGGAAATACTCCTCTTCTCTTATTGAGCAACGGAAAAATTTATAATTGTTTTCAGAGAATGAATTATAGAAATAGCTACAGAGAAAAGAGAAATGGGTCGTCAAAAGTTGAAAGTATTTTTCACCGAAGGGGCATGAGAGTACAGGTGAGCGATGATCGCTGGACATCATCTCGGAACAAAGAATAAAATGCAGATATTTGTTGATTTGATAGCTAATCTTGGAACTAAACACAACTAGAGAAACCTGGCTTTGCACTATTCACGCCACATCAATAACGACGGAACAAAATACAGACTAGAGCTGTCCAGCCAAGAACAGAAGGCAGAGTCTCGCCGCACCGTGGGAGGGCGGCAGCTGGTGGTAGGACGGAGGCTCAGCAACGCCCCTTTACTAACTTCCTTAGAGTTTATTTTGAGCGTCGTACTGCCTCATGTCTCGTGGCCTCCGCCTCGCTCTGCAGCTCATGTCTCGGTCTCCATCTCATACTGCCTCATGTCTCGTAGTCTTCCGCCTCACTCTGCCTCATGTCTCGTGGCCTCCGCCTCACTCTGCCTCATGTCTCGTGGCCTCCTCCTCACACTGCAGCTCGTGTCTCAGTCTCCATCTCATACTGTCTCGTGTCTGGTAGTCTTCCGCCTCACTCTGCCTCATGTCTCGTGGCCTCCGCCTCGCTCTGCAGCTCGTGTCTCGGTCTCCATCTCATACTGCCTCATGTCTCGTAGTCTTCCGCCTCGCTCTGCCTCATGTCTCGTGGCCTCCACCTCACTCTGCCTCATGTCTCGTGGCCTCCGCCTCACTCTGCAGCTCGTGTCTCGGTCTCCATCTCATACTGTCTCATGTCTCGTAGTCTTCCGCCTCACTCTGCCTCATGTCTCGTGGCCTCCGCCTCACTCTGCAGCTCGTGTCTCAGTCTCTATCTCATACTGTCTCATGTCTCGTAGTCTTCCGCCTCACTCTGCCTCATGTCTCGTGGCCTTCGCCTCACTCTGCAGCTCGTGTCTCGGTCTCCATCTCATACTGTTTCATGTCTCGTAGTCTTCCGCCTCGCTCTGCCTCATGTCTGGTAGTCTCCTGCCTCACACTGCCTCATGTCTGGTAGTCTCCTGCCTCACACTGCCTCATGTCTGGTAGTCTCCTGCCTCACACTGCGTCATATCTCGTACTTCCAGTCTCATATGACGGCGTCAGTCTCTCTCTATGATGTTACAGGTGAGCACTATTGTATTTATGAATTTAGGCATTTTTTCCTACACTGTGCCGTACAACATGCTCCTAAACTTAGCCTTATTCGATTACATGTGTGTCACACAAAAATAAGCGAATTTCGCCGTAAAATAATACGATGAAATAAAAGTCATTGAGGGAACTCATTGAATTCCTCTGTTTGCATGACGATTTGTATGTATTAGTGTTCTTAGCCGTACTGGGTATTCCATACGCTGGTGATTCACGCTGCTGTCTCTACGAACAGCTGCAGTTCAAAAAATTTTGTCACAAAAAATAAGTCGCATCTATTTGAAATAATTTATTCAGTTTTGCCATTACTGCACACCTTGAAGCCATCAATGAAGCCTCATGCTGCCTTATGCAGGAGTGGGCGATGTTAAGTACGTGACCTTAAGGTTGGTTACCTCACACGTAACAAACATCATGCAAATAAAACATTATATCTCAACCTTTTGACAATCGCTCTAAAATAATAAAACATTACCCCACACTATAGGAGGGTTGGTAAAAATTGGGACAACTGAAATGCAACACCAAGAACGCGCAACCGAACTCAGACGCGTGAACTCACTTGTGGTGGGCGGCAGTGCCTCTCACTCAAACAAGGGTGTGCAATTACGCCACTCACCCAAAAGAAAACCCCGACGACGGCCGGGAACACAAGCGACGCTGTGTAGAATCCCAGCCATGCGAAGTAGATACCGATCTTGTCTCCGAAGTAGTCGTGGATTGCGTCTGCGTGGGAATATCGAACGCTCCAGTTCAATATTTTTTGGTTTTCAAATGATGTATGACTAATAGAGAGCTTTTTCAGGTTTCTGTTCTGAAGCAGAGGAGCTTTAATATTGTGGTGAGCGCATATTCTACAATTTCAACCAGATCGAGAACCATAATTTTTGAACAAAATGAATCTTAAAGTTGACGGCGATTAATCTTAATAACTAGTGTCATTTTCAATTACTAAAACTTATAATTAACACCATGAGCACAGAAACCATTCTAATAAGTGTTGTGAAACAATCGGTGAAAATTTGAGCAGTATAATAGCCTCCTATCCTAATGGTCTTAATCATGCCTCAGGAATGCGATTGTCTTTTTTGAAATACCTCGATAACGCTTTGCATTCATTTAATTATCTAACTTTTTTGATCTGCAGAAGCATTCAAATGAAGCATATTTCTTTCGTACAAAAACTAAACCTTTTTCCACTTTTCCTCGGGGATAACCAACTTTTTTGTCGTGTCAATATAGGAGAATTTAATCTGATCAAACCAACCAATAAAAATTTGTTCATTGTCTAGCACACAAAAATACGTTCAGCAATGCGTTGAAGATTGACGGTCATAAGAGAATTTTTATATTTTATCTCAAGTTCAAAATATTGAATAATGAAATTTACAAAAGTTATTCGTGAAAACCTTAAAAATTAAAGAAGCGTTAGTAAAACAAGGGGATGGCCTTAAATGAAGGCTTTATTAGCAAATAACTTCATGCTATGTCCAACACTTCGCCGGTGAAAATTACGAAATTTTTGCTAGAACAATCGCAAAAGAATGAAGTCAAGGATGTATTAGCTGCAGCGTTGCAGCCACTTGGGTGAAGGTAATATTCAAGCACAACAAAAGTTACAAATTAACCTATAAGTACTGATGCAGGAAGAATTATTTAGCCTCACCAGAGTGTCATGAGAATTTTTTTCATTGCATATGAGTTCCGCTTTTCAGGTGCAAGTTAAATACGCAACTGTAAAGTTATTTCCTTACACATTCTCACAAATAAAATAATGAAAGTGAATCATTGAAAAGTTTGAATTCAGGAGCAGCAGCAGCCGTGCATGTATAACGACGAGAAGCTTGCTCAAGGAGTTCGAGGAGAGGCTTAAGTGGGCAGTAATGGAGGCTGAGGCTCATCACAGTCGGCGTGAAGGACCAGGAACAAATAATATTTCAAACAGCTGGTATAGATGAGAGAGCTTCCAGCAAAGAATTGGGCAGGACGAGGGAAAATCATCAGTGCAAAAGACATGAAGAAAGCAAGCGAATATTCTGTTTGTAATAATCAAATTTCAACTGTAGGCACACCAGTTTATGGGAGCGGAAGCCAACTCTGAGGAGCAGTAAGGGGTGCGTAAGCGGCACACATACGCGACTTGTGCAAGCCAGGCGACACACAGACGAGCAAGCGGCACACAGACAAGCAAGTGACGCACGGTTAGGTAAGTAAGGGCGATGTTAAGTACGTTACCTAAAGGTTGGTACCTGAAGAAAGTCTGCACCCATGAGTTCTGCAGCTTGCAGAGGTGTGAGCGGTCGTGCAGGGGAAACACTTGGTCTATGACACCCGCAGATCTCCATTTTGAAACTGGTCAAAGTTAAAAATAATAAATAGAGTCAGTCATGAAGATTAGAACTAAGTTCCGCGAATGTATTTAAGATGGGTCGGTAAAGCGAACCCAGTGTGACATCGCACGTATTTTTATACGCTACATAAAAATTGAGTTTACAGGAACATTTATGAAGCAAATAATGCTATAAAATATTAAATAAATTCGACCGTACTTAAACGGGAATCTTCTGAGACGAAAACTGGTAAGTAGCTTTGAATATCCTAAAAAAATGAGTATATAAATATTTCCAAAACATCTCTGCGTGACCTCTACGTCGGCTATGGTCTACTTTTCAGTTTTGAGGCTTCGATAAATGATACCGATGAGCGGGTTGCAACTTGTTTCTTTTATAAGGACCAGCTCCAGTCTAATTTGCAGGAGCGCACAAGATGATTGCAATATTGTGTGGAATGTTCAAGTACTATTTAGCGAGTTTCTACAACAACAAAGAAAAAATAATCGCTTGCGAGCTGCCATAATACCTGTTGATTTTAACTCAAGAATTCTTTTCGCATTGTTTGTAGAAAAACGTTTCCAAGTGGTGATGGAAAACCAAGCTCAAAAAACACGTTTATCTGAGGCACGATTCCTACTGAAGGCTGCTATGTTCACGCTAATGCTCAAATTTTGCTCAGCAGTAAAGAAGCAAGCACGGTTATGTAAGGATGAAGATGAAATTAATTGTACTATTACTAAGTATTGGAAGTAAATGTAGATCGTTTCAACTTCAAGTAACTTCAAGGTTAGAACAGCAAAGGGAAAAGTCAACGTACAACACCTGAGGCGTTACTGAGACAAAAGCGTTATACAGAGACAAAGTATGAGAGCGTTACAGAGACAAAATATTATCTACTACTTTTTTACGACATTGAATGGAAGCACTGAGAAGTACCAGTTATTGTAAGCTGTTATTTTATGAAAAAAAATACAAAGTCGAATGTGAATAATTGAAACATTTATTTATCTTCTCAAAGACTTTATTCCATCTCGCACAGAACGGGTGTTCTCGGACCGAGGTTGCATGGCTTGCTGCAGAGCTGTGTCGAGAATACAATGAAATAAGTTATGTTGCTCTGCTTGGTGCTTCATCGTGCACGTTAATCAAGTAACGCCTGTGCTAAGAAACGGAATATGTCTGAGTAGATATCCTGATGTCTTGGAAATAGAAGCGCTTTACGCACCTACTATTCACTTCATTAATCTTTACAGTGAGTAGGCATAAGATGGTCGAAACTGAAGTGATATACATCAGTTTGCACAGAAAATAAAAACTTTCAATTTTTCCTAAACGGTGTCGTAACTGAGAAATGATTGAGGAACACTCAGGCGTAACTTTCAGTTTATGCTATCTAACCACCACCTTCCTATAAGAGGATTTTGATGCATTGTGCCACTGAATTGAGCCAAATGTTACAACTACATATACTGAAATTATAATATCTAGCACTTTAAGTCTACTCGAATTCTACCCGAAGCTGATAATTTTAAAATATTTTATATTTTATTATAATTTTCAAGTAGTTCCGAAAGCAAAATGCTCATTACAGTTTTAAATGTATTCATATCTATTCCCAGGCAGAGACATTAATGAATTTGTTAGCTCACTTATGAAAACAAAAATTAAATGCAAACATTTTCGGAAATATATTGTCTGCTTTGACGTCTACTTTAAACGATAGTGTGGCGTCTGCAAGACAACCAGCTTGTAAACAAACACTTCATGAGTTCTGTCCAATCGCTGATTTTTATCCACGGATGGCCACCTGCCATTTTATTTCGATGTACATTTACCATTCAATACCAAAGCCACCAGCGTTCTTAATCCGTGCCTCAGATCTGTCTAATTTTGTAATTGCTAACCATTCCCATAAGCCTCATTGATAGCCTCGCCCATTAACTACCAGTTATTTTAGGCAAACTCACTGATAGCTTCGCCCAATCTCAGAGGCACGACGGAGTCCATGTCTTCCTCGTTGGCTCGGAGCGAGTCGAGCAGGTACTGCACGATGGTGTGCCTCTCCTGACCCGTGAAGAATGTCCCCAGGTCCTCCACTCCCTGTACAGTTCAAGCAATGCGCTGTGCATGCCACGGTAGAGGAAGCTAGGTAAGGTGATTTTTATTGGGGAAAATAGACTTCCTCTTGTTCGGCTAGCCAATAAAAAAGCTTCATTTAAAACCCAGTTGGTGACGTCACCATTGCGGCGAGGGGTTAGGCCAATAGCGCGCCAGATTTGAGGCTAGCAGTGTTTTCAGTTGCAATATGAGCGCTGCTATTGGTTCGTTACCGTGACGTCAGCATTTCCACTGGATAAAAAAAATGGTTTGACCGTATCTTATTTCTTTTACCGTAGTTATGTGAGTGAAGAGTGAGGAGAACATACTTAACAAGTATTGTTTAACATTGGTGATATACTATGAAGGCAGAGTACGCTGTTCAATGCGATTTGTCGTGTTGGTAGTGTACTAATTAAAAAAGCCGAGATGGAACAACGATGGGTAGAAATAGAAACATTAACTTCTTATAAAAGTGGGATTTTGAACAGAGCTTAGCTAGGAGAGAGAAAAATTCCTTTTATAGATTGATGAGAAACTAGCACTGAGCCCAAGAAGAATTTGCCCCAAAACTGCATTCCGCAACAAACCTTATTTATAAATGAGTTAAGTAGATGTTTTATTTCATCGGAAAATTGACTCATTTAGTAATATAGTGCATGAGAGAAGGAGCATAAAGAAATGTTTGCACTAGAAAAACAGGAAACTATAGCTAACCCAAGTATAAAGAGCACTTATGCGGTAGTGAAAAAAATGAATAAATAATAACAAAGTTTCAGAAGATAGATATTCCAATGTTCGATCAATTATGCATCTACGATCATAATCTTCGATTCGATCATATTTCAATTCGTTGGGCTGGAGGAGTCGAAAGAGAAATGGAAATTTTTTCACATTAATGATTCGGAAGTATTATATCAGTGACACTCAGAACGCAAGCAACAAGTAAAATAATGAAAAAGTCTTACAATGAGAAGGCAGCAACAGTTCCAGAATCTTCGATTTTTCACTATACTCTTAGTTATTTACAAATGGGCTGTTACCCATATTACAGTACAAATAAACCTAATACGCTATTTATTGGTTTTGAAGCGTTAGTTCATTGCATACATCTAATAATATGAATATGCGAGTACTTTACACGAATGTTTAATTTCCGGCGTTTAGGAGGAAACCTAAAAAGGTGCTGAAAAAACTTAACTTTAAAAGCACTTAGTAGTTCTAGGAAATAACCCGACGTTCGCGACTGGAAGCAGTAGGGAAAAAGGGTTTCGTGTTGCAACAAAATATGAGCCTCATTAGCGTCAGAAGATGCAGGGCAGAACTTTTAGCCTCAGTATTGCATCTGGGCAGGAGAAATAAGGAAAGGCTTACTCAAAAGAATATGTCTACGTTCATGAACTGGGAAATATTTTAAAAGTCAAGCCTAATGCGATTTTCCAAACTGAGTTACAACGAACAAAGCAGAATTTTACATTCATGGCGATATACGAATAAGTGATTGCTTGTGGCGACAGTATATGGTGTTCTTAGTCTCAAGGTATCACAAAATAACCATTTTTTAGAGTTGTATTTCATAGGTCCCAAGGTCCACTTAAATGGTGCGGTAAATGCAAATTTTTTGTGTTATAAAAAACGGTAAATCTGAAGAATATGTCAGTTATCGATTTTCCACTTTTTGATGCCTGAACCTAATTAAATGAATCAAAATAAACAAGTTTTCTTCTATGCACTTTCCGTCTCAAACGAGTATTTTACGATTTATATCGGAAAGTTTAGATTCGTCTATGATGACGAATGCGCTCGAATTAACAGCTACTCATCGATTTTCGAATTTTTCTTGCTTGAATCATGGTAATAACATCGAAATAAACAACTTTTCTTCTATACACTTTTTCGTCAAATGAGTATTTAACGAGGTATAGCGGTAAGTATGGTTTCGTCTTTGATGACGATCGCACTGGAAGCGAGTGCGCATTGCAGTGTTGCTGTCCGACGTGCTCCTTGAATTACTTGCCGCTTCAAACACTGGAGTTGCGGCAAGTCATTTACCGCTATAACTAATAAAATACTCATTTGAGACGGAAAGTGCATAGAAGAAAATTTGTTTATTTCGATCTAATTAACTATTTTAAGGCATCGAAATTTACAGAATCGATAACTGACATATCCTTCAGATTTACCTAAAAAACGTTAAGTAAATAAACTAGGTTCAATCTAATTAATGATTACGCATTCGATCAAAACATGCTATATATTGGAATGAAAATACTGAGTGAAGGAAAACAGTGGAACATTAACCCAAACAGGATCTTTAGTAACGAACTCCCAGCTTTAATGATCCGTGAATCGCGCTAATTCAACTGTACCATTTTCGAGAAAAAATTGCTACACATTAAAATCAAAGTTATTGCTCTGGATGGCCAAAGTACTATGGGAATTGTGTAAATAAATAGTAGTTACAAGATTCATCCCGCTGACACAACAATGCACAAAAACCATAATTCCTAAATGATCAATTTAATACGTTGCGTGCAATTCGATCCACCGGTGAGTCGTGCTTAAGTTTTTCCAGCTGAAAAACAGCCCGTCGATGGGTCGTTTGGATGGAAAGTTTTTAACAATCTTTTCAAATTAATGATGCTTAATATACCCAGTTAATGTTTGCTATTTATAACATTCTTAAAAACTTTTGACCTTACATTTGAGTTGGATATTGAACTTCAATTTAACCCATCTCAGTCAACGTGTTAATCGAATGTTGACGAACTCTGCATATGATCAATGTGATATATGAGTTCATTCGTCGGGATTCATTCGATGGCAATCTTTTCGCCGGAAATTGCATGAATTCAACAGAATGATTTCCATCCAGATGCGTGATGGTTTTAGATGAAAACGCGTTCGGGCAGGGCACATTTATCAACCTTCAACTGGCAAAAATTTTCACCCCTGTTACATTAATTACGACCACCGTTGTTAGACAGGCGCCAACACTAGATCGTCACCGAAAACAGAATAGGGACGTTATTGCCACGCGCCAGTGAGCTTCAAAAAATTCATTAAGGCACAAATTAAAAAAAATGAAACATTTAACGCTTTAATTGCGTGGGCCACAAATAGCACGCAGGGCAGTTAAGGTTTGCAGCGGACAGAGTTGGCACAAATAATTGCAGCTCTACGCAAAAAACTCTCAAACAACAAATTTTGTATTGAATCATTCACCTCATAATTAACGATCAGACATTCTAAACGAGAGCGCCGAGAGATGAATTTATTTGTTTCTTTTTACGAAATAATGCTTTGGGAAAAACTTGCCCTCGGTATCGGTTCTCTAATTAAAATGGAAGCTCTTTTATAAATTTATCTTCGGTGAGACGTTTAATGGAGGCCCGCTTTGAGCAAATAATTAAATCCCCAGCGCAGGCCGCCTGACAGAACTGCACACGATTACCTGCCTTCACGGACTGACGCCTAAATTCCAAGCAGTTAACTCCGTCATATAGCGGCACGGCTGGCAATGTGCGTTCCTCAAAGTAGTCACGCTCAGCTCGCTGTGTTCGATTTGGGTTCAGTGCTCTTCGCTTCTTTGAAAAGATGAATTCGATATCACACGTAGCGAGTCCAGATCGACTTGGAAGAACTTACTCTGCATCGCTACGACGACGCTGAAGTAATTGGAAATCTTGCGATTATTCAAAACGTCGACTGCCTTGCCTACGGTTATTTCCGGATGCTGTATGACCTTCAGTTTTTGACTAAACTTTATTCCAACTAAGAGGGTTCAAAAGAATGTATGGACATTCATGTCATTATTGTAAAATTGCGTTAAGTATTGAAATATTTAAGACTGATGCGTGTATTTGAAACGTAAATTGCTATCGTCAATATGTAACAGTTCTCCATAAGTTTTTATATCCTAAACCACGTAAGACAAGATCTGCGAATCCCATTGTAGTTTATAAACGTTTAGCACGAAAATGATCGAGGTATGCGACATCATCTTTTCTAACTCCAACTGATTCGTTAACAAATTAGAACCAATTAACAAACTAATCCATTCCTCTTTTCAAGGAACGAGTTTCCTGGAACAAGTGTGAATAAATTTTACCCTTATAATTTGCATAAGTGGATGTTGAAAAACTCGAAGATCGACTGTTCCCGAAATGTGGCTTAAAACTTCGGTTGTCTGATGGGAGGCCGAGTTTCGTAACGCACTCGGTTTGTGTTTCACCAGCAGCGTGCAGGAGATGTGAACGAGACGATGAAATGGACACGAAATAGCGGTACAGTATCTTAATCACTCAGGCGTTCTGCACGAAAATGTTGGTTGTGTGATACGGAGAGCTAAAAAGAAAAATTAAACGAACCGTATTAAAAATAAAGAGCAACTGATTGCGCAAAACATTGGACCCACAGTTGCTCTATCTACATCAAAAATTATTTATTTTGCGCTTTGGAGTTCGGAGGACAAATCTGAGCTGCGCAAACTTCTCGAGGCGCTGTTTCCTTCCTTAAAGCGTTCCCACCAGGCTCTATGCAGGTGAGTTCTACCAGGCTCTATGCAGAAGAAGTTTCCAAAACACGATGAAAGTGAGTTTCTTCGGGTATATAATATATCAGGGACTGTAGGAAATGTGTACATGCTTAGGCAAAACTATGATTTGCTCCAATAATTATATTATTAAGCGTTAGCAATAAAACATCATGACTTCCCGTGCATAAATATTTCAAGAAAAATCATTCGCATGTCCAAAAATGGTGGAAAAAATTTTGGTCTAGTGCTGGGGTTTAAGACTTCAAGGATCTCTTTGATATAAGAGGAAGTCGCCTAACTTTGCCATTTTTTGCTCGCCGGCGAGACTTGCTATGGGTGAGCTTTGTGTCGGGGCTTGAAACTTCGCGCCTCTGGATCCAAACTCAACTCTTCTTCTCACTCAAAATGAGAAGCCAGTGTGTTTCCTTAAAAATATTTGTACCCTCAAAAATGTCTTCAAGTCCAAGTTTTTGTGCACTTTTTTTCAAAATTGTGCCATTGAAAAATCATTTTTTGAGCTTACCTTTTCCGCTGCTGGCCTTTGAGTGTGCAATACTGTGCTATGCATTTTAGCTCAACTGTAGCTCTGTGAGGAACTGTTCTTCGACAGGTCATGTTTCGGAGAAAATAATACTTTAATAAATATAGTATATGTGAAAAAAATTTGTGGGATTTACACTTCTCCAGTTACCAATGTAAAGACGGAAAAGAAAATATCCAAAATATTGAAAAACGAGTACATCGATCGAAATGTGTCACTCCCCAATTTCATTCCTCCTTGTCTTCTTCACCTTGAAAACCCGCCAAAACCATGCACAGCCCACATTTCCAGACGGTGGAGGATCATAAAAAAAATGAGAAACGTTTATTGAAAAACTGGAGCAGTTGAAGCTTTCGTCTAAGAAAAATTCATCAAAACTCACGTTCCTCTTAATGAGAATGTCTTCGATGACTGAAAGTGGGTAAAAATGAAATATTTAGGTCCCCTACGTGTATGTAGGAGCTCCTACAGAAAGTCAAACGTGAATAGAGATAAAAAATGCGGCGCATTTTTTATTCTCTTATGGGAGAATTTTTACCTCTTAATTAGTGTGAAACTCTTTAGGGACTGAGAATTTAAGGCATCAAAATAAGATCCTATACTGAATGCAGCTGTATTCGAAGTAGGACACTCGAAAAACTTATAGTGAACGGTATTCTCTAGTATTTCATTGGAATTTATTCACACTTAATTTTGTTTTCTTGGATATTAATAGTAAAATCTAGAGGTGAAAATATTAAAATCCCTTACACCTCTGAGAGATCGTACCCACTAAAGCTTGGCAATGGGTAAGAAGCTCTGAGCTAGTCGGCAAGAACGTCACGTGAAGGCTGCTTTGTTCTGCTCATACTTTGCAGTCCTGCCAAGACGGACTTCGGGACCAATTTATCACATCCATTTCTGTTCTCCAGCGCTAACAACTTATTCCTTCGAGAGAGACGGCTCCTCGGAGACGTAAAAAGAGTACGAAATGAAAGTTTAGCTCTTTTTCATTTTAAGTAATGGTGGTCTTGGGAGAGGCAGAGGAAGGAGAATGGAAATAAAGATTCTGTTAAAAATTAATATTATCAGAAATTGAAATATTGTCAGAAATAATTCTGACAGCGATGTGTTCATAAAGGCCAGCCAATTGTTGTTAACGTTAATTAGCGTATCATCTTATACAAAGCAAAAAGTCCACTTGATCACACATGTTCGTTGGATTGAAAAGACTGTGAATTGAAGGTGAATAGTATAGTCTTCGTAATCCAGAAATGTAAACGTTTTCTTTTCTGCGTTTACAGCTAGACTGTAGGATAGTACTCTGGGCAGTCTGGGAAGGATTATATGATCAGATAAACCTCACAGATGCACAACGAGCATCTTTGGCTGAAATTGAATTTTGTATATCCAAGGGGCTCTTCTGCAGACTTGTTCTGGAGCGTCTGAGCATGCGTCCAGCGCTACTAATCTTGATCGCTGTTGGTGTCTAGCGTTAATTTGGTTGTGATATTTTCACGTCGTGAATTTTACTGTGAAGTTTGGTTGCAGACGTGAATAATACAACCTGCACTCTGACGGTAAATTTCAGACGCTACTTTGCACTCGGCGGTTATATTTCAGTATTTGCACTTAAAATTTTGGGAGGATGGAATTTATTAAAGTTATAATTAGAAGAGAAAAAATACTGAAGATTTCGTAGGGTAGATTTAAATCAGCATTCATATATTCAAACTCAATTAGAGAAAAACTTTCAATCGATTACATTTGTATCTGTAACAAACGACATACTGGCAATTGAAATGACAATGGCTATGGAAAATGCATTTAAGTGCTTTTCTGCATCGGACTGCGAGACTCGATAAGACATGGTGGAAATATTAAACCACTTGAGCTTCTCAGAAACAATAAACAGTAGCGAATCAAGTTTACTTGCCAATAATATAAATTATCATTTAGACGGCACTTTATTATTTCTGTTACTAGATGCAGATAAGTAAATACGATTCAAATAAATAATTGAGTTAAACGATTAAGCGTCTTTCAAGGCAGTTATGTTTAATAATTATTTGAAAATTTTTGAAGAATCATTGAGAAGAACATCCCTTACTGTGAAGAACTCAACAAGTTCGTTGCTCTGAAGCTGCAGGACAAGAAATTGAAGGTTTTCCTAGCTTGTTCTGAAGCTATATGGTAGATGTGACTTTTTATCGGATAAGAAAACGTACATTTTTGTTTTCCACATATAAGTTATTCGAAGAAACTGAATGGTATGATTGACATTACATCAAAAATGTTACCAAGCGTGTAGCCTTCTTGACGTATGAGTTTAGCTTCTGTGTTCTGTGGAACAATTTTCTAGCCAAGCTGTTTGAATGGTCTACCCTCTTCATTGCTTTTAAATTCTTACCTCATTTAAAAAAGTGTGAAAAACGTCTATCTATGTGTGTTCGGGTGCGAGGTTATTCGTCTAACGTTCCGTTCGATAGCTATTGCAAGTGCAGTTTGTTCAAATGTTAGTATTGTGAAGTCTTCTTTTTCATTTTCGAGCTTTATTTATTGAGCTTACGAAATCTAGTAAATTTTTATCCAATCAACTCGTATTATAAGAGTAGAAAATTGCTCAATGCTTCGTAAACATTGTTTGGAACGAATGGCTAGCTTGTTAATCCGAAACTTTCGAACAAATTTGTGTTATGACTGCTCAGGCGCGCAGGCCGGCAGCGCGGGCCCTATCTGTCAAATATTAGTTCCAGTCTCCGGGGATTTAATTTTTCCGCCTCTGGCCAGACTGAGCAATTGGGCGAGGCGAAATTGGTGCAGGATTCTTTTTCGTGAGCGTAGCGAGCTGTTGAGGCCTGAGTTGTGTCGACAAGGCACAAATGTCATGAGTTAGACAGCTATGAATTCCAGCGTCTGAAACTTGAACTTAGTGGAAAGAAATGCAGGTTATTATCAGAATATAAGTTCAAGTCGTTTGTAGACACTCGAACATTTTAATGTGAAAAAAATTGTGTCCCTATCAGCACCTTTATATCATGTCGTGTAATTATTTGTTTGTGATTTGGACCACATATCAAAAATAATAATTAAGCTCTTTGAGTTGACGAGCTAGACAAATTCAGGTTTCCTCCCCAGAACACATGAGGCTCATTACTATGAAGTCAAGCCTGACGGACAGTGAGCCAGTTAAATCACAATACATCAAAAAACAGGCTTTGACCATATTAATTATAACATCAAAATGAAAGTCATTCTTCGTTTCCTATGAGTCGAAAGAACAGAACAAGTGAAAACGATTCTCTTGCGTTTCTTAACAACGGAAAACTTGATTTGTTTCCCGGACGCATTAACTCACCTCAAACATGGCGAGGTCAGCACTGGTGACCTCCCTCCTGCCGCTGCCGAACTCCGGCTTGGTGTGCTTGAAGAGCCGGAGGTCCTCCGCCCCTTTGACCAGGCTGGGGGCGGAATGGGGCGAGTGAGCCTCATGGTCATGTTCGCAATGGAGCGAGTGAGCCTCATGGTCATGTTCGCAATGAAGAGAGTGAGCTTCATGGTCATGTTCGCCATGGAGTGAGTGAGCCTCATGGTCATGTTCGCAATGGAGCGTAACGAGGCACGTAAGCAAACACTCTGAGCAAATATGTCACCCAGGGAACTCACTGATACTCACTTAGAAATTATTTACAAATTTTTAGTGCTGCACACTGCACGAAAGAGCGACATAAACATGATGTAGATAACTGAAATGACGAGCGAATTAAGAACGCAAATAGTTTGCCCATATATGTAGATATTTGCTTATAATATACTCGTTTATATTCGTGTATGTATTCGAGTAAAATCGTTCGCGTATTTATTCAGAACTTACCAACAAGTACCGAAGGTACAGAAAGAAGGTACGAGTATTGGATTACCCTAAAAAACAACTAAATAAAGCTGATCTATGAATATTGATGTTGGAGAAGGCTTTTTGGATACGGGTGCGATTTGAGCACATACAATCTAACTTCAAATGATATCACAAGCGTTTGATTTTCAACATTTTGTATAAAAACCTCTTATTATACCTTGATTGATACTGAGTTAATAACATTTTTTACATTCGTGTAAATAGTCACTGCAAAGATCCCCAATGCACGTGCGGTGGATGCGGCCAGATCGGCGCTGAAGAATTTCCTGTGTGTCGTGCGAGCCATTGATGGGGACGAGTAACATCTCAATTCCCTTAAATTGAGGCCCTAAATTGCGTCAGTTATTTAATGAAAATATCTCTTCTCCCATTCGCATCAAATAATTATAAGGGGGGAGGTCAAATGTAAGTGAGACGCAATAGATAACTTAGGTTGATGGTAACAGCGTTTAAGGCCCACAACTCACGTAGGCTCGTAGTTCCGTAGCAAACAAATTAATAAATCGATTGTATTCATATCGGACACCGAAAGTTGATCCCACTTCACTCTATCATTTAGTAATAAACATCTGATGGAAGCAAAATACAGTATATTCCAAGCTGTACTCGAACCGATTCCATTCTTGTACGAACGCAGAGGGGATGAAATATGGGATGGCACACAGGGCACTCACCCATCTATGGAGGCGCAGAGGTAGATGGCTCGGGAAGCAGTGGAAGTGGTCTTCACGGTCAGGACCAGCTCAGGTATTCGGGACTTGAGTCTCTTCGTGAGCCACGTGACGGCGCCATCTTCTGCCGTCGAACTGAACTGGATCACCACCTCGCAACCCTGTCACCACACTTGCATCATTATGCACTGTCTCCTTCACTGCGATGCTTCAACATTTTTCTGGTGTATGAAGTGTGATGTACGTAGAAAGTAATTATGGATACCTTTAAAACGTGCCTTTCTTTATCTGTGAAAATGTTGTTCACTGGCAGTCATATAAGCATGAATTTATGTCATACTTGAGGGTTGTGTATGACAGAAAAATCAAATTTCCTTAGGAACGTGAAAACAAACTTGCAATTGTTTTTGACAGGCATCTTAACAATGACTTCCGTAAATGGATGTTGAAATGGAAGCATATATTACCATGAGGTTTTATGGAGAGAACTAATAATAAAACTTTGTGTCTTTTAATTGCTTAACTACTGAGGACATGAGTTTCAAATTGTAGAACGCTAATTCAATAACTATAGGCGTATATTTGAACTGAGGTAAGTGTTCGCACATATTCGAATAGTATGGGGAATCAAGCAAACAAAATAAACGAGTGCACGGAACTTCAATAGAAAATGTCCTGAACATTTTTTTTTTGACCCAGATGATGCCCTAGCATTACCCTACCACACACGAGTCTGAGACCAGCCCGGCACCAGCACACACCTGAGTGGGCACCGTTTGCATCCAGAGTCTGCGCGGGAGCATGAGGTGGCCGCTCTGGGGGATCTTGCGCCTCAGCAGTCGGCTCGCTGGGCGGTGGGGAGAGGCAAAACGTTTCATTAGTGGTCGTACTTTCAGTGGTATAACGTTCATTTTTGTACTTACAGTAGTATAATATTACAAGCTTTGGTAATGTCTTCACTCAGGAGATGAGCTAATTTCAGTTCGAAGCACGGAGCGTTTGAGCTGGACGGATCTGTCACACCAAAGTGTTGTGGGTAACCACCCTTTCGAACGACAGCTCATTTGAATCATTTAAGCATAAAAAATTCCAATAGTATTTTCAGTGAAAACAAGATTTATTTCCTAAATTTATTGCAATTCAAACGATCGCACGTAGTTTTACCATAGAAGTAAAAGTTTGTACAAGCTATATTTCTTATCTTTAATGGAAAACAGTTCTATTGTAGTGATGGTTTTCAACTTCTCAACATAAGGAGAGAGTAAGAGTGAAGAGGATTTAGGACAAGCAAAGTGAGTGGGAAAGTTCCTCCTTAACCTTTTTTACTCTTCTTCCCTTTTGTTTTTATTATCAGAGATATTTGTCCTGGTATGTATATTTGTATATGTAGACCTCAGGTACGGAACTGCGACCGAGCCAGTGTATTTTTAGTCCAATGTCCGATGCGTAGCCTCCTGCGTCACGGAAGATTTATAAGCCTTTTCAAAAAAATCTAGACAAAACTTCAGAGCAACAGAGCAAACTTATTGAAATGACTTGGCCAATCAATGGTCATTGTGGGATGACTGAGAAAATAAACTACGTAGGGTTCAAGTCCCTAGACCGAGCTGGGCATGCTGAGTATATCACTGAGAATGGCGAGTGTTACAGAGAAAAAATTAGCAATTTCTCGCTGTGCGACCGACGCAGCAGGCAGTGATGTAATGACAGTATAATTCCTTGTTATCGTTGCACGCTGAAAATGAGCTACTCCATCAAGCGTGTAAAAAGGTTACTGTTGAAACGCACTACGCCTAAGTGAGTATGAATGATTATTATAGCATCAACAGTGGCTAAATGAGCTGTTAAAATGTACTACCGCATCAGTAAAGCAGATTGTAGTTGACAAAATGTAGTTGGTATATTCCATAGAAAGCAAAAAATTCTTGCACTTAGGACTTGACGCGAATTTACCTTTAATTGAAAATACCAGTCTTCTGGAAATAATAGAACTAAATTTCCATGGTACAACAAAGATGAATTGCCGTTACCGCATGACTTCAGTGGTAAATCAGTGTCAGTAAAATATACCAATTTTGCGTACCGTTGAGGTGATGTCTCTGCATCTCCACAAACTAAGACTAGATACTCAAATCGGGTTACTACAAATTAGGAATAAAATGGAAATGCCGCACAGTACAGAAGAATCATCGCTCTCCTCGGGTCCACTCTACCATTTCCCAGGACGCGCTTGCAGGCAGGTCGGATTGCTGGGCCCAGATTTGGCCGACACCCATTTCCCAGGATCAGTCCGAAAACAATCGACGAGCGCCTGAGAGACTCTCACTCCTAAATTTCTTCGCGTTTGCAACCTAATCCGAGGAGTTAGGACCAGTCGACCCCTGCGACTGCTTGTCGGAATTCAGGATGGTAGTAACTATTGGCGGTTTGGGTAGGCTCGTTCATGCAACCCTTCTCCGGCTGCATGAAAGGCCTTCCGGCCTTCTCCGGCTTATTTGACTCAAGACTATTTAGATGCAGTCCAAACTGCATGCATAGCGACGGCTGGTAGGTTTCATGCAACGAGATTGATATTATCTGACAGAATACTAAGTTTTAATCAAAATGATTCAAATCGATCGTATCATGGGGGCCAAATTCATTCGACCGATTGCATCGCTAAAGCATTGTTAATTTGGAAAAAATCGCTGATAGCTTAATAAAAATTCTAGAAAATATTTCATGCATCATCTTGATAAATAATGTATAACCCTTAAACAATATCGTAAGGGAAATCAACCGTGTGTTTCTTCTGCTAGATCATTGAGCTTTTAGGAAACGTTTGAATTCACGGAATGACGTATTTTATTTGTTCATGCTCTTTGGACGAGCGCTCGACTGAGAACTTTTCTCCAGCGTATTAAATTGACTTGCTTTAGACTATGAACTGCATGATTCGTCTACTGCTCCAAACGTAGATCGAGCTAGGCTCCTGCCCCGTGCTGCATGCCAATAATTAATTCATAAGCAGGAGCCATGCATCACGAAGAGGCGCAGTCTGGGCCACGTTTGTCTTCCTTAAGATTTTGAAATAAACGCATGAGTAAGACGGATCGTGCATTTCTGCAAGCCGATGTGATTAATGAGCTCGAGGTGAACTGATTAGATGTTATGTCAGATAGGATCAGGAAAGGATTATACCTGAAAAACAAATTTATGTTTCCGCACATGGGGTGTTACTACTTCGAAAAATGTTCCACGCATTTTTTGATGAGATTAAATAATAAGATATATTTTTTGAGAATCTGCTTTGAGAAGTGATGAAAAAACAAACTACTTCGAAATAAGCATCACTCTTCAGAAAATTTTCTAAAGAATCGTGATGAAGAGGAAAGTTCTTTACCGCAGCAAATTTTCTTTCTCAAGAAGTTTTTAAGCCAAGAAGTGAAAATCTATTGTTGCCGAGCAATCGCAGAAAGTAATAACACAATCCAGCGAATAATATTTGCTATGAATATTAATGGTTTTGATAGCAAAATAAAATGAGTGAGTCAATATTAGAAAGTGCCAAGCGGCTAAGTGCGTGATATCCTTCAGTTTATTACCTTCAACTTGAACATAAGGCTGTCGCTCTCAAACTTCTCGCACTCCAAAGATCATCAAAGCAGTCAAAACGCCGCTCAAATGAAACTTGAAGACGAGAACGAGGAAGTTAGCCGAGTGTTCATAAGCTCAAAGGGAACATTGCCACAAAAAAGACGAGCTTTCCTCCATTTAGCATTCTGAATCGTCAGTAACTTATAGACCTCCAAAAGAAAGAACGACAGGCAGGTGCAATGACTTTTGTGAACAAAGTGAAAGTGCATGCGCTCACAAATAATATCGAACATCCACACGATAAGCGTTTCTCGGTTGAAGTAGAAATCAACTCACAGAAGAAAATAGCTTAGAGCTGTAAAACATTCCCATAGAACAGTTTTCACACGTCAAAAACTCGCCTCAGATACTGTGTAAGCTCTCATTTCTACAAAGTGGAAGTTTCTAATTTTTGTTGAACAAGGAACGAAAGTAAAAACCAATTCACCTATTGTCACCTAATTCTCCGTAGACATATTTTTATTGATTCTTTATTACGCAGAAAGCATTCCTACAACTACCCATTTATTTTCCAATGAGGCAGAGCTCCCGCCTCTATGCTAAACAAACAAATAATAGCACAACCCAGGTCCATTACCTACAGCATCGTCTGATATCAACCCAACGAATTTTCTTGTTAAGTCTACCACGGTTACTGCAGTTTGAAGCCCGTGCTACCTATTACAACGTGGATAAAAGCTTTGGGGCGCTTTCATATAGGAAGACAGAGTTGAAATTTTTTCAACAGAGAGTCGAGCTAGTGGTTCAGGCTAGGGGTAATATTCTTAAAATTATTGGTTGCAATGTAGACAGAGAACCAAAACGAATCTTGTGAGTTATTTTTCTCCTTCACAAATGGAAAATAATGCGTGCTATTTCGCTAGTCTTAAAACTTTCATTACACAATATTACAAACACATTTGAAAAAAACAATTATTGACGAGATTTGAATTGTAGCTTGCTTCTCTGCATTAGTTTAATTGGTAATTCAGAGGTATGGAATCATCCAATTAATTAGAAGTCCGTTTTATCGATGACTGAGAAAATCATTTTAAAAAACTCGCTATTTCTACTCAGCTTGAGTTCAAACATGTCGTGACGTGTCATTACAATTTAAAACAAACTAAAATATTTTGAAGATTGATATTGTTCAAATTTCACTCAACATGTGAAACTCGCTATATGAGTTTCACATAATTCAAACATGTGCGCTATGTAACACGTAAATCAGGAATTATTGTTTAGTTACACGTCATTATATTGAAATTAATTTTTGGGATCAAATCATTCATCTAAGCGAAGTAGAAGAAGAGAAAACAACACATGGTGAAAACAGAAAAAGGAACATCGATCGAGACACTGGAGCTCAAAGGTTTTTACGGAATCAAAAGGAACGAAAAACAATGCTAATAAACGTTTGATGCGTAAGGCTGGGTCCAGTCTGAAACAGTTAAACTTGCTGGAACTGAGTGCAGTTTGATTACTACTATGACAGCAGGTAGCCTATGCAATTATAATGAAACTGCACGCCGTTTAAAATGCTCGTGCAACTACAAATTGTTCATGCAAATATTACAATTGCAGTCAGTTTATTAAGATGACCCTAAAGTTGTTAAGTTGAAGCAGCATTAGGTAGTCGATGACTCTGCTGCACTCTTTCCGAAAGCCAGCGATTACTTTGTTATTTTTCGCTATTCCGATTTTTTCTATTTGCACGGTACATCTCTGTCAGCCGTCACTTCAAAGTTACAGACAAAAGCTCTGACTTGCAGCGAGCAAGTTTCACTGTTGCCGATCATCAGTATCATTCCTAATCTACTGAAAAGTCAGTTGTTTTATTTATTGTGTGCGCTCACTCATTTACTCTTCATGGAGGTGCAATTAAGCGAACTGAGTGATGAGTTCTTAGAGTGAGTACTATGCCCCATGTTTGACTCGTTCATGTAAGCGTTATTCATAAGCTACTTTGCACTGTAAGGTTGGCCAGAGTTCCCATCCGTTCATTTTGGCCGAGACACTATATGGCTTCATCATGTCGTAAAGTGCGGCTATTTTAATCGTCTATTCCTTATCTTTCAAAGTATTTATAATGGTTAGCACCAATGTGTATTTTGTATTGGACCAGGTCCTTGCTGTGCGTCATTGAGTTGTTGTAGTATTTAATAGATTGGCCTAAAGTCAACTGCTTAGACCCATATGTTCTTGACTCAGACTCGTTCCAAACAGACCGTAACACACTCAACAACCTAAGTTTACAACATGATGAACTACCCAAGTTTCTCTGAGTTTTATTATCTCGCTGAGCTTCTTCTCTCGTGTTGTATACTATACTTCTCTCATAGCGCCATCTCTCAAGCATACGTTACCCGTGACATCAACAGGGCGCGATAGCTGTACCGAAGCATAATACAGGTAGGTCCTTATCCTCTAACATATGCCATACGCTAGTGGTGACTGCATCATGGCCCTCGCTGGATCCAGCCTTATGTAAGTACTAATTCCCTAAAATGCACCTGTTGTGATTATCACACAGTTCTCGACCCTCCTCGAGTAATCGCTCGATCCGTCCTAATCCGTCCCTCTCAACACGCTGTCTAGCCCTCTCAACACGCTGTCTCCCTCCACGCCGTCACTGGCTTGCCTCCCTGCCAACAAGTGCTGACGGGTTGAACTTCGCCACAGCTGCGATGAACGTCACCAATGCCTTCAATGTCTCCAGACTCCCACATAGAAATCGTGATGTCACGGTATGTGTTGGAGGTCTGGCGTCGTTTGTGTAAATCAAAGGGACAAAATTAAGTTAACTCCAATCTACCGTGGATTTACGTCTTAATAGGACTGACTAGGATCTAAAAAATTCTATGAGATACGCTATGATTCTGATTTTCTTGAAAAAAGGCAATTAAAAAATCAGTTTCATGTAATTATTTTCGATGCGATAGAAAATAAAAGTTTTGCCGAGCTTGTGTGGGCTCGGCATAAGCCTGCGCTATTATATTAAGTGATTTAAAGGAAGGAAATATTGTACTCCGGCATTTTCTTGCAATTTCAGTAGGTCAGAATGCTCAAATTATCAGAAAAATCATATCCTAGTTTATGTTTTAGCCAAACTACGAGGAAGTAAACCTCGTGCACTGGAGAATTTGAGTTGTAAAAAAGTAGTGCTTCATTGCGTCATTTTCTGTTTCATATGGACTCTACTCAACACGAGGACGTCGAAAATCATGAACATGAAAGAAATTTTGCATCGCGCAACAAACAGACAAATAAATTCGCGAAATTGAGCGCTGCCATTGAAATCTCCTAAACAACAGCCATGATCTTTCAAGCGCTGTATCGCTCCAACTGCGATTCCTTCAAAAAAATACGCCTCTAAATCAGAAAAACGTTGATCAAAATATCCAAAATGAGGGTATTAGGGTTTTAAATATCTTTACCCATCGCGTTCGAGATTTTGGATCACTCACATGCTAACACATAAGTGCTAAAAAAAATTACAAAGAGCTATTGCAATAACCAGTAGTGTGACGTCATTGCTACGCTTCCTAGGCTAAGATCAGGCCTGGAAATTTAAGAGGTATTGGATCAATGCCTCCTATATCTCTAATCTTGCTCCTAGATGTACCCACGCAAAAATAACGTCGCACTACTGGTCATAACAATGGCGCCAGTTTGTAACGATTTGAATAGATTAGATGCAAACAAATACAGACACTTGACTCCAGGTATCTGAATTTAAATTTTCGAAAAAACGGTTCATCAGTCTTCTACCCCTACTTTAAGATTACGACTATCATAAGCAGGCCTGAAGATATATGAAACATCGCCGGTATTGACAACGCACGTTGTAGTGCAGGAGCATCAGCAACCGTAAGCGGTTTTGCTTTAGGAGTCTTTAGGACCAAGTGACGTTCTCTCTTCTCTCCGAGCAAAAATGTTCTAAAATTGAGGGGTGACCTCTGGTGACAAACAGCGTTATATTTTTGTTTATTTGAACGTAAGGATCAAAGTTTGGAGTTCCCAACACTTGTTTGACCTCATACCATCTCTTTTCTGAGAGTCACAGACATCTTACTTCATCCTCAGCTGAGACAGCTGCTACAGCAGCCCAGCTGAGGCAGCTGCTGCAGCAGTCCAGCTGAGGCAGCTGCTACTGCAGTCCAGCTGAGGCAGCTGCTACTGCAGCCCAGCTGAAGGAGCTGCTACAGCAGCCCAGCTGAGGCAGCTGCTACAGCAGCCCAGCTGAGGCAGCTGCTGCAGCAGTCCAGCTGAGGCAGCTGCTACAGCAGCCCAGCTGAGGCAGCTGCTACAGCAGCCCAGCTGAGGCAGCTGCTGCAGCAGTCCAGCTGAGGCAGCTGCTGCAGCAGTCCAGCTGAGGCAGCTGCTACAGCAGCCCAGCTGAGGCAGCTGCTACAGCAGCCCAGCTGAGGCAGCTGCTGCAGCAGTCCAGCCTAATTTTGGCCGCAATTTTACCGCTCTCAAGTCAGCCGATCGATGCCTGAGGAGGCGGTGCGATTGTGGAGTGTTAGTCGGAGAATGTGGTAGTGGCGTGTGGGAGTGTGGTAGTGGCGTGTGGGTAGTGTGTTAGAGGGGGGTGGATAGTGTGGTTGTGGCGGGTGGGTAGTGGGGTTGTGGCGTGTGGGTAGTGTGGTTGTGGCGTGTTAATAGAGCGGTGATGTGGTATGTGGGTTGCGCATGGTTGTACATAGTTTGTTGGTGGTGAAGTTGTAATGTGTCTGTTCAGAATAACTTTGGGACATTGCTTGTGAGAAAGTACTATCAGTTGTGAGTTTACTTAATGATTTTTATGTGACGGCTGATTGTTGTTGTGTGTTGGAGGGAGTGTGATTGCGTTGGTGGATGGGAGTTGTGCTTTATTGGTATTGTGCGGTTGTGTTGCGTGGGTGATAAGTGGTTGTGCTGCGTAGTAAAGTGTGTGTCGCTTCGATACAGTGTGGTGGGGGCATGTTGATAATGTGGTTATGGTGTATGAATGAAGTATAGTTGTTGTATGTTGATACTGCAGAGGCGGCGTTTTAGTAGAGTGTAGTTATGTTGTATTGGCACTATGTATTAGTGTTGTGTAGAAAACGAATAGCTATGCTGCGTAGATAAAGTGTGATTATGCTGCGCCGGTAGTGTCGGGCTGATTTGTTGGTTAAATGGTTATAGTGCTTTAGTTGATTGTAGTTATGGAACATTTTTGGTGTGTTGTTGCGGTGCGCTAGATGTGAGAAGTGGGAGTGTGGGGTAAAATTTTGTTGTGTGTTTGTAAAGTTTGATTGCTTTGAAGAGGTAAAGAGTAGCTGTTGCGTTGTTAGAGTGTGATTGCGATTCACATTAAGAATCGTGGGGTTCTTGCGGGTGGAATAACATGATGCTGTTAAGGACGACGTGCTGCGGTGCTTACGGCACAGGCCTCATCTAAGCATCCGACATGCAGCGCATGATTTAAACATACCAAGCCAGGCGGCTAGATGATATGTTCCTGTTGACAAGAATCTACGTCCATGCCATTTTCAGCAAGTTTAGGAGCAGCTCCCGACTTACTATAACCCTCGTGTGCATTTTGCACGATAGTGCCTAAGGCAAGAACAGGACGATAAAAATTTTTTGACGAATGTTCTCTTCGCCGACGAAGCCACTTGTACAGGCTATGGAGCACAAATTGCATAACTGGCAAGAGGATAACCTTCAACAAGTGCATCGGTTCAAATTTCAACATCGGTTTAGTGTCAATGTGTATGCTGGTATTGACCATCAATTAGTTTACTGGGTCATATCTAGCTCTGCCTTCCGTAAATGGATCAGCTCATGATATATTTTTGAAGGGCTTGTTTACACGCCGAAAATATTAGGGGATGTGATACTTGGAATTCGCCGTCAAATAAGGGACCTTCACGATGGAGATCCGACCCATACCGTCAAAAATGCTAACCAACATCTGAACGATATCTTTTCCAAATGGTTAGATAAGGTGTGATGGACCAGAGACATGTTCTCCATGATCTCCAGACATAAATTACTTAGACCTCTTTCTGTGGGGCCACATGGAATCATTGATTTGCTCAACATCGATGGAGTCTGAGGGGACCGTTCGGCTGAAAAAAAAGTCTGTCATGTTTAGTCGTTTTTTTTAAATTTTCACTGTTGGTAACAAATGATGCAACAATTTTTTTTGACTCGCATGTTTTTTTCGTAATTGAATTAGAAAATTGTTTTTTCCAAACTGAAAAATTGAAATTTCAGAAAATAGATCTATAATTTTGAATATATAGAACCGCCAACATGTTTTCTAGATAACTAAATATATTAAAATAAAGGTTGGAGGAGTTGTTTTTTTTCAATTTTCCGCTGAATTTTAGGAAACGTTTCCCTAAAAATTGACTTTTTTCTTTTTTTCATCTTAAGTCTGGTATAACTTTTAACTTAAATCTAATTTGAAAAATTCATTCTGCAAACTTTTATTTTTTCAAGCCCATTTGATTTACATATTTGTAGCTCCAGTACCTTTAAAACTGTGGGAGGAGATCCACCTTAAAAGACAAATGCTGCAAGTTTCGGGACAGCCTTTTTTCTACACATTTTCTCTTATTTCTTGTATTATTTTCGAACATTTTTCGACTCTAGTAGATAAACAAATGCACGTACACACAAGGTAATTATATCGCTAGATTTGTGAGAAATTTCTGTATAAGATGAGTTAAAAAACGAAAATCCAGAACTTTTCTGATTTTCACCGTGTGATAAATCTTGTCGCAAGGATAGTGATCGCAGCAAGCCGCATCAGAAGATCCAAGACTTTTGAATAGCGTCCTTCAATCCATTCAGAAGTGGTACCAGGCCTGTATTGAAACAGGCAGGAGGAGGCATTTTTAACAGTTACTGTAAGGTGTGTTGGTATGACATTCGTTTCTTTGTAGTAATGAAATTTCTCAGATACAGAAATGAACATCAAGGTTAAACTTAAAACCTCGGTATCTTGAAATTTAAAAAGTTTTAAATTCTTCGGTATTCGTGAACAAGTGTATTTTACTTCTCCCTGCCTGCTGTCGAGGTTTGTACGTCTCGTTTTTTAACGTTCGGTATATTGAGGTTTAGTTGTTTGGCACTGAAGAAAGCAGTATTTTCGTTTTTTTAAATTCAGTAAAGAAAATTAGGTGCAGATTGCCTCAATATCATAACTGTCGAATCTTCCAATAAAGATACAGAACTGGTGCGGCAAGCGATGAGTAGAATTGAGGTGCATTTACACCACGAAGCTATCGAAGCTTCTCCAGCAAGTTTTGATTTTAGCGGTCATAATAAGAATGTTCCCTGTGGCATATATGTAGTGTGATAGATTTGGCAGTAGCCCTTTGCAAAAATAGAGTTAAATGTACCATATAAAAAGAATTTCATTGATTGAATCAGGATTTCCCAATATTTTGCCACCGCTAACGATTAACTAAATTATTTGTGGTTGCGTTCGATATCATACGTCACGGTGTTTCAGCAGAAGTAGATAGTACGTTTGGAAGAGATTGATGCTTCAATTCTGATTGTCATGCAAGTCCGTGTTTACAGCTTTCAAAAGTTCGTAAGTTTTACAGTAAGTTTCCCCGAAATGTTCATACTTCTGCATGTTATACCCATTAAGCACATGTCACGTGCTCATACAGCAAAAATTTTTGATTTAGTGCTTACTAGCGAGGTGATCTCATCATACTGTATCATCAGAAACCTGTGTAAAATGCATTATTATTTATTTTCGAAATTCTTGCTTATGAATTAGTGAATAACCGATAAATAAACATTATTTCAAATTATGCTGGCATTTTATTCATCACAGAAAATGTTTCCCATGTTTAGCTGAATACTACTTGAAGTATATATCTCAAGTCTAAATGCATCCTGAAACTGTTTCACCTAACGCCCACAATAATTTCGAACCATAGAATTCTTTTCATAAAACTGACTCCTCTCGGAATTAGATAGCCAACAAAGTTCATGCGGGTTTCGAAGCAATTGCCAGAACAGGCTTCGTGCACCGAGTAACTCGGAAAAAAGTTTCCCAGAAACCACCCGTTCGCTACTTTTTAAATGGGCTAGCATAAGAGGAAGTCTTCGCATGGATGAAAGGAGCATATGAATGTCAGTCAGTGAGAATGGCAGCAACTAGAAACGCAATAAATTCGTCTTGCTATTTTGTTTACTTTAACTATTATCATATATGCGCTAGTTTATTTCCTGTTTTTTTTTAAGTGAAATTGATTAGTGGGAAGTAACTTTAACTTTTATAGCTTTCAATCGATATTTTTGTATGCAGTGTGCAGTTTTTACCATATTTCTCTCTTGACGATATCCTGAGCGTCAAGGTGGTCTGACCTTTAATAGGCCAATAACATTTTAAAGTTAATTGAGTAATATGGTGAAATTTTAGTAGATATATGGTAAAATTTAGAGTTATTTGCGAGATTCAGGAAACTATTTTCATACCAGGAGAAATTGAAACCAACATCTACCATTAATTCCCTCAAGTTCATGCTTTTTAATTTGTGTAAATTGTCGTAAACTGTAAATCTATTTAGTCGTACTGAGGTTCTTTTGGTCTTATTTCATTTGCTTACTGAATGGTCAAAATTAAAATTTACTTAATCAATTAACATTTGAGGACATTTCTCTTGGCATCCTGAGATGTATATGGACAATGGGAAATCAGAATCATACTTTAACAATATGTAGTCGGAACGGGATTTCTGCCTCGGGTTAACCTCTACAAGGGTATTTAATTTAAAAATCGACAGACATCTGCTCGAGGAGAAATATTATTGATAGAATGAATCAAAGAATACGTTAGGCTTCTATAATGCCAACATTCTTGAAATTCTTTTCATTACTGTATAGAAATTTTTACAGCTGAAGAGTTATGTAGGTCAGTCAGAACTGATGCGAGAAGGTTATTCAGCGTCACGTTATGCGTGTTCATAAATGAATAATTTCAAACTTCGTGGGTGTTTACAGTGGGCTGGTCTCCTGTTAATACCTCTATTATAAGATGAACTTTTAATAGTTACTCTACAGGCTACTATTTCCAAATAAAATAGCGATCGTTTAAAAATTATGAAAAATAATCGAACTCCTTCAGCTCCAGGCGGTCACAAGTTTCTATTCTTAAACCGAGTTGACGTCACTGAAGGTTGAATTTCTCAACAGAATTCTGAGCCCCGAGTGATCTCGAGTGTTCTTTCCGCTTTACTACTGAAAAAATATTTAACACTTCGTTCGGAATTCATTACCCAAGACCTCGTTTAGGTGGAGTTTTATTTCCCCTACGCTTTAGATGTTAAAGATTATTATTTAAAATGTTTTTCTAATAACTAGTTCATTCTACGTCAGTTTTTCCTTCCTCGCTACAGATCCCTTGCACGTGCAATCTCCAGTAAGAACCCAGTCATGAAACTTCTACATCACCGCACGTTTCCTTAAAATATCCCTCCATAAAACTGTTTCATCGAGCGCACACTAAAAGCTCGACAAATTCCGTTTCAAACCCCTCCCACAAAATCGCTCTTCCGAACATGCGTCGCAAGCCCAACCCGGTAGCTTAGAATATAGCGCATAAAAATCAATTGCTTGAATTGATGGACCGACATCGAGCCAAGACTACGACAAGCGCTTGAGAAAACGATGGAAAACTGAAGCGAAAGAAGAAAGCAAAATTCTTCAAAAATAAAAGGGAACCCAAGCCAACCAACAACACCATCACTGGAGCATCGTTTGTCATGATCACGAACCTCGGAGTGGGACTGCACGGAATCACAGAATTCAAAATACGACGGCGTTTAAATTACAGAGCTCGGTAACTGGGTTGGCCGAACTGGAAAGGACTGCGCAGAGTTCCTGAAGATGGAGCTTTGAGGGTGGAAGATACAAAAACACAGTTTCTTATTTGAGTAACGCGGCACAGTTCAGCTTGGACAAACTCAAGGATGTCAAGAAATGCTGTAGCTCATTTTAGGAACGTAAGACCATCATTTTACCATGGTTTAAACTTTTGAGAATGATGCCACGCAAGAAGAATATCGGAATACACATATATGTACTGTTGTGGTGAATTTCGTTGTCGGTAATGGGCACGACTGCACCGCGATGCACTATTTTGAAAGGTTGGACATAATGAAAGAAAAACAAATAAAGTTCTCTGGTTCTTCAAGAAAATGTGATGCAAGTTAACCTCAGCGCAGTTATGAATTTGACATAAACTGAGTTAATTCTAAAAAAATATGCATGTAAATTCAAAGATGCAAAAAAGAATTTAAAAATTTAAATCGATGAATGATGGTTTGAGATTATGGGGTTCTTTGCGATGTATTAAATAGAAATGAATAAAATATCATTCGCTTTGGTAAATTTCTAGCAAGACATCAGTGAGTCACAGAAAGTACATAAAAATAAAGCAGTGAACTACACGAACGTTGTTGCTCATTGCATTCAAATTTGCTGAGCAAACAAATGCGCAATGGAAGTATTAGAAAACCTTTTAAAACACGTGTGAAACAAGCATCTTGAGCATTACAAAAAAAAAATTATTGATGTTCCACATGAAACTTCTCTAGCAATATTTTGAAATCCGGCTAATTGAATGATTCCCAATCGTATATAGTATTGACTTCAGAAATTATTTTTGCGTAAACTTGCGAAGAAAAGTACACATGACACTGTACACTGAAGGTTTTGACGGAACAAGGTTTCGGTAATCGGATAACTTGCACGACTTTAAATTTGCTGAAAACCTGTATCGTCTTATTCATAAAAAAACTGTCGTTTATTTCAATAAATAAATGATGACCGTTTGAGCATCTTAAAAACTATAGAGACTGCATGGCGCAATAATGGCAGGGGCAAGGTTATTCGAAAACGCATAGGATCAGAAATTGACACCAACTAGTATTTTATCACACTATTGGACTCGTTAGTTCTGCAAATTCCATTAGAAATAATTTCTGTGCCAAATTGGACACTCACCTGATCACACCTTTGTTGATATAACTATAGGTCACTCAATGTGCAAATTTTGGAGGAAAGCATGTTAGCCCCCAAATTTGAACAAACATTGCATAAGTGGATGAAAAGTGGATTGTGGTGTCAAACATGGGAATCAGCTGAAAAAACTTCTAGAGCACAGTCAGTACAAGCGAAGGATTCAGAATGAATTTCGACAACATCATCTCTGGAAGCTACAGGATTTTGTCTCGAGCTAATTAATTTAGGAAAATATAATTAAATGAAATTCAAGAATGCTATTAGCCTAACATTAAATCGAAAGAAAAAAGGTCAACAAAAACTATGTAGAATGAAGTAACATGAACAACCTTGGGTCATTAACGTCATGTAGACGGAGGTTGCATGAGAAATCTTTTAAATTTTTTCAATTGTAAACCACAAGTTTATATTGAAATTTGTCGAGCTACTCTAAAGAAATAAGAAATAATGCTAAATAAAATAAAAGTATCCAGCAAAATGTGGCAGCGCCCTATTTCCTGAAAGTGCATTTATTATACGAAAATGGCTGTCATTGATTTCCTCCCCCCAATGCCAATAAATTGTCCATGTTCTAATGGCTATTGTATTATAGTTTTTCATGCTATCAAATTTTCACGCCGTACTTTGTGAAGTTCTTCAGCACAAATTTAAAATTTTTCATAGTTTTCGTCTCTCACATTAAATTAGAAAATGATCCCCCAAACCATTTCCAATCCACCTCTGTAAAAACTGCCTAAGTATTTTCAAATAGTATTTTTTCGCTATTGGTACTGAAGACCTGCATATTGTCACAATCCTTCCAATTTGTGATATGATTCATTCTTAAAATAATTGCAGTTCATCTGGTGTACAACACAACTTATTTCACCTAAAAACAACAGTAATACAAACAACAACAGAACAGTAAAACCTTGACAGTCTCCCATGCGTATTGCACGCGACTTCATTGGCCTAATGATGTACAGGTATGTCATCAGCGGCTGCATCGGCTGCAAGATTATTGACATAGGCCTAAAGAACTTTCATTAAGGAAAAATAGCTGATAATATTAATATATAAAAGATCTTATAGCAAGAGAAGTAATGTCGTGTTCTCGGAACTTTTTTAGAAATTTTCCAGAGAAAATTATGAACAACAGATCATTAAAATTTCGGTTGAGAAGCGTATAAAACTTTCAGAAGCTTCCTAGAGAGACTGGTCTTGAGAGAAATACAAAAACGTGAGAAATTGGGATTGTTTTCTTACTCATTTGATGTTGTTTCTGTTACCGGGCCCTTGTTCATCTAATGAGAGTTTTAATGAGCTAGGTAGCAGCCATGAGGTGAGGCAGACACGAACACTGCAGCAGGATGAAGATGTCATGATATATTCTAGCGTCGTCTTATAACATCTCGGAAACTAATTGGGTTTTAGGCATCATTAGTTTGGCGAACTAGGAAAAAAAATTCATTTTCACCGGCAGAGCATGGAGAATGGATTTTTCTATAGTCATACCCGTGTGGTTAAAGAATATAATTGAGCTCTTAGCCTCGCATGCTCGCAAAGGTTGCGTTTCAGCCAAATAATATTTTCCGGACGCAGGAATTTACTTGAACTTGAACCTCAAAGCTAATATCTATGAAAAAAAAGTGGCTCAAGTTATTACAAAGCATAATTACACATGCTTTAATAATAACCTACAAGATTTAAATTTGAAACCTGTATGATTAACATTCATGGGTAATTTTATAAAAAAATTGATAGAATAAGACGTTTGCGGGAAGTTAGGTTTCTTATGACCACTATACATCAAAACCTATCAAATTTAAAGCAATGAGAAGTGAATGCATTGAGACTTTACAGCTCTGACACGCAGTTCATACAGAAATGAGACAACCTTACACCAAAGAAGAGGTTAAATATGTGTTTTATTTGCTAGTGCTTTACACCTCAGTTAGTAAAACTGTTTTAAGATATATTGCATTCCATTTAGTTCAATCAACGATCGAGACCGGCAAAAATTTTTAATCTTTTGACTGAGTGTGTGCGCGTGCGCAGAAGCAGCTATGTACCAGCTCATAGGCGAAATCAATTGATAGCATTGTTAGCAGTGTAATGAACATTTGGAAATGTGTAAATTCAGAGAATATTAAATCTGAATATGAAGTTGTTACTTCTCAGAATTATTTTTTTCTGTTCTGTCTCTTTGTTCTGTTCTGTTATACAGTAATAAGTCTCGTAGAAATAGCTTTATATTAATTCGTATTTTCCCAGAAAGCTTTGACTTTCCTACGCTTATTTCTTTTGTATCGTAGCTGTTAATGAAAAAATGTCTTCAAGCTTCTTTAGTCGTCACGTCCTTTTCGTGCGTGGGAAAAACAGTTCGAAAGCCTCTAGTAATAATTGATTCCATAATTCGTAGAAAGACGTCAATAACATGAAAAATAACTTTTTAATCGTAATTTAAATGTGCTGTAATTCATAAAGGTATTCCAATAAGATATATGAGCTGAAATGGATGTTGGAAACCAAGTAAGTAAGTTGAATTACAATAGTTAATGACATTAGATTTTGATACATGAACATTCAAAGGAAAAGTTTTCATTATGGAACTACTCAATTTGCATCTAAGCATTCCTACTGAAAACGCACACACAAACCTAAAAAATAAATGATTCAAACAACCAATCATTCTAAAGTGTGAAACACTGGAAATAAAATAAAATGTCTCGCATAGGAAAAACCAAATCCTTTCTGGTAACGTTCATTGAGAAAGGAGCGAATGCATTCTGTTCTCCGCTACATTTCCCGCAAATAATATGATCGTCCACTGTCATATTGGGTGTTCCAGCGAACAATATTTTTAATTTAAAAACGTACATTCTTTCCCTTCAAATGAATTCAAGTATTTCACAATGCGCTGGAAAATAACTGTAACTTTCGAATTCTAGTAGGAGTTCGTTTCTTCAAACGTATACGAAATAGTTAAAAGCAAAGAAAAGTGTCTTATTTGCTGGAAAGCGTTCGAACACGGCTCAGCAGAACTGTGTTGCGGGCATTTGTGGGAGCATTTTGTGACAACACAGCAATTGCAATGCAGATTTCGACATGGCACAAAATGTTAAATAAAGAAGCCTTGTGGTGTCAAACATGTTGGGGCTGACAACTTAGAAATCCTATCTAAAAGTACGTACTGTATATCAATGAAGGTTTCTTTCAAGTTATATCAAACAAATCGTCGTTCTTCTTTATTGAAATTTCGTTTGATGACATTTTTGCTGAATGTGTTGTAAGATATTGAAACTGAAGAGATACAAAATATTTTGCGAATTTCAAGAAGGTTTCCGTGGTTATGAAGCTAATGTACTCACAAAGTTTGTTGACATCGATATAAATGCATTTTATGTTTAGATTTTTGAAATGCCCCTGCTAGCACATACTGTTTAAAGATAAATTAATTTTATTTTAGGCTTGTAAAATATAGAATAAATGCAAATGTTCCTTATCTTTCGAATCATATTCTGACCACCACCGAGCTCAAAAAATCATATGTAATTAAATGTAAAGCTGTTCGAGTAACAATGTATTTGATTTTATTATGAACTGGTTTCCAGTTACTTCACACGTTCCTTTCAACAGGAATTGCGCTGCGGGTGCTAGAAAAAGAAGCGCGGAATTTAGCTCTCCAAAAATGTTTTTATTTTCCCGTGGGGCGGGAGCGCGTTCTGGCGTCGCATCAGCGTGGGGCTCACATTCCAGACTGGGGGGAACTGCGGCTCTTTAGGGTAAGAGACGGAGGTGTTTCTGTGTCTGTTGACTGATGCAGCACTAAACACTTCTTTAGTCAAGTTTCAAGCCATTTTGAATGATTTTGGAGTTTAATTTATTTTAAATATGGGTTACAGCAAAACTAATGCTCTTTTGTTATTCGTACGCTTTAATTTATCTCGTATACAGGCAAAAAATTCCGTGAAATACTAAGTTTTCCCTATTTTGCAATCAGCAGGCTTCAAAACGTTTAGAAAAATAATCCTTTACTCGAAAATAGAATCAAGAAAGCTTGTAAGCCCCTCTAAAAAACTGGGGCACCTATTCACATTGATTTAGAAGGCTCAGGTAAATTTAACTTGCTGAAACTATTCAGTTGTGAAAACGCACTACCTGAAGACTCATACGATTTGCAATAGTTCAAGGCGAATTTTTATGTCAACTGAATTTGTTGAATCGTTTAGTAATTTTATCTGAATTTCAAAAATGTCTGTAGTTAATTACTTCATCTTATGCAATCCTGGTGGAAATTAAGAAAGGGACAGTGAATTAAATATTTACAGATGAGGTTTCTTCAGAAAGCTGAGTGTTTCTTCTCTGAAAAAGAAGTGTCATGTATGGAGTTTAATTATTCTGAAGTCTCGCGAGGAGGAGCGTAACTTTCATTTTATTGCTCTAGAAATAACGAGATGAGTGCGTACATTTTATAAGAATAAAACACATTAATGTACAAATCAGCATTTTAACAATTTGAGATTTTTTACCACTGCAGAGAGCAACGAAAAAGATGATTAAGAAAATTAAAAATATATTTGCAATGTTTGATATATTTTGATGATACATTTGTTTTAGAATCTCGCCGGTAAAACGACAGCTTGTACACGTCACGACCATGAGTTCCCAAAAACAGTACAAGGCAAGTCTTACCTAGAATTTGATCATTTCGTATTCGTGAGTAAACACACCCACCATACCACTAACATTGCATCTAATGCAGTAAATAATCAAATATAATACAAAATGAGTTCATGGAAGCATACAGGAAAAAACAATTAAATCTCAGAAACCCATCTTGAAAATGACGGGAAAAACCTTAGAGAGGAAAGAATTTCTCTCGCACTGCCTAGCCTAGCAGCGTATTTCAATTTTTCTTCGTGCTACCTCAGGCATTTTAACGTAAATGTGGTTCAACGTAAATTAGCGCAAATTACAATAAACGTACTTTGCGCATGATCGCTTGTATTCCTGTTCGCCTGTATACCACTAGCAAAAGTTGTTTTCATGTGTAAGCTGGATTACATATGAACTTCAAACATCACACTCGTCGTTTCCTAGTAAAAATTTCTCCTGATAAAGTATAAAAGCAAAATTACCTACTTTGTGATAAAAATCAAAGTGAATTGATCGGTTGACCTCTTCGTCACTATTGCCAGAAGAGACATTATTAGAGGAAATTCTTGGAAGAATAAGGCTGGCTGTGGGCCTTTTAATCAATTTTATGACCTCCGATCACTCAAGTGTGCGGTCAGTGGGACGCAATCTGGAGGAGGCTAATCTAGAGTGAAGAGACAATTTAAGGAAAAAGACATTAAAATGAAAAGATTTTTTAAATCTAGAGAGTACATAGTTGAGAAAGGGAAATTTGAATCAAACGAATAACAATGAGGTGGAAGAATTAACTTTCTTATACACTGACAAAGATTTAGCCGATCATTCTAGTATTGAACTACCTGAATAGTAAAAACCACACGTTCATGGTGAATTTTTTGAACTACACTAAATGTTTTTTAAGGCTGTTATAATTACTCATGATCAGAAAATACGATGTCTCGGCTGACGACTTTCAAACAATTTAGAAAAAAAAAATACTTCATTTTTAAACATATTCCAACACTGTTTTTTCATCATTTTTCCTGCAGCAGAAGAAATCTGACAGATATTAAATGAATGCCAAGCAGTTGCAAGGAAGTCGTTTCAGTGGCTTGTTCAAGGCTGAACAATAATTTAAACAAAAAAGTTGCATACTGAACATGATTTCTAATGTTTACAAAACTTGAGCGAAAATGCGTTCGTGTTTGAGAGTTAGACTTGTTGGTGAAGAATAGCCAAGCGGAAAAAACTACTGCATAACCGAAAGCACGCCAGCACCGTAGACACAACGTAAATATAGACAGATATGCTCAAAGGAGACAGCGGTTGTTTCGTTAGGATAGTTACACGTCGGTGTAGTGAAATGTATACTTGCTCAGAGCCAGCTGGTGA
The DNA here is from genome assembly GCA_030386875.1 of Morinoia aosen. Taxonomy (NCBI): domain Eukaryota; kingdom Metazoa; phylum Arthropoda; class Malacostraca; order Amphipoda; family Talitridae; genus Morinoia; species Morinoia aosen. The sequence continues at coordinate 29,433,601 of CM059557.1, read as the reverse complement.
GTCAATCTGAAAAATTTAATACAGGAAGCATGGAAATCTGGAACTAATATTTTGGTGGATATGATGATGGAGTCTTATCTTGTGAACCTTAGCCAAAATATAGGTTCCTGTCTCTGCTGGACGTAAATTTCGTTCGCCAATAGATTGAAATTATCCATAGGCCAGCTACAAAATGAGCATCTATTTTATTTGTTAACTGCTCGCAAGGCCTTTGTAGTACACACTACACACAAAATGCGTTTAAGATCCTTACTGAACGTAGGAAACGTCGTAGCAAACATCTTTTTCTTGTTCGAATAATCACTTCTATTCGAATACGAGGACGGAACGTACGGACCAAACCGTTTTGACTAGAAGACTAATTTAAAAAATGATTCTTGACTGTATTTTAGAAAATCTGAAAAGGTAGTGGCCCCAGTTTACAAGAACTAGTTTAAACAGTCATATTCTTATAGTATTCACGTTGCATGCCTTCGTCTGGACACCGGCTTTATGAGCTGTGAATAATCGAATCGGAGATCGGAAAATAGCTGAAATTTTTACGCATAGCTGAAACACATGGCTTCTTTTAAATTTTCAAGGGTTTCAGAGGATAAGTAAAACGAGCATACAATAATAATTGTGAACGCCATGTGGCGATCGGACATTTGATGTCTACGGAATTTGTTCACAGTATTTGAGTATCTCACTGACGAATTGCTCGCAGCCATGCAAGACTTACTCCCATCTGTGCAGTTTAAACTAGCAGCAAATTTTTTTGCGTGGTTAATGAACCCAAAATTTAAGATGAGTTCTTTCAGAGATAGGGATGTCTGCATTCTAATGTATAGGCTAGCTCTGCCTTTTTTTGCGTAACGGATTTAACGTATCAAATTATATCTAACGGAAATAGTCTTAAAAAACGTTCATGAGAGTCTAAAGACAGTTTATAAGTTAATGATGAATAATAAATAATAGTTTAAATAGCAGTTCATCTTCAAAATAATGATCAGCCCTTGTAAAAAAATAAAGTTTATGACTGGTTAACATTCATGTGTACATTTGTTATGGCCGCAAAAAATTGAAACATCACTAATGACACATTGTAATCAGCCTAAAACAGCAGACAAAACTTTAATTTTGCCCTTAGATGATATGGAACACTCAGACGGAATAAGCATTCTATTAATTAACGACGCGAAATCTTGAAAACAACTTTAAGGCATGATTTGAATGTGAGCATTAAAAAGCTCAGGGAAATTGCCTTTATCATTTTTATGTGTAAAAAAATGAGCTGTAGGCACAAATTGAGTTCAATCGTCCTGCCACCTGGAAAACAGCTCTGAATACGCCATGTTTCAATAGCGTGCCCTGATGTTCAGAACGCTCATTCTGGCAATCAAGTTTTAAAATTTAATACCTCATAACTAAATTACTTCTTAATAAATGTCTCCGCTTGATTGATTTAATGGTCCCTGAGTGCCAAATAGCGTCTAAAACGATTACGTTTTCCAGCCACAAATATTTTGTATGCTACTGTTGCACCTTGATAATGAAAATGAAAAATAAAAGCTCAACGTTAAGTTAAATGCCACGTACTTTGCGTCGAGTTTACCTTCAGTTACATCCATGTCGTAGTCTTACCTGCACAACAAGAAACAATTCATTAGTTAAGCGTAGTAAATGAGGAAGACATTTTATTTTAAACTACACAACTCCAGTGAAATGAAAAACTGAGGCTTGAGAAAATTCCTTAGCAGGAGAACGAACACGGTCACACTCTAAATTAAAAGTGAGACTTACGATCCAGCCTGGTGGTCACCATGCAGCAGCTTCCAAGCGTCTGGATTTCTTTCCGTTAGTGACGTTATGTTCATGTTTACGCTGCTAAAAATGTCGCTGATTCGATCAAGATCATGGTTTGTTGCATCCGGTAAGCCTAAAGAACAAGTGGCTCAAATTGATCACCAAGTTTAATAAGGTGCACGAAAATCAGTGAGATAATAAAAATTCATAACTCATCATCAGGAAAAATCATTTTGCAAAAACCTCGCATTACCATCCTCGGGGACTCCTGAGGATGGAAGCCGCCAACTGTGGTAACACATTGTGAAGTACGCTATCCATTTAAAGCAAACGACAACTTACAGGTTTGGTTTTAGCAAATATAATTTCAGCATAGGAATAATATTAGTCGAGCAATTCAGTTTCCTCTTCATCAATTAATACGCATAAATACGTAAGTGTTTGAAAAATTCAATATGATCGAAGCCAAACTATGAGTTTAGGTATTTAGCATAAAATCACACAGGTACCCCTGTTACTACGTACTATTGTGTCCATTTTACGACAGCATGCTAAGAACAATGTGTCTTTAAAGTTTCATAATATTCTTTCACTTCAATAAATATTTGTTCTAGTAGAATGTCCCCAGTTTCGTAGAAACTGGCATAAATTCATGACGGCAAGGGAAAGTTCAGTTTTATTGATATTTTGCTCCGGAAACTTCACGGTTCGTTCAGTTCCTAACTTGCTATTATTAACTATATATGAGTCAACGAAGTCCAATCAATTTACCATTTACGTTTTTGTTATTAAAATCCCGGAAAATTGGAAAGAAATAAATTTGCATTTGGGTATTTTTCGGAAGTAGAACTTGATTTTACGTTTCAGAAAAACAAATTTTATCAGTTAAAAAAAAAAGAGTGAGAGAGCAAAAACGGCCTGATTCTTTAAAATTTGTACGAAAATTGGTACATCTTGATTTTGAAAGTCTCAACTCAGCTTAATTTATCAACTGTCGATATTTAAATAGAACTTCATAACCATATAATATTACGAAAAGTTTTTAGCTAACTCCAGAGAGATGAAAATTTTACACGGTGCCTTATGAAAAGAAAGTTTCATGGAACTACTTTAATGAACACCGTACGTCAAAAAATGGAGTGATGTGTTCAGTTTGGTTGACTGTAAACTGTAAAAGCATTGATATAAATCCCAATATCAGTTACATTCTGTTGACTTCCCTCAGCTACCTGAAAATTTTGTCACAACTCCCTTTACTGCGCCACAAGTGCTCGCACAATATTTTGTTACAAAACTCCACTTACTGCGCCACAAGTGCTCACACAAAATTTTATTAGAATACTCCATTTACTGCGACACAAGTGCTCACACAGATTTTTTTTCCAATTCTCCATTTACTGCGCCACAAGTGCTAGCACAAAATAAATAACGGATCAAATCAATTTTCCTTTTAATAAACGGGGATATGATGATTCACTGCCATAAACTTTGTATAATCGATTATTAAAAATAACCAAAATGAGATATTAAACAAACCGACAGTAAATTTATTTTTTAACCTACTTTTAATTTGTTTTCTAAGTGTCATTCGATTCTGTCGAGGCCCAAATCTTACCCTTCTGCGGTTTGGAATTACGATGAAGTACAAGGAAATCGTCGAAAAAGTGCTTGAATTAGTGAACGTTCTGAAAATTCAACAGCAGCTAATCTATAAATATATATGTTCGGTACTGACCAAAGCATGGTCTTTCACATCTAACTTCGATAGAAAGCCCACTCCAAAATACAACTGTTTCCATACTTTATTTGACAGTTTATTGTCGCATCATCGCTGGGAAAAGCGTTAAAGCTTTAAAGGCTTCGTCATAAAGTGAGTATAAAAAACATTTATAGAAAATGATAATATTTCGCAACATTTTTCACACCGTGTTGTAGGAAAATAATTTTCCACTCAGCAAGACGTGTGCGAGTTATAACGCAGCAGGTAATCCCGCGTGAGAAGTTATGGGCTGTCGCGAGGCATTGAGGAGCATTTCTGAGGCCAGGCTGCCTCAAAGACTCCCTTGCGACGCAGCCTGTCCGTACCAAAGTCAATTCGTGTAGCAGCAGCTGACAAGTAAAGCAACGTAATGAGACATTGGCTAGTTCCCTAACATCGCAGAAAACAACTCCCTTATGCCAATCTAACAGCTAAACTTAAGCAGGAGCCGCCTTTGAAGAAAATCCGTTGGAGTGAGTACAAATTTCTTCTCAAAAACAATACAAATAATTGCCTGAGCAAGTTCCAACGAGAAGCAGAAAGGCTTGCAAAAAAGAAAAGCCTGGACGACGGCCTTCTCTTTCTTGCTTCAATATATGGACCGGGAGTAATTGAAGACTCGAGGAGAGACCTCTAGTGCCGCCGCCAGCATTGTCCTCGACGCTGCGACACTGAAGAGGAGCTCTGCACAGCGGTTGGGATGAACTCGAGAGCGATTGGGGCGGAACAGAATTGCAGTAAGAATGAGTGGAAGATCATTTGGTGCAAAAATAGAACGTAGAGTAGCATGAAGCTCGTTTTGGTGCAACCTCATGTAAGGGTTCGTTTCTAAGCACTGTGGGGAAACTAAGAGAAAGACAGAAAAAAAATCATAATGGTTGAAAGAGAATGATTTTGACTATTGAAGAAAATAGCACACAATGAAGTAGAAAACACGATGAGCGTTACTAACGAGCAACTCACCGTAGCTCAACTATTTATATCGTGAAGTTGTCGCCTAATTGAGCCACCAAGGAAATTCTGGTGATTCTAAAACTTGCTTCGTTCGCTCATCTTGTGCATGCACTTAAATTAAAAAATATACACAGTTCGAAACATTCTTTCACAAAATGAACATATGTAACTTTCATATGTTAATGATGTAGGTGGAACCTTGAATAAATAGTTTTTCAATGTTCCGTGCAGGTTAACAGACATTCTCAGGGACGCTGTATATTGTGAACGAGGTCAATTGTGTATTTTTGTCTAAGTGCTGCGCGCCGTAATTTTTATCGTGTAAGTGGACGCGAATCACCCAACGCATTTTCGTGATGAGTTGATAAAAACTGTTATTGCTCATGACCAAGCTCAAAAATTCGCAATTGTTGGCTTGAAAATACAAAGCACTAAAGAATTCGAGGGCATCCAGCCAGTTGGAGGACGCGGCAGCGATGCTCTTGACGTCCATTAGCTGGTAGCCAGTGGAGACCTCGTGCCAATTAAAGAGGGTCAACCCACTCGAGAGGGAGAGACGAGCTCCCACACTAAAGTTGTAAAATGAAAAAAAAGAGTTTGTTTAGACATTGATTTGAGACCGAGATTGGGAACGCAAAGCTTCAAACTTGCGGCCTTCAGGCAAAGAGGCAGCGAATGAAGCGTAGAGCTGAAGTGATTAAAAATCCTAAGACTCATCCAGAATTTCGATCAGTTATCTTTTGCTCCTTTGTGAATTCGTCTAAGGACAAACAGATTTTAATGAAGCCTGTCGCACAGGGCGTTTCAGAGAAAACCACGCGTTTTGAATACTGCTCCACAATACAACAAAGGTTAGGCTACATTTTTTATTTCCAATTCCATGAATACGGCCAAGATGTTATTCCGATTGTTAACTTTTTAACCCTAGGTAAAGGAGAAGAAAATGCACTTTAAAATACCATTCAAAATCAAAATATTGTACATTCAAAATCTTAAACCTGCGTGCAGCCGAAATTATTTTGATTTTTGTTTTGAAATTATTCAATAGCATTACCGCTTAGATGATAGGAAACATCCCCTCGATCGTTCATTTCGCTCTTATCTCTGGTGCCATAAACGTACATTTAGCTGTTGTCCAGTTATTTTGTCTAGTCATCTTGTGTTTTGATTTCACATGTTTGTTGTACAATGTTTATGAATTTGATCATCTTGTCCCTTGATTACGAACACTTGTTTTAGGTCTGATATAGTTTGCACTAATTTTTCATTTCTTCAATGTGATTTTTGAAAATATTTGCAGCCTTACGATAATGTTTGTATCATCATCGTTCCATTTTAAAGGATGCCAGTGATTTTGAATTTTATTGATCACAGCACTATACTGAAAATGTTTACTAATTTGTATGAATTTTACCGCGTGATGAACTCCGGCAATATTTTAAATTTGAAACACTGGAAAGCCTTCCCACCATTATGGAAAGAGACTTTACGCAATTTCACGCCCCAAAGCCACGTTGGTGAGAGATCACATTCTGGTGAGCACATTCAGCTGTTCAAGCATTTATGATTGAGATTCTATGACAGAGCATCTAAGGCAGAGGTTCTCAACTAGGGGTAAATTTACCCCTGGAGGTAAAAAATTGTGTGGTCGCGGGTAAATAAATGAGCCACCTGATAATTTGAAAAATAATTGAATTGAGCTAAATTTTGTAAAATGAGAGAGAGAGAGAGAACGCAAAGACAGTGTCTGTGTGTTTTATATGGGAGTAGAGGGTAAAGTGAAAAGTATATAAAGCTGAGAGGTCAATGATGGAGGAAAAGTTATGCATGGCTGGTCTAGGACATGAGAGATGCAGTGAGAAGCGTCCAGTCCTCCCGTCACGGCCCCGCAGGCCAGGGCACAGGAGGGCGGCCGCGCGGCTGGCAGCGTGCCAGCCGCAGAGCCGCAGCCTCCAGGTCACCGTGTACCATCTGCCTTCAAACAACACCCGCCCGAGCCAGCGCCTGAGCGCGGCGGTGTCACAGGTCAGGGAATCGGAAAAGAGATTTCGAATAATGTTTTGCTCCCTCAGTTACCCGGATCGTTGCAGTTAAAGGTTCCATTCATCTCCTGGAATTTAATTTTCAATGACACGTAGCATGGATGAGTGAGGCCGTAATTCAAGCGACAGAAGCGTCAATACGGCAGCGAAGTTAGTATTGCGTCATGTTGGATTATGACGGTACGAGAGCATTGCTGTGCTCGAGCTAAAAGTTGGAGCATGAAAGCAATTGCAGCGTCCGCGTTTGACAAACTACCGAGCACAATAATTGCTTGTGTGCTGTTGCACAGCACACGAAAAATTGGGAAATCGCTACGAATATGGGAAGTAATTGAACTGTGGGAGTACATCTGAAAATAAACGGTGTTAAAATTTGATTCGGCACCTATAACCAAGTGCAAATGTTCCTGAGTCAGCATTATTAGAGGAGGTAATACTGTTCTGCTTCCATAAAATGTTTTCCAGTTACTTTTATTGCATTAGTGTTTTTTTACGCGATTAAAAACTGAGTATAGAAAGCAAAGTAGAATCAATACTTTTGAAATATCACAACCCAAGAAAACATTTTACACGACAAGCGCTCTCTTACTTCAGAATTATTTCCTAAGAGGGTGGCTCCAGTACTCAGAGCGCCCATGCACTCGCTAGCACGTATTGCCATGCTTATTCCCCCTGAGAGCCTCATTTTTGCATCCTCTGGTTGCCACAGTGTTCTATTTCCATCGTATGAAGCGAACTGCCACGTCCATTAAGCCGCCGGCGCTTTTCAGGTGCTGTAGAGTTTTTGAGACGACGAAGGCGAGTTTTCTCGCCTTTCTAAAACTAAAAGGTGAGGGTAATATCCAACAGACTGCCCACCATACTAGTTCATTCCTGCTTGCATACGAGATAGTCCGCCCATAGTGCTGCTTTCAGACAAAGCCGAAGAAGTAAGCGGCCAAGATATGCCCCCAAATTTGAACAAATGAGATTGCTTGCACTGGCCAGCGCAGCTGATTGATGCCCTCATCAAGTGCAGTGCGTGTAAAGCGGCACCGAAAGTGCTGGGGCATGTTTGTACTTTGCTTGGTGAGTGTTTTATTTTCACCATTCCACCGGTTTTTAATTTCGTTGTTGACGGCGTATATTTGCGCTATCCAACATAACTGTTACAATTCATTCACCCTCTCTGGCACGAAACAGGCTCTCATAACGATAAGTCAAACTCATCATAGGTAGGTAATAAACAGTGGTCTGACAATGTTGGAAATGAGATCCAGGACTGTGGCAAGAGTTCGGTCGGTGTCACGACCTGACCCTACATCGCAACGTGTTTTATGACGCCGGATTTTTTTCAATTTTACGTTTTGCATTCACGTAAACTTATGACTGGGTTAGCCTTTCAATTTTGATGAGGACATTTTATGGATGCCTGGTCAGGAAAATAATGAACAATAAACTCATCGTTAGATTAGCAGATATGTTTTCGACTGTGCAGTGTTCCTCAGCAATTTGTGCATAAGTAGAGCAACATTTGAATGAAAAATAACGTATATTACTGTTTCCTTATTTCCTTTCAAAGAATTCACAAGTACACTTCAGCCATGGAAGATGTTACCGTTTTAATTAAAACAAAGAATACATGGTTTAATTTTACGAAGCAGTCTGAAATACACGTGATCACAAAAATAGGATCAGAGTTCATTGAAATAGGATGCGAATTTTATTTACCAAGATATCCAACGTTTTCACCATGATGTGATTAAATGAACATATCTCTCAGTGATGCACTGTAGCAAACTTTCCCAATATTCTTGAAATAAGAATCGAATGCCTTCGTCTCAAATGCTAGTTTGCCATGATGTTCGGGCCATTTTTTGCATTCTATGAAGCTATTAAATTATTCTGGTCTTAAATTAGAATTTCTTTTGTGTTGCTATCCTGTGTTGTCTTCTCTCCCCATTTGCAATCATAACACTTATTTTTATATTTTTAGTCATTCTGTACCTTTGATCTTGCTCCCGATTTATCCAAAATCCCGGCATTGGTTAACAAAAAAAAACCATCACCTCGTACCCTGTCATATACCTCTCTACATTCTACATAACGGCACTTCGAAGACGACCGTTGCATCGACGACCAAGCGCCTCGTACTCTGTGCCCTAAAGGCCGTTGCTACTCAGCATAAAAAGCGATAGAAAGCCAGATCAGCAAAGAGGAGATGACGACTGCTCAACCGCCACCTTCGTAACCGTTAGCTGCTGCCTAACGTTCATGCATAAGCGGCGGTAACTGCTTCTATTTAAGAGTGTGCTTAGGGTCAGGAGTATTCATTTCCCGAACGTGCCATCGTAGTTGTAGGTCCTCGTATACGCCGCCTTTGTTTGAATCTTTGAGATAGAACCCAGCCCGGCGTACTGGGCGTTGTTAATGTATAACTTCCATTTGTGGTTTCACACTTAGAACGACTAATTAAATAAGTAACGTAAACGAGGCTACTTCGAACATAGCGACGTCTACACCGGTTCTTCCTCCAAAGTCACGTAAGATTGCATATTCCTTGTCATCGTCACGTTTGCGGGCTTTAACCATTCCCCGTCAACTTGGTGATACAACCATTCCCATACATAACGAGTGTTTCAATACCTGCTATAGATGTTCTTTAATTTGAATGCCGTTCTCGAAAGTTATACAGAGATGGAGAAAAGAAATTTATTCAATTAGAAGAATTGTCCTAGAAAATATAAAAACCTACTTATTCGATCAAAAAAAAAGAAGTGACCGTTACACCCTATATATAAGTGGACTGTGCAACAATGGATGATGTACAGTGATAGTAAATCATATGAAGTCGTAGTATTCGGACTACCAGAGTGCACGCAAACCTCGACGAATGGAAAAAATTAAAAGCAGATAAATTCAATAGAAAGACATGATTATCAACACTTAAGTACAGCCAGCAAGTGAGGGTACCTGTCCCCAGGGTACCTGTCCACCACACTCTGGCTGCAGCTCAGTGACGAGACTCTTACGCCGGTGACACACTTGGCGTTTTCTTTACGATCGGATTTTTTACCGTCGCCGCAGTACCAGTAGTAGCGCGTGGGATTACATTGATTCGGACACACTGAGCGGAAAAATGGACGAGCGGATTATCTGACGCCGACGGCAGCAATGCAGCCGCCCACTGCCACTACAATCGACGGTTTTTTAATCGCCTCGACCGATGTGGTGGCATACGTGGCTCAATGCGCGGTTACACACTTGTCGTCCAGTCTGCCGCCCACCGCTCTAATGTACTTAATGAGCGCTCTGGATTGGTGTGCTTTACCATGGCCGAAGAGGTTGCAATTGACAATGAATTACTAATTCACCTTGTACTAGAATGGCCTGAGCTCTGGGACAAAACTTAGGACACTTAACTTTTAGTTAGTTCACTTTTAGGAACGCAACAAGGAATGCATGGCATGAAGTTTCTCTACAACTTAAGAATGATTTTGATAAACTGGAAGACAGCAAAAAGAATGACTTCGGTAAGTATAAATAATGAATCACTCGTGTTTGGTGACCTGTGAAAAAATTCATTTTAAATTACTTTTTATAATGTTTTTACATCCATTAAATCCAAAAATAGCAACCTTTTTTTGTTAATTAGTTAATTGAAATTCATTTTATATTTAATAATATAAACTTTTTTAAATAAATTACAAAAAATTAAAATATAGTAGTTATTTAAAATGAAATTAATTTAAATTACATTTTTTTACGGGTCACCGAACGCGGAAGATGCCAAATAATATCATATATTTATTTCATGCTACTGGATTGACCTTAACAGCCTTGAACTTATATATTTTCTCTTTGCTATTGAAAATTAACCAACAAAGAACGAAATAAAAAATACAGACAACACCGTACAAACTAATTTATACTATATTACATAAATTAAAGATATTTAAGATCATTTAAATAGCATTCCAAGTAACAATTAATAGGCTTTCAGAACAAATTTTGAAATATAATATTTTTATTTGACATTTTTAAATTTTGAATGAACATAATACCTGTTAAATGCATAATTATACTAGTCAGTGAGATTAAAGTCTTCTTTATGTTGAACAGTATCTTATGTATTCACAGTTTATGTAGTTATGCTTACATTTTCTGCTTTCTCCTACAGGCCGTAAGAACTTTGACATTTGCCAGGGAATGCTACCAACACTTGACACGGAGTACTTGCTACTTACAGAGAATGTTTCTCACGTTGTTGGCTTTCAAACCTCCTCTTGTATTGCACGGTACCTGGATGTTTTCAAGTTCTGACATAGACAATGTATCCTCAACTACGTACCCATCTCTATCTCAAACATAATAATGGAGCACAATACAGGCCTTGACAATATCAATACAGGCCTGTATTCAACCGGACAATAATACAGGCTTTCACCGGTTGAATACAATTCCTCAGTTTAGTATTTTCCGTCGTATATGATTTTTCAGCAGGTTGTGAAGTTAGTCGAATGATGAGATTGACATTCTAAAATAATTGAAAAACTTTTCTTCATCGTTTCTTAACGCAGGAAACAAAGTGTAGAAGGCTCCAACTTCCTCTCTCCTCTGATTAATCGCATAAACCCAAATAATTCTATTTTTTCGCTTTCTCTGTAATCGACGACGATATAGCAATAATGCACGAAGTTGTTCTCGATTCGTGTTGCACAACACTTGTTTGTTACACGGAGGTCAGTGATCAAAGAGTGCAGTCTGTGCTAGACGGACATTTTACCGTCCAATGTGTAAGTACTACATTATGTTAGAGCGGCGACGGTAAAAATTCCGAACGGAAACAAAACGCCAAGTGTGTCACCGGCCTTACGTACAGCCTTTCTTTGCACTTCCTCGTCCATACAGCAGTGACTCCCCAGCTTAGCTTTTCATTATACTTCGACGATCTGTGCTCCTAAACTTGGTGAAAGACAACCCTGAGTGCCAAACTTGCTGCAACTCGGTACCTAGCTCAAAGTCAAGAGGAAACAATGAATTTAAAATACATCTACACTCTGTAGAATGTAAAATCCATCTATACTCTGCGCAAATGTTCTGGTAAGCCTCACACTCCGTAAATTGAATGCCTGAGCTTAACTTGAAGACTATTTTCGGTGTCGAATTGCAGTCCATTGGCATTGAAAATTAGGGAGTGGTTGGCACCATTACTATAGCAGAGTACCATATTGAGTAAGTTTAATAATCTCGCAGCTGTATTCCCTTCACTCACACTGAGAACAGGAATGCCTCGCTTCAGCTATTAACTTGGCATGCATGTCATTCAATTCATTCTTTGGAACGCGTTGGGAGTTATTGCACTCGTCACCATGAAGGAATAATGTTGTGAGAACATTAAAAATGTCAAGAAGATAAAAATTCGCGTAAAACAGTTTAAATTATTTCCAAAGCAGAAATATATTAAAAACATTTCACTATGCTAACCTTTTTTTGTTTCGCCATGAAAATCCACTTCCGAAGAATGAAAATTATTCTACGGCTTTGTATTTTGAGCTCCATCTTCTCGATTCATCCTTAGAAAGGAGAAGGGGCGTCCTGTGGGCTCCTGATCCTTCTTAAAATCCTGCACTACATAGATCTTTTAAAGACTGTTAGCTCACAACTCTACAAGCCTTCAGATATCCTTAACAAGCTTCAGCCGGCAGTTAGAGCTTGTGTATTCTCAATGGCCAGTCCTACATTAAATGTCAAGGCTTTGACCAAATCTTGAAGCCTTGAGGTGAGGATTAGTCAAGATACTTGTGACATTGAAGGTAGGTACTAAAAATTTTGGCAGATTAATTTCTATTTGAGGTTTTCTTGCGATACCGTCTATTTTGCACCGAGCCTGCGCTCCCCTACACCAGTCCAAGGTCGCGCTTCCTTTCAGTCACGGCAGCGGACTGAAGGTTTCTATATCGAGCGCCACCGTAGCACTGATACAATCAGGTCACGAAGAAACAGTGTGTGGGTCAGCACGCGTGTCAGTGTTGTCGTAAAACCGTCCTGATTCTAGATTTTTATACAATTTACGTCATCGAAGGCTCAAATCAGCTTGGCTACACTGCATACTGTAGGTGTAACTTAGCCAAGTTGACATAAAAGAACTTACGCTACTAGCTGCGCCACGACGGCTTCGTTCATTGTTTATGAGCATAGACGGTGTTTCGTGTGTGCTTAATAGAAGGCACTCGTATTTATGCGTGCAAAAAATTGCCAACTTCTGTTCTTTTGCCACCAGCAAGCTTATTAACTCTACTACAAAAATAAAGACTTAAAGAGTGTATTCATTGAATTATAGCACAAACACTAAAAGTCACAGACGTGCCCACTGAATTCAACATCAAATTTCAGCATGTATTTCACGGATTTCGACATGCATACTCAGAATTTTAATAAGCTTGCAGTAAATTTAAGGGAAGAAAGCACCCAAAATTCGAAAAATGGCTGAATTTTTGTTGTTATTCTCAAAAGCAAGACGAACATGTTAGGAAGCTTTTGTGAAAAAATTATTTTCGTACGTACGTACGACATAGTTCGTCCACTATGGAGGTTTGAAGTATGGGGGGGAGGGGAAGCGGCATTTTATCATGTTACATCTCCCTCTTGGCACTTTCTTCACGGCGCGACGTTGCCATGTCATCTTCTATATCTGTTTACTACTGTATAATGATTTCAAGGGTCATATCTGACCCAACCAATAATAATAAAGAATAATTGAGATTGTTTGTTCCTTTGTTTACCTGTTTTTTCCTTATTTTGGAGGATCGGAATGTGGGGTTTCCAAATGCATCTCCTACAGTTTTTGAGCTACAGTGATGATTTTGGTATTATTGGATGCGGAACGACGTGAGCTTTTCAAAACTTACGTGGCAATTCAAAATTCACTTTCGATCAAAAGTAGTGACGTCATAAAGTACGAAATTTCACGAAAGAAGACATGCCTTGGAATTTTTTATGTTTTTTTTTTCAACTTCAAACTAAAGTTTCGAGAATGCCATGTTAGTTTTTGGAATCTAAAAGTCTTTCGGCATTCAATGACACTAAAATCATCACTTTTACTCAAAAATTGTCGGAGGAGATGCATTTTGAAAAAAAAAACATTAAAATCTCGTTTTCTATGAATACCTCATTTTCTATGAGAAAATTGCATTATTTTATAGAAGACAAATGATTCCCAATTGCATTTCCTATCAGTATACCAAATTTCATTGCTCCAGATTCAATATTAGAGAAAAACTTCAGAAAAGAGATCTCTTCCCTTAAGAACGTATGCACTGAATTTCAGAGAATAATAATAAATTCTGAAACGTAATCACAAAATTATTGCGATTAAGCTCCTACTTTTAAAAGCGCGAGGTAGAAGATCAGTAGGTCCAGTCAAAAACATTGGAAACAGAATTGAACAATTTTGTGCATTCATAACAAATGCTTTTCCTGGACGCAAACCGCGTCCGGTAATTGAAGAAGTACGTGAAACATTCAATTTTTTTCTCTATCCCATTGAGAAATAAAATCCAGAAACCAATTCAATTTATAATAAGGATAAAACTATTTGATTGTGAAAACGGATGTTACATTTCAAATTCCAATTCATTACGCATCGAATGATACCGAAAATTGCGTATTTGTCCACCATTTGATTAAATGGAATGTTTTTTCGGGAAGGTTTTCTCCCGCCAACGCTGATGTTGGCCTCAATGACAGAGATGCAAGACACTCAACGTTGACGCATGACTTCAGGCACAAGCAATTTTCTTCGTCATTTTAATACGTGATAAACTGAGAAAATTTACCAAGGCGTGGAAGTTGGAAAAGAAACTATTTTATTTTTCCTTGAAAAATGGAAACAAGGAACGCGTTCAAAGTAAGCGACGTCGATGAGGTGAGTAATACAGCGATATTGTGCTTACGCTGCGTTTTGAGCGAGTGTTTGGGCATAAACTCCAGAAGTTGTGAAATATATGTTTAAGAAACAACAAATTGTTTTCAATTTGAAAAGGCATTCAATTCATTGCCGTAAATTTCTACGGAATCTAGTTGTATACAACTAAATTTATTTACTCCAGCAGTATCAGAAACATTGTTGTGCTCAGTATTACTACTTTCATTTTTTTCGAAAAGAAGAGCAAGCCCTCAACATTGCCCAAACACAGTGAGGAACATCGTTGAGAGCAACATTCCCCAGCCGCCACGGTGGCGAGACAGTCCGTGTTTGCAGAGGGCCTCGGCGCAAACATCCTCTTCTGCGGCACTCAGAACACGCCTGCTACTTACCTCTATGAGCACAGCTGCTCCGCTTACCACCGCCTCAACCCTTGAATCAACTCAGTGAATAACGCATGGCCCTCCATCCAGCCGTATGGATGACAAAGTAGCTATTACTCAGCATAATGAGTCAATATTGCTTGCTAAGCACCTCGGTGAACAATTGCTAGTCTGCCTGTAGCTCTGAGAACAATAGCGCCCATCTTCCCCTCATCTGAACCTTCGTTCCCCTTCTTCATTCTGAGTTCCCGCAGCACTCACCGAAAATAGCATATTATAATTTTTTACCTGATGTTATATCAATAATTAACAGAAATTATAAAAAGCCAATAACTTTCCCACTACCCTCTCCTTAGAGACATTTTCCCCGAAAGGGTTTCGGCGCATAGAAAGTCTTACTACTGAAAACCACCTAGCGTTAGAGGTAGACATCGTCAAAAACCAACACAGTCAACTTCGTAAAACTCGGGAGAAAAATGTTACTCCATTGAATTACCCTTCGATTGAGAGCTCACACACTGTTTTCCCCTATATTTCTTGAAAAATGGGATCAAAACATGCGAACGTTTCCTAACCTGAGCCCATTGTCTTGTTTCACCCTATAAAATCGGTGTACACTCTCTTGAATCTCTTATCAATCAGCTACAGTTTACAACTAATTTACCGCATAGAATAAATCATTCTAATTAATTAAATGTTAATGTTTGTGTGTTATTTTCTATTAAACAAAACTGGTAATAAATGATCTAGCTAGTAGTCTAATGTAAGTGAATAGAGAGAACAAGCTGTATCGACCCAGGCGTTATCTTACGGTAGAATCGGGCAGCAAGTTGCGGGATGCTGTCCAGTCACGTGAGCCTATCGGACCACGTCCCGCCCCACACGCGCCCGCACCTCAAACAACCATTATCGACTCTCTGGCACACACTCTTTCGTCGGTGACTTTCGTTTTCTTGATATAGCAATGTCGTGAGATTAGGGTCGACAGTTATTTATCACTTATGGGGAACAATAGTTGATGAACAATAACCAATGACCCTCGTCGATTTGATTCACATTCTTTCTTATGTCGTTATTTATAACCTTTCAGAACTGACAATAATGAGGCCGTTTTTTAATGTTACCACATATTTTGATCAAATCAATTGATTTCTCTTTTCTAGATCGATCATTTTGTTCCCTATCTAATATTGTAAGGTTCTTGATTAGCTTTTTCATATTCATTAACTAAAAAATCCCCTACACAGTATTGAAGCATCAAACAAAACCATTAGTGTTCATGCTGATCTACAAATACGTGCCCCAAAACAGAACCACGACCTGAAATATTCAAATCGACTTCTGGTCTCAAAAGGCGTGACGTGCACTTTGACAGCTGAGTAGAAGAATGACGTAAAAGAAGGGCTTATAGAGAGCACTTGTGTGTCCCAATATCTGACAAAGACGAGAAGACATCGACAACAAGCCTCTGAGCAAGCATGCAATAATCGATGGAGCCCTTGCCTTTCATGACGCTCTCTACGCCTCGCAACCTTTGCCATGCACGAGAAGCTTAGAAACTGGGGGCTGCAAAGTGACCAAGTTTGAAAAGAACCTCTGATGCACTATACTCGTAAATGCTTGATTCTAACGTGCGAAAGGATGATTTCAATGCTCCTACTCATTCACCTAAACTCAGTTTTTCATAAAGGTAATTTGAATTATTATTACATAAGATCGTTAACTTTAAATATTCACTGTCAAAAAATAGTTAGTGATAGTTCTGCAACAGTCAAATTATAAGAGCGCAGCCCCTAACCAGCATATGAAGCAGTTCACAAAAGAAAAAAATTGGGACATCACGGGAGCAATACAGATGACGAGACAGCTAACATAACTCACGAAACATTTGCTAAACATTCAGAAACTTTTGATAACATCGGAACGAGAAATTAATCCCTTTGAAATGCTCTCGGGAAATCGAACTCGACAGCGATTAGATTATGTATTTTAAATGCATAAATCATTCGGGCTCTAATATTTTGAATATGAATGTACGAGGAGTTCGCGAGACTCGAACTCAGGACTAGAAATTACCGCGCCAGCACGCTATCGACCGCGCTATCGATCACCCTAAAATGATGATCGAAGCCCAACAAAAGCAATGCTTGGCACAGCGAAAGCAGACGCGCACTGTCCCGACATATATATTTTATTCCCTTATGCGATAATTTCTAGTCCTGAGTTCTAGTCTTGCGAACTCCTCGTACATTTATTTCATTTGAAAACCTTGTGAAAGCAGTAGCTTCCCGTACCAGATTCATTTACTGTTTCTGGGGGTGACTAGACTTTGAACTCTCGATATTGTGAATATTTAATACGGATGCATTTCGCCTTGCTCTGCGGCACTTCATGAAGCCATCGTAGCTAATATGTCTGCTAATGAAACTGTCTTTAATTTGACTTCAATGTTTTCACGTTGAAATATTGACAAACGTGCTGAGGCCAGTAATTGAGGAGATATTTTAAATCAGAAGCTTTAACTTCTCTCATTTTCTGAGTCACTTCAAAAAAACAACGCGGTGAAGCGGTGACTAAGAACACAAGATTTATTCGTTTGTTGAGAGTAGGATCTCGTTCAATATGCATGTTTATGGATGGCATGATTAGACAAAGGGTTTGTACCTCGTTCAACATGTGATAGAAGAGAAAGAATCGAGATTATTGTTCAATGATTTTAAATTTTAATAAATGTAAAAAATTAATGCAGACGACAAACCCTAATAGAAGTATCAGTGATAAAAGGAAAATGAACCTCTTTGGGGCACCAAAATACATTCAAACTCAAGTTAAATTTGAAGAGTATATATAATGCTTGCAACTCTATATAACTCTCAAGAATATTGGGAAAAATATTACGCGAAATATTGCGAGCAAATTTTGAGATAAGAAGGAGAACCAACGTAAAAATATACATTTTTATTTATTTATTTTTTATGGCAAACGTCAGGCTTATGAGTAGATAGCTTTGTTCATATCTACTCATAAGCCTGACTTAAATAAAGACTTGAGTGCGGTGAAACTGAACATAGCGTCAACCTATTGAGTGTGTTTACGCGCGTCAGTTTGTTAGGTTCCCATGTGTAAATGTATGAATGCATGTACTGGTAAAAGGGTGAGTGAATGAGCCAATGAGAATGATCGTTTTTACTGTAGTTGAATTATTAGCAAGATTTCAGTTTTAAAGATGTTTGTTTGCTCATTTTTCGAACTTTTATGAACTTTCTGTATTTTAAGTTTTTTGATCTTTTTGATTTCTTTGTGTGTTTTTCAGCACTGAAGATGGAATTGAAACATTCCGAAACGTTTGCCATAAAAAAGGAATAAATAAAAATGTAAATTTTTACTTTGGTTCTCCTTTTTAACTAACGCGGGAGATTCCATAAGAATCGACCTGTTGGAAATATAAAATTTTGAGTAAATGAAATTGTAAGTATTTTGAGTAAATAAAACATATGATCGAATGTTACATACAATTACAGATTTAATCATCAATGTACTTTCCCTGATTATCTATGACTTCCTTCCATCTATTAACAAGCTTAGTAATACCATTATTGTAAAATTATTTTGGTTTAGATTCAAAGAACATACAAATGTCACTATCAACCTATTTCTGCGTTGCAAAGCTGTTTCTTCCAAATGATTTTATAAGCTAAGAAACAAATGGTAGTGTAAAGGAGCTGCTGAGTTTCCTTTCCTAAATTCATAAAACATGATGTGCCTCAAATAATTCTTGTGGACTTCCATATTAGCAAGATCTTTATCAAGTAAATTTTCATTTTATGCTCTGTTAAATACTATTTGACCAGCTTAAATGCATTGTAACATAAAAATAACTTTAAGCTCGATTAGACATTATAAAACACTTTAAATTTTGCTCAATTTAAAAAAAGGTGAAATTCGGACAGAACTTATGAGGTAACCTGATAGATGGGCGAGCTATTATACTTTGTAGGTTGACTGAATTCATGCTGAATCTACGCTAAACTTGTACTAAGTCTCACTTGAATCTGTAACGGGCACATGCTGAGTACATGTAGATTCTATGGCAAATCTATAAACGAATTTATTTTGAATCTAGTTTGACATAGTTTCAACAGCGTAGCTTAGCATGTCAGACCAATTCAAGAACAAAAGACAAAAGCCTTGTCGGAAACCTGAACAAACAAAAATAAGAAAAATTTCGAATACATCAAGGCAAATTTAACTCACTTGAAGAGATCTCAGGTAATTCACCACTCAGTAAGCAACAGCATGCAACAATCAGAAAAAATAGCGTCAGCCAAAAAGTTACTTCGTTCTTTGAATGTTATCTTTTCGAAATTATAAAGATCGTGTTTATATTCTTATCCTTTAAGCCCTGCATTCGGCACAGCGAGCATGTTTACGTCAGAGTAAAATACGCCTCGAAGTAGAGAAGTTCTAACATTTTTGCTTGCATTCGCGCCCTAGAAATGGTTGACCCAACAGAGCACTGTCGACATTCACAGAAGTGAAGAAACGAACAGAAATTACCCAATATCCATTGCATATATTCCTTTGAATTTCAGTTAATTTTTGCCTCTTCTGAAGTAAAAGAGCTTTAGATGTCGGTAGTACTCTGATTTCCCATTGTTTCAAGAGCTCGAACACAAGCGAATATTAAAACTTCTCAACTTCGAAGCTTGTTACTGACTGACGTAAACATGGTCGCTGTACCGAACGCAGGTTTAAGAGAATAAGACCATGAAAACGATCTTTAGGTTTCGAGAAGATGTCAGTCAAAAAATGAAAGATCTTTTATCCAACTCACTACCTAGGCTCGCTCAAACGGGTAAAATTAAATCAACAGCTTTGTGAACAGACTCGAAATACTTAAGAAATACCAATGAGGAAAGGAAATTTAAACTAACAGATTTTGAGCGATCTATTTAATAAATATTTGTGTAAAAGGCAGAACTATTTTGCGTGCCGCAGGTCACGCTGATTTCTGTACTACGAGCTAATGTAGTTTCCGTGCTGCCAGTTACGTTCGTTTCTGTACTTCAATAACAAAATTGTGTGCTAAGCTGGTTTCATTTTCAGTCATTGATTTCTGTGCCAGTCACTGGTTTCTGTGGTACAAACCCAGTTGGCCTTTGTGCTACAGTCTAAGCTAGTTTCTGAGTCATAAACTACTTTTGTTTCGATGCTGCAGCCCGCGAGTATCTGTGCTACAAGCCACGCTAACTTAATTCGGTGCTAAAAACTGTAGGACTGCTTGTTTTTAAAGTGTACAATCTCAGCAAGATTTCGGGCTAGTGGCCTAGTCAATATGTATGCTACCGGCTGTGCTAGTTCGGAGTTAAGATGATATCTGTGCCACATAATTAGCTGATTTTTGTGCTACAGGCTCTGCTAATTTTTGTGCTATCGAATAATCTAGTTTTTGAGCTGCAGGCTTAGCTATTTCAGTACTAAAAACTAAGGTTAAGTAGTGAACTACAGGTCAAACTGACAATGCGGTAGGCTCTGCTAATTAATACAAGACTGTGGCTGTATTTGCAAGGATCGAGAACACCAATACGCACTGAAGAAAAACAAGAATGTTCATTTTCTCATCTCAATTTAAGTGCTCAATAACCAACGAATAGTGTAGTTATATCGTCATGTAATGAAATTCTGATAAGCAGTTTTACTTCCACTGATGTTATGAAAATTACAACTTCCCGCGTTTTCCATTTTAGGTTCTGTGAAATTGTTTTGTGTAATTGTGATTTTGTGTCAAAGATTCAGAAAATAAATTTCACGGGAAAGAGATAACTGAGTTCGTCGAATGCCTTTTAGCACATTAGTCCACCTCTGCAGAAAGAAATAGCTATTAGTTACGAGCTAGCTGTTTACAAATGAAGCAAAAAAAAAATTAAAAAATAAGCAAAAAATTCGGACGATTCAAAAGATGACACTCATATTTCCGAAAAAACATTTCGTCATATCTTGTAGTTCAAGTTAAATTCAACAAAGCTTCCTCGCTCATTTAATAAATTGGAACTCCAGCATAGGAGTGAATAATTTTTTTGCCCCTTGGGTTAGCACTACGTATAATATTGTACATTTAGATTACTTCACGTTACTTTACTCGCTAATAACAAATTTCGATTTATTCCTTCAATATGTGAAAATTTATAGCAGCAATCGATGAATGGCCATGATGAACATCCCTGAGGAGCAGGAATTGGTGATTTCTGACGTCTGTGTGGGCAGATTAACCTACTTTTCTTGCTTTAGCCTGCGTGAATTTTGTTAGTTTCAGAGCATTTTACTCAGGGAAATAGACCAGTATATCTCCCATTGGACAGTAAGAAACGGATTAGGATTTATAACCCTGGTCCTGTAAGCCTAATAACCATATAGTAAAACCTTTTTCTCTATTTAAGCCCAACCAAAATAATTCAAATAATCTTAGCGTTATAATTCTTAGGAAATTGCAACTCATTTCACTATAACATAAGACTATCAAGACATAAAATGCTACATTCCGATGTCCCTGATATCATGGCAACTGAGACTGAGAAGATGGAAAATTAGCGATTACTCTGAGAAGTACAGATACATTCTAGAAACTCAACGTGTTATTGTCATATATTTTAAGAAGTAACTATTTCCACAGCAGAAAAATTAGAATATTTTCATCGTTGAATTTCCAGAAACAACATCTTCGTCTTCAAGCTTTATCTTCCGAGAAGAACGTGCGTTATGCTAAGATTTTCTTGTGTTTTTCTCTATTTACCCTAAAAGGTTTCTGCTTCTAAGTTGCACCATGCCTCCACACGGTTGTGCAAATGTGGCCTCATTCGAAGGCTGCAAAGAAACAAGTTTCTTTGCAGAAACAGGCTTCTATCAGGTTCAAGTATGGTTTGAGAGAATATGTCGGTCTTCAGGCCACTAAAGCCCACCTTCCAAGACTACTATAGGCCGGTAAACACAGTATTTGCCTCTGTCTCTGTCATGGCAATTCCTGGGCAAGTGGGTCATGCCCGAGCTAGAGAATCTCTGATTAGCTTAAAACCAGCACAACGAATGGCGGGACACTACACGGTCCTCGTCCTCCAACGTGAATAGTTCGCACGATTCCTGATCTGTTATCCTTTAACTCTCGTGTAGCACTAGCAGCAAACCCTGAATTTTTCCATTATCGAATCCAAATTCTGTTCTGAAGTTTTCTATAAAACAGAAATTACAGTATAGTAATTTTGCACTTACATATAGCTATATAAAAAATCGTCCACCCGATGTGGTGCTGTAATGCGACACTGATGCCGTCAGTATAGCAACGCGCAGCTAATGGGGTGCTTCATTGTAGCATTGATACAGTGAATGTAGCAGTTATTGCAGCTAATGGGGTGCTTATTGTAGCATTGATACAGTGAATGTAAGAGTTGCTGCAGCTGATGGGGTGCTGTAATGTGACACTGATGCAATCAGTATAGCAGCGCCTGCAGCCGATGAGTGTTGTAATGTGACACAGAGACAGAGTCTATACGTAGAGCAACGCTAACAGCCTGCACGCCGACATCACTGAACAAAAAGAAAAAGACAAACGAAACATTGTCAAAAAGTTGACACATAATTCATGCGAATTTCATTGCTTCTATAAATGTATCCATCCAAAGGCTCTTGATTAATATATGTCGTGATAGATAATATGATAGTCAGTCTATTGTAGGACAACTGATACAGTAACAGAAGAAAATACACTATACTCTGTTAAATAGTTTGGTCTCAGTTTGAATAAACTGTGGCACATGCTGGTTTTGGAAAAAAGAGGGTTGAGACTAAAAAAAGATTTAGAAGAAGTAAGCCTACAATAACATTGATTCTTGAAATTCGCTTTCACACATTGATAACCAATATACATATAATATATAATTTAAAAAACGATTGGCAAAAAACGATTGTGAAGGTGAGGAAAAATCGGCTGCTCAACGATTTGAAACAGTTTTCTCGCATAAACCCGCACACGAGTACATATACTAACAAGCGTGCACAATCGAGGCGTACGTGCTTACCATAAGACATATTTACAAACTTTCCGAAGGACATGACGTAGACAAAAGGACTCATTCATAAGCATAGTACGACACTGAAATCAGAAATTTGGTGGTATGTTGAAGCAAAGGACAGTTTGACTGCATTTAAGTCTTGATATAAGTTACCTTTATAGGCGGATAATTGGATATGAATAAAATCTTTAAAATCCGAAAATCATGTTTATTATTTACACCTAAAAAAATTTGTGTTTTTTGAAAGAATGATTGAAATGCTGATACCGATCTCTAATTGCTGAATGAGAGAGACAAAACAATACATATGAACACGCATTTACGCTGATGTAAACTTTGAGGTTATCTCATAATTCAATGAATGAGAACAATTAAGGTAAATGGTAGAAAAACGGTGGACTGCACAGTACCGCTATTTCTAAAACATACAAAATCAGAGCAAGCAGCAATCACTCGGCGCGTCAAATCCTCTTTTGAAATGTAGCGAGCTTATGCCCTAATATGATTTATTATGTATCTATAGGTGGCACATCCAATTTATAATTCAATTTTTGTTAGCAATACGATGAGTAAGAATCCTTGTCAAGTTTATTCACTATTTTAGAACTAATTGTCAACGCTCGAACTGATGACTGATATCGAAAACTAAGAACCGAAATTCCGTTTGTTTTGAATTCTTGTGATGGAAACATCGGTAGTCTAGGTAGACGTCCCTCCGTATTGTACCTTAAAGTTTTTCAGTCACTCGTTTCTAAAAATTATAACGCAATGAAACTTGGAGTTCAACTAAATAAGTGCAGAAACATATGCTGGTAAAAGTAAGAAGTTTCTACAAAAGAATCGTTATGTAGATTACAGAGCAGTATTCCACTAACTTAAATTTAAGTTCCAATGCCAAAAATCAATTCATCACCATAACTAAATTCTCTCATTTCAAATTAAAAGCTCCAAGTCTTCTACTGCGGATGTATTCATGCGTCCTGGCCAATTGAAGAAGTAAAGTAAGTCCACAGGGAACAAAAGTGGCTAAGATTACTTAAAGTCAATTAGAGATAATTTGATCTTCCAAGTATCTCTGGACTGTGAATCGTTTTACACTTTTCTAACTAAACAACACAGTAATTTAAACTTAATAATGAAGGAAAACCAAGGTTAACAATAACGTAATGCAATAACCAAGGTAATCAAGACCGTACTCAAGTCAACAAGGTAATCAAGCCGGAACTCAGGTCACCAAGGTAATCAAGCCGGAACTCAGGTCACCAAGGTAATCAAGACAGCTCTCAAGTTACCAAGGTAATCGCAAGAATACATCCGAGCATAGCTCTTGTCCCCCAGTGACGCTATCAAACGAAAAATTTCCAGTAATTTGTGAAGCTATGGGTCATTAATAGGGGTGGTCAAGATATGAGGGTCTCCGCCAGAAATAAACTGCGCCTGAATAAAAAATGCTAATCTCTTTCTGACACGCAAATCTGAGTGGAAGGTCACAGGGTGGACCTTGCCAAACACAGATGCAGCCTGCAATTCAATAGCAGCAGGTATGGGCCATGAAATACTGAGGAAATGATGTAGAAAATAATGTTAAGGTCCAATACAGTAATACTTGGATGCTGTAAAAGTAAAGGTAGAGTCTTGTACAATATCAAAGCCAATCAGTAAAATCAAGGACATTTGACTTCGAAACAGTTGTAATTTTTGGCCAAAATCATGACAGAATTCGAGTAGCAACACCGCACAAGACGAGGCTACATCTTTCAGGTATCAGGAAACGCAATGAAAAATAATGTTCGTCTGCGTTGATAGCATTCTATATACTTTAGATGTTAACGAAAATAAGTATTTTGCAATGCAAAGAACTTTGTGGTTCTTTGAGAGTGTAGAAGGGTAATTGGAAAACGTGTTGGCTTATCCAAACGGTTCACAAACAACATTATACCGCTGAAGAAGAAGCATAATTTAAAATGTTGTAGTTTGTAAAATATTAGAGCTAGAACGCTAAAATAGGTTTCATTGAAAAAAGCAGGATTTGAAGTTTCATTTTATTACAATCATTTCGTCTATATGGTATACTTTTTAAATAAATGTGGCATTCGTCTTTAAAACTTATGTTATCCACCAATGTTTGATCAGAACTGCTCTTGTTTTTTATTCTGAGGTACAAATGTTGAAACTTGCGCGCAGAAGACAAAATTGAATTATTCACTCCAATTAAACGAGTTACAATCCCTGAATTTAAACGAAGAAAGTTTAAACCTATCAACACATTAACCCGCTACAGGAATTTAATATACATTAATTACAAGGTAAACTACAAAGGGCAGGCGGAAAAGAAGTTAAAAATCTCATCGAATCATTACCCATTTTTAATATGCACTCTTCCGTGAAATGACATCAAATGATAAAAGTACCACAACTAGAGCGTGTACCGATTTCGGTGTTCAAACATAAAAATCTGCATACCGCACACGCGTGAGCTTCGCTATATGCAGTGCTAAAAATACGTACCTCGACGTGACATGAATTCTTTGAGACTCCTCTCGCCAAGAGTTTATTATTCACGAATTGAATTTTCATCATAGTGACAAACTGATCAATATTTTTTATTTTTAAATTAGTTCTTGGGAAATAAAGAACGACATAACTGTAGTATCACTGGTTCTTCGCAAGCTAATCTTAGTTTCGAACTCTTCAAGATGTTTTGCTACAGCAGGGTAATCGCATAGCAGTCTATAGTACTACAGTAGGTGTGTTTCATAGCCGGGCATTATTGAGAAAAAGTCTCTTCTTGATCTCAGGTCGGTGGAATACGAGCGGAAATATTAATAATTTTAAGTGAATTACATCTTATGAAGAACATCCTCCTGTCGACTACCTTTAAATTAAGTCTCTACCCTTACATACAGGGAAAATTCCAAAAATAATTCAAATTTCATTTTCGATTGTCACTTGTACACACCACCTCAAACAAGAGCAAAAACAGTAAAGACAAACGTTAAAAACAAAAATGCAGATATTTGGAGCAATTCGAATGCGAAAACAAGCTTATCGCTCTTTTATTTCGGTATTTCAGCGCAGCTTCAGACGCTCAGCGCTCTACACAGCAGAGCAGTTAATTGCTGCAGATCAGCCAAGCTGTTTCCTGTCTTCCTCATGCCCTTAGACGCGCAGCGCCTGTAAGAAATACTTCTTGTTCTCCTTAGATGCACTTAGAAGCGCAGCGTCTCTTGGAAATTCTTATCGTCTGCCTTAGATTAGCTTAAAAAATAGCGTCTCTAGGAAATCCTTACAGTCGTTTTTAGACGCTCTCAGAAATGTGGCATCTCTGTGAATTAGTTAGGGTCTTTTTGTACGCAGAGGTGATGCAGCTAACATGAGAGTTGCTGCGAAAAATAAATTAATGGCTCATGAGAGCCTCGCTTGACACGCATCCTAAAAAACGATACAAGGGTGGCCTTGAACGAGAGGAAATTTTTTCTGATTCAATCAATGACGAAAGATTATGATCATTTTAAGTCTATTACCCCACTCAAGTTATTCCTTGAACGAGAGCATAAAAATAATCGTTGAAAAATGTATCATAAAAATGAACGTTGATCTGCATGTCCTTGAAATATTTTTGTCTCGTGGGCAGTTCTTGTCTGCCCACGTGTTCTCCGCAGCGTCTTTATGAAGCAGTTGAAATTATTTTCGATCATATTCCCCGAAATCAATTGAATGATAAAAAACTTATATGTCTCTTCAGGCACAATGTTGCAATTTCAGCTATAATTATTTAATATTTACAATCCCTTGAACTGAGAGCAATAATAATAGAAATAAGATACTTAATTAATAAATTTTACTGCGC
This sequence comes from Morinoia aosen, assembly GCA_030386875.1. NCBI lineage: Eukaryota > Metazoa > Arthropoda > Malacostraca > Amphipoda > Talitridae > Morinoia > Morinoia aosen. Next base: position 29,406,859 of record CM059557.1, on the reverse strand, counting down.
ACGAGGAATGCCGAAATTTTTTCGATATCCATCTCAATGAAAGCTCGAGGTCGTTATATTCATCAAAGTTTTACCCGAAATCGCAAGCTCGGATTCTATGCCGAAGCGCCTCCAGCACACTCGGGTGCGGGTTATTTTATGATGGCTTTAAATTGCGATCGCTTCTGCGCTCCTGGCCGAGGGCTGCAGTTAGAACATTTGGATGCGTCCTAGTCTTTTATGGACACACAATTTAAGATGTGCTGTTCGTACGCTCTAATGAGAAGAGTAGATTTCACGCAATTTGTTCAAAGGTCATCATGAAATAACAGATTGAAGCGTTTCGTGGAAGGAAAAGCAAATGGCAATGGGAGGAAACTCTAAAACTATTATTAGGTGTTAAATTTTCATAAATATACTTTCATTAAGAAATGCGTCAGTCTCAGGACTGAGAAGTAGAGATCCAAAACTGTTCATCAACGGATAAAGTTGATAGATTAAAAAAATACAAACGCACACAAGATCAAAACAAGAAGCAACATAGAGAGAAAAAATTTTCTCGCTAACGTTTTGAGATTTGCAAACTTCATGACCAGAGCTGCGTTAGTAAAGAGACCAAACTTAATATTGAACAGACTCATGTATGGAATGCGCTCCAGAGTAGAGCTGGCTAGAGCTGATTGTGATGCTATTGCTGCGTAATGGCGGCATACCGAGGTGGGTGCGACGTGAGTCACCAGAGCATCAGGGATGAAATTCCGCCGCTGACGACAATCGAAAATGCCAAAAAATCCCCCAACTCGATCTTACCTTATAACTGCACCGCATGCTTGTATGAGTATTGTGTGTGCTTGTGTGCATGTGTATATGTGACAGTATTTTCGTCGTTATTAATCGTCTGTTTTGTACCATAAATGGTACACAGGTTTATTGTGGCGCATGTACTATCTTTTGTTTATGATGTATGCTCATCTACAAAAAATTATATTTTATTGCTTTACCTTCCCAGCGCTGATGATAGGATCAGTTAATTTCAAAATGCTAATAATGAACTTGGCCCTCATTACGTTAGTGTATCTTCTTAGCTTGAAAATTAGGTATTGAGTTACAAAGGCCCATTAGTTACAACAGGCATCTCACAATTCAGCTTTGAAGGCGTCCTCCTAATAATGTGGTGCCCTATGCACTGCGAACGTCTTCTGCTGGTGCTCGTGTGAATAAAACTTTTCTGCCCACTATTATTTTCTTACACACAATACATCACGGGAAATGCTATTTTCCATTGAGGACTTCGTTAATGACTATCTCTTCCTTTAACGGTTAACAGCTGTAACATTGTCATGCATAACCAGATATTTTCATCGTGTAAGCGTTCTTGTTAGAGAGGTATTTGTGTGAAGGAGCTCTCTACATAAGAGACAGTTTCATAAGATTCCGTAAAAAGATATCGATTATAAAACAGGTGCAAAAGTGTGTCTTTCTCTGGTGCGCTACCATCACGCATTGGATATTGGGATTACGTTCAAATATTTACAGTCGCATTTGTCGAGCATCATCGATTGAAGCCAGTCAGAGCAACGTGGGTTGTGGTTTTACTTCTTGGTGACTTGGTTGCTCAGTGCAAAATAATGCACGTATAAAATAGCACAGCCAGCAATGTCGATCAACTACGTTTGGTTTGACTAGGTCAATATTCTAACCCGTAACTCCAAGTTTTTTCGAATTTAGGTCGCTCCCACTCTAATGGTTGGAAAGTGTGCCGAACTTACCCTATCTGTGCCATACTTTCACTCAGAAAAACGTTTTTCAAATGGATATACCGGCAGATAAAAAGTATGAAATAGACATTAGAATATACGCCCTAGAAGGACAAATATCAGCAAAAAATGAATGGAACATTCATGCCATCGTTTCTTCAGGCCGAAATGCTGAAAGAAACTTAGTTCAGAGCCGCAGGAAATGAAACTCGGAGCAGTATACACTTGCGCTTCTTCAAATTGGAGGCAAGCAGTTTCCTTCAACTCTGATAATACCCACTGGTAAATTCTATAGAGCCTACTATATTTGCAACATAGAGTATTGCACAAGCCTCAAGAGTGGCAAGCTTTGAATTCTGCATAATTTTCAGTAACAGACTTCCTCTTATTCTGTGAGATCTTCAAAATCAGTGTTTCTTCAATTCCCAGCAGCCATCAGTACTACTGGGTGTATCTTTTACTTCTCGACTAGATTAGTAATCAATGATATTCTAGCTTCTGAATACAAATAACTAATGAATAAAAAGTGTTTTTAGGTGCACATTTCCATCAACAAAATAATATTTTTCTTTCCATTGATCATCGATCAGAATCAAAAACCCTTCAAATCACTACAACGTGGCTTCAATGTAAAATCCAAAGCAGTAGCGAAAATTTAAAATGCTCTAAATTTGAGTGAGTTTGAGCACTGTGTCGCCTTCGTGAGTTGCAGTACTTTGACCGGAGTTCCTGCCGAATTGAACTCTCAAAATCAAGGGCACCAGGCAGCCTGTGCGTGAATGCGAGGGAGAGTTGCACTCGTCGTTCGCGAGTCTCAAGCATGGGCGAGCATGGGTCTCAAGTAAGGGTTAAGGGTGATGCTATTCGTTTTTAACGAGACCGATTGATCAGCAACCGTCACCACATGGGCCAGGTGAGTGCAAACTAGCAGAGCCAAGAAGGCCCGAGCAAGCTGCCCAGGACCTGTCAGCTAAAGAGCACGAGAGTTTGATAAGCTCAAGACCTTCTATAGGAGGGGCCAGGTGTTCACGAGCCCACCATAGACCTGTTCCTACAGGGACCAGGTGACCACCAGCAAGTTTTGATTCTGCCACCACAGGGGATAGGTAGCTGCCAGCAAACTTGGACCTACCACTTCAGGGGCCATTAGGCTACGGATAGACTTTGGTTCTATCACTGTACAGCAAGCAAGTGGTTACGAGTACGAGACTCGCACACCTAGGACTTCGAAAAATGGACCTCCCTTTAAAAAATATGAGTGAAAAATTCGTGATAATTGTGGTCAGTGGTGAATAAAGAATTTAGGAAAATCGCTGTTATTTTCTAAGTTAGTTCACATGCACGGGGTTCAACGATGCCTCCTACCACCTATATCCAAATTATTGCATGAGGCAAAATAAAACATACGCGCTACAGAACCATATTTCTGCAGAAGTACAGTATCACTTGAATTCTGGAACGCAAAGGCTCGCCTCCATCGACAAAACGATTCTATTATGCTTGATTGATCGACATTATGCCTTAAAGACGCTGTGCCATCCAGACACAGAGAAATGAAAAATTAGGACCATCTTCACGCACAAATACCGAAAAGTGGGATTGTCCAGGCACATCGTGATTCACAAAAACTGAAATGTCTCAACACAGTAATCCAGAATCACTGGACCGTCTCGACACTGAGGTGCTGAAACACTCAACTGCATGCCAACAACCACTGAAAAACGTAATCACCTCTTCTCCATGACTCTGCAAGTGCTGAAACACTCAACTGCTAACAACCACTGAAAAACGTAATCACCTCTGCTCCATGACTTTGCATCACAGAACCAGGTCACGACACAAGGCCAAGCAGAACCAGATGCAGGGCCAACAAAGGCCCGCTGCTGAGCTAGGCCGGCAGGACTCACCAGCGGAAAGTGTGAGACGAGCCCTTCGTCGCACGTCGCGCTGGCTGCAACTGAGGGCACTTCCTGAAGGGCACCCTGGCCCCGCCGCCGCTGGTTTGGTCCTGCCACCGCTGCTGGTTGTGGTAGGGCCGGGGCTGCTGATGGTGCCACCAGCGCTGGTTGTGGTGGGGTCAGGGCTGCTGATTGTGCCTCCGGCGCTGGTTGTAGTGGGGTCAGGGCTTTTGATGTCGCCACCAGCGCTGGTTTTGGTGGGGCTAGGGCTGCTGATGGTGCCACCAGCGCTGGTTGTAGTGGATTCAGGGCTACTGATGGTGGCACCAGCATTAGTGTTCATGGTGCCAGAAGACAGGGCTTCCTGGCTGGTGGTACGCTCAGGGCCAACATTGGCTGGGCCGTTAATGCTCTCCGTGGCAGAATCTAAGTCACTTCCCCCGGCCGTAGTACCGCGAGCAGCAGGAGGTGTGATGGTGTGGATGTTGAGATTATCGTTAGCTCTAGTTTTAGGGTGGTTAGCAACACTTGTACTCATGCTCGTATAGGTGGTGTGAGGGCTGCTGCTAGTGTCAGGGGGAGGTGATGGTACAGTGCTGGTACTGCTGTCACTAAGTGTAGCAGTGCTGACGACAGTGAAGGTTACACTACCTGCACTGTGGCTGACACTACCGATGCTTGAATTGCCCGCGGGACCGCCTGATGAGGTATTGGTGGGTGACGCGGGCGGTGGATCACTTCCGTCTGAGATTGAAGGGACTGAGGTTGCAGGAGTTGCATCCGATGGAGAGTCTCCAGGTTTATGGAAAGACATCGCGCATTCGACTCAAGCACACGTAAAAATTTTCACATATGGAATGGACATGAAGATTTATGCTGTTGAATGGACATAAAGTTTTCAGGTGTTCTGAAAACTTTGTGAAAACTGAAATGGACACAAAGTGTTCTGGGATGGAATGGACATGAAGTTTTTCGGAGCCCTGGAGTAGTTAGTTAAACAGGCATTTTGAGGCTAAAGTTAAAGAAACTCATTGAGGTCCCAATTGTTTTTTTTCATCTCGACGTCCCCAACTTTCAGTGTCCTGAACCAATTTGATCAAATACTTGTTGTCAGAGTTGATGAACTCATATAAAAATGTTGGTTCTCAAGTTTGTTCACATCATCAGACAACTTACATCAAAGTCATCTATCTCATTACAAGCTTAAGAATAAATTGAACATATTGTATTGAAAACTTGATTCAAAATGCACATAATTCCTCGGGATAATTCTTGAATTTAGCTTTTCATTTGGACGTCCTATTAGGAAGTGTCGTCTACAACCACAACACCAGGAGGGAGGGGGGCTGCATCAGAAATTTTGCAGCGAATCATCCGTCACCATCATCAGGTCGAGTGTAACCAGCTTTGTAAATATTGCCAGTTCACACAACGCTGGAAATAAATTTTAGCACTGCTCCCTTCACAAAGTTAGTGACATCATTTTTTTAATGATATTGATATCTAAGCGAATTCATAGCAATCATTCAGCAGAACCTGATGAAAAAAAGAATGAAATTATTTAGCCACATTTTTCTGTCATTTTATTGCACTCTCTGCAATCACGTTCAATTTTTCACGTGCCAAGTTTTAATTTCCATCACTGGTTTTTTTCGACAGAAAAAACTTTTTGTTAAGCAAAATTACCTTTATATTCGAAGATAATAGCTCAATGTTTGTGCCTGCCTACCGAAATCCTTCTAAAAAGCTACGTGGGCTCCACAGCAACTTTGCGCTAGGTCTAGTCAAAGAAATGTCGTTCCTTAGAATGAGTTGTGAATTCGTAGAAACATTCTCCTGAAAAGTTAAGTTATGTTTACCTGGAGATTTAAAATTTTACTCCTCATGAATCTCATGAATATGCTTATGCTGTGCTTAGATTTATGCACATGAGCATATGCACATTTGAAAATATCCCTATGTATACATCGACAGTTACAAATTATTGAGCAATATGGACACACTAATCTACCGAAAACTACTTTTAGATATAATTGGAGTATATGGATGAGCTATAATGGTACCTATGACGTGTACATAGGTACCAGTTTAAATAACGCTGGAAATAAATTTAGGTACTGAATCCGTTTTTAAATCCAGTATTTTGAAATTCAGTAAGGTGGAAGCGATTTCATGCAAAACTGCAAAATAAAATTGATATCCGCATATGCGGGTTTCTTTCGAAGCGATTTTCAAAATGCACTGTGATTATTCTTGATGGTACATTTTTCCAGTGAATCAAGCTTGAATTCAATTTTCGATGGGCTCTGCTCGCTGCAGTAACAAGCCCAGAAAGATTGCCCGTTCCGAAATCGGAATCTTATTCATGGATTCTCACTTCAACTTCCGTCACGAATAGATTTTGCTTTCAACTTTGAGATTAAAATTCATGGCAAGGTTTTTTTCCACCTTGAAATTTTACGTCTGGAATTCTGAAGCCTCATGAGCTTACTGGAATTTTTTTGACTTGTTCGTTGGGATTCGGGAGTCCAGAGTCCAACTGCGTAAACATTCACTAAACGCACGATGTGTGCATTTGAGAGTATTGATGGGTTCTCAAAGCTTTATTTTTGCTTGTTTTGTTTTTATAGCAGCCCAGAACTTGTCATTACAGGGGCCAGTGATCACTACAGGTGCCAGGGGTCACTATAGGGGCCAGGGGTCACTACAGGGGCCAGGTGTCACTACAGGGGCTAGGTGTCACTACAGTGGCCAGGTGTCACTACGGGGGCCAGGTGTCACTACAGGGGCCAGGGGTCACTACAGGGGCCAGGTGTCACTACAGGGGCTAGGTGTCACTACAGTGGCCAGGTGTCACCACGGGGGGCAGGTGTCACTACAGGGGCTAGGTGTCACTACAGTGGCCAGGTGTCACTACGGGGGCCAGGTGTCACGACAGGGGCCAGGTGTCATTACGGGGGCCAGGTGTCACTGTAGGGGCGAGGTGTCACTGCGGGGGCCAGGTGTCACTACAGGGGTCAGGTATCACTACAGGGGCCAGGTGTCACTACGGGGGCCAGGTGTCACTGTAAGGGCGAGGTGTCACTACGGGGGCCAGGTGTCACTACAGGGGCCAGGTGTCACTACGGGGGCCAGGTGTCACTGTAGGGGCGAGGTGTCACTACGGGGGCCAGGTGTCACTGTAGGGGCGAGGTGTCACTACGGGGGCCAGGTGTCACTACAGGGGCCAGGTGTCACTACGGGGGCCAGGTGTCACTGTAGGGGCGAGGTGTCACTACGGGGGCCAGGTGTCACTGTAGGGGCGAGGTGTCACTACAGGGGCCAGGTGTCACTACGGGGGCCAGGTGTCACTGTAGGGGCGAGGTGTCACTACGGGGGCCAGGTGTCACTACGGGGGCCAGGTGTCACTACAGGGGCCAGGTGTCACTACGGGGGCCAGGTGTCACTGTAGGGGCGAGGTGTCACTACGGGGGCCAGGTGTCACTACGGGGGCCAGGTGTCACTACAGGGGCCAGGTGTCACTACGGGGGCCAGGTGTCACTACGGGGGCCAGGTGTCACTACAGGGGCCAGGTGTCACTACGGGGGCCAGGTGTCACTGTAGGGGCGAGGTGTCACTACGGGGGCCAGGTGTCACTGTAGGGGCGAGGTGTCACTACAGGGGCCAGGTGTCACTACGGGGGCCAGGTGTCACTACAGGGGCCAGGTGTCACTGCAGGGGCGAGGTGTCACTACGGGGGCCAGGTGTCACTGTAGGGGCCAGGTGTCACTACGGGGGCCAGGTGTCACTGTAGGGGCGAGGTGTCACTACGGGGGCCAGGTGTCACTACAGGGGCCAGGTGTCACTACAGGGGCCAGGTGTCACTACGGGGGCCAGGTGTCACTGTAGGGGCGAGGTGTCACTACGGGGGCCAGGTGTCACTGTAGGGGCGAGGTGTCACTACGGGGGCCAGGTGTCACGACAGGGACCAGGTGTCACTACGGGGGCCAGGTGTCACTGTAGGGGCGAGGTGTCACTACGGGGGCCAGGTGTCACTACAGGGGTCAGGTGTCACTACAGGGGCCAGGTGTCACTACGGAGGCCAAGTGTCACTACAAGGGCCAAGAGTCACTACAGGGGCCAGGGGTCACTACAGGGGCCAGGTGTCACTACGGGGGCCAAGTGTCACTACAGGGGCCAGGGGTCACTACAGTGGCCAGGTGTCACTACGGGGGGCAGGTGTCACTACAGGGGCTAGGTGTCACTACAGTGGCCAGGTGTCACTACAGGGGTCAGGTGTCACTACAGGGGCCAGGTGTCACTACGGGGGCCAAGTGTCACTACAAGGGCCAAGAGTCACTACAGGGGCCAGGGGTCACTACAGGGGCCAGGTGTCACTACGGGGGCCAAGTGTCACTACAGAGGCCAGGGGTCACTACAGGGGTCAGGTGTCTCTACAGGAGTCATGTGTCACTACAGGGGCCAAGTGTCACTACGGGGCCAAGTGTCACTACAGGGGCCAGGTGTCAATACAGGGGCCAGGGGTCACTACAGGGGCCAGGTGTCAATACAGGGGCCAGGGGTCACTACAGGGGCCAGATGTCAATACAGGGGCCAGGGGTCACTACAGGGGCCAGGTGTCATTACAGGGGCCAGGGGTCACTACAGGGGCCAGGTGTCAATACAGGGGCCAAGTGTCACTACAGGGGCCAGGTGTCAATACAGGGGCCAGGGGTCACTACAGGGGCCAGGTGTCAATACAGGGGCCAGGGGTCACTAAAGGGGCCAGATGCCACTACAGGAGCCAGGGGTCACTACAGGGGCCAGATGCCACTACAGGAGCCAGGGGTCACTACAGGGGCCAGATGCCACTACAGGGGCCAGGAGTCACTACAGGAGCCAGGGGTCACTACAGGGGCCAGATGCCACTACAGGGGCCAGGTGTCACTACAGGAGCCAGGGGTCACTACAGGGGCCAGATGCCACTACAGGAGCCAGGGGTCACTACAGGGGCCAGATGCCACTACAGGGGCCAGGGGTCACTACAGGAGCCAGGGGTCACTACAGGGGCCAGATGCCACTACAGGAGCCAGGGGTCACTACAGGGGCCAGATGCCACTACAGGGGCCAGATGCCACTACAGGAGCCAGGGGTCACTACAGGGGCCAGATGCCACTACAGGAGCCAGGGGTCACTACAGGGGCCAGATGCCACTACAGGGGCCAGGAGTCACTACAGGAGCCAGGGGTCACTACAGGGGCCAGGTGTCACTACAGGGGCTAGGTGTCACTACAGTGGCCAGGTGTCACTACGGGGGCCAGGTGTCACTACAGGGGCCAGGGGTCACTACAGGGGCCAGGTGTCACTACAGGGGCTAGGTGTCACTACAGTGGCCAGGTGTCACCACGGGGGGCAGGTGTCACTACAGGGGCTAGGTGTCACTACAGTGGCCAGGTGTCACTACGGGGGCCAGGTGTCACGACAGGGGCCAGGTGTCATTACGGGGGCCAGGTGTCACTGTAGGGGCGAGGTGTCACTGCGGGGGCCAGGTGTCACTACAGGGGTCAGGTGTCACTACAGGGGCCAGGTGTCACTACGGGGGCCAGGTGTCACTGTAAGGGCGAGGTGTCACTACGGGGGCCAGGTGTCACTACAGGGGCCAGGTGTCACTACGGGGGCCAGGTGTCACTGTAGGGGCGAGGTGTCACTACGGGGGCCAGGTGTCACTGTAGGGGCGAGGTGTCACTACGGGGGCCAGGTGTCACTACAGGGGCCAGGTGTCACTACGGGGGCCAGGTGTCACTGTAGGGGCGAGGTGTCACTACGGGGGCCAGGTGTCACTGTAGGGGCGAGGTGTCACTACAGGGGCCAGGTGTCACTACGGGGGCCAGGTGTCACTGTAGGGGCGAGGTGTCACTACGGGGGCCAGGTGTCACTACGGGGGCCAGGTGTCACTACAGGGGCCAGGTGTCACTACGGGGGCCAGGTGTCACTGTAGGGGCGAGGTGTCACTACGGGGGCCAGGTGTCACTACGGGGGCCAGGTGTCACTACAGGGGCCAGGTGTCACTACGGGGGCCAGGTGTCACTACGGGGGCCAGGTGTCACTACAGGGGCCAGGTGTCACTACGGGGGCCAGGTGTCACTGTAGGGGCGAGGTGTCACTACGGGGGCCAGGTGTCACTGTAGGGGCGAGGTGTCACTACAGGGGCCAGGTGTCACTACGGGGGCCAGGTGTCACTACAGGGGCCAGGTGTCACTGCAGGGGCGAGGTGTCACTACGGGGGCCAGGTGTCACTGTAGGGGCCAGGTGTCACTACGGGGGCCAGGTGTCACTGTAGGGGCGAGGTGTCACTACGGGGGCCAGGTGTCACTACAGGGGCCAGGTGTCACTACAGGGGCCAGGTGTCACTACGGGGGCCAGGTGTCACTGTAGGGGCGAGGTGTCACTACGGGGGCCAGGTGTCACTGTAGGGGCGAGGTGTCACTACGGGGGCCAGGTGTCACGACAGGGGCCAGGTGTCACTACGGGGGCCAGGTGTCACTGTAGGGGCGAGGTGTCACTACGGGGGCCAGGTGTCACTACAGGGGTCAGGTGTCACTACAGGGGCCAGGTGTCACTACGGGGGCCAAGTGTCACTACAAGGGCCAAGAGTCACTACAGGGGCCAGGGGTCACTACAGGGGCCAGGTGTCACTACGGGGGCCAAGTGTCACTACAGGGGCCAGGGGTCACTACAGTGGCCAGGTGTCACTACGGGGGGCAGGTGTCACTACAGGGGCTAGGTGTCACTACAGTGGCCAGGTGTCACTACAGGGGTCAGGTGTCACTACAGGGGCCAGGTGTCACTACGGGGGCCAAGTGTCACTACAAGGGCCAAGAGTCACTACAGGGGCCAGGGGTCACTACAGGGGCCAGGTGTCACTACGGGGGCCAAGTGTCACTACAGAGGCCAGGGGTCACTACAGGGGTCAGGTGTCTCTACAGGAGTCATGTGTCACTACAGGGGCCAAGTGTCACTACGGGGCCAAGTGTCACTACAGGGGCCAGGTGTCAATACAGGGGCCAGGGGTCACTACAGGGGCCAGGTGTCAATACAGGGGCCAGGGGACACTACAGGGGCCAGATGTCAATACAGGGGCCAGGGGTCACTACAGGGGCCAGGTGTCAATACAGGGGCCAGGGGTCACTACAGGGGCCAGGTGTCAATACAGGGGCCAAGTGTCACTACAGGGGCCAGGTGTCAATACAGGGGCCAGGGGTCACTACAGGGGCCAGGTGTCAATACAGGGGCCAGGGGTCACTAAAGGGGCCAGATGCCACTACAGGAGCCAGGGGTCACTACAGGGGCCAGATGCCACTACAGGAGCCAGGGGTCACTACAGGGGCCAGATGCCACTACAGGGGCCAGGAGTCACTACAGGAGCCAGGGGTCACTACAGGGGCCAGATGCCACTACAGGGGCCAGGTGTCACTACAGGAGCCAGGGGTCACTACAGGGGCCAGATGCCACTACAGGAGCCAGGGGTCACTACAGGGGCCAGATGCCACTACAGGGGCCAGGGGTCACTACAGGAGCCAGGGGTCACTACAGGGGCCAGATGCCACTACAGGAGCCAGGGGTCACTACAGGGGCCAGATGCCACTACAGGGGCCAGATGCCACTACAGGAGCCAGGGGTCACTACAGGGGCCAGATGCCACTACAGGAGCCAGGGGTCACTACAGGGGCCAGATGCCACTACAGGGGCCAGGAGTCACTACAGGAGCCAGGGGTCACTACAGGGGCCAGATGCCACTACAGGGGCCAGGTGTCACTACAGGAGGTAAGACACTGCGTGAAAGCAGGCCGCAATGCTGCCGTGTCGTCATAGCGAGAAGTGTCGTTAGAAAATTTTTACTATGTGAAATTCAACTGATGAGAAGTACGAGATCTACTATACGATTTATATATTTACCGAGTATAAAACTGATTTCAAAATTTTCAACTGTTTCATATGTATTCAGAAGCAGAGGTAGAAATTTTAATGACACATTAAGAGGAGAAAATTTTATCCGATTCATTAACACTGTACGATGTTTCAACGAATTATTTTTTTTGGGCGCATGCACTGAAATTAACATAATGGAAATCAAAGGTTTATTTTTCTTGTTTTAAATGCAAAGTGCAAAGATTTTTCCATTTTTTTCATTTTTACGTTTAACATACGTCGTTAATTATTATTTTTAACATTCCTTTTCGTATCCCTGTACAACAAGTTTGTCATTATTTTCAATGAAATTAAAAAAATATTGATACTAGAGATTTATCTTTCTTTTTTCAGTTGAGAATCACTGCTTCATAGTATTGATCGCTTTGATTTTGCATGAGCAATCGTTTCAATCATTCCGAAACACCAAGACGGAAGAAAATAAGCGTTCAAGACACTCATGACATGTTTGAGACGTCGCCGTATTCTTTGCAGCGAGAAAGATTTATATCATTGTCAGTGAGACTTGTTTTCTTATTAGAGTTTTATTCATTTTTTGCCAAGACACGACGTTTTACTGCGGTGTCTCGTAAGTTTCATCAGACCGAGGCCAGAGAACTCCTCACACGACTCGCAGGTCTTTCTCAGTAAATCAAATATGCGCGATTGTTCTCATATTTCCGAGGGCCTCAAGTCATATTTCGAGAGGTCCTGCCAAAAATTCTTCGGCTTTGCAAACCGTCTTCGTCCGGAGTACAAACAATTTTAAGGATGAGTGCAATTTTCCAGGAGGGAGATGAAATCCACTCATGCCGCGCACTGCGAAGCAGAAGGCTGTTCTGCCAGTCAAATTAGACGGTGGTCGTCTGCCGTTGTTTTCGCGAACCCAAATCTATGGTAGTAAACATTTGACTAGCTTTGTTGGAAAAATTACAACATTATCCGTAGAGAGGGGATTTTCCTTACAAGATAAAATGAATGTAAGTTTTCGCACCAAGTTAATATACAAAATTTTCAGGTGTTTTAATGATTTTATCAGTATTTTTCTGCAGTAAAACATCGTCTGTTTACGGGACGCTGCGTCTCGTTATGTCGTCAACTCTCCAACAAATATTGCTTTGGGCAGGGAAATGTGCGCCTGTGCCAGATTGCGATCTTTAATAGCCATAAAGGCTCTGATTTCCTCTCTAAATGTTTTTCTAACAGACAGAGCAGTGAAGATCAAGGAACCTAAAGACATGAAGTAGAAAAACAAGCCTATAGCGAAGAGAGTCCTTTTAAACATTAATGCTAAATGATATAAGACCAGTGAAAATTTCATTATGAAATTGAACGGTAATGGCGATACGTTAATCCATCTATAACCAAATTATTCATATTTAATTGCACAAGGTGGTAAGACAACACGCCTCTCGTTTTCATTTAGGTGGCCAGACTGACTTTGGAAACTGGTTGGGTTTAAATTTTCTTTTTCCAAATACAACGTTCCCTAAAAACGTACTCCGTATCGGATAATTATGCTATTTGTCTGACATTTCGTGCTCGTTATTGCTAAATTATATTTGGAAAAGGCCAAACTTGAAAATTAACCCACAAATCGACGCGCATGTAGCAAGCGTGCGCTCAATGTACAGTAAGTGTAGCATGAATACTCGGCCTGAGCTGCGGAGCATGGAGACTCGGCCTGCAGCGGAGTTGCGGTCGAGCAACTCGGTGCAGGCCAAGTGCTGCTTTCTTGCTTTCTTCAGCTTTGCATACAACAAAACCCACTGAATGGTAACAGGGTGAATTGAAGCTGCAGCGCGACACAAATTTTTGTGTGCGGTTATCATTAAACGTATTATAATTGAGATTTTACCATAATAAAAGATTTTTTCACGTGGTTAAAATGACGAATATTTTACTGATGTTCACGTCGAATGAAAACATTAATCCCCGTATAGGCCCATGACCTGGCTTGTGAACGTTTCCACACATTTTTGAAAGCAACGTTTTTCAGAGGCATTCCTTTGACAATTTTCTTTTTTGAAAGTTGTAGTTCGTTGCGATCTAATACACTTTTCTGTAGAAATACACAATAGGTACACAATAAAAACAGAAAACTATTTACATTGAAACTTGAGGCATGGACCCGTAATGTTAAGTTTGGTTGTGTTTCTTAGTTTGTGGTCATAGCATAGCCTGTTGCCAAGTCCTTGGCCGTACTTGATCACTTTATCCAATTCTTGACAACAGCACGACATCTTACGCAAAACACAAGCGAATTACACTTACAACTTTGTTCTGTGCTCGCACATAAGCTAGTCCAATTCTAGTATTGTATGCACCAGTATTTTTGCACGTCTCTGAATACAAATAACTCTCTCCTTAGTCATGCGCTCATGCACTGCACACTTAAAGGGTCTTTTTGCACCGGTCGTCCAGAAGATGAAAGTATGTTCGTGTTCCGACAGTATCAAAATTTTCGCACTTTTTCAAACTTCACACAAATGTAGAATTTCTTCATCAACACTCGAAAAAATTCCGCCAGTGTTGGCATCCTGCATAACTTCCAGGAGCGTTGCAGACAATTTTGTTGACGTCACAAAAGTTGGAGAGCAGTTACCAGCCTGGAGCAGGTTGCCAAGCACAGGTCTGTCTTTCCAAGTGAGGCTCGGCGTGTCTGTAGGAAGAAGGAAACCAATTACAAACTTGTACGCAAACTACCGCAATTAAACTCTTCACAAACTGCCCTGATTACCTCACCTAGAGCCGGATCGTTTTTTTTCGAGCTACTCAGGTTTGGCACCCTGAGAAAAGGCTCGACTGTTTCAACTAACCGAGCACGTTCGATCTTACTTTCGTCTACACAAACTCTGTTTAACACGTGCGTAAAAGACGTTAACCTCAATGAAAATAAATAAATAATGTAAGCAAAAAATATCACAGTAGCTGAACAAGACTGAGCTTTGAAACATATTAATGAAATTATCGTTCTAAATGAAGACAAGCAATTTTGAAGAATGAATCACATTTACGAGGGATTAAAACTAAAACTATTTTAAACTGATATGCAATCCGCTATTAAAAACACGACTTTCAGTTTGAAGCATGTTTTTCATGAAAATCTATTTCAGTTGAAGAAACATTAAAAGAAAGTAAAACTAAATGAAGCACAATCATTTCTGGAAATTCTATTACTTTGTTAGGGACATAATATGTCGCTAAAAGTGACTGAGAAATATATCCAACATTTCATTACTAAATTACTGAGAAGCGCCACATCTTTTGAGTTATGACAGGAGTTGCTTCTGGCCAGTAAAACTATCCGTACTTTAAAGCCTGAGTTTTCTCATTTAATTATGACTACTGTCGTCCTCATTAACTTTCATCGCGTGAGTGCAATGAATCCTCAACACGCACGAGTCACGGAGCCTGAACATAAACTCCACTACGAATTTTGTTAACTCGTAGAAGTGGCAATGTAGCACGGAACTTGGCTCGATCACTCATGCAGGTCAGAGGTTTTGGACAACATCTATACATGTTAGGCCCACGCCGCATCAAAGATCTAATGTTCGCTGAAACCGAGGTGAGACCTGCATTGATGGTGCGGACTTGTTGCATCCGTTTGTCAGTAATTTATTTATTGATGTCATCTAGTTTTACCCTGAATTATTTTAAATTATTCGTTCATTTTGGTGTATATGATTCATGCGTACAAACCCTTCTCTATTTGAGCTGATGGAAATTCCAACCAGCTGTCCAAAATGTGCATCGCAGTTTCGTTTCTAACTGAAGAACTGACGAGGTTCTTCATCTGTAAACTTTTCGTTTTCAAATCAGCCAAATTTCTTATCATAAGAGAAGGTAGCCATGCACAAAGCAATCAGTTGAAATGAATTTTAAAATGTTCATCGTTGGATTTATTTGATCCCTTTGGAGGGTTCACATACACAGCTCACATTTTGTTTAGCACTTGCTTACAATTTTAGGTTGTGTTTATGCTTAGTTATGATTACAAAATAATAATAATAATGTTCATTAACTTATCAAAACTTGAATTTTGGTAGATTTGCGCAAGATTTTTAATTCAAATAAAACTTCACTGGTAATTTTTTGTATATGATAATATTAAAAGCTCAAACATATATATGAAATATTTGTAAGGTATTACATAAAAAATGTATACCAACTATATTCATTGATGCCTGAAAAATAAATCAAGGTTTCTGAGCATCGGTTCTAGGATTAGGGATACAAAATGTTATTTATTGCCTTTTCTAGTAAAACAAAATTGTTTACATTTTTGACAGCCCCTGTTATGTTAAAAGTAATGGAGAGAGTTGGTTTTCATTTTTTTGTAATACCTCTATTACCAACGATCCATTTGATTCCCTGGTGTAACATATTGTTCCAAAACTAATATAATGCACAGATAATCGAATGGTACACATATAAGAATCCGTAACAACATGAAGAAATTTCATTTTATCCCGATATAACACAGTACAAAGAGTTATCTATTTTTCGTATGAAACATTTCCTACAACAGACATATGAAAAAAGTGCTCAGCAATACAACTTGATATACGTGTTCTATACTACAAGATACTCAATGATTACATTCATGCTAACTACAGACAAAAAGTTCTACGTTTACGAGAAAATAGGAAACATCTCTAACACGAAACGAGCAATCTATTCATGCACAAGAATCAACGGACTGCCTAATTGCACGTGCGCAGGCTTACATGTACAGAAAAAAGTGCTCTAAAGAATAACACCCGTGCACGAGCAACATTTCCTGAGACAAAAATAACACTGACTGACTAACGTGCTCCATGCTTGCTGCATACGCACCCCTCGTGTCACACTGCACTTACCTGAGTTTTGAAATTATGCGATGTATTCATGCTCATGCGACGATCAAATGCTCATGCGATTTCTTTAGTTTTAGTAACAGTAGTGAGTATATTTTCCACTAACGGCACATATTGACAGTGAACAGGGGTAATTATTTTCGATTTGCTCGTTTCCACACTTTATACTCGTATTGCAGCCTTCACCAATCTCGGGCACTGTGATATTGTTCGCCTGGAAACTGTCACCTTGGTGGAACGAAGATTTAACGGTAAAGATAAATCTTTTCTGCCTTGAATTATCGCTGTCGATAAAAAGCGGGATCGAGACGTTGAACGGGAGATGAAATTACAAACTTATCTTCGGAGAGGCATTCGTCTTCAAGTCTAAAAATATTTCATGAAGATTAACCGACAGTCAGAGACATGATGATCATTTCTTCCGATCATCGTCAATACAGACAGGAGATAATGTGGTTAAATAGTCAGAGGACAATTATTCTGATTATTCATTTAACACGGAACAGAAAAAGAAAAAATAATGAGCTTCATTGATTGAGCTTAGGTCGCTCATTCCTGGTCTCAACTGGAAGACTATACGAATGACGTTAAGAACTTGTACCTCAGTCCATATGGAAGTCTATCAGACTTTGAAATATTCCCAAAGTTGAATCAAGCCATCTGATTCATAGATGTCATATTTCATTTTTTGAAACTTCTCTTCGACATTACCTGAACCATCCGTGAGATGAACACGGATTGCGTACTAAGCAAAATTGGAAAACTTTTCTCGTGATAAAATTCGACAATTGAGAAGCAAAGACTGCAAAATAGAATGGTGAAGAGATAGTTTAGAACATAAATGTTAGAGTCAATGAAATGATCCTCATGATTAGTAAAATAACCTGCATTTTGCAACTCCGCTCGAGCATGCAAGTGTTTTCGATTGTATAAATTTTATATTTCCTTTCATCCACTCTCGTAAGCTGCCATTCTCGCAAGCAGCGAAATGAACATCCTCATGTCGCGCACGCAGCGTTCGTGACCAATTGCCAGACTTATGATTACATGCAGCCAATTATGCTGGTGTTCATTGCCGTGTTTGTCACAAGTAATGAAGAGCAATCACCAAGTTGCCCCGAATCCTGGCAGTCAGATTCTTTTCAGTGGCTCCTTGGAGTTCTGAAGTCGCTCTAACCAGCGAAAGTTGTAGCACATATTGCGTAGAGTTAAATACAACGTCAAAATTGTTCAGAGCGTTGCCTGAGCTATCGGGCTCCTCGCTGGCTTTTTTCATACAAGCTCCTGCATTGAAATTTCTAGCGGACATCGAGGCACGATGTATTAACAAAGAAAGTTACTCCTTATCAAACATGCATGCATGAACTTGGTAGGAGAACCCAAACATCGTTTACCAAATAAAATCCGCAGCATTCAATAGTGACGGAAGTATTGAACCGTGGCACAAACGTGCAGTCGCGACGGAAACATTTAATTGAAAAAATATTCACTGCAACTAGAATCATTCAATAAACAACTACCGCCTTACAATGGTAAGAGCGAACACTATAGTTCAACACGATATCTTGCTGAGGCATCACTTATTCGTGTTAGTGTTTTATTACCTAACCTTCTTTCATTTATTGCGTTCGTTATTTTTTATAGTAATTTTTTTAAAGTTTCAGCGTCCGATCATATTGTTTCGTGATTATTTGTCTAACTTTTGAATGCTACTTATATTATCCAACATTTTTTTACTGCATTACCAGACAACTTTATTAAACTGAGAACAGGGTCACCGTCTCCTATAACATAAGTACATGCCTGCTAACACAAAATGTGACGTCAAAATTGTATTAGAAAACTTCTGATGAGTCAGAATGGCGAAGCTACTGCAAGTGAGCTCCAATTTTACGTTTGATTTCCCTCGGAGCTGAGTTACCCGGGCACTGAAAAACTTAAGAAATAAACAGTAATGCGTTTAGGTCACATAAGGGCATAAAAATTTAATTAATTATGAATAGTTCAAACTTCACAGAAAATTCAACCTCAATCTAGCTGGTTTTGGCCTGACGTAAGCTCGTTCCATGTAATCAAATAATTTACAGGAAATAATTTACACTCGCGCTATTCTTGCAAAATCAACAGGGTTTAAGCCTTTCATGTAATCACTAACGGAAAAAAATTGCCCAAAGCATGGCTGATATGCATACTTTCTAAGCTCATATGAACCGATCTTACACGAGATCGCCAAAATCGTCAATTACGAGAACAGTCAAGCATTGTTTAATTAAAAAACAAGAGGAAAAATGCGCCAAATCAAACATTATGGCTTGGAAAACTGCTTTGGAAACAATTTCTTCGATCCAAGCACCACACAACTCTACAGGACGCCTGTGATTTCCTCATTAATCGTAAATGACTCAGACAACACACAATTAAGGTCCTAAAGAGCATATCTTCAGGATTGCAAATTTTTACAGAGCATTTGTGTACTTTTCGACCACTCGCGCATATTTTGACAAAAATTTTAATTAAATTTTTTTGTAGAAAAGCATTTATTGTCACTGGATCCTATTCCAGGATGACATCGTCTTCAGTGCACTTCAAGAAGCGGACCTAAAGATGCAGGAGGCGTTGTCAGAATGGGATCGGAATTTCCAGCCTCCCAGCTATTCAGGTCAACGCTTTTGTCTCGAAACAACACCAATAGAAAGATCGCCTTCATCACATCACAGACCCTCGTACATTCTCTTTGGTCGCACACAACGTTTCGGTCGCAGACAAATTTGTGTGTGCCTGTCTCATGCGAGTGGGATCAACTTCACTCACAATGCATCTTAACTTCCAGAAACTGCTCCTGACCCTGGATTCATGCTCCCTCGCCGCAGCAAATGACGCCGATCAAGTTATTCCGCCAGAATTGAGTTAGGCAACTCCGAAAGCACTAACTTATCTATGCCAGGCTCACATTGCATGGCGGCTGTTGTACAAGTTGCCCGTGCCTTGTGAAAAGGAAGCAATCAGGTGATTGGAAACAGCGCTCATTTGTTAAAGCAGTAGCGGCGTACGATTCATATCGAAAACTGAGTACGCGTTTTGAGTACACTGCGCTTGAAAATTCATATGTATGAAACCAATATTCGATCCGCAATGCATTTTTTCATGACTGACAAATTATTTAAGTGTTTCTGCTATGGTATTTCAGGAGCCTTTCGAACAAAGCGCGCCCTAGCGATCGTTGCCACCGCGGGCGCGTCAACATCACACGAAGAAAGACGTCGTACCGAAGCGCCTTCGTCCGTCGCAGCGTAGCGTTTGAGACCAAAAGAGCTCAATTCGAATAACTGCCTAATGAGTAGCATCAATAGAAGGTGAAACTTAGCCACTTGTGTTCCTTTCTGTTTTAGGGCCAGCACTCAATACTTATGATTTCAATGCGCTCTCATCACTGAAAATCATAGAGCAAATCATTGCAGGACGAACCCTAAATCGCTTTACAGCGCGAGAATGTGCGAACCCTTCCATCCATTTGATGGCTCCTGCATAACAAATAACAGCAGGAAAGTTAAAAAATAAGTGTATTTCATCTCTGTTCCATCCCCGTTTGATTCCTGGATCATGAACCTAAGCTCATCTTCCTATTTATGTCGGAACTAATCTCCAATTCATGAAGGGACAAATTTTATCGAAAGGCGGAGGAAATTCAGAAATACATCACCGACATCGTTGCACAGTGTGCGGTCTAATCTTACAATACTGGCGCTTGCGAATTTATAACAAATAGAAAATTATATGCATTCACTATCAGCACAGCTTCCAGATTGAAAGGATTATAGAGCTTTTGTGCTTCTTAGGATGCGCGGATAATGAAATGCAAATTGAGCTCTCCACTCCCACAAGTGTTTTATTTTCAGGCGACACTTGAATATGTTTCCGCGCAGACTCAATGAGACATGATCTATGTAAGCCAAACTCTGCTCAACCCACACTGCACCCCTACAGCCACAGCCCACACTACAGCCACAGCCCACACTACAGGCACAGCCCACACTACAGGCACAGCCCACACTGCAGTCACAACCCACACTACAGCCACAACCCACATTACAGCCACAGCCCACACTACAGCCACAACCCACACTACAGCCACAACCCACACTACAGCCACAACCCACACTACAGCCACAGCCCACACTACAGCCACAGCCCACACTACAGCCACAACCCACATTACAGCCACAGCCCACACTGCAGCCACAACCCACACTACAGCCACAGCTCACACTACAGCCACAACCCACACTACAGCCACAGCCCACACTACAGCCACAACCCACACTACAGCCACAGCTCACACTACAGCCACAACTCACACTGCGGCCACAGCCCACACTACAGTCACAACCCACACTACAGCCACAGCCCACACTACAGCCACAACCCACACTACAGCCACAGCCCACACTACAGCCACAGCCCACACTACAGCCACAACCCACACTACAGCCACAGCCCACACTGCAGCCACAGCCCACACTGCAGCCACAGCCCACACTACAGCCACAGCCCACACTGCAGCCACAGCCCACACTACAGCCACAACCCACACTGCAGCCACAGCCCACACTACAGCCACAGCCCATGCTGCAGCCACAGCCCACACTACAGCCACAGCCCACACTACAGCCACAGCCCACACTACAGCCACAACCCACACTACAGCCACAACCCACACTACAGCCACAGCCCACACTGCAGCCACAGCCCACACTACAGCCACAGCCCACACTGCAGCCACAGCCCACACTACAGCCACAGCCCATGCTGCAGCCACAGCCCACACTACAGCCACAACCCCCGCTACAGCCACAGCCCACACTGCAGCCACAACCCACCCCTACAGCCACAGCCCACACTGCAGCCACAGCTCACACTACAGCCACAGCCCCCACTACAGCCACAGCCCACACTGAAGCCACAACCCCCACTGCACCCCTACAGCCACAGCCCACACTACAGCCACAACTCACACTACAGCCACAGCCCACACTACAGCCACAACCCACACTACAGCCACAGCCCACACTGCATCCACAGCCCACACTACAGCCACAACCCACACTACAGCCACAGCCCACACTACAGCCACAACCCACACTACAGCCACAACCCACTCTACAGCCACAACCCACACTACAGCCACAACCCACACAACAGCCACAGCCCACACTACAGCCACAGCCCACACTACAGCCTCAACCCACACTACAGCCACAACCCACACTTCAGATACAGCCCACACTACAGCCACAGCCCACTCTACAGCCACAACCCACACTACAGCCACAGCCCACTCTACAGCCACAGCCCACACTACAGGCACAGCCTACACTACAGCCACAGCCCACACTACAGCCAAAGCCCACACTACAGCCACAGCCCACACTATATATACAGGCACAGCCTACACTACAGCCACAGCCCACATTACAGCCACAGCCCACACTACAGCCACAGCCTACACTACAGCCACAGCCCACACTACAGCTACAGCCCACACTACAGCCACAGCCCACACTACAGCCACAGCCCACACTAGACACCCACACGCTGCCCAAATAAGGATCAGCACCACAGGACGTGGCCCCACATGTGCAGGCGCTGGAATGCAGCCCCTGAATAAATCAGGCACAAAATTGCGCCCGCAATAGACGAGGCGCTCCAATACCGCTCCTATGCGGAGACTTATCCCCCAGATTTCAAATCCGCTTATTTTGACTCATGCTGTGCAATCTCCAAGTGCTTCCAAATAAGCATTCGATTCACCATTCGTGTGTTCGAGTTTATGTTGTAATTTTTTCGAAATAGTACGATATTTGTTCCTTATATAATTATGCTGAATAGATTACACCTGATATCTTTGTGTTTTTACCTAATCTAAGCTTGTAGGATGTAAGCGTCTGTGTCGCTACGCACAATTGGAAACAAAATTTAATTTTACTAGTGAACTATTAGACGTTCAGGGGATATGAGTGGCTTTTTTGTGGCATCAGTTAACTTAGGAAGCCTTTGGGGTGCTGGGCTGAATGAAATCAAAAATCGATATGCACGTAGCCTTATCTCCCTGTTTCAAACTCATTGAAGTATAGCTGTTCTCTGCTCAGCAAGAATGAAATGAAAAGAGATGGAAAGAAAAACTGTTTATTTCCAATATAGATGGTAGAAAATGTTCACCATTGGTTTTAAAATATCTGCAAGTAAGTCTCCTTATATTATGCACACATATGAGTATCGTAATACCCATTCCACAAGTCGAAATAAATGATTGCTATAATGAAATAAATGCTGCCTAACAAGAGATCTAAATAAACGCTGCCTAACAGGGATGCTAAAGTTATTGCGAGATTTCTTTCAATAGCATCACACTTTAGTTTCTTGAGAGCTGAATTTAAAAATAAATTGAAACCCGCCGTGAGTAAGAAACATTCAATAAGATATATAGGCGCTCTGTTGTTTATTGGCGACGCGGGCAACGATGTATTCTCAGACAAGCAGAACCTCCTGGACTGCAGTAAGTGCAGACAATGACGAGTGAGATAGCAGCGGTGAACACGTCTCGAGCCTAGTCAGACTATATTTATCATTCATCCGCGAGACGAAGGCTGTTTCATGAACACGGAAAAGACTTAGTCTTCCCACTTCTGAGAGTTCAAGTGGAAACTTTGGACCTAGCGAGAAACGTGGAGGAGACAAGGAACAGAGTATTCGTCGACCTACACAAACCGCCATGACCCCAATCGATGGGGACGATAGAGATGCGTCAGAAGCCGAAGAAAAATATGAGAACGTTAAAAACTAGAAAGAATCCTCGCACTCATATAACAGTATTACACATGATGTGAAGGGCACTTACAGAACACGAGAACTGAGAAGTATACCTCGGTAATTATACATGCTCATCTCTGGTTACGGTAACTGTGTTACGAAAGTGCAAATAAAAAATCGTGAGTAAATTCTCATTTATTGATCGATGTAGCGTCAAACCTCTCATGAGTTCACTTGAATAATCTAGAATATTCAAAATATGTGAATTTAACATTGACTACGGAAAATATAAAGCAGTTGTGGTACCGTACTCAGAACGTAGCTAATGATATTCATCGACTGAAATAGAAAGTATTTGAGGCCTAGGATATGGGACACTTATAAAAACAACTCTAAGTGTTCAGTGTGACAGAACACTCCAAGTTTCAAACTCAAATAAGTGTATCCAAGTTGGTGCTACATAACATAACAAAAATATCCAATGGCTGAATAATTCCTGCGAGCGGCGATGTAAACTTACTAAATTTTATTCACAGTAAACCTAATTCTTACAAATAAATCGGTTGTTAAAAAAAAGATACTTTGGTCAAACTATGTATCCCTCAATAAGTATTGAACGTTGATATTTGAACTTAGTCTAATTTTGAAGCATAAAATGTTTACTTTTACCAATTAATTTTTAGTACAATTGTTTCTTATGCGTCTTGAGCGAGCAGGCCTCTAAAATCACAATCATTAACTTCATTTGCTTGAATAGAGCTGAATATCATAGTAGACAAAATAATAAAGAACACGTATTTTTAAAAGGAAAACATTTATTTTCAATAACAACACAATTTTCAATTCCTGTCTCTTTATTTCATTTATTCCGACCCGTGGCTACCGTTGCTTGCTAGACACTTTTGGCTACGGTTACTTATTGCTTACATCGACTTCCGAATCATTTCACGGTTGTCTTTAAATTCGTTAACATAGTGTAGTGTAGTGTATACGCTCTCGTAATTCTTTCAAGTCAACTGGAAGTATTTCATAAACTTTATCTTTTAATTCAGGTCAGAGAAGAAATCGCATGAGGTCGCGTCGGGACTACGTGCTGGCCACTCGACCCCATCTCCAACTCCAATGACTCGTTCTCCAAAAGCTTCAAAGGTTAAAGGTTAACATCGGCATCTTTGGGATGCTTTATTTCCAATCAAGCCTGATACATATGATCTTAGCATTGGTTTTTCAAATGTCTTATAACTAGCCCTATATATAGGACACCATGACGGTTCCCCCGTAAAGCCGGTACCCATTTCCGACACCTGGGTTGAGTGGGGTATTGTGCTTGAGCTTTCCCTTGTACCCAACGGGGAAAATCTCCGCGCCAGCGCTGGGAACGAACCCGCGACTTTCAGCATACAAGTCCGATCCCTTAGCCGCTGTGCTATAATTAAATGGCTCTTTACGGAAATACTTTCAAATAATGGATCCCCATCTTGCATCCCCATACCCCGTCTAACTGCTCCCCGTAACCAGTCTGCAACTGACAAATAACTTGTTAATTGAAACATGTCTAAGTAATTAAAAATGTCAAGGTTCCAATCTTTGGAAAGTTTAACGATAAAAAGGAAGACTAAAGCCACGCTTCTTAAAACCATTTCTTATAAGAGAAAGACAATTCATAAAAGTGAACGTTTCGACCATTATCACTGGTCATTATCAACACTGAAAAGATGAAACAATAGTACAGTTAAATGATGATCTATTGCTACATTCTAAACAATATATGGTGATCGATAAAAAACTATAAATTAACAATTTGTAGAGGGTATGCTGACTGCATGTCGTTCAGACTAGGTTTTAATTTGGAGATGAACAAGGATTCTAGAATTTTGAGTTCAGTTGGATTAGAAGCTCTACCTAATATCTGGAAATCTGAAAGTCTGATAGGTAAATCACATTTTTCAGCGTGTGCACGTATGGCAGAATGAGATGGTGCGGATAACAGATAATTGGTTCGATGGCTCCGACCAGCATGCTCAGATACTCGAATACGTAGGTTACGATAGGTAGAGCCCACATACTCTGATGCACCACACTGTATGTCTAAGTAAGCTTCGTCATTCAAATTTTGCTCGTAGAAAATTGGCCAGATAACTTGACCAGTTCCGGTAAATACAATTCAAACATAGTTTTTTCACGAGAGTTGATGGTTTGAAAAAATTATTGATGGTTGTTTGTGAGGGGAACATGTTCTTTGATTATGAGAGTTAAATATTATTATGACTGAAAAGAATAATTGGTATGCGTAGACTTGACATATCACGCTTCAAAATTATATGATGCTAAGTTCAAGTATCTACGATCAATACTTCATGAGGAATAAATATCTTACAATCCAAACACCTTTTTTTATGATACGCCTTGTACGGTATTATAAACGGTATTATAAGACAAGATTTCGATACTCACAAGCGCTGCTCAGGTCGCAGAACACGAGCTTGAGGGTCTGAGCACGGCTCAGCTGATGAACCCGTGGTACAATCGATCCGTGTATTACTGATACAATTCAATTGAAAAATCACCGTTGCAATTAGAATTAAAGCAACACTGCCACAATTTTAGCGTAAAGTATTTCAATTGCGATTAGATTCAAAGTATCTCCGATGCAATTTGAAGAAGAGTAGCACTGATACAAATTCACTTAAACGTTTCGCTGCACTAAACTACGCTGAACTCTCCAAAGCGCAGCAATATCTCGGTTATCAATTGTCTTATCTGTATTGTGCTGCGAGAAGATAACTTTTGATTTTCCGTGGCGGCAAATCTAAACTCCCCGCATTATATACGCGAGAGATCACATGTTAAGCTTGCACGTCAGACTTTTCTTCTTTTTCAGGGGATTTGTTGTGAATGGGGTGAGCACTCGTTTCCCGAGCATGTGTTAGGGAAGTATTGATTAAGAAAATTATCAGTAAGTGGAAGCACGGTGATACATGTTTTGATAAGGTTAAAATACGGTAATTCACCGACCCCTGAAGCTCAGTGCACTCATTGTCCGACGCACAGCTTAGAATTTGAATGCGCTGCACCCTACTCACTTCATACGCCGCATGCGCAGTACCACACAAAACTCAGAAGTTGAGTGTACTGCACCACACGTCCCTCATATGTTATAGACACTGTACCACACTTACCTCAGTTTTTGCATGCACTGTACCAGAGAAACCTAGAATACTGTCTCTGCAGTGTTAACCAATGCTTACAATTTTCTGTACCCTAAGGGACTAGAGCGCAACTGTTGAAGTTGCAAACACCGTGTCACTTTCAACTCAGAAGTCGCAGCACCACACCGCACTTAAAATTAAGAAGTCCATGCACTGTACCACACTCTACTCAGAAGTTACACGCTGTGGCCCAAACGTAACTCAAAATTTACATTCCTTGTCCCACATTCAACCTACAAGTGACATGCAGAGTACCACACTCAATTCAGAAATTCGATGCTCGCTACTCGAGCAATCAAAGAACTGAATACCCTTGTAAATAGAACCAGTCCCATTGTTTGAACTTTAAAAAAACAGAAACTTCAGCCAAGGTTTTCCTCGATGGTTTTGTGTCTTTGCACAGGAAATACCTTCGTTGAACTGAGAACAACGGAGCTTCGCAGAAATGTGTAGAAAATTTAAGATCAAAATTCAAAGTTTTGCGTCTTCAGTGTCTCGCGAACGTTTTTCCATTCGTAAAATAAAATATTCATAAATAGCAAATAAAAGGCAGAAAAAGAATGAAATAATTTTGGAGGGAGTGAGATCTATGATGCAGGCAATGCCGAAGGATAAATAAGTTCAAAGATGAACATCAAAAACTAGGTAAATATTATTCCTTGCATTCTAAACCGTATCCGGAAGAAGACGATGCCTCGGGCACTCAAAGTTAAGATAATTACTGACTATTTGAAAATTGCTAATGAAATGAAATCGTAACAGAAATACCGACCCCCAATACCGGGTTTAAAACATATTTCTGTGAAGCAAGTTCCTCATACTGGCAATTGTGAGGAGTTACTCGTATCTTCAAAACATTTAAAAATAAGCTTTCGAGTCTAGCCTCATTATCAATTATGGTTCAGTAAAAAAATAAAAATTTTAACATGAAACTCGTCTAAAAGTACACCATAACGTATGTAAATTATAAAAAGAACAACACAAAAGCATAGACTATTTACGTTGACCATTTTCTCGGATAAGCATTTTGTATATCTCGCACAATGATTCTAAGCGTATGATTTTTTCCTCCCTTCTTTCTCTGTAGAACGTGGAAAGATTCTGAATAAACAAACTTTTGATTGTGATTTGCACTCAAGGCATGACTAAACAGTGTTTTCTTAACTTCATTGCGAAGGGAGTAACCAAGAAGATTGCCTGTTTTATGTCTATGACTGGTACACTGAACAACCCTCATAACGGTGGGCATAACTGCAATGTGCAGTGCTCACGACTGAATAAAATGTACAGAAGTAGAGCACTCTAAGCGCTAAAAATTGACTTAATATTGTGCTTAATAACTAAAATGATAACTTCTGGATTCTCTGGAGAAAATTTGATAGGAGTATGAACATTTCTCTCTTCGACTTCCCACACTGATATCAAATGGTTAATAGAACATAGCAGACACAACAAGACAGAAAAACTATTTCTTCTGTGAAATAAATATTTTCGTAAAATTCAGTGAATTCCCGATGTAAGTCGGTGAAGCTTAAACAAAGTTTACGTGAGCGCGTTAATAAAGTTGGCATGTTATTGAGTTTGAATTCATTATATGTAATAAAATTAACACATGTCAGAAAATTTTGATTTGCTGTAGATACATGCGTAAAGCCGATTTTCAAAACGAAACACACTAACATCAACTAAGTTAATGTTAGTTTCAAACACAATTGTTCAAACTTTCTCGTGAACCTGCCGATAGGGTGCTGATTATCTAGGAATTGCCTGCAAAAAGGGTATCTAAATTCGGCATGAAGACAGAACGAAAGTATCGTCTGCATTGCGCTAGGGCAAATTTGGTTCAAAAGTCAACACACAGCTCTCGTGTCTTTTCATTCAATAATGGCGTATGATATGTTTGCAAACAAGAAGGTCACTGGAAGTGCCATTGCCTGCTATTTATATGATCAACCGAGGCTTAGCACGTTTTATTCAATATTTCGAAAAAAATATTTTTATCACCAACACTCGATTGTGTTGCACCAGTGATAGACTTTCACAGCACAGTTAGTATTCTGGAACAATCAGCAAGATAATGTATACTAATTTCCCTACTGGCATCATGAACACATTCAAAACCACTTGGACTGATACTGCTTTGGAAATTCCTTGCATTCTGAACTGCTAATTCACTGTAAGATCTAGATTTCGAAGATCTATATCGAAGCATAAACAATAAAGAAGTATTCGTAATGCACCAGGTTAATTAAACATCTAGGTACTAAATTATCTATGTGCACTCCATGCAGGTGATGTCTCGAACGAAAGCCGCGTAAACATGACAGGTAATGAAAGCAAATTAAATTATTCAAATATTGATGACCTTCTGATTCGTCTATGAATAGTAATCGAATAACAGGTTCTTGTGCTTGCGACAAGGACATCCTTTTATGTAAAAGAAGCATGTGAGAACCTGCACTTGAAGTTTAATGATTGGTAGTGGGACTGTTTTCCTCCTCATACTTTTCTCATTCTTCCCTACATAAACAAAGCATTATTCCAATCAATCCTGATACATATCATCTTGTACATTGGTGTTTTAAATGCCTTATAACTAATATCATGACGGAATGACAGTTACCCCCGGTCAAGCCAGTAACCATTTCCGGCACCTGGGTGGAGTGGGGAATTGCATGTGGCTGAGTTCTCCCTTTTCTCAACGGGGAGAAATCACCGGGCGGCATCTTCCCGTGAAGAGCGAGTTCGTAACCTCTCGGCCGCGGTGACCACAAAGCATAGGTGCCATCCAGCACAGGTGACCATCCAGCATTAGTGCTGAGGTACTCGGGGTAGCGACAGTTTTCTCTAGGCTCTTTTAATAGCCACTCTAGTAGTTTTTTCACTCATCGTACCATTATATTCTACTCTGGTATAAGTGTTCGCGGTTTGTGTCTGATCACATGGGACTTGTGTAGCAGTCCGAGGACTCAACTCGCTGCTGTTGCCCCCATTTTATTGCTTGGGACATTTGGTCCAACGCATTTGATCAATTTTGCATAAATTGTTGCAAATGATACATATTTTTAAACAAAGCCACAAAAAGGGGCAAATTTTACAGCACTACTAGAAGTTTTGCACCAAAAATGTATCTCATATTTATGTTTTAACTTTAAGGAAAATCCCGGTTGCAATACCACACACTCAATCCCAGAGCCGTTCACCACCGTACACAGCTGAGAGCAACAGAGCTCCGGTGCACAACTGACAGCACACTGAACACTGAGGGACGCAGAGCCTCCACCTGAATACACCGAGTTGTGTGGTGTGAACACACACACTGCACACATTTATTGCAGGAGAGCGCTCTACTACTTGTGTACATTTATGTTGCTAAGAGCAGCAGTTTTAGAGAGATGAAAAGACTTGCAGCCTAAAGCAGGACTAACTTGCAGCCAAAAAGTTCTGCAGCGTGCAGCTCCTATTTTGATATTTCTATACCATACGTACGAAAATTACGCCTGACTTCTTCACTGTACATTTTTATACTTCTTATATTTTAAGTCTATTAAACGCTCTCAAATTTAGCCTTCACACCAGCCCATTACTGCGGCAACAGCAGCACAGACCAAAGCTTCTTACATCCCCAGGCCTGTACAGTGTACACAATTTGACACGTTGCAGCCGTGAAAGGAGATTTTGCTCAATTGAGATGAATCGCATAGGCAAATTTAGGTCAACTCTAATTTATAATTTAAATGATTAATAATTATCGGTCATTTACCATGAAACGGGCTGACCAGGCATTCATAAATCGATAGAGATACGCGGCAAATTTTTTTATCAAATGAGTTGATGAAAATTTAGTTTCTCAAAATAATGTAAGACATGACGGAAAATAGATGTGTTCAGGTAGCGTAATTAGTTTCGAATATACAAACAAAGCAAGGAAATATTGTACTAGCGTATTTTCATGTCAATATCAGTGGTTAAGAGGCATTATTTCATCATTAGATCATATGAGTTACATAAGGCACGGCTTCTTCGCCCCATTTTCCTTTTAACGTTTATCCTATTCGACATGCAGTCCTCCAAAATCACCAGTAACAGAAAAAATTCAGCACAGCTCAACAAACGCAAAAAAAAATTGGACACTAACACTGCAATCTAACTGGGCAGCAGCTCCGAACTCTCGAGCGCTGCATCGCTCCAAGTACATTCCGCTCATTTACAAAGCATATAAATAAAAATGAACAGCTTAAAATGCCCACTGAGAATATTTTAGGGCAGAACATACCCTTACGCAACACTTGCATAATTTTTGATTCTCTGCACGGAATGCCACAATGCTCTAATGAAAATTATACGGAGTTAATAGGTTAATTCGATCCAATTTATTTAAAACTAGCTGTAGCGTTAGAGTCCACTTTCGAACGCTTTTTGGGTTAAACTCGGTAGAGCTGGTTTAAACTTTTGTTATAACTGACGACTTTTGCCGACCTCTTGTTGCATAGGATCAACATGAAAATGAAATAGGTGTGATCAAGTCATACCCGTTGTTACTCACAAGCACCGGTTACAAAATCAAGACTTTACAGATTTTGCTAGAAAATACACGAGAACAATATTTTCTTACTTTATAATCCTTACCTAATGGTGTAGTCTGACGCTACGCGCTCAAACATGCTACGCTACACTTCTATTTCCTGTCGTATCAAGAATAAAAATAAAATTTATGATTTTCCCTGCCCTCGTTTGAGAATAATAAGGAATTTTAATGGTCTTCTACGATTTTTCAAAGCTTGATTAGCCGCATTCATTGGGACTGTACGATATATTGGAGATTTCTTATTTTTACCCCTCCGGTTGAGTGTATATGACTTGAAATATATGACCATTCCTACGACGATGCGATATTTATTAGCACTGTTGGAGATGGAGGAACTGGTCCAGCACACTGACCCTACTCGTATAGAGCACCATCTCGGAACCACAGGCGTTGAAGCTCTCGTCCTTGTGCCTTGGTAGCTTCATTCCAGCAGAAGTAAGCATGTACTTGCGCATAGGTACTGTTTCTGTTGCAATTCATTTTAGTGAATCAAACGAAGTAGCAGAGGAATCTAATATTTTTATTTTAATTAATCTTTATCTCATACATATAAAAATGAAACTTTGAGCCTAAATTGAACGGAATGCATGAATGTTCGCCATTTGTACCCATCAATAGTGATTAACGAAAAAAGTTTGAGTTTTAAACGATATATTTGAATGAAATAACATACTAAAAAAATAAAATTACAGATAAGGTCACTGAGTTCTACATAAGATATCTTGGTGATTCAGAACGTGTTGATAATTGTGAAGAGTTCAAAGTCAAGTCACCCCCCAGAAACAGTTGCGAATCTGGCACGGAAAGCTACTGCTTCCACAAGGTTTTTCAAACAAATAAATGTACGAGGAGCTCACGAGATTCGAACTCAGGACTTAAATTCACCGCACCAGAACGCTATCGATCGCGCTACCGACCACCCTAAAAGGTGATCGAAGCACAATGAAAGCAATCTTGGCACAGTGAAAGCAGGCATGCACTTGGCCCGACAGATATATTTTTTTTATTTTACTTAAGTATCGAGAGTTCAAAGTCAAGTCACCCCCCAGAAACAGTTACGAATCTGGTACGGAAAGCTACTGCTTCCACAAAGTTTTTCAAACAAATAAATGTACGAGGAGCTCACGAGATTCGAACTCAGGACTTAAATTCACCGCACCAGAACGCTATCGATCGCGCTACCGACCACCCTAAAAGGTGATCGAAGCACAATGAAAGCAATCTTGGCACAGTGAAAGCAGGCACGCACTTGGCCCGACAGATATATTTTTTTATTTTACTTAAGTATCGAGAGTTCAAAGTCAAGTCACCCCCCCAGAAACAGTTACGAATCTCGATACTTAAGTAAAATAAAAAAATATATCTGTCGGGCCAAGTGCGTGCCTGCTTTCACTGTGCCAAGATTGCTTTCATTGTGCTTCGATCACCTTTTAGGGTGGTCGGTAGCGCGATCGATAGCGTTCTGGTGCGGTGAATTTAAGTCCTGAGTTCGAATCTCGTGAGCTCCTCGTACATTTATTTGTTTGAAAAACCTTGTGGAAGCAGTAGCTTTCCGTACCAGATTCGTAACTGTTTCTGGGGGGTGACTTGACTTTGAACTCTCGATACTTAAGTAAAATAAAAAAATATATCTGTCGGGCCAAGTGCGTGCCTGCTCTCACTGTGCCAAGATTGCTTTCATTGTGCTTCGATCACCTTTTAGGGTGGTCGGTAGCGCGATCGATAGCGTTCTGGTGCGGTGAATTTAAGTCCTGAGTTCGAATCTCGTGAGCTCCTCGTACATTTATTTGTTTGAAAAACCTTGTGGAAGCAGTAGCTTTCCGTACCAGATTCGTAACTGTTTCTGGGGGGTGACTTGACTTTGAACTCTCGATACTTAAGTAAAATAAAAAAATATATCTGTCGGGCCAAGTGCGTGCCTGCTTTCACTGTGCCAAGATTGCTTTCATTGTGCTTCGATCACCTTTTAGGGTGGTCGGTAGCGCGATCGATAGCGTTCTGGTGCGGTGAATTTAAGTCCTGAGTTCGAATCTCGTGAGCTCCTCGTACATTTAATTGTGAACCTTTTATTCATTGAAAAAAAGTAAGGGAATTTATTTCAAACAAGTAGAAGCATGTCAAATCAAACGTTTAGTTTTCAAACACTCTTTAACTTGTGCCACGACGAAATGACATTTTCCACCGATCGAGCCCCTACCCTTTTCAAACGCCGGGGTTCAAGAGAGAACCGCGGCTAACTTTTCCCTCTCCCAAAAAATATAAATGCCTTACTCGCAGCAAATGAGGCATGTCAAACCTAAAATCCTACAATATTATCGAGTTCTCAAAACCCCTTCGCTACAGCGACCAGAAAAAAATAAAAACAACTGCGAATACTGCAAATGATAACAACGAAAGTATTCAGAGGAACAATCCTCCAAGTCAAGCGATTGGAAAGACAATAAAATTCATGCAACAGATGTTCCTGATGCGCGAGCACCCCACCCAAATGACCCAATGCGGTGACGTAAAAGTAGATCGCGTTGATGTAGTCTAGTTGGTTAGCGTGGGCTATAAAGCATGACATGGTATTTTGTACTTTAAATCATTCTCATTGTAATTATTTTACCGATCAATATTCATCACTACAATTCAATTCTTGATGTAAACTTTCACAACCTGCCTAATTCACGACTGTTCATTATTTTATTATTAATTTTTTACTTGTATATCACCATTGAATGCCATAAATTCATCAACTAGGGAGTGAGTAAAAACTTCAGTGTTTCTCCATGCACATTTTATGTTGATGTCAAATGCGGTCGTTTCAACTTGGATGCTCGGCGTTACACAGATTGAAAATTTCAAATGTTAAATCGAAGCCTGTGCCCTACAATTAAGTGGGTGCGGAAACGCCTCTCACAAACCTCAAATTCTCGATATCCGCGCAACAAAACATGTGACATGTGACATGTATGAATTAACTTCCAGATTGGAACAATATAACACAACTCAAAGAGTTCACCGTCTTTTCATAGCGGGCAGGTACGCAGGCATGTAAAAACCTTTCTGTGTTCACCTGAAATTTCTGTAATTTAACTGATTAATTGATACTCGTTGATATTGTTTACATAAATGTGATTTTTCCTCAATTTCTGAGCCTCATTTGTCAATTATTATTCTGAATTCACCTCGCCGCTAAAATTTTACTCGTCCTATATTTCCTGGGACTATTTGGATCGTCTCCTCCCATCAAATAAACACCAACCATCGAGATTTAGTTTGTGCAGCTGAAGTTACCAACACCTGCCGAGCTACTGCTGGCCTCTTCGCTGGCCAGTGTGAAGAAGATTAAGCGACATAAGAGGAACATTAATTCAGAAAATCAGAATTTTTCTATTTTATTTATATTCACGATCGGCTCTAGCTTATAAAGTGGCTAGGGAGGTAAAATTAGAATCCCGAACAGGCAAACAATTTATTGGTAACAAGTTGCAGCAGTTCATACAGTTGGCCGAGAGTTTTATTGCAATTCAATACTAAAACATTAGGGTGTCAGAAATTAAAAAACTCTCTTTCCGTAAACCCCTATATACTGCTATGCTCTTCGTCTACGCCACAAGTATAAGCCGGCACGGTTTGAAGCAAGTCTTAGCATGAGAAAAACAAATCATTTTAACTATGACGGTAGTTCTTAAAAGTTGAAAAGTTATTCAAAAAGTAAAATGTTGTAGCTCCATGCAAAAATAAACAGTTGTGTATGATTAGTACGCTATTCACTTCTAAAATTTCATTTATGTCACGTTTGGGAATAATGAAGGAGCCAAATAATTCTTATAAGAATTGCACCAGAACAATTTTTTTGTTCATCGCGTTTATCTAGGTTCAAGGCAAAAACTTTACACGTGTACACGATTTGCTTCAGCATAAACAATTTAGTGAGTCGGTATCCTCTGCAATTTCTGTCTTGCAACTATTGGTCTGAATTTGTTAATTCCTCTAACTTTGTGCTGGAGAGTAACTGGCGTTGGAAGACTGAAAGTTGCCCTGGAGGACTTTTTGAAACAAGGTACTTGCTCAGAGCGGATATTTTTTAAATCGCACAAATATCATTTCTACATTTTTATAAGCATGAGGGTGTATTATACCGCCAAATGAGGCAGAGAGTGAATGCCATCGGAATTTCGCCAACATGGCTTCTTAATTCCAATACGTTTTATCAAATTTTCATGCCTCATCTCTGAGGTCGACAATTATTATTCCTACACATCCACTATTTATGGAAGCGAAGGGTCTTTGAATAGAAGCTCGCATTGGGTAACAAAAACCTTATTGATGGAATTACAACATTTTTTCCCACTTCAGAGTACTTCCTCCTGATGGGATACACAGCGTTTACAGAATGCCCTTTGAAACTCATTCTCTGAAATGGCGATGCATTACGTGCTTCTTCACATTCAATCTTCATAAGTATTATCATTGTTATCTGCAGCGTTTTGCACGTGTGAAGCACACTCTGGAGCGGCACTCAGGAGCGTAATGGTGACCAGGCGGTTACGGCTGCCACACGCGTGGTAAAACTTACGACCGCCACCACGCATTCTCACTAATTGTGACGCCGTCAAGCTCCTCAGCTTTTTGAGCTGAAGGGGACGTACGAGTCTGCTCTGGAAGCCGGAAGGAAGTTCGCCATAAGGAGATTGCGCTTCACGGACGTTACGAGCTTCAAAAAATTAACGAATGAATTCGTCTGCAAACGCTGGGAAGCACAACGGAGAGATTAAAGTGATCCATAGTCTTGGTTCAGATGAAAATTATTATTGCTCTCTGTTCTAATGTCTCTGTGATTCCCTCTGTAAAACAGAGCAAACACTCATGCGTTAGATAATTATCATTTCGATCAATAAATAACAAAGCTATAAGCAGTGACACGAAGATGTTAGTAGAATCTGGCGTCCCTTGTGACTAGGTAGCATAAGCGAGTCTATTTCATTAGCACTGATAATGTTGGACTTAAGATATAGGGTTTTTTTACTCGTGAAATGTATCAATTCCTTCTGCAAGCATCTCACTCGAGCGAATCTTCTTTTTATTTGATTTCTGCTGAGTGTGATGCAGCGATCGTGTCGTTTTGCCGCCCGATTCCTGTTTTGCGCGCTCCATGATCCCCAAGGGATTTGTTTTCGATTTCGGTTGTTTTGGAGTCTGTTTCTTGTAGTTTTTTCTGATGTTTTACACTAGATAGTCGATTGTTGCTCGAAGTTAGGAGACTCATTCTTCTTTTTTTTTAATTTAGCTTCGATACTCTGTTTTATCTTTTTATATTTTTCCTTTAACTAAGAAGCTTTCTATCTGATTGATTTAGCCTCTGTGCGAGAGGCGAGTCAGCACGTTCACCCTTCTTTACCTGAGTGAATGGAGTTAGAAATTACCCATAATAAAGGAATTATAAGCAACGTTCATAGAAATAAATTTGTATCTATGTAACCTCAGAGTGAGTCGAAAGAAGTTAAAGTTATCTTTATCTCTAAAAAACAGTCGCGTGTGTTTCTTCACTCTTGTCAACGAAACTTGATTCATAATTTTTCAATGTGTTGCATATTCCCGAAATGAATGTACATTCTGAAATGTGCGCTCCAGGTCAATGAACAGAAAATAGTTTGCTTGATGGTGCAATATGATGAAGATTAGGTGTTTCCTTCGGATGTCCTTTCAAGAAAGCACTTCAAATCATTTTTATCCGGACTGCTAGAGGAGCTTGACAGAAACAAATAAGTTCAAGTTTTATTAACCATCATTAAAAATTTGATTGCAATTATCAATAGTTATAGTGCACTATTGAGGGAAAAATTCCATTCTGCCGAATAAACACCTTAGAAAAAAAGAACCACTCGTCTCTGAAATTTAGCTATTACTTCAAGACTCGACTTATGCCATGCATGTGCAACTCCTGTAAAGAAATACCACTTTAGCCAGTTCCTTTTTCTTCCCACTTGTGTAATCGAAAAAAAGTTGCTTCTAACCCCAGTTACACTTGCCAAATAATTCAATCCTTGTGCTCGAACATTCACTTCTGTGCAGGCACATTTGCATTCGTATGCAGGCACATTTGCTGACCTACGATGGGCAAGAGAGCTGGGATTTGATTCTGCAAAGTTTCTGAGAAATTTTAACCCATGTCCATATGTGGGTTTAATATCCGATGCTGCTTCAAAAATACTCACACTTTCCCTAGTGCTTAAGATGACTAATTCGTTTCGCAGTGTCAATCCAGTTATTCACTGCGTCAGCGAGCGAGGGGCCACACAAGCAAGATCGAGACTGTCAGAGAGGCAGACATCTGCTTAGGCGCGCATGACAGACATGCTCTTATTGTGCCACTCGTACGTACGAATTAGAGGGCCAACGAGGATTTGGCGGATTTCCCTCTCGATATCAACCGCGTGCAGGCAGGCCTGTCATATTAACCCACGACGCTACCTATAAGTGTGGTTGATAACGATGGCTAATTTCTATGGCGCAAATCCTCACAAATATTCTTCGTTACATTTTTTTACGTTCTCGCACCATCTTGTTCCTCAATGTGCATCTACTTAAAGAGATATGAGCCTCTAACTGAGGAATGTGTGGAATGGAATGTGTACCACACAACTGAGCGTTGCAATAACTATGGTTCACTCTCATAGAGCTCCATCCATGCGTGAGTTCCTTACTGGTTTTGGGTGCTACCACGGTGTTACTATAGTGCACTGTTGGTCGCTTATCTTACGTACGCAACTACAAATTTTTTCGCATCAATTAAATCAATCAATAGACGCAAATGCGGACATCAGTCGGCATATCAGAGTAAATGCGCTGCGAATAATACAAGAGTAATCGATAGCGATGTTAGCACTAGAAGAATATTTTCCTCACAGTCTAGTTCATAAACAGGAGGAAAAATATACAGAAAAAATATTTAACTTTATTCACAACAAATGAACGAAATAAGAGAAGTGAATTAACTAACAAGCATTGGCACGCACACCACAGTTCAAAAAATTGCCATGACGCTATCAAACTGCTGGGAAGACGAAACGATCGAAACAGTCTCGACACTGCAGCTCTCGGGGCTATATTTTTTCCGATGCAGGATAAAACTGCAGCTCCTAACCAATTAAGTTTTTGAGGTTCGATTTCTTTTCCGTAATTAGACTTTGCTCAAATAAAAGCAATGACAAGATAAATGCAATGACCATTCGATTAGATTGGTATTGGTCAAGTTTTCAACTCGGTCAAGTAAAATGTGGAGAATTAGACCTCGTTTGAGTTCAAACAAAAAAGCTTTAACACCGCAGACATCGAGATAGAAATAGATTAAATTTGCATATATCCATCCCTGCTCTCCTTCGGCACAAGCTCAGTGTAATTGAAAACACGATGCGAGGTAAAAATGTGCATGAATATTTTGGTCCCAGAGGACCTTGCACGAGAAGCTTGCTGGACGTGAACGTGTGGCGAGCTGTGCATCGAAATTCTTTGTTGTAGAATAATTTAAAAAATTTGTCATACCGTGTAAATTATACATCATAAATTTTCATTTTTTTCCTATTATTGCACTTGAAGAAGTATTTATTCAATATTTCTTCAACCCCTCGCTACCAACAATATGTAACTGTGGGGTGAATCAGAAATGTGATCTGCAGTTTGTAAGCATTTTATGTCGAATTTCACTTTTAATGAATCTGCACAACTAAGTATAACTTAAAATTTGGTTTGCCTTATAAATATTCAGACGCACTTAACAAGTGAACAAAAGATAATTACGGGCAACCACGGCTGCGTCGCTTCAAGTCCGTGCTCCGACCTGCACTCTCTCACACTTATTATTGCACTCAAATTCATGCGATCCCTTGGAAGCAGGGTTGACTCTCTTGTTCTCACAGAAATGTTCTTCATCCAGCAATAACTCGCTACGTTTGGTTTGTTAGTGAGAACAACTTGTTGCTCCAGAAACGCATGTTCTGATTATAATTACATGAATATATTGAGAATAATAAAGTTTCATTTGATTATCTGTTGTTCGGTACTCGTTTCTTAATTTCCCTCGTTATATGAGCTGCCAATCGAGTCTTTAGGAGGATGTAATCTATTCCAGCTCTCGCTCATTTTAGCATCGCCTTCAGGGGGAGAAATTCTTTTTTTTTCTGAGAGTTGTGACTTATGCAATGGCTTCAAATTTTAAGACATTGCAGCATCTACACAAAGTAACTTTTTTGTGCAGAAGCATCACGTAATTTTTACCTTGCAATAATTTTAACTGAGCGGAATTCAAAAGAAAATTACAAGCCCACAAGCCCAATAACAGTCAGAATGTTATAAATTAACGTTTTATCTCTCCGTCAAAATTTCCCCATAGACCCTTATCAGGGATACAGCCTTAACAATAAGTGAAATCAAAGGTTCTGTTTCCGTGGACTTAAATCAATGTTGGTAGTCGTAAAACACCGTCGATCGGAAACTGTTACATTAAAAAATAACGGGAAAAAATGTTTAAAAACTATTGAGTGACATATTAACGAACTTATTATGTAACTTGACCATCTACTGAATTACCTATTTGAATTT
Organism: Morinoia aosen; assembly: GCA_030386875.1. Taxonomy (NCBI): domain Eukaryota; kingdom Metazoa; phylum Arthropoda; class Malacostraca; order Amphipoda; family Talitridae; genus Morinoia; species Morinoia aosen. Next base: position 29,367,226 of record CM059557.1, on the reverse strand, counting down.
TATGTATTAATTTCATAGTGTGTTATAGTCATCTTAGAATGCTAGTCATGTTACACGGATAACAGCATTCAGTATCGATCAACACGACGAGGGAGGAGGCACACCATTGCTGCTGAGTCATCAGTTTCATGATCAGTCTTCGAGTGGCAGGGAAGTACATTGCACCTTCAAATCAAGTTCTACACGAGTTATTGTTAATGCTACTTGTTTAAGATATTTGATGGTCTAAAATAACTTTCGCTTAGTGGAATAGTGTCGAATTACGCAGGCATGACCTAAGCAAGTTAGCTTTTCACCACCAAACCACAAAAAAATGAGCACATATTGATATTAGGCAGACAAGCATTTTATTGAGGAATATTTTCTCTAGCACGTTCTCTTCTGCCTGTCTAGGGCGCCAGCACTCCTGCACGTATAGAATGCACGTATAGAATGCCTTAACCGCTTTGCTCTCCGTGGCACAGTGGTTAAGGGATCAGCCTTGTATGTTGGAGACGAGGGTTCGTATCCCGGCGCTGGCGCGGAGATTTTCCCCGTCTGGTATAAGGGAAAGCTCAAACACAATACCCCACTCAACCCAGGTGTCGGAAATGGGTACCGGCTTTACGGGGGAACGTCATGGTGTCCTATATATAGGGTTAGTTATAAGACATTTGAAAAACCAATGCTTAAGATCATATGTATCAGGCTTGATTGGAAATAAAGCATCCCAAAGATGCCGATGTTTTTTTTTTTTCGATCAATCCAAACACATCGAAAGTAGATGGCTTCGTAAAAGTGTTACATACTGTTTGTGGTTTCGTGGTTGTGTAGGTCATGTTGTGTTAGGGTTGCGTAAGTCATGCTGCTGATGGTTGTGGGGTTGTGTAGGGGACGCTGCTGATAGTTGTGGGGTTTAGGTAGACAACCCCCACAACCCCACAAAAAACAACCGCAGCACCATCAGCTGCATTGCGCGCGACGCAAACGGAGAAATTAGCACCGGGATTAGAAAAGCTTCGGCACAGCTGGGAACCCGGCAACAATGTTGGCAGCGTAATGCGTTCGAGGCAGCCAGCTAGATGTTTATTGTGCTCAGCTGTTCGGAGCTGAGATGCTTGCCGCAAGTGCCGAACTTGCGAGGCATTGTGTGAAGGTCTGTTGTGGTGCAAGAATGTCCATGACGTTCTGACATTTATGATGCTCCTTGCTTGAATGTGTTTCTTTGAGGTGCGTGTTAAACACTGTTGACCTCGAGTATGATGAGTAAATGCTTTGCGAATAAAACTTTCTCACATACGTATATCATAAACGTTATTGAAAACAGAGCGTGTTCAAGGGTATTATTGTTCAAAGAATGGGAAATATTTTCTCTGAAAACCCTGGCGTTTTCTCCAACGATGGGTATAATGTACCACTAGATAATGGCAAAATTATCATGGTACCAAAACTATAAAAAACATGGAGGGTAATGTATCAGACGTAATGAGAGGGTAGTGTTACAAGTGAAAATTGATACTGTGAATACAAAGATCCATATGAGTAGAGATGGCAGGCCAGTTTGATAAGAGAAAAAAAGGTAATTTATAGAACAAAAAAATTTTCGATGCACTAGTCATGGTATAACTTGATACATGATGTTCGCTTGCTACTAATGGGACGTACCAGGAAGAACGAGGTTTATTTTTCAGGTCTCGGAGCTCTTTCTCCTTCGATTACATTCGTCAAATGTTCTGCAACGAGCGAGCATTTAATTATTAGTCAGAAGTCCTTCAAGTATTTCAGCGAATTGAATTGGTGCGGTGACTCGTGGCTTTGAAAAAAATTAATCGCTACCCTCGTGAGCGTCGTATGTTTCTGTCTTCAAAAATTTCAATAAATGAAAATAATCGTAATCTGGAGCTTAGAATTTATAAGTCAATTACCTCATCTATTTTCATCACACATCGTATCATGAGCAAGCACGGAAATTTATTTCACCGTCAAACCCCGTCAGTGCTCGTGCGTGTTTTACCAGTTTTGGGGCACTTTTGACTGGTTAATCATTCTCATTATCTTAAAATTATTTGTGACGGTATTTTTTTTTGTTCTATTTTATTTGTTCAGTTTAAGTTTTTTTGGCATTCTTTATTTTCAACTTTCAGCAAAATATTTTCAACTTTCAGCAAAATATTTTCAACTTGCAGCAAAATATTTTCAACTTTCAGCAAAATATTTTCAACTTGCAGCAAAATATTTTCAACTTGCAGCAAAATGCCCTTTCCTTTTATTTCCCCCGATTAGCAATAAGGAATTATATAAAATACTAAGGAATCTTTAACGTCTATGGACTGACAATGCGTATGAACTTTACAAATGTATATTTTTTCCCAGTTTTGTGTTAGAAATATTTTTAATAAATTTGTGCGACAACCCTTTTTCGTATTTGGCTCATGGGAATTGTTTGTGGCAGAATTATTTTGGTTAGAAATTAAAAAACTTTTTTTGTAGAGCAACTTTCCTTGATTAGTACTAGGTACACGCTATTTGATGCGTAAGCACAAAAAAAATCGTTTCAACTTCCGACGTGTCCACTCTTTAGTTTCCATAGATTCAGAATCATTTGTTACGCCCATTATGCGCTCAACAATACTAGCAGCCACCATAGACGTATAGGCTCGTGTTTGCAAGTAAGAGAAGACCATCCTTCACGGCATTTTTCCTAATTATTTGCAATATTTAAAAGCTTCCCCAAATTTAAAATAACACAACCAAAGGAATACATTTTAATATTTTGCTCGCAATTTTTATTTAGTTATTAACATGATTAATATATTAACTGTGTTTGTCTATCTATGCAGTATCTCGATGTTAAAACAAAAACAAAAAGTTATGTATTACATTTTATGACTAAACTTAAATAGAAACATACCGTTTTCTTTTCTTTTCCTTCTTCCTCCCCTATTTTCCACTGAATTCACTAGGGAACACTCATTTTGTTCCATTAACAAAAAACTTCTATAGTCAATTTGAGAGAGTAGATTGCAAATACGAAGTCCGTATTTGTCTGCAAGCCACAGATTTTATTCAATTTGGGCATTTATAAGTTTTAATTTTTCGTTGTTAAAAGAAATTGCAAAATTAGCCACCGTTCTTTTCTTCACTTGAATCTTAAAACCGTGTGAAATGGATTTCTTGTTATTCATTAACACTTTGACCGCAACGTGCACCACCGGTGGCCACGGAGGGGATTTTCATAATGCTGCTGACCGACCAGTTGTCTCAAACTTAATTTTCAAAAATACTTAATAGAAGCAAAATGAAAGCACGATCCAGTTAACGTTTCCTATTTTCAAAAGTGTTTACAATAATTGACTTTAAATATGAGTTGAATGTTAAACTTAAGTTTAACCAATTGCGGTTAAAGTGTTAAGTCAAAAGAAACAGAATATTGAAATGTGATTTGAGAGTAAATTACACTATTGTTGGTTGTGCCGTATTTTCTGATAGCGTTTCTCAGAAAACAAAAATTTTTATCCCGAAGTTAGATTAGTATCCTTCAGAACATCTCCAGAGCTGATGATAGCTTATTAACTTTTTATTGTATATTATTCAATCAGGAATTTACGTTCGTTACTTTCGCGTTCTGCACTTCATCTGGGCAATTTAATGCTCCAGCAGTAGTCAGCCGTCATACTTTTGTCCCAGCGTCCTCGGTAGAGTTCTTCCATGACCTTAAGGTCTTGGTGGAATCTTTCTTCTTGTTCGTTACTCACAGCCCCCACGTTGTCAGAGAACTTATCAAGGTGGCTGCTCAAAAAAATGAAGTTTGATGCTCATGTTGCACCTGAGATCACGAAAAGCGAGGAGCATTCTGTTCACAAGTTTACTGTAGTTCTCCGCCTTATTGTTTCCAAGGAAGTTCTGAACGACTGCCACAAAGGATAACAATGCTGCCTTTTCTAAATCGGTCATCTTAGCCACAAACTGATCATCACGAATTAGGGTCCGAATCCGTAGGATATCAAACACGCCTGCTTTGATCTTCTCAAATGAAAATCCTGGTAAAGCTGTGATGATGTGTTGGAAGCACTCACCTTCGGTTTCAGTGCCTTTACAAATTGCTTCATCAAACATAATGATGTGAAGAGGAGGAAAGATGATTTTATCTCTTCTTACAATTGGGTCTTGCATGATATTTGGCATGTCTGCTTCAAGTGTGTCTGTCTGTCTTGTGCTCGGCTGTCCCACATACAGAGGAAACATGGAAACTTGGTGAAGCCTTTCTGTTTCCAAGAAAAAAGTTGACCATCTTTACGTCTACACAACTGATCCAATTGTGCTCTCGATACTTCAATAAGTCCATGACCATTCTCATATCATCTTAGTCTTCTCGCAAATACACTGAGTGACCGACAGATACAGCTCCATAAACATTGCCAGTGTGTAAAAGAACATACTTTAGACTGCCTTTTGAACTGTCTAAAAAGAGTCTGCATTCTACATGACTATAGTAAGGGACACCAAGTTTTTTGAGAAGCCGTGGGATGTCATGGCAGTAAACAAACTGTCGTCTGAGAAGTGAAGGAAAGCCTTTAAAAAGTGGAACAGGAACTTCTTCAAAGTGCGGAGAAAGCCGAATAGCTGAGGGAATGTTCAGATACGTAATTTTATATCTGTTTTTCCTCCCAACACCCGCTGTGTTAACCGTACAGAAATACCAGTCAGTTACATGGTTGGTGGGTTCATGCCAAATCATTGGAACTCCAAAAGGCAGACCTCAGTGCTCCCCAGTGACATGCTTTGGTCCAGTCTCGAAGCATATCTGCATAATTATGGCAAACAACATGAGGAGCCCATTGCTTGTCTTGATCATCAAGATGAACTTCAAAATATGCCTTGTAAGCACGCTTGACTAACGAGGGTATGTTACGGCTCTGACGATTGAGTGTGCAGCATCCCTATATAAAGCAGAAGGCATCAGGCTTGTTTCTGTAATGATGTCTCTCTTTGAAAGCCATGCTTGAACTGAAACGAAATAGAATGATCAAAATATCAGAAGCTACCGATAAAAATGGACGTGAAAATGGTTATACATGATTTACGCGAGTTCATATTTGTATAACTTCAGCTACCGCAAATTGCATACAAACCTAGCTGGTAGAGAAAAAATAATTTGAGATTTGAAATTAGGACCTAAAACTCCTTTAGAATCAGTTAAAATGTCCAATGCAACTCAAAGTTACTGAAAAAGTGCTTCCCAGTGATTTTGTTACACCTAAAATACACACTGCTTTCCGTGAATAAATAATAATGATAATAATACTGCTAAAAAATGTGCCTTAAATAATAAAAAAATAATAATTTACAACTTATGCTGTGAAGCCATGAAAAAACAGTACTACCAACGATTAAAATATGAGTGTAATAGGTCAAGATTGTGGTAAAGTATTACAAAAATCAGGAGAAGCAAAATGATGTTTTCTTTAATTAAATGAAGAAATTTTATACTGAAAAACCAGTGTTGTTTGTTTGAAATTAAAAAAAGAGACAAATATCAGAAGGAATTTTCATCACCTGCTTGAGACGACATCTGCATGACGCAGTCTCAGTGTTTTTTCCTTGACCGGTGAACCAGCATCAGATCATAGATTTCCATGTTCATAAAAGAAACTACGACGGACTCAAACAGCGCTACAATGATGAGCACTCCAGCTTACAATGAAGCATGGATATCGTGAACAAAAACCCCTTGAAGCAAGAACTCCCTAAAATCATTTCAATCGAAAGACTGTTGGAAACTAATATAGGAGGCGTAAGTGCTTGTAAGCTAAGTAGGTATGCATGAGCAAGTAGCAGGACAAGAGACAGAGCCGCCTCTCTCTGGTTCGCTGTTACGAGGCGAACAGCAGGAAGTTAAGTATGTAGCTTAAATGTCTGCCGTCTGCCAACTGTGCGACGCCAAGCAAACTGCTCAGCCCGCTCCTGTGCATCACATCAGCATGCAGTATCACGTGCGTCTCGTGGTGCTTGCATGAGCTTTTGCAGGGCAATGCATGTGCACCTGCGGCGTGTAGAATGTAGTCGAGTTAAATGTACCGTTTTAGTGTTGAATTGAAAACTTGCTGATTGAGCGTCATTAGATGCTGATATTGCTCAATGCAATGGGTGCTAGATAATAGCTGTTTTAAACTTTGCTAATGCTCGCTCAATGATAGTTAAAAAGTAGGCAATGAATACCAAACGATAACGATTTGAATTATGTTGATGGTGATTGAATAATGAGGGTAGTTAGCTATTCTAAGCTAACTAAATTAAGATAAGCCAAGCTAATGCCGAAAACAATTTGAATCAAATTTTGACGTAATTAATTTTTTCGATACACCTGTTGCCTGCTAGGCTTACGCTGCCTGTTTCGGTGAACTGACAGTGATATTCAAATTCGTAGGATACAGATGCCGTTATCTTAAGGCAAACTTTAAAGTTTAGACTCACTTCCGACAGCTTCTTCAAGGCACCTGCATTACCAGGACCCCCTTCTTTCCTCTGCTAAGTTAATTTGTGTTTATTCTCACTAGCTTCTTGATCATCTACGTCGACGTTTCGCCACACCCACTCATGTGACTGGACAAGACTGCGGGAAGGTCAGGTGGCTCGCATTCATATGTGCTAAACTTCACTGTTGTATCGGTGAGATCCCATGATCTCTCCGTCGTGACTGCACACAAGCTTGACTGCTGGCAGAGCTGAGCGCCGATTGCAGGCAGCGTCACAAATTTGCGCGCGTTCCTGGCTGTTCAGAGGCCGGTTTTCTCTTTCCTTCCTTAATTTAAATTTTAAGGGAAATTTTTATATACGCGTTCAATAAACAGATTGATTCATTCAACTTTGATCACGTGACTCCCTGACTTGTATTTCGGACTGATTACTTCAAAATTGTTCAGGTCCTGATGGATTGCCGTAGAAGTCTCGTAACTTATTTGAGACACAATTCTAATAATGTTGGTCAAATAAAGCTTGAGAGAAAGAAGTTAATATTGAAATCATATTTGTTATAATTAAAGAGGGCCTTATATGAAATAACTACGCTTCAGAGACCAGCTCCATCCTCAGTAATTCAGTCTGTAAAATACTGAAAAAATAAAAAACTCAGCCAATTCTAAAGAACAAATGTGGTCATGTATGCATTAAAAATCTACACATAAATTTGCAATTAAGGACGGAATTTTCTTCGGCTATGTATAAGGATTCTAAAATATGAAAGTTTGAATCACAAGAGGCAGTACGTAAAATTATGAAATCGTCTTCTGCTATGTGATCGCAGCACAGTTTACTGTGAAGGCGAACAAGAGGGTGAGGCAGTTGTGCCGAAATTCTTCCAATTTTTTAATTTTGGGGTCAAATTAGGTACAAAACTCCTACGGGAACTTTTTAGGAACAGAACAAATTCCGAAGTACTGAGCCTGAATGATAGATATTAAGTATATTTCTGCGTCTTGCAGATATCAATTTACATGTTTTTCGTAAATAAATCTTTCATCTTGAAATCTTTCATATATACAGCATCATAAGTTCAATGTTTATCTTGCATCTTGTTTACTATCTCGTACAACTTGATGAAGTACTTTTGCATTAATATTGAGCTTGAAATATTCAAAGTTAATATATTGAACGAGATTTTTTGGTTTCTGAACCAAAACTTCGAGCATATCCTCATATGAATGAATACATACTCTAGTAAGTTTTTTATTCATTTCTCAGGAACATTTTCCTTTTGAAGAGTAATTTTCTGGGTCGCGTGTACTCTGCAGGTCATCGCAGTATCTCAGAAGGGGCCATAGGGAGAGATCTTAGAGAGGCATTTTCCAGGGGAATCTTTAACTAAGCGGCACCAAAAATCGAGTATTGCATTTTCCGCTTCTCTACATATATTGTAGTATTTTACTCTAGAATTTACTAGTGTCAATAGAACTGCATTTGAAAAGTGTTTAGCAAGTAGTCAAACTCCTTTCAGTGCAATAAGAATACCAAATTTTTGTTTACATCGGAGAAATGAAGATTCGTAGAAAGGACCAACCCTCATTTGATAATGAAGGCATTATTAGTTTTTTTTTCAGAGTAGAAAATCAACTCGAGACAAACGTCCAGTAATCGGTATTAATATCAGAATCATACAGAGAACAATAGCATTCTGGAAACAAAATGTCGAACCTGTTCAAGACAATTTCATAAAGGACTATAAGGAGAGAATTGAAGAAAATGAGTCCGGGCAACTGCCAATCGACTAGGAAGCCAATATTGTCAGCAGCAAATCTGAAAATTTTTTTTTGCTCGAAAACACCAACACTGAACTGTTGACGACTTGAAGCATGTACTGTATAGACCGACCGGGGCCCCGGCCCCGGCCAACCCCGGCCATTTTGGCTGACCCCGGCCCTGGCCCCGGCAAGCCCCGAGAATTTTTACAGACCCCGGCCCCGGCCCCGGCCCCGGCAAAATAGCGCCCTAAACCGGGGTTTTGGCCGGGGTTTTTAGTTTTTTACTACACCTTTTTCACTTCAAATTAATCCAAGTCAAGGTCAATTTAATCCAAGATAAGTTCAATTTAATCTGAGTCAAATTCAAATTAATCCGAGTCAAGTTCAAATTAATACATGTTAAATTCAAATTAAATATGCTAAGTATCCAGCATCAAGAGATTCAGATCTTTGAGCGGAGTAACATATAGAAATCAATTATAAAAACTTCGTATTAACTATACATTGAAGTTTTTTCAATTCTACGTTAATGGCAGTGTGCATCCATTCAAATATTTATGTTCAAGGACAATTTTATGTTACACATTCACATAAACATAGTGGCATCGAGGATTTAATTACTCATATAGAGATTTATATGCGTGAAATTTCGTTTTATCACATATATAAAGTCATATATGCATGCAACTACGAAAGATTACCGTTGGATGATATGTATATTTAACCTTTTGAAAGAAATATGGCAACGAAGTCTGCTTTTGCTTGTTCAAACGATTTTGTAAAAACAAGTTTAAATTTTTTTCATCGATCGAGATGATATATTTGCCCAGGCCTATTCATTTGAAGGGATGACACAATTTTTACTACTATTGCAGGATTGTATCTGTGTAGTAATGTTCTCATATAAATTGTAATCAAATTATATCGTACATAAGTGCTCAGAGAATTGCATTTGCTCATTTCTTTTAGAGGTTAAATCTACTCATCGTCCAGTGGCAATCATTTGTAATTGCATGCACATATGATTTCATAAATGTGATGAAGTGGAATTTCAGGCATTTAAATTTTTAAATGAGCGTAAATGAATCTCGATGCTATGTGTATCTGTAACATAAAAGTACCTTTGAACATTATTATATGAATGGATGCATACTGCCATTAATTTAGAATTATAAAACAACTTTAATGTGTAGTATAATACGAAGTTTTTATAATTTACTTCTAACTGTTACTCCGCTCAAAGATCTGAATCACACTCTGCCTTCTAATGCTGGATACTTAGCACATTTTACGACAGCTTGTTTCAATACTGCAGCAATTTTATGTATTCCTTGCTAAAAGGAAAAACGTTTTTCTTGCTCATCACATCCAACAGATACATTTTTAATACAAAAACCTTCAAATTAACGAGTGATTAATGTCGATTCTTAATTCAACTTGGGGCTGGATTAATTTGAACTTGATTTGGATTAATATAAACTTGACTTTGATTAATTTGAACTTGACTTGGACTAACTTGAACTTGACTTGCATCGATATGAATTTGATTTGGATTAATTTGAACTTAACTTGGATTAAATTGACGTTGATTTGGATTAATTTGAACTTGACTTGGATTAATTTGAAATTGACTTGGATTAAAAATTTGATGTGAATAAAGCGTAGTGTGCCCGGCTACCCGCAATTGAAAAGTTCGCTTTTCTTTTAAATAGATTTAAAACGATTTCTCAAAAGATTTGCGATTTCATTGCAATCCTGAAGAACATGCAGTCACTGAGAAGAAAAACCAGAATCTATGCTACCATCCAGTGTAATTATAATCCAGTGCGCAGTTATTGACATGAAAGAATCTCGACTATGCTTTTGTATTTCCTCTTAAATGGCAAAGTGAATTTATACTGAGGTCCGGAATTAGTCTTGTTGTAATTACCTTCTCTGATTGAGCTTGAAACTTCTTATTCAAAAACCCTACAAAATTAAAAAAATTTCCTTTTCCATAGGGTCGTAAGGATTGAGCGCGTCACAAAGTCAGTAAATTAAAAAAATTTCTCTATGTATTTGGTCAGTATTATTTGGCTCCCAGTTTTTAGATTGAGTGAATGTTTCTTTTAAAGTCAGCCTTTTACCAGTAGACGAAGACGACTTGCTACAATCAGCAGTTTTGTCACTGCTGAAGTCTGAAGTGTCTTCGTTTGTTTTCAATACATAGACATTTTGTTTTTCTTCTTATTCGTTTTGTTTCTATTTTTCAATTCTTTTTCGTATTTCGGTTTTTCTTCAGCTTCCAGGAATTGATCATTTTGTTTCAATTTTAGATGGCCCCATAAATATTCAGTTGAGAAAGTTTTCTAAGATGCACCAGCCGCTCCTCGTCGTATATTTGCTTCACAAATCGTGCACACTTCAATTTCTACACTCTTCATCGATATGTAGAAGTAATCCCATACTGCTGACGCAATACTTTTAGTCATTTTACCGGGTGTCCCACAAAAAATGTCACTGAGTTTTAACTGATTATATTTCCGCTTTAAATTCATATATTTTAATTTTCATTTTATCACAATGTAGTAAAATTTATTTTATTTTCGAATAATTTATGTTTTTGAAAATCGTTTAATAACCACTTTACATTAATCGATTAACTTAAACGAATAGAAAAACTAATTTTTCGAAGGAAAACATTTTAAAACAATATTGACATTCTTCCTTATTTTGCACTTTCCAAAAAACCGAACAAAAAAAACTTGAAAGAGTAACAAATCAATACATTAAATAAAGTTAAAATAAAAAAGTAATTTAGTATCCTTCGACATACCCACCATTTCTCTCAAGGCAAGCATTACTTCTAGCCACTATCAAACGAAGAGTTTTGCGGCTCATTTCACCGTTTTCTTTTAGTCTTGAAACACTTCAACTCGTTGTCAAAGAATTATTAATGATGGAGGTGATGTTTTGACAACGCGTTCCTTCACAGTAGGTATTGAGAAATTAAGAAAATCACCAGTGTTGTTTTTAAAACTTTTCCTTTGAACAAATAGTTTTTCTGCCTCTTTTAGTAAATCGATCACTGTAAAGTGGTTATCAAACGATTTTCAAAAACTTAAATTATTCGCAAAATGAAAAGAAGAACCAATATAAAATGGAACATTTTTTTAATGGCAAACGTTTCGGAGTCCTGATTCCATCATCAGTGCTGTAAAACAAGGAATAAAATACCTACAAAGAAATACCTTGTGAAATACCTACTGTGAAATATCGTCTGCGGTACCTAGACGATACATTCATTTTGTTTCGTTCACAGGAAGAGGCTCTAAAATTCTTTGACTACATAAATGGATATCACGCCAAGATAAATTTCACAATGGAACCTGAGCAGAATGATAAATTGCCATTTTTAGACGTTATCGTAAAGAAAACTAATTCAACGTTCACCACCTCTGTTTATAGAAAACCTACATATACGGGATTATGTACCAATTTCTTCAGTTGCATTTACATGGATTATAGTAAAACAAGTGTCACTACATTATTGCATAGAGCGTACTGTATTTTAAATTCATATAAAGTACTTCATGACGAAGTGAAATATATCGCAAAGTTACTTGTACAAAATAAATAACATGTATCTTTTTTTAACAATCTGGTTAAAAAGTTTTTAGACAAAAAACTTTCCTCTCCCTGTACAATTCTGACCGCACCAAAGCAGAAAGTTTTCGTCGAGCTCTCTTTCTTGGGCTATCTTTTCAAGGAGATGAGAAAGGATCTTTTATCTCTGACGCACTCTCATTTTACTTTCATTGACGTGTTACCATTTCATAGAAATAGTTTTAAAATAAGTTCATTTTTCAATTGGAAAGAGCGTTTGGAAGAGTGCCTGAGAAATGGTTGTATCTACTTGTATAAATGTGATTGCTGCCTGCAGTCCTATGTTGGAAGTATCACACTCCAGCAATTTATTCGTCACAGCCAACACTCGGGTATCTCCCATAGAATCGGCCGTCCATACTCATCTCCCTCCCAGTCAGCCATCAGAGATCATTGCCACAGTTCAATCCACCCTTTCAGTTCCAATTTCTCCATACTTGGTAGAACTGCAGAGGAATTTGACCTTAGAATTTTGGAATCATTGTTCATTTTTACCCATAGACCTCAGCTAAATAATGATAGAAGTGCGATGAAATTAAATATTGCCCCAACTGTGTAAATAGGAGTGTGTTGGAATGTGTGTGTGTGTCCGAGTGTGTGTGCGTGTGTGTGTGTGCGTGTGTGTGTGTGTTTTGTGCGAGTGTGTATGTGTGTGTGTGTATGCAGTTCTGTTATTTTGTGTAGGTGTTATTGTGTGTTGGTTTGATTGCTAGAATTTAGGTGTATGTGTACGTTTGTCTTCGAATGTTTAAGAGAAATAGTGTTTTTATTTTTAATGGTTAGGCATAGCTATTTTTCGATGTAGGTTTAGTGATAATAATTTCTCTTGGCTTTTTTGCAATTGGTTCATTACCGTTTTTCATTCCTTGTTTTACAGCACTGATGATGGAATCAGAGATTCCGAAACGTTTGCCATTAAAGAATGTTCAATTTTATATTGGTTCTTCTTTTAATTTTACGTATTAGATTTTCCAAAAATCGCCCCTTCAATTCTATTAAATTATTCGAAAAGGATACGAGATTTTCCACATTGTGAAAAAAAGACAATTCAAATATGTTAATTTAAAGCGGAGATAGAATCAATTAAAAGTCGGGGACATTTTTGTGGAACACCTGGTACATTTAATTACTATAATTGTTACTGTATTAACTAATTCAACAAGCACTGCAACTGCAAGTCTACAAACTTTATTGACTTGACATAAATACACACCTAACCGCAACCGTAATTCAACATGCATTGGGCCACTAACCGGCGTCATGTAATACGTCGTCGTGACACGTCCTGACACGGTCTGAACCCCGGCCCCGGCCGTTGTAAATTTGATAACCCCGGCCCCGGCCCGGCCCCGGCCATGACAAATTTGTCGACCCCGGCCCGGCCCCGGCCCCGGCCAAATTTTCAACCCCGGTCGGTCTATAATGTACTGTGACCCGATGAATCCACGATGAATCCAGTTTCACTTTTTTCAGAACGGTAGACGGTATTGAGTACCTCAACCGCCGCCACATGAAGCTATGGATCCAGCTTGCATCGTCCTGACTGTTCAGGCGTCTGGATGCAGTGTAATGCTTTGATACTGTTTTTTTTTTGCTGGGGACACTCTTTGCAATTACAAAATAAACATCCAGGGCTATTTACAAGTACTTTCTGGTCACGTACATCCTTTCATTAAGGTTTATTTTCCTGATGGTAACGGGCCACTGGACGAAAAATGTTGAAGATTGATTATTGCAAATGAGGGAACATCAAAATACCACAACACAATCGCCTGATTTGAACTTCACGGAAAATTAATGGAATAATCTTGAGAAGAACCTGCGTGGCTCATCGTCTCTTTCTTCAACATTGGCCGCTTTTTGGTAACAAATCACTTCCATTATGACCAAAACTACAGATGCAAAGGATCCAAAAGTTTGTAGAATCTTTGCCAGGTAGAATGAAAGCTCCAATGCGCAAGAAAAGTAGTCCAATCCCTGAATTATAATATTTTTAACCACGCGACAGTTTTTACGACTCATTGTTTGTATAATTGTATTTTCATATGCACAAATAGTATACAAAAATCTTGGAAGTAAAATGTATGAAGGTATTAATGTACTTCTAAAGACAAGATAACTAGAGAATTAGCAAATAGAAAAATTAGTTTTTTCTACCAGTATGCTTATCCCGTAAGGGAAAATTGAGACCAAAAATAGGTAACTATTTGCAGGCTGCCACCTAAAGCTGCAAAGTACGGACAGAAAGCCCGCTCAATACTTACGTGATTATACACGTGAGTAAATGATGTACATTTACGCAAAATCCTGGATATTTTGTCCAAGAAAATCTGCACTGGGGTCGTACGCAATGAATTCACCATTATATTCACTTCCCAGTGCAGTAATTGCATAAAAAGAAAGTATGGCTGCAGTGGGGCACTCAATGACACTGAATGCGGACCCAATCTTCAGGCCTTGATTGTAGGTTGAATTTGAGTTCCATGCGCCTGTGATATCGCTGTCAGCTTCTTACAGCGAGAGAGTATAGCTGACGTGCAGCTACTCCGACGTGTCATCAGGAAGCTGACGTGCAGTAACTCCGACGTGTCAGCAGGAAGCTGACGTGCAGTAACTCCGACGTGTCAGCAGGAAGCTGACGTGCAGTAACTCCGACGGGTCAGCAGGAAGCTGACGTGCAGTTACTCCGACATGTCAGCAGGAAGCTGACGTGCAGTTACTCCGACGTGTCATCAGGAAGCTGACGTGCAGTAACTCCAACGTGCCAGCAGGAAGCTGACGTGCAGTAACTCCAACGTGTCAGCAGGAATCTGACGTGCAGTAACTCCAACGTGTCAGCAGGAAGCTGACGTGCAGTAACTCCAACGTGTCAGCAGGAAGCTGACGTGCAGTTACTCCGACGTAACTGAAGTGACAGCAGCAGCACAACGCCGCAGCTCAGAGCTGCCTAAAAGTTCGTTATTTAATCAGCTCAAAAATTTGCTGCTCAGAACATCACTCTAAATCCTGGTGCAAACTTCATCACACGGATGTGGACCAGCGCATTAGTCATGATTGGTGCTTGTTAGTCGTGCATTTTGCCAGTCATTCATGCCTGATGCTCGTCAGTCATGCCCAATGCTCCTCAGTCGTGCCTTCCTTCGTGGCTGACAGCATGTTCAAAAGTTCAATTAGGTCTAAAATACGAAGGTACTCAATGAACATTGTTGAAAAAATAAGTTCTTCAAAGTTGAGTGAATAAATAATCTCCACATCCTCAAATAAACAATCGAATTAAAAAAATTGGAATAAGACTTGTACATAGACCCCTAAAAAAACATGTATAATTTCTTTTAATACTCTACTTTGTACTCCTCGTTTCGGAATAGGAAACACATAAGCCAAACGTAATAAGGTCCAGCTTAGTGGTCTTAGACACGTTCATACATGCAACTGGTAAATAAACACAAATGAAGAATGCTCTAATATTTCTAAAGAACGAGCGTACGAAGGAAATCACAAGTTATCCTAAACTAACATGCAACGGCAATGCAACAGAACATTCGGTGTAACATTATGCAGCTTGTGGAAAGCAATACAACAGTAGCCATGGCAGGAACAACGCAACGAATTTCCTTGGTGAAGCAAGGAATAAAGAAAATGCTGCAAAAACAACAGTAGTACTCACCAATTTTGAGGATGTGCATGACGTCCATGGCGACGGAGATGGCCACGAGTTTGACCGGCCCCTGCCCTGAGCTCACCATTGGCGCGTGAGACAAAACTACAAGGCTGGTAAGCGTTGCCTGTGAAGGCTCCTACTTCGCTGCACCGACTAGCCCTTCACCACTATGTATATCACGGACTCACACCTCAATGCTATAATTAACGTAGTAGAATATCAGTACTTTCAGTGGTATTGTTGTGTCAAATGACAGTACAACACCAGTTTTTACCGTTTATGTCTGTTCTTGCTTTTTATTGAGAGATGTAAGTTTATCAAAGCACATTAAATAGGGAGCCGCTTTCGCATCAGAATTGATATCACAGAGAAACTTCGGAAGGCAATCAAGCTTGTATTTCAGTTGCGCTCACCTCCTACGTTCAATTTTTTAAATAATCCGAGAGTTATTAGAGTTTATATTCTTGCTCACGAATTTAAATAGTTTACATTTTACAAAATTAAATGTATTTTGCATGAACAGAACTTTAGATGTTAATGCGAGCGTGGATACACCTAATGGTTTTTTTTAAATTAACTACCTAACGAGACGTCCTTATGTCAGAGTAGGTAATACATCGCTAATTTAAACCCTGGTTTGAATGGATTTTATTAATTCATTGAAACTCACTGGTTGTCGCTCATTGTTTTTTCTTTTTTCTTCCAGGATTCATACACATTGATTCCGTATGACGTTTTTTCTAATAAAGTTCCTGGTCAACTTATTGACATGGCTACATTTCTCGTCGGTGAATGTCAACAGAGTGTAATTGAGCAAACATCTCATCCCATATTTGGATTCGACAAGCGAATATTAACATCAACACTTCACATTAAAGGAGCAGATCGTGAAACCAAGTGAATTTCCTAATTTTCTCTAATGGTCTGAAATATGGGTGTGTTGCAAGGAGTAGTTCAGTGATGTTGGCAATACTGGCCACATAGAGCAGCAGGTGGAACACAAGACAACAGGTGCTTTCGCTGCAGCAAAACACCTGGTACCATGGCTGGAAGCCACTGATGAACCAAAACCATTCCCACCGTCACTATCAATACCTCTTTTAGATAGTGATGATTGTTCAGAGTGTGTTGTATTTGTGGTTGAGTATACTCGTAGTTGCAGTTGTGGTTGTGGCTGGCTCTGTAATCTAGGCTGTGGTTGTGCTTGTGCCGTGGTCGTGATTGAATTAGTGGCGGTGACGGTAAACAAATTTGCAATTGGAAATACTTTATTTACAGCGCGGTTCGAAATCCATTTAAATCAGTGCTCTACAATCACGAGTTGAGCCGATCGCCACCTCTAGGGATGAATATTGGAAAAACAATTGAAATCCTAAAGATAATGGGAAGAGAAAAAAGAACTTGAAAATCTACTCCGTGATAATATTTGTTGGATAATTTGAGAAAGAACTATAGAGACGTGGTTTCATATAAAATGCCTAAAAAAGTTTACTACCAATGAAATACAAGACAATAACAATAACGTTTTGCTGAACACCCAGAAATATTTAAGGAAGAGTGTTGCAGAGAATTGTAGTGTAGTATATACTGTATATTATTAGAGCAACAGCCACAGTATATCGCATGTTCGCCATCCCGTACCATTTTGTTTATTCGCTCTAACATAATTGACGTCACTTGAGCCAAAAAACAATCGGTATCACGTTCGCAAAAATATGTTTAAACAATTAAAATGTTTTGCCTTTGCAGCATTAGTGCTTGCAATACTGTAGCGAGCTACAGCAAAAACAGTCGCGAGGAAGGTATGACGCAGCGTCGCGCATCGCTCTCGCGCCGCGTTAACTTTCAACTCGAATATTTTAACGTGAAGTATTCTGCAGGCAGTCATATCTCTTTAGGAGCGCCATTACAAAGACCGCACATCTAGCACTAGAAGTTTTTTTCTCCTCTACGTAAAAAATAATCAAATGGTTTTTCCGTGGAAAAGAGAGCAACGGATTTGTTAATTGCTTCGATAACAACAAAAATGTATAGAAGCCATCTAATTTGGCACATTACACAATGCATGCGAGAAGTAAATCGCTGGAGAGCCGGATGAATCGCATTAACTAGCTGTGCATTTGAGCTCAGTGTAACCGTTTTTGTAGAAGAATTGCTAACATTCTCAAATTCAAGCAAAAAATGTCGGTCCTGACTGAGTTAGTACAAGATCAAGTGTTTTACCGAATGGGCTCGGCTGTCCATATGTGTTAACCAGCGGTACAAAAGTGCAGGTCTTTGCAAATTCTAGAACGTAAAGAAATGACCGAAAACCGAAATTTTCGATCTCCTTTCACACTAAGGGGATAAATTTTGTTTCACGGACCCTACTTTATAAAGGTCGATCATCGGTGCGAAATATTTAAGGAATAGATTCTCCCATAAATTCATAATTTAATCAAATTAAACAATATGTTTGATTGAAAATTTAAAAAATTCATGGTGATTTCTATGTAGTCTATTCTACTCCACATGTTATTCATATTATCCTTAATAGAATTGATCTGAACGGATATAAGACAAAAATATCCTGTTAGGGATGTTTGTAAGGATAAGGGAAAGAAACTATGCCTGTCGACTTTCCGTCATCTTCCACAGCGATGATTAAATGACCGGCATCAACGCAATTAGTTGATCTAAGCGACGGTTCTCCGTTTAAAGATTTTATTCCTTCGAATCATTATTTCTCTCGGGCTCTAGGAATGAAAAAAGAAATGAGTGACTATTTTAGTTGAAGTTACCGACATGAAAGTAACGTGAGACAATTGAACCATCGTCAACAATCGAATATGAATTAAGCAAAAATTTTCAACTATTTCTATGCTTCAAGGAAGCGAAATGGCTGTCACAGCTAGAAGCAAAGCTTTTCTCTGCGGTAGTTAAAGAAGACGTAATTAGTTGTTTCTTTGTCTCATCAATTGACAATTCGCTGAAGGAAATAGATGTTCAAAGTAGCCCACTGTTCTGTTTTCAGAAGCTAAAATGGCAAGTCAGGAAAAAATAGAAGAGGTAATTTTGTGATTAATTTTGTCGCTTACGCGAGTCTTCTCAACCGGAGTATTGTATTTGGATGACCGTGCACAATGCTGTAATTTTTAATGAAACGCGGCATCTTCAGGAATGAGATAAGGGCTAATGATGGCCTGATTATGAATCCAGTATATTTTCTTCGCCGCAAAAACAAAGTTTTTTATTTAAAAACTCTTTGGAATACTTCGTTTAAGCCCTACTGCTTTGTTTACGCCCATGAATGTAAATACATTATAAACGACGAAATTTGTTTAGCTGGGATACAGAGAAGTCAGAAAGTTTCCGCGGTATTCAGAGTTTCAAAATAAGCTGCCTTCAACCTTCGCTGGTGAATTTAAAGTTTTGTTTCGCATTGCTTCTCTCAAAATCAGCAATTTGCTTCTCTTTAACTACCGTACACCTAAAATCAATCTCAGAACATGTTTCTATTCTTTAACTTTTACTTGAAAAAACTGTTGCTATTCGCAATGGTAAATCGTTTAGTTCGCAACACTTGCAGTAGAACGTTTCATTTAAAAGCTTTCATTTAAGGATTAAACACCACAGCTCAAGACAGTTCCATTCTGGGTGACATTCCAACGAGTTTTCCAGCCTATTTAAATAAGAGAATTAACTTAGCTTGAGGCGCATTAAAATGGCTGGCCACACGACGCGTTATCGACAAGTCCTAGTCGCATTCCCGTGCCACGGTGCAGACCACGCCTAGCTCGCACGACACATTTTGCACGGACACTACGGAGCTCACCGACACTGCCACTCTCTACACGAGTTTTCAAGTTTAATTTAAGACACCAGGACACACAGTGGCTCATTCCAACGCTCGAATGAGAGCAGCGAGCTCCACGTACGCTTGTCACAGCACGGACAGTAGGACAGCGTAGACTCAAATGTTCGAAAGGCGTGCGCTAAGACTGCTGCGTTCTCCCCTCACTCTCTCCCCTCGCTCTCCCCTCTCACTCACTCTCCTGACACTTTCCCCTCACTCTCTCCATTAGCTCTCCCCCCTCACTCGCTCTACTGATTCTTTCCCCTCATTTTCTCTCCTCACTCACTCTCCTCTCTCTTTCCCTCTCTCTCTCATATCATTCTCTCTCTTCACTCTCTCCCTTCCTCTCCTTACTCATTCTAATGACTATTTCCCTTCATTTTTCCCTCACTCCTTCGCATCACTCACTTACCTTACTCACTCTCCTCACTCTCTCCCCTCACTCTCTCCCCTCACTCTCTCCCCTCACTCTCTCCCCTCACTCTCTCCCCTCACTCTCTCCCCTCAATCTCGCCCCTTCTTCTCTCCCCTCACTTTTACCTCACTCTCTCTTTTCTTTCTCTTCCCTCACTTTCTACCCTCATCCTCTCTCTTACCTTTCCCTTCACTTTCTTACCTCTATCTCTCCTATTCCTAACTCCTCTCACTTACTTCCTTCATTCTATACCCTGACTTTCTCTATGCTTCTCCCCTTATTTTTTCCCCTCACTATCTTACTTCATCATTTCCCATTCCTCTCAAGCCCCATTCCTCTTCCCGCTCTCTTAACTCACTTTATCTCCTTGCTCTCTCCCCTCATTCATTCCCCCCTCCCCCTTTCTTTCACTCACGCATTTCACTCTATAACTTTTTCCTTTTACTCACATCACTCACTACCTCCAGTCTCTACATTCATTCACTTTCGCCTCTCATTCATTTCATTGTCTACTCTACTTTTTAAATTCCCCGCACTCTCTCCCTGGAGCGTATGATGGCTTCACCACACACCTGCCAGCGAAAGAGTGCCTCACCACACACGACTGTTTTTTCTTCACAATAAACCCCTTGGGCTTTTAATCTTATGTTGTAATCCTGCATTTGTTCTCACAGTCACGTAACATTTCAACGAATAGGTCGATGCTCTCAGCCTCTTCAACATCTTAAGCCATCAGCGATTGTCTTTTTCTAAATCAAACAACCAATTGCGCTACCAACTACTCTATCAGGCAACCGTCCAATCCATTCTTCTAAAGGCTACATCAAGTCCACTCACAATGTGTCCCACAACTCATTGTCCGTGCTCTCTCCCCTCTCTCTGGCAGGTCTCTCATTCCCCTCTCTTCGGTGGCGCTGCTACGGCCCCCCCGCTGCCACTACGCCCCCCAAAGCTCCCCCTCACTTCGCCTCCAGTTGGGGCGCCTCAGCTGATCGATACAGAGGGGCTTACCACGTGCCCCCACCCCCACCCCCACCTTCTCAATTGCTCTAAAATCGCTCTTCCATAATCCCAAGAACGCTTGCTAACGTCACGAGCACGGGAGGTGAAAGAAACTGTGAGCTGTATCGCAAAGAAAGAGAGATCTTTGCAGAAAATATCAGTTATCAGCAATCCTCAGAATATTCCCTGGAGAAATACTCTCACTTTATAGTGCAAAACATACTTTGACAGTCTTCCCAATTTCATAGCGATGGCTGTTATTTAAAAGGAGGAATAAACTTGTAGAAGGGGAGAATTCACGGTTATCCTGAATCCTAACACTAGAATTTTGATCATATATAGTCCTTATTCGAACTACAGTCAATGGAAATGCGCTTCTGCATGAACTTAAAGCGTATCTTTTTAGAGCCAAGCATCAGCGATTGCTCCGAGCTAACCATTTGACAAAAAAACTTTACATCTCAATAGGAAATATAGACAGGACCCTGAATTTTTGGGGCAAATATTCCAGGGTAAAAAGAAAGAATACAGTGTAAAATCGGGGTATGAAGCTACAGAGTTGTCCCAGACAGAGATCAGCGACGTTATTGCACGACCTTAATTGCCACTGAGATATCTAGCAACATCCTGCACTTTATGGCTCCGTAAAACTCCCCAAAGAGCCTTCGTAACTGTCGCGCTGGACACGCCAGTGTCCGTCGCATGTGACTTGCCTTCTGGACACTCCGCTCATACAACCCTCTGGATATTGGTGAGGTGCGTCACACGAAGATATCTTCTATAGCTATTTTCCCTTAAAAGTGTGCTTCACTGTAACACTGTGCTAAAGCACACAACACAAGACATTGCACCACTCAGAGAAACGAAACACTGTTCTACAGCACATAGCACCACAAGATACAGCATCACAACACACAGCGCCACAACACACAACACCACAACATACAGCACCACAACACACAGCACCACAACACACAGCACCACAATACACAGCACCACAACACACAGCACCACAACACACAGCACCACAACACACAGCACCATAACACACAGCACCACAACACACAGCACCACAACACACAGCACCACAACACACAGCACCACAACAAACAGCACCACAACACACAACACCACAACTCACAGCACCACAACACACAGCACCACAACACACAGCACCACAATACACAGCACCACAATACACAGCACCACAACACACAGCACCACAACACACAGCACCACAACACACAGCACCACATCACACAGCACCGCAACACACAGCACCACTACACACAGCACCACAACACACAGCACCACAATACACAGCACCACAACACACAGCACCACAACACACAGCACCATAACACACAGCACCACAATACACAGCACCACAACACACAGCACCACAACACACAGCACCACAATACACAGCACCACAACACACAGCACCACAACACACAGCACCACAACACACAGCACCACAACACACAGCACCACAATACACAGCACCACAACACACAGCACCACAACACACAGCACAACAATACACAGCACCACAACACACAGCACCACAATACACAGCACCACAACACACAGCACCACAACACACAGCACCACAACACACAGCACCACAACACACAGCACCACAACACACAGCACCACAACACACAGCACCACAACACACTGCACCACAATACACAGCACCACAACACACTGCACCACAACACACAGCACCACAACACAATTTTAATTTGTTCAATTATCTACGTTAATCGCTTCATAAACGGGTTGTGCAATATTAAACCAATATAATTATTATTTATCACGATCGACGGCGGTTATGACATCAAGTAATTAAAACCGGAGCGCACTGCCCTAACTGAAGGTTATGCAAAAGTGAGATGACAAAAAGTTTTGCATTTACGAGTGCCAGAAAATCGATCTGATGTTCTAGCGAGTTGATTCTTTTTCTTCGATTCGATCATGGTATGATGTACTTGCCGCTCGGGTCCAGTCCAGCTCTTCCTGATCTGCTCACTGGTGAATCTTTAACTTAATACCCTCCTTAAAAGATCAGCGAGCCAATAATTGATAAAATTTTCATCATTTAAAAAAAACGCGTGTGGACAATGTAACAAATTTTGTGCTCTTGTCCTTCCGATAAACAAACTTCTAGGGCTGCGCATTGCCCACCTGAAATTCAGAACAGATTGTGTCTTAGTTGAATCTTAAAATTAGTTTTGCTTGTTTCGTAATTTTTCAAGTTAGAGTTGAATTAGGATAAAAAAGCCGCTGGGCGAATTTTTTTTCCTTCTTTCTCATACCACCTTCCGCGAAAGTTGAAACTTGGAGGAAATTATTCTTCGCAACTATTCTTACTAGAGATTTTTTGTTCATTGTTTTGTTCGTACTCCAACACAACCAAAACTCTGACGGACCACCTTGTTCTTAATGATTAAACTGAAGATGTTATTAGATATTAGCATACGGATACATGTACAACAAAATCATGTATTATTCATCACAAAAGAATTCAACTATCTCAATAAAACAATTTTAAAGTAATGTTACCATTTTTAATATTACCTATCATCTTGAATTAGATGATATGAGGCCGTTACGTCAAAACATGCTGAGAAAGTTACAATAATAGGCCGTGGATTACTCGGAAAAATATATGTTGATCCTCAAGTTCCTGGTTCAAAAGAAAGTGGCACAACTTTCAATGAGAACTACACAAGAGCGTCATCAAAATTAAAAGCCCATTTAAAATTTCCCTGTTAATTAAAAACATGCTCCTAGGCGATTAAAATAAGTAAAAACAATAACACAAAGATATTGAATATTAGAAGACTGTCCTTTGGTCTGATGATACCAAAATTGAATGGTTCAGAAGCACTTGTTATGTTCGGAGAAAGAAAGTGACTGCCCGTAAACCTACATAGAAGTACCATAATTAGTAGAAGTAGAAGTACCATAACGGCCATGAAGCAAGAAATCAGTAGCATAATAATAGGAGGTTGCTTCACCTCGTATGCCGCTGGTGCACCTCATGTAATAGAAGAAACGATAGATGGTACCATCGTCGCGTCACATTTTTAGAGAATATCGCATTTTGGTGAATGTTCTTATCTTGAGCACTAAACGTGGATTTAAAAATTGCTAGAGGATGTTCCAATAGGACAACGTGCCCAAACACACTGCAAGTTTACCCGGTGATTGATTGAAAAACACAAAATCCATCATTTTCGCTGGACTACAACCCAAGAGAAAACTTCAGAGAAACATAAAAGCATATCAAGCAAACAGTCCGAAGAATCTCAGGGAGTGGGAAAAATGTAAGTAGAAAAATGAGGGGATAGATCATCACAAACTTGTAAACACCTACTTTCACTACATGGAAACCACCTCCTCAGGCTATAATGATGAGTAGAGGCTTTGCAACTAAATATCAATTCAAAATTATTAGACTGAATTTTTTCTCATAAACAAACTATTTATTCCCTTATGTATCGAGAGTTCAAAGTCTAGTCACCCCCAGAAACAGTTAATGAATCTGGTACGGGAAGCAACTGCTTCCACAAGGTTTTTCAATTGAAATAAATGTTCGAGGAGTTCGAGTCTCGCGAACTCCTCGTACATTTATTACAAACTATTTATTTGTATATGATTTCTAATGCTTGAAAAATTCAAGGTTTTATATAGCATTTTTCTTTACACCTTTTAAGTTGGCATATACTGAACTACTGACAGTTTAGTGACCTTAAAATCTCATGTACGCAAATACTTTTGTG
The DNA here is from genome assembly GCA_030386875.1 of Morinoia aosen. NCBI lineage: Eukaryota > Metazoa > Arthropoda > Malacostraca > Amphipoda > Talitridae > Morinoia > Morinoia aosen. Next base: position 29,342,661 of record CM059557.1, on the reverse strand, counting down.
TCCCCACTGAACTAACCTTCGTGTTCTTACATTCTCACACTCTTTGCAGTCGAGATTAATTCCTAATTTCAAGCTTTTCGGTGCTGTTGGCACACATGCCATTTTTCTCAGGTGGCCTGTCAGTAAAACACCTGCAATAAAAAGATTGATAACATCGAAGTCCTTGACACAATTTGTTTCAAAATTTTAAATTTTACCACTTTACGCAAATGTGCACTACGGACATCAAAACTTCATTCACGGGATTACAGATGGTTAATTTTTTATTGCCTGTGTTACTGAACTATTGCTTAGCATAGTTTTTTTGTGGTTACGGTAACATCAGCGATTGATTAGCTCGTCAAATTTCAAAATCCTTCGCGATAGAGCTCCATACAGCAAGCAGTTAATCTTCTGCTGGAGTAAACGCTGATTATTTTGATATACTACTTTGATCTATGGATGGGTAATTTTCAAAACTTGGGAATCAAAATCCTATTTCTTTCGTATTATGTTACAACATGTTGGTCAGTTTTGTACTGAGTTCGGACTTCATTTGCATACTTTTTTCCGTTATCGTTACAAAATTTTACTTTGTCAATCGAACTTGAGAAGGTTGAGATACAATTAAGTTTGATCAGTTGTAATTAGAATTAGTCTCGTGAAGCCCTATTTGTTCACCGTGAAATAACACATAATCATAAAGAAATAACGTCTGTTTCTCACAAAATTGGAATAAGTCAAAGGGAATTTAGAATAGATCAACAGTGACGCTAAGAATGATCATTTAATTCGGAATCACTGCACTTTTATGTAGGAAATGAATAATTTAATATTGTCAGGGCAAACTCTAGCCCTTAGTACAATTTGCCTACTAGGGCGAAGGACTGTTGATGAACCGTATCTTTGAGGGTTTCATGAATAAATTTAGTATTGCAAAGCAAGGATAAACAATCTCAAAAGCTACAAACATTTAATGGAACAAAATTAAGACTTTAGTACAACAACAAAATCCAAGATTAGAGTAAAGACGATAAGGACAAATAGCGAATAATCAATCATACTTGTACAGAGTTGTCCATTTAGACAGGATCACATTACGTTCCGGATTTATCTTAACTACACTGAAAACGAGATTACCCTGAGACTGAGCTGTACTGAACTGACATGGGTGATTGGTGCCCTCAAGACCTGTAATGAAACAAAATGCAAAAATTGAAACCAGTGAAAAAACTAGGGCATTTAATATTATTCAAAGTACGGGCAAGTAAACAAAGATTATAGACGTCACCTAAAACTCAGTAGTGACGGGGCAGGAGGATAGCCCAATACTAGAGGCGGCCTTGCGGTTGAACAGAGAAACAAACTAAGAAAAATAATCCTATTTAAGAAGACCGGATCCATCTACCGACAAATATGACCTGCAAAAATTACATTGGTTATGAATGGATACTAGTTATAGTTCTACTTTTTAGTTAAATAAATTTGATATTATTTTTCTCAAAATTCACAATCGATTGAATATATAAATCAAAATCCGATTAAATTTTCTCGAAGTAATGGATTTTAAAAAGGTAACACAAAGATATTAATACCGTGTGTATCCCCCACGCATGTATCGTCCCCAGCAAAAAAGCTTCACTCTAAATGAAGATAATAAAAGAAATACATGTCACAGCCAAGGTTAACTTAACTGAACTTCTTATATGTATGGAAATTCCTTAGAAATCCTTATACTCCGAAGCCATAGGGTGATTACTTCTCACTCTGTTAGCAAAATTATGATCTTATTCGATGATGTTACAAAACGAAATCGTTATCTAACGTTTCGAGCTCTTACGTTCTCTGTTCTGAAACAAAAAGTTCTGGCATTTGATCCAGTTATATCACGGCCATCCTGTCTTCAGATACAAGTTTAATACTACGTTCAAAAATTCAGAAGGAGTTCAATGAAATTTTAAAAAAGAAGCGCATAAACTGAGTGAACAATCCTACTAAGCGAAAAATTCCCACTCGTAAATAATTTCCCATCTTCTTTAGCTGGAGCACTATGAATTTTGCAGGCATGACTCACTAAACCATCTTCTTCGCAAACTACTTCTCAATCTTCGAACCACTGCTCGAAAACATCTACTTTGAATAAACCTCGTCTAGAAGAGAATAAAATTATTGCTGATGAGCTCAGAGCACTAATGCAATGGAGATTGCTTCCCCTGCTTGCAGGCTCCAAGACTGAAGTACGTGTTCCAATTCTTTTAGCAACCTCTAGATTATTCGAAATATACATTAAATCTTTGTTTATCTATAAATATTAAATTTTATACCATCCGTTCGTTCAATTTTCAAACAGATGAAGGTTAAGAGCTGATCATTTAAGATTGTTTTCCCCCTTATATTCTTTCCACAATTTCTGGTATCTTTTAAAACTTTCATTGACTATTTTAACGAATTCTTTCTGTTGTCAACGCATGCATTCTCAGGAAAAATATTTAATGGAACTGCTGAACTTTTTCATCCTGGCTAAACAATTAAGTAAAGAGTTTTGGTTGGCATACATCAGCTTTAACTTTGTGGTTATTTCCATCCTATTTCGCCAGTGTCCAGCCCCATGTGAAACCACTTGTATGCAGTACAGCAATTAACGCTAAAGTTTTTGCCCCTACTATCCAGGTCTCTTCCTTCCTGTGAGCAGTATTTTTTAACAGAGAGTTATTTGTTGCACATCAATCGCACATCAATCGCACATGTTCTAGACTCTTATTTTGTAAGATGCAATTCGATTATTTAAAACTGAAACTTTTTGGTATTTATTTACATATATACAGCGTAGGCGAACCATATTTACGAACAAAATGTGCGCATATATTCTGAACGTCTCGTTCATTCAATAAATAGAATACAAATGTATGGGTATAATTCTTCAAGAGCTCAAGTTCCACAATGACCAATTATTGAAAAAACCGAGTGGGAAAAAAGCAACAGTTTAATTTATTCAAATTTATTCTGTAATCCGAGTGAAAATAAATTTAATTCATTACGGGCGTTTTCAGACCGTAAGCGATGATTTAAATAAATACAGTGAGTGGCGTTTACAGATTTGGTCTACGCTGGAAAATTCAGGGTTCGAAGTCAAAAGCGGGCGGATTAAGCTTGCAGTGATGCAACGCTCCGGGGGCGGCGCTTCCGGCGGCAGCCCACATACGGCCTCCCCAATAGCAGCCATTTGAAGATTACGAAAGCGTCATTACAAAATAAAAGCAGCCTACCCCTGCTCCAGTGAAAAACTGAGTAGGTTATAGAACATAGAATAGACAGCTTGTTAAGTTTAAACTGTGGGACGCTTTTCCTTAAGTTTAAATTCAAAGGCAAGGTTCATGAACAAAGTTTAAATTAAAATTCAACGTTCATGAACAAAGTTTAAATTAAAATTCAATGTTCAAGAACAAAGTTTAAATTAAAATTCAATGTTCAAGAACAAAGTTTAAATTAAAATTCAACGTTCATGAACAAACTTTAAATTAAAATTCAATGTTCAAGAACAAAGTTTAAATTAAAATTCAATGTTCAAGAACAAAGTTTAAATTGAAAGTGAATGTTCAAGAACAAATTTTAAATTAAAATTCAATGTTCAAGAACAAAATTTAAATTCAAAGTCAATGTTAAAGAACAAAGTTCAAATTAAAATTCAATGCTCAAGAACAAAGTTTAAATTAAAATTCAATGTTCAAGAACAAAGTTTAAGTTAAAATTCAATGTTCAAGAACAAAGTTTAAATTAAAATTCACTGTTCATGAACAAAGTTTAAATTAAAATTCAATGTTCAAGAACAAAGTTTAAATTAAAATTCAATGTTCGAGAACAAAGTTTAAATTCAAATTCAATGTTCAAGAACAAAGTTTGAATTAAAATTCAACGTTCATGAACAAAGTTTAAATTAAAATTCAATGTTCAAGAACAAAGTTTAAATTAAAATTCAACGTTCATGAACAAAGTTTAAATTAAAATTCAACGTTCATGAACAAACATTAAATTAAAATTCAATGTTCAAGAACAAAGTTTAAATTAAAATTCAATGTTCAAGAACAAAGTTTAAATTAAAATTCAATGTTCAAGAACAAAGTTTAAATTAAAATTCAATGTTCAAGAACAAAGTTTAAATTCAAATTCAATGTTCAAGAACAAAGTTTAAATTAAAATTCAATGTTCAAGAACAAAGTTTGAATTAAAATTCAATGTTCAAGAACAAAGTTCAAATTAAAATTCAATGTTCATGAATAAAGTTTAAATTCAAATTCAATATCCAAGAACAAAGTTTAAATTCAAATTCAAAGTCGAGAACAAAGTTTAAGGTTTAGGTTTAAAGGTCAAGTACAAAGTTCAAGTTTTAGGTTTGAAGTTCAAGTGCAAAGTTTAAATTTTAATTCAAAGTCCAAGTACAAAGCTTAAGTTCAAGTTCAAAGTTCAAGTGTAAAGTTCAAGTTTAAAATCAAAATTCAAGTACAAAGTTCAAGTTTAAAATCAAAGTTCAAGTGCAAAGTTCAAGTTTAAAATCAAAGTTCAAGTGCAAAGTTCAAGTTGAAAATCAAAGTTCAGGTGCAAAGTTTAGGTTTAAAATTCAGTTAGGCTGCGGTAATTTGTGATAAGACCGAGAAACGGGACGTTTACCAAGGAAGAATTCCTTGGACCTACGGACAAGGGTGTCTCAGCAAGGGTGTCGGACAAGGGTGTCGACGGACAAGGACAAGGGTGTCGACAGCACACTCACCGCGTCCGACACATCCCTTGGGCTCGCAAGTAGAGCAGCGGTGAGTCGACCTTCCCGGTACCAGATTGGGCCTCTAGAAGACACGGCCCGAAGAGTGACGAGAGGCGACGACCGCGGCTCCAGCGCCCTCCAGCGAGCGCGCCCCCGGCCGGCGAGGCACTCAGGGAACCTAGCAGCACATGCTTAGGTGGCACTCCATTGTTCCACGACTGAGGCTGGACGTCATGGTGGCGATGACAGGCTGATCAGAGTTGAGACATGTGTGCGTGGTTGGGTTAGAGAGGTGTCTGTAGACCCTTTAACACCACGAGCTGATTACACGTTGGCATCGATATAATAGTTTACAATGAGTATGCCACCGATAGGACGTAGTCAGTTACCCTAGTCTATTTTGTTTTGTAGGACATTTATATTTTAAACAAACAGGATATTTATATTTATGCACCAATTTTACTTTCGATTTTGAGCAATAATAATTTTATGGTAATCGAATCTAATTTCACAGTAATGAGTAAAATTGTGCCACGAAATATTTTAATTTCACGATGACGAAACCAAACTTCAGTGTGATCAAATCTAATTTCACAATAAGAAGCCTTATTTCATGATGACACTATGTAATCTCATATTACTATACTATATTGTACTAGGTAAACTTGTAATACATCCTCAATTTCTTGGATCTCGGAGGAGCTCGTTTTGTAGGTAGACGAAGTTTACTCTCCTTTAGCCACGATCCTTAGAGTGAATATTTATGCATATTTTATAATATATTTTATTAAAAATTAAAAAAAAAATTATTAGAAACAAAAATAAATAAAAATGTATATTTGTTCGTTGGTTCTCCTTTTTATCTTACGCGTGAGATTCCCTAAAAATCGACCTATTGGAAATATAATATATTTTTACTTATAATAGATCGTTAAAATAGATACGTAAATTTATAACAGTTATATTATACAACAGTTAGAGTAGTTGAAGTGAAAACTCATTGTCACAGGCATCAAACCTAGCTAGACCATATCGTTACAGAAAGGACTTACTGAAACGTTTGGTGGAAATTTCCAGTTAGTTTATTTTGTTCCCGACAATCCATGCGTTTTGTCAATGCTTCCTATAGTTATTGGCATTGTTCTACAGGAACCGTTTGTCCAAGTAAATAAAAAAAAGTCTCGAATGAAATATTTTAGCTATTTTCTTTCAAGTATGCACATTATGTGAGTGGTGAATGCTCACTAGTATGATTCATATAGCCGGCAAAAAATAATAACTGAGCAGCTTTCACATGTAGAATTATACCGACATGATCCTCAACAAAAACTTATTTTTATTGATGTTTTCATCGTTGTCATTAATTAATATTATTTACACTGGATGTCACAAAGTTCAATTATCGTCGCAGCTATTCGTGAAGCTACCGACGCTGATCATCATGAGCACTATACGGTTAGGATCATGTGCGAAATATTTCAGTATGGCCACCATTGCCATCATTCACTCGCCTCTATTTAACAGTTCAACATGGTAGGCCTATTGCTCTGCAATTAAGCTAAACTTGAATCTATTTGTGAACTGGCAGCCACTAACATCATAACTCAATAAGGTGAATTATATTCTCATTAATTTTGCATCCTGTCACGTTAAACAACTAATCTTTTGATCAGTCTAGTGTGTGGTCAAGCTAAGATTTTAAAATAAACGGAATATCAACATAATGTTTCCAAGCGATGCCATAAAGGTCGCTAAACTTATTGGGTTCACAGTTTGTAACAGGTCACATTAGATTGTACGTTAGTTGCAGCCTCTCTATCAACGAGGAAATGTTTCCTAAGAGAAGAAAGGAAGAGGCCCCATCTAGCAAGAAATTTAGAAAACAGGGATTCCATCCACAAGGTGTTTCCCGACACACAGCACAATGAAATGGCCAGATTGAAAGGAGTTTATGAGACAGGACCAAAGTTGAAAAAGGAGGCAATATAAGCTAGAAAAAGCACAAGTGAAAAAATGAAAAAGAGGGTCCGGAGACACAACTAAAAACCACATCTATTTCAACAAAAGAAAGACCAACCTAATTTTCAGCTTGGGACTTCCCATCTTCCGCTGGGAGCACTTATTGCCACAAATACAATAGTTGAATCCCTCTGAGGGGATTTATATATCAATATGTCCATTGTAATCGTTCCACGTGATAGCTCTTAAGATTTATCACTCGTAGAATTTGAATTATTCAACATTGTTTGACTTCTTTAAATTTTTCACTCGCAAATCACAAAAAAAACTGTATTCATTTCCCATATGTGAATTAGTGGATTATTTTGACAAAAGTCCTTGAAATTTTGCAATAGCCGGAAACACTATATTTCCCGCGCAGTGATATAACATGTCCTGTCAGGAAACTCTAGCTCAAACTTTTGCTGGCTTATAATTCAGCGTAGAAATTATGCGGGTGTTAGGAGAAAACTACAACGGGGCTTGTGTTCACGCTCCTGAAATTCATTTGTGTGCATGCATGTGAATGCACAGCCATGGTAACATTCACGTGCCGTGCGTAGATGTGAGGCTAGCAATTCACGTGCACGAACGTAGATGTGAGGCTAGCTATTCACGTGCACGAGCGTAGATGTGAGGCTAGCTATTCACGTGCACGAGCGTAGATGTGAGGATAGCTATTCACGTGCACGAGCGTAGATGTGAGGCTATATAGCTATTCACGTGCACGAGCGTAGATGTGAGGCTATATAGCTATTCAAGTGCACGAGCGTAGATGTGAGGCTATATAGCTATTCACGTGCACGAGCGTAGATGTGAGGCTATATAGCTATTCAAGTGCACGAGCGTAGATGTGAGGCTATATAGCTATTCACGTGCACGAGCGTAGATGTGAGGCTATATAGCTATTCACGTGCACGAGCGTAGATGTGAGGCTATATAGCTATTCAAGTGCACGAGCGTAGATGTGAGGCTATATAGCTATTCACGTGCACGAGCGCAGATGTGAGGCTATATAGCTATTCACGTGCACGAGCGTAGATGTGAGGCTATATAGCTATTCAAGTGCACGAGCGTAGATGTGAGGCTAGCAATTCACGTGCACGAACGTAGATGTGAGGCTAGCTATTCACGTGCACGAGCGTAGATGTGAGGCTAGCTATTCACGTGCACGAGCGTAGATGTGAGGCTAGCTATTCACGTGCACGAGCGTAGATGTGAGGCTATATAGCTATTCACGTGCGCGAGCGTAGATGTGAGGCTATATAGCTATTCAAGTGCACGAGCGTAGATGTGAGGCTATATAGCTATTCACGTGCACGAGCGTAGATATGAGGCTATATAGCTATTCACGTGCACGAGCGTAGATGTGAGGCTATATAGCTATTCACGTGCACGAGCGTAGATGTGAGGCTATATAGCTATTCAAGTGCACGATCGTAGATGTGAGGCTATATAGCTATTCACGTGCACGAGCGTAGATGTGAGGCTATATAGCTATTCATGTGCACGAGCGTAGATGTGAGGCTATATAGCTATTCAAGTGCACGAGCGTAGATGTGAGGCTAGCTATTCAAGTGCACGAGCGTAGATGTGAGGCTATATAGCTATTCAAGTGCACGAGCGTAGATGTGAGGCTAGCTATTCACGTGCACGAGCGTAGATGTAAGGCTATTTAGCTATTCAAGTGCACGAGCGTAGATGTGAGGCTATATAGCTATTCAAGTGCACGAGCGTAGATGTGAGGCTATATAGCTATTCACGTGCACGAGCGTAGATGTGAGGCTATATAGCTATTCAAGTGCACGAGCGTAGATGTGAAGCTATATAGCTATTCAAGTGCACGAGCGTAGATGTGAGGCTATATAGCTATTCAAGTGCACGAGCGTAGATGTGAGGCTAGCTATTCACGTGCACGAGCGTAGATGTGAGGCTATATAGCTATTCAAGTGCACGAGCGTAGATGTGAGGCTATATAGCTATTCACGTGCACGAGCGTAGATGTGAGGCTATATAGCTATTCACGTGCACGAGCGTAGATGTGAGGCTATATAGCTATTCAAGTGCACGAGCGTAGATGTGAGGCTAGCTATTCACGTGCACGAGCGTAGATGTGAGGCTATATAGCTATTCAAGTGCACGAGCGTAGATGTGAGGCTAGCTATTCACGTGCACGAGCGTAGATGTGAGGCTAGCTATTCACGTGCACGAGCGTGGATGTGAGGCTATATAGCTATTCAAGTGCACGAGCGTAGATGTGAGGCTATATAGCTATTCAAGTGCACGAGCGTAGATGTGAGGCTATATAGCTATTCAAGTGCACGAGCGTAGATGTGAGGCTAGCTATTCACGTGCACGAGCGTAGATGTGAGGCTAGCTATTCACGTGCACGAGCGTAGATGTGAGGCTAGCTATTCAAGTGCACGAGCGTAGATGTGAGGCTAGCTATTCACGTGCACGAGCGTAGATGTGAGGCTATATAGCTATTCAAGTGCACGAGCGTAGATGTGAGGCTATATAGCTATTCAATTGCACGAACGTAGATGTGAGGCTAGCTATTCACGTGCACGAGCGTAGATGTGAGGCTATATAGCTATTCAAGTGCACGAGCGTAGATGTGAGGCTAGCTATTCACGTGCACGAGCGTAGATGTGAAGCTAGCTATTCACGTGCACGAGCGTAGATGTGAGGCTAGCTATTCACGTGCACGAGCGTAGATGTGAGGCTAGCTATTCACGTGCACGAGCGTAGATGTGAGGCTAGCTATTCAAGTGCACGAGCGTAGATGTGAGGCTAGCTATTCACGTGCACGAGCGTAGATGTGAGGCTAGCTATTCACGTGCACGAGCGTAGATGTGAGGCTAGCTATTCACGTGCACGAGCGTAGATGTGAGGCTAGCTATTCACGTGCACGAGCGTAGATGTGAGGCTAGCTATTCACGTGCACGAGCGTAGATGTGAGGCTAGCTATTCACGTGCACGAGCGTAGATGTGAGGCTAGCTATTCACGTGCACGAGCGTAGATGTGAAGCTAGCTATTCACGTGCACGAGCGTAGATGTGAGGCTAGCTATTCACGTGCACGAGCGTAGATGTGAGGCTAGCTATTCAAGTGCACGAGCGTAGATGTGAGGCTAGCTATTCACGTGCACGAGCGTAGATGTGAGGCTAGCTATTCACGTGCACGAGCGTAGATGTGAGGCTAGCTGTTCAAGTGCACGGGCATAGATGTGAGGCTAGCTATTCACGTGCACGGGCATAGATGTGAGGCTAGCTATTCACGTGCACGAGCGTAGATGTGAGGCTAGCTGTTCAAGTGCACGAGTGTAGATGTGAGGCTAGCTATTCACGTGCACGAGCGTAGATGTGAGGCTAGCTGTTCAAGTGCACGAGTGTAGATGTGAGGCTATATAGCTATTCAATTGCACGAACGTAGATGTGAGGCTAGCTATTCAAGTGCACGAGCGTAGATGTGAGGCTAGCTGTTCAAGTGCACGAGTGTAGATGTGAGGCTAGCTATTCACGTGCACGAGCGTAGATGTGAGGCTATATAGCTATTCAAGTGCACGAGCGTAGATGTGAGGCTATATAGCTATTCAATTGCACGAACGTAGATGTGAGGCTATATAGCTATTCACGTGCACGAGCGTAGATGTGAGGCTAGCTGTTCAAGTGCACGAGTGTAGATGTGAGGCTAGCTATTCACGTGCACGAGCGTAGATGTGAGGCTAGCTGTTCAAGTGCACGAGTGTAGATGTGAGGCTATATAGCTATTCAATTGCACGAACGTAGATGTGAGGCTAGCTATTCAAGTGCACGAGCGTAGATGTGAGGCTAGCTGTTCAAGTGCACGAGTGTAGATGTGAGGCTAGCTATTCACGTGCACGAGCGTAGATGTGAGGCTATATAGCTATTCAAGTGCACGAGCGTAGATGTGAGGCTATATAGCTATTCAATTGCACGAACGTAGATGTGAGGCTAGCAACACACGGACACGTGAGCAGGTGCTAGGCTAGCAACACACGGACACGTGAGCAGGTGCTAGGCTAGCAACACACGGACACGTGGGCAGGTGCTAGGCTAGCAACACACGGACACGTGAGCAGGTGCTAGGCTAGCAACACACGGACACGTGGGCAGGTGCTAGGCTAGCAACACACGGACACGTGGGCAGGTGCTAGGCTAGCAACACACGGACACGTGAGCAGGTGCTAGGCTAGCAACACACGGACACGTGAGCAGGTGCTAGGCTAGCAACTCACGGACACGTGGGCAGGTGCTAGGCTAGCAACACACGGACACGTGGGCAGGTGCTAGGCTAGCAACACATGGACACGTGGGCAGGTGCTAGGCGAGCAGCACACGGACTCGTGGGCAGGTGCTAGGCTAGCAACACACGGACACGTGGGCAGGTGCTAGGCTTGCAACACATGGACACGTGGGCAGGTGCTAGGCTAGCAACACACGGACACGTGGGCAGGTGCTAGGCTAGCAACACACGGACACGTGGGCAGGTGCTAGGCTAGCAACACACGGACACGTGGGCAGGTGCTAGGCTAGCAACACATGGACACGTGGGCAGGTGCTAGGCTAGCAACACACGGACACGTGGGCAGGTGCTAGGCTAGCAACACACGGACACGTGGGCAGGTGCTAGGCTAGCAACACACGGACACGTGGGCAGGTGCTAGGCTAGCAACACACGGACACGTGGGCAGGTGCTAGGCTAGCAACACATGGACACGTGGGCAGGTGCTAGGCGAGCAGCACACGGACTCGTGGGCAGGTACTAGTGTGAGAAAATTCTCACCGTTCTATCCAATTTTTTCCCTCAAGAGTCATTAGATATTGAATGGTTGTATTCACGCGTTTTGGTAGGTTTGCTCAGGGTTAGCGGCGCGCTAGTAAGACAGAACACTTTTAACGCCTGGTCGCTATACGCACTGGCTGCGATGGAGTGCGCTCTCGCGAAGCTACGGAGATTCGGCAGTGGCCTGGATAAGTTCTTTCCTTCCTGATGTTCTGTTTCCCTATATTTTTTGTTTGTGTGATTGTCGTGTGATTTTCGTTATTTCCATTTGCCCTCTATCAATGCTTAATTATCATCTATAGTGCTTCAGGCTACTCAAGTCATACGATTAAAATTCAACCCAATCAATTAAACTTCACGTAAGTGTTGAGTTCCGCGCGGCTAAAATCGATCCGCTATTAAACACGCCGATCTTGCGCTGAAATTCTTACTTTATCAGTGAACCTTAGGTTCCGTCAAATTAACTCTATTTTCTACTTCTCAAATCAAATTTTCAACTATACCTACTATTTTTCCAGCCTGGAGCACTTACCTTCGACTGATTTCCTCTAAATTTCTTAAATAAATAAGACTTCTCCAAAAGTGTACATACACACTGAGTGCACAATTATCTCAGGTCAGTGGGTTTACGTCGATAGATAACACCTCAAAGTTTGTTATAGTGCGTGAATACTATAGTCTAATCTAAAGTTCCATTACTTTACAACTGCACTTTTGTTTTCACCAAGAGTAATACTGTCGTTCCTACTGCTGCCACTGGAGTCTGTAGCGGGTGAAGTTTTTGGCCGTGCGACAGCCCTGACCGAGCTCCGGTTCTTTTGACGGTACCGACGTCATCGTTCAGTGTCAACTTGAGCTACGCCTGGCCTTCCTTTCCGTTGCATCTGCATCGACGTGGAGCTTAATGAGACCTTGGTTCCAGCTTGGGTAGCGACCCGGCACAGGGAGCATCACGTTAAGCAGACGTCTCTTCGAAGAGGCTTGGAGACTGGAGACTGCTCCTTACTGGCGCTTCTCCTATTTTGCGTCTCTTATTTTAACAAATATTAATCCTTTCAATAAATTTACTAAGCCGTCTCTGACCTGTTATCAGAGACAGCCTTAAGTCATAAGTTGTTCCAAATTTACGCCGCTAATTTAAAGCGGCATTTAGTTAAATTTCAAATTAAATTAAAAGTTAAAATTGTATTACCTATCTTTAAAACGATTGTGTGAAATTGTCACACTAGGCTAGCAACACACGGATACGTGGGCAGATGCTAGGCGAGCAACACAAGCGCACTGCAAAACACCACCTACGTGTATCGCTTTGTCCATCGAGGGCTTCTCGTTCAGTTAAATATTTTCAAGTCACTTACAAATCGAGCAGTTTAAATGCAAACAGAGCGATGCTGAACAAGTGAATCTAATTAAATTTATTTCTACTTGATCTGATGGCACGTACGCTTCCTATCCTTGAACATCAGGTAATGTATTAAAATAATATCGGCATTTGTAGCAGGGTTTGCGATGCCCATTGCGTGCTTTATTGTTTAGTTCATCTTGTGGATAGTCTCTCATTCACGAAGAATGCAAAACCATTTATAACCTTCAACGCCAACAAACATTGTTCTTCAGTCTCTCGTAACTTGCCAATAAATGAAGTTTTCTTTATTATTCAAAGAATTGTAGTTCATATTATCAGTCAAAGAACTGGAGTTCACATTATCATTGAAAGAACTGAAATTTATTTTCTTAATAAAGGAACTTAAGATCATTTGATCATTCCAAGAATTGAACTTCCTCTCTACATCCTTGGAATCATACTCACTTTCAGTATTCAAAGAACCGGACTCCACATTTACAACTGTTGAATTGAAATTTTATGCACTCGGAGAAGAGAATAACCAATTATAATCAGTTGAAGTGCGAATCCTTCAGCATTCAATGAACCGATGTCTCTTTCTATAGCAAAATACTTGGAAAGTATGGTAACATTGAGAACCATCAACAGCTGCAGTCGCAAGTGTCAATCAGCACAAGTGGCAACCCAGACGCCTCAGCGCACATCTCAGGGCACCAGGCGGAGGTCCGGCCGAGTATCGACTTAGTCCGAGGCGGCGTCACGGTGCCTCCAGTCAGACGCTGCAATTAGAGGGCCAGTCCATGGCAGACCAAAAGGCGCGCTGGTGCAATTATTTACAGCTAACAGCCCCTCATTTCCTCGAGCTGCGTGCAGGCGATGTGCGTGTTGTTGCGTCGTGAGTGTTGCTTTATTCGTATTATTGCCTTGTGCGTGTTATTGCCTCTCGTTTGTGATTACCATGAGCGTGTTGTTGCCATATGGGCGTGTTGGTGCTTTGGGCGGGCAGTTGCCTTGTTTGTGCTTCTGCCTTGCACCTGCTGTTGCCTTCTACAAGTAGTTACTTCACGCGTGTTGTTACCTGGAGCTGGCTGTTACCTTCTGAGAGTTATTGCTTAGGGGGTGATGTTATCTATCAGTGCATGTACTTGCCCAGTGCGCGATAAACCGTGTGTGCGTTGCTGTCCTATGCATGTTGCTGCCAGTCTTTTCTCGTGTTGTCTGACACAGGGCACAATGTTGCGTGCAAACGCTGGTCATATCTGAGTTGACTATACAACTCTCTCTCAAGTATCATGGCTACCAAAGCACCAGTTCGATACAAGAATTTGTGCACGTATACAAATCGTAGTGTGCTCTATAGGAACTTATCGCATGTCAGGCTGCGCTGCAGAATGTGTGCATACTTCAGCTGGCAGTGCTTTCAACCTATGCTAGTTATCATTCATTAATAACACTGTTATTTCTTTCACCTAGTACAAATTATACCAGCGAATCAATATCTATTGCATTATTTATTAGCATCTCAGGGGAATGAGAGTCGGAGTGGCTGGCTGGAGTAAGTTTTGCCGTACAACTGCTCTCTTATTATTATGTTAGGGAAAAAATCCTAGTGTTTATCTTGAACTAGCATCTTTTAGTTAGGTTGTATTTCTTTGAGCGCGAAGGAATAAAGTTACTCCCACGAGACTGACTAAATTTCATATTAGCACTTAGATTACTTTCACAAAACTGCCGTAAAATCCAAAATTTATATATGTTTACAATATTTTTATCGAAATCAAATACGAAATAAATATTAATTCCTAACAGAATAGTCATACAGCGTATTTCTACAAATAAAGCTTCTGAAAACCTCAGATGTCCGAAAAGCTAACTGTTCGCTGCCACCTGGGTCTCATAAACAACGGCTTTACGGTCGCTCGATATAACAAAAGACACTTTTTGAGGGTACTTCAGAGTAATACTTAACAGGAACATGTTTAGCTGATAATTTTCAATTCTTGAGTAACATAAGGTGGTTCAATTTATTAATTTGTTCTAATTTTGAAAGCAACGTTTCTTTTTGGTCCCGAATACAAGCTAGAAAACTCTCCTGAGAGTTATTTCTTCAGTACTCCAATTAAAATTACAATTCAGAAAATTTCTTCGCGACTAAGCTAAACTTCTTTTCTATTATACCAAAACCTCATTAAATTTATAAATCGAGGTAATCAAAGACTTTTTAAAAGGGTCCTCCTCTCGTCTAATTCTGGAACTGTTTCTAGACGAAGTTCAAAATTGTCATCTCTCTTCTCCTATTTATTTTTTTCAGTACATATAAAAGTGATGCCAGAATAGACGTTTCTGTTATGAAGTGGATACACATGAGCAAATTATTTTCTTGTGACTAAAAAAAATTATCTGGAATAAAATACGTCAGCAATCCTCGGAGACATGAGTGACGTTGTAATCTATCGAGAATTATTTTCGTGTTCTAAGCCCATGTTTTGACGAACATTGAATGAGTTTGAATCTCGTCTTGATAATCATACAAGAATACATTGCTTGCACGCAACGCAGCGAATGCAGCCTTTTCTGACGAGATTTTCTTATCATTAAACAAGCTTCAAATATCGAAACTTTCTTAATAATGTCATGCTGTCAACTGTGAAGCACATGGCATCATAGATGTGGGCTATTTTGAGCACATGTAATCCGCTTGGGCGGCTCGCAAGCCGCGCACAAGCAGCTGTGTAGTGCAGCATCAGGTGGCTGTAAACAAAGATCATGAACTATTTACCGACCACATCTCACTTTACATCGACACAGCATACACGAAACGCAGTAACCGTGAGTGGAATAATCCAACCAAAAATGAACGCGAGAGCTTGAGAAGCAATTTTTGAAATCATGGGAAATTTTTTTCAAATTTCTTATAACTATCTGATCAATGCTGACAGAAATAGAAGATTGCATATAGTTGATCCTCAAGTTAAACATTATTTTAAGCAAGCCTCAACTTATACAGATAAAATTAGACCTCGTTATTCAACTAATACAATACCTGATTGAAATTATCCTTGACTGGGAATAACTGATGCTAATATTTATGTGCAAGAGCAGGGTTTGAGAGATTTAGATGAGATGATGTATAGCTTGAAGATGGACTGTATTGTATATGATCTAAGGGAGCATCAAGTTGTGCTGCATAATTCAATTCAGGCGCTCGCAGCGATGTAATAGGGCAAAAGACAAATTTGTCAATTTTTACAAACTTTTCCCTCCCTCTTTTGTTGAAGTCGGTGCAGGCAGCCAGCAGCGGAATATTATTTCATCTCTCACATTGATGTACACTCTAATGCATGGCTACTCAGGTGCACGTGCGTCCAACATCTCCACGTTAGTATTAAGAACCAAACAATTTTTTCTGTATGAATCAAAACATAAAACCTGATACTTCGAGAGCTCCAGAGACCTAGTTAGCAAAGTGGAGAATATCAATTGTGTGTTTCGAGTTCCTTCAACGCACCACTAGAAATTTACTTTCGAGTACAGAGTTCGGCTTTAAAGAAGTTTCTAATTTCTAGCCTTTCTCGCATCAGTGAGAGGAAAGCAAGCGACATGATGTTCATTTGAGCGAGCTCTGGCTAATGACAGCAAAGGATCTTATATAACAGCTGAGGTCTTGGCTCGTCTCGCATAATTATGCATTAATCTCGGCTTATAATAGTACACGGCTCCTTGGTGTTTGTTTGCGTGATGAATCGGTCCGACCCACAAATGTATGATACCTAGTAAATGAATACATCTGCGTTTTATTTGCAATTCATTCATATTACTTGAAAATCATTTTCAGCCATGCCTAAATATAAAATCAAAGGAATATAATGAAAATATGATAGGGATTTCAACTATTCATTTAAAACCATCTTTTTACAAAAAATTATAGCCCTAACTTGAAAAGTCCTTCTCCTTGAAGGAGGGATTCACGTTTTCAGATTTCAGGTGAAAAAAGTTTAGAGTTAATAATTTTATTCAGTTAAATATGTTTCACTGCATAACAAAGTACTATTAGGAAGTTGAGGAGTTGCCAAACTCCGTCCTAAGTTGCCAATATAAATTGTGCTATCAAAAAAATATTGCTCACTCTATTGCTCACCATCAATCGCTTAATTCAATCAGCAGATTTACTAATAAATTTTCTCACACAATTTTCCTTCAACTTCACATATTTCAGTTCACATTTATGAAAATTCAAATAATTAAATAGCTTGGAATTTTAGGCCGCCGCCACACGAGTACCAAATGTTCTAGTTTTGTTATACCCTTCCACATAACCGAATCATACTGTGTGTCTAGATCTACTAAATGGATAAAATTCGGCTATGAGCTTCAGAACATTTTGGGAGCTGTTGCACCATGGGTTGGTAAAACACTACGAGATACTGGGCTGGCGTGTACTCATTCGGTTGTATTTAGTTGATATTTTATTTCATCTGGAGTAATTATAATAATTGAAAACGCTGGATTTGGGTTTTTGATTTACAGTAGTTTTTATCAGTGTTTGTTATTTTTTTCACTTACCTTGTTTCGTGTCGTTGAAAGTTAGCTATATCTGTTTTGTAGTAGAGATAAATTCCGGAAATGGTACTCCCATTATGAGATTGAAAGTTTTAATTAAATTCTGCTGAAAATTCTCTATGACAAGTAGTAACGTTGGAAATATATATTATTGATGATGCGCATCCCAGTCTAACTTTTTCGCTGGAGCATGCATGTTTTTCCCCGCCTAAGTGATTTAATTATTTAGGCGGCGAAAAACATGCGTGCAGGCGGCGAAAAAGTTAGACTGGGATTTTGTGATGATTAGAACAACTCTGAGAAGTTCAATAGTGACTCTACTTGCGGGAGATTTTAAGGCAGGTCTATGTTTACCTTATCAGTAATTTTGGGTGCTAATTGGAACTAAATTGTAAGCATTTTTAACATCATGTTCTATTTTTTCATACAAATGTTATTTATATTTTTAGTTAATATGGAAGTAATATAGTAATACGAAATTGGAAAGTATGTGGGTGACGGGTCATATCATAATTCTGTTATACTTCAGCTAAGGAAATTGGTAACGTAGCACTGAGGATTTGTCTTCGTGTGACGGTGACTTTCATTACACAAATATTTTATTAGTAAATACATGTGCCACTTACCTTAAATATTCGAATACGGTTATCGTACAATATCAGTAAGAACTAATACTTATAATCAGTAAATATCATACATCACACACCTAACTTGAACAGAAGGTATTTATAGCCAAACCTAGGATTGCCAGATTAACTTCTTATTTAAAGTTAGCCAAGATTTGATCATTTTAACGAGAAAAAATGGCCCTTCTGGCTACCCTGGTCAAACCTTTCATGCTCAGTTTCTCAGTTTGTTATAAATATAATGCAGAGCATCACAAACACATTTGCATCAAAGCACATTAACTTTACCTGTATGCTTTTCAAACGTGAATGCCGCAATACACGTTCACGATATTCATGAATGCCCTGCTCTACATGTACGCCTTTTCCCCAAGCACTAGAGCATCGTGACGTTCAACTTATTCTATTCAATACGCAGGTTAAAACTACTTTGGGCAACGTCGCACAACATTACAAGTTTCAAACTTTAAAAGTTGTAGACCGTACAGCATGTTCATAACATATTTATTTTTTAAATTACCACCGTGAAACTTCAGCGACTTCATTACAGTTTTGTGATTGTTCAAATAACTATAATTATTTAAATAATTCCAGCATGCCTCGTAAAGAGCAATATTCGCTTTTTACAGTATGTATGGGAGGCAAAACATATTTTTAGCCCTTCCTAGTATGATGGTTTGCTAATACAGCAGGGTTTCAGCAGGGTAATGCTCCTGCTCACAGAACTCAGTACACAAAGTAATGGCTTAAGGAACGTAGCTCTAAGAAAGGCAATCTGATGGTTTGGCCACCTAACAGTCTGGATTTGAATTCAATAGAGAACTTGTGGTTTATCATCTAAAGGGAAGTTTTTGTTGATAAAAAGCAATATAACAATTTAGATGTTCTCTGGGAAGCAGTTCATGATATTCGTAAGTCAATTAATTAAGCAGTATGAATTATCAAATCTTCCATTTGCCATTGAAAATTTTTAAACGCATCATGCTCATTTTGAAAAATGAGGGGGGGCATTGTGGGCTCCTAATACTCATTAAATAAATATTTTAACCTTGTTTTTGTTGAAATTATGTCCTATAATTGATGTAACTTCCTATTTTTATGAAAAAATTAATTTGAAACCACAAAACGTTTTATTTGTAAACGTTTGCACAATTGAAGTGAGCGTGCACATTTTCATTGAAATTGGTTGTTTAGTTATTGTGTTAACAGAAACTGCATCGTTCTCTTTTGCGGATTTATGAATTAGAATAATTTAAGGCATAACTATCATGTTTAAACTTGAAGAGGGGTAGAATTTATGATGTATATGAGGGATCCAACTAAAAAATGATGAGTATAATCAAGTAGAACGTACTGTCTCTCACTTTTTCAGGTACTTTCACACAGCACTAAATTAAATATTTTGCACACTTCTACCTGACAGGGATTCGTTTTGTTTTTGGCTGGCTTAAAATTTTTAAATACCCTAAGCCTCAATATTTTGACAATTGAGGTAGGAGTTTATTCTTTTTACGATCTTAGAGAAAGCCTATCAGAATGATTCAAAGCTCGTCGTGCACCAGAAGATGGTTGTTCATAGAGAGTGTTGACAAGGCATCGAAGAGAACTTCCCTGATGGAGACTGCACAGTTGGGGAACGCAGCCCAGCAGTTCCCTTCGTGCCGACCGTATTCTTCTGCCTGCACGAAATCCGACATGTCGAAATCGTTCGAAGACAATTCGGGTAAAGCATCCCTTCTTGGTCGGCTGAACGTAGAGTTGCCCTCGTAATTTCTGTTCCCGAACCAGGATTTAGAATTCCTCAAAGGCTTCTCGCCCCGCTTGAGCGGCTGCTGCCAGTGCGGTGGAGAAATTAAGTTGTCTTCTTCGTGCCCGGAATGAGGAAAATTTGGGTAGAATTCCGAGAATGTCTCGTTGCCAGGAGGTCTGTCGGCGTTGGTGACTGCGCTGCTGTCGTGGCCAGGGCTGGAAGTGAAGATCATATTATCTAATGGCCGTGGGCGAAACTTTCTGATATTTGCTACTTGAATAGGAAGTAGAACGAAGTAGAACTCAAATGATTTCCAAAATATTACTCATATGCTCACAATTGTATTGTATTCTAAAATGCTCCCCGACAAACCAGATCTCAAAAAGTGCCGAGCACAGTTTGTGGGAATGAGTTTGATGGGAAAGATGGACAGTATTTTGAAATCATTAAATTCGAATGTCTCGTGCCTGATTAAAAAATATAGTGAATAATTCTAGGTAAACAATTGACAATAAACTTTTAAACTCCGCCGGCAAACTTTTTCCTGCCATCATATGGTTAGTTAATAAAATTGATCAAAAGTTCATTATAGGCTTAGCAATTTTTCGGAGCAGTGAATGCAAAAGTTCAAATTCGTAACTCAATGTGGTGCTTATGAACCCCTGATATGATTCAAATTGAGCAGAACAGTCATTGCAAGTCAAACACGTGCTCTGATTTTATGACACACAGAGACTCGCTTCGGTAACATTTCGCTAATCCATCTCCGCTCTACGTGCATTTTTGTGCGCTGACTTTCTGAAAACTATGTACGTCCATCGAATAAATCGCGCACACTACGATTCCAGTATGCTAAACCGTAGTTACAGATTTGGATGCTCCATCACCTGCAGATACAGATGCTTCAGATACGGATACTTTATCATATGCCTTCATCATATCATACTCTATCTTCACCATATGATACCTTTTCATATTACAGATACATTTACTTCACCATATGTCTCTGATGGTAAATTCTTCGGTCACGTGTGGAAATGATGTAACAAGCCAGTTTAAAATGAATCTAGGATACTGCACGAGAAAATCAACAATGCATTGAGAGTATCAGGAAAGAAAGAGTTAAAATCGCTCGTGCAAGGCATAACGCGGCGCATGCTGAGGAGACCTACGCGAGGAGGACGCCGAGCACCTCCCCCAGCAGGCCACACTCCAGCAGCGGGGCCTGCGCCGCCTCGCACACCGCCCGCTGCAGGCACTCGCGCCCGTCCAGGCCGCTCCTGAAAATATGGAAGTGCGCGTTGGTTCTTGTTTGGCAATGTTTGGAAGAAACCACCATCGCATACTCTCCAAGAATTGATTAATTTATGAGAATTTGAGTCGCAGAGTGAATGTGCCACATTGGAGAACAAAAGTTTTGATGTTTGTTGGAAAAGGATCAATTTCCCCAACTCCGTTGCAATTTGCGTCACGTGCTTTAAGCAATTTAAATTAATAATTTAACACAATTTATACAGAGATAGATTGTTTCTTAAGTCTAGTAAAATGGTCGAATTGTACTAAACAAACTTTGCAATTGTACTAGACAATTGTCAAATGCATAAATGATTGAAATGAGTATTATTACTATATGAACGATCTGGAACTGCGGTGATAATATTTTTTCAAAATACTTCGAAAAAATCTGCATTAGTTATATTGAAGAATCAGTGAGAACATTTAGAAACAATTCATTGTCTTATACTGTCTGGTCCTTGTAACATACTCTTTGACTACTTAAAGACAACAGGGATCACTTTTGACTATCGCGTTTTATTACAGATGAAACTGCGAAGCTGTTTAGTCACATTGGCTGAGCGAGGTTTTGGGATTTCATAATTTTAATTCAAAATCCTGATCTATTTCTGCGGTACAATTCCTGCAACAACGCAACTCTACAAGTGGATTTTCAGGTACCAATATCTGACTGAGAAATGTGTTCTTTATTATAAAGTGATAGAGACTGTGCACCGTAACTGTGAATCTGTCAATAGGGAAAAAAAGCCCAGCGATTGCATCTCTACAAAGTTACAACCAATTCTCTCAGCATTTACATTAAAATATTGTTCATTTAGTAGAATTTACCGCACAGTTTACAAATTGCATTTACTGGTCTTGCATTGCTATGTTTTCAGTCATCGAGAAGTTAGACCGTTCTTATCCACGCAACTAGTCTTGCAGGCACATTTAGTGTGCACTGCTAGATTTTTTCACACCATCTTTTGCAGCTCGTCGAGTGAACCCGAGCCGGCTGAGAGAAAGACTAACTGAAACAAAGTCTTAAATTTTACTTTGAAATTGAAAATAAAATCCATCAACGGGTCACCACGATAAAGACAATTACCGGGCCACCAGATTAAACGTACTGGTCAACGAGCGTCATAATGGTCCTGTAGAGAGCAGCTCTGTCGTCCGTGATGCTCCTGCGCCTGCGCCGCCTGCTGGAAGGCCTGTTCGGCAACTTGAACTTCACTTCCAGTCGCAGGTCCGACGTGATACCTGCACAATATGAAACTTTTTCAAAATCCAATTATATGGACTTTTCTATGCCTTCTGTGTTTTATTTAATCATCAGCATTGTAGCAAGAACGGTAAAGCGTCACAGTTGTTTACAAGTTGACGTAATTTCTCGGCACTTGTAGCAGGTAAAAACAGGTAGGGAATTGATTATGGGATGGGTTTATACTAAATTAAGCTTGTCTAGTAGAAGTGAACCGGAAGATGAACGAAAGATGAAAAACTGTTGTCGTTATTTCTTGGCACTCGTAGCTGGTAAAAACGGGAAAGTAATGAATTATGGGATAGGTTTGCACTAAAGTAAGCCTGTTCAGTAAAAGTGAACTGAGAAATTAACGAAGGGATGATTTCAGGACAAAGGAAATCATTGGAAACCTAAAAGAACCCTGCATTACTTCACTCTCAGCCAACAACTCAAACCGATGTCCAACATAGGCACAGACGTAGTGGTATCGAAGCGGTAATCAGGGCGGGTAACTTGGGAAATCACACCCAAATTTTGTGCGCGTCCCGTCATAGACCTTAAAATACATTCATGATCGTAAGATTGGGACCAGTTAAAAAACTGAAAAATTGTTTTTGCATGTGTGGACTTTAAAAGTCTCTAGTCTTAAGTTAACTCACTGATAAAGATAACGGATGAACACTGCTAGCAATTTCTGATCTATCAATTTAAAGAGGAATCCGTAACTTAAGCCCTAAAGCAGCTCGCCAGCGGAAGAAAAATCTACGAATAAGTCGCAAAAATGCCTAAATTTTGGAATTCAAGGATTTTACCTCAGATTGTCATTCACGATGCAAAGGTATTCCCAAGGCCAGCAACTTTCCTTTGAATGTGGTTAGATCAGTGATTCTCAACCAAGGCACCGCGTCACGCTGATGTCTTGGGGAGGCGCCTCGGGTGTGCCGTGAACAATTATAATTATTGCACGGCACGCCCGACCACTCAGAGATTCTGAATATAATTGATATGCTAGCAGCGAAAATCTATTTGGCATTTTAGCTATAGAATTAAACAGTACCTCAAATTGCATAATGCACACAAAGAATACAAGAATACAAATGAATATAACACAAATGAACAATAAATAACAACTTTGAGTAATGAAATAACTTTAAATAATGAAGAATAGCTTCAATGTCAGCAAAAGGTGAATGGTAAATATATATAGTCTCACTAGGGTTCATTATACTTGTCGTTCAAAATTGTGACTTGGGTCAATTAAGTACTGACCGTAGAACGAACCCGAGGGAAAGTGAACGAATGATTTGGAGTACCAACAGCTAATCAATTTGCGAAACTGTCGCAGGACGTATCATACGAGTACGTATTTGAATGAAATTAGTTCACATTTTTCGCTCATAATTACTTTCAAATTGCTATCAATTTGAGCGGTAGTTTTTGCGAATAAATTTCATTAGGTTTAAAACTGCATTGTTGAAATTCTTTTTAGTTTTTTGCTCAGTCGTGAAAAATGGTAAGTAAGTGCGGTGATTCATATATTTTTATGGTTATCACGCCTTCTTTGACTACATCAACCCCATAACCGTGGAAGAGTTCCTCAAGCGAAAAGCTAATTGAGACGCAGGTGATTCCCTGAAAACTGCACATAAAAGTACTTCTAAAGAATCATCTCCAGTTGAAAAGGTGTAACTTTACCGGATGTACAGCGATAATTATTTAAAATATGGGTTTCACTTGACTGGTAACGCTCAGATGCCTTCCGAACTGTGTGTTGTGTGTGACCAAACTCTGTCCAATAATACAATGGGGCCAGGTGAGTTGAATAGGCACTTCACTACAAAACATCCAAGTCTTCAATTTGAGAGTATTAAGTATTTTGAAAGTTGTTGTACTCAAATGCAGAACAAAGTAAACTGTTTCGAAAACGAGGGTGTGTGTGAAAAATTTCAAATAGCATCTTATGAGGGGGTAGAAATTATTGCTGTTTAATCAAACTATCCCAAAATTTCATCACTAGTGGATAATAAATCAGTCAGGATGTCCGTTATGATAGGGGACCATCTTCGAGATAAATTAAAACACCATATATTATTATATATATATATATATATATATATATATATATATATAAATAACTTGACACTAATTGATCACCGTGACCTAGTGTTCACAGCCAGGAGCAATCTCTCTCGAACCCTTTTGCAAACCATCATTTCAAGTAAATCACGAAGAACTGTTCTTGAGTTTATCAACAATTTGGAGCGCGACTAATTAATAAGTCCATGTTTTGTTAACGTTAACTCTTTAGTAAAAAGTGTCCTACTAGTCGAATTACTATTCTTAAATATTTGATCAGGTGACGAGCCACTCAGACTACTAAAATATGATTTTCTTATCAAATTGATTTTACAAAAACTGTTTGTATTCTATGATGATTTTCTTGACTAGTAAGTAAACTTCAGTTAGAGATCGTTTGAAGTCTACCCAAGGAAAATAATGTTTCTTCACTATTTCAACTGGTCCTAAACTCATGATCAAAAGTGTACCTGAAAAACGATCAAACGAGCATTGTGTCGTTTGTAGCCAAGGGTTGAAGAGACTATTTCGAACAGAGACATAAACGAGTTTACCGAAGAGTCTCATGTATCAAAGTTACCATTAGTCCAAGTTCATCACGTGATAAGTTAAGAAGAAATTCATCAAACACTTTTATTGGAACACTGTCAATCGTCTTAATTTAACACCTGATGAACTTGAACTGTTTCGTAAAATTGAAAAATTGGAAAAAAGGAAACATTAGCTAATATAACATTAGTGGACGCAAAACTGGCTAAGTGTCAGCATAAGAAAAGACTCACTCAAGTTAAGGTTATGTGAAATCTGTCCCTTCAAAACCTGAAACTCGTCTCAAAACCATTGAATCGCTATCTGTCTCGTATTTCGTAATCTTTTCTAAGAGACTCAAACAGGAGTTGAGGATTTATACGAAGATATTTTTTTGCCGATTATCGCAACACTAAGCAAGTTTCTGTAATTTTCCCTGCTTATGTAAGCGTTAGAGATATCACGTATGTTCTAGTCATTCCGAAATGTTTGAAAGCACGAAATAAATTTGGTCAATGAGACAATGGCCTTGAAAATGCCCTTCTGTTGTGAACGAGACTAACAACTGTTCGAACAATGTGGGAATAGAATGACATCGGGGACAAGCAAATCCATCGTGTGCTGCGCTGTACCGAGTGCGGTAGAAGCGGAGCGAGCGTTGTTCCATGGGTGAGCGACTGTGGCTTGGATGCTTTGATATGAATCCCTCTAAACTGCACCTCGTTGTATGAATGTGTTATGTATCGACTAGGAAAAGAATAACATAGCCAGTTGTTGTATGAATAACCTGATAATTTATTGCCCGAATAACTCTCTTATACCACTTTCATACGAATATGTCAACGATAGATTCATCAGGGCGTTGAATTTATTTGCTATTTTTTAGGTGACTTAGGCGTAATTCCAGTAACTCTGTCATACTGCCTCCAATAATTGCAATCGGAGTTATAGCGCCGTAAAATGCATCAGACAAAGACACACGTACGTATCATATCACCACCTTCTCAAACAGGTATTCCACGTAACAACATCCAAGTATGGCACGCTTGAAACTTAGAGTGATGATATGGTAACATATAATTCAATAGCTACGTATTTCATATGCTCGAATATTTTCATAAGATGCTTTGAGCTCTTCTCATGCGGTGCTTGGAAAATGATCCTAAAGTAATAAGAATATACTGTAAGTATCAACCTTTAATTAGAGGCATGGAGACAGGTGGATGCTGAGATAGGCGAATGCAGTTAGAAACTTAAGCTAACGCATCACATACCTATAATTTAGCAAATTCTATGAGTCATTAATACATTTATAAAAAGAACACTCACTTATAGAGTTATCAGAGTAAACAGGCGTGAGTAGGCGGAAGCGAAAAGTTAGGGTTGATCCACTGGGAAAATAAAACATGTTGTCCCTTTTGACGCGGCCGCTGCGGTGAGCCAAAGCAAATTCTGTCGAATTGTTTGCTTTACTTCGCATAAATGATTTAGAAGAAAGCAGCGACTCCGCCCCACCGAGAGGCAGGTGCTGAAGAGGGTTATATGTTTGAAGTTCCAGAGAGGAGACCGACGATACAAAGAGTACGTTAAAATATAGGAGACATTCGAGGACTTTCTCGAGCCTTATACCGCCAACGGCGGCGTTCGGGGATAGTCTTCCAAAATTCATTACTGTGTATTTATTTCTATTTTGTTATTGGGTTCAAGTATCTGTACATATATCAATAGCTCAGTTCAAATATCAATGCTCGACAAGATAAAATACGGCTATTCTCAGCGTTTGTTGTATTAGGCAAGAACTGATCTGAGAAAAAACCTATATCATATTAACCCTCCAGCATCTGCTGTCATTTTGAATTAAGTTGAATTAATAGCTCTGTAACACACAAAATAAATTAGAAATAGTAACAAATCCTATTGAAAGTGGATAGTGGGATTGAACGAAGTACAAAGTTCAATGAATGGTCATGAAATAGTAAATTGAATTACTCCGTGAATAGTGGAAGAGCATTGGATGGATTCGATGAAATGAACAAAAATCAACAATGTGAAAGACAACACACCTCTGGTCATGTGAAAATTAATACCATACATCATGTTGAAACCCTCATTTGATTTACCCATGATATTCAAAAGCCACTGCTTCCAATCTTGGTGTATATGAGCAATAAATATTGAAAAGCTCGCACAAACGAAACACGACATCTTAGTTTGTTACGGATTCAATCACCTCCATCTTCACCTATTGAAAATTAATGAAAAAATGAGAAGCGAATTTCCAGAACCAATTTTGACTCCTGCAAATCCAGTTCCAATGCTAGAGTGTTAATTTGTGTTCCCTGAGGATGTTCTCCAGAAAACACTTTCTAATGGGTAAAATGACTTTGTGCAGGCAAGAAAAAGGCTTGAAAAAGATTCTCCCACCTAATCCTTCTTTGTTCAGCGTTTCATGCAACATACAATATAGCTCCTGTGATGGCGGTGTTTTAATACTTAGAAATTATCTTGGTTAGATATTGAGAATGAATTAACGAGTGAAATGTTGAACTGTCCATCGCCAACTTGCAAGTGAGCTATAAATTTATAGTTCGGGACAAGCTTAGTCATACTATGATTAACTAAGGCTGAAATCTGACGGTTTCGTGGCGCTGGAAAGACCGATTGGTTCCGCTGACTAGAAAATTATGATGAAACGTTACCATTTGGTCTCCGTGTGTTGCGGCCTAAGTTTCGATAAAAACCAACACTGAGCAGAAATTTTTCGCTGACAATTTTGTACTGCAAATTTCTCAACCTTTTTATACTTCGCTGGACGCAGCATTTATTTGCGAGCCTTAAAAAATTAGTACAGATGTGTGAAAATATTTCCTTCCTTCAAGCGAGCTACATCAGTTTCACAAACCAGACTGGCGCTCACTAATGCAGGCACAAAATATTTAAGTTCGTGTTAGATCTATACATGAAATATTTATTCTAATTTCCATGAGCTGTCGTTCACGAAGAGTGTCACAGTTTGAATTATTGTGGCATTAATCATCTCAGTAGGGTCTGTGAAAGACTTTTCAATGCTGAACAAAAAAGTTTTAGATAGTTATAGATATATATTTTTGTGTTTGGGTACTTCTACCAATTTTTCTGGCTTATCCAGACATAAAATCAATTTTCCAATTTCAACTGTGCTGTTGTAGCACCTACGTTTTTCATAATGAGATCGAATAAAATTATGTGGGTCTCCAATAAACTGAAAAAACATCGTAAGATGTAGTGACACTGACAGAGCTGCAAGACTTGATAAGAAGAAAATCATCACACGTGAATTTTAACGACAAAAAATTTAATAAATCAGCTATGGGTACCAAAAAGATCTCTTCTTCCCGAAGCATTCATTCAAAAAGTAAGGCTGACTCTCACTTTCCCTCAGTTTCACAAACATTTTGCCTTGCATTTACTTGTCTACTCTGGAAGTCATCGAAGAGAAATAGTCTAGAACTCCAAAAATCCTTTAAGAAACCGTCTGAAGAGGCAGAAATTTGCCACACTGTTTAGTTTGATCACAAAAGGCAATTTAACACTTCCCAGAGCAATTTGCGGCGATTTTTTACAGTGTACTCACGAACCAGGCAGCCTTCTAATTCAAAGAATTTCTATGTTTCAATGAATAAGTGTCATTCCAGAAGATACGTGAAATTAAATGCGTAAATTAAAGAGAGCGAAAAATTCTAAGAATAAATAAAATTGTGAAAGAGATTCACGGATCGTCGTGTCCACCTTAAGCAAGCTTCGAAAATGTCACGTTGTGATCAACTGTAAAACAGTGAAAACTTCCTCATTAAATGTTCTAAAATTTTCTGGCACAACACCGGCACAGCGTGCACCCCGCTCCGGAGCTGTTTTGCCCCACAGGCTGTACGCGCAGTCGGGAGACCGGCGCTGCCTGCACCGGAAGGTCCTTCACTTGAGTGAAGCCGGCGGGCGAGGCGCACCTGCAAGAGGCCCTCAAGCGTGGCGGGGCTTCCACGACTGGCGGCGGAGCGTTACTCTCGCTATCCTCAGAGAAACTTCATTGCTTGTATTGCCAATTACAGAGCCGATAATGAGTTACCGAGGAAATAATGAGTCCGGGAAACACTTAGGAAAAGTCTGGAACTTCCTCCGGAGAAAGGAAGTGCGGGAGATGACAGTCTGCAGCTCGCTGTGAAAAGTGTGGGAGACCTAAGCATGTGAGAGAGCTTCGCGTGCGTTACACTCGCTACTCGGTTGATGGGCTCAAGGGTGTGAGTAAACTGGATGACCGGTGAAATGAGAAAATGAAAAAATAGGGTATTTTCATTGTCATATTAAATATTCTCTTCTATTCTCTTCTTCTATTCCCAGCGGGAATCAGCCCGCGGTAAACAATTTAAACAATTTAAACAATTTATTTACCACAGATGATACAGAGATAGAATGTTTCTCAAGTCTAGTACAATGGTCAAATTTGAGTATAGCTACCTGTGGGCCCGAATAAGTTCAGTGACTTCTAGGGCATCCTACCATCAAGGTTAGTCTAAGGAGTACAATAATGTTTAACCTAATTCACTTAAACTAGAGACGCATTAGACTGACCAATGAGATAATTAACTCGAAATTAGATACTTCATTTTACAATATAGTTCATATGGACTAGATTTAACAGTATATTCGACAAACGATTCAAGAACAGACTGAAGATCGGCGAAATTAACCAAGGCAAATTACATTATTATATATAGGACCAGTTATGTAGGGGACAAGGTTTGACTCTGTGATCTTACACGACTAGTAATCTGATAGGAAGTGAGACTCAAAATATTTTTTGAATACCTTATAAGAATTACTTTCACGGATCTCCGCAGGTATTGAGTTCCAAGTTTTAGTTCCAACGAAGAAGATACTGTGTTGTGACCGAGCCTTTGAGTAATAAGGAAGCATGAATTTACCTTTATTTCGGGTTAAATGGCCGTGATGACCAGTTTGCGCAGTTAATAATTGTTTTAGGCTATTGTCGCCATCATTTGTTAATGTTTTGTAAATGAAATTGCAAATGGAGATTTTGTAGAGATCCGAAAGCTTAAGTATTCGTAAATTTTTGAATGAGTCATTTGTGTGAACATTATATTCTAGATTCTTTACCGCTCTTATGGCTCTTTTTTGCAGGTAAAAATTTTGTTTGTTTTATTTTTATCAGTTCCGTGCCATGCTTCTATTCCGTATTGCAAGTATGGTTTAATGAGCGTTCGGTAGAGCATTTGTAAGGCTGTTTCATGTAGGAAATTTTTAACTTTATTTAGGATTCCGATAGATTTCGATAATTTAGAACTAATATGAGCGATGTGCTCTTTAAAGGTTAGATGTTTGTTTATTATGATGCCCAGGAATTTACTTGAGTTGGTTTCTTCGATTTCACCTTCGCCAATTTGAATGCGTGGGAGAGATATATTTTTCTTGTATGAGAATGTAATATATTTTGTTTTATCGATATTAAGGCTTATTTTATTAGCTTTAAGCCACAATGAAACCTTATGAAGTTCATTATTTATACGCTCCGCCATCCTAGCGGGATTTTGGTTTGGAAGGACCGCAGAAAGGGTACTGTCATCGGCAAAAAGTATGAATTTGAAGAATGATGTAGATTTATGACATCATTGATAAAAATTAGAAATAGGAGAGGCCCAAGGACAGATCCTTGTGGAACTCCATGGCTAATTGTCTGTGGGTCTGATTTTGCGTCGTCAATGACAACGTATTGTTTTCGATTTGCTAAGTATGATCTGAACCAATCATGGGCAGCCCCTCGAATGACATAACAATGTAGTTTCGAGAGTAATACGTTATGGTCCACACAATCGAATGCTTTTCGAAAGTCAAGAAATACGGAGAAAACAAGCTTTCCTTCATCTATATTAGAATAAGGGTATTGCAAATGATTTAATACAGCTTGTGTCGTAGATTTCTTAGAACGAAAACCGTTTGTTTGTCGTAGAGGAAAGATTTTTGTTCAAAATTCGAATGTACTTTTTTATACACAATTTTCTCGAATATTTTGCTAATAATTTGTAGTACAGAGATAGGTCTTTAATTGTTAATGCAGTTTCATCACCATTTATAAAAATAGGGGTCACTATCGCAATTTTGAAAGAGTTGAGAAGATACCTTGAGAAAGGGATTGGTTGATAACATAAGATATGCACGGTGCTATTATATCAGCTATAGCCTTAAGAACTTTAGCCGAAAAATTTTTCATTCGATTCCTCGATTTTTCATTCGATTCCTATTCGATTCCTCATACATATGTTACCTTTCTAATCATTTTAAATGGAACAGTGTAAAAATTAAAGTAGAACTTTTAGCATACCATTAAGAAAAATGTATCTCAGTGAAATATAAATCGAACAATCGAAGAAAGATTTTGTCAAAGTTCGGAGCTCTGTCAAATTTGTCTGATAGGCGTCCAATCTTAATATTTTAAACGTTCAAGAAAAATTATAATTAAAGTGTGTTCACATAAAAACAGCGCACCTCAGTCAATGTCTAAGAGCTGCATGGAAAGGAAGTTATCGTTCAACACTCTATCTCTTATACAGAAAAAACTGAAGAATAGTGAGAAAGAACTAAAAAAACTAATTGTTCAGTTGCATTCACGTCGTTTGTGTTATGAGAAAATTCTAAAATACTGACCTCAACCACTGGTAACATGATTCAACGGTGCACGTCGTATCAGTAAACAGCATGTTTTAACGTTCTGAGCGTCCACCTACTGTGAGGCTCAACATTTAGATCGTAATGTAAAGAAAAATTCTCGAGAAACACGATGAGAACTTCAAAGTGATGGGGAACCTGCTGGGGCAAATATATGCAAAAACGCTGTAAGAATAGTTCGTGTAAACGAGGGATTTCGTTCTCATACACCAAAGACACATTTCTAGAAAAATTCATATCAAAAATCGTCTGAATTTTACCAAGAAACAGTTAGAAAATCCAACAAATTTTTAGGACGCCACATTATGATCTAACGAGAGGCAAATTAAGTCATTTAAGCAGAATAGCGGTGCCCGCGTGTGGAGGTAAAATACTCAGCATATGTTCCTAAAAACATGAATTCACAAAGAAGTTGTACGATGGCAACGTGATGGTATGAGGCTACTTTTCCTCTGTATGTCGGTGCAAAATCCATCATTTTGAAAGGGAAATGAACACTCAGGTGTATCGCATGACACAGGTCGTTAATCTCCATGCAGCAGTCTGCTGACGACTTGAAATTTTCTAGCGGCTGCACATAGAGACAGTGATCCAAAATACTTATCCAATAGCTCTGCACCGCGGTTGCAGTGGAAGTAAATAAAAGTTATGCGATAACCAGATCAGTCTCTTCTCCAATCCTACAGAGAACCTGTATCCTTGGTGAGAACTAAGGGTTAGATTAGGAAAAAAGACTCTAGAAATATATCAAACTGAAAAAAGCTAGTAATAAAAATGGGTTTTGATGCCTACTTGATTTGTAATAACCTCAAAACTACAGTATATATTCCGAACGATTTGATGCTATTCTGTCGACGAACGATTATATCACCAAATACTAAGTACTTTTCAGATATAACAACTAATACCGAGTTAGAACATTACTTAGACGTGTTTGCCGTTGTCATAAGAATGTTGTATAATTTTCATTTTCCAAAACCAAATTAATATTCAGACAACGGAAATGCATAAAATGTGCAATTTTTAATAAATCTGTTGTCGTCAAATTAACGTGAATAAACTTTTGACCATGCATCGGATATTTATTGCACCCATTGAATATATTTTTTTATTCCGATCAAGTAACATTATTTGTAATTTTCTCAGATATAGTAATGTTTAGCGTTCGAAACGTTCAAGCAAATTAAGATTTTTTCTAGCTGATCTGTGCGAATTTTACTTAAGCAAGTAGTTCCCTTGATTTCCGATTAAATGTTAGATTTAGAGGTACTTCACAACTCAATAAGAATCAGAGTTTTAGAGTTGGGTAGGTCTGGCTTTCCGTTTATCCAGGAAGTGTGCGAAGTCTCATTTCGACGAACGCAGCGAACCCAATCCCTATTCTGCAGCCTCAGTTCTTAATTTCAGTTTATGATCGTTTATTTGTCAAATATATTGAAAAAAAATTTTAATCGTCAAAGCGTTCCCTCCGGACAAAGTGAGTCGACATCTTTCCCATAACAATGTCATTTTAGGAACCTTGGTTAAAACACGGGTCTTGGATATAAAAACTGCTTGGGTTATCAGCATCCGTTCATTGCGGAAGTACTATTTTTAGTTATGGCTTTTATTTGGAGAAACTATCTATATATGCTAAGGATTAATAAATTACGTGTTTTTAACATCTGAGTATATGACCTCCTTCTTTTATTGTTCAATTGCGGGAAAATAATCGAGTGAAGTTTATAGAGAGTCAAGGTTTGAAAAATTTACTTCTTGTAGATAATTAACTACTATGAGTTTATCTTTGTATTTGAGTATCAGTTAGTTTTCAAAATATACAATTAAATCAGCGTTCTATTGTTTACCAATATCCTTCGGTGGGCACCATGCGGTCAACCCGTTATACAACCGGAATATCTTCTTGCGTAGAGGCTGCATGGAGCATGCCCACGCGACATCCATGGGTAATGTGTGCTCTCCGTGGTACAGTGGTTAAGGGATCGGGCTCGTATGTTGGAGTCGCGGGTTCGTATCCCGGCGCTGGCGCGGAGATTTTCCCCGTTGGGTATAAGGGAAAGCTCAAGCACAATACCCCACTCAACCCAGGTGTCGGAAATGGGTACCGGCTTTACGGGGGAACCGTCATGGTGTCCTATATATAGTGTTAGTTATAAGACATTTGAAAAACCAATGCTAAGATCATATGTATCAGGCTTGATTGGAAATAAAGCATCCCAAAGATGCCGATGTTAACCTAACCTAACCTTTATGTATGGGCGATATCCCGCAGCACCCACGATTCTGACCGTAACTTCGTGGATATACCATGAAGCTTGACAATTTCCCTGACACCCAACGATTAGATCAGAAGTTGGTTAAAGCGCCCTTTACCGCAACAAAGGTGTGCCAAAGAAAGAAAAGAATATAGCACCATTTAGTTTGAACTTTAGGGAAGGTGGAATCTATGTACATGGTGCATAGAAACAGCGAGTTGTAAAATAAGTTTAGGATATATACAATAAAAGATTAACGATCCCCCTTCCTAACGGGCCTTCAAAAGTAAGCATGAAGCTTACTTGCTCTCCAATTATTTGATAAACGGAAAATGAATAAATTTATGATGAATAACGGAAGCGAACTAAAAAAATTGAACGAAATATTATTTCCAAACACTATCTATCACTTGGAAAAATGGGAAGGAAAAACCTCTTGGTATAAAGTTACTATTAAAAAACAAAAATCTAATGGCGAAGTTATTGACTAAACTTCAAACTCTACTTCCTATTCACTTTTCAAAAGCATAAGCTTCCTAAATGCTTGATTTGTTTTAGGTTAAAATCTAAGTTCATCCAGATATTTACCATGGCTTACTGCAGAATTTGTATCATCTCTTTAGAGGCTGCAATAGTAGCCTCGCAGCTTTTTTGGCTCACGCTGCTACTAGGGTAATTCATCAAATATCGAACTGAACTGATTATCGAACAACTTTGGAAATATGCGCGTAATAAATTTAGTAAGCATCCAAACTTGCTCAGTGCCAGTGATCTTACTTCTAAAACTCCTATTTTAGTGATAAAAACTCATTTCTGTGAGCTGCAAACTGCTACCAGCTGTTGCGAACGCATTTTCTGTACGACCCTTACAAATTGGTCGAATTTTTTCACTCGAAAAATCTTACGCACCTCGGGAAAATTGCGACGGTTTAATTGTTGTTGGGTCACCGTCAACTTCCCGTCATAACTAGAGAGTAGTGTTGTCATATGATGTTCTGTTACTGTATTTTTTTCTTTTCCGCCAAAAACTTGATAATTATTCCATGTTCGACATTCAGTTCCTTTTTCATGTCAGTATTAAATACTGAACAAAGGTGTTCGAATCAAAATTCCTTAAAAATCATGAATTTATGCCTCGAACAAAGCTTTTCGATTCTTAATTCTTTTAAATAACTGAATCGATCTCTTGAACGCCTGTTTCATTTCATTAAAATATTGTATTAACGCTTGATAATAACATTGAATAGTTGAAGATGGGAATTCTGGTGAGGGGCTATCAATCATCTGCTGGTGTTCCAAAGCCCTCAAGATCATCAATGATTCGTCTGGCTACATTTACTGATGATCAATCACTTGCCAAGAAAATTGATGCAAGCATCAATAATAATTCATTGACGAGTGCTTTACACTCTACTCCAAAAAAGGTCACACAGGTTGATGATCACAATGATGGTTCAACAAACACTGCAAATGAAACATCGACATCATATTAAAATTTTGATAACTCTCCATTCAAATGCATCTTGAAAATAAGTAATGAGACAGTTATTTCAAACAAACAAACAAAACAAACATCGGCATCTTTGGGATGCTTTATTTCCAATCAAGCCTAGTACAAATGATCTTAAGCATTGGTTTTTCAAATGTCTTATAACTAACACTATATATAGGACACCATGACGGTTCCCCCGTAAAGCCGGTACCCATTTCCGACACCTGGGTCGAGTGGGGTATTGTGCTTGAGCTTTCCCTTATACCCAACGGGGAAAATCGCAGCGCCAGCGCCGGGATACGAACCCGCGACTCCAACATACAAGTCCGATCCCTTAACCGATGTGCCACCGCGAGCACTTCCAAGAAAATCCAGTGCACCAAAGAAAAAATGAATGAAAGAAAAACGTTTATTTTCCAAGTGGCCACATGAGGTGTACAAATAGATAGACCATACGAGGCATATTAATGGACAAAATATACGAGGCGTACTAATAGACAAACCATACGTGGCGTGCTAATAGTCTAACAAAAGTTCCATACGAAGAGAACTAATTGACAAACCATCCTGTTCGAATCAAAATTCTTGTTCGATTCCTGTTCGATATTGATGAAATTATGTTACTAAAGAATTCGATTTTTAGAACAATAAATACATTTCAATAATCTACGTTGTCTTTCAAGCGACATCACAGAACAAGAAAGCAACTGTTCAAGAATAACCTTGAGGCCCGCAAGAGTTATTCAGAGCAAAAGTTACCGATTTATGAAGGTTGTTTCTAGACACACGTGATTTCTGTTCGATATTTGATGAATTACCCTATTGGTATTTGTTATTTGCTGCGCATATTCTTATGTCTTAATTGTAATAAAATGCATGCTTGTGTAAATAAATTGTTCAATCGTGCGAGTATTTGTAAGCGCTTCGTCATCGCGACATTTACAATACGTTCTGTTGTGAAGCGTATACCTAAAAAAAATTGAACATACTCTTCAGAAGCGTATCATTCCCTAACGTATAAACCTATTTCAACTTTTTTGCTACTTTTATGCAGAAATTTATTATATGTGTTTGAGTGAAACATACTGTGGATATTCTTAATAGGCTGGCTCCAACATTAAAAAAATGAATGAAAAGAAAAGTTTCAAATCGCTTTTTTTATGAATCGAATGCTCATTCTGAATTTAGCATTTTCATTTTTTACCCCAATGCAGAAATTTCACTCGATTGCTAAAGGGTTCCACAAAATGGCGAATTTTAAAAACAATCATTGCAAATTGATAAAAATAACGGGGTACATGAGACATTCACTGTCCTGACATC
This sequence comes from Morinoia aosen, assembly GCA_030386875.1. Classification (NCBI taxonomy): domain Eukaryota; kingdom Metazoa; phylum Arthropoda; class Malacostraca; order Amphipoda; family Talitridae; genus Morinoia; species Morinoia aosen. Next base: position 29,305,926 of record CM059557.1, on the reverse strand, counting down.
CATGCTTACCAAGACAAATTTGAAAATTACCTCTCACATTCCTCTCCACTCGCTATATAATAAGTGGGTTGTTCTTCAGCGCTGTCATTTCAGTTGTAATGCGCAGCTTCAACTCGTCTAAAGTTGCAGGGGTCATGTGCAAGCATTTGATTTTATGTCCCCGTAATAAAAGTCACCGGGTGTCGAGTCAGGTGATCTTGGGGCCCGATCACTCTCGTAGCCTATTGAAATTATTCTTTATGAAAAGAAGGTGCGCAAATACTTTTTACAACAATTCTCCGATAACAAGGTGCTCTATCTTGCAACCACAAAATGTCACTGAACTGATCACCATCTCTGGAACTCTGTTGCATTTATCATTTCACTGTATTTTTCTCCAGTAACATTATTTTCCTTTAATAATGGTCTCATCACAATTTCATAACCACAAATACAAGCCCATACAGGCACCTGCCCTCGGTTAAAAGGACCGTCAAAACAACATTTTCAGTACTATGGTTCTTTTAAGAATAGTGTCTACTTTTTTCTTGTTCATTTTTCCATTCTGAAGAAGAGGTGCCTCGTCTTCTGCAACCGGACGACCGAGAAACTCAGTTGATCGAATAAAAATAAAAATATGGTGGAAAAATTGAAGATAAATAAAATTTCTGACGCCTGAGGAGATCTTGATCTATAAATGCTTCTGTTGAAAAATACTCTTATCAGTATAGAATTATATTTTTTTCTGAACAATTGACAAAATGATGATTTTGGTCTACTTTATAGATTTTGTCGCTGAACCCACTGAAGAATTTTTGAATTAGTTGTCTGACATGAGCAATGTCACCTCTAGTCCTGATTTTTTTCAAACTTTCAATTACTTTTGGTTTTGTGGGTACGCTAAGTACGGTACTCTTTTATTTAAATGTGCGCTCGGTACCGTGAATGTTGCTCTTTGAAAGAGATGTCCTAACGAGAAAATCTTCAAATTTCTCCCCCAATTCGTAACTTCTATTTTCAGAGATCAAATTCTCGATAGACTCTCGTAGGCTCTTTGCGAACTGCATTTTGAAGAATATATTTGCTTGAAATTAAATATTTATGATTTTCCTAAAATAGTATTACTGGTACGAGAAAACAAACTTTTAAAATATTGCAAGGGAAAGTAAACGTAAAGCAAATATTTCTCATAACAGTTCTCCGATGACAAGAAATTCACGGCAAGCACTTACTTAAAAAAAATTGAGCTCAAACCTTTCTTGATATTTCGTATTAAAGAAGCTAACCTAATGAAATAATCCACGATCACTTTCTGTGTGTGGCAAATTATGGCCTAGAAATAAAACAAAATTAAATTCATACGTTAACGATACGTTGCTCTAATGAGTGTTTTTTTTTTCGAGCGACACTCTATCGAGAAGTTAAAGTAGTTTGGCACGGCGGAGATCTCACTCGAAGTTAGATGGAAACTAAAACTGTCGCATATGGCGGTAGAAAAACTGTGTGTGAAGTCACTGTGAACCCAAGAGCTGTAGTGAATGGCATTGCCAAAATTTCGGATACTCAGGCTACAGACAAAAAATCTCCTCTGACTTCGCAAATTATCACCGAGGCTAGGAGGCATCTTTTTGAAAACGAGAACTATAGTGATGAAACTAGAAACAAGCTGATATCAAAAAGATTAAATTAATATTGAATATAGGAATAATGAATTTTGATGATCATATCAAAACGTCGGATGGAAACCTAACGTTATCAATTTAAAATCTTGGTCGATGCCGACGAAGGACCTCCCAGTAAGAAAAGATGCATTTTAATTAGCGGCTGTAATTCTTCAGACAAGCGAAATCACAGCTTAGTCATGGCGTTCAGTGAGTTCTAATTTCGTTCTTATCAAAAATTCACGATGAGATTTGAAAGTTCTCATAAACGGCCACGCTCATAAAAAGACCCTTGAAAATTAGTACATGCTAACAGAAAAAAGGAAACATACCGCAGCAAAAACTTGTTCAAATGTCTTCAATCGCTTGAAGTTGAATAGTTAAAGGCCAAGCTGCTAATAATTATCATTAAAATAGTTATAATTTCGATTCATTGCACAGTAAGATTATTTCGTTTTTTTCATCTTTCCCATGATTTTTTCGTTATGTTCTGTGAACTTGAAGTGAGTTTTTTTCAAATATTGTTTTATTCCATTTTTATGCTCTTCAAATGGCTCAAACCAATCCGGATCATTCGAGTAATCAATTTCAAGAAATTAATTTTAACGAAGAATTTTAATGGGCGATGAACAATTTAGTGGCTAACCGTATACTCTTACTATTTGTTTGGGAAATTTTGCCAGATCGCCTGGCTTCTTATGTCTTGTTCTAGGTGCCTCCGTAAAACTGTTTACGAAAGTTGAAACCGCACACTATCTTACTACCGCCATTCTGTCGCCTAAGCTTTTCTAATGATATCCAATTATAAGAAGACTTTCACTGCATACTATGGGAAAGAAACTGAACACGTTGTCCTACATCTGTCGACTGCTCCTCTGATGAGAACTTATCCTCAGGAAGAATGAACGAAGAAAAAGCAACACGCGACATCCTACGAGCCCGTGACGCTTCATTAAGAAGTATACAAATAAGTTCAGCGAACACTAGTCTGTTATAGCTGTGTGAGGAGCAAAAGAGAACTCATCAGAGAAACATCAGTTACTAGACCAGACACTTTTGCTCATTAAGAAAGTGTTTCATTTCAAGTTTCAAATGTTTCAATTTTTTATCTTAAATCTTTTCGAGTCCCAACCTTCACATTAATGTAGAAAATTACCCAGCGAATATCAGACAAATACCCTACGGTTGCCTGCATAATACCTAACAACACTACTCGCGTTTTGGCATCTACAAAACAAGTGACTCAGATCCGTACGATTGAAGTACGATTGAAACCTTGGATTAAAAAATATTGGCGTGCCATCCCACAAATCCACAAATTATTACTGCGTGTAATAATCATTTCACAAGCCTGTTATGCATGTTTACCAAGTTGTGTATCTCTGCGCTAATTTGTTAAGCTTATCTTATCAGCGCACTCTTGCGCACTGATTTGGAGAGGAATTACTGAGAAAATGCATGTGACTGGTATAGATATTACTGTACATATATAACCGACTTCTCTTCCTAGGTTTTAAAATGGTGAACGCAAATATAAGGCACATGTATTCCGCTAAATAATATCGGTTTTATAGTTTTATTAACGATAAAATTTAGTTCAAAAATTAACAAAATTAGGAGAGCCGGTGAAAATTTTTGTTCCCTCTATGAATAAATTTAATTGATATTAAAGCTTTCCAGCAAATCAATTTCAGTATCAGAAAGTGATGATTATAATACGTACAATTTTCTTATAATCATTCACAAATGATATAAATAATAGTCAAAAGAAAGTAAACAAACGGAGTTATTTGAAAGGGATCGAAACACAACGCCGCTTGAAAGAGATTAATGCTCATGAATTACAATGTTTTCCAAAGTTCTCGCACCAGTTGAGCGAGTAAATACCAGAATACGAAGGTTTGTGAAGAGAAATTCCTCTAGTTATTCTAGTGCAGAACAGCGCGCTGTAGGTGACGCTGGTCTCCCTGAAGTAGGTGGCATTACACAGCCCAAACAAATACCAATACACAACGTTGCTGCACGCGCAGTCAAAGGCATGGTTGCCAACACGAATTTGATAACTGATAGTATGGGTGTAGTGGGAGATTAGTCTAATATCTAACTGAGGATTTAAAGCTTAAAATCCTGGGCTAATTTTAATGTTAATTATGTTTTTAGAATATGAATTGATGAATGTAATTGAGCGTTGCAGAATTTCCGTAACAACCGAGGCACATAGAGCGTGATAAATGGATTATGAGTTCGGTTTTTAACCCAACTTTAAACCATTCAAACGAAAATATTGTCTCAAAAATTCGATCATAGTAAAACATTCTTACAAGTCGAGCACTGGAGTCGAGCACTGTTTGAAAGTAAGGTCTAAAGATCATTGAATGCGGCACATTTTGAGGCAAAATTTAATTGATTCAGTAAATTGCATACGAGTTTGGTTAAATTTCGTAATCGAAAAACATTCGTAGAAAAAGCTGTCATTTTTGTTGATGACCATGTCAGGGAATGATAAGTTAATTTTTTTTGAGTTTGTGTGTAAATTTAATACAGCTATGTCCGAAATTCAATAGCTGAAAATGTCACTAAAATTTCATTAGGGGCGTCACAGGAAAAACGCATCGTAGACGAATCGACTGAGTATCTCAAATTGACTAAAATCTATTGGGCGGATTTACAGATAATTCTTTTCATTATCGACAAATAAATAGAGGTCTATTTAAATGATGGAACACACCCACCTGCAGAAACTCCAGAAATTAAATTGTACCGTTTAAATTAAGAAAAATTAAGTTGTCCCTCATGTAGTACTGTTGGAGCCTCTTTAGTGTTTTCCATGACTTCGGTCACACAAAGAATCTGTAACGAGCGATTTCTAACGAATCAGTGTCCCTTTGCGCCTCATTTCGAGCACTGTCAGGAGATGCAGCTATGAATTATTTGAAAGTTTAATTTGTTCAAAAAACCATTTACGGAAACCGAATTTATTTCCAACCATTCATTTTCGATTGCTAATGAAACCATGAATGTAAGAAGGGCCATACTGTTAATGAATAATAAGTTTTTATGTATCGTATTAACGTGAATTTACGTTTGAGAAACGATAAGTTTCAATCGTAGAGATAAAATTATACGCCACCATTTTCCCTTGTTTTTTAGGATTTACTTGAAAATATTGAGATGCTATGACTGGCAATTGAGTGAGAGGGACAATTTGTTCCAACGAGTAAATTATATCAATTAATCAACAGCGCTCCGATGAGAAGGTGGGTTTTTCCTATTGTAATAGACCTTTTAGCTTATTTTAAAACTAATTGGTGACAACATTGATCTGTAAATTTTTAACCAAGTTCTTTCAAACATTACATTGATGTAACGTTTTTTCTGCTTTGTTCACTGTCAGGAGTGTTGCAGACTCATACTGGCTATCTCCAGTTTAGACGCGGTTTTGTTGAATTTACTAACGAAGCTGAAAAACCTTTAAATTACGATTTTCATACCTCAAATAGCAGAAGTGACATTGTTTTTCACATGTTTTCCTTGCGCTAGTTTTACAAAACAGAGTTTGAAATTTAATTGTTCAAATTGATTCGTTCAAATGTTGATTGAAAAGTGGTTTCCCACTGTGCTTGATGTGTAAGAAAATTAATAAAGAATTTAACCTTTCACCTGAAAATTCTGGAGGCAATAATTCCAGTCTAACTTTAATTAAGAGCTGTGCTCAATAATTTTTTTCTTATATTTTTTCTTCACCTAGTAAATTCTACAATGCCCAATTCCATTCATCATTTTCGACTCTATCAACATGCATCAACACGATTACCATGAAAAGTCATTCGGTGACTGGTACGTTGTATCCTAAATCTGAAATTAGGCCACTTAGCTCGTCATATTTGGGTTTAATGCTCAAATAATATGCATTTATCAAATGAATGGAGCTTCTATATTTAACTTTTATTCTTTATATATCGTGGTTATGAACACAGGCAATGAAACTTGTTTTTTTTCAGGATTTCATAAATACTTTTTTTTAAATCCACTCAATAACGTAGAAGTTATTCAATATTTTTTCAAGGACCCATATTTAAAAATCTTCCTCGTCCAGTGCTCGACTTGTCAAACAATTGAGCAGCCTTTTTCTGTGAGGAGTACAGTGCAAGATTAATTTTGGGAATTCAATTTTTAGGATGAAAATAACAATGACATTGTGGAGTTCTGCTTGTTCAACTCTGGTAAGGAAATATTTAAAGCAAGCTAGAGATATTTCTTTCATTTTAGAAAAGTACCCGGCTGCGGGGTGTCAAAATCTAGGTCAGGTTTTCCATTGATTGACCGGCTAAGCTTCTAAAAATTAACAGAACAAACATAAACTTTGCATTGATTAACCGGCTGAGCTTCTAAATATTAACAGAGCAAAATTTATGAAAATTTTAAAATCGACTAATCAAACTAAAAAACTTAAAGAACTATTTAATACTTTTATTTTATTCGGCAAAATCTTCATTTAATAATTCGAAGATTAAATCCTTCGAGCTTCTCAAAGGAATCTCCTAGCTCAACAGAAAAAGTCAACGACGCGCCTCCACTGCACAGACACACCAAGACCGGCTAGACGTCCAGACCCAGCCATGTTGTGGTTACTGGCACTCAAAAACTTCTACAACTGGCTCATGTCTAGCCGAACTTCTGCACTGCTCGAGACTGAATGCAGAGAGGGCCCGCTACAACTAGGAACACAACAAAACCGTTTATTTTCAAGTTGCCACATGAGATACATGCCAACATATTGGCTTTTAAAAGTTTCTTAATATAAGACGTCCTAAAACAAAAGTTCCGTACGAGGAGTAATAATTGACAAACCATCCGAGGTGTACAAATAGGTGAGCCATACGAGGCATAATAATAGACAAACTATACGAGGTGTGCTAATAGATAAACTATCAGAGGTGTACAAATAGATAGACCATACGAGGCATACTAATAGACATAATATACGAGGCGTACTAATAGACAAACCATACGTGGTGTGCTAACAGTCTAACAAAGTTCCATACGAGGAGTACTAATTGACAAACCATCCGAGGTGCACAAATAGATAAGCCATACGAGGCATAATAATAGACAAACTATACGAGATGTACTATTAGACAATACTATCAGAGGTGTACAGATAGATAGACCATACGAGGCATATTAATAGAAAAAATATACGAGGCGTACTAATAGACAAACCATACGTGGCGTGCTAATAGTCTAACTCTGTCAAGGGTAGTTGAATGAGAAATTAGAAATATTTTCTCTTGGATATTTTATATTCTAAGAGATTCCGGTACAGCACTTCTTGCCTTTTTCCTACTTCGAAAATTTCAACTAAGAACTTGGGAGTTTCGAAGAATTCTTTAGTAGTTTGCGAATTATTTATAAGATTATCGAAGTAGGAAAAATACAAAAAACGCTACACCGTACTAGATTGAAACACCACCGTAAATGACAATCAAGTATTGAGAAAAAGATAGTCTCGAAATTATTTGTAAAGAACATCGCGCAACACAGCACGCACATCTAGAAATGCGTAAACAAACTTACACTCAAAAATGAAATGCATGGCTTGTTTGGCAAACAAATATAGAGATAATGTTTGCACGAGAGCTTTATTTCATTTGTCTGTTTATACTTTTAATTTCTTCTGTTCACAGAAATGCCCTTCGGGGTCGTGATAGATCGATTTATAAATCAATAAGCAAGCGCTATCAATTTGTTTATTTCTGAAATTTGGTGCAGTGTTAACTGATCGCAGAGCTTTAGGTAAAATGTAATGTGTCTTGAGGTTTTGCTTTTTATGCAAAAATTAGAAATAGAAACCTATATATGTACATGTGCGCATATATGTGTGCAAAACGTGTGCATGTTTACACTGATACATAGACATTTATGTTTGCGTGCGCACACATACATACTCACGCACACACTAACACACATCTTCATATATATACGTATGGAAAATGAATATAAGAAAAATGCTAATAGACACGAAAAATATTCTTGCTCTTTCACTATTTAAAATGACAGCCAAAGCCCTGATGAATCGTAAGAAATAACCTGAGGAAAGATAAGGAATAGAAAAAGGACTTCGAAAAACGTATAAATGGAATGGTTTTTTAATTTCCTAAAGGAAATTTTAGGAAAACTCAAGTTACCGCCGAGGAAGAACAACAAAAAAGAAAAAAACATATCAAATCTTCAATATCTCATATCATGTATCATTTCTTCTCGATATTCTCTGCAACATCATGCGGACATGGGTACATGGGATAAAATGGAGATACAGTGTAAGCCAGTTACCACTCATGATTGACAAATATCTACAAAATTTTAGCAGAAATGCGCAAACAAACATACACTCAACATCAAAATTTATAGCTTGTACAAGATACGGACAGAAAGATGATTTTACCACGATTCATGGGCTCAAATTGCGATTAATTTCATTAGTTGTATTTGTCATTAATCCGATTCACAGAGACGCCCCCTGGGGAAGTGAGAGATCTATTTTTGAATCATTTCGCTAGAGCAATAAAATTTATTAACCGGATGGTTTTTGTGTAAAGAAATGAAATAGAAACATGTATATCTATTTATGTAGATATATATATACCTACATACGTACACACACATATTAATATATATACTTATTGGGAATGAAATATAAGAAAAAAATACATATATAAAATAAAAAGATAGAAACAACCTACCATCTATTACACCGATAATGACAGTTGAGTTCAGTGTAATCCTGAAAAATTATTCGAAAAAAAATAACTAAAAGGAAAAGAAGACTTCGAAAAACTTAAAATGAACTGGTTTTTAGTTTCTTCATAAACATTTTTAAGAAAACTCAGGTTACAGTCAAGAAACAACACAACTCTTCAGCGTTTTACGGACATGTGTACATGGGATAAAATGGAGTAACATTGTAGCCGGATATCACATCTGAGTGGATAATATTTACAAAATTTGGCACATATAGGTAGATTAAGCAATGGTCCAAAGTGATAATTTTGATTACAGAAATTAACAGTTTTTTCCGATTTTAAAGTTTAGTGCTAGTGTGCACTGAAACGCACGGAAAAATATAAAAAGACTAAATGAAAATGCTTAAATTACCCCCTCCCCCCAGCTCAGCCGAAATCGATTGAAACATCTTCGAGAATGATTTTGAAATAGCGAGACAACGTTAGCCAAAATTTAATTCATTATAATCTTTGCACAACCCTCACATCTACATATAAACCTGTATATTGGTGTACACACAAAATGTATTTCAGAGTATGTTTTCTATACGGATGTTAAATATTAATACAGAAAAGAGAAAAAAAAATAAAGATGAGGAAATACTCCTAATTATGGAAAAAACGTTCGTTCTGCTGTATTGAACTCACGGCTGGGGTGCTCATTATTGTCGACAGAAATAGTTAAGATGAATATACGAATGGCATAGCAAACGTAAAATGAAATCGTTTCTAATTTTCTAACAGAAATTTCAGGAAAATTAAAATTTCTGGTAGATGGGAAATTCACACCGAAATGCTGCAGGCCCTATGACAGAGATGCAAAATGACGTGACACATTTACTCTAAATTCTTTTACAGTTTTAGAGTTTTTGATATGCTGGGGAAGCTTGTTCCACAAAAAAGCTCCAGAAACTGAGAGAGCTTTTTGCCCCACGTTAGATGAACGGTAACTGACTAAAACATCATTCCTCCGATTTGGTTTTTTGCTTGGGAAATTAGATGGAAAAAATTTTACCACCTCTGCATTACTTTGGGGGAGGTACAGAGAGGAGAACACTCGTCGAGCTTTTTGGATCATGAATCTGTTCAGTATTGGGATCCAGTCGAGTTTTCTTAAAAGAGGGGTGACATGATCGTATTTATTGAAATTTCCTTTGCATACCACTTTGGCAGCGAAGTTTAGACATTTTTGCAACTCTTCCTGACGATATTGAGGTAAATTTCCCCACACAAGACTGCAGTAGTCCAGGCGCTATAAAACTAAAGACTGAATCACTAATAATCTAGATTTTTCATCAAGTATGTTCTTAATGCCATGAAAGAACATTAAGGTTCCGTTTATTTTGTTGCACATTGTTTCGACGTGTGAATTGAACGTCATATTTTTGTCAAACCAAACACCCAGATTTTTTACCTTCTCTACTGGTTCAATTGTATCGTCTTCAAATGTTAGCTTGAATGGTTGTAAATTTTTAGTCGCATTCTGTAATCCAAAAATAATGCATTGCGTTTTACTTGCGTTAAGTTTGAGGCCATTATGGTCATACCACAATTTCAGATTTCTCAGAAGGTTTTCAGCGTTGGCTTGTGTTTCTTTTAAATCCGCTGTTGAGCTTGTCATGGCAATTTGTACGTCATCAGCATACATTAAGATTTTTGTGTTTGCCGGCATGGTGGGGAAATCATTGATAAAAATTGAAAATAGGAGTGGGCCGATGATTGAACCTTGAGGAACGCCAAAATTATTTGGTATGAATGATAACATTTTGTTATTCAAGCACACTGCATGAGAGCGCTTTAGTAGTGTTGTATATGGGAGTTCCGGCGGTGGAGATTTATGAGTCTCGCTCGGCACGGTCACATGTATAGATAGGGCATCCGCCGGAAGAGCCGATGGGCGCCTGGCGTTTACGAGCACCGGATAGGTCGGAAGCGCCCCTATTGCCGGCGCCGGAAATGACGCCGTTCATTGTCACGAACTAGACTTAAGAGCAAGCTGTGTGAACTACAGGGTCAGTACAGTATTAGAAGTCCTGCTGTGCGTTTTGCTATCCAGCTGCCTGGTTTACGGCTAGGCGAACCGAGCTACAAGTTCTGTTCTATAAACCTCATATCGTGCTGAAATACCAAGATACTACAAGTAGGTAGCTTTCAAACCCCTGAGTGTCTATTCTGAGGTTTGAAATTTTTTTTAAAAGTTTCTTATGCTCAACACTGTCGAAAGCTTTGGAGAGATCAAACAATAGTAAGCGAGTAAATTTTTTTTGGTCAATATCATTGTAAATTTTTTCTGTTATGTTTAACAGGGCGTCCTGAGCCTGAGTACTGGTATTCCTTCTGTAAGCCTATTGATTGCGATGCAGTAGATGTGACTCGTCTATGTAAGACGAGAGCTGGTTTGTTATTACTTTTTCTAATATTTTGGACATAACAGGCAGGAGACTGATTGGTCTGTAGTTTGACGCTATGTCGATTTCACCAGATTTATGTAATGGCTTAATAATGGATAATTTCCATTTGTCGGGAAACTTGTTTGTGGCTATAGATGTATTTATCATCAAGCGAATGAGGGGTGCTGTGACAGGGAAGCTGTCTTTTATATGTTGGAGGCTTATGCCATCATGTCCAGTCGCTTTGGTATTCTTTAGTGACTATAAGATTTTTCATATCTCGATGACGCTAACCGGCTTTGGTCTCCATTTGTTTCTACTATTTGGGGATGATGATACATCGCTCAGATTTGCCCCTGTAGATGTGTCTGAAACTGTCCTGGATACTTCATTGAAAATATCTTCGCCAACTTTTGAGAAGAAGGTATTAAAGTCATTAGCCATTTTTGAGTGGTTGTCAAAAGTGCTTTTGCACTACGAATTTTTATACTGAGCAACTTCTCTAATGATTTCTCAAGTTCTTTTTGGGTTTTGTTTTGCCGCCAAGAGTTCTTTGTGGAAGTAGTCCCGTTTTGCTTCCATAACTTTTCTTCGTAGGATCTTCTCATGATCTTTATATAATTTTCGACGCGTACTGTCTGATTTATTCAGTTTGTACTCACACTGCAAATTTCTTTTAGCTCTGCTCAACTGTTTTATCTCATCTGTTATCCATTTAGAAATTCTTGGCTCAACTTTCTTCGTAGTGAAAGGTGCGCATTCGTTAAGAGCTGATACGAAATTTTCGTTGAAAAGCGAAACTTGTAGATTGACATCATCGGTGTTTTCCATGCCCTGAAATTCACTCCATCTGTCTAATAGCTTTTCTTGAAGTATTTCAGGGGAGTAGTGGTTTTTCATGCGATATGTAACGTAACTAGATTTCTGTTTTTATATTGCAATATTTATTTGGCATTTTACCGAATTGTGATCAGAAAAGGACGGTAAGATTTCTGTGCTGAGTACTGCTTGGGGATTGTTTGTAATTGCTAGGTCAAGAAGAGTTTTGGAAGCGTTGGTAATTTGCGTTGGTTCATGGACCATTTGAGAAAGATTAAGTCTGTGCAGCATCTTTCTTAGCTGATTGTTTTTATTTGTCAGATCTACGTTAAAATCTCCATAAACATAGAAAGATTTTTTCGCTGCAGAGATTAATTTAAACGTATTTTCAATGAAATCTAATGTTGGACGTAGAGATGCTGACGGATGTCTGTAAAGACTGCCGATAATGAAAGACTTGTGTTTGTTTACTTGAACATTGAGCCAAACCATTTCTATGTCTTCGCATTTTTCTTTTATCGGAAATAAGGATGTAGAGAAGACATCTTTGATGAAAATGCATGAACCGCTACCTTTATTACTCTTTACTCCGTCATAACGGTACAATGTGTACCCGGCAATGCTGAGATATGAGCTTTCGACTCGTGAATCGAACCATGTTTCAGATATGCATAAAATATCGATATCGTTAGTGATCAACATTACTAGTACGTCATTCATTTTACCATTGACACTGCGAGCATTTATGTGCAATATTTTGATGTTATTCATCTCAATAGGCAGATCTTTGGTTGAGTTATTGCATTTTTAGGTCTAGCAGGGCATTTAGTAATCGTCTCTAGGTCTTTATTGCCGCGTTCATTGTGTGTGATTTCAGCTTCAAATTCAATTTGATCTCTGTTATTTAGTCACAAAATGGGGGAGGGAGCAACACGATTTTCATCACGCATTTTCAAGAGGGCGCTATAGTGGTCCTGTTTCCGGTGTATGTTTACCGGAGGACAGTTTATCAGAGCATTTGATGTAGGGGAGATTGTCGTCTTCCAAATCCCATTGTCTCTTTCATCAAATACGTGAATTGGTGTTCTCGTCACATTAGAAAGTATTTGGGGTATGAGGTCTCCAACTGCGTGATCGAAGACTTTTCTATCGATGTATTTATCGATGAGTTGTTCGAAACTGCCACTGTTCTTGTCAACGAATTTTGCATACTGGTCCCTGTTTCTGGAGCTCTCAGTTTTTATGGCTTTTTTCAGAGATGCATAATTCCATTTCGATATTTGTTATGAAGCAAGCTGCGTTGTTAGGGCGTGGAGGAGACAGTGTCCGTCACCTAAAGTGTAAGCAGGCTCCATTTGAGCGGACGTTTCAAGTCGTCCAGTGTGTCTGCAACTCGTGTGCAAATTTGATTCACTGTTGATTTTGCGGTAGCAGTATCGGTTTGGTCGTTCGACGGAGGCCTGGCAGAGGCAACAGATTTTTTTCGAATAATTTGATTTTCTTTGGAATAGTTTTGAATATCGTTATTAGCTTGACTTTCCTCGGTTCCTGCGTATTCACTGAAAAGTTGAGAATTGGTTGAAAAGGAGGGCATGTCGCAATCACTATTTGTGTCTGTTGCAAGTAACGCAAATTTATTTTTCGTACTGGCATTATATTTGTCTGAGATCGAGTCAGGGAAAGGCTCAGGCTTATTCACGTTCCTCATGTTGTGGGTGAGTAAGTTACTCAGAGCACTGCTTGACGACGCAATCAATTTTGAAGGATTTGGTGTACCACGAGCAGTGATGTGCATAGGCTTATTTTTTTCCAAAGTTTAAATTGAGACTATTTGTCTCTTTCCGTGAAGTTTTCGATTCATTGGAATGATCTACAATTCCATTTATTGCTTGACATTTGTTGAAATGAGGACAATATGGCACGGTGATTCGCAATGTTGATTTCATTGCAAGTTGTCCAAGAAGTTTTCTGCCTGGGTGCGAAGCCATTGAATGTTATTGAGTGCGTCACCAATTTCATTATCTGGGTAAGTTTGAAATTGAATCAAGTTTAAACCCAGGTTTTTGCAAAAATTCATCGCCTTGTTGAATTCTTTCGTACTGCAAGCATTGGCAATGTAAATACTAGAAAGTGCGTACTTCCTTACAATTTGTTGTTTGATTCGACCAAGGTCTGAGGGCGAGTGGCAGAGACCATCAAAACTTAGTATATAATTTTTAAATCTAGGCATGCAATTTATAGCATGGAGAAGGTCGTCGAAGCGCCCAGATGGAACAGTTTTGATCCAGCACGAGCGATCGATGTCCTTCCTTCTGATCGTGCTTAGGATATTGTCACCTAGCAGCAGAGTAACGTAAGGTTCTCGACAATTGGAGTCGACTTCACAAGAGATACTAGCAGGTACCGACGTTGCAAGGTCATGAGAACTTATTTGTGAATTTAAAGCAAAAAGTTGCTCGGTTAAGTTCTGAATGTTTGATACTGTAGAGAAAATCGACGACGGGCTAGGAGGCTCACGTTGTCTTACGGATTTATTGAAATACGCTGCTATTAGAGACAAATTGTGAATAATTTCATGAATTTTTTGAGAGCTTGTGATTTGAAGCGGGTGCAAGAAGCCATTTAAAGAACCAACAGTGTTTTTTCTATTGCTCTGTACTGGAAATTTCATTTTATTCTCACAGCTTGCACTCTGGGGTAATTTACTGCCAGTATCGATTTGTGCGCGAATATTATCGAACATATAATCTGGAGAATGAGGAGAGTCTACCACGCTTGAAATGTCCTCATTAATAACAACTATTCTGTCTTGTACCACTGATGAGGATGGCGTTTGTGTCCCCGTCGCTGGCGGACTGTTTGGAGCGTTGTTGTTGACGCAGAGCTGGGGAGCTGGCACGCTATTTTGCTTGTTCAGATGAGGAGTAGCAGGTGGTTGTGGTGTTGCGGCTGAGACTTCACTGCTTCGAACCTTCAAATGATTGCTGAAGGTTTGGCAGATATGTTTTCCCTCGTCCGGCGATATTGGTTGCATAGTCTTCACTGACGTTGCTTCGGAAGGTGACACACATTCTCTGACGGAGTTACAGGCAGCGGTTAGCAAGTCTCCTGTCTTTTGAGCATTAGAATCTTGTGAGTGAGAGGATGTAGGTTTCCTACTTTCAGGCACTTTGCTTGGTAAGGTCGTATTTTTGCCCCTGAGAGAACCATTTTTTCGGGATGTTGTGTAGGGCAACATTTGTTCAGAGAACGGCACTTTCCGGCCTGCGAAACGAGTCTCGTAATGATGCATCGTGCGTTATATTTGCATAGCTATGACTGAATTTTGAGAACGAAGTAGTTTTTGTTTATGTATCGCTGATACTGATTTGCTAAATTTGACCTCGCTCAGCAAGTATTTTATGAAAAGTGAGGTAAATCCAAGCCGTTCATCGAGGTATTGAAGCTCACAGCTGAGAGAAGAGGGGTTGCCCTTTAATGCTGGAGGACAGAGGCGAGGAACTGGGAGGCTTGGGGTTGGCCGCGAACAATGACACGCAATTTTGCATTTTGTACGACCAGGTCACAGTCTCTGACACGAGTCGTGATTTTTTTTTTTTTGGCCGAGAGTTTCTTCCTATTTGAGGGACGCTTTAATTATTCAACAGAATGAGATCTGGTACAAAATGTGATATGATGATATTGAGGGACAGCACAATTTTTAAATTTTAGTCTCATTGATTTTAAAGGGAGCGTATCTTAGTATGCAGCCTCATCTTCAGTCTTTTCCTTCGTTCGGATGGGCTTCCTTTCGCTGCGGTAATTTTGCAGGAAATTTTGCAGGATCAAGAGACACATCGTCTGTAGGATGACTAACGCTTTTAGTGAGAACATACTTGAATTACAAATTCGAGGCTAGTTGCACTTTTTATACTATTTTCCCTGGTGATTGTAAATGTTTTTCAACTTCTCGTTCACCCGTTGTTCTTACTGGTAGCTCACTTCAAACTATCGGTGTCTTCAAACTATTCGGTGTCAGTAGGGAAACGAAGGTACGAAACACAATAATTCTTTCGTGCACATTTGCCGTCTCGGCCACGTAGGAAGTGAACAAAAACTTAACAGAGATTTGACATTAACAAAAATTGATCAAAACAAACGTAATTTCTTTGGTTACTTGAAGCGGAAAAGTTCAGGATTTGCCATGCTCGGAACGGTCAGAAGACGGGAGGCAGGTGTACGGGAAAGGGGGGGGGGGGGGTGCGGGCTCGGTGAGGGGAGACTGAGGGAACAATTAATGGACACTTCACACTTCACTCAGGCCTATCGTTCGAGACCGGGCTGAGCACACCATTTCACACCCCTTGCCAGCACTGCTTTGTTGGCTTTTCATTTAAAATGCACTGATTTAAGCAGAAATAAGACAAAAGTTATTTTTTCCTTTTCGCAGTTCCACAGGTAGCAAACACATTCACTGATAGTATAATTTTTACGCATGGCTAGGTTATTTCCCCCTTGCATTTTAAACAATTACCACACCATTTCCCCGCACGTCCGACCGCGACCGAGTCTCGCTCTTCAACCGCTCGCTCGCCGAGTCTCGCTCGTTACCCCTGAGGTGCTCAACGCTCTTCAACCACGTCGAGCACCTCAGGGGTAAAAGCACATGGTGAGCTCTTGAAGAGTGTCTACTCCAGTCAATGGTTGGAAAAAAAGAGAATATAATTAATGATAGGCAAAATGCTAATGAATTAAAAAGGTTTTGTCAAAGAACCAATGTTGATATTTCCCAAGTACGCAATTACCGTAGATCAGTGGTTCCCAACCTTTTTCAGCTTGTTACCCAATTTAGCATGCCACATTAAGCATGTTACCCCTCTCACAAAATGTTGTCAACATTAATGTATATATGGCTAAACTAAAACACTAGATAATTTCTTTTATTTATTGTATTAGTACATTTTGCATCTCTAATGACTTACCAAAGATATCAAGAGCATCAGTGAGATGGTTGGACCACGCTTACTTGATTTTCAAAATTCTTAACATTTTTCTATCACCCCTCCATTACCCCCGAAAAATTGTTAAATTACCCGCCAGGGGGTAATTTACCCCAGGCTGGGAACCAATGCCTAGATGAAGAGCACGCGGTCGGCAACAAGCTGGCAAAAAGAAAAGAATCAGCTGGGTAATACTCTAGTGCGGCGTCAAGGGGCAGTCAACAATTATGCGATGGGAAAAATAGAAATTAAACAAATAACAGCGGCCACCGATGCTCTCAGCGCAGGTAATGCTGATAGATAATCAGGACCAATTCTACATAGCCTGTACATGAACTTCAATTAGTCCGTCCAGTGTGCAGACGCTTGGACGAAATTAGACGGTAAGTTGGCGGGTTCCAAGCAAATTAAAAAGTATGGCGATGTCGTTCAAGAAAGAATATACACTCTTACAGCAGAAGAATCCTACTTCTAGTACTTAGAGTTGTGCCTGCAATTCACACATGCAACACAGTTATACATGCAACTCGGGTTAATTAAGCGAAATTTAAGGGTTAAGAATAACAAAGAGTGTAAGTTTTCAGAGAAATGTAAGCTAATGTATTCACACGCACTCATACAAAATTGATAAGAAGATTATTAAGAAAAAGGATGAAATAATTAGGCTGAAGGACTTCGTAGGACCCACGGCGTCCGGCTCAATGAATAATATTGTGGAAAAGTCCACCTGGCATTGCGGAGCTGTAGCAAACCAGAAACATTAGGGGCGCTGCTCGCGACTATGAACTCTTAGCCAATACATGGACAAATTACAACAAATAAATCTATATGAAGACGAGTAGCGGTGGCATAGGCTAGCTTCCGATGCTGCTGACCTGAAGCTAACTGCTTCCGCCCAGTTCAGCGACGCCTGAGTACATCTGCGGCGCGCTGCCGCGAGCGACTACAGGTCGCTGCACGATGTTACTCCCTGTTGCTCTCCAAAAACTGTGAGGGAAAAATCCTCACAACGTTTCAGAAAAAATGAGTCATCTGCATGAATGCGCACCAACCGTTAAAAAAAGCATCAGTAGTTGGTTTGGGAAATTCGTAAGAAGCTTAAGAATACAGGTTCAGCATTAGATAAATAAAGAAGAGGCAACAATAGTGTAAGAAGACTCGAAGGATTATCAGAAGCACTCGAGAGCCTTGCATTGTAATAACCGACATCGTGAAACAAAATACTCATTCAAGCCGTTAATTTTCTTTCGAATTTCGAAAAATGATCTTAGGAAGAAACCGAGCAAAGTGGTCCGTCGTCGCGAGCTTACTAAAACTTGCCAGTTGATTGAAATTTCCACATTAACCTGTCAGGGATAACTGCCGACGATAGTTGAGGGCGTTAATTTTTTCCTACCGTAATTGCTGAGTTCAGTCGATTTCAATTTTCAAATGTCATTAAAAATCTGTAAGATTAGATTTTTGTTTCTGTATTCCCCCGAACTAAAATATGAAATTCAGCCACCTCTATGCAAGGTTTTGTCTTCTTTTCTTTTGCTATAATTTCTAAAATTTTACTTCAGAGAGGAGACGTTTTGCGTTTGTACGCAATCTTCAAGCAAAAAAGCTGTCATGTTAAGAAGGTCATGAAAATCTAGTGCTTAACTTTTTATTCATAGCTGATAAAAAAGTGTCTTAGAATATTAAACTAAGGGAACGGTCTACATAGTGTGAGGTTCCTCAACCACCGCAGGAGTAGGTTGCGGCTCGACTTCAAAATTCATTGTCTGCTAGGATTTGGGCCGCTGTGACATGTAACCCGAAAAAGACCTCGGATGACTTTTTGTACCCTCATGATCAAGCTTAAATAGATCCATTTTTACTTTTTAGAAGGCTTCTTGCTACTATGGGCTGCAATATATTTCCAAGATTGACATTAATATTTTCAATGCTTTTGATCTTGTGGCTCTACCTTTACACAAACCTGAATTCGATGTCTTCCATCGTTCTTAAGACGGGATGAATAGCTTGCAAGAAATCTTGGGCAACTCTTGCTACTACGTTCAATTTTTTATATGATTTATTTTGAGACAAGGACCTCAGGTTTCCCTTACAAGTGATTTCCTTGGGCTAAACTCCAGAAGAATGGATGTATTTACACGGCGAGTGAAACTTGCTGTTGGCGCGAAAAAAATTCACACCATCACACAGCATATCACAACAAAAAACTGCAACCAACACCAACATCCGTACTTTACATACATCAAGGTTCACAAGGAAACATTTAAGTGAAATTTCTCAATCTCAAGTATTACATTTTGGGCCAGCTCTAACGAAAGAACAATTTTCGGTGGAAGAAGTAGAAAAAGCTCAGCCTCCTTAACGTTCACAAATCGACCGGACACTACGGCCTACCTCCACGCATACTTGATGAAACGGACCAATTAAGTTATAAGTAAACCCTATAAGTCTACATCTTAAATCGATCCCTCGAAACTGGTATAGTTCTGCAAGATAAGAAGCAGTCGAATGTCACTTTAATTTTTAAAAACAAGAACAAAAACTATTCAACAGCCTTCACCCGATTAGCTAGGCATCTATCGTAAGTAAAACAATGGAAAGATTGCTTAAAACTCAAATAACAAAACGAAATTTGAGTGGAGATACTAAGCACAGATTCGAAGAGAAACGTAGCTGTCTTGCAAACCTGCTTGACTATTTTGAAGAAGTCAACAGTACGAAAGCCGTAAGCCTTATTGATATTGCTTAACAAAAAGCCTTCAGCAAAGTTCCACATATATTACTGTAGGTTAAGTGGAATCCCATGATTTACAAGAATGGATACCAGGCTTAGATGAATACGAAACTGGCTCTCTGGTGGCATTCAGCGGGTAAGGATTCACGAGCAGTTTGATGGCTCAAGGTATACACAATGGGTATCTTAACACGTTTCGTACGAAAGACCCACCAGTGGTCACTGCATGAAGGAATTTTCATAATGCTGCTAACTGACCTGCTGTCACATTCTCAATTTTTATAAATACTGAATGAAAGTTTAATGAAGCCACGATCCAGTTAATGTTTGCTACTTACAAAATTTTTCACTACAATTTAATAATTTTGAATTGAATATTAAACTTCAGTTTAATCCATTGCAGGAAACGTGTTATGCCCACTACTCTTTATGATTTACGTCAGCGACCTTGATCTCGGAATCGCTGGTAAATCAAGTTAGTGAATAGCACGAAACTTTGTTCCACCGCCCCTTCATCGAATGAGACAGAGCTACTGTTGAAATAAACTTCATCCCAACTTCGCCAGCGGACTGAAGCTTGACAAATGAGTTTCAACTTAAGATAAAGGAATCTCAATAAAGCACAATGGAAGGAATAATCAAGACTCATTTGAAAGAATTTCTTTTTTCATTTGTGGAACAAAACCCGTTTTGAATAGCCACCTTCGTTTTTTTTAGTTGCCCATGGGCAATACATAGCTTATTTTATTTTTATTATTATTTGAAAAGTTCGTGCCAACTTAGAGCAGTTCATTTTAACACTTTTTTTTAGAACACGATTGAGGTCGGAAAACAGGATTTGACTGCACCTTCATTTAGAGCGTAGCATAAGCTATTCACTCGTGTAAGAAGGTTTGAGATCCTTTTACCTGTGTTAATTCTGTTATCCTTTAAAATCATGATTAAAATTAGTTTTTTGGCATTTGATGCTTTTCTTCTTATTTCTGTAAAGGAAAAAATATCTCACAAGCAACTAAAGAAAAAGTAGAGTTTGAGGAAATGATTCTTTTTGGAAAGAACTGCACGGTAGTGGTTCGTGAGGTTCCGAGCTAGAAATAATAGCCTTATTGATAAAGAGAGATCATGCAGACCATTCTTTACAAATAATGACTGAATCAAGCCATTAATAATTGAGAGTCCCCCAATTTTACACAACTCGAGAACTGGCACAAAGCCTCAACCTATTACAATCTACCGTTCACGCGCACAAGTAAAGTTGGGGTTCGCGAATAGCTACGATGTTTGGGTGCTGCATGACTTTGAGTGAGACAAATTTTTCGGGTCGCATTTCCATCAAGGATTTGCTCTATCAACGGAATGAAAATGCGTCTTTTTCAAAGTGAATTGTGACATGAATTTAAAAAAAGTCCAGGATTGGCTCCAGGAAAGATGTGGTTTTGCATCAGTATAATGGAAGACCGTACGTTTCTTTGGAAGCCAGTCAAAAATTGCTGAAGCATGGCTGGGATGTGCAACACTACCTTTAATGTTAACGATACATTACTACTTCGGATTTCTACTTGTTCAGGTCTTGGCAGAATAGACTTGATGGTAAAATTTCAACTGCTTGGATGACTTAAAGAATACCTTGCTGAATTCTTTGGTTTGAAACCACCGCAATTCTTGGAAGAAGGTATTTTCAAGTTGAACGAAAGATGGCGAAAGAAAGATGAAAGATATTAACCCAAAATGTAATTGCTTAAATTTCACTTTCTTCTTTTCTTCTTCTTTTAAAAGTCGGCATGAACTTTCCGGTCAACCCAATAATATTGTGCGTTTGATTTCTTTATCCTACTTCCATCCATGATCTCATAAATTACTATTCGTACGTATATTTTTCCAGCTAATGGTAAACGAACGCTAAAAAATCCTTTTTACAAGTAAATGTTTTGTACGCTGTTACTTGGGCTCTCATTCATATTCGAATTCTTACGGCATTACATCTCAAAATTATACTCCAATTGAAACAGTAGACCAACAAATAAATTTTGGTATCAGTATCTCAAAAATTCTCAAGCATACAGTAAATAACAAGAGGGAAAAAATGCAAGGCGAAAATCGCTACGCGTACGTCATTTTTATTAAAAATGATCAAATAAAACTGAAGAACGTTTCGGACTAACTGTCCAATAAAAAAAGGGTCCAACTTCAGCAAAAATCTCTGTAAAACGAAACCAAAAGAGGAAGAATTAATACACTAATGAAGTATCTATAAAAATCTAAACATTATAATTTGAAATTACACGAGCAACGGTAAAAAAAATAAAATGTAAAGGAAAAACTAAGTAACTGAATTATGTGTTGGCAACATGAAGCGGGAAAGCACTTTGGTTGTCATTCAGAGTAGGTTTCATTTTGTAAATACAGTATACAAAGATTCGAGAATGCGCAGATCTGTTCTGTTAGATCGAGGTTCCGGCCAAGATTTTAAAATCATTCTGTTCCCCCCACTATCCTCTGTTAGATCTCATGCAGAAGAGTGCAATGTTCCGGTCTCCCTAAATGATTTTAAAATCTTGGCCGGTACCTCTTACAGAACAGATCGGCGCATTCTCGAATCTTTGCATATTCACAAAATGAAACCTACTCTGAATGACACCCAAAGTGCTTTCCCGCTTCATATTGCCAACGCATAATTCAGTTACTCAGTTTTTCCGTTGCCTTTTATTTTTTTCCCCGTTGTTCGTGTTATTTCAAACTTTAGATTTTTATAGATACTTCATTAATGTATTAATTCTTCCTCTTTTGGCTTCCTTTTACAGAAATTTTTGCTGAAGATGGACTGTTAGTCCGAAACGTTGTTTTATTTGAACATTTTTAATAAAAATGACTAAACGGGTACAATTTTCGCCATGCTTTTTATTCTCAAGCTTAGAAGCATCAATGCTGGAGTTATTTTAGAGAGAAATAAAGATGATAATGAGAGTACAATAATCTCGGTTACACAGCAAGATGCTTTGACTACTCATCAAAGAAAATACATACTATACTACCTTCCTATGAAGCTAGTCCGACCCCATGTAGAATACTTGGAGCATTTCTGATTCCCTACTTTATAGCGTGTCATCAACAACGTGGAGAGAATTCAACCAAAAGCAATAAAAATGATTCAAAAACTCCGTAATCTCAAGCAGGAACGATGATTTCAAAGGTTTGATATTCACGTGCCCCGAAAAAAGAAGATTATGAAGTCAAATAATTGAGACCAGGGGTATTTAACGATATTAGCCGAGAAAAGCTTTTCGGCCATTAAGACAACATCTGAACCTAGAATGATGGATGAGAATAACCAGGCTAAAAAATTATTTCGGCTCCAGTTACAAATTACCCTTCAGTTAAATTTGTTGGAATGTGGAACCATGAGGACCGGAAAAATATTGCCTCTGCTAACACAGTGAATGTGTTCAAAATAATTTCGACCATGTCAGACTTAAAAATTTTCCAGTATTCTTAAGAACGGAGGTTAACCAAATTTCAAATGATGTGGAGCATTATCATGCATTATTAGCAAAATTTTTTACATTTACATTTTTAATGCAATGAACTACATATTTAATGCAATATGCTGACGAAGGCATCGGTATTGTCTTATCCGGTTGCAGAATCAACATGCCGTAAAAAATAGATCATGAAACGGCTCTAATGCTACTGATAATGCAAAAAATTAAAATTAAAAAATAGTATATTTTGAAGAATGGCTGCGTATTGAGGTTTTGTATAAAAACGATTTCACTGCTGCATGTGCGTGAAAATTGCTGTCCCTGAAAATGAGTGGCCTAATTTCCCTTACACACCTACTTTTGTGCCTGCGTGATCGTCTGCCGGGACGGGATTTGGGTAACAATCTCAGAATTGGTTAACTGACTTGTTTCTGATGCCATCTTCTGTGTCGGTAGATGGATCTGGACTTCTCCGCGTTAGGTTACTTTTTCTTTATTGGTTTCGTGGGCGAAATGCTATTCTCTAGAAGTATTGGGCTCTCTTTCTGCTCCGAGATTTGTAAGCTCCCATTTGAACCCGTTGGTTTGCCTACCCGTAAATGAACATCGATGTTACAGTCCTTTCATTAGCAGATATTGGCTTCAATTTCTGCTTTATTTGATTGCAGGTCTCACGAGCAACCAACGCTTTAGTCAGATAGCACAGCTTAGTTTCTCAATTTATTTCCTTAGGATAGTGATTAATTTTGTAGCGATATAGAATTTGTATTCCTTTCTTTGTTTCTAATAAATGTCGTTATTTTTCGTGGATTTTCATCCTTGATTGTTCATACTGTTAGTTGAAACAGAATTTCCCTCAAAGAAACAGGTTTTCAAGCGTCCTACGCCCGACTAGGCACTACGAACTAAGGGCAAGATTTCTGCCCTGATAGCCGGTTCTGCTCGATTTTGTTCCCTTCTGTTGTGCTCCGTTGCACTCTGACCCACCCAGTTCTGCTCTGTACCAATTCATTCCGTTTCTTTCTTTTCGATTTAATGCTTTCTTATTAAAAAGATATCGCACTCCAAGGGTAGATAGTTTCAATACTGTAAATGGGATGGTATCTGATTATCTTGCTCTTTTCTCTCGGTGCTGCAGCCCTCAAAGCAAGACTCGCACGTGCAATAATTATGAATCTATCAAACGTTGGTTGCCTTGAATAAGACGCCTCATTTTAGGTAAGTTAGCACAAACTTCCCTAACCACAACGAGTAAGTAACACAAACAGAAAGAAAAAATTGTGAAGGTATCATTTCGTATGGAGTTTAGGGAATGGTGACTCGTGCACAATTTGTCCCCACACAAGTCCTCGGAGCATAGAAATAGTAGGTCGAGAGAGAAGTTTTGGCGAGATAAAAGTAGAAGAAGTAGGCGCTAAAATACGGAACAGCAGTGAGCCGAAAGAAGGGTTCTACGTAACAAAAAATTCTATTCTATTTCAACAAAAGGAATGCCTACCTAACATTCAGCTAGGGAAGTCACATTTTCCTCTGAGAGTGCAAATTCCGAAGTACAATATTTGTATCACGTTATGGATTAAATGAGATGCTCTCTTCTATTTCGATTACTTAAGAAGCAGGTCGATCGTTGGATATTTTTTGTAAAGAAAACTGTAATTGATACTCATTGCAACGAGAATTTCCTGAGTGATGTTATAATGTCTTTCAGTACCACGTTAAATTCAATAGTTATTAATGCAACTTTTGAAATTCAAAATTGACTTTCACGAACAATTTTTTAAATTTTTATGTCTTTAATCACAACTATCCAGGTCTGATTTAATTCATCATCAGATTGCAATTCCAGACAATTTTTGTCTATGCAATTTTTTTTTCGTGGTTTACTTTCATGGCTTAATAAAAAGAAATTTGTAGCTAGATCAAAAACAGATGGAAACTAGGTAAGATTTAACTCTTAGAATGATCGTTTAACTCATTGATGCTATCGTACTGGGAATTAGAAACATTGCCCATAACGTGATTGGTGCGTGTCTAAGAGCACGTGTAGACATGATGGCTACGTGCAGGCACGCAGCCTCGCGTGCTCATTTACTACCTGCAGGCACGCAGCCTCGCGTGCTCATTTACTACCTGCAGGCACGCAGCCTCGCGTGCTCATTTACTACCTGCAGGCACGCAGCCTCGCGTGCTCATCCATCATACCATGGAAAAGTTCCTGCGAGGGTCCACGTTATTGATGGCCCTCTCCCTATCTCCGTAATTTCACGCTGCTCGCTGCAAATAATTCATAGATTCATATGTATTCGTGTGATACATTTGATCATATTGGCTTTTCCCCAGTTATTTAGGTAATTTTAGCGGCAAATCTTGTGATCATTGGTGTTGTATCGGAGTTTCTGTTGTCACCACATGCCACTCCAGAGGATCTTGACAAACATTAAAACTTCTTGGTGGAAACTGTCGAAGCTTCTGATGTAAATCAGGAGATGGCTGTAACCTAGATGAAAGATCTATTATTGAGGTCTTCAGGGATACTAGCCGGCATTGAATAGGTAGTTTGATTGAAAAGTATCGAAGTTTACCAATATACTGCATGAATCCAATTTACTTTGCGCTCACTTTCATGACAAATTTGTGAAAGTTTTTTTGTTCTACCTTCATTCCTTCCTTCCCAATAATTTAAATTAACACGCGCATGTGAAAGAACTCACTCAGCCTTCAGAATCACCCAATTTGTTCAATACACATTTCAAAAGCATAACCTTTTTGCTGAGCGACAACACTCGTCACATTAATGAATGCAATAACAAATAAGAAGTTATTAATGAACCAATTGAGTTTCGAATTTTTGTGAGGCTAAATCGAGTGTGAAAAAGAACTTAGGGACAGATACGAAATAAATCCGGATGTAGAAGATACGTTCATGATTAAATACACACTTCGAAGAGCAGTTTTATTACAGTGATATAGGATTGCACAAGCGAGGGAATGTGAAGGACTTTCAGAAGTCAAGAGCTCAGAGATATCAGAGGCCAAAGCTATTCATGTATATACAAATTCTCCTAATTGAAATGTAATATCAAAAGCGAATGTTAGCAAGGTGTTTGAACAAAGAATAATGTATAATTCCATAATATATCTCAAGTAATAGTATCAACGAACTTAAAGGAAAAGATTGTGAAGCGTGTATACTTATTATAAACCTACACTACAGGACAGTGAAAAACTGAGGAGTGCGACAGAAATTTGTACAACACTTCCTATAAGACTACAAAAAATACAGGTGAGACTTTCAGCTATCGCAAAGAAATACAGTGTACCTGTCTTGTGGAAAAAGTGATTCGGAGAGCAGAAAATTTTATCTCACTAATTGTTTCTTTTTTTTAACGATACCAACTCTCCAATTTGTTTGGTAACGCACACCATTCAGCTTTTCCTCCGCGCCTTAGTATCTTAGTATTTGTAGGAACTTCACAGTGCAAGACACAAATGTAGTTAAGATCAGTTATCTGTTAAATTTCTAAATACAAAAAAGTAGTATGAGCTTATGCTTGAGTGTATAAAGCGTTTACTGAAGCGTCAACAATGCATTTGCTTTTCTCCTGCAAAAAGGGTCACAAAAACTCCCACAGGCATTTCATGCGAGCACAAATTTCCTTGACACCC
Source organism: Morinoia aosen (assembly GCA_030386875.1). Taxonomy (NCBI): domain Eukaryota; kingdom Metazoa; phylum Arthropoda; class Malacostraca; order Amphipoda; family Talitridae; genus Morinoia; species Morinoia aosen. Next base: position 29,279,437 of record CM059557.1, on the reverse strand, counting down.
GTTCTTTTCAATCCAACTATGTCGTCATCGGATGACACACCCGTCACCATACTTGGGGCTTTGGTTGAGGACCTCTCAAAACTAGAGGACAGTCTGCGCTGCAACACGAAACCTAAATCGATATAAAACCCGTCTAGTGTGCTACACTGATGAAAAAATGGCAAATTTGCTTCCTCGGGTCTACGGCATGATGACAGTATAGAAAGCCCAGCTGCTCTTCGACTTAAACGTAGGCTTTGTTATACGCGCGAGCTTGTATCATAGCACGCAACAATTTGAAGCAAAAAATTCATATATTCCAAAACGGAAGCACCTTCGCTGTACTTTCCTTAATGTTCATTTAGTTTCCAGTCAACTATTCCTCCTCAATCAATTTCATGATCTTATCATAATGATGTTTTTGTTTTGATTCTTGATCAGTCTCTCCTAGTTTTATGCGTGTTCGCATGAAGCACAGAGGCTCACAAAACTTTCCCTGTTCATTCATTTTGCCAAATTTAAAAAAATTAATAAAATACTCCCAAATACTTTTCACCGTAGTACAGTACACTCTACGCACGGGGGACACAAGCATCACAGTCTTGTATCGTTGCTCTCTCTGATATTTCAGTAAAATTGCCTGAATTATTTCATTTCCTGTTCATCAGTGATCGGTGTCTTAAATGTCTCCTAAAGAGTCATTTCATTTTACCGGTCAAATTTAAATTTATTACGAGCTCCTCCAGGAGAAAACCTATATTATCCGTTTTTACAGGCTTGGAAAACTATTCGACACTGAAACCAAAAAATATTACTCCAAGAGTGCTGTGTCTTCACTGGGTTTCATCGTAATATCGCATTCGTCGATAATAACAGTGATGTACAGTAGACTACGTGAAATTTAAACTTCAGGCAGAAGCTAACACACATTGCGAATCCTTGTGTTATACGGCATCATCTTTTTACACGAACCTCATCTCATGCAAACGAAACTATGTCAATTTCCAGTTATTCATAACCTTCATAACTTGAGGTAAGCATCTTACGTTGAACAAATGGGAATAAATGATATTATGTATGTTGCGGTTCGCATATGATATAACTTTTAAGTCGAAATACATTAGTGTTTAATGAAGAAAACTTAATTTAGTCCCTAAACATTAATATCAACTGTAGTTCGTAACTCTTTTAAATCCCGAGTCTGGCAAATCGGTAAGTCATTTTAAAATATGGGATCATTTTTACAGCGCTTTGAACGTTTAGATCATTGGTGTTGTATCTTCGTTACAATAATCTTTGTAGGACTGAGACCGTCTACGGTACTTTTCCAAGACGTTGATTTGGTAAGTTCAGTTAAAGTTATTTTTTGCTCGGAACGTTTGTACTTGAAGTTTTCCTGAATTACTGAACCAGTGCAAAATCTGTATGGTTTCTTCACCAACCTAAATTACCCATCTAGAATCTGACAAGTTGCGAGTGCATATTGTTGAAGCTAAACTGTTGTGTTTTCCATCCTCAGTCAGAATCAAACCTCCATCGCTTAATTCTTGCACACGCTGAATGTGAAATGGATGTTAACCATTATCGTGTAGTACTTCCCACACTTTATTGTGACTTACATGCAAAACACGTGTAACAAAATGAGTACTTGTAGTTCGATTATTTAAAAAAGGTTTCTAGATCTTCCTCCATGTCTGGATCTCTTAACATTCTACATCTTCCTTCAGGATGTGCTCTGCGAAATGCTCCGTCTTCACACAATCTCCGGTGTGTAGCTACGAATGTTTGATTTGTTGGAACATGTCTGTTGGGATATCTTGCTGCAGAAATTCAGACAGCCTCCCTTAAATTAATACTGGCTGCACCATAAGCTAGGTACATATCTACCAATTCAACGGTATATACTCGCTCCATTGTCATTCATACCTATACAGTTGATGAAATCCTCAACGTAAAAAACAAATTTTAATCTTTAATGTAATAGAAGACTCAGAAAAATGTGTACAAATTTTCAAGTCCATTTTTACTCTTTAACGAAGCATTTTTTACCACATGGTTATTGAATAAAACGTGTTTATTTCGACAGACCCAACTTTATGTTGAAGTTTGTCCAGCAAAGGTCACCGTACAACCGACAATGAACGAGCATCTGTCGACGTTTTCCTTTGCACTTAAATTCGTCTTCCAGGACGCAGTTGATGTAATGTACACCATCTAAAATGTTTTTCAATATGACGCTTTTGGTAACAATGATTCTTCTTGCATCTTATTATCGCCTAGTTTCCGTTCATTTACCGCTTTCTGACTGTTCTCTCATTCAAAAATTGCCTTCTTCTATGTGATTAAAGAATATTTTTATAATTTCTGCGTTGTGCAGAAATGGTGGTAATAGTGCTAATCATTACTCGTGTCGGTTTATCTGATTTACACACAAATTTTGTAAAGAACAGTGGACGTCCAGCATTTTCTTCAATATGTTTAAAGCTCCTGATTTAACAACTTGTTTTATTTTACCTCGTATTATGAATTCCACCACTTGAAATCTTTCGACTGTAGACATTTTTTATAAATCACAGTGGGAATTGCTTGAGATAATCTCAACAAGGGATGTATTGCTTGATGTACTGAGTATGCTGGGTCTGGTTTTGATGAGCATGAGCTAACATTTGGGAATAAATGGAATAAATGCTGCAAAACTTCCAGCTAAACTTGTTGAGTAAAGGATATATAATTTATAATAAAAGGAACGTTGGAGTTCGGCGGAATGGTCAATGTGTACGTACATATTAGCGTACCTGATACGGAGGGTCAGAAAAAACACTTTCACAGAAGCTTTTGGACGTATATTTAATTCTTTTTCTGCAAAAATTTCTGACGAAAGGATTTGTAAAAATTTCTAGGACGGCTGTACACTTGGTCTTCAGAAAGCAGTCTTCGGCGCCGCTGTGGATGCTACTGGAAACAACACTCGAATGTTTCAGGACGCTACTGGAATCTGAGACCGAAGTTATGTGTATTCCAATAAATATAAGCCTCGTTAAAGTCTGAATCTTGGCAAGCAAGGTTAAGAAAACTCAAAGAAATAAATAGCTTTAATAAACTAACACATGACGCCATAAAAATATTTCGTGTGATTTAACAATCATCAAAAGCGTATGCAGTAAATATCAGGAAGAAAAAATGAATAAAAGTATTCCCTACAAAAATTTTTAGGTCTTTAATTCTTACACTGAACAGTTAGAGACGTCAACAACCACGAACACACACAGAAGCTAAAATCTGGAAGTGAAATTTCATTCATAACCAATTTTACATAGAAATTAAGGACAAGCTTTACATTACATCCCGAAATTACTGAAAATTAAGAAAAACTCACTCGAACTGGGTTACGAACGTTGACCGAAAATGACCTAAAAACTGACATATATTATATACTCTTGAATATTACCCCTGAACACATTTACCAAATACTAGCATTAGATTATGCCCAGGGTTTCGGACGCTGTCGAACTCGTTACCGCGGCCTCTGCATGCAAACTCACTAAATTCTTTCCTAACCTCGAATTATTCATCAGCTTCAAAACCTTGGCAGAGATTTTATTTTTAATTTATTATGACAGAAATGTGCTTTATTAGAATGGACAATGTAATGTAAAATTTACGCCCTACGGTGCGTGGTAAAATCTAGAAAAAAGATTTTTGAAGGATCCGTGCGAAGAATACACCAAGTTCCAACGCTTTGTGCCGAACGAGAACAAACCAAGCAGCGCTCGACCCAGCCGTTGGGTGCATCTCATTGTCGTAGGGGAATCATTTTTTATCTTGATGATGGATGAATAGGTAATCCCAAACATTTCTTATAATGAAATGTTAATGTAGTTATGACTTCCCGCATACTCTGTGTTATTTCAACATTTCATCATTCATTTTAATGAATAAAAATTTTAAAGACATTTTCTGAACGTTTTAATTAGGCAGCTGCTTAAAACCCTCGGCTTTGATATTACGTCATTTCTTCAAAATGTCAAAGCGTTACGATGTCTTATGTTGAGGCGAAATACCTTCCAATAATATTATCAAAATAAGCAATAATTAGTAACAAGAGAATAAAAAAGTTCCATGAATCAACTGTCTTATTGCCTAATATCTTATATTACTATTACCACTGCGTTATACAGTTCCTGCGTAATTAATAATGCGTGTTTCACTCAAGCATATTTCGCTCAAGGCAAAAAATGTTTCGTCAAGACAGTCCAACAATTCAAACAAGAGTGTAAAACAATGTAATGCCTCCTTCTGTAGTGTGTCACAAATGAAATAAAATTTGACTGTTCTCCAGTTGAAACCGAAATACTAATCGTTGAATCCACGCGCACAGCCAGCCGGTGCCACGAGCACGAAATGCAGCATGCGCATTCACTCGTGGCCAAAAAAAGAAGCAACCCAAATGAAATATGAGAGAAAGAGTCCTATAGTTTTACTGAAATAAGTTTTTGCCTGCAAACTTCGCTACTGAAATTTTGAAACGACAATTAATTTTTGTTTGGCTGAGAAACGGAAATTTGAAGTGAAATTCTGTCTTGAGTTTCTCCTTCATTATGCGATATGCTTAAACATTGACGCTAAACTCCCACTTGTTGAATTCTATCCCCGCTGAATTAGACGTCTTTTGTGCATGTGACTATTGGCATAGTCGTGTGATGCGCTAAAAATTGCAGTAGATAGATTTCAACAATATTTTGGTTGCATATCTTGGGATGGTATTAAATGAGGACTCTGAGCTTAGAAAATGCACAAAAAACGATTGATCTTATGGTGGTCTAGAACAAGGGTCTCCAAACTTGCCAGTCTTAGGATCATACTGATTTCTCCAGCAAGTTCCAAAGGCAAAAATCCTTTTAATTCCCCTGCCAATATCTATAATATTTAGATGAATCGCCGAGAACGCGGTCGGATTAACTGCCACGGGCTTGATTGATCACACTGGCAGGCCGGATTTGGCCCGCGGGCCTTAGTTTGGAGACCCCTGGACTCTAGAACATTAAAATCCATTAAACACTATCGAGCTCATTTGGACATTTTAAGAAAATGAGACAGAAGAATAATCATTATAAGAAATTGGCTGTGAAATAGGAATAAAGAGAGTGTGATTTTTTCTCTTATCGTTAAGCAGTAGCTCGTTTTAATTTTCATGTGATTTGTATTGTTATGTTCTCAGTCAGTGTGATCCTAAGAAAACTTTGTGTAGAGCAAATATGAAACGCATTAATTCCAGTTCGATGCAAATTAATTTATCCGCTTTGGGAAACGTCAAAATCACACTAAAAATCATTTTGCGCTAGTAATTCCACCCCAATAGCCGCATGAATCTTTAATCGAAAAAAAATTGATGAACACTATTAAAAAAATTCGTAATCCAACGGTAGAGGAACGTACCACAGTGTTTTAGTGATGAGGCTAGCCTTCCTGTTCTGTTGCAAGGGCGAATCTTTACATGTGATAGAGCATCACGATTCCCGAACGATCGTTGAACATAACGGGACGGACCGAAGGTACATAAAAAGAACAGCATCCAATACTCTCAGTTGAATCGACTACCGAGGGCTGTGTTCAAAACCCAATTTGAGCAAAGCTGACCTTGATCACAGTTCAGGAGCCGAATTTCAAAACAATTTACGTCATCCTGGCAGGACCTCTGGCTGGGAAAGTTTTCCTAAATTGACTTGGCTACGATACGTGCTCTAGCGAGTAGCGTCAACAACTCCACTAAGAAAAACTTGCGCTGCCAGCTATGTAGCTACGACACTCTAAACTGTTTGAAATACGGCTGTAGAACAAAAACCTGAGCCTGAGGTTACCCTTACAGCGACAATGAAAAGCATAAAACTAAATAAATATGCGACCAGCACTCGGATCATGAGTCCAGCATCCGGAATATGGAGACAGGACAGTCCGGGTACGCGCTCCAGCAGTTGCCGTAATGCAGACCTCTGTACTCTGCCTTGGCGTACGCCTCCATCTCCGGGGAATGCAGGCCGGCAGATGCACTGGAAAGAAATTAACAGCGTTAATATCATTCAATGTCCTAGTTTTGTTTAGCAGAGTGAGATATCTTTCGGACGTTCAGCCCAACAGTTTTGCACATAGAACGATATCTCTCTATTTGCCACAAAGTCATTTCTACCAACCACCAGCGTTTATTGATGCCCGACATTGCTCTCCGTGGTACAGTGGTTAAGGGATCGGGCTCGTATGTTGGAGTCGCGGGTTCGTATCCCGGCGCTGGCGCGGAGATTTTACCCGTTGGGTATAAGGGAAAGCTCAAGCACAATACCCCACTCAACCCAGGTGTCGGAAATGGGTACCGGCTTTACGGGGGAACCGTCATGGTGTCCTATATATATAGGGTTAGTTATAAGACATTTGAAAAACCAATGCTATGATCATATGTATCAGGTTTGATTGGAAATAAAGCATCCCAAAGATGCCGATGTTAACCTAACCTAACCTAACCTTTAATCACCACAGTAAGCTCCCCTCAGTCTCTCACACAAAAAAGTTTCTCAACAACTTTGGCTCCAACTTTGTTTTAGAGCTCAAAGATGATTTCCGTTTACCTTTCGTCACCACTCTAGGGGGCCAGACTCTTCGTTTTTATTTTCCTTTTACCCTGGTGGCCCCATCATTTATTCGACGCTTCAACGTTCCCCTTCGCTCTAATCATCCAGTTATGGTCTAAAAATATCCTCGTCAGTGAACCTTACTTACTATTACTTTGTACATCAACCATCCATCCAAATGCGTTCAACACCCGTTTGTATGTAGCACTTTTGGACATAGCCTCGACAACTTATACTTTTACCTACCTTTATTTGATGATGATTTTAAACTGATAATATGTGTCTCCAATTTTACGTTCAACATTTCTCACCAGCCTGGCTGATGCCCGACATTTCTGCAGTTGGCAACAATAAAACTTTATCACTACTATATTTTTTCACTAACTCTAATTATCTTTTTCTACTTTTAACTTGTACCATAAAATTTTTTCGTAATTTGGTGTTTCTAATTATGTGCTAGGAATTTTCGTAGGGAGTACACCTTGAGCATGGATTCGTCGTTCCCTTAACTCCATACAAAATAATACATTCCTCTTTCCTCTCTTAGGATCCCCTTTGCTGTGGTAAGGGAGGCTTGAACTACCTTATCTATTTTATTTTAATTATAACTCTGATACATTTTACAGCATAATAAGACAATGTGTTTTCACATGAGTTGTTTCTATATTTTTCTCAGCGTACTCTGTCTGTACAGTTCCGTGCCATATACACTGTACAGTGTCTACTTGATTTGATGTTTTGCTGATGATTGAGCCTACACTTCTCCTACACCTCGTCATTTTATCACGACCTTAATTTATGAGTATACACTTCTCCTACGTCTCGTCATTTCATCACCACTTTAATAGATGTACATTTACTTCCACTAAGTTTGATCATCTTTTACTATAACTGAAAATCTTCTATGAAAAACCCACCATATTATTCGACCCCAAAACACCCTCACCCCAGTACATCTACACCCCAGTACACCCTCACCCCAGTACACCCTCACCCCAGTACACCCTCACCACAGTACACCCTCACCCCAGTACATCCACACCCCAGTACACCCTCACCCCAGTACACCCTCACCCCAGTACACCCTCACCCCAGTACACCTTCACCCCTGTACACCCTCACCCCAGTACACCCTCACCCAAGTACACCCTCACCCCAGTACACCCTCACCCAAGTACACCCTCACCCCAGTACACCCTCACCCCAGTGCACCCTCACCCCAGTGCACCCTCACCCCAGTGCACCCTCACCCCAGTACACCCTCACCCCAGTACACCCTCACCCCAGTACACCCTCACTCCAGTACACCCTCACCCCAGTACACCCTCACCCCAGTACCCCCCTCACCCCAGTACACCTTCACACCAGTACACCCTCACCCCAGTCCACCTTCACACCAGTACACCCTCACCCCAGTGCACCCTCACCACAGTACACCCTCACCCCAGTACACCCCTACCCTAGTACACCCTCACCCCAGTACACTTTCACCCCAGTACACTTTCACCCCAGTACACCCTCACCCCAGTACACCCTCACCCCAGTACACCCTCACCCCAGTACACCCTCACCCCAGTACACCCTCACCCCAGTACACCCTCACCCCAGTACACCCTCACCCCAGTACACCCTCACCCCAGTACACCCTCACCCCAGTACACCCTCACCCCAGTACACCCTCATCCCAGTACACCCTCACCCCAGTGCACCCTCACCCCAGTACACCCTCACCCCAGTACACCCTCACCCCAGTACACCCTCACCCCAGTACACCCTCACCCCAGTACACCCTCACCCAGTACACCCTCATCCCAGTGCACCCTCATCCCAGTACACCCTCACCCCAGTGCACCCTCACCCCAGTACACGCTCACCCCAGTACACCCTCCCCCCAGTACACCCTCACCCCAGTACACCCTCACCCCAGTACACCCTCACCCCAGTACACCCTCACCCCAGTACACCCTCATCCCAGTACACCCTCACCCCAGTACACCCTCACCCCAGTGCACCCTCACCCCAGTACACCCTAACCCCAGTACACCCTCACCCCAGTGCACCCCACCCCAAAACCCCCCACATCCCAGCCTCCATCACCCAAACCCCATCCCACATCCCAGCCCCCATCACCCAGGCTACACCCTAACCTCTATCACCCAGGTTACACCCCACACCCAGCCTCAGTCACCCAGGTTACACCAGACCCAGCCTTCATCACCCAGGCTACACTCTAACCTCTATCACCCAGGTTACACCCCACACTCAGTCCCCATCACCCAGGCTACACCCCACCCAGCCTGCATCGCCCAAGCTCCACCCCAGCCCCCAACACCCAGGCCACACCCTAACCTCTATCACCCAGGCTACACCTCACACCCAGCCTCCATCAACTAGGCCCCACCCTAACCTTCATCACTCAGGCTACACCCCACACCCAGGTCCCATCACCCAGGCTACACCCCACCCAGCGCTCATCACCCAAGCCCCACCCAAGCCCCACCCCAGCCCCACCGCGCCCACCTGAGGACGATGTTGAGCACCTCCCCCAGCAGGCCGTCCTCCCTGAGCGGCGCCTCTGCCACCTCGCACACGGCCCGCAGTAGGCACGCCCTGCCGCTCACGCCCAGCCTGCCCGCAGCGACACCGTGTTCACAGTTAGCGGACATGGACGACCTGGGCGTCTAGTGCGATTTTGTACGCTCATTTACTGCTTTTTTTGTATAAAGCGAGTACTTTTGGTGAAGTGGTAATGTGTTAAAAGCGTAATTGTAACGCTTCGTGTGTTAAGTGTTGAATGAATACGTTCAGATTTTTGCTTTCTATCATTTAAAGTAAGTATTTTTGCATTGTGTTAGCGTGTAAAAGGATTAACTTTACCGTTTTGTTTGCACCGAGTTGAGCGAATAACTTTGGCTTTGGGTTGGAATTGTGTTAAAAGAATAATGTTATAATAGTGTTTGAAATATGTGAATCGATTAGCTTCAGCATTGTGTGAGTAAAATTATATAGAATTAACTACTTTTAGGTAAATATTGATCAAGTGTAGAGATTAATTTGGAAAAATTTTCAAAATGAACGCACGAATAGTAAGTCATTCAAATTTTAAAATTGAATAAACATATTAATCTGGAATAAGTAAGAGATCACATTAGGCAAAAAGAAATTAAATTCTTGAAATTTCCTGGAATAAAAAAAAACCTTACAGTGAAGTAGACCAATCGTCTGGGTGAATGAGAAAGAAGTGCACGGAAAGTAGGAAAAGCAAAATCTTCAATAGCGATGAATAAGTGAGGTAGAAATGAGGAGTCTAATTAGAAAACTAGAAGCATGCATAACATTTCCATGTGTTTTGAAATGGACTTCAAAATATAAAATTACAGAGCTATTTAGTGAGTCGCATCATCACGACGTGATAATTTGTGATAATGAAAATTATGATCTCTACAAAAACGAAGACAGTTAAAAAATCTTTCACTTCTTAAGCACTCAAAATCTTTGTTCCTCAAAATCACTATCCCGACTCGTATTTCTTCAGGTTCAACCACAACTTGTGATATCATATTCTTGACAGACTCAGCTAGCTTTCTCAAAGGAATACTGTTTCCTGATGACCATTGGCATCTTAAAATATTTCTACATAAAATCTCTGAATATTTACGCCCCACAGAAGGCTGAAACCTGCAAACTCGCGATACGCGATTGAATGAAATTAAAAACATGTGCGTTATCTACTATTTAGTCTTACCCCCTAAATATCATCAATCAACAAGATATTGGTAAAATGAACCTTGCCTTTGCGATTTTAAATCTAACTAATGCTATAAAAACGGTATAAAATAAATGCTGTCCGATCCTCACAGTCACGATTTCACCGAAAACAAACAAAAGCCTTGAATTCCTCTCGACATCACCATTCATGTCAATACAGTGAAGAGTACCTAACATTACCTCACTGAAGGAAGTATCAAAAGTAATGTATATTAAATAGAAGAATTATGTCACAAATCAAATAATGAATTTTTAATAAAAAAGAAAGAACCAGGAAAATGGTATAAAACATTTTTCATTAAAATGTATTCTTGAGACTGTGAAAAGACTCGTAAAAAATAGGACGTTTCGAGCCTTCGCTCATCATCAGCAATAGGTACAAATTCGAACAAAAAGTCGTCTGTAAAATACAAAAAGAAAACAACTCAAAAAATGCATGACATTACTTATTGACTAGGGATAAAGGAAATGAGCTAAGATGATTATTTAAAACAGGTTTCGTTTAAAAAATGAACAGAGACTCTAAAATCCGCAATTCTGAACACAATTTTGCTCTGGCTATGACTTTGAAGCTATTTTTATTGACTGCTGTGTCGCATTCAAAAGCGTGATTACGGATGGCTGAGTTAGATGGGCTTGCTAAAATGTTTCCCGTCCGGTAGCTCCTACCTTGATGCTCGGCAATCCTACATCCCAGAGTACGGGTAGTCATGCCCACATACTCAGATGCACAAAGTGCACAACTATATTTGTATACTAGGGATGCCTGGATCTCAGTAGGAAGTCTATCCTTGAATCTAAAAAATGATTCAATTTTGTGATTATTGGTCAATATTATTCGAAATTTTACATTACTGAAATATTTTTGTAGTAGCTCCAGTATTTGTTTTTTCATTAATTCTTATTGAGGACCAAAGTAAGGGAAACACAGAGAGAGCGTTCGTACAGAGTCTGCTGCTTGTTGAAAGTCCGGAGCATTTGCATATTTCTTATCTAAAAATTTCCTAATTTGAGATTCAACAAAACCACTAGAAAAGCCATTATTCCAAAAAAATACTTTCAAAAAGGAAAATTCCTCGTGTAGAAACCGATATGAGCTGCACACAATAAAAGCACGGCATAATAAAACTTTGACGAAATTCAGTTTAAAAATGAAGGAAGAAAAACTGTAAAAACTAGTACCTAGACTTGTGAAACCATTTTTTCTAAACACGGAACGCTCAAATTTATCCCCCTCTTTATGCACAAGACAATCCAGAAATGAAAGTTTGCCACCCACTTAACAATCTATCGTAAATTTTATGTTTCTATGCTTGCTGTTGAGGTAGTTTAAGAACACGAGGAAAAAATACTTTCTACACTAGGAATTTTCCTTTATGAAAATATTTTTTATGAATAATGGCTTTTCTAGTGGTTTTTTTGATTCTCAAATTAGGAAATTTTTAGATAAGAAATATGCAAATGTTCCGGACTTTCAACAAGCAGCAGACTCTGTACGAACGCTCTCTCTGTGTTTCCCTTACTTTGGTCCTCAATCAGAATTAATGAAAAAACAAATACTGGAGCTACTACAAAAATATTTCAGTAATGTAAAATTTAGAATAATATTGATCAATAATCACAAAATTGAATCATTTTTTAGATTCAAGGATAGACTTTCAACTGAGATGCAGGCATCCCTTATATACAAATATAGTTGTACACTTTGTGCATCTGAGTATGTGGGCATGACTACCCGTACTCTGGGATGTAGGATTGCCGAGCATCAAGGTAGGAGCTACCGTACGGGAACCATTTTAGCAAGCCCATCTAACTCAGCCATCCGTAATCACGCTTTTGAATGCGACACAGCAGTCAATAAAAATAGCTTCAAAGTCATAGCCAGGGCAAAGTTGTGTTCAGAATTGCGGATTTTAGAGTCTCTGTTCATTTTTAAAACGAAACCTGTTTTAAATAATCATCTTAGCTCATTTCCTTTATCCCTAGTCAATAAGTAATGTCATGCATTTTTTGAGTTGTTTTTTTTTGTATTTTACAGATGACTTTTTGTTCGAATTTGTACCTATTGCTGATGATGAGCGAAGGCTCGAAACGTCCTATTTTTTACGAGTCTTTTCACAGTCTCAAGAATACATTTTAATGAAAAATGTTTTATACCATTTTCCTGGTTTTCTCTTTTTTATTGAAAATTCGACAACACCGAAATAGCTGCTTCGATCAAATAATGAACTCAAAGGGAATATCACTTCACGCTCAAATTTCCCAAATTCAAAAATGTAAATAAGATGGATACAATTGTTGAAAAATGTCATCCATATCTTGAGGCTTACTTGAGGGAATTATCGAATCCCGTCATTTTTTAAGAGTCGTGTATATTATGTTAAGAAATAGTTATAAATCGTTCTGTTAAGAAATAGCTGCCTCCTTTTTATCAGCTGGCACGAAATGATGCACCGACAGTTTGAAATGAAACTACAGTGATCACAAACCTATTCTTCATTGTGCTGTCCTTGCTTCCTCGTAACATAATTGGTCAATTAAATTTAATTCTCGTAACATAATTGGTCATTCTCTCATGCTACACCACTACTCGATCAGTTCAGTAGCGTACGTTTAAATTAAATGCGTAATAGATTGAATGAAAGTGTAAACGTAGAATAAGGTTTCCAGAGGATGCCATAGAAGTGATTGAACTTAGTCGCACCCATTATATTTCCAACTGTCCGTTGTTTTAGTACTAAGTAACGATTTAACTTAGTTCTTGCGTATAGAAATTCATTATTTAATTTAATTTATTTGTCTGTACATTTTGCGTTCCATTGCGATCTAAAAGTATCTTTTCTGTATTGTCACAGGCACTTTATGTTATTTTTTTCTCTTCGCAGTCATAGGGATAGCACCAGGCAAGATAATTTGCGAATCAAATACAGAGTTCCAGAATTTGGATATTTAGCACAAATTCTGAGTAACATTTCCATTTTTTAACGTTGATGACCAATCATTTTACATACTGCACAAACTGGTATCAATGAATGTAGTTAAATTGGTTCTACACGGATTGATTTCATGGACATAATTCACCCAAAAAAATTGAAAATAGCCTAGACAAAATAAACCTACGAGCCGAGATTAGATTCATCGATGTATCAAGATGGAATCCACAAACCTGCCAAGCTTAAATTGAAAAGCCATGAATAGGTCCGAAAAGTACGCTCCCTAACTTTTTCAAATTACACCAGAACGCGACGCGAACTGTAAGTAAGCTGACAACTTTTAGCCGATCTCAACGGTGGGCATTAAGCGGCAACTACAACTGCGTAAGTTCAAAAAGCTCAATTTACTTCATTTCATTTCGTTTGGGCCTAGGCAAAACGACACCCTGCAATTAGCTGAGTCATACCGTGTCTTGAACTCTTTGCTCGCATCTATCTTCTTCCATCAGCTTTCCGTCACCCCTTTCCTCCTCTTTTGCTACTTTTCTGCTCCTTTTCCGTCTCCCTCCAATGCGCGTCCGGATAGTATACTATACTTCTCTGTCACTCTCAGATCAATCCTCTGTCACTATCCTATACCTCTCTTTAGCATTTGTTACAAAAAACTTCTCTGTTATTCTTCTGCCACAGTGATTCTTCATCATTCTTTTACCCTTATCTATCTCTTTTCTGTTTTTTTCTGCTTTTTCTTCATCACGTTCCCTCCGCTCCCAAGTTTTTATCCGACACTGAACAATGAACATCCACTAAAATACTTCAATCAAATGCCCCCTCAGAAGTTCATCTACAGGCCCCAAACGCTCAATTCATGAACGCTTGCTCTGGGAAATTCAGCTCATGAACTGTCACTTCTACTGGAGTATTTCGACTCCACGATTCCCCGCTTCTCCAATCAAGAAATAACTCTTTAATCGTATTACCAGACAATTGTACAATGTCACTTCCAATGACTAGAGTGCGTGAAAAGCCCTTGAAGCGATCCTTCTTCTCAATTTTCGTTTGGAGGACTCGTTTCGTAATAAATCCTCCAATTGTAGACGTCTACCTCTGTAATCCCACGGATTCAATCGCCACGCCAGGACCGCACCGCAGGCGGCGGTCCGACCCATCAGAAGCCGGGCTGCTTTGTCGCGGGGAATTGGACAGGTGTTCCGGAGCTTGGTTCTGCCTCACTCCTGTTGCTAGGGGCTTAAACGTCAGTGTTTTCTTACGGCTTATTTTGCCGGGCATCGCTACTTCCTTAGGCAGATTCTGCTGAATGTTGGTGCTACCGTGTGGTAAATTTTATTAGACGTTGGTACTATACCTCGGGATAATTTTGGTAGATTTTGGGCTACTTTGTGCTAATTTTGCTTGATATTGGTGTTAATTTCGGCGAATTTTTCTGAATACTGGTACTACCTTATGCTGATTCAACTAATCATTAGTACTACCCAGTGCTAATTTTGCTGGGGATTAGTTCAACGTGATGCGATTATGCTGAGTTTTAGTGTTACTCTGTGCTATTTTTTGCAAGACATTGCTTGCAAATGATGGCGGGGATTTCAACTACGATCTTCTACAATATGATAGCTGTGAGCAAATCTCAAACTTCATAAATGTTTTTCAGTCTAGCTCCTTCCTTCCAATCATCACGAAACCTACACGTGTTGCTTCTGAATCGGCTACGTTACTCGATAATATTTTTATGTTAGATCCGACTGATTTTCTTACCGGAATAATAATTTCTGACTTATCTGACCATTTCCCGGTGTTTCTCATCAAGAAAAATGTCTATAATCCTTG
Source organism: Morinoia aosen (assembly GCA_030386875.1). Classification (NCBI taxonomy): domain Eukaryota; kingdom Metazoa; phylum Arthropoda; class Malacostraca; order Amphipoda; family Talitridae; genus Morinoia; species Morinoia aosen. The sequence goes on along the minus strand of CM059557.1, from coordinate 29,264,292 downwards.
CTCCAGTCCACAGGCTGATACTTATTCATTTCGTTGTGTAAACGAATACAACTTGGGAACAATGCGAACTGTTCTAGAAGAATTAATGCCATCATTAGACGTCTATGAACGGGACAATAATGCGATTAACATTGATGAAGCAATACTAAATTTAACTGAAATTATAACGACCGCATATAACCAGTGCTGTCCAATAATCACCCGCACAATTACGCCGAAAAATAGACAAAAGCCCTGGATTACTGAAGATATCGTGATCAATATAAAGAAACGTCAAGCGTACCTAGCCTTACTATACGAAGGGCGAATATCTAAAGTAACGTATAACAGATTCAGGAATCATGTGACAAATCAAATACGAACCTCAAAACGAGACTACTTCACGCGCAAATTTACTGAATACAAAACTGATATTAAAAAAACTTGGCGCCTGCTTAATTCATGCTATAAACCGAATAATAATACTACGAAAACAATTGAGTCCGTCGTTCACGAAAATGTAAAATACCACGAGAAAAAAGATATTGCAACCGTGTTTAACAACTTTTTTGTAAACATAGGAAAAAATATAGCCGATAGTGTCTTCAGTGAACCCAGAGCCACTTGCAATACATGGACCATGTCCGTGAACCTAACTCTTTCTTTTTCACGCCAACTAATCCCTCCGATGTAATTACGTGATCAACAACTTGAAAAATAAATCAAGTGGATTGAAAAATTTTTCGGCTAAAGTTCTTAAGGCTATAGCTGATATAATAGCACCGTGCATATCTTATATTATCAACCCATCCCTTTCTCAAGGTATCTTCCCCAACTCTTTCAAAATTGCGAGAGTCACCCCTATTTTTAAAAATGGTGATAAAAACTGCGTTAACAATTATAGACCTATCTCTGTACTACCAATTATTAGCAAAATATTCGAGAAAATTGTGGATAAAAAAGTGTATTCGTATTTTGAACAAAAATCTTTCCTCTACGACAAACAATACGGTTTTCGTTCTAATAAATCTACGACACAAGCTGTATTAAATCATTTGCAATACCTTTATTCTAATATAGATGAAGGAAAGCTTGTTTTCTCCGTATTTCTTGACTTTCAAAAAACATTCGATTGTGTGGACCATAACGTATTACTCTCGAAACTACATTGTTATGGCATTCGAGGGACTGCCCATGATTGGTTTAGATCATACTTAGCAAATCGGAAACAATACGTTGTCATTGACGACGCAAAATCAGACCCACAGACAATTAGCCATGGGGTTCCACAAGGATCTGTCCTTGGGCCTCTCCTATTTCTAATTTTTATCAATGATATCATTAAATCTACATCATTCTTCGAATTCATACTTTTTGCCGATGACAGTACCCTTTCTGCGGTCCTTCCAGACCAAAATCCCGCTAGGATGGCGGAGCGTATAAATAATGAACTTCATAAGGTTTCATTGTGGCTTAAAGCTAATAAAATAAGCCTTAATATCGATAAAACAAAATATATTACATTCTCATACAAGAAAAATATATCTCTCCCACGCATTCAAATTGGCGAAGGTGAAACCGAAGAAACCAACTCAAGTAAATTCCTCGGCATCATAATAGACAAACATCTAACCTTTAAAGAGCACATCGCTCATATTAGTTCTAAATTATCAAAATCTATCGGAATCCTAAATAAAGTTAAGAATTTCCTGCCTGAAACAGCCTTACAAATGCTCTACCGAACGCTCATTTCACCATACTTGCAATACGGAATAGAAGCATGGCACGGAACTGATAAAAATAAAACCAACAAAATTTTTACCCTGCAAAAAAGAGCCATAAGAGCGATAAAGAATCTAGAATATAATGCTCACACAAATGACTCATTCAAAAATTTACGAATACCTAAGCTCTCGGATCTCTAAAAAATCTCCATTTGCAATTTCATTTACAAAACATTAACAAATGATGGCGACAATAGCCTAAAACAACTATTAACTACGCAAACTGGTCATCACGACCATTTAACCCGAAATAGAAGTAAATTCATGCATCCTTATTACTCAAAGGCTCGGTCACAACACAGTATCCTCTTCGTTGGAACTAAAACTTGGAACTCAATACCTGCGGAGATCCGTGAAAGTAATTCTTATAAGGTATTCAAAAAAAGTCTTGAGTCTCACTTCCTATCAGATTACTAGTCGTGTAAGATCACAGAGTCAAACCTTGTCCCCTACATAACTGGTCCTAATAATGTAATTCGCCTTGATTAATTTCGCCGATCTTCAGTCTGTTCTTGAATCGTTTGTCGAATATACTGTTAAATCTAGTCCATATGAACTATATTGTGAAATGAAGTATCTAATTTCGAGTTACTTATCTCATTGATCAGTCTAATGCGTCTCTAGTTTAAGTGAATTAGGTTAAACATTATTGTACTCCTAAGACTAACCTTGATGGTAGGATGCCCTAGAAGTCACTGAACTTATTCGGGCCCACAGGTAGCTATACTCAAATTTGACCATTGTACTAGACTTAAGAAACATTTTATCTCTGTATCTCCTGTGGTAAATAAATTGTTTAAATTGTTTAAATTGTTTAAATATCTAGTGCTGAGTTTACTGGGCATTAGTGGTGACATTACTGAATTCGCCAGACATAAATACCCTCACTATAATCTCGTGTTAATTTTGCTGAGTCTGGGTGTCGTATAGCTCAATTTTTCAATAAATTATTGATGTTAGTTTTAAAACGTTTTAATTTTCCTCTGTGGTGCTGTAACGTTTCACAAACCTTCTTTGGATGTATTGCTAGTCTTTAGCTAGGGTAGTACAGGCTGAGATAATTTTATTAAAAAGCATTTCTTCGTGACGCAACTTAGTTAATAATTTTGATAGGTTGTGGTAGTAAAACGCTGTCCATCTATTGTGCGCTGACAGTAACTTTTGGGGCAGTTCTGCCACGTTAAATCTCCCGTTTGATTACTCCCTCCAGTGCTCACCAATTTATTCGTTCGTTGAACAACGAGAACGAAATTGGAACTGAGGTAAAAAAATTTTTAAAAAATAACAATCAACCGAGTTAAAATATTATGCCGTTCCGTTGCAGAATACTTATTTATTCATGTTAATCACTGTTTCTTCAAATTTGTAAATAAATTTTCTAAGTATGCAATTCGTGTGAACATACAATGCAATCAGTAAACATGAAAACATATTCACTTCTACTCATAAGCACGTCATCGAGATATGGTACTATCCTCGCGGATTGAGCGAGGATAGTGATTGGAAAAGCGTCTTCATTTGCACATGACTTGCAAGATGCTGTCATTGAGCAAAATATGTTAGTCTTTTTTTGAAGAAATCCAGCAACGACTGAAAATAGTGCCGCGTAAGTTTTAGTTACGATGTCTTGACAAAAAGAAGAGTTATTTGATTAGAGGGCGCATTTAGCTTTATAGTATTGTGCTCTATATCTTTATATCTTGACAGAATTTAGTTACTGTAATACATAAAAATTTACTAAGCTGATAAGTCATTAATCTTTAGGTGGTTTTCTCATTGTTCACTGAATTGTGATATTTTTGTATACGACCGTTATTCATGTTTTCAAATACTACGAGAATTATAGCCAATAATGAACGATGCTTTCTCATTCTAATACTTATATGTTCATTCTGTGGGAGATAGAATCGTCTTAAGGTTCGAATGTGCATAAAAAAATCATAATCATAAACCACTCCAGGGCCTTGTGCCCCAGATGATTTTTACACACTTCGTTTTACATTATTGTCTTAATCCCTCGGGATCTATTTCAATTTCGAAGTGTTGAGACCTTCATTCTTCACCGTTACTTAGGCAGCTCATACAGCACGGATTAATGAACTAACCTTTCGATGGACTCTTCTAGCAGGGAATAGATGCCCAGCCTGTCGCTGCTTCTGCCCAGGCCGTTGATGTCGGTCTCGTTTGGCAGCTTGATGGTGAACGGTAACTCGACGTCCAGCACTCCAGCTGCAACACATAGCAACTCAGTAATGTATGAACCCCACACAGCATGGAAGCAAGTGACGTCCAGCACTCCAGCTGCAACACACAGCAACTCAGTAATGTATGGACCCCACACAGCATGGAAGCAAGTGACGTCCAGCACTCCAGCTGCAACACACAGCAACTCAGTAAAGTATGGACCCCCCCAGCATGGAGGCAAGCGACGTACAGCACTCCAGCTGCAACACAGAGCAAATCAGTAATGTATGGACCCCACTCAGCATGGAGGCACTTACATTCAGCTACTCCAGCTCAGCCGCTAAAATTCAGCTCCACATGAACACAAACAATGCAAAAACTCTTGGATTGAACATTCAATGCTCGCACCCAGGCAGTTGTTTTATCAATGGACCCTCGTCAGCACTTGCCCGTCGGTGCATCTCACATGCCGCACTCCCTCTTCAAGTACCAAGAATGCCTTCACGATTAACGAGTCTGCCTTCACAATTTAAAGCTTTTCCGACAATGTAATAATCCTTTTCATGTAATAAGTATACTTTTCCAATACATGTATTCGTCTGCTCAATGAAAAAGTCAGTTTCAACGTAAATTGAGCGAACGTTTGTAATCACCAAGTCTACTATCCCTTTCCCTGTTAATCATTTTTGGTTAACACTAAATATTTTTTACATTTATAATAAAAGAGTTCGATGCGCGCTCATCACGAACACTCATATTGAAAAAAGTAGCATGAAAAAAGTAATAACAATCAGCTACACAAATGAATAAAATTAGTCAAATTGAAATCAAGGTCCATCCTAAAATGGGGCGAATAAATTACGGGTGTCGAACATTTTGATTTGTAAAACTTCTACCAACCCTTATGGGTAGGTAGCTTTATTCGCTTTTCCATTAGATTATTTTCTATCACTTACACAAAAATGAAAAGCGTTTGGCCAATACCTTTCAATGTCAGCTTTGCGCTCGAAGAGACTTCTATACTTCAAGTAACGGTAACTAAGAGTTGAAAAATATAGGAATGGAAGAGCTTGGTGCCATTTTAGATTATTTTCTTCTTTTCTCAAAAATTTAATTTTTTTCACTGAACCTTTAAGGTTTATATTGAGAGGTATGGTTGAAACCTGGCCTAGACCCAACGGCTGCCAATTGCAAAGAATTCCAATGAAATAGCAAAGTTTTGAGCTAACATTTCAACATGTGCGATTGTAGGGCAAGAATTCTGAAAGACAGTCAATGTATGTTCTATCCAAGCTCTCAAGTATGACACTTTTTTCAAAGAAATCGCTTAAATAGCAGTGAATGAATCCCGGTGAAGAGATACGTGTCTCAGTTCCTGAGGAACAGAATTAAGATAAAAGCAAACGATCCTAACTTTCATATCCCGAAGCTGCATTTTCACCGCCAGGGAGAGTCCCTCCGACTTGTCACTTTCTGAGTATGGAGGTGAAGGAAAGCAGGATAATTTGATCCTTTTCTGAAACGTCCCCACACTGGAGCGCCACACGCAGGATTTACGACGCGATTATTTCCCACGACAATTTGCGGTGTGTCCCGGAGGCGACGCCGAGTCTTCTTCTCCTGATAACGCCACGCATTACCAACCGTCTCTTCAAAGGAAGACACGCGAGCAGTGTATTTTCGAAAGGTTTATGTTTTGGGAAGCGTGTCCTAATTAAAAAACATAAAATGAGAGAAAAATACTTTAGTCTCGATTTTTCCCATTGAAACCTTTACCTTTAGATCTTTCAAGTTCTTAATTGCTAATTTTCTGTAAAAAATAAAAAAAAGAGCATTTAAAGCACGCTGAGTTAAGAATGAAAGTAATGAATGTCTATCAGTGGATAAAATGTAGGGAACAAACATTAAAACGTACAGCTTTCGAGAATTACGAAGAAATACATTTATCTAAGAAATTATGAAGAAATATATTTTACTATAATTAGCAAATTGCACTGGTGAACCAACAATCTAACGTAAAACATTCACAGGGGCTGACGTATTGCGGCTAAAAAGATTTGCTAGATGAATTAAAATACTTTCAAACAATTTAAACTCAGAAGTACAGCATCGAGCTCAAATTTTAAAAGAGGTTTGGCGCACAGGGTGGCCACAAGTATTGGCATGATCTATGATTTTACTTCTATAGAGTTGGACTAGTGACGGTGCTGGTATTGTGGGAAGAGACACGCCAATGCTCTGCAATACAATTGTGGAGGTGACTCGGCTCTCCATAGTAGGAAGCCGCACACCGGCTGCACTGATGCAATACGCTGTTCTCCTTAGTATCATACAAGGAATGTGATGTATCAATCAAATAGCTTATATGAAGCTATCCTGTTATATTTTTTGCTCATGAAAATGGATGATTTATTTTTGGTCTCCCATACGTTAGCTTGAGCGACAATGATCTTATCGAAGAACGAGGACTACATAGATTCCGTGTATGATGCTCTGCAGTGTGCTTATTGGGATTGGTGTAGCCAGTTTGCGGCTACCTATTGTGAAGAGACGCGCCATCATCTGCACATGCGCTGTTTTATTTCCATTTCAGTCAAATTCCATTCTGCGCTTCATTTTCCCCTTAATATGCGATAAATGATCTTGTTTAATAGTTTCTATCGATGATGAGCAACCTGATAGTCGAAAGCTCAATAGATTGTTTTTAGTACAAAAATTTGAAAGTTGCATCTTTTTCTTTTTGTTATGTCTTCTACTCTATTAAATTGCATGTTTTTTGCTTTTAAAAATTTATCAGTTTAATATCCTAAAGAGGTAGTTCAAACTGAAATTCATTAGTCGACGTTCACCATAACTTTGAATACTCAACTATATCAATGAAACTAAAAGTGCATAAATATATACGTCGATGCTCTTTCTCGAGGGCATTTGTACCTGTATATAAGCACACTGTACTCCAATGTGACTATGGCACTACATATTTGTATTCAAGTACGAGTGTGAAAATTTCCTTTCAAGTACGAGGAAACATCCGTAGGTGCGAGGAGTCAACGCGCATATAAGTTGGGCGAGGGTGAGAGAAATACAACAATTAGAGCGAATCATTGTGATGTACACGGTAATAGTCCAAATTAAATTAATAACATATTGTTGTGTAGTAGTACATGCACTAATTGACAAAGTAAGGGGTGAATTTTCAAACAATTATCGTCATCGTAACAGTACAACTGCGGACGTAAGTTATGCTAATTCGACTTAGATGAACTTACGCCGCCAAAATTTTGTGCCGCAACGACGATGTACATGGTTTGAAAATCGCCGTAGCTTTTACGCTCGGTGAGACATGAAGGGTGTAACCAATCCAAACATACTGGTACAAAATCAACCAAATTTATAAAATAAATAACTGATGTGCACGGAGTTCCTTTTCAGTTCCAGTTTTAGCAGCAGAAGTCAAGAGGAAAAGTTTATTTCCAGACACAAAATTTCGGAGCACTCCAAATTTACCTTCAAGATCTAGATGAATTTTAGTGAAGTTACAGGTTCTGGAAGTTAGCCATGATGTGGTAGCATTTGTTGATTTAAGCAATTGAATCTGAGATATGTATAACCTGGATCATGAATCCCATCTATCTACTCTAGGCTCCCTTTCGCTCATCACAGATATCATTACATGAAACCACCGTCAATTAGTACGGTGAAGATTGGATTCAATTGGGCTCACTGAAATAAGAAAAAAAAAAAAGAAAAAATGTTTATTTCCAAATTGTCACATGAGATACATGCCAACATATTGGCTTTTAAAAGTTTCTTAAATATAGGGCATCCTAAAACAAATGTTCCATACGAGGAGTACTAATTGACAAACCATCCGAGGTGTACAAGTAGATGAGCCATACGAGGCATAATAATAGACAAACTATACGAGGTGTACTAATAGACAAACTGTCAGAGGTGTACAAGTAGATAGACCATACGAGGCATATTAATTGACAAAATATACGAGGCGTACTAATAGACAGACCATTCGTGGTGGGCTAGTAGTCTAACAAAAGTTCTATACAAGGAGTACTAATTGACAAACCATCCGAGGTGTACAAATAGATAAGCCATACGAGGCATAATAATAATAGGCAAACTATACGAGGTGTACTAATAGACAAGCTATCAGAGGTGTACAAAATAGATAGACCATACGAGGCATCCTAATAGACAAAATATACGAGGCGTACTAATAGACAAACCACACGTGGCTTACCAATAGTCTATCTCTGTCAAGGGTAGTTGAATGAGAAATGAAAAATATGCCCTAAAAAATATGCAAAGCCCTATCACCACCAAAAACATATTTCGTATCTTCTCGATATTCACCACATCATGCGGACATGGGTACATGGGATAAAATAGAGATACAGTGTAAGCCGGTTACCACTCATGATTGACAAATATATACAAAATATTGGTAGAAATGGGTAAACAAACATATATTCAATATCAAAATTCATAGCTTGTACTACACACGGACAGAAAGATAATTTTACTACGATTCATATGCTCAAATTGCACTTTATTTCATTAATTATATATGACATTAATCCGATTTACAGAAACGCCCTCTGGGGAAGTGCTAGATCTATTTTTGAATCATTTCGCAATTGCAATAAAATTTCTTAACCGAATGGTTTTTGCGTAAAGAAATGAAATAGAAACATGTATATCTATTTATTTAGATACATATATATACCTACACACGTACACACACATATTAATTTATATACTTATTGAAAATAAAATATTAGAAAAAAAAAAAAAAAAATAAAAAAAAAATAAAAATACATATATAACATAAAAGATAGAAGCAACCTACCATCTACTACACAGAAAATGACAGCTGAGCTCACTGTAATCCTAAGAAATTTTTCGCAAAAAAATAACTAAAAGGAAGAGAAGACTTCGAATAACATAAAAATGAGCTGTTTTTTAATTTCTTCACAGAAATTTTTAAGAAAAATCAGATTATAGTCAAGAAGCAACACAACTCTTCAGCATTATAGGGACATGTGTACGTGGGATAAAATGGAGTAACATTGTGGCCGGATATCACATCTGAGTGGAGAATATTCACAAAATTTGCACATATAGGAAGATTAGGCCTTGATCCAAAATGATAATTTTGATTACAGAAATTTAGAGTTTTTTCCGATTTGAAAGTTCAGTGCTAGTGTGCGCTGAACGCACGAAAAGAAAAAAAAATAAAAAGACTAAATGCAATGCTTAAATTACCCCTTTCCCTCCAGCTCAGCCGAAAATCGATTGAAAACATCTTCGAGAATGATTTTGAAATAGCGAGACAACGTTAGCCAAAAATTTAATTCATTATAAACTTTGCACAACCCTCACGTCTATAAACCTGTTTATTGGTGTACACACAAAATGTATTTCATGGTATATTTGTCATACGGACGTTAAATATTAATACAGAAAAGAGAAAGAAATAACAAAATAAAGATGAGGAAATACTCCTAATTATGGAAAGAACGTTCATTCTGCTGCACTGAACTGACGGCTGTGGTGCTCATTGTTGTCGACAGAAATAAGTAAGATGAATATACGAATCGCTTAGCAAACGTAAAATGAAATAGGTTCTAAATTTCTAACAGAAATTTCAGGAAAAATTAAAATTTCTGATAGATGGGAAGTTCACACCGAGATGCTGCAGGCCCTATGACAGAGATGTAAAATGACGTGACACATTTACTCTAAATTCTTTTCCAGTTTTAGAGTTTTTGATATGCTGAGGAAGCTTGTTCCACAAAAAAGCTCCAGAAACTGAGAGAGCTTTTTGTCCCACGTTAGATGAACGGTAACTGACTAAAACATCGTTCCTCCGGTTTGGTCTTTCGTTTGGGATATTAGATGGAAAAAATTTTACCACCTCTGCATTACTTTGGGGGAGGTACAGAGAGGAGAATACTCGTCGAGCATTCTGGATCATGAATCTGTTCGGTATTGGGATCCAGTCGAGTTTTCTTAAAAGAGGGGTGACATGATCGTATTTATTAAAATTTCCTTTGCATACCACCTTGGCGGCGAAGTTTACACATTTTTGCAACTCTTCCTGACGACATTTAGGTAAGTCTCCCCACACAAGACTGCAGTAGTCCAGACGCGATAAAACTAAAGACTGAATCACTAATAATCTAGATTTTTCGTCAAGTGTGTTCTTTATACGATGAAAGAACATTAAGGTTCCGTTAATTTTGTTGCACATTGTTTCGACGTGTGAATTGAAAGTCATATTTTTGTCAAACCAAACACCCAGATTTTTAACCTTATCGACTGGTTTAATTGTATCGTCTCCAAATGTTAGCTGGAATGGTGGTAAATTTTCAGTCGCATTCTGTGATCCAAAAATAATGCATTGCGTTTTACTTGCGTTAAGTTTGAGGCCATTATGGTCATACCACAATTTCAGATTTCTCAGAAGGTTTTCAGCGTTGGCTTGTGTTTCTGTTAAATCCGCTGTTGAGCTTGTCATGGCAATTTGTACGTCATCAGCATACATTGAGATTTTTGTGTTTGCCGGCATGGTGGGGAAATCGTTGATGAAAATTGAAAATAGGAGTGGGCCGATGATTGAACCTTGAGGAACGCCAAAGTTATTTGGTATGAATGATGACATTTTGTTATTCAAGCACACTGCATGAGAGCGGTTTCGTAGGTAGCTTTCAAACCACTGAGTGTCTATTCTGAGGTTTGAAATTTTTTTTAGAAGTTTCTTATGCTCAACACTGTCGAAAGCTTTGGAGAGATCAAGCAATAGTAAGAGAGTTAATTTTTTTTGGTCAATATCTTTGTAAATTTTTTCTGTTATGTTTAACAGGGCGTCCTGAGTACTGGTATTCCTCCTGTAAGCATATTGATTGCGATGCAGTAGATGTGACTCGTCTATGTGAGACGAGAGCTGGTTTGTTATTACTTTTTCTAATATTTTGGACATAACAGGCAGGAGACTGATTGGTCTGTAGTTTGACGCTATGTCGATATCACCAGATTTATGTAACGGCTTAATTATGGATAGTTTCCATTGATCGGGAAACTTGTTTGTGACTATAGATGTATTTATTATCAAGCGAATAAAGGGTGCTGTGACAGGGAAGCTGTCTTTAATATGTTGGAGGCTTATGCCATCATGTCCAGTCGCTTTAGTATTCTTTAGTGAGTATAAGATTTTTCGTATCTCTATGACGCTAACTGGCTTTGGTCTCCACTTGTTGCTACTATTTGGGGATGAAACATCGCTCAGATTTGCCTCTGTAGATGTGTCTGAAACTGTCCTGGATACTTCATTGAAAACATCTTCGCCAACTTTTGAGAAGAAAGTGTTAAAGTCATTCGCCATTTCTGAGGGGTTGTCAAAAGTGCTTTTGCAGTCTGAATTTTTATACTGAGCAGCTTCTCTAATGATTTCCCAAGTTCTTTTAGGGTTTTGTTTTGCCGCCAAGAGTTCTTTGTGGAAGTAGTCCCGTTTTGCTTCCTTAACTTTTCTTCGTAGGATCTTCTCATGATCTTTATATAATTTTCGACGCGTACTGTCTGATTTATTCAGTTTGTACTCACGCTGCAAATTTCTTTTAGCTTTGCTCAAATGTTTTATCTCATCTGTTATCCATTTAGAAATTCTTGGCTTAACTTTCTTCGTAGTGAAAGGTGCGCATTCGTTAAGAGCTGATACGAAATTTTCGTTGAAAAGCGAAACTTGTAGATTGACATCATCGGTGTTTTCCATGCCTTGAAATTCACTCCATCTGTCTAATAGCTTTTCTTGAAATATTTCAGGGGAGTAGTGGTTTTTCATGCGATATGTAATGTAACTAGATTTCTGTTTCTCTTTTGCAATATTGATTTGGCATTCTACCGAATGGTGATCAGAAAAGGACGGTAAGATTTCTGTGCTGAGTACTGCTTGGGGATTGTTGGTAATTGCTAGGTCAAGAAGAGTTTTAGAAGTGTTGGTAATTCGCGTTGGTTCTTGGACCATTTGAGAAAGATTAAGTCTGTGCAGCATCTTGCTTAGCTGATTGTTTTTATTTGTCAGATCCACGTTAAAATCTCCGAAAACATAGAAAGACTTTTTGGCTGCAGAGATTGATCTAAGCGTATTTTCAATGAAATCTAATGTTGGACGAAGAGATGCTGACGGATGTCTGTAAAGACTGCCGATAATGAAAGACTTGTGTTTGTTTACTTGAACATTGAGCCAAACCATTTCTATGTCTTCGCATTTTTCTTTTATCGGAATACACCTGCAAGCATAGGACAACTTTCCTTCCATAGCGTAAAATATTGAACATACCGTCATTTCAGTTAGGGAGTTTATTGTGTATCAGTACAACCCACTGGAGTGAATTTAAGACAAAGGTAGATTTGCTCACCGATGTCGCCCATGCTGAAAACAGGCACGCAGAGAATGGGAGTGATGATGAACGTAGACCCCGTAGGAAACGCGATGCTACGTTTCTGTCTAGCGTGAAGATCCTTCAACTCTGAAAAAAAAATTCAAGGAACATTTTTGAAATAATACATACCGCTTGTGCACAATAAACGTATAAACTAAATATGACGGTTTTACGCCACAATATTCACTATTGTGTTCAATATTTCTGCCACCTAGCCTTGTTTGACGACTGTCCTTCAGTAATGGGTACTTGGCTAAAGTTAGCGTTTGAAGAAAATTCAGATTAAGCTAAAAATTCAAAATTCTATGCGTTTACTGCAGTTTGGCCCATGTCGAGACTCTCAAATTGGACTCTGCTTGTATCGAAAGAGTGTATCTGTGAGTTACATTTACACTTTGTGCTCTAGCTTGGTAGGCCTATCCATAAATTTTATGAATTTTTGCTCTGATTAAACAGTTTGGGTCTTCTATAGACAGCGGCAAAAAATGTTGATCATGCCAAACCGATGGATACTTCAAGGGGGAGGAGGTTAAGGCATGTAGGACCAAGGCACGAGAACTAAGATCAACCTTTAAAGTTAATTCTTTAACTGATGTACAAGTTATGAAATGAAGTTATATAATATGGGCAGATTCTTAGCTCGCTGCTGTCTCCAAACTTAGTTCGGACACGGAACTGAGCCGCTTACCCGGGGTGAGGGCGGGGGGAACAGTGCGCTTGTTGGTGGTGGTCTTGGCCATGCGCGTCTGATATTCCTTCCACGTCTCCGCCGCCGCCCCGCTCGCCAGCACCGCCACCAGCACCAGCCATACATGCGCGACTTAAAAAAGAATATTTTATTCCAAACTAGTCGATACATACCATCTTTTGCTTTAGGTTTTTGAACGCTCTACATTTAATATCGGATCGCACAGACGAATAACCGAAATCGAGCCAGAACCCATTTCAAACACGTGGGTATGGAAGGAAATTGGGATTACCTTTCTTCCACGAGGGTGAGTGAAAAAGTTCAGACAAATGCCATAATTTTGAGCGGAACAGAGATTTACAAGTTAAAACCTGTCCTTAGAGCTTCCTTGAAAACTTGCAGCTGTCCCATCAGTCTATGACAGGTCAGCAGCGAGAGAAGTTGCATCTCAAAGTGGTAATTTTCAACCCTTCAAATGGCAAATTTTGAGATCAGAGCTAACATCAAATTTGTATCTAAACTAAATTGGAAACCTGTCAAGATCATCGAAGCTTTAAAGCAGGTTTATGGAGACTCTGCACCATGTAGAGCAGTCGTTTATGCTTGGATAAACGCTTTAAAGAGGGAAGAGTCCAACTTGGGACAATCCACGATGAGGAAGACCCACCACAGCAACAAATGAAGAAAACATCTCTCTTGTACAGAACCTAGTTGAACAAGCCCCCCAATTCTATCAGGAAGGCATTTACCGGTGGAAACATAGATTACAAAAGTGTATAGACAACAATGAAGCTTATGTAGAAAAATAAAAGTTATGAGTTGTTAAATAAAGAAATTATGACATTTGCCTGAGAACTTTTTGACTACCCCTCGTATTAGTAACAAAAAGAAACTCCGGGCTTTGCAGAGTTTTAAACCCTCCAATCGTCTGTACGAAGAGTTAGAATTCACATCCATTAGCCAACGGCGGCGACCTACAGAGGAATCTCTTTGTGTGTCATTAGAGATATCTCTACTCGATTATTCTGACGAGCATCGTGTTAGCAAACCTTTGTAGTATGGTTAATAATGCTTACAAATGACGTACCACAAGAACTGTATATGAATAAAAACAAACACTATTGCAGCCAGACGGTGTAAATGTTAGTATTATTTCAAGATTGTGTGATTTCTATGGACTGACCTGGAGAACATCTCATTCTTCTCACATTAATTTATGATTCATTTCAACAACTGCGGTCATCACAGCACAACGTGAGCGGAGAAGCTGGGAAGACCATCAATAACAAGGGCCCTAGAACAAAATGGTACGCCTGAGTACCTCTGAACTCGTACAGCTATGACCTGGACCGGCTAACACTCCGACTATTTATTTACCTTCAGTTCGGCCTGCACCATTCGCTTCGTTGGGAGGCAGAATTTCAGTCCGAGCATCACGCAAGATCCGAAAAAATTGTAAACATAAACGTCACCTCAGAAATTACGCTTCTTTTGAGACAAGTTACAAGTCAAGAATTTATGAACTTCATTCTGGACATTTTGTCAGTTTGAATTTTGAAAGGTTTTCAGAACCCAATTTATTTGTGGGCTTATTAAAATGCTGTTCGTCAGTTAGATGATAGAATGAACAGTACTGGTGGATACTTTGCACAATAAAACTTTGTTATTCGATTATTGCTAATAGAACATCCGCTAGCCAATACATATACACTCGTACATGGACGCAACGGCTTCCCTGCAAACGAGTGTAGATTTAAGCTCAAACCGAATATTTTTCGTACAAAATCGATGGTTCAGACTTGTCAGTTTGGGTTAATATATCTCCTGAGAAAACATCCATTTTCAAGTGTGCTAATGTTGGTAAAAAATTATAGTTTCTTCTGCATTGGCAGATGAATGTACGAGACATACCTGAGACGCCTGCGCGGACATACAAGAACAATTTAAACTGAATACATGCGAACAAAATTTCGACTGTTCAATAAAATTTAGGCTGTTCAATAAAATTTAGGCCTCGCACAATGCCATCAAGACCAGACGGACAACACAATGAAGCCCGCAAAATTTTAGGAACTGCAATTTTGGCCTGATATCTTACGCGCAACATTTAATTACTGGCGGAGCAGATGTTGCATAGAAATGAAGTATTTTATTTCACCGACAGCTTTCACAGCAAGCCTCAAGCGAGTATCATGCACAAACTTTTCTAAATTGAAAGTGCTTTTGATTTATTTCATGTACATCGTAGTATTCTACACTTAAAACAGCAAAAATGCCCTTTCCAAGCTAAAATATCAACACGGCTGTAGCAGAATATTTTAACACGTTGACTGCGACACGACCCACCGGTGGGTCGTGCTTAGGTTTTTCCTGCTGCGAAACGACCCATCGATGGGTCGTTTTGAAAAATTCTAACAACCTTTCTAAATTAGTGGTATTTAACAGGCCCAGTTAATGTTTGATATTTACAAATTTGCTTATCACTTTTGACTTTAAATTCAAGTTGAATATTGAACTTCGGTTTAACCCATCGCAACTAACGTGTTAAGAAAGATTGTAAGGAAAGATTGTCCACTATAGCAATCGTAAAATCATATTAACCATTAAAAAAGTATCATTTTGTTCTAGCCGCCATGTTGTTCAATATAAACCTAAATTTACTAGTGGAACTTACCCGCCGTTGCCATTTCCTCAGCCTAGCAGTGGTGATAACTCCACGATGTGTCTCGATGATGAAATGTGCGTCGTCAGTCTCGAGTTCAGTGCTACAACTATTCAAACCTCTCAACCTCTCTCTTAGACTTTCTTAACCACTTTGTAGTTCTATTTTTACGACAGTCTTATTCACGTGTGTTCTATTATTCCTGCAAAAAATACTTGCATTAGAGACAAGAGCAGCGGCAGCGTTGCAGCATCGCCAGGCAGGAGTGTGGAGTTGTGTAATCACTGCAAGTCTCAGGCTGAGAGCAGGAATTCACATGAGAACACATGCGAATTTGCCTCAATGCACTAAAGACGCGAGAAATATTTCGCTTTTTGTGTCGTGCGTAGTAGCGTTTCAAGTTCTTATTTTTCATCCACTTTATTGTTTTGTCCTGAAATCATCGATACCAAAAATATTCATACCTTTGGTATTTGTGGAGGCCATACATTGAGGAGCAAGGCCTTTCCATATTACAGTACATGGTAGTCGATGCAATTCAACTCTAGCCGATGAATATGTAAATATTCATCACCCACGTGAACGATATGCTTGTAGAAAGACTGGAACTGGATACTTTAAAAAAGATATCTTTAAGCTCAATTTCAGAAAAAATGGTGTTTTCTTCACAGAATCGAGAAGTTCTGCAATCTACACTTTTAGGTAATGTGAAGTGAAAGCCTTTAAAAATAATCCCCTTCAATGTTTTTTCATATCTGTTTCGTTCAGATTTAAATCTCAAATACCTATGCCATTAAACTTCATGAAATCGATTTTTTAGAATGAACTTGCTGCTCTCAGCACAGTTGATAAGTAAGTTGGAAACTGGAGGAGTTACCTGTCATGTGTTTCAACTTCCAAAGCTTTCCTATTTTCTGTTCACGCCTCACAAATAAACTAATTCCTAACTCAAAAGTTACAGGCTAATTATTTCAAAATTTCTGATTTATTTTTACTTTGAAATTTTGCAAAGAATCGTTTACTATGACCTTCATAAATCATGCTTTTCGAGATAAAAATAACGGGAAGCTCTCACATGTGCCTCAAGTCAGAGGTGAGAAACACCGCCTCGACACTCATATCGCTTTTGAACACTGCAAGAGCAATACTTGCCCTATTTCAACACTCCTTACTTATTTCAAGTAACATCATTGTTACTGAATAGAAACTACGTCCGAAGCTTCCCTCCTAGCTGGCGCATGTGAACAACACGTCAAGAATCCCTCCGGATCTGACAGCTTTTACTCTCTTACTGGCCAGGCTCTACTCCGGCCCTTCTTTATACGTCCTGTAGATCCGTGCCAGTCGCGGCACCACGTGGACGTTAATGAAAGGGAACGTGGGAGACTGTCTTGTGAGAATCGTTAAAGTTGACGATTTAAGCGTTTTACAATTAAGCAGAACTGACGTTTCCTGATATGTACGGCAGAGTTAGGTGTAATCCAATTACATATTTTTATGAAAGCTCTGATACCGTGATGAAAATTTTTATTCCGAAGCTAGAAGTTACTTTTTCTATTTTCCTCGATTACGTACCGTTCAGACAAAACTTATAGGTTTGTACATAACTATCCAAAAAATGAACGTATTGGTGTAGAAAAGCATTGGTTCTTGAATGCGAATAGCGGACTTAATTTAAAAAAAAAACTATAACTGTGGAAAATTTTATCTATAGCTCAAATTTTACTGATTCCTATTATGCCTGTGTAATCGTCTTCAGCTGTCTCCAATTTCACTAATGAAACTTACGTGGACTTGGTTCAAGTTGGAATTTATGCTGTGACTAGGGTCACAATCAGGGTCAATATTTGTTCAAGAGCTTTAGCTCTGAATAGGAGCAATTCCTCTTTTGCTCCTAGAAGATTTGGTGAGTTCCAGTTCTAAACATATGCTCTGAAAACATTCAGTGTATCTGTTGTCCTGGTGCGCCTCACCAATGGAGGATGCTCGGACGTTCCTGTTGCGGCCCGCCATGGCCCCCGCGTGTTGGGCCATATGTTTACCAATAGATAAATCACTTATTCACGTACCGGTATAAATGAATGGCATTTCATCTATTTCCCAACCTTTTTAAAAACATCATTTATCTTACGAGGTGATCGTGCAATTATATTTTTCAAATTTATTGGGAAGGCTAAAAATGTATTCGAACAGTAAAGTTGATTTCCCAGTTTTGCAACGTACATCCTAACCAACACAACCGTCAACAACCGCGAAAACGTGGTGAAACTAGTTAAATGAAAGATTAAAATTCTGAATTGCTACAGCTCAGCCGCATGTCGTACACTGCAAGAAATGTTGCAAAGCAAAAAGAGCGTAGTCAGTAGCATTGTATATTTTTTAGTACCCTCCAGAATCTACAATAATGACTTTCGTTTAATTTTGTCACGATGTTCTCACTCAAAGAGGAAATTATCCCAGGCATTTAAATGTTCGTGTCCACCTTTTTCCGTTTTTAAACTCAACCACAAAGTTATTCTAACCGTAAAGTGTTACTCTATCCCCGAATAAAGGATTAACTTTATCACACCCACTAAGTTATCCCAATTTTATGTACAGAGTTATTCTAATCTTATAGTCAAAGTTTCACAAGGTACGACAAAAGAATTATCCTAAATGCTCATCCTGTAGTCATAATCTTGGAGTAACACTAACAATGCACACAAATTATCCTAACCGCACATCACTGAATACACTTTATATAAAATCAATTACAACACTTCAAGTAACCCTATAACCCCACACGCATGGTTACTCTATACACGTTGCGTGTCGGCCTAGCCATTTGGTTACCCTATTTACGCACACAAAGGTGCACAGCGATTCGAAACACGTTACATTAGCCACACATAAATATAACTACACTAGCCTCAATTCTGATCGCTCTTATCCTCAATTCAAAAGTCAAACACTGATGGTCAAACCTAACATTAGGCGATGTTTCTTTAAATAGGGAAGTTTTTATAAAGCCGTTTTTTTGTTATTTTTGCAATAAAACCTGCAAGCATTTTACAGTTCCAGAAAATGTCTGTAGTTTGAATGCTGGCTAGGAAATTAAAAATAACAAAAAACTGCTTTAGTGGTGTCAGAACTTTCAAGATTACCGCTAACATTTGCGCGCACGTAGTTTCCTACTTTAAGTTTTAAAGTTTCATCAAGTCCTTATAAGTCGAAAACTATGGAGTTCCGGCATTTTATCGTTCGTTTAATTGATTGATTTTGAGTTTTTCCACCTAGGGTTAAAATTTTCCACAAGCAAAACAATACCCTAAGGACACGGTTCGGGTCTACTTCCGGATGTTGGTAATTTTTCTGTTTATCAACTCGTCTAATAGCGAGTTTTCTTGCGCATATAACGATATAATTGGCTTTCAAGTACGTCAATTGGTTCATCTTCTAGGCGGGGTAAAAGACGCGCACTAGCATGACCTTGAGGCGCGCCAATGAATGGGTGACTTCCCTCTTCCCTCCTCATTATGAGTCAGTATTGAGTTTCTCTACGGGAATAGCATGAGAGTTCATTCATGGCCTTACTTGAAATGCTTTCGTACTCAAACGAAATATTCTATTACTCAGTGATAAATTATGATGGTGTAATTGAGTGTTTGTTTAGAGTCTGGCTGCAGAGTCATCAGCTATTCACCTTGCTGTGTAAACATAAACGCCTCCCGGAGTTTTGAAGCTACAGGAATGGCAAATATATCAATCGAAAGGGCTCAAAAAGAGCTGCAAATCAATACAGGTGATTACAAAAAATTATTCAGGATTGAAAAAAAAATTTCAAAGAAAAACCTGTTCTGAAACTTGTATTTATTGACTTTTGATATGGATCCTTCCCCACTGTTTTGAAGACACATAAGAAAGCACAGAATTTCTGATAAGACTCAATTCAAAAATTGGAAAAGAAAGAAAAATTTTTTTAAAATGACTCGCCTGAAAACTAACTTTTTTGACCTTTAAAAACCTTCTTCTCCCACAGTGTTGAAGGTACAGGGATAGCAAGCATACCTTCAACAATAGCGACTGAAGAGATAGCGACTGAAGATAGCAATAGCGACTGAAGAGATCTATAGATACGGTGCAAAAGTTTATTCAATTTCAATTCATGTTGAATATTAAAAGCAATATAGTTCGAAAAAGTGAAAAGAGAAGTCGATTTTTGAGAAGAAAATTCTCAAAATTCAAATAAACATATGATCGAAAAACTTTTGCACCGGATCTCTAGACAAGACAATTAGCTATCTAAAAAATATTTTTTCAGTACTGTGAGTTCACAATTGTAGGAGGAGTAGGATTTTTCGCAACACATGTTTTTACCTGTTTCTTGCGCATATAACGACATAATTGGCTTTCAAGTACGTCAATTGGTTCATCTTCTAGGCGGGGTAAAAGACGCGCACTAGCATGACCTTGGAATGACCTTGGATATAGTGCTCGCGATAGCCGTGTGCTATAGGTTCCGCCGCCGTGCGGCCGGGACCCGGGTTCGAAACTCGGCGCTGGCAGTGGCGATTTTCTCTGTTGGGTATAGGAGAAAAATTCCAAGCACAATACCCCACTCTACCCAGGTGTCTGAAATGGGTACCGGTCTTGACCGGGGGAAAGCGTCATGGCGTCCTGGCGTTAGTTCTAAGGCATTTGAAAATCCAATGTACAAGGTGATATGTATCAGGCTTGATTGGAAATAAAGCATCCGTAGATGCCTTCATTATTATTATTACATTATTATGTTTTTCTAAAAATAATCTTATTCATGTATGGTTACAAAAATACGCAAAAATAAAAGAAATATCCCTAGCAATTTACACCTACGGAAGATATCTCAAAAAAATCCACCGAGAACTTACAGACTTTTTTTTACCCCGAACCGTCCCCTAAATAGCTAGAGCGCCAAACAAATCTATAATCTATCAGCTTTCTGCCAACCAACCATTGCAACCTCTGAAGATATTTATTCATGTCTGAAAGATAACCACATTTGTTTTTTCAACTAGTTTCTATGTGTAAAATGTCGAAAATACCAACACAAGCAGTATTGAGTCGGATTTATTCAAGTTCTTCCAATAGTGTTAGCGTTAAGTGATCGCTGTGATTACTTAACCGCACAAGTTAAAGTCACAGCTATCACTTTTTCGATTACTCAAGCGTAGGCAATAAATTCTTATGGAATTGATACTTGCGTTAGTTCTTCAGCTTGAAAGTCGCCTATATTTTGTTGACTTCTTTTCCAATAAGCTTCCTTTCAAACTGATCAATGATCATTACTGATTGGATTTCGTTTTAAAATAATGTTTTTTTTTGTTTATTTTAAGTAAACCAGCTTCTCAAATGTCACGACGTAAGATTCAACGAATGACCTTCAAGAGAATAATTTTCTAGGATGTGAGATCACAAAACAACAGTAAAAATGACTTAAGTTCCTCAGAACAGGGTATGTAAAAATGTGTACGCTCTTAACGTTCCTTATTGTTTAGCGAAATAATTTTTTAAGTTAGCCTACTGAGGCGCCATTAGCTCGTTGACTGCCTGGCCGACCAATGCCTGGTGATTACAGAGAGGCATTGATAGCGCGGCTGACCTGCCTGCATGTGGTCACAAACTTAATTGTTCACGGATGCTTGATCGAAGCCATTAGAGGGGGCGCTCGTTAAATGTTGGCGATTTACAGCAATTTGTACTAAAATTGAGTTTCATTTGAGGTATTTTTTAGCTTTAGTCCGCTCTGCCTCAGTTAACGCGTTGATCACAATTTAACAATGAAAGTCACTGTTTTCAATAGATTTTTACTCAATAACGTTCCTTTACAGTGAATAGTAAAGTGAATGGTATTAAGTAACCTATGTGTTTCAACAAAAGTAGAGGTTCCTGTAACAATGTGAACAAATATTGTGTGCAAATGCTCCTGAAAATATTGCCTCCAAGGAAAAATTCATTCATACTAAAATTCAAAGTGTATATTGAGGAATTACTTCTTCAATTTTGTGATGTAATTTATCATTCATTAACTATCACAACGTTCACGTACCTTTTTTAATACTCACGTTTTTTATGTTACCAAAATTACTACTGAACAAATTATAAAGGAATCTTCCAACTCAGTGTGGAATGAACATATTAGCTCATTTATTTGATTTCCTGAAATTTGTTGTGCGATTATTTTGCCCCGAGAATTCGGTCTAGCGACACAGCTCCGACGGGCCTCGTTATCATCTCATACTCCGGAAGAGAGAGCATCGCGGTGTGCGAGCGAGGGATTGAGTTTTTGCGACGGTGGTAAATAAAACAAAAGAATAAATGAAAAATTATTCCACTCAACAGCACATGAACACCTATATATATATAACAACAGTGAATGATGGAAACACTTCAGCATATATGCTCAGTCTATTATAGGGATCCAGTCGATTATGGCTTGTGTAAATCGAAGAAATTGTACAGTGATAATATGATAATCAGACCCCTGATCTTTTCAGCAAACAATAACGACTGATCGAGCAAGAATCAGCACATAGCTTTAAATATAAATATAAGATGGACGAATAACAAATTGATGTTTACAAATACCCTCTGAAAATTGAACTTTGGCCAAAAAACTCACTTTTATTGTGAGAATCTGACCTGAATGGCATGTGAAATTATCCAATTTTACATTTAATTTGATCTTCTAAGCTTGAGTTTATAAACCCTCTGGTTTGAAGATCTGAAAAAATTTCACCCCAAACTATAAAATGAACAATAACTACAATCCTAAGATAGTTGCTCACGCAACAAAGTGAGAAACAGAATGTCAATAAATAGGACGGAAATTGGTATTTATTAGGTGTATGAGAGAAAAACTCATTCCATAAGCTTGAGCACGGATACGGGACACTCAGGGTAGACGTTGGGGCAGTCCCCGTGGGAGCGGCCGTAGTGTTCCGCCTCCCCGTACGGGTCTGACAGACTTAGCCCTGGGGAACTGAAAAAAATTCGTTTAATTAATTTCAAACATTCGAGTCATGTCCCTAAACGCAAAACACGGCACTGTACGACTGAATCCCCTCACGTTTGGAACATAAATTTCTTAAAATTTGTCAAGCTCAACTGTAGTGATGTCGACTTCACGCTCAAGGTCTGAACGCGTGTTACTGAGGTGAGCATTCGGGCACCACAGCTAAGTCTGAGTGGTGGTAAGACGCGTAAAATATCGAAAGCATAAGAATTCCTGAATTTTGATCCTGGCGACTGCTAACATCCAGTAAACAATATAGTTTGAGTTCCGTTTTGAGTTTTAGGTATCGAGCTCAGACGGGAAGTGTGAGTCAAAGATCACTCACAGTCAACTTAAATACATCAAATTTGATCTAGCTATTAACATCTATGTTTATTAAAATGAAAAACCATCAATTAGATAGAACAAAACAAAGTTAGGCAATCATGATCGATAACATTAATTAGTTTATTGAATTCTCTAAATTTCGTTTCTCACTATCGAGTTTGGAACGACTACGTTTATGAAATGTAAAACATAAATTTAAAAAAAATAAACCTAGTTCGGAAATTATTTTTAACGACTATACGCTTGGAATGTAGTTCAATATATGCAATATAAACAATTAATTGAAACAAAATGAAGCAAAAATCTTTGAATAATTTGTACTTTCTTGAATTCTAATGTGCAGTTAAATACAACCTTATTTCTCCAAACTTCATGGAGCTTGAGTACCAAGTCCAACTGTGCAGTGGCCTGACTTGCGCAGCTGCTGTTTTCTATCATTACCACCGCCAGCGACACCACTTATACAGATACGTAGTTTAGTTCCTTCAACTGTCCAGCCCCAATGCTGCCGGCACCCACGCTATGACTGATGACATGGTAGCTAGGATACTGAAGTGCGTATCAGCTTGTCTGAACCAAGACAACACTCTATACCATTTCCAATCCAATTTCCTACTAGTGAAACTGAATTTCCCCCTAGTGAAATTGAATTTCCTCCTAGTGAAATTGAATTTCCTCATAGTGAAATTGAATTTCCTCCTAGTGAAACTGAATTTCCTCCTAGGGAAATTGAATTTCCTCCCAGTGGAACTGAATTTCCTCCCAGTGAAACTGAATTCCCTACCAGTGAAACTGAATTTCCTCCTAGGGAAATTGAATTTCCTCATAGTGAAATTTAATTTCCTCTTATTGAAACGATATAAATTTCCTCCTAGTGAAATTAAATTTCCACATGATGAAAGAAGTTGATATAGCACTTTTACAATCAGTTTACTTGGGAATATAACTGCACGTACTCTGCTTGTAACCATGATACCATTAGTGATATAATACAGGATTTCATCCTCTTTTAATATTCTGACGAAAAATTGCCCCTCCGAGATGAAGTACAAGAAGATCAGTGATAATGAAAGGAAAAGAATTTATGAAGCTTACATAAACGAGGATGACTGGAGAACAGTTGCAAACGCTATGGGGGTTAATTTGAAAACAGCATACGAATGGTTAAAGAAAAAACAAGAAACACCAAAGAAGAAAGGTGGCGGCATATCTAAGAAAACAAATGAAATTGTTGAACTGCTTACTTCTACCATTGAAAACAACGCCTCAACTACCTTGGCTGAACTGAAGACCATTATCAGCACCCGTTTCAATATTATTGTTAGCATTAATACCGTGAAGAACTGGTTAGACTGTGAATTCTTCACAGTAAAACTTGTGCGTTCCCAAACGTGCAATATGAACACCCCAGAAAACAAGGATAAAAAGCTACATACATGGACAACTTTTTCCAAGCGAAATCAGAAGGCCGTACTACAATATGGTTGATGAAACCAATTTCAATCTTTTTTGCAAGCGAAAGGAAGGCCGGTCAAAAATTGGGACAAGAGCATCGGTTGTGACACCAGTGAGCAAGGGGTCAAATCTCCATCGCATTGGGGCAATGACACCAAGTAGAATGGTACTCTTTACCACTCGACGTGGCGCTTTCAAAGCTGATGATTGCCTCCAATGGTTCCGAGAGCTCATCTAGGCTTGCATAGACCAGGGGATAGAAAGACCAACATTTATCGTTGATAATGCCCCAGCCCACTGCAGGATTGAAAGCCTTTCAAATGAATATTCATCTGTTCAGTTTCTCAGACTAGCACCATATTCTTATCTACTGAACTCAATAGAACTCGTATGGAGTACCGTCAAGAGCCACGTGAAACGCAATCTCAAAGAGCGAATGGATTATTTAGTGAATGTAACAGCAAATAATGGACTTTCAATAGCTGAACAAAGAATGAGAAAATTGGAAGTGATTGCAAGAGATGCAATTGGACATATCACTCCAAATATGTTACTCGCCTTCACTAACAGAGTAGAAAAATATTATCCAGCGTCTATAAGGAGAGAAGACTTAAAGGAAGTGCCCTAATCTTCCAATAACTACTCATAATAAATAATTTTCTCTTGTTACATTTTTAAACTTTTATGCCAAATATTTACAAGTATATATTCTTGCTTTCACCTATCTTTGGGTTGTGACTATGGAAATGATTTAAAGGCATGATTTATATATGACATTGTATTGTTTACATGGAAATTATAATTTTAATATATGGTATACCACTATTGCAGATTTTCTCATTCATCCCCATAGCTACAGATAATATAAACAATTTTTATTATTAATTTATATTATCACGAGGAAATACAAATTCACTAGGAAGGAAATTCAATTTCAATAGGAGGAAATTCAAACTCAATAGGAGGAAATTCAATTTCAATAGGAGGAAATTCAATTTCAATAGGAGGAAATTCAAACTCAATAGGAGGAAATTCAATTTCAATAGGAGGAAATTCAATTTCAACAGGAGGAAATTCAATTTCATTAGGAGGAAATTCAATTTCACTAGGAGGAAATTCAATTTCAATAGGAGGAAATTTAGTTTCACTAGGAGGAAATTGGATTGGAAATGGTAAAGATTGAAAACGAAAAATTAAGGTTCATATTTTGAGAGCTGGATGAAATTTCGCATCAAAATGACAATGCAAACCCCGAGAGGCTCTGATGCTATGTAATCCTGATGATTTCCAATGAATAGTGAAAAAGAGTTAACATTTTTCATCTGATCAGGAAGCATTTTCACACAAAGGCTCTGGAAGTAATTACGCCGTCGCTGTCACAAAACTTACAAGATGCACCAATAATCCACAGGGCGATTATTCTGTTAGGATCAGGTGAGCAGGTGGTCTGTATCCAGCCACTTCTCAAACCCTCTTCATGTATTGTAAACACATTTTTTTCAAAATCTCTCACGTTCTTAAAGGCGTACATTGAATAATGTTGATACTCGGGTGAGATGAAACACAGGACGAGATGAGACAGATAACACAAACCGAAAAAGTAAAAAGCAGCACAAACTACATTGTCTTAGAACTGACTAAATAGCCAAGCTGACGTACCCTAGTAGGATATTTAATGCTTCTCCAAGGAGGCCGTTGTGCTTGAGCGGAGAATGAGCCACCTCGCACACTGCCCTCTGCAGGCACGCCCTTCCGTCCAGGCCAAACCTTGCGGGGGAGACGCAACACAGTCACAGTTTATCTGAGTGCAGTCACACGGCTGACTTGCAAGCCATACATTTCCCGCTGACAATCGTGGTGGCGGGTGCCGCCATAACTATCACTTTGCTCCAACTTCTGTACGCAATCTTAATACCTTACTTCACTTATCTATCTTCTGAGTGGCTCTCACTGAAACATGCATGGCCTGCAAGACCACCTCTCACCCTCCTTCAACATTTGAGCAAGACCAAGCCCATTAAAATGCAGGCACTTTAACATGTCATACACATCCAATCACCGGAATTTAAATTCAGCGCAGAAAGACAAAACTTATTATATTTTTAAAAGCTAGGAATTTCTTACCATTTACGATAAGCTAATATAAAATATCAACACCATAACGTACGTACATTAAAAATTATTGATGAAAGCTATTCCTGACCTTAGAGCGCAGTAATGCGCTACACTGATAATGTTGGAGCTACATTCCATACTGTTAGTAAAATGAAATTATTACTTCCAAAAATCCAAACAGCAAATCGAATTGAAGAAAAGTTGGAAAATCAACTGTTCAAAATTTAATTAACGGTCAGTAAGAGCATCCCTTTCTAAAAAAAATTTGTGAAAATAAGTGACGTTATCTTTTTTGATTTGCAAAACACTGAACTCAAACGGCTATTACAACCTACTTAAAAGGAGAAATAAATCAGAAAAAATAAAAGAGAAAAACACGCGATTGCTTCTATCAGGCCCACCGAGCCAGGGCGTCTTCCACGGCGCTGTAGAGGCCCAGCCGGTCCGTGTTGCGGCCGATGGACGCAATGTCGGTGCTGTTGGGCAACTTGAAGGAGAGGGGAAGCTCAATGTACAGAGCTTTTGCTGCTCACGAAACAAACAAGCAAAAAAGTATTGAGTGGCTAGCAAAGAAATCAGAATGAGATTCGAAACAGCATCGATACAGCTGTCCGATGCGCACATTCGCTTTTCTATCATACATTCTGTATTACAAAGCCTACCTTGAATCCATGGTCTTACTGTGAATTTCAACGCTACTTTTTGACTGTGATACCGCGAAATTTATTGACGGCCTGGTGGCCAGGCTGCGTGCTGAGGCCATGGTGAGACCCTTCCTTAAGCTCAATACAGTTTAGCGGTGACAAGTATAGGCTGTTCAAACATTCTTTATTTTTACAACCTCGTAAAAGCCAGAAGTTTGTACCCTGATGCTTCAATCATTCACGACTAATGTAGGCGGACGATTATACCTAACGTTAGTTTGAGATCAGTGATCTGAGAGAATTATCCCAACCGTTGTTTCACTCTCTGAATATTCTAATGAGAGATTTCGCATTTTCAGTAAAAATGACTCATTAAATGCTATGTACACGTAAACAAAAGCACTTTAGAATTAGAGAATATTTTTTAATACAGTGAAACTAGCATTTAATATATTTTGAACATATTTAATAACCAACACATGCACGACACATCATGCGATAAATAAACATAATACGTCGCCTCAACCGTGTATATTGTAAGTTGTTACACTAATATGCGGATTGCTTAAAATATGGGATTCATTCGCACCTTTAAGCGAAGTATAAAAATATACGATAATATAGTGACCGTCCAGGTTTAACTCTTTTTCGCTCTTGCTTCATGAAATACATAGGATTCATAAACAATGCCTTGACCTTCGCACATCTTACATGATATTTTCACGAGAAAAAGTAGGGTAACAATTTAAGTTTAAAGTCTAGTATTCCATCTTTGCTGCATCTAAATCGAACAACGTGATATTCATCATCCAATATAAAGTTACAATCATCCGCAGACGTTGCAAAATGAATTAAATGCGGCTAGGACGAGGGGTTGGCAGAAGTGAAAACGGGAAGAACAAACACCGAAAATGGTGTAGTAGAACACGTAAGAAAGTAAGATGAATATGATTAAACAGGTCCATGAAGGAGGGAACCACGGACAGCTCCCTGCCGGGAAGGTGTGGGAGTTCTCAGTCATGGGAACGAAACGTCAACCGTGAAATATTTCTCACGTTTGTCGGTTTTTAGTTCACCATCAGCACTGAAAATAAGATTTGCGTTGATGGTCACATCCCAGACGGGATGAGACGCTTCTCTGAGACTGCTTGAGATAACCAACTCTGTGAAGGAAACTTTCGACGATTCCACGAAGGGTATAACAAATGTAAGAGAACCTGTACTCTTTGAATTATATTGTTCAAGTTTCCACATCTGATGTATCTACGATGGTTGAGTCATTATTGCAGAAAAAAGCAACTCACTGAGAAGTAAAAAACCACCATAGCAATTCATTATCATTTTGCTAGCTAGTTCGGTGACCGCGAGGAAACCTGACACCGACAAGCATCACATGGTGAGGAGTGACGCTAGCCGGATGGGTTTCGATCCCACCTGCTATGACAATCATGCAGGAGACCAAACCACACTTGAATTATAGTCACATTTATAGAGTATTCAAACATATATTAAACTGCAAATTCAATTGAAATTTTCTAAAATAAATTACGTTTTCTTTACTCGCTGTAGAAGTACTTATAGTAAACAAATAAAATATCGTGATATTTTTCGGTAGAGATAAAACATACCTAGACTGATTCAGCACAGTCTTTTGTCCTCTGAAATGAAACAGACCAATGCTACAACAATTTCATTTTCTTCCTATGTAAATGACACATCATAATCTTTGTACTATTAATGAACAATTTTTCTCATAATGTCGCTAACCAGCGAAAACGTTCAATACTGGAAACGAATAGCAATGCTAGAGATCTGAATTCAAATTGTCCCAATCGAAGCTACAAACTATTATACTATTGTGCCACTGCACATACAATGGGACTATTCGAATCGCTTCAAAATAACCATAAATTCAGTTTTTTCATAATAAATGACATTATCGACTGTTAAAAAAGTGATACTACTATTGCTCATGTCCTCAAGGATTTTATAAAAGTCAATTCCGAGATTTTCTATGCCTGCACTCCCGGCATTTCAGTCCGAATGAAAATCCCACTGCCTTGTTTGGGCCGAGACGCAGTTTCCGAAGAAAACCATCCGACTGCTCAAAAAGTAAATAAATAAAACCTGAAGCAAGCATTTCTACGTTAGACACGACAACCTCATTCACTAGTTCCACGGGGCACACACAAAGAGAATAGTTTACAGTGTTTACAGGAGCAAATTCCACAACAGATTACACGACCAACAAAGCTGGCTCGGCTGTAAAAAACTCTGGATTTGTCTAATACCACCATGGGCTCGATGCTCTTGATTTTTCTTTGTACGGGCCAGGAAAGTTCCTGAAGTATATTAGATATTATTGAAGGCGTTCTGATATTCCAAGTGCTCGGATGAAAAAAATATCTCAGCCAATCGAATAACACGTGCACTAAATTATGAGATACTTTATTTGAAAAATAAATTTGCTGCTTGATGGGATGGGTTAAATTTGCAAGGGACCATCTGGAAGCCTACGTACCTTAGACGACGAGGTCAAAGTCCCAAGGTCCTCTCGGAGGGTCCCTCACCTCACCACACTCAAGCGAACTTTTTCGTTGATGTCGAAGAAAATTAAACATTGTATAACATGCCTCAACATAAAAACTAATACGTTAAGCCTAATTTTTCAAGTGTCACTAAGAGCATCCATCAAGGATAAGGTCACACGTCGTAACTTTCTCTCCTTCTCCCTTATTCTCGTGAACGTCTATTCTCGGCTCATCACCACAAGTCTGACAACGAACGAGTGAACCGTATTGAAGTATTAGCCATTCCACGCATGCCACTTATGGCTGCCATGCCACTTAGCACTCATGCGACTAGGACCACTCACAGCAGCCACGCTCTTCATACCTCTCAATACTGCAGTCTGGCCACTCATACCACTCCCAGTTGTCACACCACCAATCGTGCCACTCCCAGTTGTCACATTACCACTCATGCTACTCACAGTAGCCACACCATCACTCACGTCACTCACAGTAGCCACATCATCACTCACGTCACTCACAGTAGCCGCACCACCACTCACGCCACTCAAGCAGCCACACCACCACTCACACCACTCACAGCAGCCGCACCCCCACTCATGCTACTCACAGTAGCCACACCATCACTCACGTCACTCACAGTAGCCACACACCCACTCACGCCACTCAAGCAGCCACACCACCGCTCACACCACTCACAGCAGCCACACCCCCACTCACACCGCTCACAGCAGCCACACCACCACTCACGACACTCACAGCAGCCACACCTCCACTCATGCCACTCACAGCAGCCACACCTCCACTCATGCCACTCACAGCAGCCATACCTCCACTCATGCCACTCACAGCAGCCACACCACCACTCACGACACTCACAGCATCCATACCTCCACTCATGCCACTCACAGCAGCCACACCACCACTCACGACACTCACAGCAGCCACACCTCCACTCATGCCACTCACAGCAGACACAACACTACTCACGCCACTCACAGAAGCCACACCACCACTCACGCCACTCAGAGCAGCGACACCACCATTCATGCCACTCACAGCAGCCACACCTCCACTCACGCCGCTCACAGCAGTCACACTTTCACTCACGCCACTCACAGAAGCCACACCACCACTCACAGCAGCCACACCACCACTCACAGCAGCCACACCACCACTCATGCCACTCAGAGCAGCGACACCACCATTCATACCAGTCACAACAGCCACACCACCACTCATGCCCCTCACAGCAACCGCACCACCACTCATGCCACTCACAGCAGCCACACCACCACTCACGTCACTCACAACAGCCACACAACCACTCACACCCCTCACAACAGCCACACCACCACTCACGCCCCTCACAACAGCCACACCACCACTCACGCCACTCACAGCAGCCACACCACCACTCACGCCACTCACAGTAGTCACTGTTGGACGCGATGGGGATGCAGAAGACCGGGGCGAGGGTGAGCACGGAGCCGGTGGGGAAGGCGATCGCGCGCTTCTGACGAGAGTGGCGCGCGTCTGCAGGAGACGAGGTTTTGCGAAGAACATTTACGCTTCTTTCCAGTCTAGTTCCTTATTTTTGGCTACTGCAACTTTAATTGTAAACACTACAGTAGGAACAGCAGTTATCAATGAATTACAAGCGAAATTTTTTCTTTTCAACATGGGATCAAATAGTTTTTTACTGATAAATGTACAGACGAATTGATGTAATCATATACGCAGTCGGAAAATATATTGAGATGCATATGCTTGAAACTAACCTATTGAGACGTGCACTGAAAATGTTCGTTCTCCAAAAGCTTGAAAACTAAAATTTTCAGATGGAAGAAACGTCATAAACTGTAATTTACACGTGAATGTCTGAGCAATTTAACGAACAGAGTGTACAACTGGACTTAAAAGAATGTTCAAACATACGTTAACCATGTTACTGACACTTCGTCTTCCAGAGCACAACTCACGGACATTTTTCTCCACCCCTTTACACATCCCTCTCCTGTGCGTGCTCTTTCTTCCACATGAGCCCCTCTAATAATAAATTAATACATAACCCCCACCAACAATAAACGCATTACATCTTCTGAAACATACTTCCCCTCAACACTCAATGCGTGCGCTCCGTCACTAAACTCATATTCCCTCCAACTCAAATTCCCTCCACACTCTCAATGTAAACCTTCCTTCCCAAACTCACACTCCCTCTAAGGTACATCGCACTTCTCATGCACAAGCCCTCTCAACACCCGTTTAAGAACATATTCTTCTTGAGGTATATTACTCTTCCCGAGCACACCCTCTCAATGCACGCATTCTACCCAAACGGTGCCCTGCTCTGCCTAGCCACGACGCCCGAGCACGTCACACGAGCCTCACCAGCATCGCTGAAATCGACTGCTCTCTTGGCCCGCTTCCTGGCGCTGGCTGCGGCCTGCGTCCTGGCGTGGTAGGCGTGCCAGCTCTCGGACACCGCCACCACGGTCGTCAGGCCCACCAACAGCAGGACTGACAGCTTCACCCCCTGGATCCACATCACAACTGTCTGTTTCGGCGCTCTACTCAATGAAAAATGACCTGAAAATTGAAATGATAGTGAATTAATTTTGGTAAACACTGAAAGACTTTTAATCTTTTGAATCCAGCGTTTCTCATGTAGAAACAGATTTTTTGCTATAGATGTAGAAGATTAAAATTGTAGTTTGGTGCAGGAATAAAACTATCATTGATTAAAGTCGAAGTTACCGGCTGGAGCAAATTTAGCTACAGGCTGGGAAATGTGTACTAGGCGTGGCCATACCCCCGAATTCTGTGCACGAAGAATGGCGTTAATAATTGGATCTCGCAAATAACTGTTTACATAATGGGAAACTAAGGGTGGGAAGAGTTAAAGTGTTCATTAAAAAATGATTGTTACGTATTACCCAAGCCTCAAAGCTGAGATAACATATCCAATCTACTTCAGAAATTCAAGTTCTTTTAATTAAGAAAATTTTATTGAGTTCAAACAACACACAAGAAAGGCTACCTCATTTTACCGTCAAGCAACGCATGGTTTATTATTTTTCGTTGGCAGCTCATTGTAGTCTCCAGAGGACGACGTAAAATGTGTGCTGCCGAAGAGTTATAAAAATACTGAGCGCATTACTTGATTGGGTCTACAGCGAGATGGGAGAACTAGCGTGACAGACGCATCATTTGAGGTAGCTGATGTCAACACAAGGAGCCTTTATGGTACATTGTTATACTATATGTTTTGATCTGCGTTTCACCAGATATCATTCATTATATTATTTCAGTTTTCATTCATTTAAAAATATATGTTAATTATGACAGAGATTGAATTCGATGTCGCAGCTTTTAGTTTCCTTGAGAGACGCGAGGCTCAGCGTCAATATAAAAAGCAAATACAACTTTTTTTCTCTCTCTCACTCACCCCCATGGCCTGTTAGGTGAGTGCACCACTTTTCAAACGTATAAGATCAACATCCCGAACGAAATTATTAGTAAAGTTTGAGCTTGATTATCTTACATCAGTTGACTCATTCTTTACTTTTTGTTTCTGTTCTCAATAGTCTACTCTATATAGTTAAAGATGTTTCACAAGCTTGAAGGAGATAGCCACATACATCCCTACATTTTCATATGGGAAAATATATCATAAAAACGGCATAAATTTAAGTTAAGCTTCAAAATCATAAGGAGATGAAGCAAAATTTATAAAATAAGAAGAATAATTGCCCCTGCAAACAGATCTAGCATTCTTGCCATTACGCAGTACTTTCAGGCAATTATCTCGAGAATACTTTTAAAAGCGAGCCAGATATCATGGTAAATATCCATAATTGGACAGTAATTTATAGAATGCAGATAATATGAAGTTCATTTCTCATTTTCATCGTATTTTGAGAGCACATCCTTTACCTCAGTACAGGCTGATCACAGTAGAGGCTCTGAACTCATTTTTTAATTCAGAAATCGACTTCAGTATTCTCATTTAATTTTTGCGAGCCAAAACACGACCACACACATATGTGAATAGCCACGAAAGACACTTGAATACGGCAAAGTGATGAGCTGCTGCGCGAGAATGCATGGTGTGAAATATTTTCACAGCAGCTAAAAAGTTCGCCTAATCTGAAAAATGGGGGGTTAGATGTAGAAATTTACTGATAGTGCTTGTGACACGTTGTTTAAGTGGTTTTGACTCTTATCATGTTCCTGCTCATTTTTTCCCAGACTACGATTTATTGAATCGGATTATTTGTGGTATTATTTACATTTTACCATTAAATGCGTTAAACTGCAATTTAAATGTTGTAAATAAATTGTACGAGCTCCTTTAAACAGTAATACCTTTGCCTGTTAGAATTTGAATTATCTGAAAATTATTTGCCACGTGAAAGGGGAATTTGCATTTTCTCCCAAGCTAGTGTTAGAAGCAAAGTTTTCCATGTTTTCTTACCTAACCACCGAAAAAAGTGCATAATTTTGTCTCATGTTATAACTGAAAGTAAAGTGGAAGGGGATTTGCAAAGCAACAAGCAAGCCCAACGAAATTATTAGTTGTATAAGTATGATAGGCCACAAGTTAATCGAAGTGTCAGGTTTTTAATGCTGGTGAGACAAAATGAATACATGCAATTGCAAACGGTTTCAAACAAACCCTAATTCTGTACCAAGAAAGCTTTATACCCCTGAGGGGTACATTGAATGTTATTTTTTACGCAGAAATTTAGCGAAAAATAAAATTAATCCCGTACAACTTTTTGCTGAAGATTAACCAGGGCATTCACCGAGTAGCAGTTTCGAAATGAGGTTTAGAAGTGCTCTTCCATCTCTCGGACATACCTGATAAATCGATACATTAACCCTCGTGGATCGCACCTACTACTGCCCTCAGAAGGATGCTGTCTAGTCTGTCATGGCTGATTACGATGTGAGGAGTCTGTATTTCATTCAATAAGGCGTTACCACGACTGTGACCTCAGACAGCTGCTGAGATATGCTTGAGTGCTCACTATCAAAGTTTAATTCCTTATCGACCATGATGTAATCGATCTATAGTTCCAACAAAATAATGCCACATTTTAAATCTCCCAACCTTCATTCGAAATCCTGTGCGACATGTTCACAGGTTATCAATTGTCTCATGACGAGCTGTTCTTAAGTGGCCTCACCTTTACGAAATTTAGCCCATGTGACGTTTTCTGAAGGGGTGCCTCAAATCACAGGTGTACCAACACGGGCAAACGATTTTATATCAAAATCAAAAGCTAAACGTTAACAATAACTCATGAAATTTACGTGGTTCCAGAAGACATGATTGATGAGACCATCGAGAACTTTCGGAGACTTCAATACTGAATCGACATTCATTTTCGTCATTTAATTGATTGATGTAAGTTTCAATACCTTTCAAAATGAGATTGTATTTAATGCTTTTTACAGTGGCGTTAATTTTTTTATGAGCAATTATTGTTTTTTATCTACCTGTAAAATCACTGCGTCCTTTCCCTAAGCTCTTAATAGCTAATTATTAGAAAATTTTTTACAGGAAATAAACACTTTTCACTAATCGTATCCGCATGCATTACAGCAATGAAAATTTCCAAATTTTGCCTTACATTATTACCAATAGTATAATGGTGAATTTGCCCTCTGCTTACACTGAAATTAGGATTTTGAAATATACCCTGCTATATTACTGATAGCAGAGAGCACGGTAACAACTGAGCAAAGAAGCAAGCAACCCAAAGTTATGCTAAAAGTTTCAAGCGTTACCAGATTTACAAAACCACCCATGACGCTTTGGGTCAGACTTTTTATATGACATTTTTCCCCTGAATATTAGTTGATGTTTATGCTTTTTTCGCGGGAGCAAAATAACCTAACAGCACCCACAGCAATAATTTACCCAATAATAAATTAATTTCGAAAATAGCCTTTTCTAAACTTGCCCAGGAGACATACGGAAATATTTCTCACAAGAAGAGTATTTATAACAGACCGTAAAGACAAAACCGCTTGTGAGATTAATTTCATAATTTTATCGAGAAAACATAAATTTTTCTCCAGAGTTAGAGGAAGATTTTTTATCTGCTGAACAAAATGGAAGTTCAAATATTCTTCGTATGTTATGGCTACTAGTAGGGACTTCAACTTCCTTACATATCATTCATGACAGCAGTGTTGAATTTTACATTGTGTGATTTCTAAAAGTACAGCGTGGTCGGTGACTTGCAAGCAAACAATCAAGCACACAAGCATACCAAGATACAAGATTACCAGGATTTTATGTGCTCACAGATGTATTGTCATTCTAATAAACAATGTTATGTGTATTAAATGATCGTAGTACTAGTATGCTATTGAACATAGGTGCCGCATCCTGAAAGAGCTATCGGTATGTGTGAGAATAGAACTCTTTTCTTCCTGCTTGCTGAACGATTCCGAGAGCAGGATAGGAACTCCAAAGGAATAGATACTCCAACTGAGGTAAAATGCTACGTTATGTTTCTCAATTTTTTACACCAACAAATCAAAATCATAGTTCCTGTGGAGTTTACTCATTCCGGACATATTTCGCAACAACAGGTCAAGTAATTTGATTAACGACGGAAAACTTCATTAAATTCCGACTGAACCCTGTACCAAAATATATATATATATATATAACTCAACCCAAGCTTACTAGCTACAAAACTTTATCACAGTAAAAAAATCAACACCCAATAAATGATGAACCTGAGGTTACTTGCCGATTTTCCCTATTTACCTGAAGAAAACATGCACAAAACAGGCAAATCAAGGGAAAATGTCAAATCATTTCCACGAAAACGAGACAAGCCAGAAAATCCAAGCGAAGGAGAAATATCTTGATTTGCGCCGATCGAATTAACGACTACACGAACGCCTAACTAATGAAAAGGGATGAATACATTGTGAGAAACGAACACACAGAAACGGAAACAGGCAAGAATCTCTACAAAAATAAATATTTTGAGCAATCACCACTATCCACAATTATGAAACTCTGAGATTGTATAAGAAATATATCGATAACCAAGACGAAAATATTACCTATCCGCCGTGACATAGCTGATACGCGAGAACTGAAAGAAATGCGCTGACGTACCTGATCTCAGTCGCAGCACAGATGCGCACA
The DNA here is from genome assembly GCA_030386875.1 of Morinoia aosen. Classification (NCBI taxonomy): domain Eukaryota; kingdom Metazoa; phylum Arthropoda; class Malacostraca; order Amphipoda; family Talitridae; genus Morinoia; species Morinoia aosen. The sequence continues at coordinate 29,227,251 of CM059557.1, read as the reverse complement.
CTACTGCGGTTCTCGAGGAACTGACTGTGGGTGCTTACGCACCGCATGAATGACCTAAAATTATGATTCTGAACGACCATGTAAACTGCAGTTGTGAATCAGCGTGAAATCAGTGGACCTTAGCTTGAATACAGCAGGGAATGAGTGTTCTTTAGGAGATACAGCAGAGGTTCTGTCAGAGCAGAGGCTTTCATCCTCAAGAAGTGCAAAAGGGACAGCCGCAGGCAATCTTTTGCTGACAGTACGGTGATGAGTTAATTTCTTAACAGAGTGGAATTTCCTTCTTAAGATGAGGTAAGCCTTCAAGCAGATCTCTAGTTACCAAATTAAAAACTTGACTAGAATAATGTCAAAAAATTCGTTTTTTTTTATGGAAAACAACGCCAAATGCTCATAAAATCTTACAAAAAATTATTCATTGCTTAACATAACAACATTTCAGCAATTAAGTTATTAGAGATATAATTAAATGCAAACTCATTGAATACAAGAGTTTCTCTACAGTCTGCACCCTCTCCTGCATGCCATCTCCGTTTTCTAATCACAAGAGTGTCGCTGTCGTCGGCATATGGTTCTCACAGTTATAGGGAACTGAACCTGGAATCTCGTGCTGGTCCAATGCCTTGTACTCGCGTCAAGGAGAGAGGATCCTGATGTGCGTTAAAGCGGCAACTATGACATGGAATGAGCTAAAACTGAACTTCTCACATCAAAAATTATTTGCACGAGATAACCTAGTTAATACGAACAAATTAACGAATCCCCTTGAGCAAAGAGATGGTTCTAGTTCTCTTCAAAAACAACGGCCAGATGAATCACCATCTGAAGAGCAGTGAAAGAATTCTTAACTCGATCGTTAAGCCCTTCGTTCCGAACAGATTAAGTCGCCTTGTGCGTGGCAGATCGTCGTTGTACACGTACAGCGCCATCTAGCCAGATCGGACAGTCGTCTCGTACTCTACATCTGCCTGCCAGAACACGAGTGTTACCTAAAGCAAACTCACCACAGCAGTGGAAAAGATAATAAAGTAATGGAGTACTGAGTCCTCTCGATTAAAAATCCCTAATTGAGAGGACTCAGGAGGAATAAATTCCTAAGCTCCAACTAACCAACTAATTTGTCCTATAACAAGTCTGTAACATGGCTCTGATGTCACAACTCTCATATGGAATACAAGGACCAAAACAACGTGATGAGCACACACAGGTATAGTTTTAAAACGACAGTTTTGGAAAACTTCCCCACAAATTCCTTGCTTAAATTTACTCTTTTTTCACAGTCGAAAGAAAGGAACGCCTGCAAGCTCAGCACTAAATTCTGAGACACTAGAGTTGCATTTCTCAATGATGCATGAAAACTACAGTTTCATGTCTCATCATATCTTATGGGTTCTAATGTACTGCAGCATCATGAGTAAATTAGATTAGAGAAGTTGTTTCAAGCCTCCCTAAACACAACTGGTCCACAATACGACGTTTCAAATATAGGGAGGATACTGGCACCATTTAGTGTCTCGTCTAGGGAAAGAAAAAAGAAAAAAGAAAGCCCGTTTATTTACAAGTTTCCACATGAGATACTAACCAACATATTGGCTTTTAAAAATTTCTTAATATAAGACGTCCTAAAACAAAAGTCCCATACGAGGAGTACTAACTGACAAACTATCCGAAGTGTACAAATAGATATAACATACGAGCCATAATAATAGACAAACTATACGAGGTGTACTAGTAGACAAACTATCAGAGGTGTACAAATAGATAGACCATACGAGGCGTACTAATAGACAAACCATACGTGGTGGGCTAATTGTCAAACTCTTTTAGGGGATAGTTGAATAAAAATGAAAAATATCATCTCTTGGATATTTTATATTCCAAGAGATGGCTGACAACTCATGAATAATTCAAATACTACTAAAGAATTCGTTGGAACTCTAAAGTTATTAGTTAAATCGAAATAAGAAAAAGACAAAAAACGCTATACAGGAGCAGATTGAAATACCATCGTAAATGACAATCAAGTATTGAGAAAAAGTTAGTCACAAAGTAATTTTTAAAGATCATCGCACAACACAGCGCGCACATCTAGAAATGCGTAAACAAACTTACACGCATAAATTAAACTCTTGGCCTGTTCAGCATTCGGACATAGGGGTAATTTTTTCACGAGCGCTTTATTTCATTTGTCTGTTTATACTTTTAATTTCTTCCACTCTCTGTTTTGCCCTTCGGGGCCGTGATAGGTTGATTTATAAATCATTAAGCAAGTGTAATCAATTTATTTACTTCCAGAATTTGGTTCAGTGTTAACTGATCGCAGAACTTTAGGCAAAATGTAATGTGTCTTGAGGTTTTACTTGTACGTAAAAAATACAAAATGAAACAAATACATGCATATGTGTGCATATATATGTGTAAACGTGTACATGTGCACACAGATACATAGACATTCATATTTGCGTGCGCACACATATACACACATGCACACACTTACACACACATATTCATATATATATACGTATTGAAAATGAATATGAGAAAAATACAAATAAACATTAACAACAATCTTCCTTTTGCTACATCTAATATGACAGCCAAGCTCTGAGTAATCGTAAGAAATAACCTCAGGAAAAATAAGGAATAGGAAAAAAGACTTCGAAAAACGAATATATGAAATGGTTTTTAATTTCCCAAAAGAAATTTTAAGAAAACTCAAGTTACCGTTATGGAACAACAACAAAAAAAACATATTTCATATCCTCTCGGTATTCTCTGCAACATCATGCGGACATGGGTACATGGGATAAAATGGAGAGAGAGTGTAAGCCGGGTATCACTCATGATTAGCAAATATCCACAAAATCTTCGCAGAAATGAGTAAACAAACAAACATATCCTCAACATCAAAATTCACAGCTTGCTCAACATACGGACAGAAAGAAAATTTTACCACGATTCATATGCTCAAATTGCACTTTATTTCACTAATTGTATTTATCATTTTTCCGATTCACAGAAACGCCCTCTGGGGAAGTGATAGATCTATTTTTGAATCATTTATTTCGCTGGTGCAATAAAATTAATCAACCGGATGATTTTCGCGTGAAGAAATGAAGTAGAAACATGTATATCTATTTATGTAGATATACATACACCTATATACGTACACACATATATTAATATATACACTTATTGAAAATGAATACAAGAAAAAAATAAATGTACATAAAATAAAAATATAAAAAACAACCTACCATCTAATACATCGAAAATTACAGTCGAGCTCACTGTAATCGTAAGAAATTATTGGGAAAAGATACCTATAAGGAGAGAAGACTTCGAAAAACGTATAAATGAACTGGTTTTCAATTTCTGCATAGAAATATTTAAGAAAACTCAGGTTACAGTCAAGAAACAACACAACTCTTCAGCATTATACGGACATGTGTACATGGGATAAAACGGAGTAACATTGTGGCCGGATATCACATCTGAGAGGCGAATATATACAAAATTTGGCACGTATAGGTAGATTAAACAATGGTCCACAGTGATAATTTTAATTACGGAAATTTAGAGTTTTTTCGATCCGAAAGTTCAGTCCTAGTGTGCGCTGAACGCACGGAAAAAAACACAAAAAAATAAAGAAAATGCTCAACTACCCCCTCCCCCCAGCTCAGCCGAAATCGATTGAAAACATCTTCGAGAATGATTTTGAAATAGTGAGACAATGTTAGCCAAAATTTAATCTATTAAAAACATAGCACAACCCTCACACCTATTAACCTGTATATTGGTGTACACACAAAATGTATTTCAGAGTATGTTTGTCATACGGACGTTAAATATAAAAGAGAAAAATAACAAAATAAAGATGATGAAATACTCCTAATTATGGAAAAAACGTTCATTCCGCTGCATTGAACCTGCATTACAGTCGACAGAAATAAGTAAGATCAATATTAGAATGGCTTAGCACACGTAAAATGAAATAATTTCTGATTTCCTAGCAGAAATTTCAGGAAAATTAAAATTCCAGGTAAATGGGAAATTCACGCCGAAACGCTGCAGGCTCTATGACAGAGATGCGAAATGACGTGACATATTTACTCTAAATTCTTTTACAGTTTTAGAGTTTTTGATATGCTGAAGAAGCTTGTTCCACAAAAAAAGCTCCAGAAACTGAGAGAGCTTTTTGTCCCACGTTAGATGAACGGTAACTGACCAAGACATCATTCCTCCGATTTGGTTTTTTGTTTGGGATCTTAGATGGTAAAAATTTTACCACATCTGCATTACTCTGAGGGAGGTACAGAGAGGAGAACACGGGGAACGGGGAATCTATTAACAAGATTTTTTCCCACACAAACACATGACTTCCTGTGCACAGAAACCAAAAAGTTAAGAAAGATGTTGATGAAACAATACAAGAGTTGAAAAATAAAATTCGAGGTTTTGAAAAAAAAGATTGCAGTGAACTGAAAAAAATTATCCGTAACGAAACAAAAGCCTATTCTATTTCAGCAGAAGTTAGGCCTGCCTAACTTTCATTGTGGGTCCTCCCATCTTCTCCCTGGGAGCATTAATTCCAAGAGAAACAATAGTTGTTGCAGCATCATGTCCCATTGGTTCAGGGAAAGTACAGTTAAGTTTCTATCTAAATTTTATTCAACTGCTTTTGACACCAAATCCTCAATATTCAAGTCGTTAATGTGAAAGTAGCAATTTTTCAATTTAAAATCAATCTCTAGAAACCCCAACTTCTTGTTCTTCACAAGATCTACTTTTACATGCAAGAAGGACTTCAACTTGGACAGCCGTTCATTTAGAGAGTCGGCAGAACGAGATCTTGGGAAGATATGTCCTATGTGGGCTCATTAAATTCACGAGGAAAGTACTTTGCAGTCGACTACTGAAAGACAGCAGCACACGCGCTAATTCAACGGCGAAAACGCGTACCGGAATCAGACGTGAGAAAGGAACAACGCTGTGCCTGCGCACATCGCACGCGAGCGGCGCTGCACGCACGTGACGGTGGCGTGGGTCGCAGCGCAGGATGAAGTTGACGCGTGACGTTGGCAGCACAGTATTGTAGCAGAGTATTTTGCCTCGGAATCAGAAAGTGAGGGAAGGTTTCAGTGTCAGATTACACAAATTTCTCACGAGATGAGTGCTCCAGTATATTTGGCTGATGAAATGTGGCTTGGGCAAACCGCAAACAGGCGAACAATCAGGCTGGAATAATGTATGACTGGTCTCGTAACATAATTTCGTTTTTAAAAAATAATTTTATGTTCTATGCTCATGACTGTATTGATCGCTCCTCCAGTCACTTTGTACGCAAAAACTAATAGCCAGAGTAACAATGTTGATATTGATCGATCAACAGACTATTAACAATGCTACAATTGGACAATCAAACTTCATCGATGCATGTTATAAATAAGGCTTTATGTTTTTACCTACAAGTTAGTACACTAAATGAATTAATCAAATCGTCATATCGGAAAATTAGATAACACCGATATGTACGCAGTTTTAACGACGGATAGATTTAAAATCATTTGTTGATCGTAGCTTTGATCACTCATAACTGCATTACTTGGACTCTTACACCATTTTAGAAACTGCGAGGGCTTGAGAAATTTTCACTTTCCCAAGTTGAATGTACTAAAAAAATTCAGGGCCCAAGTTAAGTTATTATTTTCAGCCATACCTCACGCTCTACCAGTTATTAGATAAAGTATCAAGGTTGATTTAATTATGCAACGAGTCACTCGTTAATCTTCCTGAAAATTTTGGTTTTGTTCTAGAATAACTATTTTCTCATTCATTCTCCGTTTCCGCACTCCAATTCCATATGTTTTTATATCATTGGAGTTAAATAAGATTTTCCACTCTTCAAGTACTCCTTGAGCCAGTCGTGCAAACTGCAGCGAAAAAAATGAAACGGATCAGAATCTCCAACGCAAGTTGGATGTGTCGTATTTCAATGTGAGGTGCTAGACCCAGGTATTAAATGCTGGCATTTTGTTCAATAGTGCTGCATGCTGACGCAGTGTCTTGAAGTCACATTCCTATGTGGCTGTTCAAATCTCAACGCCTGCTAGTGCTGTGAAGTTCTTTTTGTTGCTGACTTTGATTCAACTGCAGTCATACCGTCTCTTATAAGCTCGTAGCGAATAGTGATGTGATGTTCAAGCCAAGTGGAGCAGAAAATTAGCCGGAATTATGAAAAAACTTTGTTGGAAACTTGAACACAGTCATCAGTATCTTGGGCATTAGAATTCTTTAGCTTGGGGTGCTGCTGCAGTAACATAAGTATGAATTTAAAGCATTAGTCTCTAAACTATGGCTTTCTGGTCAAATCTGGCCCGCCTGAGTGATCAATCCGGCCCGCGAAAGATAATGGCACGTACTTACAGCGCGTTCTCGGCGACTACTAGAAATTAAATTAGATAAAGGCAGGAAAATTAAAACGGTTTTGGCTCTTAAAATTGAAACTTACTGGAGTAATAAGTATGACCCTTTCGCTGGAAAGTTTGGAGACCCCTGATTTGAAGGATACTCAGAGCAAATAATTGAAATACCAGATAAGATAATAGAAAAAATTAAGTACCAAGCCTGTCCCCAATAATTAAGCAACTTGGTTGCTGAGGCCACGATTTTCAGGAAGATTTAAGTATGAAGTAAATTTTTCTCTTAAAAAGTCATGCGGTTCGTGCTTTTCGGTAGTAATTTACTACTTTTGACTGGATAATAAATTAGCTTAAGACTCCCTAACCACAACCAAAGTGTTCCAAAGAGAGGTAGGAGAAAGACACCATTCAATATCGAGTTGAGGAAACGTGGAATTTATGCAACAGGGGTGTTCCCACACAAGAGCCTCTGCGCATTGAAAAATCAAGTTATAAAAAAAGATAAAGTTGATGAAGAGAGCAGTAAGTGCTGAAAAATAGAACAGTAGAAGACAGAGAACTACGTGTGTAACCAAACAAATGATATAATTTATTTTCAACAAAAAAGAGGCTTATTCAACCTTTCGCTCGAGACTTCACATCTCCTCCCAGGGAACGTGAATTACCACGGATACAACAGATGCATCATCCTGAGGAGGTTATTACAGCTTACGATGCTTCTCGTGTAAGAGGCTCTCTGCAGCAACAGGGCAGCATAGGAAATCACATTTTTGAGCCCCTTACCGTAGGGTTTGAGCAATGAAACTCCAGCGTTCATTTTATAAATTGATTTGTTGCCTCGCTTCGCTAGTCATGCGTAAATAAAGGCTTTCAGGCCTCTCATTGTTCAAGTTGGACTGGTTTTATTCCGTTAAATGTACTTCATCTTTCCGCTTTGATTTCATTTGTTCCAGTCTTGACTCGGCCATTATGTTAAGTGCTATCTGAAATCTGTTCTTTGATGGTTTTCAATTTTCTTGAGTTTCCTCAGGGCTTGATTCAAACTGCCCTCATCGACAGGCGATATAAATTCGTGCCAAATTTTTTTTATTAATCTTGGGAGTGAAAGTTGTGGCGGGATTTCCATAGCACATTACAAACAACGTGAAGGTAGATAAAAGAAGACAATCAAGTGTGCGCTTGATTAGCAACGGGATATTTATTAATATTCCCCCACCGACAGAAGCAAAGGTGCTGTACACGGAACGAATAGATAATAACGTGTTCACTATAACACTCGATCTTAGGCAATGCCTCCTACATCTCGAGCCCTGCACATAAATATCTTGACAAAACAGGAGTAGTCGCAGATTTCGCACCATTTGAGATGAATCTAACAGACGAAGTTAAGTTAGTTCCATTGCATCGTTGATCTCCCATGCAACGGAGCAGACCAGGCGATAGAAAATCTCAGGGGATTTTCAAAGACAGTTTTTCTGTTGAATGAGAACAAAAATTTAGTTTCATCTTTCAGATTAGATTAGATTATATGTCAGTTTAAGCCTCCCAAACCGTAAAAATAAGAGCGTTCCAAAGAGAGGAAGGAGGAAGGCACTATTTAGATGGAGGTAAGGGAACGCGGATTCTACTCAGAAGGAGCATAGAAACTGTCAGTTGAGAAAGAAGTTCATGAAACGAGATAACAGTTGAAGAAAGAAGTAATAGGTGCTGAAAAACAGGACAGCAGTGAACTGAGAAAAGGTGGTTCTCACATAACAACAAAAAAAAACATTTTATTTCAACAAAAAGAAGGCCTACCTAACTCTAGCTCGGGCCCTCACACATTTTCCCCTGAGAGTGTTAATTCTCATAGATACAATAGTTGTATGGCCTTGAGGGGCTTCTACCTATCAGGTTAGTTCAAAAGTAATGTGCGGTTTAAAGGTCTTGGGTAAAAATAAATAGGCCAATAACTATCTAAATACTTGTTCATAAATATACTCTCCACTTCTTTGAATGACCTCGTTCCACCTATCAACAAGCTTATAAATGCCTCACTTGTAATATTCTGCAGGTTCAAAATTGAAATACAAATCAACTCGTTTTAAATATCTTCTCGTATTGTTTACCACCAAAATGGTGCTGAAGTCCTCGGAACAAACGGAATTCAGATGTAGGTTGTATGGGCCATGTCTGTCTCAAAATTTCCCTAGTGGCAAAAGTAGGATTCTCGGACACAAAAACATTTGAATGATCTGAATCAATTGCTCTTGGACGACTTTTCTTTAGCTCAACTTTTAAAGTGAAATTACCACTTCGAAAACCAGAGAAACATTTTCAGAAACTTCTTACATTCACTACATCATCCCCATTTGTGTTCTCAATAGATTTTGCTGCCCCACTTGCAATAACACTTTTATGAAACTAGTAAAGTAGAATATTTCTTACGTAATCTTTAGATGAGACATACATGGATGCCAATATTTGCTAAAAATATGAAGGTAACAGAAATAACCTGAAAGGTAATCGTTTAGTTTAGTCACAGAAATACATCACACTCATAACAGAATGTAAATAATTAACAATTCCATTTGTCATGTAAACATCCTTTCTAAAAATAGGACTTTCATTTTACATCAATCTGATATTTCCGAAACGGCAGAAAAAAAACATGGTCAAGTTTGTTTGGTCCTGATGTTAGCACGTGCTTTTAGATGCATATCTCGCGTTGACATATCTCGCGTTCACATTCGAGTCCCGGCGCTGGTGGCGATTTTCTCTGTTGGGTATAGGGGAAAAATTCCAAGCACAATACCCCACTCTACCCAGGTGTCTGAAATGGGTACCGGTCTTGACCGGGGGAAAGCGTAATGGCGTCCTGGCGTTAGTTATAAGGCATTTGAAAATCCAATGTACAAGGTGATATGTATCAGGCTTGAAATTGGAAATAAAGCATCCGTAGATGCCTTTATTATTATTATTATTATTAAACAATTCGAACCAAAGTAATACTGTAATCACTTATTTTCATGCAGGGTCAGGAACTTGATTGTTGATGATCTTTTATAACACGAGATAATAAAATATCGTCAGTTCCAAAAGTCTACCTCACTTCAACAAACTAACACTCAGAAAAATTCTGCAAATTGGACAGTATGATATTGAAATCTACCTGGGTATTAATTTCGTTTTCAAAAATTCGTCCCGATCCGCATCACAACTGAGATTATCTCACCAAATCGAAATAAATAAAAAACATAATATATCAGCTCAACAAGTGCATGTTAAAAATCGATACATCTGTATATTATGTAGAAAATTTTCATTTACTCACGCACAATATTACAGATTGTCTAATAAAAACAATAAGGAAGAACGCATAGATTGATCATTATAGGAGCTGGCGTGAGTATGAAAGAGGCATTGGCTTAGGCTCGGCTTTCATATCTTCGGGCCCGTTACTAGACTTGACTGTGCTCGTCGTGTCGTGAGACTAGCGAACTTGCCTCCGTCCAGGCAGACCCTGGTTCGAGTCCCGGCGCTGGTGGCGATTTTCTCTGTTGGGTATAGGGGAAAAATTCCAAGCACAATACCCCACTCTACCCAGGTGTCTGAAATGGGTACCGGTCTTGACCGGGGGAAAGCGTAATGGCGTCCTGGCGTTAGTTATAAGGCATTTGAAAATCCAATGTATAAGGTGATATGTATCAGGCTTGAAATTGGAAATAAAGCATCCGTAGATGCCTTCATTGACAAAAGCAATGACGTCACACTACTAGTCGTTACAACGGTGCCAGCTCAAAAAAGTCGAATGGAAGTAAATGAGGCTCTCTATACTTTGCATCAGAACTCCTGTGATATTGTGAGTGAGTGGTTAAAAATTTAGAAGTGGTTTGCTACAATGTGTGGAGTTCTAATTTATTTTTTATTGAGCCTATTTGCTGTCTCCTACATAATTTAGATGCGTATTGTACAAAAAAATCGTAGTTAGAGCGATACAGGGCTTAAGATCAGGGTAGCTGCCCAGATACACCCCAATGACAGCATCAAATTTTTTGCCTTTTTCAGTTGGTTTGCTTAACTGTACTAAACTTCTGTTGTAACAGATTTACCTAATTTATAACATGAGCACTGGTATGAGTTAGAACCGATTCCATACTTCACACCAGAGTGTCAATTAAATTTTTGGGTGCTTAAGAAAAAACGCTGCACCGGCATAGAGAACGCACTTTCTCATCTCTACTCTTTGACTTGTTAGACAAGTTTAATGCACTTCTTCAACAGTTTGCAGAATCTTCGATCGAGCTGTACTAACTAGCTGACGTATGTTGGAGCCTTGAAAGGAGGAAACATGTGATTGAGAGGGACAGGAAGTTTGAGAATGTTTCTGTTGTTCAGTGAATGGAGACTTGAGCAAAGGTCGAACAGTGTGCGCAGTAGTCTTGCTGGACATTTTCGTGCAAAGTACGGAATCGGTCGTAATGCATCGATTCAGCATGCCTCCAGTGGAAATTCAATCTAAGATTTGCACCATTAAGTTTGATCAAAAATAATGTTGACTTGTCAAAAAAAAACTTTAGATTTACTTTCCCCAATTATCAAACTTTATGGGCTGAAAAATAAATTTTTGATGAAAGTTCGAATTGCATAAATTTTATTGAGGCACCCTGCAAAATGTACTTTGTGCTTAGTGAGCAACAGATTCATTCCATGCTCTGGTGGCAGCTACCAAGGTTCCTAATTTTTGACCCCCGTCTAGGTGTTGTTCACACCTAAGAATTGAATAAAGACCCCAGATTAAGGTTTAAACAGAGATGGCAGTGTGGTGAAATACATGTAAAAATTTCACTGTATCTTAATGGATGCATGTTTTTAAAAAAGAGAAACGAAGAAGCCACAGAGCCTGAGTTGATAAAGTTCTGTTTACTCACTTCAACACCAAAAGTGCGTAATGATATAATCACATAATTCCTATTAGAACTATTTAAATTTTCAACGATATTCTAGTATTGTAGCTTTGTTGTGAACGATATTTGATGCACTTTCGTCTCATTTCTCCATAATCCTTCAGATTTTTGTATATTTAAAATAGACTGGGTTTTACGCATGCATGTATTTGGCATGTATCTCATGTGACAACTTGGAAATAAACATTTTTCTTTCTTTCTTTCTTTACGATCGCGAGTGAAGCTGATAATCGCCATGTATTGAAATTGATCATTCATAGTCTTAGCTTCAGGTCTCACTATCTACAGTGTTACGACAGAGCTTCGTTGGAGACGAAAGAAGTTGAAAAAAAGTATTTATTACGCAAACACATTACAGTTTGAGTCGCGACGTTGAACTCGTATAATATTTGCGCACACGATGAGCTCTTGCGGTAAAATCTGCAATCGTTCCATGATTTAGAAAAAACTCAGCAAGCTCGCATATTTGAGTAGGTCTCAAAGCTGACAGAAATCAATTTAGGGGAGATCATCCGAGGCAGTTGTTGGGCCGATGGGCCAGGGTTTTTTTGTTGAAGAAGGATTCTTAGGTGATGGATTATTGTGCCTACAAATTTTACGGGGCTACGGGCATTAGATCCCCTCCTAGGGGAGTGAAAGGAGATCAAAAATCATGAATTTTTGACCTTATATAAGAATAAAATTAAAAAAAGAAAAATCTGGCATTTTTAGTTCGTTAGCAATGCTTCAAGGATTCCAAAACTGTCTTTGGTTTTGTTTTAGCATAAAAACTCATTAACTTGAACTTGAAATTGAGGGCCGACAGCGTCGGGGACTTAGTAACGGCCTACAATTCCCTCCAGACTTCAACTCATTTGAAATACCCTCAAAAATGAACTGAAAAACTAATATTTCCAATTTTTCCAAAAAACTAAGCCCAAAATCAAAAAAATTAATAGGACAAATGTGTTTTTTTAGAAATTACACGTTTAAATTTCAGAAGAATCATACCACAAATAACAAATTCACCATTTTTCAATACATGAATTTTTTTTCAATTTACAATTCAGGGTGTATGAAATTGTGCATGAAGATAATCGGAAAAAACATCAAAACAGTATTCAATTACAATTATTCTCCATTATATCACACTTCAACAAAACATTTCGTTTTTGGCATGTACTGAAAACCACTCATTTTCAATATTCAAAAGAATAGAAGTCAGTCAGTTTTTACGCTAGGAAAAAAACAAAGACACTTTCAGAATCCTTGGTACATTTATAACAACCTAAAGCTCTTCGATTTCCCAACTTGTAGATTTTTTTTTTATAATGCTTCAAAGCCAAAAAATTTTCTTTCCTTTTAGTTAACGATCCAATATCGCATATACAAAGAAAGCGATAACGAAAATGGAAAATTCAAGATAATTATTATTATTATAATATAAGAAAGTTTAAGCCTCCCTTAACCACGACAAAGATGTTCTAAGAGCAGAAAGAGGAAGGCACCATTTAGTATGGAGTTGAGGAAACGCGGAATCTATGCACAAGGTGCACAGAAACAGTAGTCTAGGAAAGAGGTTCATAAAACAAGAAAAAAGTTGAAGAAGAAAGTAGTAGGTGCTGAAAAACAGGACAGCAGTGGACCGAAAAAAGATGGTCCATAACAAAACAAAAACCTATTTTATTACAACAAAAAGGAAGCCTACCTAACCTTTAGCTCGGGCCCTCGCATGGTTCCCCTGGGAGCGCTAATTCCCATAGATACAATAGTTGTATCTCCCTGATGTTGGAAAATTCAATAGATTTAGTTCATTTGAAATGTGATGAGGATTTCAAAATTGTCTTTGGTTTTATCCCAGCATGAAAACTCACAGACTTATATTCTTTTGAAAAACCCTCAAAAAATTAACTTAAAATGGATATTTTCAATTTTTTCAATAAATAAAGCCTAAATAAAAAAAGTAAATTGAGAAAAATGGTTTTATTTTTAAACATACATTTACTGGCCAAATTTCAGACTAATCGGATCAAAATATAAAATCGATGAGTTGATCCCCTTAACACGTTGACTATGATTGTACGGGTTTTAAAGTTGACTTGGTTAGGCTGTGAAAAAAAGAATGGGAAAATCGATTTATCCGCTTGAAAAAGTTCCCATCCTTTGTAAGAAATGTACAAAATTTAATAGCTCAATAATTTTTTCTTCATATGATAAAATTCCTTCAAATAGAGTTACCGAAATTGTTTGAAATGTTATTCATGTACATTGATGCCTACATGAACAATTTACCTAGCGGTACACATTTGTCTCACTCTGTAGTCAACGTGTTAATTTCTTACTTCTCAACAGAATTCTGATACGAGCCTGTTGTTGTTTTTTACGCGAAAACCCATTTACGCGAAACCTTTACTGGTGAAAAGTCATCAATTTAAATTTACATCGTGATGGATATTTGTTGAAAGTGGTCAACAAAACTCGTTGCGTGAAAATAGTACCGATACTTATTTTATTTTAAATTTAATTACATTTTGAGATATCTGATTTAGTTCATCTATCAAACGGAGTACATCGCTGAAAGAAGTTTGCTTGAGTGTCTCTTTAATTATTTGAGTTACAGTGTCATTATAGTAAATGTAAAGTGGGATTCACTTAAAATAGTTAAAGCATTGGAAAACAACTGACAATATTTGCCTATTATGAAAGATTCACAAAGATTAAATGCTGTTAGAGTAGGATCTGTCCACGGGGCATAGGCTCAACCTTGAAACTTGAACTACAATATCTTTACGTAGGATTGATACAACTCAAATATAATTTCGCTCATTTCCAGAAGTGCAATACCTCATCGCACCAGATAATGAAACTTTGACTGCTCAAATTCAACACATTACGTGGGCGCTTAGCAGTGCCACTCACTGCTTTAGAACTCGATTTTGAACACGAAACTGTACAAAAAATAGAACCGCAAGATAATACCTACCATCACAACAAAGCTACAATAATAGTACATCTGAGAAAAATATGACAGCTCTAATAGTGTAGACATCGACACAACAATTATGGCGTTAAGATTGGAGAAGCAAAACGCCGGTCAGGCTTCGCGGCATCTTCCCTGTTTCTCTTTTTTAACATCCCTTCCATTCACACGAATTGGAAGAATTTTTATTCTATGAAACTGACGCCATTGTATGAAACCAAATCTGCTTCTTTATAAATGGCTAGAGGTCGGAGGATAATTTATCAAAACACGAGGTGCATGCCATCTAGCCGCAATAAATCCAATGCTTGTTAAGAGTAAAAGTATGTACTCAAATAGGATAGTATACAAGTTTGATAACAAGTGAACTTCGTGCCGTTGACTCAGAATAGAAGAGTACTAACACCCGGATCCTCATAAAAGGTAGAAGATTTGATGATGTCTCGATATTGGATTAGCTCATTTACTACTATAACTTAATGGCAGTAACAACAGTAACAAACTCAATACAACATCAAAATCCTCGACTTAAAATTATAGGCTTGGCGACATACCTTCCAGTAAAATAATATTCAGTGGCTGGATATAATCCAGTGAAACGATATTCTGTGGCTGGATACAATCCAGTGAAACGCTATACAGTAGCTGGATACAATTCAGTCAAACGATATTCTGTGGCTGGATACAATCCAGTGAAACGCTAAACAGTAGCTGGATACAATTCAGTCTAACGATATTCTGTGGCTGGAGACAAATTTTCAATAAAACCGCAGTGCTGCCGTGACCTTTACTGAGTCCTGAGTCAAGCCCAACCAAAAATTTCAAATGATGATCGAGCGTTCGAACAAGTTGTAGGACTTCCAAGAAACTATACAGAAATACAATGCATTACCATTGATAAATGAGACAATGTTTTAGACTAAAGTTGTTCAAATTCCATCAAAAACCAATCGAGATTATTATTATTATATAAGAAAGACGACCACCCTCAACCACGACAAAGATATTCCAAGAGAGGAAAGAGGAAAGCACCATTAAGTATGGAGTTGAGGAACGCGGAATCTATGCACAAGGTGCACAGAAACAGTAAGCTAGGAAAGAAGTTCATTAAACAAGAAAAAAGTTGAAGAAGAAAGTAGTAGGTGCTGAAAAACAGGAAAGCAGTGAACCGAAAAAAGATGGTCCGTAACAAAACAAAAACCTATTTTATTGCAACAAAAAGGAAGCCTACCTAACCTTTAGCTCGGGCCCTCACATGGTTCCCCTGGGAGCGCTAATTCCCATAGATACAATAGTTGTATCCCCTGAGGGGAAACCAATCGAGAATAATGTAGCTCGCTTCAAATATACTTAGACATGAAATACCATGATATTGACAGATATCACTGTAATTCTCTTCACTTCCGTCTACTCTTCTGAAAAATTTTGTAGCTTTTTCAATTTCATTATTTCTATAAAGAAAATTATTTTCACTGAAAATAGAGGTTCATTCTTATTTTTATGTACTTCATTTGCACAAAAAATATAATAATACGGGCAATTAAATTCATAAAATAATAAAAAAACTGAACAGAGGCATACAAATAATTTCATTGTTAAAATCTACCATTACCAAGCGTCTCCAAAATTTCAACACAGTACAATGAATTACTTTCTCCCGTTGACGAGTCAAATTCACAACTCTTTCTTCTTCTTCTTGAGCTGAGGCTGGAGCTCAAATGGCATCGCAGTGGACTCAAGCGGAACCTGCTGGCCCCGTATCTTCATGGCAATTATGCTGGCAATCCTGGAGTAGGGGTGCAGCTGGGTGGACGGGGTGAGAGGGATCCCGGCCCGCACCCGCACCCTGGGGTGCATGAGCAGCAGCGTCTGCGCCAGCGCGCACCCGCTCGACGTCACCCAGTAGAGCACCACACCCTGAGGGTAGGCAAGGAGTGAATTGATCATAAGAAAATTTTGGCCTCCCTTACCAGAACAAAGATGTCCAAAGAGAAAAAGGATGAAGGCACCATTTGATATTGAGTTAAGGGAATGTGAAATCTGTGCACAAAGGGTGTTCCCGCAAAGGATCCCGTGCGCATGGAAACGGTAAAATAAGAAGGTAGGTTATGGCAGTGGTTCCCAAACCGAGGTCCCCGGACCCTTGGGGGTCCCTGAAAAGGTCCTAGGGGGTCCGCGACACAATGAAAAAAAATAAACTCCAGAAAAAATGCATTTAAAATATACAATACTGATTCTCTATCATTATAGGAGGTATTGATCATTCTCTATTACAGTGGTTCTTAACTTTTTACATCCCATGACCCCCCCCCCCCCCCCCCGGGACTAACTAATCAGACTAACTAATTACTATGACCCCCTATAATAGATTTGGAAATAATGAACCTTGTCAAGGGGTCAAGTAAAAAAATTACAGAAAGACCATGGTTTACACCTATACAATTTTATTGGAAACACTAGGGTAATGTTCGAATGGCCGGACGGTTCGAATCGTCGGTCATTCTGAGTTAATTTTAAATTTTTGCTCTCGGTAGCTATCTAAAAACTCAACCCGCAAGGCCTGTAGTGGTGTAATCTGCTACGCGTCTGGATTGCTACCGATCGTCAAAATTGAAAATTAACTAAGAATGACCGACGATTCGAACCGTACGGCCATTCGAACATTACCCTACAGGACAAAAACCTTGAAAAATTTCACTTTCCTAGCCTCAACAAATGCCATAAAATTATCAATTCTAAAGAACAATTCAACATCATACAAAATGGTTTACTCCTATACAATTTTATTGGAAACACCACAGAACAAAAATCTTGAAAAATTCTACTTACATAGCTTCTACAAATGCCATAAAATTATCAATTCCAAAGAACTATTCAACACCATACAAAACCTAGCAACTACTTCTCATTCACTCAGTGTGATGGTTGAAATTGTTTTGCAGCCATAAGTCTATCAAAGCGAGGACCAGTGTTCGATAGGCAACACCTCATGTCAGCATCGATAACAAGCCTATTGCGTGATTCGTTTTCAGTGTAACCATTGCTGAGAATCCAACCTCGCACCGGTAGGTTGACGAGGACTGAATCAACATGGTTAATGCACGCACCGAGAGAATAGGTCAGTAGTCCACTTTTGCTCAAAATTTTGGGAGCTCATGTTCGGCAAAATCGACTTTAAGCTGAGAATCCTCACGAATTTGATGAAATTCTACCTTAGCAGCAACGTCAGTATCACTGATGGCACTATCCTTTACTGAAAAGGGTATATAGATCCGCGCATCAGTACAGCGGTTGTTTCGTCCTGGAAAGTAACTTCCGATGGCGTCATTTACTGCCAAAAGATGAGTGGAGATCTAACGGAAACCACATTCAGCATCTGGCATGGAACCCAGGAGAGTCATCATCTCTGTCAAGAAAGTGATATCACCGTCCTGAACTCTTTTCTGGTGAAGTTGAATCTTAGACTTGAACGCTGCCACTTTGTCACGAGCTGTGTGCATCATTGTAACGTTTCCTTGGATTGAAGTGTTCAGAGAATTTACTTCCAAGAAGGAATCTGCCAAGTAGACAACCTTTGTTACAAAATAATCATCCTGCATCATTTCATGAAAATACTTCTTTGCTGTACGACCACGTTCCAACAGCATTGTTATTTCTTTGCGAAGTTGTAGCACGCGATATAAAACTTTGCCTCGTGAGAGCCAACGTACCTCTGTATGAAATAGAAGAACAGAAAATTCAGCACCCATTTCTTCATATAGCAATTTAAAAATCCTTGAAGTTGTTTCACTTCCTCGCATATGGTTCACAACCTTTACAACGTCAGTAAGCACTTCTTGAAGTCCAGGTGGAAGAGTCTTAATTGCCAAAGCATACAGTGAGTGAAAAAGACATGTGGAGCGGCATTCTTCACGAAAGCTTTGAAGCCCGATTTGCAGCCGGCCATAGAAGGAGCTCCATCTGTACTCACTCCAACAAGTGCATCCCAACCTAGTTCATGCTTAAGGAGAAAGGTTTCAAGGATTTTGAAAATATCTTTTCCACGAGTGGTTGTGGCCAGTGGTTCAGAGAACAGGTACTCCTCTTTCATAACTTCCACGTCAAGGTAACAAACAAACAATAAGTTGGGAACATGAAGCAACATTCGTTGACTCGTCCAGTTGCAATGAATAGACTGGGCTACTCCTCACGCAGCCACTACTTGTAGCATAATATCGACACTCATGTCCGATATCCGACTCCTAACCGTATCATTTGAAAGGGAAATAGCTCTTATCTTGTTTGCCCGCTGTTCTCCAAGAATTACCTTCGGTGCTTCCAGAATGCAAGGCTTAATCAAGTCTTCGCAAATATTATGAGGTTTCTTGGTTTTGGCCATTTTCAGAGCAATATAATGGGAATTTAACGCTATTTCGGTAACACTGGCTATAGTTAATGTGCAGCAGACCGCCCAACTTGTGACTAGTGTTGTACTCATCAGACTAGTAAAAGCCCTACTGGCTATTTCAAATACGTCTATAACGTATATGAAAAATAAATTATTCTCTAGAACCCTTTATGATCCCTTAAGAAATCCCAAACGACCCCCCGGGGGTCACGACCCCCAGGTTAAGAACCACTGCTCTATTACATATTTATATCAGTCAATATTTAATTTAGATTTGTTAGCTAACCCTTGCCACCGGCTTAATTGGAGCACACTATTCACTTTTGTGGTGTGTGGGCTATGTCTTCCAGAGTGCGTGTGGTGGGTTTTTGCTATGTATGAAAATGTTGAATAAATCCTTTTTTGGTAGGCTTTTCTGTATCCTATTTTCAAATCAATATCATTACTTCAATTTGAATTTATTGCGACGTAGCAACTTCGATCTGTCGCCACTCCAACTGTCACTCCTCTGAGTCTTGTGTCTGGCTACCTGGCTCCAATTGTCTAATAGGCTCTGGCAGTTTAATAGGTCTGGCTGCTACGCATTCACATTGTACGCGGATGTCATTCGCTATATGTGGCTATAATACAAAAATTGCAGTATATTGGTAGTGAATTATTGATATTTAACAAAACTGTTTTTGAATATTTGCCTAAATATCCTGTAACTGTTGGCTGCTCTGTTTCATTTTAATTACTATTTATATTCATCCATGCTTTATTTTATGCTTGCAGAAAGTGTGAACTGACGATTGAGAAGTTTTTGAAATGAAAACCGACTGATACATTTTCCACTGTTACTTCATCAAGACCGAGTGACGGAAGTAGTTTGGGTACAAAGGAGAGAAAATTAAAACTGAGAAAGTGTAATTCCTCATATATTGCATGTGGGTTTACCTTAGTGGTAAAAAACGATAGAGAGGAGTGCCCGAAGTGTTTTATCTGTCAAGAGATACTCTCCAATGAAGGGATGAAACCATCAAAACTGTAAAGACATTTGCAACAAAAACATTCAAATGAGGCCACAAGCTTCATTGATTTCTTCAAACGACATGAGTCATCAATAACTAGCCAAGCATATAGAGTCAAACAGAAATTCATACTTCCAGATAGAGCCCTGAAAGCATCATTCTTAGCTTCTTTTCTTATTGTTCGTAGTAAAAAACCACACACAATCGGAGAAAATTTCTTGTGAACAGCAGTCAAGGACATTGTTCAGGAGTTATTTGGAAAGGATGCTGTCAACCAGGTTAATGCAGTACCTCTATCAAACCATACTGTGAGCAGAAGAATAGATGATATGGCCGAGGGGCGAGGACGTCACTGTTCAACTTTTGGAGCAAGTGAAAAACAGTGAGTACATTGCACTGTAACTGGACGAGAGCACAAGTGTAACAAAAAAGCACACCTGCTTGTATAAATCAGATTTATCAGTGAGGCAAAATTTGTTGAGATGATACTTTTCTGCAAAGCCATGACGGGTAGAACTACAGGGAAGGATATTTTTCGGAGATTGGATGAATACATGGAACAGACAGAATTCCATTGACTGGTTACGCTGTGTGTGGGTGTGTACTGACAGAACCGCTGCTATGACAGGTAAACGTATTGGAGTCATTGCTTTCATAGAAGAAAAAAACCCAAATGTCATCAGCACACACTGCATGCTCCACCGCGAGGCACTTGTTGCAAAACGCATCGATGATGAACTGTGTCAAGTTCTGCAGACTGTCGTGAAAACAGTGTATTATGCAAAAGCACATCCCATGAAAGATAGACTTTTTGAAGCCCTTTGTCATAAAATGTATGCTGATTTTCATGGCTTGCTGCTCCACTCTGAAATGCGATGGCTATCGCGTGAGGTAGTTTTGAATCGTGTACACTGTGGAGAGGGTGAGCTGTTTTTCACTCACCACATAAATCAGATCTTTGTATCTATTTTGAGGATAAGTTATGGATGCTAAAGCTAGTATCCATATATATCAGACGTACTCCAACATCTAAATGTACTTAACACGAGCATGCAAGGTCTTGAATTGAGCATTTTGAATGTGCAATACAAAGTACGTGCATTCATGCAAAACTTTCATTGTGTGAAAGAAAATGCCAGTAAGGAGTCTCTAAAATGTTTTTATTTGATCTCTAAGAATGTACGACATCAAGTGAAGACATCACAGCCATCATTATATCCCATCTGTCTTATCTGTAAGGCTAATTCAGGGAGTATTACTCTGAACTGGAAAATTCCCACCTGAACTGGATTAGATACCCTTTTGCAGCCGGGGTAGTGTACCCGACTACCCGCACATGAAAAATCAATTCAATCAAATTTGAAACGATTTCTCACGAGAACTGCAATTTCATTGCAATCCTGAAGAACATAGTCACAAAAAAGAAAAAACAGTATCTCTGCTTCCATCAAAACTTACTTCAAGACATCTAGTACACTCTACATGAAAATATCACGTGTTTTCAAACGCTAATGTTCTCAAATATTTCAAAGGATTAATATTTTGCTCGACCTATCAGCGCCTTTATGCTATTAAAGGCTATCTAATTACTGAAGAATTATTGTCTATCTAATTACTGAAGATGCCATAGGAGGACAGTCTGACAGACAGAACTGGTACAGAGGGAGCGAGCAAGCAAGCAACGACTGATGTTTATTATATCGGGTTTCCCACAAAAATGCCCCTGACTTTTTAATTGATTATATCTCCGCTTTAAATTAACATTTGAATTGTCTTTTCCCACAATGTAGTAAATTTTGTTTCTTTTTCTATTAATTTAGCTTTTTAAAATCGTTTGATTACCTACCACTTTACAGTGATTGACTTACCGAAAGAGGTAGAAAAACTAATTGTTCAAAGGAAAAGTTTGAAAACAACACTTGTGTTCTTCTTCATTTCTGAGTACTTATTGTTAAAAATGATTTCACAATGATGTATCTCACATATCACCATGTATATAAGCTCTCTGAAAACCGGTTATTTACTTCCTTATTTCATTTTTTGAAGACACATAAAATGCAGATCACTAACGATCAAAGAATTTTCATTATATTGGAATATGAAGCAACGGAAAACTGGGAAAAAGTTAGAAGAGCATTTGATGAATTCCCGGGAAGGAACTTGACCGATGAGAAGACTGTGTATGGCACAGTTAGAAAATTCAATGAACATGGAAGCATCCTAAACCGAAACAAAGAAAACTTGGGACGAAAAATAACTACAAGAACAGAAAATAATATCGCAATTCTTTTAGTTATTTTTCATATCATATCATATTGCTAAAAAAAGCCCTATCTAACTCACAGCTTGGGACCTCACGTTTTCTCCCTGGAAGTGCTTATTTCCATTGATAAAACAGTTGTATCCCCTAGAGAATGATATTTAAATCCATTTCACAAACACTAGAATGAAGTATTTCTTGTTCTATCAGATTCTGCGAGTACTTTAATGACCCGCAATATAGCTCCGTATGAGTAACCTGACCCAGCAGATGGCGGCATGTCAGGTTTCTTATCACACAGGCTCAATTCTGCACGTCGTCTAAACCAAAAATTACGAACCTGTGGTAGCTTATACAAATTTTGTCTGAATGATGCTGAAAAGTTACTAAGTGATGCTGGACAAGCAGGTTTTTGGGCATCGCTTAGGTCAAAACCAAAATTCAATACCTTGTGAGTGAGTTCTTGAGGCCTGTGCATTACGGAATTTGATTCACAGACAGCGCATCGATTCTTTGGTCTAACAACGAATTTACGATCAAAAATAATGA
This sequence comes from Morinoia aosen, assembly GCA_030386875.1. NCBI lineage: Eukaryota > Metazoa > Arthropoda > Malacostraca > Amphipoda > Talitridae > Morinoia > Morinoia aosen. The sequence goes on along the minus strand of CM059557.1, from coordinate 29,204,718 downwards.
ATTAACTACTTACTGCTTCTAATTCAGGCAACTCTTCATCTTAACACTTTACACTATTGGATCAGTAATTCTAAAATCTTCCCACATCAAAGTCATTATGCATCATCACTTCATGACTCCTGATGAAAATAATTCTGATTTGACAGAAGTACATGTAAACTCGTTTAGAGCACAAACGAACAAATAATAAGTTTCCGTAGTAGTTCACGGAATATTCAGAACAGAAGAATAAATTCAAGTACAGCAAGCAAGACAATTGAATAAGTCTATTGACTACCAAATTAAAGCCAACAACTAATTAAACCCCAACATTAAGGAACATAATCAGCTTTCCAGCATTGAGGAAAACACAGGCAAAGGAGGGAATAACACGACCTAAGAGCAGAACTGATCTCACTCTTCCCAAACAACCAGCACAGCTTAAGCGACGAAGAGTTGCAGAGATCCATCCTCACGCGCGCGGTCTGCAAACTTTACGTCATCAAACAAATGCTCGTCAAAATGAATTGCTGACAAAACCTGGTAATCAAGAAGACGAGCTTGCTCTGCTACAGAGCTTACAAGCCTTTACTACAATTGCGAGTAAGGGAATATGGGCATTTTGAAAATTTTTAACATAAAGAATTAAAAAATCTTAGTGTAAGGGACCAACTTGTCTTTAGAAGCGTGTGTCATTACAAAAAATGCTTATGGAATTTTCAACTTCAACAAAGAATCAAGAAATACTTGGTCGACTCCATGCTAATATAATAATTCAGTGCCAAAACAACTACGACTTACATCTGCACTCAAAGCTTCATTCTGACAAGATAACCCTCTACAACAAGCACAAACGAACTACCCACAAACTCGATGGCACAGAAGAAAATTCTGTATTTTTTTCAAGCATAAAAAGTTATCTAGACATTGCAAATGATGACATGAAAACGATTGATAATTACCAATCGTTTTCATGTCATCATTTGCAATAGACTAGATAACTTTTTTTGTGCTTGAAAAAATACAGTTTTCTGTATTTTCTTGAATAAAATCGTATACTCCTGCATTAATTAATGCAGGAGTATACAATTTTAAAATAAAATCGTATACTCCTGCATTAATTAATGCAGGAGTATTAAAATTGTATACTCCTGCATTAATTAATGCAGGAGTATACGATTTTATTTCAATACCGATCAGCTGAAGAGTTCCAGTTTTTCCACACCGTCCCCTATTTCAGGTTTGTGTGATAACAGACATAGCTTAACGAAAGCAGACTTCCTTGAATCTTCCAGGGAAACTCACTTTGTTTCACCGAGCATTCACTGAAAGTTTCATAAGTTTCAAGCTATCGGCACGGGCCCACATGTGTTTTAGGCCTGCGACAACCGAGAGATCTCATAAAAATGTCATAAAAAACAGGAAGGGCTTAGTTGAGACCTGAAGAAAAGGAATTCAAGCAACAGCAAGGGCTAGATGCGTCTAGACAAGAAGTTCTAAAATAGGGGTAAATTTAATCCTAGGGGGTAGAAAATTATATTAGTCGGGGATAAGTAACTGAAGAACCTCATAATTTAAAAAACCATTCAATTAAATTCAATTTTGTAAACAGAGAGAGAGAGAGAGAGAATGCAAAGAAAGAGAGAGAATGCAAAGAAAGAGAGAGAATGCAAAGAAAGAGAGAGAATGCAAAGAAAGAGAGAATGCAAAGAAAGAGAGAATGCAAAGAAAGAGAGAGAATGCAAAGAAAGAGAGAGAATGCAAAGAAATAGAAAGAATGCAAAGAAAGAGAAAGAATGCGAAGAAAGAGAGAGAATGCAAAGAAAGAGAGAGAATGCAAAGAAAGAGAGAATGCAAAGAAAGAGAGAGAATGCAAAGAAAGAGAGAGAATGCAAAGAAAGAGAGAGAATGCAAAGAAAGAGAGAGAATGCAAAGAAATAGAAAGAATGCAAAGAAAGAGAAAGAATGCGAAGAAAGAGAGAGAATGCAAAGAAAGAGAGAGAATGCAAAGAAAGAGAGAATGCAAAGAAAGAGAGAATGCAAAGAAAGAGAGAGAATGCAAAGAAAGAGAGAGAATGCAAAGAAAGAGAAAGAATGCAAAGAAAGAGAAAGAATGCGAAGAAAGAGAGAGAATGCAAAGAAATAGAAAGAATGCAAAGAAAGAGAGAGAATGCAAAGAAATAGAAAGAATGCAAAGAAAACGAGTGTGTTTTGAATGGGAGTAGGGGGTAAATGGAGAAATGCATAAAGCGTAGGGCGTCAATGATGAAGGGAAGGTTGAAAATGGCTGATGAGGCCTACTCACAGCAGGCATGTGAATGGCAATGGGCACAACGATGAGCGCAGCGCCCCGCAGCAGCCAGGTGAGGTGGCGCACCGCGGCCGTGGTGACGACCTGCGGCCTTTGCAGCACCGAGATCTGCAACACACACGCACGCTGTCATACCGCCACCACAGCACACATGCACGCTATCATACCGCTACCACAGCATACATGCACGCTGTCATACCGCCACCACAGCACACATGCACGCTGTCATACCGCCACCACAGCACACCTGCATGCTGTCATACAGCCACCACAGCACACCTGCATGCTGTCATACAGCCACCACAGCACACATGCACGGTCATACTGCCACCACAGCACACATGCATGCTGTCACACCACCACCACCACAGCACACCTGCATGCTGTCATACTGCCATTACAGCACACCTGCACGCTGTCATACCGCCACCACAGCACACATGCACGCTGTCATACCGCCACCACAGCACACATGCACGCTGTCATACAGCCACCACAGCACACATGCACGCTGTCATACTGCCACCACAGCACACATGCATGCTGTCACACCACCACCACCACAGCACACCTGCATGCTGTCATACTGCCATTACAGCACACCTGCACGCTGTCATACCGCCACCACAGCACACATGCATGCTGTCACACCACCACCACCACCACAGCACACCTGCATGCTGTCATACTGCCATTACAGCACACCTGCACGCTGTCATACCGCCACCACAGCACACATGCACGCTGTCATACCACCACCACAGCACACATGCACGTATGCTGTGGTGTTTCAAAAGTTAGTTTCAGCCTCCTTAAGTACAACAAAGGAGTTCCAGAGAGAGGAAGAATGAAGGCACTATACCGTAGGAACCATAAAAAGTAAACCCAACTTCAAATGAGAACAACTGGATTAAGATACATCAGTTTCATTTATTTTATTACACAGAGAGATACGTTTCTTAACTACCAAGTTTTAGGTCTGAGTATAAATAAGGTCTAAGTCATTCGAAAATTTAATTTTAACTGTAAATTTTCAAGTTGGTAAACCCATCGTTATGCAACTAACGAAGGAGCAACACATTTTTATCAACAACGTCTACGCAAGACCAAAGAGTTTAAAAGGAAGTTTGATATAAAATTGAACAGAGATTTCCTGAAAAAACTCACGTTATAACTCGTTTTCAGAATAATATTACAATGACTCTCAAATAAAATGTCACGCGCAACTCACATTTTTACAATTATTATTCATCTCATTACTGATACAACCAATTTCAACGTGACTTAACATTTCTATGTAAAACCTTTTTTTCTCTCCACCTAATAAAATAAACAACAGAATTAAATCATCTTCAATCATTGTAGAGTTATTAACATTTAAAGTTGGGTTTCTTTTTTCTTGTCCATACGGTACAGTATGGAGTTAATGGAACTTGCAGTCAATGGAACTTGCAACAAGAACAAGATCCTGTGCATAAAAACAATAAGTTGAAAATAGTTTTTAAACAAAATAAATGTTTGAGAATAAAGTCAGAGATGCTGGAACTAAAAAATAGTCAAGAACCGATAAAAGATGGTCCGTAATAAAACAAAAATCCTACTTCATCATACGAAAGGTGTCATCTTTAGCATGAAACTTCGCATATTCCCTCTGGGGGCAGCAATTCTAACAGATACCATAGTGACATCACCATGAGGGTCCATACCCGAAAAGCTGCTCAAAATCACGAACAGCAAGTTAAATGATACGTACAAGAGATTTGCGCTGTGAGTTTTAAGGTGTTAAGGACGGCCACTTTTTCTTTCAGCATGATACACGTGACATCGTTTCGCAGATAACAACACCAGGTTTCACTACTAACACTCGTAATGCCCACTTACTCCGGTAAAATGAGATTATTTGTTGCTTCCCAATACTACACATTTTCTCCCTAAATACCCATGGCTTCAGACCCACTCTCTGGTACAACCCCTCAGCTAACAAAAAATTTAGCGATAAAGTGATGATTTAGAATGCTCACTCAAGCTGGTCAAATTTTTTTTTGTGGTCCACATCTATAACACAAGCTGTGTATTTAAATAACAGACACATAAAATATGCTGCGAACAGCTCAATGTTCAACCTACGAGAATTACTACACATAATTATTACATTTGTTTACTGCTCGTGCATAAAAACTACAATACTAGTTACATAATAGTTATGACACGCAAGCACCAATGACTTTGATTAAGCCACCGAAACTACCTTTACATGTACTGCGCAAGTTCAATTCATTGAAATCACATTAAAATATTCACAAGGTGGTACAAAATCAACCTTAAGTAGTAGAAACCTAACACTGCAACAGTGGCCCCACAAAATTACAGGAACAGCTAAGTCAATAACAAATCGCAAACATTTGATATTAAATTTACCTGTAACAGAAGGGAAAGATTGTTTCTATACTCGAAGATCCTGTGGGTGGACACAACTTGCGCTTAATTTCCGGGTTCCCTTAATTCCATCCTACATAGTGCCTTCATCCTTCCTCTCTTCGGAACTCCTTTGTTGTGCATAAGGTGGTAAGTTACAAACTGATATTCTTAGAAGAAAATGAAAAAGTGTTATTACTGTGTGTTTGTACATCATTCAGTTGATAGGATTGTGAAGAAAAATAAATAAATCCCCGAGAGGAAATGATCGAAGATTCTTCAAGTATCGTCAACACCAAGTGAAGATCTTGACACCATACAACAGCCGATCTACATTGTGCAGACATACCACCTAAGCAGCACTTACTGAAGTCAAGAACGCCACAAAAAAGGAAAAAAAAAACAGATAGGACACACCTCGGTAATGACGATGTTCACAAGAGCCATGGAGAGTGGCAGCGCCAGCGAGGCATCAGGGAGTGTGAGGTCCTGGCACCAGGGCAGGCCTTGTGTGCTCATCTGCTGGTGGGTCGCCAGTGCAGCTGGCACAGGAGAGCACATTCAGTCAAATTGATGTGTCAATAATGAATTACACAATAACCTTTAATCAATTTGATAGATTAGAATAGATTATAAGTCAGTTTAAACCTCCCTAACCGCTGCAAAAATAGAGTGTATCGAAGAGAGGAAGGAGGAAGGCCCCATTTAGTATGGAGATAAGAAAATGAGAAATCTATGCAGAAAGGGTATAGAATGAAACAGTAAGATGGGAAAGAAGTTCATGAAATAAGATAAAAGTTGAAGAAGAAAGTCAGAGGTGCTGAAAAACAGGACAGTAGTGAACCGAAAAAAGGTGGTCCTTAACATAACAAAAAACATTTTATTTCAACAAAAAGAAGGCCTACCTAACTCTCAGCTCGGGCCCTCACATTTTTTCCCTGGGAGCGCTAATTCCCATAGATACAATAGTTGTATCCCCCTGAGGGGTATTCAATTTTAACATTCTTCATTTGATGTATATTCAGGAATTGAATCATGACCAACCACTTTGTTAGGTACATCTTGCTTGCACAGCAAATTAGCAGGGAATAAAGAGTGAAGAGAAATCTTGAAAACAGGTCTAAGCTCATTTACAACGAATTCTGTAAGAACACAAAATGGCATTCAACACATATTTATACTAGAAGGTTAATTCATAAGTCGACAGTAAAGAAAAATATACCCTAAACTGGAGGAGACACTCTGCACAAAATGCTACAACGATAATTCTTGGAAATACAGTTTTGTTAATTGTGGTTAGACAGTTAATAATGAACGAGGAAAAAGAGCATTCACTGGAACAAAAAATTAAACACGGTTAAAGAGAAACTAGAGAGAAACTAAAAATGAAAGGGATTCAAAATTACACTACAACGTCAGGAAACACTAACTATCCAAAACTGGAAAATATAATCCATTAGAAAATGAAGATTACGGATATTACAAAGTAAGTGTAGTTTTTGACCATGAGCAGCGTTGAAAAACTTGTGGCATCGTTCTTCCTAGTTCTTGTTAACTTGAGAAATTAGGAAATTTCATAATAAATTTAAACACAAAGTTTTTTTCAATGGACCATTTATCCAACTAATAAATATTGTATTATTCATTTCATTGAAAATATACCAGTATCTCATACCAAGCCGAAATATTGCGAATTGATTCATTAAATGAAGCACCTCAATTGACTGAGCTCACATCTAACGCTCTACAGTTCACATCCCGTGGCTCGTGGTGCTCAAATTTCAGCTATTCCAGAAACATCTTCCACACACTTTCAAATACAAGATGTAAAAACGACGGTAGTTTTTCTAAACCATAGAACTAATTTTTTCTACCCTATTTAGGTTCATTTAATCTGAATACCACACTAGAATTAATAAAAAATTCTGGTAAAAAAGTTCTTATCATTTAAAGGCAGGTGTGACTTACACACAATTTGATGAAATTCTCTTAAGTTGTTGTACTACAGCCATTATTTACATAAATTTTGTGTATTGTTAAATTGCTTGTTTTCCTGCCCCTTAAAACACTTTGTGTGACTCGCGTACATTTTGCTGAAATGGAACAACGCAATTGAAATGACAGAACTGAAGCCATAGGTTATCTTTGCGATTAGAAATTCATATTATTTAAACAATATTTAGTGAATAAATCAAAGATATGCGATTAGTGTTTAGCACTTACGAACTTGGGACCAAGTTTTTTTTTCTGAAAACCATCTCCATTGATAAAAGAAACTAAGACTATTAATGAGACATGCAGTCGATTCTGGCTTAATTCCAATGTCCAGGTCATACTCTAAATTGCTCATGGGAAACCAGCAAAAGTCCTGACTAAGTCATAGGCTCAAGAGCAGAGTATTATAAAAGATGTGCAGTTCTCTTGCGGTCGAGCTATGTTTCATTATATCGGAGGAAATACAAGCTTTTAACATTGAGTTCTCAGGAAAAACTAAGCCAGTAACATGAACCCCGACTAAACACAAGCCAGGCATCAGTTGCCAGCGTATTCCATATGTGGACCACTTGGCCACCGTAGCTTAATTGTTCACACCGCCAAACTTCACGCTGAAAAGATATGCCAGCACAACAAATCATATTTGCCACTTTGACATAATGAATGACAGCAGGCACAATTTTTAATAACTATAACTCAACTGAGTATTGCAAATTTATTTATCATTTTATTGTTTTTTTATTTATCATTTATATTTATTATTTTATTCATTTATTACTCATTCATAAGCTAAGACTTTAGAACTAAACAAACTTAACAGAGCACATCTATTACAGCTTTTTCACCCACAGCAACCATCGAGTCATCATTCGTACGACCGAAACCAATTGCATCACATGTCTTGGGAGCCCCTCATGTGCAACTCGTAACAGAAAATTAGTACTGAAGAGGCTGCCCCCCAAAGAAGGAACTTCCATTAGTGTTGGAACAATTCTCCAGGGATGCTGAGTTGAATTACTGCCACAACAAATAAATTTACTCGCAACAGCCCAAAAATGTGTTACTCGTCCTTTATACTCATTTTTATACCTTATCTTACAGCAATAATTGATCTTTCATATATTTCTACCCATTTTATTAGTGCTATTCCACAGCCAATATATGAAGTATCAAGGTAATGGTAAGATACTTTCCATTATGTTTTCATGGTCGTAAAATCTATCATGGCGAGTTGACTCATAGATGCGGCTTAAATCCCTAAGAGCAGTGGAAGTGACTAAGGAGCCTAAATATGAGACCAAAACGATGCACGTAGTGCACTTCCTTCATGCAGACCCATATTAACCAAGTTGTTTATTCAGCACATTGAGCACGTAGCAGCTCAGGACTTGCACCAATACATTACACATTCACACAACCAGTCAGCAAGTCTTACCATCATTGGCGACAGGGTGACACAGAGCAAGGTTGCGGAAGGCTATGGAGAACATGATCCAAAGCGGCAGCTGCCCCAACAAGAGCACCACGCCCTTGCCAGGGTGACAATTGTCCCGGACGATTAGCTCGTCCCAGGTCTTTTTGCACTGCACAATGGCAATCATCAACTCCTTGTCTCACCTAAAATGAACGTTCTAATGAGTTAAAATGCAATAACAGGCACTGACAAAGTAAAATCCATGTATCAAATAGTGCATTTTTCAAAATGCAATTAATGTTCTGAAAATTAGGGAGATAAATAATACTACACATGCAGAAACAAATGCTCAAATACAGTACCATGAGTTCAAATTTCCTAACTTGTATTAATAGGTATTTCTTCTACAAACTACAAATTGTAATTTTCAGGTGGAAAAGTAATACTCAACTTTAGCTATGATGACTAAAAAAATTAAAAAAATTTCCTGTAAACTGCACAATATAATTTTGAAGGAAAACAAAAAAACATTTTCAATCATATGACCTCTCATTTCAATATGCAATGGGAAAAAGATTCATGTTTATGTAACAGGAAATTACAATATAAACTTTGGTTTTCATTGCCTACAAGGGGGTGGAGAGAACACCAGGATAACACACCCCCATACTGCAAAGCTAAGGGTCATGAACTTACTCACAATATCTTTACCTGTTGGCACTATTAATGGCTTAGCGTTTATGGCATACGTTTAACCTTTTTGGTACGATAATTCAAATAGTTCGGGTAAAAACTTCCAGGGAAAAAAGTTGTAATTACCCTGAATTGTCAGTAAAATTGTGCTAGGGTGGGTGTTTTTAGCTTAAGCAAGTGCCTACTTCTTTATTTTAATTTTAAAAATTTTGGAATCTTTGAAGCCCTATACCTGGCGACAGAAATTTTTTATGTTGATAATGAAGTTTTTGTACTTACGAAGAAATTATTTAGAAGTTCTTGCCAGAATTTATCAAAAATAAACACAGTTCAGTAAACTTGCTCAAGTTACATGGAAAGGATATTGAATGTGTTGCACGGACCTTGTAGCATGAACTTACGCATGCCTAGGCTACAAGGTCCTATATTAATTACAGGGTCCTATGGTAACCTATGGTAATTTATGCGTGCAGGCTTCTGGAATTGTTTAAAAACTAGTTTAATGAATGTTTGTAATTTGCCTAATTTTGTTATTTACTCCAAAATATTCCCTAACTAGTTAAATTACTTTAAAATTAGGTTAGACCACCCTAAACTGGAAGCACTAGCCAACTTGGTACTGGAGTGGCCGTCAGTACCGAAAGGGTTAAAAATACAAATAGTATTTATTGATACCTGAAAATTGTCTACAATAATAAAAAAGTCCTAATTAATCATTAGTCGATGGTCACATTTCTAAAGCTGCAAAACATCAATATTGCAATTTGCAACATTTCATCATTATATATTCACAACTATTACCTCAGCATTTGAATCCTCAAATTTGTCCATATTAACGTATCTCCGAAGACCCGTTATAACAGTAGCAGAAAGCTCGTGAGTCAAATACAGAATCTAGTTTCTAATCACGCAAAAATTTGACAAAAAGCTTACTTAGCTGCCATACCTCCCTGGCAAATTCATTCACTCAGAAATTAGATCAAATTATACCAGGCTAGTTCAGCCTCCCAACCAGTGTAACTTTAGGTTGTATTGATTACTTTTTGTAACACAGCTTTCATGCCTATTTCGAATAAACAATTTTTTATGGTAGCCAAACTGTTTATATTATTTTTCTTTTCAGCTTTGCTAGTAAATTTCGGTTCTCTGTTAAAATACTTATAACAATCCCCAAATCAAGCATCAGTTGCACTGGTAGATGAGTTATTAAGGTATCTCCCCTAAGGTTATGTGAGTAATTATGCTGTGTTGTGTTACTTGCTTGTTTGGCTTATTTTCCTGTTATTGAGTTCTTACTCTTCTGATTGATTCGCAGCAGTTTTTGTTTGGTGTATCAAATTCTTATTATATTTTTGAGTTATGAAATTTATTTTATTATATGTTCTCATTCAATTTAAGAAAATAAAATGTTTTCTGCTACACAGACTATTTTTTCCCTTGAATACTATTCTGCAGAACATTCAGGAACTAAATATGAATAGCTTTGATAAAATTGAGAATTTCACCACTAGAAATGTGTTGACTGACACTAGCAAAGCCATGAAATCATCTACGCACATTTTCCTTTACGGTAGTCCTTAGTTTAGTGTACATACTGAACTTGGGCTAACCACCCCCATCACAGGTCCAGAGGACGTCTGCACTAAACTACAACAATACAGAAGAAAGTAGCACACAAAAGGAGTACAACAACCATCAGCACACGGGAAGCACACAAGAGGAGGACCCCACCAGCACAGAGGCAGCACACAAGAGGAGGACCCCACCACCACCAGCACAGAGGCAGCACACAAGAGGACCCCACCACCACCAGCACAGAAGAAGCACACAAGAGGAGGACCCCACCACCACCACCAGCACAGAAGAAGCACACAAGAGGAGGACCCCCCACCACCACCAGCACAGAGGCAGCACACAAGAGGACCCCACCACCACCAGCACAGAAGAAGCACACAAGAGGAGGACCCCACCACCACCACCAGCACAGAAGAAGCACACAAGAGGAGGACCCCACCACCACCAGCACAGAGGCAGCACACAAGAGGACTCCACCACCACAAGCACAGAAGAAGCACACAAGAGGAGGACCCCACCACCACCAGCACAGAGGCAGCACACAAGAGGAGGACCCCACCACCACTAGCACAAGAAGCACACAAGAGGAGGACCCCACCACCACCAGCACAGAAGAAGCACACAAGAGGAGGACCACCACCACCAGCACAGAAGAAGCACACAAGAGGAGGACCCCACCACCACCACCAGCACAGAAGAAGCACACAAGAGGAGGACCCCACCACCACCACCAGCACAGAAGAAGCACACAAGAGGAGGACCCCACCACCACAAGCACAGAAGAAGCACACAAGAGGAGGACCCCACCACCACCACCAGCACAGAAGAAGCACACAAGAGGAGGACCCCACCACCACAAGCACAGAAGAAGCACACAAGAGGAGGACCCCACCACCACCACCAGCACAGAAGAAGCACACAAGAGGAGGACCCCACCACCACAAGCACAGAAGAAGCACACAAGAGGAGGACCCCACCACCACCAGCACAGAGGCAGCACACAAGAGGAGGACCCCACCACCACTAGCACAAGAAGCACACAAGAGGAGGACCCCACCACCACCACCAGCACAGAGGCAGCACACAAGAGGAGGACCCCACCACCACTAGCACAAGAAGCACACAAGAGGAGGACCCCACCACCACCACCAGCACAGAGGCAGCACACAAGAGGAGGACCCCACCACCACTAGCACAAGAAGCACACAAGAGGAGGACCCCACCACCACCAGCACAGAAGAAGCACACAAGAGGAGGACCCCCCACCACCACCAGCACAGAGGCAGCACACAAGAGGAGGACCTCACCAGCTTCCTGAAATAAAGCTGAGCACTGCGATCGTCCCAGCCGAACTGCAGCTTCGCAGCGCGCGTCTCGTCAGCCAGGCGCGGCATCAGCGGCATCATCTCCGCTCTGAGCAGCTCCACCTTTGCTAACACGCGTTGCTGTACGAACAAATCACAGCCTGCAGTCCGCACGTCACCTATACATTCAGAAAAACCGTGCTGAGCCAGGCAAAAAATTAGGATGATGAATAATGTACTTCAAAATTTGCTAGATTTTGTGCTGGCACCAGACATTTTTGATGATTAGCAGATTTTGAATAACAATTTTTTTTTATTTTCACAATTATGTCTGTCAGTAGGAATATATGTAGAGCCTTTAGGATGTTTCCCTCTAGTTTTGTATGGTTGCTAGCCTTACGAATACCATAAAAGTTCTGCACAAAATGAGCAAATGAGTTCTATGCTGCCAACTCAAGTGGAGTCAGTTCATTGCAGAACTCCCTTTCACGAATTAGTTTTCTGATCTACGGCTCTTCAAAAACGCCACAATTGAGTTTAGCATCACCTCCCAATATAGATTTCATTTAGTCATACAACTATCATCCCAAAAATGTGTGCGAAAGAATCAAACTTTCTTTTTGCTCCTGTGGCACAACAGTTTTGAAGCAAACAGTGCTTGTATTGATATCTTCATTCTTCAAGAACATGCACGTTTCCTAGCTGACTCATGAGACCATTTACAGCAGCAGTACAGAAGATTACATTGAATAAGTATAAGCTTCCCCAGATCAGTGAAGAAATAAGCTCCATCCTTTTTATAGAGGGAAGCTTAGGCCTCATGGTGCTTGCGGAAAGTTAATATTTCTGTGCCGTTTTCCAGAAAATTTCATTGCTATTATTTGAAGCACGACAGTATGCTAGTCAATTTTGATCTATTTTGAAGTTTTAGCCCAATTTGTCTCTCAACTGATAGTTTTGTACAAGGTGTCCTCAAAGTCACGCGCCATATAATAATTCGTATTTTTGAATGTTACATATTAGATCTGATATGGGTGAGAAACTAACAGCACAAGAAAGAGCTCAACAATTATCATTGATCAATGGTTCACAAGTTCAATGATTGATAAAATTGATATACAGTCATGTGTATTTTATAAAAACCTGGATGGTGCACGACTGCTGGGACACCCTGTATATTTACATGTGATGATTTAATTGAGATTCTTTGGAAACACTGAAGATGGACTTATAGCAAAATCATTATCATTATTATATAAGAAAGTTTTAGCCTCCCTTTATCATGACAAAGATGTTCCAAGAGAGGAAGAATGAAGGCACCATTTAGTATGGAGTTAAGGGAATGCGGAATCTATGCACAAGATGCATAGAAACAGTAAGCTAAGAAAGAAGTTCATGAAACAAGAAAAAGTTGAAGAAGACAGTAGTAGGTGCTGAAAAACAGGATAGCAGTGAACCAAAAAAAGATGGTTCATAACAAAACAAAAACCAATTCTATTTGAACAAAAAGAAGGCCTACCTAACCCTTAGCTCGGTGCATCACGTAATTCCCCTGGGAGCGCAAATTCCCATAGATACAATAGTTGTATCCCCGAGGGGACTTACAGCAAAAACTAGCCTGTTTATTGTCCTGCTACTATAAAAGGTGGAAACGATCAGGATGCCGGCCAGGCAGAGGTCAGCTGTTCAGGCTTAGACAGCTAGCCTCAGACACTCAGTGTCATTAACGGTACGTTTACGTGTATGAATAAGTATATTCAAAAGTAGTAATGGTGGGTTCACATTGACACTCTTTTCAACACTCTGAGTGTCACTTCGACGGGCACATACACTGTTGCCGGGCTAGCAGGCGGGCAAAGTGAGGTTCACTTGGACATTCTCCCTAGCCATTCTTTGCCGCCGCCTGCCCGTCAATCACTCCATCTACAGATGAGCCGTAGCCTGCAGCATGTCATCAGTAGGGATGTGACATTGAACATATTGCATATATATGCTTTTGAGTATATTTTAGATAGCATAAAATATGCCCGCAAGTATATATGCAGTGTGCGCATATCGCATATTTTCCTCGAAACAGCATAAAATATGACGAACATGCATGGTTAACTGTAAGTGGCAGTAAACTGAAACCTATTAAAACCTTCCCATTACTTTTAAATTATATTCTTTTTTTCATCCAGTTTTATTCAATTTTTTGTATAACGAGATCAATTTTGTAAATTAAAATTTTTCGTGAATCAATAATAATTGTATGTTGCTACAGCTAATTCAAAAGTTTACTTTAATTTTGCGGGAATTAGCTCAAGTTTTTTTAGATATAGTTCCTTATGAAGTGTATTTGAGATTAGTGCGGCTAGTAGTGATCTACAATCATGCCGAAGGTGAACAGGGAGCATCATTTTTAGAATACTTCAAGGAATTTGAAGATTTTCAAGCCGATGAAGAAATTCTCTATCGAATTTATTGCGAGAAACAGGTGAAATATAAAACTTTTTTTCACTCAGAACACGTTAGAGTAGTTTTGCGCGGTACAAGGTTTTAGTTTCCAAATATTATCACGTAGAACCACGTTGGGCTTAGTGCACACTTTATCAAATTATTGTTATCGAAGGATATGAATTTTTATTATTGCTCTTGCATAACACAGAGACCTCTTACTTCGAGAGCAATAAAATTAATGGATATCGTAGAGGAAACATTGAAGAACAGATATGATAAAAGGTATTATCAAAAGTTAAAATGCATTTTGGTGATAAACAAAGGTTATGAAAAGATAAAAACAATCAACTCAATTTTGACTCGTGAGATCTCTGACGCAATGGATGAATCCATTAAGGAATATTCACCTTCCGAACTAACTTGCTTCACTTTTGCTCCACTTGTTTCTTGTGATGTCGAGTGGAAGTTTTTGCAATATAAAACTTTGCTGGCAGATAATCGTATAAGATTTTTTTTTAAAAATCTCAACTACCACGCAATTATCAAGTGCAACCTTCGAATTTGATGCTAAAATATATTCCTTGTATAAAAGAAGGATTAAGAAATGTTCCTTGCATTCATGAAAAACCTATATAGTTCAGAACCAGCCTTGGATTAGATTACTTTTTTTTGTTTGTTATCATCGTCCTTGACTCGTTCAGATTAGAATTATTACTGTTTCAAAATATTTATGTTCAGATAAGTTATAAAACTTAGTTGAGAATTGTATACACTTAATTATTAATAGAAAATTATGAAAGAAATTATTTTTTCCGTGTATGAAGAAGTATACTGTATCCTGTATCATTGTTTCTGTACAATTTTCCTCACAAAAAATATAAATTTGGAGCTATTCAAGTGAAGCATTTATATGGATACATATTTCTGCTTAGCATGTAATATACGCTTCCACAATTATGCATAGAGTGTAGCATATATGCATCGAGTGTTTCTACGAGTCTTATGGTTTTACTAGCATAATTCTTGCCGAAGCCTTAATATTTTATGCTGCATATGCGCAACAAAAATCAGGAAATATGCAGCATATTTTACGCCGCATATTGTCCCATCCATAGTCATCAGAATACGTTTGGAGACGCCCAGGTATTGAAACACATCAATGACATACGAAATAAATTATTAGCGCTGTACTACCATTCATCTGTCGCTTCCTGGCGAGAAGAACTAGAGCGCGGAGCGCTGCATCACCCTGCATGGTGTCTTGATGGCAACTGAGCACCGTGGGCACTTGTCTGCACCCCGACCATGACGCCTGTACTGCCTGGATAGCGTTGTACCAATGTGAACGATCGCTACCCTTTCGCTAGGTGCACTTGCCCGAGCCCCATGGTTGTGAGCTTCCAATGCGAGTGTCATTTTGAACCCAGCATAAGTATAAGCCCAGGGTGCGCCTTGTATGAGCCGTCTCTATACCCGAGGTCATCAACCTCCCGCCAACTGCAAAAACCCTCACCAGTTAGAAGCACCCTAAACTATAAGAATTCTAAATGCACGGTGGACTTCCCAAACAAGATACAAGCACTTTCAAGCATACTGGGCCACGTAGAAAAGCTTTATTAGCCCGCCTGTCGTTAAGTGCACTGTACCAAGGTCCTGACGCCACTCACTGAACGGTCGCGCCGCCCCTTATCTACGTCTTCAGAGTGGCTTACGCCAGGCGGGCTGTCGTAGTATGGCACTGAAGTAAATGCCAGTGCTACCTCAGGGTACACATGGACTGACTAAACAAGTAATGAATAATTTCACTACACTGAAATGTTTATTGCTAGGAGAATGAGTAGTGACAGTTTTTTTATCCTCAATCCAAAATATTTGTGATGATCAGAGTTCATAAGGACAGTAAGTATACACATTCATACTGATAACCATAACTGATACATAAATGACATTACCATTGTACGTCGTTTATGTATCAGTTATGGTTATCTGAGATGCATATATACATTAAAATATATAACAGTACTTAGAGGGTAAAAGACCAACCATCAACTTAATTAAGGGGGTATGATTAGACTAAATTATAGAAGATAAATACAGCAGGTATTACCTTGAAACATCTGAATATGCATTAAATTTGGACATGAAGTAACAAATAATGAGTAAGTAATACATTAGGAATAAGCCATACAGATTGAGAAAATGCTTAAGTTTAACAGATAGTATTCAAGAACAATATGATTAAGTGATCATCTTTAATTGTCATTATTTAAAAATGCTGCTAAGTTACCTGCAAGAAGTTTTAGGCATATCAAAGAACAAGGGCTTGTCATGAACTTGTTGCACAAACTGATCAAATCTGCAAAATGCATCGAATTGCTGTTCAAGAAGTTACCTGATAGATTGCAAGGGGCAAGGTGATTGCAGTGCGGAGAGCCACCGTTGTGAGAATGATGGACAGCCACCACGGCACACCAAGAAGTGCATGGATATCTTGTAGCCAGGACATGATCTGGGGAGTATGCATGAAAACTCCATGAACTTTTAAAATTGATGCACACAATGCAAGAAGTTATCATTGGGATTGACTGCTCTTTCCACTAAATACATCTCTGTTCTTTCCCACCTAATAACTATCATAGTGCACATAAATCAATCTTGGAAAACATTCTTCAATTGCTTTATTTTCAAATCTAACTGAGTTATAAGATGAGCATCAGTAATTTATTCTTAGTCTTTGAGCTGCTTTTTCATAATTGGTGAATTGAATAATTGTTAGCCTTAGTTCATTGTGATACTCTCTCTCACTTACATTTTTCTTTGTTTAACTTGCATTTCCTCAATAGAGAAAGTAAAATGATGGACCACATTTTATCAATAGGATTTCAAACAAGGCCTTGGCTTTGATAACTCAATTTAATAAGCAGCCAACCATCTAGGTAGAACTGATTTAGAATGTGTTGCTGCCCATCTCCACATAAAGGGTTTTAAAGGCAACTCCTAACAGAGTCCAGGGATTAACTTCACACACTCCAACTACAAGCAAGGAAAATTGTAGAAGAATATACACTGCATTATTATTACAAACTAAAGATAACACAAGAAGAGAGATGCTACTTGATCCCACAGGTTAGGTACAACTGCATCACCTAACAAGGATTAAGCTTTTAGCCTCTTACCAAAGCAGTGTGGACTGCCTCACCTAAAAGCTTGAGGTTCGATCTCTATCTAACTAAACGCTGTACTCTATTTCTGGAGGAAGCACACACACAAAATGAACATGTGATCAAAATACATATTGAGCATCATTGGAAAGTTCTAGAACCAAGGGGACATGAACAAAAAGTAGAATTTGACATTTGGGGGGGAATCTTACCAATGGGGATAATAGCACATTTTCAGATCCACTTCTTACCATCTGTTGATCATGCATCAGCAAAATACTGATCAGATGAGAGAGTTAATTTGATTAAGGGATAAAATATTTCAATCCCCTAACAATGTGGGCCTACATTCAATACTTTTAGCCTTTCAGAACAGTTATGGACTACTTTGAAAACAACGTTGAATAATATATATATAATCCAATGATTCATACTTCACTATATCATTAAACTATTCTGCATCAACACCAGGAATTACCCACTAATGGGTTAGATAGAAACAAAACTTCATAAATGTAATTGCCTCCATTACATTTGGATGGGGAGTAAGATGTGCATCTCTTCCCTTATAGGAGTCCTTTCATTGAGTGTAATATCAGTTCCTTCAATTAGGAGTGGATATGAATTAAGGATGCAAAGATGCAAATTTCTACTATTTGAAAAACAGCAGAATAAAATATCAACATGTAATGAATTTAATTTTGCAAAGAAATCATGTGCCCCATTTTTATGATATACAAACACTGATTATCAAAAATACCAGCCAGTCTAACACTAGGGACCAGGACAAAATGTGTCATTGCTCACCTTGAGTACTGGAGCACTGGAAGCCAGACTTGCAAATAAATGAATGTAAGTTGAGAGCCAACCATAGGCATCAGTTGTAACTGCAACTTCAGATGCAGCACTAACATTGGGTATAAAATAATCAATGAAAGAGTGGTTTTTATTTGTGACTAAAGAAGAAAGTGCTTGGATATTTTCAAGCAATGAAGGAAAACTGTAACTAACACTATCAGTTGTATGAATAGAAGAATGTGATGCAATGGTTTGACATGAATCACAAGCGGCATTGGATGTAGCTTTCACAGAAGTTAATGTCTCAAATGAATTACAGTTTCCATGTAAAGGGTCAGATAATACATAAGAATTATCATTACCTCTTATATATTGTGGAATGTTGATGTAATTTGACTTTTCAGCATGTAATACAGAGGGTTTTCCTTGACTCATGGTACTGGATGCATCTTTTATTGTGCTTGAAAGTAATGTGCTACAAGAAAACGTTCTTAAGCATGGATAGGGGTTTGTGTGGAAAGTTATTTCATGAAACATATAAGCTTTGGGCCCAAGTCCTGGACAACAATTAGCAAGATATGATAAAGACCTAGAAGTGCTGGATTTCTGAGGTAAGACAGGTGATGGGAAGCTAGTTCTTAAACAGGAAATTTTTTCAAAGAGTCTTCTCCTGTGATGGCTTTGTTGCAATAACCAAGACTTCATGTGAACTCCACCCATCGTGAAATCTGAAAATACGAAGTACAACGTTATCAACATATAATAATATTAGTAAAATGGTGGTAAAAACACTTGGTGGTAATTAAAACTTGGTGGCAACAGTACTGTATCAATTTGATAACCACCACAGGGCAAATTTGCTGATGCACACAATATGGTAACATGCAAATTTAATTTTCAGAGTGTATAGAAGTCACAAAGAAAATGAGGATAGGCAAAGCTTGAATTTCAGTTTGGCAGTCTCAGATGACACCAGATAAGAAGTTGATCTGAAACACTAACATGCCCTACTGTGTTTCTCATATGAGCATTTCATACATACATATACCGGGCTTATCCTCCCTATGGGAGGGTAGCCGACAGCAGGCCACAATCACCACACTTAGGCACTAGGAGGCAAGAGAGGCACCACTGGCTGCACCTGAACTGCCAGGATCAGCAGCAGCCCAGTACAACCACCTTCCACAGTCAGGCCCAACAGCCAAAGCTGGTTTACCCCGACCGCTTCATTGAGTGCAGCCCCTCCCCCCGCACAGAACAGGTCAACTCCATCCCCCATGAGCATTTCAATATCTATAAAGGTCGAGCCTGAAGGTATGTAACTTGAATTTCCTTTTGAGAAAGTACCACCAACTAAGTAGAAAGTATTGTAACAAAATTTAAGCCAAAAAGTGGCTCAAGCATGTAAGAATTGGAGGTAAATTAATTCAAATTAGGAATAAGTAGCACCTTCCATATAGGGCAGATTAGATTAGGTCTCAGATTAAGGGAATCAAACGGTTTTTTCTTATGAAATTTCAAAAATGAATAAATAATACTTTGAGAGCAAAATAGGCTTGGATGTATTCACAACATGTTTAGAACCTTTGAATGGATGTTCAGAGCCCTAAAATTTTTGAAATTTACCCATATCCCCCTCTCAGGGTGAAATTTCTAAAAAATCTTATTTCTCAGCCAATATTATACATAGAGACAATTAGTTTTTTTGTTTGATTCACAATGAATTGGTCTACAGAATTGAGATCCAGTTTTTTGATATTGCTTCAAAAAAAATTAAAAAATGTTAGAAAAAGAAAACGGTAAAAAAATCCAATTTTTTTCTTTCCATTGTTGGGGGATAACTGTTGACCCGGTAAGGCCCCTATAGTAGGAGACTGGCAGGACTCGCTATTCCACTTCTCAAGTGGAAGGGGCAAAAGAAAATACTGGAATGATGGGAGCCCCAGGCAAGGGGAGAGCTTAGACTGAATATGAGAAACTCAAGAGGGGGAATTACAGACTAACTTATGCAGTGGGGTATAAATTAAACTTTCATGAACACTCAACATATACTGAAACAATCACAAATACAATGAATCCACTGGCTGTAACTGACAATTGGTTTGGTCAAAGGGGTTAGCATGGTTAGATAGGGAAGGAAGAATTACAGCCCAAAAGACAGACAGACTATACCTAAACACATATATAAATACACAGATGTATGAGGCATATGAGGTACGTAACAAGCTTGCACAATACAATTTCGAGGGAATCAATCTATTGAGTTCAAGAGGTGAACAAGATTAAACAAATAGTATATATATCAATGAAGGGGTCTAAACTGGAAGGAGTCAAGTTTGCAAATAATGTCCCAAGAACTTTGCACTGCTACATAGAAGGGAATCAGACGGTGGAGGATCCTGCCACAAACTGCCGGTGGGTACATTACCCAATCTGGCTGCCCAATGTAGCTCTGAGTCGGGCCAGTGGCAAGAGTCCCAGACTCACTGCTCTAAAAGGAAAAACACGGGACATAAGCATCTCAGCTAGCCACAAGAAGCAAAAGCTGCCAAGGAAAAATGGTGAGGGAACAGTATTTAACACAAAAGCAGAGTCGCACGCAGGGGCAAAAGAACTGAAGCACACGCAAAAATGATAGATATTGAACAAAAACTAATGGTAGAGATATAACAAATAAAGCTGAAATATAGTATTAGCACTATATGCAGGTATTGGACAGTAAAGTAAGTGAACAAGAAGCACAAGGCACACTGAAATACATTTAAGCAATCCTAGTTCAATGAGGTCAAATAAGCAGGCATACTTAGACTTACCCTATAGGAGCAACCAGGAGAGGAAGAACCAGGATTAAAATATGGCAGGACGAATCAAGGTAGCAGGTCAAGCAGTGGATCTTAAGATTAGCGTCTCAAGCAGGTGAATAGAAAAAGGCAAAATATGACACTAGGAACAGAAGAGATCATAGGATTTAGCAAAAGAAACCTGAAACATAAAAAACAAGGGGTAACGAATATGGTGGCAGGCACATGAACAATACAGGAACATATCAGGCCAATCCTCCACATTCCTCCCCCTCTAGTGTTTTCAAGAGGAAAACACGAAAGAAAAATTTACTTAACCTGCTGAAAGAAAATTCTTATAAAATATCAGCTTGTTCAGAAATACAAGTTCTGCTTCTAGATTGCCACGACTGTCTGCGAGACAAACTGAGCCGTCGAAACCCTTCAAGAGATTGACGCGCTTCCCTTACAATTCTTTTCAAGACCTGCAAGCGGTCATCACCCTTAGATGGCTGTTCAAAGCCCTCAAAACCTGATTCACTATGAACTGACCCCCAAAGACCGGAAAACCATTGCAAATCAGTGTCATGCTGGGGAATGAAGCCCGAAAAATCAGGATCTCTAGGACTATCAACACCAGTGACTCTAGAGGCTTCAACTACTGCCTGTTTAGGGACCAATTCACCGGATCTAGACTCAGCACTGGGTTGACCCTCATGAATTTGCACTGAAGTTGCACCCATCCCACGTATATCATGCATCTCTGAGCAAGTCTCAATGGGGGACAGGGCTGTAGGCATTTGACGGCCTCCAAGAATAGACACCGGTGATGAATGCTTAACAGAGGCTGTCGGGCCTGAACATGGAAGATCTGCAAGCCTTGCCGGAATTACAGGTCGGCTGGATAAGTGTCTGCGTCTCCCCCGTGACTTACACTTTCTTGGTTGGGGTACAACGTGCCGATCCTGTACCCTCGGATGCGTCCCATGAGCATCACAACCACGTATCCCAAGTACAACATCACTAAAATTGCTCTCGGATTCAGAACTAGAAACAACCATCAACATAGGAGCAAGTAACAGCTCATCAGAATCTTCATCTAGCTCAAAGGACCCACCAGATGGAGGAGCTTCATTTATATCAAATCCAGCTTTACCAGTCAAGTAGTTTGGGGGCGTACAAAATCTTTTGAGCTGTCTGTGATGTACCGCTTTAGTAAGACCAGAATTCTTACTGCCAATCAATTCAATGACATAGGTCACCCCATTATTTTGAACATTTATTACTTTGAAGGGACCATCAAATGTAGTTAGCAATTTACTCACACAGGTTTTACTTTGATAGGGTATCCTGCGCAACACAAGCTGTCCAAGCTTAAATGGGAGAACCGAGGATGTCCATCAGACCAACACTTTTTGTCACGGTTGTCAAGCAAAGGCTTCTGTGTCACATCGTGACCCTTAGACATTATGTATTCTGAGGGAGACATGCCAATCTCCCGGTGTATGGTAGTGTTATAGATCATTACTGCTCGGGGCAAAATCAGATCCCACTCGCCAGCTTTGTCACCCAGAGTGCGCAAAATCTCACTTATAGTGCGATTAACTCTCTCAACACCTCCATTGGAGGCTGGGCAATAAGGAGTAGAGTATGAATGGTCAATACTAAACTTTTCCAACACAGCATTAAAGACAGCACACCTAAATTTTGGTCCATTATCCGACAAAAGTCAATCAGGCAAGCGCACAAGAGCAGGAAGAACGCGGTGTTCAAAAGCATTAGAAACTGTTGTTCCCCTTTTGTCTTTCAATGGCACAGCCATCAACCATTTAGAATGATGGTCCACAACCATCAAGACCGAGCGATGACCTCGTGCTGTTAGAGGGAAGTCAACAAGATCAACTGAGACTAACTCAAAAGGCAAAGTGGTCACTATTTTCAGGACTGGCGGACTCACAGGTTGTGAAGAGACCTTACAGAATTGACATTTGATGCAAGAGGTGCAAATATCATTAGCTATTGAATAGATGTCAGGACGCCAAACCTGTTTCAAAGTAGAATCAATTAACTTGTGTTTCCCTAAATGGGCCATTTGGAAGTGAATGGTAACCATAACTTCAACCAAGAATTTAAAAGTTACAACAGGGACTGATTTGAGAGGACCTTTGAACCACAACAAGTCATGTAAGACAGTCAGCCGGTCTGAGAGTCTGCCAAACCTCCCCAAACATGGACTGTTCCAAAGCTTAGGATCAATACTTCCACAACCTTGGATTTCAGAAGACTCAATGCTTCATCCTGAGACTGAAGCAACTGCAAACTTTCTTCACTGGCCAACTGAAACACTGGAGGCTCAGACACCAAGACATGCTGGAAACAGAAGTACATCCCTGTAACAGGTTGCTCCTTGAGTCTAGTGCAAAATGAGAACCTTGAGCCCCCAAGATGTATACTAACCAGTCCCTGAGAAAAATCCAAGCATGCTCGAAATCTCTCAAGGAAATTAGCCCCTAACAGAACACATACTGGCGAAACCTGTCTGGGTACTACAGCAAAAGGAAAATCACACTCAATGTCATGTCCCATAAACTTGAATCTCAAGTGAACAACAAAATCAACCTTACAAGGGTGACCTCTAACTCCATGAAGCTCACAACCCTCATGGTCAATTTCAGTGGAGGACTTAACAGCAGCAGGCAAGGCATTCCACACATCCCGAGACAACATACTGACTTGAGCACCCGTATCCAGTAATGAACAGTAGGTAGCATCTCCAAATTGAACAGTGGCAAAGGGACAAATAGATTTAGAACAGGAACACATGACATTCAATGCTTCTAATTGAGCCACATCTGTGTCTTCCCCATCACTTAACTCTCCAGAAGAATTAAAATCATCACGCAGCAGAGGCTCAGGCAGTGATTCCAGGGGTGGGGGTGCATACAACTTCCCTTCACAGACAGGGTTATAATGACAACCAGCAAGCAACTATACATGAACACGCTTACAAGGATCCGGTGTAGAAACAGGAGATAAAGAATGAATAATAGGCATCTCCATCCCACAGTGCACCCAAACCTCTAGATCAAAAAGAACAGTGAAGGCCAACAGTGCACTCTCCATAAGAAATTGTCCTGGTTGGCGCATCATACACAATTCACGTCTCACAATAGGAGGAATTTTCAAATTGTATTTAGCTCCATTTGCTAACAGCTCATCCACCAGCAACTTTCTCAAGGCAGTGGTGGACCCTGGTAAGGCAATCTCAGGGTTGACATGAGCTTGATGATGCTCCAATACATGCATGAGGCTTTCAACCAAGTTGTCACCTCCTCCATCAACTTTACAAATCAGCTTCAAACCAGAAGGAAGATATGCCGGATCTGGAGTGGACGTCTCGAGTACATCTGTGGCCCCAGGGAGTCGTGAGAGAGTATCAGCCACAAGGTTATCCTTTCCTTTACAATATTGTAATTCAAAATCAAACTCAGCAAGTTCCTGAAGGGTACAAGCAATACGTGAATTCTGACTGGACATGTTGTGCATATAGATCAATGGTCTGTGGTCCGTGAACAAAATGAAAGGAATCCCAGACAAGAATGGACGGAAACACTTAATGCCCCATCTTATTGCAGCTAGCTCTCTGTCAATGGTGGAGAATTTACGTTGAGGGGCAGAAAATGCCATAGAATTATAGGCAATAACCTTCCTTGCACCACTCTGGACCTGTGTCAGACATGCACCAGCACCACTACCAGATGCATCAACAAACAATTCAGGCTTGCAGGCACCAGGGCTGTAATCAGGGAAAGCAAGTAAGATGTCATGGGCCATCATCTCCTTCAACTTAACAAAAGCAACTTCCATTGGTTCTGTCCAATTTAACTTATGGTTCTTATGGCCACCTGTCAAACAAGATAAGGGTTGGGCCACCTCAGAACAGTGTGGCAAGAACTTCCTCTGGAAGTTTACTAGGCCCAAAAATTGCCTTAGGTGATGCACAGTTTCAGGCTGTGGGAAGTTCAAGACTTTTTCCACATACTCAGGAGCCTTCTGTAAGCCTGCCTCACTGACAACATGACCCAGAAATGGTACACTACTCTGAAACCAGAAACACTTATTGGGCTTCACCTTCACTCCATGTTCATTAAAAGTACTCAGTACCTGGCCAACAAGCTGCAAATGGCGTTCAAATGATTGAGACATAATGAGGATGTCATCGATATATACAATTACTTCTTTATTAGGGAACCCTTTCAGGATGGTCTGCATTTCTCGTTGAAAAGCTGCTGGAGCATTTCTAAGGCCAAAACTGAGACGCTTAAACTGATAATGATTGGAGGGAGTTGAAAAAGCAGTGAGTTCTTTACTTGAATGTTCAAGGGGGATCTGATAGTAGCCCTTGACAAGGTCCAGGGTAGTGAAGAACTTCATGTCATGCAAGCTGAATACAAGATCAGTGACATTAGGCATCGGAAACCTGTCTGGTTTAGTGACAGAGTTCAATTTGCGGTAGTCAATGCATAAACGGATGGTACCATCTTTCTTTCTTATAGGCACCACAGGTGAGGACCATGGGCTGTTGCTGTTTTCAATGATATCCAGTGACTTCAAGTCAACACACTGTCTCTCAATTTCCTCTGCGATAGGCTGAGGAAAGCGACGAGGCTTTTGACGAATTGGAGTGCTGTCATGTAATTCAATTCGATATGCAGTAGCACCAATGCGACCAACATCTGACTCATCACAGCTCAATACTCCCTTGAGGTGCAACATCATGTCATGTGCCATGCAAACTTCACACTCAGACAATCCAGTTAAAGGAAATTCTTTCTTTAATCTAGCCAAACTCCACGAGTCACCAACAGGGTCAACTTCTGCAGGCAAGTCTACAATAGAAGAGACCGTACCCACTTGCATTCCCTTCCGTATAGTGTCTCTAGAATGGGTACCAAGAGCATCTCTGGTCACAAGCACAGAACCAATTCCACCTTCTATGCCAATCATACCTTCCACACCAAACACATGTGCAGGTTTTCCAATGAAACCATCATAATACAGGTCAGCGGATGACTCTGCTGCACAGGTAACTGGCACTGAACACAAAGTACCGGTCTGAAGCTTGACATCTTCCTCAGCATTCACAGGAATATTTCTGTAAATCACTTGGTCTAGGGTGTCATTCAGGGCAAGATAAACTTCAACAAAGCCAACAGCTAAAGATTGCTTCAATGCTTGTCTACAAAAATCAACAACTAACTTATTAATAGTCAAAAAGTCCACACCCAGAATAACATCATACTTAATAGCTTCATCATCGACAACCAAAAACTGGGATGATTTCAAGGTCAACCCAGGATAAGAAATTTGAAGACAGACACTACCCAATACACTGACACCTCCTGCAAGTCCCACAATCCTCAAAGACTCGTCCTGGGGAAAAATACCAACAGGGAGGCATCAGGACCGGATAAGAGAGGCAGAAGCCCCTGAGTCAATAAGGGCACACAGTTTACTGCCTTCAAGGTCAACTTGGAGAATGAGTAGCTCAGCCGGCTCAAGAGAAGCAACATTGACAGCAAGTGAACAGGTGGAACAAAGTTATCAGTCTCAGCAACTACTGGTTGAAAAGGCCCAGCGGGGTCATCGCACAGTGTCTCTGCAGCATCGACTAGTTCACCAGCATCAGAGCAACAAGTCCTCTCCTGAAAACTGAGCTCACCAGGCAAGTTTGCGGGCGTGGGGGTTTGATCTAATAGCTCCGAGGTTGCCCCCTTGTCCTCGGAGCAAGCCGGTTTAATGAGAACTGGTTCTCCTGAGTTTCAACATTATCCACAGGAGTTGCATCGGTCACACGATTACCTGACTGACTGCGGTACCGTCTTTTCTGGGAAGAACGTGCGCGTGCTGACTCGTCCCAACGCAGAGTTCTGTCAACTCTGTCATCGCCAGCGCTGACTCAACGCACAAAACTGCGACGGGGAGAACGAGTTTGACATTGATCAAGGTAATGGTCTCTGGATCCACAAGCCAGACAGAGTCCAAGACGGCGACGACAGACACGCTGGGTGTGCCCCAGGCGACCACAGTAGTGGCAGGTGCGAGATAACTCCTGCTCGGTGGTTGACAGGTTCTCAAACCGTGGAATTCCTCTGTCCCTGACAGTAGCTTGTCTTGCACTCCAACTTTGATTTGGCTGCACAACATAACTACATGATGGCTGAAAATCAACTGATGGGCCACACTGGGTAGCTGCATCATGCATTGCAGAAACATCTTGATAATGCCGGAGATCCACAACATTAAGAGCAGCTGGTAAAGCAAGCTCAACAACATCTGGCTCTGAAAGGGCCTCCACAAGGGCACCAACTAATGTCACAATGCGAGACCATCCCAGGCTTCTGCCCTTGAGGGTCTTGGACACAGAGAAAGCACTCCAAACTTGGATCCTGTATTTTCTTGGAATTGTGCTGAAGAACTTGTCTTGCAGCGTCTTGCTGTATTCAGTCGATTTTCTTGGATAGGCTAGTTTAAAGAGGTTTTCCAGACGTGATGCATAAAGCCTGATTGACTCTTTGGTTTGCAATGATGCCTGGGCAAACATAGCTTTACCCCCAGCAGTGTGCTTGGCGTTGACTCTCCAAACCAAGCCAACAGCTTCTTCTTAATTGCAGAGTATGAGTCTGCTTGAGCTCGGTGTGCCAGGAAAGCCTCGTGCATGTTTCCTCTCAGATGACGGCCAAGTTCTGCAACCCATGACCTATCTCTTCCACGAAAAGTGTGTTAACAGTACTCTTCAAACGAGAGGGGTTTCAGCTGCCCACCCATTTATGATCGGACGCCTTACCCACGCTGAAACCCCCAAGGTATCAACGCAGCGCGCCCGGCCATATTACGTCTGGCTACAATGTACTATAGCGCGGTTTCTCGTTAAATCTCCTGAAATTATCCAACCAGGGAAACATACATTCCCGAGCACGTAAACAATCGGACACAAAATATAACCGACAGGGACGCTCAAACAACACCAAATGTATTCACATCACAGTTACACGAAACCCTAACTCCTCGTCCTTCCCACTCTTCTTGACCATGCTGACGGACCGCGATGCGGTGGATACGCCGGGTGCACCGCCGGAACAACCGTCTGTTCCGCAGGAGATGCCTCGCCGGAATGGACCGCTGTCAAATGTCGAGCCGCGGCCCCTGGTCGGCCGTAATCGCCACCGCCCTTTGGAGCAGCGCGGCCCACGCCTCCAACTGCCAGGGCCCGAGGTGCACGCCGTCCGATCCATGCAACGCATCCAGAGGCGTCCGCACAAAGTCTCCCAGATATAGCGTGATGAGACCCGCCGCAGTAAGCCTTCGTGCTAACTCATCCACCACGGGCCCCATCTGCTGCTGGGCCCAACGGCACTCTTGTGCCAGAAACGGCGGCAGAGGGCCATAGCTTATCGCCTGGTGTTTCGCTTCATTGTACAACATGAAGTTGCTCACCATGAGCAAAACCCACAGCACTCGCGTACCGTACCGGCTCCGCAAATACGTATCTTGCGCCGTAGCCCGGAGCACAATTTCTGAGTAGTTGGGCGTTTCCAGGCGCATCAGCCCCGGTCGGCCAAACAGTGTCAGGCTGGTGACGTCGCAATGGAAAGCGACCACCACTAACCGCACCTCCGCCGACATTTCCAAGGTCGTGACCCATATAAGATGGTCCAGGCCGGCTCCCGGGCAGACTCTGAGGCGTCCTCGCCAACCTCTCGGTGGCTGGATAATCGCCTCTCGCGACCGTGAGTCGCCCACCACCAGCAACAATTGATCAACTCCCTGAAGAAAAAAGAAAGATCGGGCAGCATCAAAGTGCAAAATTCAGCATTTATAATCTAACCTCCTCTTTGGACTTAATCGAGGCAACGTTTCATCATCAACCTCAGAGAGTTCCGTTCTCCGCCACGTACTATTGCCGACACTCACCTCTGTTACCTCCAAACACCCTGCGCCGCTATCTCTTTCGTCGCCTTCCCCAGCCGGGGTAGAGGTTCGTATATCCGGGCGCGCTCTCTCCAATGGCGACAACCCCCCGAAACCTAAAAAATCGGAGGTGCCTTCCATTGTAGTTCCACCCCCACTCGCCTCTTCCCCACTCAAGAAGGGTCTGCGTTCTGCTTCCAGCGCCTCTGTTCTTCTTATTCGTAACAGAGGGGGATCCGGGTACTGGCCGATGAACCCCGAAAAGTCGAGGCTCTCCTCGCACGGCAGAGGATCCGGGTACTGCCCGATAAATTTCGAGAAGTTCACGCTCGTGTCTTTGCCCGTCACCTCATCCCGCTGCATTGCTGGCAACGGTGGTAGCGGATGAATTGGGCGACCCAACCACTCATTCTCCACGGGAGCCACTTGGTCCTCTTCCATTCCTTCTGCTGCGCCAGCCCCGTCTTCCTTCGGCCCCACTTCTTGACGAGTTCTCTTGAGTGGCTGCCTTTGCGGCAGACCTTCTGCCTCGTTCCTCCTCTCGGGTTGCACTGGCTGGTCCTGACCCGTGTCGTTTCCATGATATCTCTTCAATTGCCTCACGTGCACCCTGAAGGGGGCCCTTCGCCGCTGCAGATCCCGTATCGTGTATGTGACCTGGTTCCTGTCAACCTCCCGCACCTCGTAGGGACCCTGGAAATGTGGGGCGAGTTTATGCCTCTCGAGCGTAAGGTACCCGTCGCAGAACAAGCTCTCCCACTGCGAACGGTCGGAACTTCGGTCCAGCGGGTCGCCACATCCGGGGTGGCCTTGGCAGATCTGGCACCGCAGCCTCCTTCACAAAGAATTCACTCGGGGCTCGACCGGTCTCACTGTGGGCAAGTCTATTGTACTGGGACATCACTTTTGCTATTTCCAGATCCCAGCTCCCAGGGTTACCAGCGCAGGCCGTGGCGAGCCTCTCCTTGATGGTCCGGTTGAGTCTCTCCACAGCTCCATTGATATGCGGAGCATAGGCGATCGAGCGCTCATGCCGTACCCCATACCGGTCTAACAATTGTCCGAACAACCTAGCTCGAAACTCGGGACCATTGTCGGACCGCAAAATTTTAGGGGTCCTACGGCAACTAGCCAATATACCATACTCCAATGCACGCGCAACTCCCAGCGCAGCTTTTGAACGTATCGGTATAGCATGCCCAAATTTTGAGTATAAATCAATACCCACCAGCAGTCCTATATGTCCTCGAAGTGTACGCGGCAATTGAATAAGATCCACCGCATAAATATCATACGGCGCCGTGCATTTAGTACTCAACCCGTACAACGGGTAGTCTTTCGGACTTGCTCATTTATGCAATTGGCACGTACGACATTCTCTTATCACTTCCTTGATAGTCTTGTATGGGCTGGGATGAAAGTAACATCGCCGGAATGCCTTGACGACCTTAGTCTGCCCCGCATGTGCTACATATCCATGAAACTGTCCAACTAAGCCCTTTAATTGACTGTCTGGTACCACTGGCAGGAACTTTTCCTCACCCCTTAGCTTGCATTTGTAACATATGGCACCGCTATGTATCACCAAGTTCTCGAAATGTCTTCAAAATTGTCCTAATGCTGGGTCTTTTTCCTTCCTTTCCAGAGCCTCGCGCACCCTCGCCAACCTCTAATCCTGCCGCTGGTGCGGTATAAAACTTTCTAATTCCTCTCCTAACCTTAGGTCAGGCAACTGGTGGGTACCCTCCTGGCTACCTTGCCCTTGTGGCGCTGCTATACTGACCCTTTCTGCTGGTATACATGCTATAATAATATTAAAATGCATGCCTCCTTAGCATTCCAGTTCAACAGTTCCCTTCTCCCCCACAGGATTTGCAACAACCAGCCCTACTGGCTTGCAAACTACCTCCACTCTCAAGTCAAATAACTGTGCAAACGCCACGAGAGCCTCCCATGGAGGGAAAACATCAGGATTTTTCCAACTCGAAATCATCCTACGATCCGCGGCCTTACCAGTTATACCGAATGCTTTGGGTTCCTGCAATAATCTATCTATCGCATGCTCTCGAAGCGTCAACGCGTCTCCCAGACCCGAGGCTCGGCTCAACGCCACAAACAAGGAATTTGGGCCCCCCTCGACTTCGGCTACCTGGTATTCCCAAATTCTGGCTCGGGAGCATTTTCGTCTCCCTCTGGAACTGACCAAGGAAAACTCACACGGGACGGGCAGTCAGCGACTACATTAGTTTTCCCGGGCACATACTCAATATTTTGGGGACTATCATGACACTGCTCCGGCTGTGCCCCTTCCACACCGGAGTCACCTAGTTTCCCGACTGTCTACCTGGTTTGTGCGCACACTGGAAACTACGATGTCTGATTTCCCCACACCATACACAAGCTGTGCATCTCTCCAAAAATCCCTGACAGTCCATCAAATGCCCCTTTGTGCCACAATACGCACATTCCAAACCGCGTTCCGAACCGACAACTTCCCTGCATCCGTCGCTATCTACTACCTGCTGTGTACAGTCCCGCACAAAATGTTCTTCCTGTATACAACGAAAACAACGCATTGATCGGGCCTGTCTGCGTTCCTGGTGCTCAATGATATCATTACCTGCCTCTGGCGCGTATGGCGTCGCTAAGTAAATGTGTTCCGCTCGAGTATGATTCCCTGTCCTTTTCTCGGTAGCTGTCATATCGGCTTCTGAACTGACTGCTAATCTGACAATTGCACTGAGTGCAATAGATTCTTGATGGCCAACGAATAACTTAAGCCGACGTAGCAGCTCCGGTGACAGTGAGCTAATAAATTTATTTCGAGCTAAGAGTTCTTTACCCTCTTTTCCTAGACTATCCACTTTTGCTACCAGCCTTTCGAGCCTAATACTATAGCAAGTCAGTGATTCGCCCCTTATCTCTTTCTGCACGCAAGAATTCTGTATACCCAGCATCACTTAATTTCTCGTGAAGCTCTAGTTCACGAATTAACCTAGTTTTTACTTACCCATAGTCAGCTCCAGTTCCGTACGCTTGAACTATATTCTTGGCCTCCCCCTCGAGGAATTCCGGCAATTCCTGAATCCATGCACTCTTATTTTCCTGATACTTCGAACTTGCATAGTTCTCGAATTTAGTCAAAAATACAGAGACCTGACCGTCGCTAGGCTTACCCGAAAACTTCCCTGGTGGAGGCAACTTGTCTGAACGCAAGCCCTTGATTGCCTCTGTGAGACTAAGCATTACGTCAGCTAACTCAGATTTCGTTTCCATCTTTACACTTAGCCCAAATTATGCCACGAAAAATGTCTACTGACAGCAAACGATAATAAGGTGTTATTTAAAAGTTCCCAATTTATTGCACCACTAATTATCCTACCAACTGTACCATGTATCTGAAGCCAAATCCCACTCCTGACACCAAATGTAACGAACACAAACCTGACATACGTTTCGTCACTGGAAGCCGACCCGTCAGGATGCCGACCAGGCAGGAATTAGCTACTCAGGCTAAATAGCTAGGCCCAGATACTAGGTCAAGGTATGGTACGGACAAATAACAAAAGGGTATATTTAAAAGGGAGGTATGATAGTTAACAGAACAAACTCGGGGCGTGTCTTGCGGTAGCCGTCTCTCTTACACGAGATCGTAACTCTCCCGCTGACTAAACACCCCGGCAGAACACCCCAAGCTCCAACAAGTAAAAGAGGCATAGGATTCGAGCAAGCACGACAAAGGACACTTACGAACATCAGGCAACACAGCTTCACTAGCCTGTTCGTAGACAAGTGCACTCTATGGAGGTCCTAACGCAACTGACTAACTTTGGTCGAGCAGTCGCCCACTTTAGCTGCAGCCAGGCAGCCGCGGGACGGACCTCTATGTAAATCATAGCGGTACCATCGAGGTACAAAACACGTAGTGAAATATTTTCACTACAATAGAAAAATCGACGGCAAGCTCTGAATGCAGTCGTTAGAGGCACCTTTTCTGAACTGACAATATCCAGGGAATCGGGACTGAAGCTGTGCTTGTGCAAATACACCTGTGATCTGAAGTTATGACAATGTCTTGTGCTGTTGGAATGCCTATATAGTGGAGGGTTTTCCCTG
The DNA here is from genome assembly GCA_030386875.1 of Morinoia aosen. Taxonomy (NCBI): domain Eukaryota; kingdom Metazoa; phylum Arthropoda; class Malacostraca; order Amphipoda; family Talitridae; genus Morinoia; species Morinoia aosen. The sequence goes on along the minus strand of CM059557.1, from coordinate 29,171,767 downwards.
TAATGTGTTTGAGTGAAGTTAAATTTTTTAAGAGGGGTTGGCCAACCCAAACAATAAGGATAGCAATGACATGAGGGCTATTACCAGATCACATTTTCAATTCGGTTAGTTGTGTTAAGGTGGTGCAAAGAGTAGTATGTTTGATCTATTAGTAGTTGTACAACACCTTACGACATATCAACGGTACATTAGCCTCATAAAATTTGTTATAGGATGCAATGCTGTGACCATAAAGATTATACAACAATATCCTGTGTACAGTATTAATACCTGGCAGCGTAAGAGGCATCTCATCAATTCAGACATGCACAGAAAAGCGCGCTGTTGTAAGTGGGTTCCTTCACATTGGTGAGTACAGTCATTTATTTCAGTATTTTGTGAGGTGGATCCATTGAAATTTAATGTTTGTGTTTTTGGTTTGCCTTTGTTTTCTTTTTTTTTGTGTATTTTATGATTTCATGGAGGGAGGCCAATTTCTCACTTCCAAGAATTCCGGTCTCTTCATTAATGCACACTTCACAAATTTTTTTTGAGCGATATCAAAAAACTGGATTTCAATTTTGTAGACCAGTTCATTGTGAATCAAACAAAACACTAATCATCTATGTACAATATTGGCTGAGAAATACATTTTTTTAGAAATTTCCCCTACAGGGAAAGGGGGGGATGGGGGGGGGGGGGTTGGGTAAGGGTAAATTTAAAAAATTTAGGGCTCTACGCATTCATTCAAATGTTCTACACATGTTGTGAAGACCTACAAACTTATTTTGCTCTTGAAGTATTTTTTATTTATTTTGAAATTTCTAAGAAAAAACGTTCAATTCCCTTAAGCCTCCCTAACCTCAAGAAAGGCATCATAAGAGAGAAAAGAGGAAGGGACCAGTTAGTATGGAGATTAGGAGATCATCCCAGGCCCCTGTCAGTCCGGGGGTCATTTCTAATGTTTTTGTTGGAAAAGGACCTTAGTTAGTGGTTTATTCGGTCCTAAAATTTTATGGCCCTACGGACAATAATTTCCCCCCCCCCCCCCAGGAAGTTTGAGGGGGCCCAGAATATTTCATTTTTTCCTGATTTTGACCCCATATGAAGAAACAAATGGGAAATAAAAAAAATCTCAATTTGAGTTTGTTAGAAATCTTTCAAGGATTCTAAAACTGCCTTTGTTTTTGTTCTACCATCAAAACTGAAGGAGTTTCAGGTTGAAATATCAACATCAGTAAGAAGCACCCAAAATTTTTAATTTTTTCCTGATTTTGACCCCATATAAAAAGAGAACAAATGGGAAATGGAAAAAAAAACAAGTTGAGTTTGTTAATGTTTTGAGGATTCTAAAACTGTCTTTATTTTTGTTATAGCATCAAAACTGAATGAGGAGATACATCTTGAAATATCAATGCCAGTGAAATATCAATACCTAAAAACCAATATGTCAATTTTTTCAAAAACTAAGGCCTAAATCAAAAAAATGAATGGAATCAATTGTGTTTCTTTTCAAAGGTTACATATCATAGTCAAATTTCATAAGAATCAGACTGAAATAAATAAATTTCATATGTGAAAAAAAATTATTATATTATTTTGGAAATCACAATTTTCAGTGTGAATATGAAGTTATGTATGAAACTTATCGAAATAAAAATTAAAACTGCATTAAATTACATAAATTGTTCATTATATCACACTTCAACAAAAAATTTCATTTGTTGCTTATACCCAACACTTCTGACTTTCAACATTCAACCTGAAACTAGTCCTCAAGTTTTGATGCTAAAACAAATCCAACCACAGTTTTATAATCCTTTATAGATTTCTACTAAATTCAAATTTGGCTTTTTTTCCAAATTCGAATTCTTTGAAAAAATATATAGCCATAAACCCAAAAAATTGTTGCTGATTTTTGAAATTTAAAACAAATTTGAAAAAAAAAATAAAAAATTTGAATTTGAAAAGAGCCAAATTTGAGTTTGTTAGAAATCTTTCACGGATTCTAAAACTGTCTTTGTTTTTGTTCTAGCACCAAAACTGAATGAGGAGATACATCTTGAAATATCAATGCCAGTGAAATATCAATACCTGAAAACCAATTTGTAATTTTTTTTTCAAAAACTAAGGCCCAAATCAAAAAAATGAATGGAATAAATTTTGTTTCTTTTCAGAAGTTACATACCATACTCAAATTTCATAAGAATCAGATTGAAAATAAAAAATTTCATATATATGAAAAAAAAATTCTTGTTTTGGAAATCACAATTCACAGTGTGAATATGAAGTTATGTATGGAAGTTATTGAAATAAAATTAAAACTGCATTCAATTACATAAATTGTTCTTTATATTACACTTCAATAAAAAATTTCATTTTATGCTTATACTTCAACATACTTCAACACTTCTAACTTTCAACATTTAAAATGGGACTAGTCATCGAGTTTTGATGCTAGAACAAAACCAAAGACAGTTTTAGAATCCTTGGAACATTCCTAACAAACTCAAATAGGCTTTTTTTCAAATTCAAATTTTTTGAAAAAATATATAGCTCTAAACCCAAAAAATTACTGTTTTTAGAAATTTTAAAAAATTTGAAAAAACAGAAAAAATTTGAATTTGAAAAAAAAGCCCATTTGAGTTTGTTAGGAATGTTCCAAGGATTCTAAAACTGTCTTTGGTTTTGTTCTAGCATTAAAACTCAAAGACGAGTTCCATTTTGAGATATCCATAAAATGTACCAAAAAACTAATTTATTGAAAAAAATAAAAAAAATTAACCATAAATCAAAAAAGTGACATGAGTAAAAAGGTTTACTTTCACAAAATACATATACTGGCCAATTTTCAAATGAATCGGACGAATAAAGTTGAAAAAGTGGGACGGTCTCCTTAAGGGAATGCAGAATTTATGCACAAAGTGCATAGAAGAATAAGTTGAGTAAGAAGTGCACGAAACAAGTTAAAGGTTAAAGGAACAAGTAGTATGTGCCAAAAAACAGGACAACAGTGAACTGAAAAAAAAACAGTGAAAAAACTAATCTAGTTCAATAAATAATAGGCCTGTAAGGCCTAAGCCCTGGTGTTGTAGCAGCTTCGCCTGTTGAGTTCCGATTGAGGCGAGAGAAGCAGCGGCCTTACATTTATACTTCTCCGGCTGTAGGTATTGGTGATACGCGGCGGAGAAGTGGGAACTTTTTGTTGAATAAATTTACATTGAGACATATTAGTATTACTGAACATAGAAGTACTAGAATCGAAGTTTGAGGGGTAACTAAGGTAGAGCACTACAAGTACCCACCCTCCCCCTAGAGAGAAAGGAGTTCGAACAATAAAATTTAGTAAAATAAAATGATGATGCTGCAGAACGTTGGGGCCGAGCGATGGTGGCCGAGCGATGGTGGCCGAGCGATGGTGGCCGAGCGATGGTGGCCGAGCGATGGTGGCCGAGCGATGGTGGCCGAGCGATGGTGGCCGAGCGATGGTGGCCGAGCGATGGGGCCGAGCGATGGGGCCGAGCGATGGGGCCGAGCGATGGGGCCGAGCGATGGGGCCGAGCGAGGGGGCCGAGCGATGGGGCCGAGCGATGGGGCCGAGCGATGGGGCCGAGCGATGGGGCTGTGCGATGAAACCGAGCGATGTAGCCGAGCGTAGAGGCCGTGCGTAGAGGCCGTGCTGTAGGCATTTTAGCGGCTCGGTTTGTGCATTTTCGAGCTTGGTTATATGTCCTTAAAGTGATAGGAACACTGGGCGGAAATTGTGATGAAGGCTGGCCCGTTGATTGCAGTTAGAGAGCAGAGATGGGTGCTGCTGGGCTCACCAGTTGTTAGAGGCAGGCTCTGTAGAAACATCGGCCCGACGGTGAAACCGCTGGAGAGCTGCTGGGTCACCAGTTGTATGGGGCAGGCAATGTGGAAGCCTAGGCCCGATGGCAAACCCGCTGTGAAGAGCTGTTGCGGACACGAGTAGTAAGGGGCAAGCGATGTAGAAGCCTGGGCCAGTTGGTGAACCCGCCGGAGAACTGCTGGCAGTGCTGGGTCTCCAGATTTTGTTGCAGCTGGGGGTCACCAATTGTAAGGTCAGGTGTTGCTACTTCAGCCATTGGTGGTTGTAGGTCACTCTGGGGTCACCAACTCTAAAGCCTGGAGTTGTTGCTGCTTTGGCCATTGAGTTCCGTTTGGCGGCATGTGAAGCAGCAGCCTTACTTGTATACTCCTCCAGGGCGGTCGGTATCGGTGATACGCAGTGGAGGAGTGGGAACTTTTTATTGAATAAATTTACATTGAGACATATTAGTATTACTGAACATAGGACTAGAATCGAGGTTTGAGGGGTAACTAAGGTAGAGCACTACAGGCCTACTCAACCTATAGCTTGGGACCTCACATATTCCCTTTGGGAGCACCAATTCCCATAGATACAAGTTGCATACCCCTGAGGGATTCACATAGAACAACCTCAACAAATTCTTAGCATAAAAACACGGTCTACCCAAAAAAAAATTTGTTCGTTCTCAGCATATTTTTCTGAGATTTTCACCATACATGTTGAATGAAGCGACAATTATTCTGGAACTCCTATGTTTTTTTGCAAATTTATCATATATATGATTTTTTAAAAACATGAAAAAATGGGTGTTGCTGAAAATTATTCTTCTCCTACAATTTTGAAGTTACAGAGCTGGCAAACTGTGTTCGAGATAGCTATTTGTCTTGTCTACAGATCAGGTGCAAAGGTTTTTGATAATCAGATTTTTTTTTTCAAAAAAAAAAAACACTAATGTTTTCATTTTTTTTTAATAATTTTGCCTATAATTTTCAATATGGGTTGAAATTCAAAAAATCGTATGCACCAGGTCTTTAGATGGTTTCAATCGCTATTGATGTAAATAGTCGCCATTCCTGTACCTTCAAAACTGCAGCAGAAGAATCCCTTCAGAGGTCAAAAAGGAAAGTTTTCGTGATAGCTATTTTCCTAAAAAAAATTTTTTTCATCATTTTTAAACTAAGTTTTTTAAAATGAACTCCACTGCATTTGTAGCTCTATTTGAGTTCTATTGATTGATATATTAGCCATTTGGATACTTTTAAAACAGTGGGAAAGGATCCATATCAAACGACAACTGGAAGTTTCAGAGGAGCAGTTTTTATTTAATTTCATTTTTCATTTTCAAACTAATTTTTTTTAATCAACTCTTCCTTTGTAGCTATTTTAACGCCTTTTGATTGAAATATTTGCCATTCCTATACCTTCAATGCTTACACAACAAGCTAATTAGCTGATGACTCAGAGCAGCCGGATTCAAAACAAAAACTCAGTTACAGCATCATGATTTATCACTGTTAGAATGTTTTGTTTGAGCACAAAATCACTTTGAGCCCACCCATAAATAAAGTCTCTTGCCATTCTTGCAGAGAAACTCTTACAAATACCCCCAGTAATGGGGGGAAAGGAGAGGTCACTCTGCTTGGCATGCGCCAAGGTCGCACCATCGCGCTACCTCTCCTTCGTCTGGGAGGCACACGGATGTGCGTACACATAAGGCAGTCCAAACATAACCATCACTGGTATTCGAGTCCAAAGTGCTTACATAACTAGTCCAACTTTTGATTTTTTTTGCTTAATGATTTCTTTGGCTTTAGTTTCACATGCCTTGTACAGATGTGAATTTTCTGCAGTGGGATATTTTGACAACTTGTTGTGTGCTCTCCGCTTTGCGACAGCCAAAGCACACTCTCTATCCCACCATGGTGTCTTCCTTCTAGCACCCCAAGATGAGGAGGATTTGGGGATGTACTTGTTAGCTGCATCCTGTAGTAATTTTGTTGAAAATGCATTTAGATCATCGACTGAACAATAAGTTAGCAGACTTGTATGAATTTGTGACAGTTCTTCTTTAAATCCAACATAATTTACATTTTTATAATCCATCTACATAGATGATTTTCATATTTTTGTATTACAGTACCATAAGTACATTCAATGGGATAATGGTTACTCCCAAGATCTGCACCTCTCTGAAGAGACCCACAAGCAAGGAGAGTCGGGGGACAATGCACAAGTCTGATGTGGAGCTTGTACTTACACGTGTGTCTATATAAGTGGGTAAGTTGGGAGGGTTGAATACTCCGAGAGAGTTCTCGTCTAGAAATCTACATAGATTCGTTCCCGAAGCATTCAGTCGGCTTTTAGAGTCCCACAAAGGCGCATGAGCATTCATATAACCAATGAATATAAACAGTTCACTCATCTGAGGATAATAATGATAAAATTCTTCATAAGTAATATATGCATTAGGATTATAAATATCACAGATATGAATATATCCTAAGGAACAGTACACTTTAATTGATGCAAACTGTAATCTACCATTCAAGTACCTATCTGTATTATTCACAGAAAAATTAATATCATTTATAATAACAAAGCATAATCCACCTTTGACCCCATCATGTCTATGGGACCACATGCACTCATAGCCTAAAAATTTAGGCTCCATCGTTTTGACAAATGTCTCGCATGAACACAGTATGTCAGGTTTCTTAGAGTACAGATAAAGTTTCACTTCTGGTAATTTAGAAGATAAACTATTGCAATTTAAGGACACCGTCCACCATATTATGAGATCATGGATGATATTGGGATTATTGCTGCAATAGGAAGTGTAGGAGGTCAGGTACATCCTGTGAAAAAATGAGACTCGTACGTTCACTCGTTCACCCGCTACGGGGGTTTAAAAAATGGATGGAGGGGTGGGGGAAGAGTATTTTATCATGTTATGCCTCCCCCACGGCACTTCCTTCACGGCTTGACGTTGCTATGTCATCTCCTACGTCTCAGTATTACTTCACGATTTCAGGGGTCTACCCTGAACCAAAAATTAAAAAAAAATTTTAATTACATTTGTTTATGTTTCTTTGTTTTGCTTATAATGTAAACAATGGACTTTTGGTTTCAAAATGTTCTTCTCCTACAGTTTTCAAGCTACAGTGATGATTTTGGTATCATTGAATGCGGAAAAGCAAGGGCTTCTCAAAAACTCTAATGTTTTTCACAATAAATTCATGTTCAAAAGATATGACGTCATAAATCCACATTTTTTCAGTAAAATATTTTGTTTTTTTCAATTTTTTTACTTTTTACTTTTTTTAAAATTGGGGAAAACCATTTGAGTTTTCGGAATGTCCACGTCTTTTTGCAACCAATGATACCAAAATAATTACTGTAGCTCAAAAACTGCCGGACAAGAAGCATTTTAAAAACCCGCCCCGAAAAGATCGTTTTCTTTGATTTCCTTTTTTCTTTTCAGGAAAATCGCACTTTATCATAGAAGATAATTGATTCTTACTTGCATTTCCTACCGGTATACCAAATTTCATTGCTCTAGGTTCAATAATAAAGAAAAAGTTTTGTATGGGGGACGCTGTCCTTAATTGGTAGACAAGTAAATTTTTTCAGAGACACTTTTCCTTATGGTCCTCTGATCGCATATTTTAAAGATATGCATCATTTTTTCCTTGATGCTGTTCCCAGTTTTTTTCCCTATAGAATGAAATAGGATAAATGTTGAACATTGGTCAGTAATCGATTTTCTACTTTTTGGTGCCTAAACGTAGTTAATTAGATCAAAATAAACAAGTTTTCTTCTATGCACTTTCCATCTTAAATGAGTAATTCACGAGTTATAGCGGTATGGTAACTTTCATCATTGATGATGAATGCGGTCGAATAAACGGCTACTAATCAATTTTCAAATTTTATACTTGAATCATGGTAATAAAAATAAAAATAAACTACTTTTCTTTTATACACTTTTTGCAGCAAATAAATATCTTACGAGTTAGAGCGGTAGTTTTTATTTTTAGCTCAATTGAGCTGTTAAAGTTCGTTTAAATACTTCGTAATTTATTATTAGGTCATCCCGCGGAGCTTGCGGAACCTGAACTTACTTCTGTGATCTTTTAGTTAACAACACAATGGAAATTATCAACCAAAAATAACGAATTATAGCGGAATGTTAGCTTTCGTCTTAGATGGCGGCAATGCATTCAAGCGGGTCAGAAGGGAGCGCCCATTGCAGTGTTGTCATACGACGCGCTCGACGAATTACCTACCGCTTCAAACACTAGAGTTGCAGTAAGTCATTTACCGCTATAACTCGTCAAATACTCGTTTAAGACAGAGAGTACATAAGAGAAAACTTGTTTATTGCAATCTAATTCACTATGTTTCGGCACCAAAAAGTAGAAAATTGATTACTGACCAACGCTCAACATTTACCTGAGAGGTACTTTGGAAGTATTAAAATTTTTTTCTGATTTGCTCATCTATCCAGGACTGATTTCCATCTGCTCTGAGAATTTACCTTACTGCAATATTCACTGAGCAACTGAGAACCAATTTTTGGCCAAGATGATTTCGTATCATTCCCAAAAGTAGGAGATCTATCTCATGCTTGTTTTCTTGATTCATGTTAGATGAGAATGCTTCCATTATGAATTTACCCAAGCAACAGGAGAAATCTTCAAACATAATTTGCACGTGATTTAATTTTTTTGACCAGTGCATGTATTGAGTCTTCATTAGAGTTTGTTTCTTGGGATTGCTGATGGTGATTAAATTGAGAGGCTAGCACATTTGTTCTTGACTGGTTGGTTTTAGCCTGAGGAATCCTTCTAGGAATATACTACGACCTTGAGATTGGCGTACCTCAGCTGGAACAGTAACTTGCTTAAGTTGGTTGGTTTTGAGAGATGAAGCATATGTTTTTTCATTACTCCTTGAGTTTGGAATTTGTATAATTTCTTGCATTGGGACATTTTTTTCAATGTTCAACTGGGAACTTGTCACATCAGAAGTGACTTTGGTTTTTTGAGAGACAGATTCATAGTTATCCGTGGTCTCACAAATGACCTGTCTCCAAGCTTCAGAATAGGAAATTCCTTCCTTCATCAATGATTGTATTTGGAAAGCATTTTGTACATTTGGGCATTCTCTAGAGCTGGCCACATGCTTTCCCTTACTGTTAGCACAGAGGGGAGTGGGGGCATTACATTTGTCTTTTGAGTGGCCACCATCACAAATTAGGCATCTTTCAACAGATGTATACCCACTTGCGAAATGTCCATGACGTTGGCATTTATAACAATGGATAGGCGGAGGTGAATATGGGCTGACCTGAAAATTCATGTTTTTAGTTGTTTTGGGAGATCTCTGCCTTGAAATTGCACTTTAACATTGAGCAAATCCTCTTATTTCCCAATTGAGAATTTTGGCAGTACCATATTTAAAACTTTTGCATTTTCACAGATGGCAATTCAGATAGGCTCATTCAAATTTACACCATAGTCAATTGGTCTAATAACTCAAAAAGGAGATTGTGGGGATTCTGAGCATGGTTTGTAGCAACTAACTGCAACTTTTCCAATGCTGTTAATTTTCAACAGTCTTGCTATTTCCTCTTTGGTGGTCTCTTTGAGCTCAATTACGATCAGGTTTTGTCGTTTGTTCACTCTTACCTCTCTAACGTGGTCGTAGTTCTGTAGTCGTACCTCGGTACTCGACCAAATCGGTGCTCGAAATAAATATTCGAGTAGAAAATGCATCAGATCTTGAACAGATTTTTGGTACTCGACTAGCCGAGTCAACCCAAATCCGCTCCTTGGCCAGCGGGTAAGCGTCAGTTCGATTCAGACTGCCAGCGGAGTAAGACACACGCAGTTTGTTCGAGTATTTCTTCCCAGATTTAAACTTATTTGTGTTGCTCTAGCCCTCAATAATGGGTCCAAAGAGAGGCAGTGGTAAGGGAAAGACAAAGAGAAAAACAGTGAGGACCACTACAACTGAAAAAGAAAATTATAGCAAAATATGAAAGTGGTGTAAAAGGGTGTCCGACTTCGGGTTGCAGTCGCGTCGCATTCATGTTTATCATGTACTGCTTGTGCACATTTACGTCTTCACTGTTATTTAGATACACGTTCTTATAATATTTTAGGTATTTTTCTTACGAGTAAGAACGGATTAAAATATTTTCCATTATTTTCCTCCTTATGGTTAAAGTGTTTTTGGTGTTAGAATAAATCAGTGCTCAACAACCACCTCAGAACGGATTATGGTCAAGTTCCGAGGCACGAGACTGTATTTGTTTTAAGCCCTGAACCACTCCAGAAGGGTCAGGTCATTTTTTTCGGTAAATGTGTAGCGTTGGTCAGTAATCGATTTTTGAGTTTTCAGTGCCTAAACGTAGTTAATTAGATCGAGATAAACAAGTTTTCTTCTATGCATTTTACGTCGTAAATGAGTATTTAACGAGTTATGGTGGTAAGTTTAGTTTTGTCTTTGATGACGAATGCGCTCGAATAAACAGCTACTCATCGATTTTCAAATTTTTGTTGCTTGAATCATGGTAATAACATCGAAATAAACAACTTTTCTTCGATACTCTTTTTTCGTCAAATGAGTATTTAACGAGGTATAGCGGTAGGTTTGGTTTCGTCTTTGATGACGATCGGGCTAGAAGCGAGACGGCATTGCAGTGTTGCCGTCCAACGTGCTGTTTGAATTAGTTCCTGCTTCAAACACTGGAGTTGCGGTCAGTAATTTACCGCTATAACTTGTAAAATATTCATTTACGACAGAAAGTGCATAGAAGAAAGCTTGTGTATTTTGATCTAATCAACTACGATTAGACACCAAAAAGTGGAAAATCGATTACTGACCAACGATACACATTTACCTTTTTTCTTGTTTTCTATAAGTATTTCATTGCTTGACTCCTGTAGTTGAGTGATCAGCATGGTACATATTTAATCTTTAGATGCCATTTTATATTAGTTAGGTACATCTTTTTTGGCTTAGTTGGAGTAGATTTACGCATTTATATGTGTCACAATCGGAGTTTGAGCTTCAGAGGCTCATACTGGTTCTTTCTCTTTTTTTATAGGATAATTCATTAGTTTCTTCAGTACTCATTATTTTCTCTGTCAGTTTGCTCTTCTTTACTGGCAGGATTGGTGGCTAGCAACAGTTCTTCAATTTCAGTGCTGGGATCCTCTGACTCTCGCAAATCACCAAAACAATTTGTCGATGGCAGTTCAGCCATTTCAGATTTTGACAGTAGCCCCAGAGAGGGGCCACCAACACAGATTTATATAATCAATCAGCAGGGTACAGATAAAAATTATAATAAATACAAGTAAACAATTACAGTATATATAGGCTTAAGTTGTTTATAACTGGAATTTGTTGCTGATTCCGAATATGCAATTTGTTTTGACCGCTCTCGATTTTTTCGATTTTTTAAATTTTTTTATGGAAAGGCGGCTAGCAACAACTGAGGGGGTGCCCAAAGAATGCCATGTCCGTACAGGTTGGGTGGAACCCGGCCCTATCCGGTACTCAGGTCTTCAAGGCACGGTCTGACCATGTTGGGTCAAGAATGGCAGAGTTCGGATCATGAGGTGGTGCAGGCCAAAGTATTTAGCCAAAGTATGCCAAGTCCGACCAGGTTGGGTCTAGAATGGCATTGTCACGAAACAATGCTGGTTAAGCACGTAACGTATGAGGGCTTACAACCTCCACTGATAAATATAATGTACACCTTTGTGCTCGCACGTTATCCATATATATAAGCATGGAGAATAATGGGCCTCAAGATTAAACACATTTATTTTTGAGTGAACACATGGAGCTGCCACAGGGACATTATATTATCGCAACACTCATTTCGCACCAGAGCCCTCAGGCAAGATGTTAATGATCTGCGACATGATAGTTTTATCTGGCATAATGATATGCTACATAGACAAACGGCGAAGATTCAAACACATTCTAATTAAGATGAACACGTTGATTGAATATGACACATGAAATGAGAGATTCAGGCTAGAAAATTATTGAACGCCAGCGAACGATCACATGATTTAACGCAAATCAGCCTCTATTGGCAATTGTCCACCCCGGAGATTCACGCACAAACAACATGAAATAAGAAACATACACATGAACATCCTAGCTAGCACAATTCATATTAAACACTGCGCGCCAAACAAAGATCTGCACTGTTCGGCGTGCCTCTTCTTCCCTTCATTCTTCACAATTCCAACTGGAGTAAATACCCTGTCGTTGGCCTGTCAAGGCTCGAACACAGCCTCCAGGCTTCGTCATTAGTGTTGAATACCAGGCTGGCTGCCTGCTTCAATGTTGCGAACGCTCAGCCGGTTGTGTCGCTACAGGCCCTCGGATGTTAGGCGTTCCCAGCCCACGTCTCCGCTATCTCAGCAGCCGCGTAGGCCAGCTCTCCCAACCCGCCTCCCCTCTGGCCGTCAGGAAGCCTACATCCTTGCCACTGCACCGGTCAAATAGCTCGGTCCCCGCGCTTGCTCTGCTTAAATACCCCCGCCGCACAAAGGACGCTCATTGTAGATGGTGCGGGATGCCCGCTCAAATTGTTAGTGACGTGGCGTCTCGCGATTGGGTGTTTCTAACGCGTCACTTCTGACGTGTCCCCTGCGTCACACAACTTAGTATTTCTACGCGCATTTCCCTCTGACATATTCTTCTGCGATGCCTATTTTCCGTAGTACCCCTACTCGTTGGTAATTAATTTTAATACATAGTTTTTCTCTACTACACAATCAAGTTGTCCTTGTGTAATACTATGTGTAATTTTCCGAGCTAGCTTCTTACACAGTCGCTACCCCTTACGTACTCCTCCCTTCTCCTTCCAAGATCCCTCAGCCCACTCAGCGTCCTTCCGATCGCCGGCTGCTGACTTTTGTTGTGTCGGTTTAGCTTACATATGCCTAATTTCAATTGTATCCTAACAGCATAGTTCGGATCATGAGGTGGTGCAGGCCAAAAAAAAAACATTAAAAATGTATAAAAATTTAAAATTCAAAAAAATCACAAAAAATCGAAAAGATCGAAAGCGGTCAAAACAAATTGCAGATTCGGAATCAGCATCAAATTCCAGTTATAATCAATATTTTCATTCTTGCTCAGCGCGTTCGCCGCTCATCGAGACTTGTTCCTATATATATATATAGGAATGCAGTATAACGTGGTCAGGGGAAGGGTGAAAAATTCAAACAATCACACCACCCTCGGCACCCCCTCCCCCCAAATTGAAATACCGCTACGCAGCCCACCTCAGATGGAGAGGAGAGAGCCGGTTGCGCGTATAATGAAAAATAATCAATGAATTATATTAAGTTTTATCTTGAAACTACTATGTTTTCACAAGAGCTCGGCACAAGGCAGTCTTATCCCAATGAACGCAACTGTCTCACTCCATGATCTTGAACTTGAGGGCCGACAGCGTCGGGGCCTTTGTAACGGCCTACAATTCCCTCCTAAATACTCACACAAAGGGTTCAGCCCTAGTAAAATTGGTAAAGGAAACAGTGAAATTTCTTCAAATCAAAATCAATTTTCAGTTCTAAGTTCTAGAATCAAGAGTACAAACCGGTATCCGCACGCACAGAATGCGAATTACACAAATGTTCAACGTAAAAACAATTGGGCTTCTGTGAGAAAATTTGTGGATTAGGATAACCCTGTGTGAGAAATCATGTACAATTTCTTAGTTGGGCCAATTGGAACTAGGTATATTGTAATGTGATAGTTCAATGCGCAAAATTTTGGTAGTTTGATATGAGTTGGCTTCTTTTTACAGTATTATGTGGCAATTGAATCATGGAATGAAACTTTATTACAATATCTCTAAAGACTTGTGTAAAACTGATCTCAAGGACTACATCTTCCTTCCAGACCTTTTTGTTTGTTATTGGACCTAGAGCAATTTGGTATACTGATAGGATTTGCAATTGAGAATCTTCTATCTTATATGAAAAAGTGCTATTTCCTTGATAAGAAAAGGGGAATTAAAATAAACGATATTTTAGAGGGGTTGTTCAAAATGCTTATTGTCTGACAGTTTTTGAGCTACAGTGATGATTTTTGTATCATTGGATGCTAAAAGATGTGGATATTAAAAAAATAGAATGCTTTTCCCTAAATTTCCAATTTTATATGAAAAAAAATAAAAATCGAGAGCAAACTCTGTCATCGAGATAATGTGGATTTATGACGTCATAACTCATCAACGAAAATTAAACGTGAAAAAAATTCGATGTTCATAAATGCCTATGTAGTGATCGCCCTCAGCCACACTTCAGCCTAATTTCATAAAATGTTAAAAACTAACATCCTAAAATTAAATTATACAAATGTAATTATTTTTATAATTTTACAAGACCAAATTAATTCGATTAAACCCAAAACTTTACCAAAAATGCGTTTCGAAAATATTTGCCGATCACGTTTCCGTCAGTCACTTCCGTTGGAAACATTCGCGCAGAACCATTTCGCAAGCTTCCGCTCAAAAGAGCATATAAGGCCGACTTTTCAGGCAGAGTCGTCATTCTCGTACAGATCCTCCTGAATAGTGCTTGGGCCCAGAGCGGGCATTTGTAAGTATCAAGTGTTAGAGTTAATTGTATTATGTCTTAACTTTCCTGTGTTGTGTCTTAACTTGTTCCTTGTTAGGGAGCGCTCGTTATTGTGTCTTAGGAACATTCACTGTGTTTATCTGTGCCGGTGTAGTTAGGCACAAGATTCAAGTTCACTGCGCCATTTCGTCAGTGTTTTTCCCTGAATTAATTTAGCCGTGCAAACTTGCATATTCACTTTGGCATCAGATCCCAATTTGAATGTGTCTTTTACACGGTTTCGCACTGGTATATTTACCAGTTCTGTTAGCCTTATAATTCAATTAACTTTTGGCAGTACAGTAGCTGGAATTTTAGTTATTTTATTTACTGTCGTGCATTGTGTAATTAAGTCGTGATTCAAACAAGTATGGAATTCTTTTCACGTTCAACACTCAACGTTTAAAGTCCAAAAATCTTAAGAAATAAAATAGGATATTGCAGCAAATCGCGTTTGTATTTTCTGTAGTACTCATTTCAAGTCAATTCACATAAATAATTGTTCATTATAAATACCTAACTACATTTGACATGTCTTTTAGGAATAGAAGCAGTGTTCTTATGTGACAACATTTTTCCATGAATTAATTGAGCCTTTTTTAAATCACTGTAACTTTGTTCTCAGCTTAGTTGTTGTGACTTTCGTGTCTGTTTATGTGCTGCTCCTTTTTATGTAACTTCTGCTGCAATTCTTGCTCATCTGAATAATAGAGTATAGAGACTTCACCTTTTTTCATACTTATATTTTAGTACATTAATTATCTAATTACCTCAGTGCTTTAGCTATTATTTTGGCTGTAGTTCATTTAAACTCAGTTGTGTTGCTGCTTGTAATGTCAGGATAGAGCTTGTGACCAGTTGGTCTGGAACACTGATTCTGGTGTTAAGATGATTCAGGCTGCGACTCGGGCGCTAGAGTTGCGGACTGATTCTTATCACCAGACTTCTGCTATGGTTTGTCCTGTTAATGTTGCAGTTTGCGCAGTCTTGCACATGTGTATGAATGGACTCGTTTTTTGTTCAAAATAATCCAGCACGATGTCCCCTGACAGGATCTACTGGACCACACATTCATGCACTCACAAACACGTATGGAACCAAACCCTAATCTCGTAATTTAAGGAGCTTACCTCCTCCGGGTTCACCCTCCTGGTTCACTCCTCCGAGTTCTTCTCCCAGTTGCTCCTCCTGTTCAAATTTCACTATACTGGAAGGCCTGCATCTCTGCAGCTAAGCCGCTAAAATCTCCAGTTAAGACCATTTAAGCGAGAGTCCCCATTTCTTACCGAGTTTTCCCAACCGGTAACAAATTTCCTACTCAGCACTCAATAATATTATTCACTACTCACTTAGTGTCGGAACCTCCCACACTTACACATCATCGACTTCACACTCCAGCACGCGCTTCACAAGCCTGAGCTGAACGAATCGTCTGAAGTCCCGCAACCTCCTCGGACTCTCACCAAGATCGTCTCTCGAACAAGAATCAAGCCTCGCACTTCAGCGTTCAACCTTCTCCTCAATAAATCCCATACCGGCGAGTGAAACTATTCTCTCATTTTCCCCCGGTGTTGGCTTGTGGTAATTTTGTTGTTGATTGTAGACGCTTGAAATATTGCGTCCGAATACCGCCTAACTCCTTCTGAGTCAGAGGCCGAAATCCATTCATTTAGCTATTAAGTGTGCTCTACCAGGAGCACTGGTGACCCGCCTTTGTAAAAGAACATCTCCTTGTGAAATCGATAAATTCCTCGATATTCAACCTTTAAAAGTCAAATTCAATTAGTTCCCCATTAGGGAGAAGTTTATACCTACGTCTTTCCGCATCCAATGATATCAAAATCATCACTGTAGCTCAAAACTGTCGGAGAAGAAGCATTTTGAAACCCCAAAGTCCGAGGTGTTCATTATAGGCAAAACAAAGATATGTGAACAATTTCAATTAAAATTTTTTAAAAACTTTTGGTTCAGGTTAGACCCCTGAAATCATTATAGAGTAATACAGAGACATAGGAGATGACATAGCAACGTCGCGCCGTGAAGCAAGTGTCATGGGGGAGGTGTAGCATGATAAAATCCCAGTTTCCCCTCCCCTCCACCCTCCCATTATTCAAACCCCCGTAGCGAGTGAACGAGTGAACGGACGAGTCTAATTTTTTCACATGATGTACCTGACCTCCTACACTTTTTATTGCATCAATAATTTCTATTTCTTCAATGGTCTCAAAATCCTGCAATCCTATGGGGGACGCTGTCCTTAAATAAAATTATGGGTATGAAGGGTAAGCAGGGGGGGGGATTTGGAATGCAGGAAATGACGAAAGGTCTTAAATGTTTTACTTAACCGTGACGTATATCGAACAATTAGGAAAAAATTGAGTTTCATTAAAAAAATAAAACTTTAGAGGAATGGGTAAAATTAAGAAACTGAAACAAAATTTTTCGTTAAAACTTTTTTATATATCCCAGGTACCACGAAAGAAGGATTGAGAGGAGTATTGAATATTAAAGAAAAAATTAAAAAATGTTTATTTCCAAGAAAATTTGATACATGAGATGCATGAAAACATGATAGGTTTTAAAAATTTCTTATTATAGATGTCTTTAGACAAACGCACCACACGGAGGATACTTATAGACACACTATACGATGTGTACTGATAGACAAACTATACGAGGCGTACTGATAGATAAACTATACGAGGCGCACTAATACACTCTGGGGTCACCAGATGTACATCTCTTATCTGATGTTCAGTTAGAGTCTTACATTAATATCTTCGTAGGTTCAATAAGGCGAATTTGCAAGTTTAGGCCGGAACATTTATCCAAAAAAGTTGCCACTACAATACAAATCATACGAGGTGTGATAATAGATTAACCCTGTCAAGGGCGTGTCACGAAACAAGGCTGTTATCTTTTGTTTGTGATAGATGGATTGAAACCTGGTTAGTAAAGAGGTAAGGAAAATCAAAGAGTGGAAAATACACAAGAAGAGAAAGGACAGAATAGGTAGGAAAATAGAACAGCAGGAGTAGCAATGGTGTGCGTTTACATATCTACCTCAATACAATCTATGATCAGCACGGGATAATAACGACAAAAATGGGGAAATTTAATCAACTTTATTTAGTATTACGAATTGAACACGTTGAATTGAACACCAACGAGAAAACTACAAACTGCGAATTTTTCAAGGTGCGTTAGTGAACGACCACGAATGCTAACGTTGTACAGTAAATGTGATTCTCATACAAAAACAAATGCACCATCGCATGGAATGAAGCGATGTCGCTGCTAACTCAAGGCTGATTCGTCCAGGCCACTGCATGCTGCCCGCTCGATGCTCGAAGAAATCTTGAAGTTTCGTAGATTTCATCAGTGTATTCATGCCCCGAGGGATTAGTGAACTTCTGGCGTGCTTGAGGGAGTTTTTGTTGTTATGTTTCTTGTGGCGTTGAAGCAACTAGGTCACTCTTTCCAACTTGTACACCGCTAGTCAGTTCACTTGCTATTCTCTTTTCTTTTGTCTACTGGAAGGTGCGGAGGTGAACAGACGCTCCGCGTGAACGCTGAGTCAAACATTTCAAAATGTGAGGGAACGAAACTTCTCAAAAACCACAAACTCAAACTGAGCATCCGTGAATGTGCTTTCTACCTCATTGAATCGTGAAACTGGAAAACAGTCATCAAACAAATACAATCAGTTGTGATCAATTTTATCGTGCAGAAACAGAATGGTGTTTTCTGTAAACTCTGTTTAGACTCGAATTTTGTGTAACAGCCCTCAGTGCCGCCTCCCTCCGTGGTGAACCGCAACACCCCCTCCTCCCTCTTCCGCACCCCTTGTCACCCCCACCGACGTGAAATAGAACAAACCACAAATACTAACGTTGAAAAAAAAAAGACCCGATGCAGTAGCGAAATTGAATTTTGGGAACACTAACATGAAATACAGTGATAAATTTTATGCAATTCTCATCTGTTATTGCAAAAAAATTCATGTTGAGTGTCTATAAATTTGATTTGAGTGTTTATGAGTTTCATTTCATCGCCAGACAGTTTATTTTCATCCCATTTTAAAGGCGATGTCACCTATGTCTCCAATTTTTTCATACCATCATTACAAAAGTCGCAACAGAATAGAAATTGTACTCTGACAATCTCGTACCTCGTGGAAATGAATTTCAGTGATCAGGTTTTGTTAACGATTTTTCTGCTAATGCAACCTGAACATTTAATATTCTAACGCATACTATCGACTTATGATGTACCATATTGGCTGTGATTATTTTCTCGATAAACAAATTTGGTTAATTAGTGACGCAAATCGAAAGAAGGGGTTAAGAACAAAAGTCTTCCTATTTTTGTAACGAAAAACTTTTACATTCATTGAAAAAAAATATAAAATAAATTACATCGATTGTTTACAGCAGTTTTGAAAAAATTGCCATGCTACAATAGTCGCTAACTTAAATCTGTTCTGCCAAAAACATAATTCCACTATGTGAAGCGAATTTTCAGCAGTATGACGTCTTTTGAAAAGCTCTACATAGCAATCTTCACACGGAAAAATTGCAGTGTTATTTTTCACAAGCATGAGAGCTGGAGACGCCAGGCTGGCTCACCACTGGAGACTGAGTGACATCCTGCACAGGTCTGAAACAATAGACCTCTATGCATGCCCTGTCAGCGCCCGCACCTCTTCCTCCCAACCTCCGTCTACCCTCTCCTCCACACTTCCTTGTTCCTAAACCTGTGGTCAAATGAATGTAGCAGAACTTCGGTTGTATATGGTGTTGGGATAGTCGCTGTCCCAACTCCAGGTCTTCGCAGGCTAAGATATGAAAGATCTTTTGTTTTTCAAAGCGAAGATTTCATGGGGAGGTGGCGGCTGTGGGATACGTTTTTTTCTGAAATTTACTTAAATTTTTCTCTAGCTAATTCTATGGCGGAATTTCCCTGCGTTAGCGAAAACCCTCTTGCTTCAAAATTTAGTATTTGGTTCAATTTTGTAAACCTTGTTTAATTATTCATACCCCGTTGCTTAGCTCTGATTTATTTTCCCAATTGAATTTATTTAGGGTGGTAAAAATTACTGTATACTTTGCTTATTAAATAAAGAACTAGATTATGTAAGTTTCGCACTGCCTGGCGGAATACGTGGCACGTATTCTTCCGCACAGAACTCATGTTAATCATTGTTAGGTTGAATTTTTATAAGGATTATAGCTACGGTGAAGTGCAGATGTGCGGTGTCTTGTTTTTTTTGTGCCGGCGTGCGGGATCTGGGCGACCTGTGGATTTCATTGCTGTGTCAATTCTATTACTATTCTGGTATAGGGGGCTCGTTGCCGTCCTACAGGCGACTCCTCCTGTCATTTATTCTGTTTGAGGAATCGATATGTGCTGCAGACTTCTCGAATAAAACTTCTTGTTCTTCGTATATCTGAATTTTCTTACTCCAATTCGTGTTAATTATTTAGTATGGCGGCCGGTTGGTGACGGGGCTAACCTACTAGTTTGGACTAGCCAACTTAAATTAACTTTCTGCTTTTAAGATTAAAAAATATTGGCTGTTCCAACAGTTCGAGAAATTTGGTTCTCTCAGTGGTTGGCTTATGGTTTGATTTTAGTTTCTGCAGACTTTTCTTGCAAGTATTTTCTTCTTATGATATCTCTACGATCCTAGTTTCCACTTCATTTTTTCTAAATTTTGTGGCCCTAGTTTCGTAGGCCTCCCGGTCTCGTGCGTAGATATCACTGTAAATGTGTCACGTCATTTTGCATCTCTGTCATAGGGCCTGCAGCATCTCGGTGTGAACTTCCCATCTATCAGAAATTTTAATTTTTCCTGAAATTTCTGTTAGAAATTTAGAAACTATTTCATTTTACGCTTGCTAAGCGATTCGTATATTCATCTTACTTATTTCTGTCGACAACAATGAGCACCACAGCCGTCAGTTCAGTGCAGCAGAACGAACGTTCTTTCCATAATTAGGAGTATTTCCTCATCTTTATTTTGTTATTTCTTTCTCTTTTCTGTATTAATATTTAACGTCCGTATGATAAATATACCATGAAATACATTTTGTGTGTACACCAATAAACAGGTTTATAGACGTGAGGGTTGTGCAAAGTTTATAATGAATTAAATTTTTGGCTAACGTTGTCTCGCTATTTCAAAATCATTCTCGAAGATGTTTTCAATCGATTTTCGGCTGAGCTGGAGGGAAAGGGGTAATTTAAGCATTGCATTTAGTCTTTTTTTTTCGTGCGTTCAGCGCACACTAGCGCTGAACTTTCAAATCGGAAAAAACTCTAAATTTCTGTAATCAAAATTATCATTTTGGATCAAGGCCTAATCTTCCTATATGTGCCAATTTTGTGAATATTCTCCACTCAGATGTGATATCCGGCCACAATGTTACTCCATTTTATCCCACGTACACATGTCCCTATAATGCTGAAGAGTTGTGTTGCTTCTTGACTATAACCTGATTTTTCTTAAAAATTTCTTTGAAGAAATTAAAAAACAGCTCATTTTTATGTTTTTCGAAGTCTTCTCTTCCTTTTAGTTATATTTTTTGCGAAAAATTTCTTAGGATTACAGTGAGCTCAGCTGTCATTTTCTGTGTAGTAGATGGTAGGTTGCTTCTATCTTTTATCTTATATATGTATTTTTTTTTCTAATATTTTATTTTCAATAAGTATATAAATTAATATGTGTGTGTACGTGTGTAGGTATATATATGTATCTACATAAATAGATATACATGTTTCTATTTCATTTCTTTACGCAAAAACCATTCGGTTAATAAATTTTATTGCAATAGCGAAATGATTCAAAAATAGATCTAGCACTTCCCCAGAGGGCGTTTCTGTGAATCGGATTAATGTCATATATAATTAATGAAATAAAGTGCAATTTGAGCATATGAATCGTAGTAAAATTATCTTTCTGTCCGTATGTTGTACAAGCTATGAATTTTGATATTGAATAAATGTTTGTTTACCCATTTCTACCAATATTTTGTAGATATTTGTCAATCATGAGTGGTAACCGGCTTACACTGTATCTCTATTTTATCCCATGTACCCATGTTCGCATGATGTGGTGAATATCGAGAAGATACGAAATATGTTTTTGGTGGTGATAGGGCTTTGCATATTTTTAAGGCATATTTTTCATTTCTCATTCAACTACCCTTGACAGAGATAGACTATTGGCAAGCCACGTGTGGTTTGTCTATTAGTACGCCTCGTATATTTTGTCTATTAATATGCCTCGTATGTTCTATCTATTTTGTACACCTCTGATAGCTTGTCTATTAGTACACCTCGTATGGTTTGCCTATTATTATTATGCCTCGTATGGCTTATCTATTTGTACACCTCGGATGGTTTGTCAATTAGTACTCCTTGTATAGAACTTTTGTTAGACTACTAGCACACCACGAATGGTTTGTCTATTAGTACGCCTCGTATATTTTGTCAATTAATATGCCTCGTATGGTCTATCTACTTGTACACCTCTGACAGTTTGTCTATTAGTACACCTCGTATAGTTTGTCTATTATTATGCCTCGTATGGCTCATCTAATTGTACACCTCGGATGGTTTGTCAATTAGCACTCCTCGTATGGAACATTTGTTTTAGGATGCCCTATATTTAAGAAACTTTTAAAAGCCAATATGTTGGCATGTATCTCATGTGACAATTTGGAAATAAACATTTTTTTCTTTTTTTTTTCTTTTTTTCTGACCCTGGTATTGCGCGTCTGTGGCGGGGCACAGACTCTTCTATGACGGTTGCCGCTTAACGCTGTGCCTTCTCGCCTCGCCGTATTAGGCGGCTGGCACTGCGGGACCCTGTACTTCAGCTGGCCTTGCATCCCTTGCATCCCTTGTAGTTGTATGTGAAATTCATACAGTTGCACAGTCTTCATTCTTGTCTTCGCCTATCTGAGACAATTCATTGCGTTCGCCAGCCCTCCTTCGGCATCTATGCTGATCAGCTTATTGTACTCCTATTACTAAAAAATTGCAAATTTTTAGGAATCACTTAAGGACACCGTCTGGGTAGAAATCGAGATAAGTGTTGATTTTCTGTTTTTATATGCATCTTATAGAGGATTTTCTTGCGCTTCCATTGGTATTTTCCATTTTCGTCTACTCCGAATAGTGCGCCCACCAGAGGGGGGGAAAGCGATGGGGGTGACGTGACCTTGACCCCTCCCCCCCCCCTCATTATTGGGAGTCAATTGAGCGTGTTTCATTGCGGCAATGGCAATAGAGTTCGTTCATAAGCTACTCAAAGTGTTTTCATTATTCAAACGAATCATTCTAACGCTGAATAAATATTTTTTATAAGATTTTGACAATTTCAGAATTTAGCTATTCTGCCGTATCTATGATGCCGCAGCTTTCATTCATAGCTCGATGACAGCTGCAGTATCATAGCTACGGCTATGGCGAGCACACCAATCCAAAGGACTTGAAAAGAGCTACAAAACAGAGGAGTTGACTTAAAAAAACGTATATTAGTCAAAAAAAATGAAAAAATAAAAAAAGTGGTTATTTTGAAGAATTACATGTATTGTCTTTTGTTGTATATTTTTTCCCATAGTTACAGAGCTACAACAATGTAAATTATATCAATTGAAAGGGATTGAAAAGAGCTACAAACGCTCAAGAGTTCGTTGTTGAAAATCTTGTAGTCCAAAAGATAAAAAGAAAAACAATTTTTTTTGTGAAAAACACGTTTTTCAGGAAACTTGATAATTGGTTTCTCAAATGCTACTTCTTCCACAATTTTAGAGCTACAAAAATGGTTTATATACCATTCGATAGGGCTTAGCAAGGTGTATCAATAAGGGCGTTTCATTTTTCGATACATCAATTATTTTAAAAATTACACGACATGAAAAAAAATGAAAAAAAGGTTACATATTTAAAAAAAATACTCCCAAAATCCACAAAAAAAAGTTATCAAAATTCGTAGCCCGTTATGGTTATATAGACATATAAGCAATCTAAAACCAAAGTTCTGGTTCTGCAACTTCAAAATTGTAGAAGATAGGTTTTAAAAAACCCTATTTTATCATATTTTTAAAAAAAAAAATCCAGTGCAGATACAAAAATTTTGTCGAAATAACAAATGATTTTTCCATCATTTCACACCTACTGTGAAAATTTCAGAGAAATCCATCCATAAATAACGGACTTTTCTCCTACCCAGACTGGATTGTCGCATGAGTATGCCAAGAGGATCAACCTCGGCGCGACGTCTCCCGAAGATCAGCACACGTGTACCTGCTTGTCTCACTAACTCGGGATAGGTTCTCCAGTGAGGATGCTTCTTCGTGGGATGTCGTCATAACTTTCCAAATGATAATTTCCCCAGGAAATTCGTTATAGCGGCGCTTGTTGCAACTCGTCACGCCTTGCCTGAATAGGGAAGGTCTACAGCTCATCTCCCAGTGGACTCCTTCTACACTGGTATCTACTGAATTTCCGGTAACGAGCTGCTTCATATTTACCTGCTGTTTCTGATGGACTGAGCTCTGTTCAGTGTAAATGTATTTGGAAGTGGTCAGTGTTAAATAATTCTCTACATATTGAACCATCCTGTAGGTGCCTCTAATTCATAGTCATGTCTGTCTCTATCAAAAAGCTTATTTCTGGTCTGAAATAATCTATAACTAAGCGTTCTGCTACCATTGGAGGACTAGTTAGTTCATTGACGTCTGTTTCTGTAGTAGCCTCTTATACCGAAGAGGTTAAGTCCAAATTAGTGAAAATAAGAGAATATGAGCTTCTCCTAATAGAAGCCATAACCGACGAGACTTCTTCAGATCTTTTGGAAGATGAACTGAATGAAGTAGATTCTGGTCTTGCTCCATATATTTCGAAATTAGAAAAACTTTTGTCTGAATTAGATACTGTAGAAGTGTCCCTCATAAGGGTTAGTGTTCCTAGTACCACCTTGCCTTTTAAGTTGCCAACGTTGGAGCTCTCCGTGTTCTCAGGCAATGACAAATCCTGTTTAGAATATTTTCATTTTGGAAGAAATTTTCAAATGCATTAGAGGCTTCACCTCATTTGACTGATAGCCAAAAGTTGATCTTCCTGAAGAGTCGGTTGAAGGGCTCTCCCTTGGCGTTGGTAGAGAATCTTCCAACTTTTGAGGAGGCGATAAAGCTCCTGCAGAACACCTTCTACGATAAAAAAGCTATAATCGATCATCTAATGGGCGAGCTTCTGTGCATGAAGTCGGTTCGTAATTTGATGCAAATAAAAGATCTGTTGTCCGCGGTTCAGTTCAAAGTGCACGACTTAAAATCGTTGGGAATTAATTTCGAGGAGGAAGGTTGTGGTCGCATGTTAGCAAGAAAGTTGAAAGACACTCTTCCTTCTTACTTTTTCCTTGAGTTAATTAGGAAAGTAGATAACAGTTACCCCTCTGTGACAGACATTTTGAAAAATTATTTGGATGTGATTGCTGCTCTAAATATTGAAAATAAAAGTTTGACTGATAGAAATGCTGCAGACAGGTCCAGGGGATTTGAGTTAGGGCATTCTACCAGTGCTGCTGAGAATCTGATGGATAGTTTTTGCGTCAATAATACGCAATCTTGCGTTGGTGGGGCAGGCAGTAGTGCCAACCTAACGTCGGGGGGACAATCTAAGGACTAAGGGTTCTAAAGCTGACAGGGTTGTAGACTGTAAATTTTGCCGTTCCTCCACACACTCTAGCTTCAGGTGTCGGAGGTATCCAGACTTCCAGAGTAGACAGTCTCGAGTCATAGCATTGAAACTTTGTTCATCTTGCTTCAGTAGTAAACACGAGACGGGGACATGTATAGATAGTTAACCTTTCCCGTGTAGTATTTGTTCAAGTCAAAGTCACGTCTCTCCTCTTTGTCCTAAGTTCAAACATTTTTCGAAGTGACATGGCGTCACAGGCTCGCCTGTGCCTTTTCTACCTGTGATTGTTTTGAGATGTGGAGCTGCGGGAAATTCTAAAGTTGTCAATGTAATTCTTGATACTGGTGCGCAGTGTTCACTCTTAAATAGAAATACTGTTAAATGTGTGGCAAACTCGTGTAAAAATTGTAAAATTATTTCTTTGTCTAAATTGGGTAGAGTTGATAAGGTTCGTGCTTGGGAGACAAATGTTCCAGTAATTCTTCCTGGTGGTGATGAGGCCGTGCTTTCAGCTACTGCGTTGTTAGATTTGGAATTCAATGTTAACCTTGCTAATATTAAGAGGGCAATAGGATTTTGTGAGGACAGAGAAATTCCTGTTTCTCCATCGTTCAGAGCTGTGAAGCATTCAGACGGGGTTGTAAAAATAGAAGGCGTCTTAGGTACAGATTGTTTATCTTCATTCACACGCATTGAAATAGTAAATTTGGCAGGAATTACTTGCCTACGGCTCACGGACAGATTTATTCATTTACATTTTGCCGGGGTAAAATCCAGTTCGGTACCCTTGATTGGTATGGTCGTGAAGAACTCTAGTTTGAAAGCGATTAGACCTAACCGAAAAACTAAAAATGCTCGAGAAGGGAAACTCTGTCATTATCCGGTAAAGTCTGAAGCTGAAGTAGCTTCAGAATCTAATGGAGGTTCTAAATATAGTTTCCCTAATAACATTTCACCTCGGCTAAAATATCCTTTGTTATCTGAAGCCGATCATGTCGTCCTGGAGGAACAGGAATGTTCAATAGAACAGTTCAGTCATTGGCAACAGAACAGTGAAACTGTTCAGCCCAATCGGGGCTATGAGGTAAATTCTGTTGATCTCTTCAACAAATTCGAGGAGACTGTATGCTACGACGGTTCTAACTATTTTGTGGAAGTGCCGTGGATTAAAGAAATTAATTCCCGTATACCGAACAATTTCATTGCATGTAATAAAATTGCAGTCTCTAACTACCATAGAAATGTGAAGATGGGGGCTGCCCAGAAATATAACGACATATTCCTGCAGTTTGAACGGGATGGTATAATCGAATGCCTCCCGAACAAAATTGTTCCTAATCTTTATAAATTCTTGCCTCATAGAGCTGTAATTAAAGAGTCTTCCACCTTCTCTATTCGCCCTCTATTTAATGCTAGCTTATCTGTTAGAAATTCATATAGTCTGAACGACGCCGTACCGTGTGCTCCTAACCTTCTGGCTAATCTGTTGCACATTTTAATTTATTTTTGGTCGAATAAATACGCGTTTCTCGCTGATATTCAAAAAGCTTTCTTGAATATTAAGCTGAAAAAGGTAGAGGATCGTAACTCGTTTGGTTTTGTTCTGTTTCATGAGGGTACGTTTTCGTATTTTAGGTTTGCTGCTGTACTGTTTGATTTTTCCTTGTCCCCCTTTTTTCTTCTGTATATATTGAAATTGCATGCGCAGAAGTTTACTAGCCCTGTCAAAGAAATTATTAGTGAAAAAATCTATATGGACAACATAATTCTTACGTCCAATTGCTCGGAAAGTTTAACGTCTTCTTGTAATAGTCTTGTTCCTGCCATGGAAGATGGAGGATTTAGGCTGCAACGATTTTGTACAAACTTAAGACCTCTTCAAGGTTAATTCTGTGGTGATGTTGTCTGTTTGGATCCGGGTGGGATGAAGATTCTGGGGCTCGTCTATAATTCATTTGAAGATGAAATTTCTCTGAACATTCCACCTCTTAGTACTTGTGCTGAAACGAAGAGAGCTGTAGTTAGCGCTGTGGCTTCCATCTATGATCCGCTTAATTTACTTGTTCCATTTGTTCTGCCTCTAAGATTGTTTTTGCAAAAGTTAGGCGTTCCCGATTACCATTGGGATACTCCATTATTGGCTCATCTCAGAGAGGAATGGAGATCACTAGCAGAAAATTTCAACAAACTGCCTGTAAATGAATTAAAATTACCAAGAGCCTCCTTTAATGCAGACATTCCATGTTCACTTGTAGCATACTTTGATGCTTCTGCCGTCGCACACGGTTTCGTAGTTTATTGTCTTCAAAATGGCGTTTACTCCTTCATCTATTGTGCTTCTCATGTAAGAGGCAAATCTCCGTCAACTCTTCCAAAACTGGAGTTCCTCGCCATTTATAATGCAGTTTTATTTTTGTTTCGACTTTCATCTAGCGTGGGTTTCAAAAATGTTAACATTGAATCTGTTAGAATCTTGAGTGACATGTAGTACCATCGCCCTAGCTTGGATTCAGAGCAGGCCTCCTCTAACAAAAAATGTCTTTGTGTCAAATCGCTTGATTGCTCTGAAAGAAGTTTCCTTATTTGTAAAATGTAATTTTTATCATGTTCGAACGGAAGATAACAGAGCGGATTTGCTTACTAGGCCAGCCAAAGCTAAAGATTTTCTGAAACTAACCAGTGCGTTATGTGCAGAGGTTCTTCCTGAGACTCCGGAGGTGTGCGTCGGGTCGGCGGTGGCCGGGACGGCCTCCCTTCCCGTGGGTGTTAGCTCTTGCACTGAAGGTGCTTTGGACGGCTCCTCGTTGGGGGGGGGGGGGGGGCCTCCCCGAACGGTCGCTGTCGGCGCGGCTCCTGCACTCGGGGTCTCGGGGTACCAAATTGTGGTGCCGCATTCCCAATTGAAATTGATAACTTTTCTACTCCTGATGGGTTAATTCGTAGAGTAGCTACTATTTTTGTTGCAATCTCAAAATTTAGGACATGACCCTTCAACCTTGTTAGTTTGAGAAAGAAAGCTTTTAATTCCATAGTGAAATTTCATCATGACTGTTATTTCTACGACGTTGTCAAATTTTTGCAGTTACCAGAAGCGACTGATATTAGCTGCCCTCCGCTGTGCCGTAACTTGAGAGTTTTTGTTGACAGGGATGGGTAGCTTAGGTCTCGAGGTAGACTTCAAATTGGGGAGGAGTTTTATTACGAAAGTGTAAATCCCGTATTAATTAAAGGTTCTAATAATCTCGTCAGGCTTTTTATAACTCATTACCACAGTAAAGCCCAACATATGGGACTGTCCACTACGCTCTCTCATTTGAGAGCAGCAGGCATTTGGCTTACGAATGCACGTTCGGCCATTAGTAGAGTTACATCTAAATGCGTAACTTGTAAAAAATACCAAGGAAAATTCTATAGAAATCCTGATGCTCCTACCTTGCCTGATTATAGGAAGCAAGTGCTGTTCCCGTTCTCTACTACAGGGATAGATTATGCCGGACCCTTTAGAACAATAGATATTAATGGCAATAAAATGAAAATTTATTTGTTGATAATGACTTGCTTTGCTACTAGAGCGTGCCATTTAGAAATAACCTTTGACCTTTCGGTAGAAGAATTTCTACTTGCATTTAAACGTTTCATGAATTACAGGGGTATACCTTCAATAGTTTTCTGTGATAATGCGAAAATATTCACGAAAGGCTCGGAGTTTTTAGCTAAGTTGTGGCAAAATCCTGCTATTACCAATGAATTTTCTAAACATAATATACATTTCAATTTTATTCCAGTGTATAGCCCTACAGCTGGCTCACTTTACGAGAGACTCGTAGGAATTGTTAAAGCTTGCATATATAAAACAATTGGGAAAAAACTGATGTAAATTTCCTTTTTCTATACTTTGATAACGGATGTTATTGTTACATTGAATAGCAGGCCCCTAACTTATGTTTCATCCAACGAAAATTCAAAAATTTTAACCCCCAATTCTTTCTTGAGTCACAAGCAGCTATATTCTAATCTCAGCCCTGATCCTGATAAATTATTGGAAGTTTGGCAAAGGAACGTCAACAGCACGATCCTTTCTGACATCATTGATTTGTTGGATGATAGAGAAGCACTACTAAAAAAATTCGCGCGCCTGTTTTACGAAGACTATCTTGCTAGCTTGAGGGAACAAGGACTCCCTTGTAAACTGTACTCCTCTCGAGGACCTAGGGTGCCTTTCAAAAATGGAGTAGTTGTATTTAGGCCATGCAATACTCCGAAATTTCAATATGAACTTGTAAAAATTGTAGATGTCACTGAATCGAATGACGGGGCGGTTAGGTCTGTGAAAATTAAGAGACCTAATGGTCTAGTTGTCGAAACTGCGCTTTATAATTTGTGTCCACTTGAGCTGGATAGTATTTATCCTGAACTTAGCGATGATGAAATATGTGAGCCTTCCTCTGCTGAGGAAGATGAGGTTGCAGCCTTGAATATGGATAGATATGCGAAAAATGTTGCCGCTCAAAGAATAAAGTGTATGGCGGCTGGAGGTTTGTCATAACCTCTCTATTTTTTTTTGAACTGGTGAAGATCTATGTGTCGAATTTTTGTTGTGAATAATATAGTTGCAGAGCGCTCAGATTAACTTGTAAAACGGTTTGTCCCATTTCCTAGACTTAGAAGTTAAGCGTTCGATGTTTGTAATAAAATTTATTTGGCCGCGGGCCCAGTGTTGGGATAGTCGCTGTCCCAACTCCAGGTCTTCGCAGGCTAAGATATGAAAGATCTTTTGTTTTCTAAAGCGAAGATTTCATGGGGAGATGGCGGCTGTAAGATACGTTTTTTTCTGAAATTTACTTAAATTTCTCTAGCGAATTCTATGGCGGAATTTCCCTGCGTTAGCGAAAACCCTCTTGCTTCAAAATTTAGTATTTGGTTCAATTTTGTAAACCTTGTTTAATTATTCATACCCCGTTGCTTAGCTCTGATTTATTTTCCCAATTGAATTTATTTAGGGTGGTAAAAATTACTGTATATTTTGCTTATTAAATAAAGAACTAGATTATGTAAGTTTCGTACTGCTTGGCGGAATACGTGGCACGTATTCTTCCGCACCGAAGTCAAATTAATCATTGTTAGGTTGAATTTTTATTAGGATTATAGCTACGGTGAAGTGCAGATGTGCTGTGTCTTGTTTTTTGGTGCCGGCGTGCGGGATCTGGGCGACCTGTGTATTTCATTGCTGTGTCAATTCTATTACTATTCTAGTGTAGGGGGCTCGTTGCCGTCCTATAGCCGCCTCCTCCTGTCGTTTATTCTGTTTGAGGAATCGATATGTGCTGCAGATTTCTCGAATAAAACTTCTTGTTCTTCGTATATCTGAATTTTCTTACTCCAATTCATGTTAATTATTTAGTATGGCGGCCGGTTGGTGACGGGACTAACCTACTAGTTAGGACTAGCCAACTTAAATTAACTTCCTGTTCTTAAAATTAAAAAATATTGGCTGTTCCAACAATGGTGTCCTTTCATCTTCCTCAACCCTCAAAAAATGATGTTTTGGGTGTTTCTGAATTTAAATGATCAGATCACTGATCACTCATATTCAAATGACCATCCACCTCCCCATGACGAAGATTACCCACTCTATAACTTCAACTCAGTGAACATAACCTAAATTATCTTTCCCTCTATCCATACATCCGATAGAATTTCATGATGTATTCATATGAAATTCGCTCAGCTACTCGCAAAGCGGCTTTATCTGGAGAAATAACATCCCTCACAACGCCTTTTGAAAACTCCAAGCCAAATAAGCAGGATATATCTGAACCGTTCATAAAACGGAAACGAAAACCACCAAAAACGTCACGCGTAAAATCGCTCGTTCAAAAGCCTCAACCACTCAAAATGACAAAAGCAACACCGACGATAAAGCAGTGCGACGTCAACGAGAGCACCGCAACCCATCCAGCATCACCAGAGCTGACCGACAGAGAATCGACAGAGTCGCCCGACAGAAGTTGAGTTTCGGGGTCAAACGTCACGGACAAAAATCTCCCAAGCGCTGCTGATAACAATCAAGTCTTAACAACAGCTTCGCACGTAGTCGAAACAAGCCCTAGCAAGAGCAAGGAAGAAGCCCCTGAGCCTGAACTCCACTATTCAAGCAATCTTCGAGAAAATACATCAGCGAAAGAGTCACCAAGAATTTCACGTGTTACGATGGGTAAAAATGTAAATTTGTCACTAGCTACCGAGAATGATGCGATGAATGAGCCTAATATTAGCGGTTCTAATATTTATGATTGTAGCGATCATGATTACCTGACTATTGAATTAAGCAACTTGCACCCGCTTCAAATTTCAGTGTCTAATTTTATTCATCAGGTAAACAATAACCTGTCTCTCACTGCAGCCCACTTAATGAAAATGTCAAGAGAGAGGACGCCTCAAAGTCCACTTTCGATATCTTCCACCTCTTCAAATATTAGGCTCATTACAACTTTTCATATTGAACTCCCATGGAAGCTCTTTCGATCTTACGCCAAAGATCCCTTTTTCTTCAAGACAATTTTTTGACTCACAGTGCTAAAAACCTTTGGATACATTTCTTGTCGGAGATAAAATTCTCACGACGGTCCAAAGGAGCGACATCGACACCACTTGTGAAATACGAACTGTAATTTCCGGTCGTATTGATGATCTTTCTTTGAGCTACGATTTCGATACGATATTGATATTGATTTCTTTTGAGCTACGACAGTACGAAAAGAAGCAAGAAGTTCTGACAGCCTGCAGTGTGACTAAACCGAAATTCTACGTGAATGAATACTTAGTACCTTCGCGAGCAAGTATAATGTACACTCTGAGATTGGCCAAACGAAAATTTCCGGAACAAATAGGACTCGCAAGAAGTTTGGATAGCAATATCAACGTCTTCTCTCCGAAGATCCCTGGGCAAGCAACTCAGAGACCTCCAACCATCAATACGCCTGAAGAACTAGACAAGTACTTGTTGCAACATTTCGGCAAGTCCTCAGAGGAAATTATTCGTAATTAGTATTTTTTGGACTGACGTATTGAGTTTAATATTATTTTGATATCTGTCCACATGTTTTCTTCTTGATTTTTGATTGAATTACCTTTACCTCTTCAAGGCATCCACGTCGACCTTGCAGCTTTGTTTTGCTGCTTACTAAATTGTTTTTCAATTTCTTTCTTTTCTCATTTTTTATCGAATGCTCATACCGAACTTGCTGCTCAGACTTAAATCATGTATTACTACATATGTTTCTAAATCTGGAAACAATTTAGATAGTCAAGATTTTTAAAATCCATAAATAACTTCGCAATCACTTCGTTTTAAATCCATTTCGTCCTTGCTACATCTTATGTGTTATATGCGGATACCACTGGTATGACAGCCTTGTAAGTACATTATTTGCCATTTATGATCCATAATGTTCCTGCTCATGGACTGAGTTTGCGCTCTCCCTATGAAATCAAACTTGGTTTTAGACAACTTAGACGAATAATCTCTGTGTGTTTTAGTTTTTTTTTTTTAAATTTAATTATAAGTAGGAAAGTCCTTATTTTTACCTTGATCCTGTAGTTTGTATCTGAAGTAAATCCAACCTAGGATATTATTTATAGAAAGTTAATTAACTTCAGATAGCCCTTGCCAACACCCTGGTACTCCTACACTAGAGCACTGTATAGTTACACAACACATGGACAACATCTGAGTCCCATATAGACACAACACTGCATAGAAATTATTGACACATCAATAATATAACAAATATGGACTCAATTCTTTAAATATCACTTAGCTAAGAATATGTTCAGTAAGGAATATACTCAATCCTGTGGCCAGTGAGATGAGAGCGGAGATAGATTGAAATAGCAGGATAGAGTAGAATAGAATTAGTAGTAGGTAGTTAGAGAATAACTTAGAGGTAGTACTTAGCCGTCCGAGATAATCTATGTATACACTTGCAGTCATTATGAACTGTTTAGCTGGCTACGACCACTCGGAAACTGGCTGATGATCTTGCCGTCACGAGCGTTCCCATCTTTAGGTCTCTCTAACTAGAACTTACATTACTCGCTATATTACAGTATCATTTTTTATTTATACGTCACATTTTACTAACTGTTTCTTAATTCTAATGACTGACCATGTTGATATATTCGACAATATTGATCCAGATCACAATCATTTGAATAAACTGAACCCAAACCTAAATGAAACTGGAAACTGCAAATACCTAAATATTAAAAAATTCAATGAATCGATGAGAAAGACCAGTAAAGATTTTTCTCTATTATGTTGGAACTGTAGATCCATTTACCCGAAAATAGATGAAATGTCTTGTACTATCACTGAGCTGAACAGCAATTTTGATGTTCTCAGTTTCACCGAAAGTTGGCTAGATGACTCATCTAAAGACCTGATTCAAATTCAAATCTATTATAGCCATCATTCACTCCGTAGTAACAAACGTGGTGGTGGCATCAGTACGTACATATCTAAACACATATCTTCGAAAGTCATTTTAAGTGCAACTATGAATCGTGAACATATTGAGACTTAATTTATAGAACTAACGAAAAATGATAAGCGGATTATACTTGGGACAGTATATAGGCCCCCAACAGCTTGTAACGTCTCTTTCCTGAACGAGCTTCAAAGCATAATATCTCAGTTCAACAAGTCTCTATATAATGACATAATAATCTGCGGGGATTTCAACTACGATCTTCTACAATATGATAGCTGTGAGCAAATCTCAAACTTCATAAATGTTTTTCAGTCTAGCTCCTTCCTTCCAATCATCACGAAACCTACATGTGCTGCATCTGAATCGGCTACGTTACTCGATAATATTTTTATGTTTGATCCGACTGATTTTCTTACCGGAACAATAATTTCTGACTTATCTGACTATTTCCCGGTGTTTCTCATTAAGAAAAATGTCTATAGTCCTTGTACCAGCCCACAGGCTGATACTTATTCATTTCGTTGTGTAAACGAATATAACTTGGGAACAATGCGAACTGTTCTAGAAAAATTAATGCCATCATTAGACATCTATGAACGGGACAATAATGCGATTAACATTGATGAAGCAATACTAAATTTAACTGAAATTATAACGAAAAGAAAAAAAAGAAAAAATGTTTATTTCCAAATTGTCACATGAGATACATGCCAACATATTGGCTTTTAAAAGTTTCTTAAATATAGGGCATCCTAAAACAAATGTTCCATACGAGGAGTACTAATTGACAAACCATCCGAGGTGTACAAGTAGATGAGCCATACGAGGCATAATAATAGACAAACTATACGAGGTGTACTAATAGACAAACTGTCAGAGGTGTACAAGTAGATAGACCATACGAGGCATATTAATTGACAAAATATACGAGGCGTACTAATAGACAGACCATTCGTGGTGGGCTAGTAGTCTAACAAAAGTTCTATACAAGGAGTACTAATTGACAAACCATCCGAGGTGTACAAATAGATAAGCCATACGAGGCATAATAATAATAGGCAAACTATACGAGGTGTACTAATAGACAAGCTATCAGAGGTGTACAAAATAGATAGACCATACGAGGCATCCTAATAGACAAAATATACGAGGCGTACTAATAGACAAACCACACGTGGCTTGCCAATAGTTTATCTCTGTCAAGGGTAGTTGAATGAGAAATGAAAAATATGCCCTAAAAAATATGCAAAGCCCTATCACCACCAAAAACATATTTCGTATCTTCTCGATATTCACCACATCATGCGGACATGGGTACATGGGATAAAATAGAGATACAGTGTAAGCCGGTTACCACTCATGATTGACAAATATCTACAAAATATTGGTAGAAATGGGTAAACAAACATATATTCAATATCAAAATTCATAGCTTGTACAACACACGGACAGAAAGATAATTTTACTACGATTCATATGCTCAAATTGCACTTTATTTCAATAATTATATATGAAATTAATCCGATTCACAGAAACGCCCTCTGGGGAAGTGCTAGATCTATTTATGAATCATTTCGCAATTGCAATAAAATTTATTAACCGAATGGTTTTTGCGTAAAGAAATGAAATAGAAACATGTATATCTATTTATGTAGAAGTTTGATTAAATAGAATGCCATTTTTCTTGTTGATAATTTGTTTCATTATTTTTTCCAATGATCTTATGTTGTTTTTTTGATCGACTGTTAAAAAATTAAAAGTTTCTCCGAGGGTCATTTCATTATAATTGAGCGACGCGTTTCGTCCATCAATGGACATCTTCAGGCTAAAAAAGTTTGCAGCTACAATAGAGGTAGAAAGGTGCTGCTACAATGGCTGCTGATGATAGAATGGACCGACTGGAATGGGTGGGTTTCAGCATAGCTATGGTACAGTTAAAGGCAAGTTAAAGTTAAATGTGGGAGCGGAAACGGCGGTGTACCGTTGTAGGCAAAGTTATGAGTGGAGTTTGAGAGTTCGTATTGTGCCGGTATTTTGGTTGTTGATAATCGGATTTTTCTTTTGGATAAGGATTGCCTCGGTTATTTGTAACCTATTGTAGTCTCGTTCTCTATAAATTATTTTTGTATTGTTAACTAGGTTTTCTCGGGTTAAGTCAATTTTATGAGTGTTTTTCGCGTGTGTTTTGGGTCCACCAGATGCTAAATGCATTGTTAGTCTTCTAGAGAGGGAGGTTGTAGTCATGCCGATGTACGAACATTTAAGAGGCTCGCAGTCCTCATGATTACAAGAGTATTCGTACACGACATGAGTTTGTTTGAGAGTAGATTGTTTATGGCTATGGTTGTTCCTGGAAATGAGACTAGTAATGGTGGGGCATTTGTAGTATACAATAAGTTGAAGTTTTTCGTGTGGGTTACTGCAACTTGTGTTGTTTTTTATCATTTGTTTCAAAACTCTTTCGTCAGTTTTATAGGCTGCGGAGTATTGATTTTGGTAATATACTTGATGAACGGTTTTGTCTTCTTTGCAGTTTTGTAGTTTTGAGAGGTAATTCCTAACGGTGTTGTCAAATAGTGTATTTGAGTATCCATTGTTAATAAATGCTTGTTTGAGTCTTGAAAGGTTTTCATGGAAGATGTGCCAGTTGGAAGCTATTTTAAACGTGCGGTGGACCATTGCTTTGATCGTGCTGTCTTTGTATTTTTGCGGGCATTCACTATTGGCGTTGAGATATATGCCGGTGTCCGTTGGTTTCTTGTATACTGAGGTAGAGAAATTATTGTCAGATGCGTCGATAGTCACGTCCAGAAAGTTCAATTTGTTGCCTGTACCTATTTCAAGGG
Source organism: Morinoia aosen (assembly GCA_030386875.1). Taxonomy (NCBI): domain Eukaryota; kingdom Metazoa; phylum Arthropoda; class Malacostraca; order Amphipoda; family Talitridae; genus Morinoia; species Morinoia aosen. The sequence goes on along the minus strand of CM059557.1, from coordinate 29,135,247 downwards.
TGAATTTTAATACCGAGTTTGATTCGAACGTATTTTTCAGGTTGGTAAGTGATTCTATCGAATTTACAACCAGGAAACAATCATCGACATAACGGCAGTAAATGGTTGGTCTTGTATCTGGGTTGTTATCTAGGATATTGTTTTCAAGCGAGGTCATATAAAAGTTGGCTAGAGTTACTCCCAAGGGGCTGCCCATGCTGACTCCATCTGTTTGTTGATAGATTTTTCCATCCATGTGAGTGAAGGGGCATTCTGTTGTGCATGCGATTAATAGTTTCTTTAGAAGGCTGTGTTCAAAGGGCGGGGCTGTTGCTGGATTGTGGTATGCTGCATTACATATTATTTCAATTGTAGGGAGGACCGGTACATTTGTGAATAGGGACTCCACATCCAATGAAGCTATTAGCCCTTGAGGGTTTGTTGTCTTTAACAGCTGGAGAAAATCGTCTGTGGAGTTTATCTGATATTTCGCCGGTAGGTATGGGGTTATTATACGGTTGAGTTGTTTTGCCACTTCGTAAACAGGGGTCGTTACTTGGGATACTATGGGTCGTAAGGGATGTCCGGGTTTATGGGTTTTGACTGTACCGTAAATGTAACCGGGGCTGTATTCGCCAACTATTGGTTGCAGGATTTTGTTTGGTTTACCTTTGTTAACTGCACTAATTAACTTATTTACCTTTGTTTTCAGTGTTGCCGTTGGGTTGCGCGTTATTTGTTTGAATTTTTTGTTATCACTTAATATGTCGTCTAATTTTGCCTTGTATTCTGCTTTGTTTATTATAACAAAGGCGTTGGATTTATCTGCTCGTCTGATTATGATATCAGGATGGTCTTTGAGTTGTTTAGCAGCGATTTTTAGGTCTTTGTTCAACAGCTTACTGGGTTTGTAATCTCTGTTTTTGGTTGCTTCTGCTTTAATTTGATGTTTAAGTTCAGTTTTAATTGATATGGTGCCTGCAGCCTCTAATTTTAGTAGTGAGTCATATAATATTTCCAGTTCTGCTTCCTTCTTGATAGGGTCGAATTTTGATTTATAATGACATTTTGGGCCGAGGGATAATAGCTGCTTTTGGTGGTCTGTGAGTTCAGTGGTGGATAGATTGATATATGAGCTGGTTTCTTCAGGAAGGACTATTGCACTACGGTACAATTTATTCAATTTGCTTGTAATTCGAGAGATTGAGGCTATTCTGTGTGTAGCTATTATTTCATCTATTTTACAGAGAATCGCAGTGCGAAGCATTGTATTGCTTATTGTTGAATCAATTTCATGGGACAGTTGATTTTTCTTTTCTTCCAGCGTTGTTAGTTCAATTTTGAATGATTCTATTTGGAGCTTTAGGAGTTGTTGGCGATAATTAATGGTCAATTGATGGTTCTGAGCTGCTGGGTCATTTAGACGGAAATCAATATGTTTTGGGAGCAGCGATTCATTTATACAAGTTTGATTAAATAGAATGCCATTTTTCTTGTTGATAATTTGTTTCATTATTTTTTCCAATGATCTTATGTTGTTTTTTTTTTTTTTTTTTTTTAACAGTCGATCAAAAAAACAACATAAGATCATTGGAAAAAATAATGAAACAAATTATCAACAAGAAAAATGGCATTCTATTTAATCAAACTTGTATAAATGAATCGCTGCTCCCAAAACATATTGATTTCCGTCTAAATGACCCAGCAGCTCAGAACCATCAATTGACCATTAATTATCGCCAACAACTCCTAAAGCTCCAAATAGAATCATTCAAAATTGAACTAACAACGCTGGAAGAAAAGAAAAATCAACTGTCCCATGAAATTGATTCAACAATAAGCAATACAATGCTTCGCACTGCGATTCTCTGTAAAATAGATGAAATAATAGCTACACACAGAATAGCCTCAATCTCTCGAATTACAAGCAAATTGAATAAATTGTACCGTAGTGCAATAGTCCTTCCTGAAGAAACCAGCTCATATATCAATCTATCCACCACTGAACTCACAGACCACCAAAAGCAGCTATTATCCCTCGGCCCAAAATGTCATTATAAATCAAAATTCGACCCTATCAAGAAGGAAGCAGAACTGGAAATATTATATGACTCACTACTAAAATTAGAGGCTGCAGGCACCATATCAATTAAAACTGAACTTAAACATCAAATTAAAGCAGAAGCAACCAAAAACAGAGATTACAAACCCAGTAAGCTGTTGAACAAAGACCTAAAAATCGCTGCTAAACAACTCAAAGACCATCCTGATATCATAATCAGACGAGCAGATAAATCCAACGCCTTTGTTATAATAAACAAAGCAGAATACAAGGCAAAATTAGACGACATATTAAGTGATAACAAAAAATTCAAACAAATAACGCGCAACCCAACGGCAACACTGAAAACAAAGGTAAATAAGTTAATTAGTGCAGTTAACAAAGGTAAACCAAACAAAATCCTGCAACCAATAGTTGGCGAATACAGCCCCGGTTACATTTACGGTACAGTCAAAACCCATAAACCCGGACATCCCTTACGACCCATAGTATCCCAAGTAACGACCCCTGTTTACGAAGTGGCAAAACAACTCAACCGTATAATAACCCCATACCTACCGGCGAAATATCAGATAAACTCCACAGACGATTTTCTCCAGCTGTTAAAGACAACAAACCCTCAAGGGCTAATAGCTTCATTGGATGTGGAGTCCCTATTCACAAATGTACCGGTCCTCCCTACAATTGAAATAATATGTAATGCAGCATACCACAATCCAGCAACAGCCCCGCCCTTTGAACACAGCCTTCTAAAGAAACTATTAATCGCATGCACAACAGAATGCCCCTTCACTCACATGGATGGAAAAATCTATCAACAAACAGATGGAGTCAGCATGGGCAGCCCCTTGGGAGTAACTCTAGCCAACTTTTATATGACCTCGCTTGAAAACAATATCCTAGATAACAACCCAGATACAAGACCAACCATTTACTGCCGTTATGTCGATGATTGTTTCCTGGTTGTAAATTCGATAGAATCACTTACCAACCTGAAAAATATGTTCGAATCAAACTCGGTATTAAAATTCACCCTTGAAATAGGTACAGGCAACAAATTGAACTTTCTGGACGTGACTATCGACGCATCTGACAATAATTTCTCTACCTCAGTATACAAGAAACCAACGGACACCGGCATATATCTCAACGCCAATAGTGAATGCCCGCAAAAATACAAAGACAGCACGATCAAAGCAATGGTCCACCGCACGTTTAAAATAGCTTCCAACTGGCACATCTTCCATGAAAACCTTTCAAGACTCAAACAAGCATTTATTAACAATGGATACTCAAATACACTATTTGACAACACCGTTAGGAATTACCTCTCAAAACTACAAAACTGCAAAGAAGACAAAACCGTTCATCAAGTATATTACCAAAATCAATACTCCGCAGCCTATAAAACTGACGAAAGAGTTTTGAAACAAATGATAAAAAACAACACAAGTTGCAGTAACCCACACGAAAAACTTCAACTTATTGTATACTACAAATGCCCCACCATTACTAGTCTCATTTCCAGGAACAACCATAGCCATAAACAATCTACTCTCAAACAAACTCATGTCGTGTACGAATACTCTTGTAATCATGAGGACTGCGAGCCTCTTAAATGTTCGTACATCGGCATGACTACAACCTCCCTCTCTAGAAGACTAACAATGCATTTAGCATCTGGTGGACCCAAAACACACGCGAAAAACACTCATAAAATTGACTTAACCCGAGAAAACCTAGTTAACAATACAAAAATAATTTATAGAGAACGAGACTACAATAGGTTACAAATAACCGAGGCAATCCTTATCCAAAAGAAAAATCCGATTATCAACAACCAAAATACCGGCACAATACGAACTCTCAAACTCCACTCATAACTTTGCCTACAACGGTACACCGCCGTTTCCGCTCCCACATTTAACTTTAACTTGCCTTTAACTGTACCATAGCTATGCTGAAACCCACCCATTCCAGTCGGTCCATTCTATCATCAGCAGCCATTGTAGCAGCACCTTTCTACCTCTATTGTAGCTGCAAACTTTTTTAGCCTGAAGATGTCCATTGATGGACGAAACGCGTCGCTCAATTATAATGAAATGACCCTCGGAGAAACTTTTAATTTTTTAACAGTCGATCAAAAAAACAACATAAGATCATTGGAAAAAATAATGAAACAAATTATCAACAAGAAAAATGGCATTCTATTTAATCAAACTTGTATAAATGAATCGCTGCTCCCAAAACATATTGATTTCCGTCTAAATGACCCAGCAGCTCAGAACCATCAATTGACCATTAATTATCGCCAACAACTCCTAAAGCTCCAAATAGAATCATTCAAAATTGAACTAACAACGCTGGAAGAAAAGAAAAATCAACTGTCCCATGAAATTGATTCAACAATAAGCAATACAATGCTTCGCACTGCGATTCTCTGTAAAATAGATGAAATAATAGCTACACACAGAATAGCCTCAATCTCTCGAATTACAAGCAAATTGAATAAATTGTACCGTAGTGCAATAGTCCTTCCTGAAGAAACCAGCTCATATATCAATCTATCCACCACTGAACTCACAGACCACCAAAAGCAGCTATTATCCCTCGGCCCAAAATGTCATTATAAATCAAAATTCGACCCTATCAAGAAGGAAGCAGAACTGGAAATATTATATGACTCACTACTAAAATTAGAGGCTGCAGGCACCATATCAATTAAAACTGAACTTAAACATCAAATTAAAGCAGAAGCAACCAAAAACAGAGATTACAAACCCAGTAAGCTGTTGAACAAAGACCTAAAAATCGCTGCTAAACAACTCAAAGACCATCCTGATATCATAATCAGACGAGCAGATAAATCCAACGCCTTTGTTATAATAAACAAAGCAGAATACAAGGCAAAATTAGACGACATATTAAGTGATAACAAAAAATTCAAACAAATAACGCGCAACCCAACGGCAACACTGAAAACAAAGGTAAATAAGTTAATTAGTGCAGTTAACAAAGGTAAACCAAACAAAATCCTGCAACCAATAGTTGGCGAATACAGCCCCGGTTACATTTACGGTACAGTCAAAACCCATAAACCCGGACATCCCTTACGACCCATAGTATCCCAAGTAACGACCCCTGTTTACGAAGTGGCAAAACAACTCAACCGTATAATAACCCCATACCTACCGGCGAAATATCAGATAAACTCCACAGACGATTTTCTCCAGCTGTTAAAGACAACAAACCCTCAAGGGCTAATAGCTTCATTGGATGTGGAGTCCCTATTCACAAATGTACCGGTCCTCCCTACAATTGAAATAATATGTAATGCAGCATACCACAATCCAGCAACAGCCCCGCCCTTTGAACACAGCCTTCTAAAGAAACTATTAATCGCATGCACAACAGAATGCCCCTTCACTCACATGGATGGAAAAATCTATCAACAAACAGATGGAGTCAGCATGGGCAGCCCCTTGGGAGTAACTCTAGCCAACTTTTATATGACCTCGCTTGAAAACAATATCCTAGATAACAACCCAGATACAAGACCAACCATTTACTGCCGTTATGTCGATGATTGTTTCCTGGTTGTAAATTCGATAGAATCACTTACCAACCTGAAAAATATGTTCGAATCAAACTCGGTATTAAAATTCACCCTTGAAATAGGTACAGGCAACAAATTGAACTTTCTGGACGTGACTATCGACGCATCTGACAATAATTTCTCTACCTCAGTATACAAGAAACCAACGGACACCGGCATATATCTCAACGCCAATAGTGAATGCCCGCAAAAATACAAAGACAGCACGATCAAAGCAATGGTCCACCGCACGTTTAAAATAGCTTCCAACTGGCACATCTTCCATGAAAACCTTTCAAGACTCAAACAAGCATTTATTAACAATGGATACTCAAATACACTATTTGACAACACCGTTAGGAATTACCTCTCAAAACTACAAAACTGCAAAGAAGACAAAACCGTTCATCAAGTATATTACCAAAATCAATACTCCGCAGCCTATAAAACTGACGAAAGAGTTTTGAAACAAATGATAAAAAACAACACAAGTTGCAGTAACCCACACGAAAAACTTCAACTTATTGTATACTACAAATGCCCCACCATTACTAGTCTCATTTCCAGGAACAACCATAGCCATAAACAATCTACTCTCAAACAAACTCATGTCGTGTACGAATACTCTTGTAATCATGAGGACTGCGAGCCTCTTAAATGTTCGTACATCGGCATGACTACAACCTCCCTCTCTAGAAGACTAACAATGCATTTAGCATCTGGTGGACCCAAAACACACGCGAAAAACACTCATAAAATTGACTTAACCCGAGAAAACCTAGTTAACAATACAAAAATAATTTATAGAGAACGAGACTATTTATGTAGATACATATATATACCTACACACGTACACACACATATTAATTTATATACTTATTGAAAATAAAATATTAGAAAAAAAAAAAAAAAAAAAAAAAAAAAAAACGACCTCATATAACCAGTGTTGTCCAATAATCACCCGCACAATTACGCCGAAAAATAGACAAAAGCCCTGGATTACTGAAGATATCGTGATCAATATAAAGAAACGTCAAGCGTACCTAGCCTTACTATACGAAGGGCGAATATCTAAAGTAACGTATAACAGATTCAGGAATCATTTGACAAATTAAATACGAACATCAAAACAAAACTACTTCACACGCAAATTTACTGAATACAAAACTAATATTAAAAAACTTGACGCCTGCTTAATTCATGCTATAAACCGAATAATAATACTACGAAAACAATTGAGTCCGTCGTTCTCGAAAATGTAAAATACCACGAGAAAAAAAGATATTGCAACAGTGTTTAACAACTTTTTTGTAAACATAGGAAAAAATATTGCCGATAGTGTCTTCAGTGAACCCACAGACCACTTGTAGTACATGGACCCTGTCCGTGAACCCAACACTTTCTTTTTCAGCCAACTAATCCCTCCGATGTAATTACGTGCATAAACAACTTGAAAAATAAATCAAGTGGACTGAAAAAATTTTCTGTTAAAGTTCTTAAGGCTATAGCTGATATAATAGCACCGTGCATTTCTTATATTATCAACCAATCCCTTTCTCAAGGTATCTTCCCAACTCTTTCAAAATTGCCAGAGTGACCCCTATTTTTAAAAATGGTGATAAAAATTGCATTAATAATTATAGATCTATGTCTGTACTACCAATTATTAGCAAAATATTCGAAAAAATTGTGTGTAAAAAAGTGTATTCGTACTTTGAACAAAAATCTTTCCTCTACGACAAACAATACGGTTTTCGTTCTAAAAAATCTACGACACAAGCTGTAATAAATCATTTGCAATACCTTTATTCTAATATAGATGCAGGAAAGCTTGTTTTCTCCGTATTTCTGGACTTTCGAAAAGCATTCGATTGTGTGGACCATAACCACAGACCATATACTAGAAGATCCGCAACTTATCACTAAGCGAGTTTGAGCTCCGGGCCGCGATGACGTAGGTGCCAATTGGCCAATGAGGAGCCAAGAAATTGTGACGTCACGAAAAATCGGCAGGAGACTGTTTGAATCTAAAAGCAGCTGTGACAGAGGTGTGACGAAGATTGCTGCAGAAATGGCCCCGTACGTTACGCTTTAAAAAGTGTTTGATGGAAAATTGTGGAAATGATAACCGTCAATGTCCTGATTTGTCGTTTTTCCTATTTCCAAAAGGAAATTACGACGAGTGGATGGCAGCATGTGGTTCTGTAACGTTGAAGATGGATAAGAGATCCAAAAGGCCGGAGAGGGCTTATGTGTGTGCCAGCAATTCTCTCGTTCAGACTATAACTTCATTTTGACCCCATTCAGAAATGCCAAAAAGTTATTGAAATCTTTAGCAGTTCCAGAAAAAGCTGTGCAAGACCAAGGTAATGTAAAACTTTTTGTTGTTTCGTTTATTCCAAGTTAACCCAGTAAATCAAAGTTTCACTAGGCCTAATTATGATTACCCTCATACCCTTGATGTATAATAACTGTGTTAATCAAGAGTAGAAATTTTGGTAAATGTTAAGGACTTGACCATAATCGATTTTCCACTTTTTGATATACAATGAATGTTGATGAGACCAAAATAAACAAGTTTTCTTCAATGCACTTTCCGGCGGAAACAAGTATTTTAATAGTTATGGCATTAAATGAGTTACCGTAACTCCAGTGTTTGAGGCGGGGATAAATATACCGCGCGGTCCGACGTGAAAGTAAACAGGCGTTCCCGCGCGCCAACCAAGCCGACGAAGAGCAAACCCCCTATTACAAACGTAAAGAGGTTGGGTCGTGAGGGGTAGCAACAGTTCATTTAGTGAAAATTATAAAACTAAAAGAACTGTGGCTACCCCTCACGACCCAACCTCTTTACGTTTGTAATAGGGTGATGCACACTGGAGTTCCGGTAACTCATTTAACGCCATAACTTTTAAAATACTTATTTCCGCCGGAAAGTGCATTGAAGAACACTTGTTTATTTTGGTCTCATCAACATTCTTTGTTGCTCAAAAAGTGGAAAATCGATTATGGTCAAGTCCTTAACATTTACCAAAATTTTATGGGCTTCAAATTTTTATCAAAAATATATTAAGAAATATTGTTGGAAGCTTTGGTAAATCTGAAGGAGATGACAGTTGTCGATTTTGTAAATTTCGATGCCTTAGCCTAGTTAATTAGATCGAAATAAAGAAGTTTTCTTCTATGCACTTTTTGTCTCAAATGAGTATTTTATTAGTTATAGCGGTAAATGACTTACCGCAACTCCAGTCTTTGAAGCGGAAAGAAATTCTTTGATCGAGTTGTATGGCAATACTGCAATGGCGTCTCGCTTCCAGCGCTCTGTCTTGAAAGACGAAACCAAACCTACCGCTATACCTCGGTAAATACTCATTTGACGAAAAAAGTGTATAGAATAAAAGTTGTTTATTTCGATGTTATTACCATGTTTCAAGCAACAAAAATTCGAAAATCGATGTGTAGCTGTTAATTCCAGCGCATTCGTTATCATAGACAAAACTAAACTTTCCGCTATAAATCGTAAAATACTCATTTGAGACGAAAAGTGCATAGAAGAAAACTTGTTTATTTTGATTCAATTTATTAGTTTCAGGCACCAAAAAGTGGAAAATCGACAACTGTCATCTCCTTCAGATTTACCGTAGCTTTTAGCTGAAACAAATAAATAATGCAGTAGATAACCCCAAAATTTAATTGACATTAAGAAATATGAATGCTATACTTTTCATGCATGATTTAGTTGCAAATGCTATTCTTAAAGTAATGTTTCAACAGATAAATAGATGCTGATTTCAATTGTCTAAAATTGGCTATAATTTTGTATTGCCAGTAAGGCAGTAACTGCTTGTATTGTATTAAAATTCAACACAATCAAAATCTCTCATTAGTAGGTATTTTAATAAGTGATGGTTAAACACTTTGAATCATCCTATGTTTTTTATCTAAGTTCTTTCAATTTGCTTGCAACTTATAAGATACTCTAAAATAATTTATATATGGCTATTGTGTGAAGTAATTATTGTGATATCTTGATTGCACTCAATGAGCATGAATGATCCATTTCAAATAACTTTGTTAGCTTTTTAAAATTTACAGTTATTTTCGCACCACTCATTGCCTTTATTATAATGAAAAGAATCACCATGCAGGCTTCTTTACTTTAGTAGGAAAATAGTAGCATACCTACTCTTACTTTACACAGCTTTAAAATAAATGATTAGGTGTGAAGAATAAGTCAGCTTTCAATCCTACATCTAGTCACTTTCAAAGGTGACTTTCAATACTGTGAACAGTGATCAGACTGTGTTATTCATAAAGGTGGCCGTGTAGAGTTGGTCACCAAAGATGACCTTACAAAGTTTACATAGTTTATGTAGGGTTCCTCTTGGTTAATTCAAGGTCCAGAAACATGATCAACGGATCTTTCTTAAAAAAAAATGTTCAGAGTAGGCTATATGGAATCTCAATTATTATGAACTTCAAATTCAAATAAAAATTTTACCAAAATTGAATGAATAAAAATCTAGGTAAAAGGAAAAAAAACTTATTGAGATCAAAAGCATTCACATTGAGATTGGGGAATTTACATACTAATAATGCTAAAAATAATAAATTGAAATTTCATAAGGATCAGTACAACAGTTTACAAGATACAGGGGCTAGAAGCTGGGTAGTGGATTGATGTACTTGAATAAAAGGTTTAAATTCATATGATTAATTTTACACTGAAGGGATGATAAGAACCTATTTATTGAATCTCTAAGGCTGTGTTTTGAAAATGGTATGGGTACTCCAGAAGCCAACATACCCCTTAATGACTTTGGTTTGTGGGGATTAATATTGAATGGTACTTAGCTCTATGAGTATATTACTCATCCCCTTTTAATTTCTCTGTGAAACTATGTTATGGTGGTGGAGCCTTAAAATGACTTATTTTCTCCTAAAGTATTAATTGGCGATGCCATGACACAGAAGTTCAGAAAAAATTAAGGTTGTTGGAAATATCTTTCATTGTGTAGTGTGCTTCAATTTCATGCAAGATGCCATATCACTGTTCTAAATTTATTCCCTTATTTCTCCATCAGCTGCTGGCACTGAACCTCCTGCTCTTGGTGCTACAAGCCTTGGCACTCCTGGTACAAGGCCTGCCCTACTTCTTGCTACAATGCCTGGTGCTGCAACGCCTGCCACTCCTAACAAAAGTAAGTTTACATTTTAAATGATGGTTCCCCAATCCAATTGAGGAATATTGAAATGAAGGAAAAGAATGTTAACATTGAGTTCAATGCATTGAAATTTTTGAAAAAGTCAAGGCCACTTGAAAAAATATTCATCCCATGTAAAAATTGAAGCCAAAAAGCTTAATTTACACTTATTTAGAGAGTGCATGGCTGTCACTTATGAAGCCTTAGTGTACACAAAGAAAGGTTAGTACATTTCCAACTACTTTTGAGACTGGTATTCACACATGTTTTACAGTGTGTAGCATTTATCCAGGAAATGAGTGCTACACAATTCATTATTACACTCAATGAAACATAGCAAAGAAAGTTTTTTGTAGGGAAACAAACTTCAGCTTTGAATTGGAAATTATTTAATATATAATACAGGGGTCAAAATGATACTAGCAATCTTCTTCCATGTACATTTAGTGTTGAATTAAGAAAAATAATTGAAATGTTCAAAAATGTTGTTACGAACACCGAAGATAATTAATATAATCTCAATTACAATCCTGTGATAACTCAGGCGCTTCATGAATGAGAAATACCTAGTGCAGTGTTTGTGTTTACAGGTTAGGTTAGGTAAAAATAGGTTTTGTATTTATTTAATTAGATGAGCTCTTCCAATTTTTGATGAGCCTCCTCTGTACCCCAGTGGTTCATTCCTTATGTACCCTTACAGTGCAGCAGATCTTTAATTTACCAATTTGCTTTGCCTATTTTACATTATAAAGGATCACTTACATTAGATGATTTCCAAATAAATGGGATAAAACTTTTTTATCCATTGGAAGTAGTATTCCATGAGAGAGAATGTCAGGGCCTGAGCTGATGGTGAGGTCGGCTTTCTTTTTTGTTTGTACCTAAGTGTTTTCCTTGCATACTAGATGCTTCCTTCCACTTCCTCTGTGAAATTATGTTATGGGGTGGAGCCTTAAACCGCCTTCTCTACTAATGAGTAAGAATTTAATGACATGAATTAAAGCTTCTGGAAGAATTAAATTTGTTGAAAATCCCACTCATTTTGTAGTGTGCTTCAATTTCATTTGAGATGCAATATCACTGTTCCTAATTTATTCCCTTATTTCTCCATCAGCTGCTGGTACTGTACCTCCTGCCCTTGGTGCTACGAGACCTGCCACTCCTGGCACCTCAAGGCCTGCCACTCTTGGCACCTCAAGGCCTTCCACTCCTGGCACCTCAAGGCCTGCCACTCCTGGTACCTCAAGGCCTGCCACTCCTGGTACCTCAAGGCCTGCCACTCCTGGCGCCTCAAGGCCTGCCACTACTGGCACCTCAAGGCCTGCCACTACTGGCACCTCAAGGCCTGCCACTCCTGGCACCTCAAGGCCTGCCACTCCTGGCACTTCAAGGCCTGCCACTACTGGCACCTCAAGGCCTGCCACTCCTGGCACCTCAAGGCCTGCCACTCCTGGCACCTCAAGGCCTGCCACTCTTGGTACCTCAAGGTTTGCCACTCTTGGCACCTCAAGGCCTGCCACCAGTGCTTCCAGCAAACAATGCTGCTCTTCTTCGTGGTGGGAAACGACACAGGTTAGTCGTGTTGAAATAACCCCTGAATTCGTACTTCTTTCAAGTGTCTTTGAATTCTAGCGAAATAGATTTTTCAAGTTACAAGCCAGAATTGGACAGCGTTCGATGAGTGCTTGCTGCAAAAGCTCAAAAGATTGCTGAAAAGTTATCACATACGCATTATTCTAAGACACAGCAGCATTTGTAGAATTATTGTGAGAACTACCTGCTGCTATTTCCATCAGTGTCAATACCATATTCACTTTCACTCATTTACCTCTCTGATCATTCAACTTCTCGATTTAATACATCTATCATTAAATTATATAATTATAATTATCTTTGGGTAAAAAATAAAATTAAAATGTGATTCTCGTAGCATATTTCTGAACTATACTTTATTTCTTGTGTCCTTGTAATTGAATTAATGCAAACATTTAGGTATTGCTTCTTTGCACGATGCATCCAATTATATTGCTTGATTCATTAGAAGGGTGGGCTCGCGGTACTCGCTGACTTTCTTGGGTACTGAACAGGGCTAGCCTGTCTCTCATTGGTACTCACTTTATACCGTTCGGTATGTTTGAACTCATTCGTAATTTAATGCTAGAAATCTTGGGAAAGAATACTGACCAGAGCTGTGATTCCAATCCATGTAGATTAAATGTGGCATATTTTTTAATTAAATGTGTTGTGTTCAAAACCTAAACTTTCAATCACTTTAAAGTTTGATTTATGTGTACAATTAATACTTTCTTCAAGTTGGGGAAGTAAATATAACATACAATCTAATTTTCGTCAATTTATTTCAGAATTCGTGTGGCAAAAGCAGCAGTTCTTTGTTGGAAGACACAGGTCCTCCAGTGGTACCTTGTAAGCGACAGTTGTTCGCTTCTCCTTCTGGAACGACAATTGCCCTTGAAAACAGCAGACCAGCTCCCGAGTGAAAACTTATGAAAAGGCTCAGGAGAAAATCAAAGGTACTGTACAAGCGGTTGAACACAAATAATTTCCTGAGAAGTGTAAGTGGCAGACTTGGTCCTTATCTCAGTGCATTTGTCAAGCTCTAATTAAGGGGCAAGAGATCATACACCATGTATCACAAGTGGCTCGCTGTGAACATTCTTGTAAGCTCATCAAAGACCCACTATCAACTGATGAGGAACTTGATACCATTACCCTCACTTTCGACTGTGCGTGCAATGATGAAAAAATTCGAAGTACGTCTTGGTACAAGTGCTAAAAGTGTGTCCATGTTGAAAATGAAGGTAAAACCCGTCAGTGCTAGAGATAAACTTTGTTTCATTTTAGTGGATGAGATGTCGCCCCGGAAAGTATTATTGTACAACCGAGAGAACGATGCCATAGCTGGATTTGAGACTATTTATTGACCTGATTATTTTGTACGAGAGAGTATTTTTGTATTGCTTTCTCAATTATCGACACGTATCAGGATTTCATGTCTTAAGTTCTTAGATTTGTGTCAGCATCACTGTAATAATTTCTGCTGTGTTCATGTCACCGACAAGTTGCCACTATTTTTTGCCGTGTGTAGAACGCTTCAATGCACAAGACACATGATCAGACTTATGTCCTCCAAAAGTTGTACTGAAAAACTCAAGAAAATTCTCCATGATTAATATTACCATCTGGTAGCAAGTTTGGTTTATATTTTTTGATTGACCTAAGTATATTTTATTGTTAATGCATTAATTTTGTTCATAAGCTTATATCGCTAAAATATTTCTGAAGTGCATCATGGTAGGAAGCTCATGTACTGTTACTAGCTCGTAATTTATCCAAATGATTGCTCTTCTTGCACTGCAGTGTCAACCGTGACAGTGCAAGCTTTTAACAGACGCAGAGATTGGATTTAATGTCTCATATCTATATTCTTGTTTCTTACACACGCTTGTGTACATACTGAAAGTTTTAATTGCACAAAATCTTCATGCGTAGTTCATTGCTTTGTATACATAAGCATTTTTACCCCGCTATTATTTAGCGTGTACGCTCACTACTGATATGTTGTAACTGGAAAATGTAATGAAAAGCCATGCCGACGGCTCTGCTTAGGCGTCAGTTATTAGCTCACCTAGCCACCTCAGTACTGTAGTTCACTTCTAATACTAGTTAATGCTGTGTGTTGAGCCTCGTCCAAAAACTGGATGCTTGTAAACCCTAATCCAAAGTGTTTGCGTGGCGGTCTTGTGGACTCTCCTTCCTCAATATTATCCATTATTGTTACGAAACAACGTTCGTGCCCCTCAGGTGGACACAACTATTATATCTATGGGAATTAGCGCTCCCAAGGGAAAAATATGAGGTACTGTGCTGATAGTTAGGTAAGCCTTCTTTCTGTTGAAATAAAATGTTCGTAGTTTTGTGTAGGACCATCTTTTTTCGGTCTACTACTGTCCTGTTTTTCAATACCTCTAACTTTCTTCGTCAACTTTTGTCATGTTTCTTAACCTTCCTTCTTAACTGACTTTCCATGCGCACGGGATCCTGTGCCGGAACTCACCTTGTACATATTTTCAGCGTTCCCTCAACTCCATACTATATGGTGCCTTCATCCTTCTTCACTTTGAACCTCTTTGTTGTGGTATGTGGTAAAGGGAGGCTAAAACTAATCTATAATCAATCAAGCAACGTACGCACGAATCATTCATCAATGAACGTAACATAAAAAACATTACGTTAACGTAAACTTCTTCCCGAAGAAATTTTACGTGTTCCCTTTACCACGTTCACTGGCATCGAACTCAAAGTATTTTCTTACGGTTATTTGATGTGCATTCTTCTTTTTGTGGTTTAGGGAACAAAAAAGAAAAACAGACAAGGATTTGATAGAGGTTACCCGTGCTCAGGTGCGGGTATCCAGCCCACCCGCACCTTCTCGTGGTGGTGCCGTTAGTACACCCACTACGACTACCGTCATTTGTACAACCTGTTGTACTGGGATAGCGACTTGATTATTGTAATAGTTTATCGCCAATCAGAATTATTGTGGGTGGAACCAACGCGGGGGGCGCCTAGAGCACCTGTGTGCTCTACGTTGTAATTTCTTTTTCATTTTCGTGTGCTTTGCGTTCGTTAGTGTAAGGTGAATAACTAGGTTGTATAACCTACCAAATCATTTGCTCTTGTTAGCTTTGAGTATTTATCTTCATTCCGTATCTTGTAAGGAAAAAACAAACTAAAATTAATAAAGTATCATAAATAAAACACTCGACCCTGGTCCTGGGGGCCTAGTGCCCCGAGGACCAGTCAGAATGGCGAGGGGCGGCAAAGGATCGCGACCCAGCCAGAGAAGCTCTGTGGGGGTGTGGAAGACGCCTGCAAGAGAACAAAAGAAGTCATCCGCCAAGCCCAATGAGGTAAAATCGATCAGGACGCCAGTTGCAGAACATGCAAATAGACCACAGAGCAGCACATCCCCTTGCTCGACCTCTTCAGCAGGCGCAAGTCGTCAGACTGGGGAACGGGAGCACGATGGAGGCATGTCTGCTCGGATCACCGACATCGAGAACAACATCGGCGAGGTAGTGAAGTATTTGGATGGGGTACTGCCGGAGCGAAATGTTGCTCAGGTGAATACAACGAGCCATGCCTCTGGTGCACCCAACCTAATCTCCAATGAAGAAATAATAGAGAAGCTTGAGAAAACCATTAAAGAAATAAAAGAAGTTCTATCGTCCCTATCTTCCTCTGGAGGACCGAAGAGCTCAATCAACCCTCCAAGACAGAAAGATAAAAACAAGTTCATCCCTTTGGATATTACAAAACAGCCACCACCACCACCAGTATTCACGCGCTTTTACACCATGAAGTTTGCACCAGAAACAAAGCGTGCAATCGACTCTTACTCAATTAAAAAGTTAATTTTGGCTCTGACAAAATTGCCACCGAAGTCCATCACCACCAGCGGCAAAGACAGCTTCACCCTTGAAGTAAGAAGCGAGAGCCAAGGCCAGACACTCATGACTATCGCAAACATAAATTCAACACCGTGCAAGGTCTTCCCCCACCCAAAGCTCAACAAATCAAAAGGGCTTATCTACATTAAAGAATATAACATGGAAAACTTTACTGAATTTGCAGCCGGACTGAAAGAAAATTACAACATTAGCGATGTAATAGATGCAACTTTCATTAAAACGAAATACGAACAGACCAGCGCCCTAATCATTGAATTCAACTCTGAAACACCTCCCGACTACATCTATATACCAGGTGAGCGGTCCGATACAAGGGTATATCCGTACATCGAGAAACCCATGCAGTGTACGAACTGCCAAATGTATGGGCACACCAAGAAACGGTGCACCCGAGCACTCACTTGCGGAAAGTGCGGAGTGGCGGGACACAGCAGCGACCAGTGCCTTGCAGCGGAAGCTATGTGCTTCCACTGCCGAGGTCCCCACTGCGTCAAGGACAAAGCATGCCCAAAACAAATTGAAGAAGAGCAGATACTTGCCATCCAGAACAGCCACAAGGTTGGAAAACGCCGCGCCAGACAAATGCTCAACGGCCCAACGAACGTGCCTGAGAAATCTTCACCTCTACATCCCACACATTTCAAATGCACATTGGATCCAAAAGAAAAACGTAAAATGTCTCCGTGGGTTTTCGAGAAATGCCTCCAGGTCGAGTTGGGTGATAAGCCTAAGCGAATTACCTCCCAAGATGAAAGCTCTTTTATTATCGAGGTAACCGGCAAACAACAAAGCATCCAGATCTGTAACATTACATCCCTAAGCAATATCCCAGTCTCCATATCTGAACACCCACACTTCAACTTAGTCAAAGGACTCGTGTATCTCTACGAGTACGATCTCTCTGACTTCGACTGCTTCCGAGAGGGGCTGAAAGCGGATCACGGACTTTACGACGCGGTGAAGGCAACATGGATCCGACCAAAGAACCCCCTCTCTCAAGCTCTTCTACTCACTTTTAGACAGGAACTCCCTGACTACATCACCATCCCTGGTGAACAATCTCAAACAAAAGTACTCCCATACGTGCCACGTCCCATGTACTGCAAAAAGTGCCTCGAATACAACCACACGCAGAAACGATGCCCTAGCAATATAGTGACCTGTGCTAGGTGCAACAATGCAAACCACGATAGTGGAGATTGCACCAACACCAAAATAGAATGCCACAACTGCGGCCAAGATCACTACTCAGGATCCTACAAATGTACCGAATTTAAATATCATCAGGAAATTCTCACCATTCAACACAAATACAAACTAACTAGGGCCCAAGCAAAAGTTAAACTTGACTCAGAACAACCAAACTATCGCCACAGATATGCTGCTGCCGTAACGTCAAACAGCTCAGAAGCACCCAACCGACAGCCTCCTGTACCTCAGGAACCCGAAGCAGTAGCACCTCCCACAGCTACTTCATCCGGACCCTCTGAGCCTCAGAGTCCTAAAATCTCCGTACGGAGGAAGAGAAAAAACTCCGAAGATCAAGAAAAACCAACCGAAAAGAAACAAGTAACTGAAGCAGTTTGTGTTGACCCATCCACGGGAGAAACGTATACAACCCCTATCCAAATCATATCGAACTAAGACTCTGCAATGAGTGATAGCGAAATAACAAGCGAGAACAATCCGACCGTAAGAAGTGAAACAAGAAAAATTTACCAACAGTACCAAGTGGAAACCCAACTAAGCCAAAATGAATAGTGGAGCCAGCGCACTGCAATGGAACTGCCAGGGTGTTCGGGCGAAAAAAGACGAATTATTACAACTAATCAACCTCCACAAACCGCTTGTAATTGCTCTTCAAGAAACCAAACTGTGGCACAACTGTAATTTCTCAATACCACAATACGTTCTACTCACCAAGCATGGACACCTTAATATCACACCCCATGGAGGAGTGGGCCTTCTAATCCACGAATCCATCCCCTTTCAGGAAGTCCCCTTGACCTCAACCATGCAAGTCATCGCAGCTACCGTCCAACTCACTCAGCGAATAACCTTTGTCTCGTTTTACAACTCAAGAAACCACACCTTATCTTCAGAATTGTTGAGCGAGTTATTGGCCCAACTGCCTCCTCCAATCATTTTGATGGGCGACTTCAATAGCCACAACACAATCTGGGGATGCCAAACTACGGATGCCCGGGGCCGTCTGGTAGAAGACTTCATCAGCCAACATAACCTGACTTTGCTCAACACGGGAACCCCGACTCGAATATCGTACAACTCAGAATCTGTAATAGACCTGACCTTAACCTCTCCTCGCCTTGGTGCTGACCTATTATGGAACGCATCCGAATCTCCAGAAGACAGCGATCACTGTCCTATTGTACTGAAACTAATGAACTCACCACGCAACGAGCTGAGACGCACCGTATGGAACATCAAGAAGGCGGACTGGACGTCTTACGAAGCCCACCCCTTGTGGGAGGAGCTCCAGATACCCAATGAAGCTACATGTGCCGAAGCACTTGAAGCATTCACCAGGACATTGACTGCCGTAGCAGGGGAATGCATCCCCACAACCAAACTAACAACCTTTTTTCCGAAACCCTACTGGAGTGCAAGACTTACAGAAACGCGCAATAACAGAGAACGCCTCTACCAAAGATATAGACAAACAAAATCCGTGCAGAATGCCCTGTGTTGGAAGAGAGCTAGAGCCATCCATAGAAACCTATTGCGGGAAGAAAAACGAAAAGCCTGGATTTCACTCGCCAATACCTTCACAAAGAACACACCAATCAGCTCTATATACGAAAGTGTCCGAAAAATCAAAGGAAAATCGCAGCGGCATGTATCAATACTAAGGGAAAACAATGTGACATACTCGACAGTACCAGATATAGCAAATAAACTAGCAGAAACTTTTAGCCATATCAGCAGCACGGCCAACTACCCTCAAGATTTTATACAAGAAAAACTACGAGCAGAAGCGAATAAAATTGATTTCTCGTCTCACAATAGCGAAATGTACAACGAAGCATTCTCCTCTGCCGAACTCGACGCCGTTTTGAACACCGCAAAGAAAACATCACCCGGAGCTGACGGAATCTCATACGAGATGCTAAAACACCTCCCAAAACAGGGCAAAGAAAGCCTCTTGTCCCTCTACAACAAGCTGTGGCTCCATGGTTACTTCCCACCCAGTTGGAGAGAAGCAGTAATCATCCCGTTTCAAAAACCCGGAAAGTCTCCATACTCGCCATTGAACTACAGGCCAATTGCGTTAACAAGCTGCCTCTGCAAGACTCTAGAACGACTCATCAATAATAGACTCCTTGACCATTGTGACATGCACGGTTACCTGACCAATATTCAATGCGGCGGCCGCCCTAACCGATCCACCACCGACCATCTAATCCGTCTGGAAACCACCATCCGAAAATCCTTCATCCACAACGAGCACTTCATAAGCATATTTTTTGATCTTAAAAAAGCCTACGACACCACCTGGAGATACGGAATCATGCGAGACCTTTACAATCTAAACCTCCGCGGACGACTCCCTTACTTCCTAAAACAGTTTTTGCATCATCGGACCCTCAGAGTACGGATAAACAATCACGTATCCGACCCATTTCCACAAGAAGAAGGTGTCCCTCAAGGCTCCGTCTTATCAGTAACCCCCTTCATCATTAAAATTAACAATATTACCTCCTTGATCCCAAAAGATCCCCGGTATCACGCATCGTTATACGTTGACGACTTCCAGCTCGGGTACCACCACAGCGACCCCAAAATTGTTCAGGCCAAACTCCAAGAGTGCATCGACAGGGTAGGGCTCTGGACTCGAACCAACGGCTTCTCCTTTTCAATGGACAAATCCAGAGCTGTACATTTCACCTCTCTACCGGGTATGCATTTGTCACCGCCACTCAAAATTGGAAACCAAAATATAGAATACACTGATGAAATAAAATTCCTTGGGCTAACATGGGATCGTAAACTTACCTGGAAGACCCATATCACCAACATAAAAGCAAGCTGCCAGAAAAACGTGAATATGCTTAAATCTATCGCCTCGCACGAATGGGGTGGAGACCAGGCAACTTTGCTCCACCTATACCGACTATTCATCCGGCCAAAATTGGACTACGGGTGCATGGTCTACTCCTCTGCCTCGTTATCAACACTCAAACAGCTTGACCCCATCGTGAATGACTGCCTACGGCTAGCTACAGGCGCATTTAAATCAACACCGATCCCTAGCTTACAAGTTATTTCCGGCGAAATGCCCCTTGAGCTGAGAAGACAGCACCTCTCACTAAAGTACCTCTACAAAATAAAAAGCCACCTGTCAAACCCAGCGCGCAATTGTGCCATACGGCCCATCGACAGAAGACTGTTTAATGATAAACAATCCTCACCGCCTTTCGCCGTTCGCACCGTCGAACTCATGGAATCTCTCGGTCTCCACGAGCCTCACATAAAGCCTGCCTTCTCTTATCGGCTACTGAATATCACCACGCCCACATGGAAAACCGCCCCCGCCAAAATAAATACAGAACTGACACTCTACAAGAAGGAATGTACCCACCCAGTCCTGTACATCCGGGAATACCAGCGACTGCGGCGCGAGGAATACAAAGAGCATGTCCCGATCTTTACCGACGGTTCCAAGTATGATGACAAAGTCGGCGCCGCAGCACTGTGTGGCGGTACGAGGGAGATGATGTCCCTTCCTGGAGTTACATCAATTTTCACTGCAGAACTCCACGCTATTGAAATGGCTCTAAAACTTATTCGCGACCGCAACCAAGAGAGATTTGTAATCTTCTGTGACTCCTTGAGCGCCCTCACAGCTCTGCAAAATAAGCGTACCCCCCATCCCCTTGCGCGGTATCTCATACATCAAATCGACAAACTAACCCAAGATCACAAAACAGTTAAACTCTGTTGGATTCCGAGCCATGTCGGCATCGAAGGCAACGAGGCAGTTGACAAACTCGCTAAAACGGCAGCACTTCGACCAGCAGAAAATGTCATGACTTTCTATGGAGACTGGTACCCAATCATAAGTAGCAAAATACGTGCCCTATGGAAGGAAAACTGGCATCGGGGAAGAAATTTCCTGTTCAACATACAACCCGATCCGAACTCCTACAAACGAGAAAACCTGGCGAGAAGAAGCGAAGTGGTACTGAACCGCTTGCGATGTGGCCACACACAACTCACACACGGATACTTAATGAATAGCACAGTCCAAGAACCTCCGCCCGGCTGCCCTCTTTGTTTGGGGGCTCGCCTCACCGTACATCACATCGTCATGGACTGCCCAGCCTTACACAACGCAAGACGCCGTCACATAAGTCTATTTGCCGCTGACCACCACCCGCCTCTCACAATCAGAGACCTGCTGGGTCATGACGCCCCTACCGCCGGACTTATGGAATACCTTCACAGAATCAACGCGTACGACCTCATATGAATTATACGTGCCCCTGCCAAATTACTGCAAGCTAGCTATCGTCATCGGATGCCAAGCATACGGAACTGCACACTTGTGGACCTCTCAGAGTCCAACAGTCATACTACTTACCTTATTTCCGATGTGCGCTGAAATGAGTGTTCGACACCACACGAACTGATAATACTAACATCAATCCAGTTGTCTGTAGCAAGTCTCGTTGCTCATAATGTGATCGCCTAGCCGATGTGTGATTACCTAGCTGAAGCGGGGGGTCCATAGTTGCAAGTTGCTGGCGACCCTGGTGGAAACGTAACCCTAAACTTATTATTATTATTATTCCCATTTCTCCTTTGTAACTATTTGGGTAATCTTTACGTATAATAAATATAAATAACATCGCAACATATTATCAGTTTTTTTTATCACCCAAATAACTTAATTTCTTCATTATCGTAATGTTTCGACTAGTATGAGAATCTGATATTGAATGGTTTAAAAAGACAATGAACCCTTTCCGAAAATTTTTAATATACGGCACCAACGTTTTATCACATTCAGCACCTTAGTCTAATCTAAATGCGCCTTAGCCTTTATATATGAATTGCAAATATGTACATGAATGCGCAATTACGTGTTTGTATATTGAATGAAATAATAAAAAGTGTTGTCAATGTACCCGCAATTTACGATTTCGGCTTTCACTATCCTTACTGTGCCCAGAAACGTTTATTTACAACCAAAACGAGCGTCTCAGTAAAGCCTGGATACGCTGCCAATTGGAAGCCTTGGCCGTGATGACGTCAGCGGCCAGTCGTGATTGCTGGCTGCCAATTGGTTAGCGTGCGTGCGTATGTTTGTCTAGAGTGGGCTTGGGGTCCACCGTAGTTTTGCAGTTCTTCTTATGTAACTGTTCTGTGACCATAACGTATTACTCTCGAAACTACACTGTTATGGCATTCGAGGGGCTGCCCATGATTGGTTCAGATCATACTTAGCAAATCGGAAACAATACGTTGTCATTGACGACGCAAAATCAGACCCACAGACAATTAGCCATGGATTTCCACAAGGATCTGTCCTTGGGCCTCTCCTATTTCTGATTTTTATCAATGATATAATTAAATCTACATCATTCTTCAAATTCATACTTTTTGCCGATGACAGTACCCTTTCTGCGGTCCTTCCAAACCAAAATCCCGCTAGGATGGCGGAGCGTATAAATAATGAGCTTCGTAAGGTTTCATTGTGGCTTGAAGCTAATAAAATAAGCCTTAATATCGATAAAACAAAATATATTACATTCTCATAAAAAAATATATCTCTCCCACGCATTAAAATTGGCGAAGGTGAAATCGAAGAAACCAACTCAAGTAAATTCCTGGGCATCATAATAGACAAACATCTAACCTTCAAAGAGCACATCGCTCATATTAGTTCTAAATTATTAAAATCTATCGGAATCCTAAATAAAGTTAAAAATTTCCTACCTGAAACAGCCTTACAAATGCTCTACCGAACGCTCATTTCACCATACTTGCAATACGGAATAGAAGCATGGCACGGAACTGATAAAAATAAAACCAACAAAACTTTTACTCTGCAAAAAAGAGCCATCAGAGCGGTAAAGAATCTAGAATATAATGCTCACACAAATGATTCATTCAAAAATTTACGAATACTTAAGCTTTTGGATCTCTACAAAGTCTCCATTTGCAATTTCATTTACAAAACATTAACAAATGATGGCGACAATAGCTTAAAACAATTATTAACGGCGCAAACTGGTCATCACGACTATTTAACCCGAAATAGAAGTAAATTCATTCTTCCTTATTACTCAAAGGCTCGGTCACAACACAGTATCCTCTTCGTTGGAACTAAAACTTGGAACTCAATACCTGCGGAGATCCGTGAAAGTAATTCTCATAAGGTATTCAAAAGAAATCTTGAAGCTCACTTTCTATCAGATTACTAGTCGTGTAAAGCTGGGGATACATTGACACTCTTTTCAACACTCTGAGTGTCACTTCGACGGGCACATACACTGTTGCCGGGCTAGCAGGCGGGCAAAGTGAGGTTCACTTGGACATTCTCCCTAGCCATTCTTTGCCGCCGCCTGCCCGTCAATCACTCCATCTACAGATGAGCCGTAGCCTGCAGCATGTCATCAGTAGGGATGTGACATTGAACATATTGCATATATATGCTTTTGAGTATATTTTAGGTAGCATAAAATATGCCCGCAAGTATATATGCAGTGTGAGCATATCGCATATTTTACTCGGAACAGCATAAAATATGGCGAACATGCATGATTAACTGTAAGTGGCAGTAAACTGAAACCTAGTAAAACCTTCCCATTACTTTTAAATTATATTCTTTTTTTCATCCAGTTTTATTGAATTCTTTTTGAATAACTGGATCAATTTTGTAAATTGAAATTTTCCGTAAATCAATAATAATTGTAAGTTGCTACAGCTACTTCAAAAGTTTACTTTAATTTTGCGGGAATTAGCTCAAGTTTTTTTTAGATATAGTTCCTTATGAAGTGTATTTGAGATTAGTGCGGCTAAAAGTGATCTACAATCATGCCGAAGGTGAACAAGGAGCATCATATTTAGAATACTTCAAGGAATTTGAAGATTTTCAAGCCCAGGAAGAATTTCTCTATCGCATTTATTGCGAGAAACAGGTGATATCTAAAACTTTTTTTCACTCAGAACACGTTAGAGAAGTTTTGCGTGGTACAAGGTTTTAGTTTCTAAATATTATCACGCAGAACTTTGTTGGGCTTAGTGCACACTTTATCAAATTATTGTTATCGAAGGATATGAATAATTATTATTGCTCTTGCATAACAATACAGGGACTTCTTACTTCGAGAGCAATAAAATTAATGGATATCGTAGAGGAAACATTGAAGAACAGATATGATACAAGGTATTATGAAGAGTTAAATTGCATTTTGGTGATAAACAAAGGTTTTGAAAAGATAAAAACAATCAACTCAATTTTGACTCGTGAGATCTCTGACGCAATGGATGAATCCATAAAGGAATATTCGAACTAACTTGCTTCACTTTTGCTCCTCTTGTTTCTTGCGATGTCGAGTGGAAGTTTTCGCAGTGTAAAACTTGGCTGGCAGATAATCGTAGAAGATTTGTTTTTAAAAATCTCAACTACCACGCAATTATCAAGAGCAACCCTCGAATTTGATGCTAAAATATATTCCTCGTATAAAAGAAGGATTAAGAAATGTTCCTTGCATTCATGAAAAAATATATAGTTCAGAACCAGCCTTGGATTAGATTACTTTTTTTTTCGTTCGTTATCATCGTCCTTGACTCGTTCAGATTAGAATTATTTTTGTTTCAAAATATTTATGTTTAGGTAAGTTATAAAAATTAGTTGAGAATTGTATACACTCAATTATTAATAGAAAATTATGAAAGAAATTATTTTTTCCGTGTATGAAGAAGTACACTGCATCCTGTATCATTGTTTCTGTACAATTTTCCTCACAAAAAATATAAATTTGGAGCTATTCAAGTGAAGCATTTATTTGAATGCATATTTCTGCTTAGCATGTAATATGCGCTTCCACAATTATGCATAGAGTGTAGCATATATGCATCGAGTGTTTCTACATATGGTTTTTCTAGCATAATTCTTGCCGAAGCCTTCATATTTTATGCTGCATATGCGCTACAAAAATCAGCAAAAACAAGAACATTGAAGAACGTGCAATCAATGACATACGAAATAAATTATTAGCGCTATTCTACTAAGCATCAGCAGCTCCTGGCGAGAAGTACTAGAGCGCGGAGCGCAGTACCTCCCAACGTAGCGTCTGGATTGCAACTGAGCAGTGTGAGCAACACACTCTGCCCGCCGACTTTGACGCTTCCGCTGCCTGCTAGCGCTGTGCCAATGTGAACGATCGCTGCCCTTTCGCTGCGCGCGCTTGCCCGCGCCCGATGGTTGTGAGCTTCCAATGCGAGTGTCAATGTATCCCCAGCTTAAGATCACAAAGTCAAACCTTGTCCCCTACATAACTGGTCCTAATAATGTAATTTGCCATGGTTAATTTCGCCGATCTTCAGTCTGTTCTTGAATCGTTTGTCGAATATACTATTAAATCTAGTCCATATGAACTATATTGTAAAATGAAGCATCTAATTTCGAGTTAATTATCTCACTGATCAGTCTAATGCGTCTCTAGTTTAAGTGAATAAGGTTAAACATTATTGTACTCCTTAGACTAACGTTGATGGTAGGATGTCCTAGAAGTCACTGAACTTATCCGGGCTCATAGGTAGGTATACTCTAATTTGACCATTGTACTAGACTTAAGAAACATTCTATCTCTGTATCACCTGTGGTAAATAAATTGTTTAAAATGTTTAAAATCTCCTTGACGCAATTTGCCAAATGCCTCAATTTACTAACTACATAATTTGCTTCGGAGATTTAAGCCTTTCGCGACCTAACATTGCTAAAATTAAAGAACTTATATTGTCTAAGCATGCCTTGGCTCGTATTTATGTAGTAAGTGCGTGTAGCAGTAAGCATTTGTATCAGGCGTTGAATTTGTGCAAAAAATGGTATTAAATTGATTCCGATCCAAACAAATGGTGCAGCTGATCTCATAACTTGAAATGATGTTCGTACTTGGCCTGGTACAAGAGCAGAAACGCACCATTTTCCTCAACAGATTGCCCTTAGATCGAGTCTAAAACTCACTTTACAATCCAGCTCATGTATCATTAACTCCAATGGCTTGAATGACAGAACTGAATGCTGCAACATCAGTGCGAAACACCAAAGTGAATTAAAGAATTTTACTCGATCGCTAGCTTTTTCAAGTGAAGTCTTTAGAAACCTGAATCATTGCTTGCCTATTGATGATAAACATTCTCCTCTCTCGATCTCCGACTACCGCACAGTACCCACAAAAATAGGTTTTCGTTATTATCTGACGCAAACACAGAGAGCAACATACCCTTCTCACAAACGAGTACAAATCATCAACCACCAACTACGTACTCGGAAGCAGTAAAATCAATACGAAGAGAAAAATTGCAGCAAAATCTCAGTCGAATTTGATAGGAAATTTACAGCCCAACGCATATACAACCACCACTAAGGAAGTGGAAATGACAAGAGCACCTGTGGTGCCAGGAAAATTCCTGAATAATTAGTACAAATTTAGAATTTAACATTGAAGTAATTTGGTACCTTTTAAAAAGTCTTTTATTTAAAGATAAATTAATGTTAAAAATAGATAAAATCTCCACCGTCTTACGAGACGAATTGAGTGAATCTTTCTGGCAACGTCTCACGCTCTTCAAGCGACGCTCACGATCCAGCGAGTCATTCATTAGCTGGACCGTGCTGCGTTATGATCTAAATGTACGATCACTGGTGAGTCGCTGTTCTCGAGTGATATGTTTTTTTTTGTGTCCAAGGAGATCGTCCCACTTTTTCAACTTTTTTCGTCCGATTCGTTTGAAAATTGGCCAGCATATGTATTTTGTGAAAGTAAACCTTTTTTACTACTGTCACTTTTTCGATTTAGGCCTTAGTTTTTTTTCCGAAAAATTAGTCTTCTGGTAAATTTTTATATACATGTCAAGATGTATCTCCTCATTCAGTTTTGGTGCTAGAACGAAACCAAAGACACTCTTAGAATCCTTGGAACATTTCTAACGAACTCAAATGGGCTTTTTTTCATATTCAAATTTGTTCTATTTTTAAAAAAAATTCAAATTTTTTAAAACAACAGTAATTTTGGGGGTTTAGAGCTATATATTTTTTCGAAAAATTTGAATTTGAAAAAACGCTCATTTGAGTTTGTTCAAAATGTTTCAAGGATTCTAAAACTGTCTTTGGTTTTGTTCTAGTATCAAAACTCAATGAGGAGATACATTTGAATGTTGAAAAATATTTTTTTAGTATAAGCCAAAACAAAATTTTTTGTTGATGTGTAATATAACGGACAATGTATGTCATTGAATGCAGTTTTAATTTTTATCTCGATAATTTCCATACATAACTTCATATTCACACTATGAATTTTGATTTGCATACCCCAAAAAATATTTCTTTTTCAAAAATCTGAAATTTTTCATTTTCAGTCATTATATGGAATTTGACTATGATATGTAACTTTTGAAAAGAAACACAATTTCTTCTATTCATTTTTTCGATTTAGGCCTTAGTTTTTGAAAAAAATTGACATATTGGTTTTTAGGTATTGATATTTCACTGATATTGATATTTCAAGACGTATCTCCTCATTCAGTTTTGATGCTAGAACCAAAACAAAGACAGTTTTAGAATTCATGGAGCATTTCGAACAAGAAAATGAAGCGAAATTTTCCATTTCCCGTTTTGTTGTCTTTTT
Source organism: Morinoia aosen (assembly GCA_030386875.1). Classification (NCBI taxonomy): domain Eukaryota; kingdom Metazoa; phylum Arthropoda; class Malacostraca; order Amphipoda; family Talitridae; genus Morinoia; species Morinoia aosen. Next base: position 29,107,036 of record CM059557.1, on the reverse strand, counting down.
ATATGGGGTCGAAAATTGAAGATTTTGGTCCCCTCACCCCCCCTTTTGGATGGGGGGGGGGGATCTATTGTCCGTAGCGCCATAAAATTTTAGGACCGAATAGTCCACCACCTAAGGGTCCTTTTCCAACAAAAACATGAAAAATGACCAGCGGAGCGACAAGGGCCTGGCAGGGGCCTGGGACGATCTCCTTAAGATTATTTTTACCTTTTAGGCAGTGTCAGTTACGAATCAAGGTTTTGTGAAATGAAGAATCTCATATGTGTATCCTAGTGCTTAGTATTAAGTAATGTATTGATGATGTAAAATTGATAATGTAAAATGAACGAGCCAACCGGCTCGTAGTGTTCAGCATTGTGTTGTGAGCGTCGCAAAGTCCGCAAATATTACGACGACCACTTTCATGATACGTTCCCTCGTTCTTTAAATGGTGTTGCTTAATTTAGAAATCCCTAAGCATTAAATAATTAGTTTAGCTCGTTCGTATTCAAGTGATATAAAAAGAGAGATGAATTGAACGAATTAAAATAAATTAAATCAATTAATTAAATTGAATTAAATAACTAAAATTAAATGAATTACCTCGTCCACGCCTGCCATTTCTGTTACAATTGCCAATAAACCTAACTCGTAATGTTATTCGAATACGGTTAGCAATGCTGACATATAAATGCTTTGTTTTGTGCAGTTATGTATGTTGTTACTCTGTTATGCGTGTGACATTACTAAAGCTTGTGTTTTCATGTATACTTCCAGAGCCTCATCGAGCTACCCCCTTTACATACATATAACTATTATCTGGCTCATTCTAGACCCTTTTTACTTGTTTTAACTAGAGCTGCACTCTTGCGGATATCATGGAATAGTAGGCTCTATCTTACGAGCTCACCCTGTTTTGCGTTGTATTACGCACTGTAACACGAGCCGTGTTTCTCAGTATCGCTCGTCGAGCAATCTACTAATAAAACCAGTAATCTTCCCGTCTTGTTAATGTACCTTCTATAGTGCTGATTTTCTTTGATAAAACTCGCGGGGAAGTACCAACGGAAAATAACGGTACCCCTATATACCCCTCATTTATCAGTCGCTCACTCAACTAAAACTGGCCACAGCCTGTCATTTGAAAGCCAGGAAAACAAGAAATAAAAAAAAACTCTTGTCCTATGATAATGCAGAAAGTCAGCCTAAATATGACTCAAGATCCATGTACTCACTCGTCAGTACCACCATGGATGAAATAAAACGATCATTGAAAGTAAAGCTGTTTCATAGCACTGCCGATGGGCACTGCCTCCTTCATGCAGTAACTCACCAGCTTAAAACACAATCGTCTTCAAAATGGAATTACAATTCCTTAAAAGCAGTAATCAAAACAGAGAGCAGAACAAATGAAAACAAATATGTCAATTTCCTTGACAAGAAAACCGGTGATCTACCTAGGCTCATAAGCAAATACATTGACGAAAAACATTTTGATCATAATGCTGGAGACCTAATACCCCACATCATATCAAATGTCACTGGTAAAAGAAATCTCATCTTTGATGAACAAGGCAATGGTATTTAGAGAACAGTAGTCGACCCCTCACCAGAATTATCAACTAATAACCCTCTGTTAATGCTTCATCGAAAAAATGATCACTACAGTATCCTTGTTGCACAAGACAAAAACGAGACGGACATCACAGCATCTTCATGACAAAATACTGTTGTACAGTTGAATGGCAGTCTCTCAAATGTACCTGAAACAATGATAAGATCAACAAATCCACGAAGCAGTCCCTGCCAAAAAATCACTTTGATGCTGCAAATAATCGCCATAAAATAGAAAACATCAAAATTAAACATATCAATGCTCGTAGCCTCAATAGTAAGCTGGATGACATTAAAGAAATGTTGTTGATCACAGAAGACATTGACATTTTATGTGTTTCCGAGACATGGTCTGATTCGCGAACTCAGAGCTCATTTTTCAATATTCCCTTTTACGTGCTGTACCGCCATGACAGCGTTAAAAGTAGCAAAGGTAGTGGATCTTGTATTTTCTTGAAAGAAATTTATTTTTCGTCTTTACTTCTAACAAATAAAGTGTGCGAGGGCATAGAAATGGCTTGGTTGCAAGTGCAAAAATAAATGAACATAAATCCATCATTACCGGCAGCCTTAACCGGCATCCATCAGCTTCTCTACCTATAACACTAGAGTTCATTGAAAAATTTTTTAAAGAAATTCTAGCTACAAAGAAGTCATTCTTTGCTATCGGCGATTTTAAGAATTAAGAGTCGGATTTTAAGAGTCGGTTCATTTGCTATCGGCGACTTTTCACAAATGGTTAAAGAACCGACTCGCGATACATGAGTATCTAAAACTCTCCTCGATCTGGTAATCACAAACAAACCTACGGCAATACTTAATACAGTTATATCACCCTCTGACGCCGATCACCACTCTGTAGAATGTAAAATTAATATTGCAGAGGAAAGATAAAACTATCGTTCCATGACTTACCACCTAAAAAGTCAATATTCACCGGAACTATTTGATGAAAAATTCCTAAACAGGTTCACCGAATTTGAGAGTATGATGCAATCTGACGATGTGGACATACAAGTTTCAATCTTTAACGAGGTATTTACAGCAGCTTTCAATGAATGCGCACCTTATATCACCAAAAAAACTAAGCCAAAACGCACTCTGTGGATTACTAACGAAATTAAAGACCTAAGCAGAGTGAAGAAAATTTACTTGCGAGAGTATAAAGAAAATAGGCCCAACAGTACTTCGTACAAGAGATATAAAGAACTTGGAAAGATTCTTTGGAAGAAAATCACGCAAGTAAAACAAACTCACTTTCACCAAGAACTATTCATGGCAAAAAATAACCCTAAACGTATATGGGAAATCATTAGTGAGGTGGCTCAATATAAAAATTCAGACCGCATATGTAATTTTGACAAACCTTTGAAAAAAGCTTCTGAGTTCAACGCATTCTTTTCAAAAGAAGGTGCTAAAGTTTTCAATGAAGTGAGTAAAACTAGTCCAAGGCAACTGTCAGTTGAAAGTTCGTGCCCTACTGCACTTTCAAAGACTGGTGCTCTGTGGAGGCCACGCCCTGTCGATTTACCAGAGTTACGGACTATTTGTACTCATTGAAAAACACATGATGGAATCAGCCTCCAGTACATCAAAGACAGTTTTCCAGTCACAGCACCATTGATTCGTTTGATTATCAACACATCAATAGCAACTAATAAGTTTCCAAACAAATGGAAATACTCCATAATTAGACCGTTGCATAAAACTGGTGACATAAATACAGCGTCAAATTACAGGCCCATAAGGCTTTTACCTGTGCTGTCCAAAATACTGGAAAAAGTAGTAACGAATCAACTGTCATCTCACTTGGACGAGTAAAATTTACTTCATCGAAATCAATATGTATATAGGGGGAACATTAGCACTCAAGATTCACTGAATATCACTGAAAAAATATACAGCGATATCGATCAAAAAAATGAAACACTTTTGCTGCTACTCGATCTCTCTAAAGCATTCGACAGCGTCGAACATGATCAACTCCTACGAAAAATACTGAACTTAGGAGTTGATACGCATTGGTTTAAAAGCTACCTATCAAATCGGTCTCATGCAGTCCTCTTAGATAACAAGTTGTCCCCATTCCTTTAAAATAACTTTGGTGTCTCTCAAGGATCCATTCTGGGCCCGTTATTGTTTTCAATTTTCATTAACGATTTCCCTCCAATGCCTTCTAACACTCGAATCTCTATGTGTGCAGATGATGTCCAAATTGCAATGGCAAGCTCTGTATCAGAAATACCACAGACCAAAAATGGAGCTGAAAGCCCTATTGATCAGCCTCAAGTCATGGTATGACCAAAGTTGTCTAAAATAAAACCTTATTTTACGCTATTTTTCCGCGATTGGGGAAACTAGCCTTCGCGAGTTGTAGTAAAGTATTTTAATTAAACTTCAAAGTTAAAATACACTCTGGGAGGCCGCCCGATATTCATAAAGTGTGAAGACTATTACAGACGGTTTCCTCGAGTCACGACACCTGAGAGAGGCAGACCCATTTCAGCCTCAGCGGCGCACACATCTCCGTGCTTAATCAACTGCCTTTACATTCGAGAGCCCACGAAACGATGATGGGCTAAGGCACATATCCGGCACGGCCTGCGTCTTGTGGGCGCTGGCCTCTGGAGACTTCACTTCGCCTGCACACCTGCACGCCGTAGCCTGAGTGGCAGATGTAAGTCGGGCGGCCTTTATTTCCCGATGTCTGAAGCAGGCATTAATTAGGCTAGCCTCGGTGATCCTCTGTACGGGTTGCTTTTAAACGCGACTCGTGAAGCTAGGCTTTCCCTAATCTGTGGCGACAGCCGGGGCCAGGGCTTCAAAATGAAATACCACAACTCTATTCGCGCATAATACCAAAACTCTATTCGCGCATAATACCAAAACTCTATTCGCGCATAATACCAAAACTCTATTCGCGCATAATACCAAAACTCTATTCGATCGTGCATAATAAAAATCTATTCGATCGTGTATAATATTGAAAATCTATTCGATCGTGTATAATATTGAAAATCTATTCGATCGTGTATAATATTAAAAATCTATTCGATCGTGTATAATATTAAAAATCTATTCGATCGTGTATAATATTAAAAGTCTATTCGATCGTGTATAATATTAAAAGTCTATTCGTTCTTGCATAATATTAAAAGTCTATTCGTTCTTGCATAATATTAAAAGTCTATTCGTTCTTGCATAATATTGAAAGTATATTCGTGTACAGCACTATAATCGATAAGTCTTCCTCCAGCAATCCATGCTCCTTGGGCGATCGCGAGGGTCCTCCATCCGGGTTGCCTGCCCGGGATGCTCCGCTCGTGCCCGGCCTGCCTCGGTCATCCAGAAGACTGTTGTTTAACTCCTCTGTAATTTTTTCCTTCGAACTTTCTGAAACTTAAAACCTGTGACTCCACAAAATTCATCAAAATTAAAAGTCTTTGCGGTGGTGAATTTGGTTAATCTCCTTTGCGATAGTAAATTTGAAATTAAGGAAGAGACCTCGAAGTTTTGATTGGGGGTTTTTTCTACATGGCGCTGTAGACAGGATGCCGAGGCGGCAGTGTGCGGGTGTGAGTCTCCTGGGTTGGCGGCCGGTGACGAGGCTGCGCTGATCTTCCAAAATTGTGAGTAACTATCTTGAACTATGTCAAATAAGGACTTTATCATTAAATCTCGTGGTTTCGTCAGGACTCAGATTACTAAACTTCATGACAAAATTTCTAGTGATTATTTAGTTCTTTCCGAGACTGAGAAACAGGCTCATGTCTTTAAGTTGAACCAGTTGGAAACTGATGTAACTGCTTTCGATGCTCAAGTGGCTTCGCTGTTGTACGGGTCTGGTGTTGATGATTCTAAGTTTTATGAGGAATTGGAAGCTTGCCAGGCTTATAAGGATAAGATTGTCGAATCTAGAAGCTTTCTCACTGTAGTCATGACTTCTCCTGTAAGCAGTGGTGCGGCCACATTACCTCCTACTGTAAGCAAACTCAAACTGCCTGAAGTGCCTTTACCTAGTTATTCTCATGCTCCTGAGGAGAGTTTACAGCACTTCCTGAGAGGGTTTGAAAGCATCCTAAACAAATATTCTCTTACTAGCCACGAAAAATTCATATTCTTGAAGCGGCAATTAAAGGGTGAGCCTTTGTCGCTCGTTAATTCTCTAGGCGTGTCCGAGCAGTCGTATGAGAACGCAAGGGAATTGTTGATAAAGGCATTTGCCAGTGAAACGGTTCAAAAGTTTGATGCAATAAAGCGTTTGGCTACCCTGGAGCTACCGGTAAATGGTAATTCTTACGAATTTGTTAGTGAAATGAGAGTAGCTTTAGAATCTTTTCGTGTACTTCAGATTGACATTGAGACCATCCAACAATTTTTCGTTTGGAATGCCATGAATTCTGATTTGCAAACTCAGTTAATAAACATCTGTAATAATAATAAACCTACCATTAAAGAAATTCAAGATAATATCTTTAAAGCAATTGACCGTTGCAAAGAAATTGACTCTAACAAGAGTACAAGCAGGGACAAAAAAGTAAGATCTTGCAGTTCCTATTCGGCAGAACCTGACCTTTCTTCTTTCGCGGTAAATGTTAAGTACAGGTCCAGAGGCGAGCCTAGGGCAAATTCCGTGAGATTTTGTAGCTTGTGTAGTGAAACCGGGCGGTCTAAAGTCACTTCTCACGTTACCAGAGAATGCAGGAAGTACGAGACCCCTGAGTCTAAGATAGCACGGTTGAAGTCCTTAAATTATTGTACTCGTTGTGGCTTTGCTAATCACTCAACTGAACAATGTTCTTTTAAATTTGGTAGGCCCTGTTTTAAATGTAAAGGTGACCACATGACCTTCTTGTGCACCGAGGGTAATCCTCCTAAACATAAATCTCCTACATCTAGAAATAATACCCCATCAAATGCGAGTTTGTTCACTGGTACGGTTTGGACGAGTGTAGCCGATATTGGTGAGAATTCTGTCATACCGACATTTACTGCAAAAATAAAGAATGTTGATATACGCGCTATGAAAGATACTGGCTGTCAGCCTAACTTCATTGTCTCTAAAATCGCAAGTGACTTAAACTTGCCTATCCTGCGTTCTAATGTGCCAATAACTGTAAACGGTTTTAACGAGGCTAGGAAGCTTGTAACTAATGTAGTTCAGGTTCCTCTAGAAATGAACGGTAAACTTCGCACGGTAGAGGCCATTTGCATTCCTGAAATAAGACTTAACGTAAACTTACCTGGTCTGTCTGATGTGGCGAAGCAATTTCAGATTAAAGGATATAAACTGGCAGATTCCTTGGTAACTGAATCTGATTCTTTATCATGCTTACAGTTTGTGCTCGGAACCAATGATTCGTATGTTTTGATTGAGCAACAAATTGAGTTTGGAGACTCTGTTCCATCAGTATTTGCGAGGACTGAGGCAGGTGTTCTTCTCTTCGGTAATCTGAATAGACTTCTGGCGAATGTTTCTTCCCTTCCACCCTCAGAGTCTTGACAGATGGCAGATCGTGCAGACGTCTCTCCGACCTGTGAGCTAGGTAACTGTGGTAATTGTATTGGTTTCTCTGCATACGTCGTCTTAGACGATGAGGGGGAAGTTTTAGATAGAGATCTTCAGTTGGCAACAAGTGAAGTGTTGGATTTTTGTTATAATAGAGTAGTCAATTACGATAGAACTAGCGACTCAGAATCTCATGAAGAAAACGATGAAGTTGTTAATTTTGTTTTGAGTAATACTACTAGAGATGCAGATGGGAGACTAATCATGCCCTTGCCTTGGCGGGGTGAATTTTCGCACTTGCTGGGATCAAATTTCGGCCTAGCGAAGAGTATACTTAGCTCTAATCTACGGAAACTTCATAAGGACAAAGAAAAATTGATTATGGTGGATAACGTTTTTAAGGATCAAGTCGAGTCAGGAGTTATTGAACGTGTGCCTAATTTTCGTGAGTTTTGTGGGAACAACAAGCATAGTTTCTTGGCTCACATGCCCATTTTCAAGTTGCAGAGAGCTACTACTAAATGTAGGGTTGTCTTTTTGTCTAACATTTGCGGGAAATTTCAGGGTAAGGTTTCAATGAACCATAATCAAGTTCTTTGTCCTGGCCCTTGCCTGAATCATAAAATTTCTACTGCCTTGTTGATGCTGAGATTCGGTGAAAGACTGTTAATTTACGACTTGCGTAAGGCGTTCCTGCAGCTCTCATTAAATGATCTAGACTCTAACCGTTTGATGTTTCTCTGGTTTAGGGACGTATCGAACGGGGATTTTTCCTTGGAGGCCTACAGAAATTTGAGATTGCCCTTTGGGTTAAAGCCTAGCCCGGCGTTGCTGATGTTGGCCTTGTTTAAAGTTCTGGTCCTCGATGAGAGCGAGTCCAATGATTTGAAACTATTGAAAATTCGGCTGTACTCGTTGATTTACATGGATAATGGGGCCTATGCTGGGTCAGACGAAGAAGTGCAGTACGCGTTCTCAAAGTTGAATGAAATATTTAACCCATATAAATTTGAGATTCAGCAGGTGGAAACGAACTCAGAGAAGGTGCACCAGCTGTTGGTACAAAAAGGCGAGTCTCCTCCAGAAACCAAAGTCCTAGGTATGGTTTGGGATAAAAGTTGCGATGCACTTGCCATTGTACGATTGGAGTTGGATGTCCAGGCCAATACAAAAAGGTTAGTTCTAAAGACTATTGCATCACAATACGATAACTTCGGTTTAATTTTGCCTTGCTTAAATAGGGCTAAGTTATTTGTTCATAAGCTGCAGTGTTGCTCTGGTTTACAGTGGGACTCTGTTTTGAATGATGAACTCATTAGGGAGTGGAAAGTTATTGCACGCCAATTCAATGCCCGACCTAACTACACCATAAAGCGGAATGTTGGTCACCACTCTGACGCGTATGAATTAATTGCATTTTGCGACTCTAGTAAATTGATGTACGGTGTGGTGGTCTATTTGAAGAACGTTTGCACTGGTGTGGTCAGTTTCCTGCTAGCGAAGAATAGAATTATTAATGACAGATTGAGTGTAAAAAGCATTCCCGTTCTCGAGCTTCAGGCCGTGGCCTATGCAGTGGAAATATTGGCAGAGTTACGGGACCAATTATCTGGAGAGTCGATCTTGTGCAAGGTAAATTTCGTTAAGTTTAAAGTTTGCACAGACAGCATGATTGCACTGCACTGGATCAATTCTTACGCGCTTGAGCTCGAGAAAATGCAGAAACATTCAGTGTTTTTACAAAATAGGTTGAAACAAATAATGGAGATGACAAAATCCTTACCCGTGGAATTTTCTTTCGCAGCATCAGTTGAAAATCCTGCCGATTTGACAACAAGGCCTGTCAGTCCTAGAAAACTAAGCGTGAGCACTTTTCATGAGGGGCCAGAATTTCTTTCAGGTGATGCTGAAATGGCTCAAGATTTTACGGTAAGCTTGCCTCACCCTTGCCAGGACAGAGAGCGACCTCCCGAGCAGACTTATCTGGCAAGCGCTGGAGTAGAGGTGAGGGGCATAGAGTTCGCCGTTCCCGCTTCGCGATTCTCGAGTTTCGCTAAATTAGTATCAGTGTACTTTATAGTAAAGAGATTTTTTTTTTGTTTCGTAAGGAAATTCGGGTCGGAGCCGGTGAAGCAGAGATTTGAGGAAAAAAGTTCAGAATTTAACCGTTCCCAAGCTGTTACAGATCTCTTACAGCTTGACCAACAACTTCACTTTGGCGATATTTTTGAATATTTCAGAAACAGAACTACTTTGAACGAAACTCCTAAGTTAGTCTTTCGGTTGAATTTGTTTATCGATGCAGCCGGCCTTTTGAGAGTGAAGAGCAAGTTTGGCCGGGATAGTGATTATAGTCATAATAATTATAACCCGATTGTGCTCTCAAAGAATAGTCGTGTAACTGAGTTGATTATTAGAGATGCACATGTGCAAGCTGCCCATTCCGGTTGTTATACTTTACTTAATCAGTTGAAGAGGGAGTACTGGGTTGAGCATTTCTTCTCCACAGTGAAACGCGCTATTAAGAACTGCGTGGTGTGTAAGAGATTCAATTCTCGTACTGTAAAATTAAATCAGAACTCTTACAGAGACTTCAGGAGAAATCCCCCTTGTATTCCGTTTCGATCGATTTTTGTGGACTATTTAGGTCCCATGTGGGTCGGTAGTCAGACGGGCAAAAGGAAAGTTTGGCTGCTGTGCGTGACGTGCTTATGGAGTAGGGCCGTGAACCTGAAAATTTGTGCAGACCTGTCGGTAGAGTCATTCTTGACAGCATTTCAGACGCACGTATACGAGCACGGTGTGCCTAGTCGCGTGTTTTCGGACCTGGGATCGCAACTAGTCTCAGCTGCAAATATTGTCGCAGATTTCCTTAAAGATGTGCATACGCAGACCTTCTTGAGCAGAAATGGAGTTGAACCTGTAAGATTCGATCATTATTTCAAAGGAAACAGCTCTCTAGGCTCCTTGGTGGAGGTTTGCGTCAAGTTCGTTAAACGGCTGCTCTACAGTTCAATTAAGAACTTGGTATTACCTTTGGATAAGTTTGAGCTGCTGGTAGCGAAAGTTGTGCATTTTGTGAACAAGCGACCGCTGGCTTTTAAAGAGGCTCTAAGGGAAGATGTGGAGCAGACTCCTTTGCCCATAACCCCAGAGTTGCTTTCCAGGGGACGAGAATTGATCTCTCCTAACATTATTCCCTATCTGACCAGTGGCGAAGTTTGGCAACCCGATACCACTCGGGAGAAATCCTTACTAGACGGTTTTTCTAGGCTATCTACCATTGATGACAGACTTGTCTCTACGTACAATGAGGCCTTCTTTGCTAATCTGTTGGATCAGGCAACGAGTGAATCGGGAAAGTATAAACCCGTGCGACATGAGAAGTTAGCAGAGGGCGACATAGTTTTACTGAAGGAGCCAAACATGAAAGTGTATCATTACCCAATGGCAGTGGTTCATTCAACAGTCGAAAATGATTTGGGTGAGGTCACGGCAGTTACTGTTTACAAGGGTCGAACGAGAGAAACGGTCAGGAGACACGTGTCGTCGGTAATACCTTATTTGCGCCCTACGTGTAGCCCACCTGTTCAACGGGAAACATTGACTGCTCCTAATTGTCAGGAGGAGGCGCGTCCTCAAAGAGCTGCTTCCGTAAGAGGAAGCGCGATTTCTCGGCGGATGCTGGAGAGAAATCTGGTTTAAGTTATTTGTTGAGAGTTGTATTCTCCAAATTTTGTGTTCTTACGTTTTCGTTTTCTGATTTAATGCCATAGGCTTAGTCCAGTTTTACTTTAAATGTTTAACTGTTCATTTTCATTTCGAAAATGAACCTTGGCCCCCGGAGTGTCTAAAATAAAACCTTATTTTACGCTATTTTTCCGCGATTGGGGAAACTAGCCTTCGCGAGTTGTAGTAAAGTATTTTAATTAAACTTCAAAGTTAAAATACACTCTGGGAGGCCGCCCGATATTCATAAAGTGTGAAGACTATTACAGACGGTTTCCTCGAGTCACGACACCTGAGAGAGGCAGACCCATTTCAGCCTCAGCGGCGCACACATCTCCGTGCTTAATCAACTGCCTTTACATTCGAGAGCCCACGAAACGATGATGGGCTAAGGCACATATCCGGCACGGCCTGCGTCTTGTGGGCGCTGGCCTCTGGAGACTTCACTTCGCCTGCACACCTGCACGCCGTAGCCTGAGTGGCAGATGTAAGTCGGGCGGCCTTTATTTCCCGATGTCTGAAGCAGGCATTAATTAGGCTAGCCTCGGTGATCCTCTGTACGGGTTGCTTTTAAACGCGACTCGTGAAGCTAGGCTTTCCCTAATCTGTGGCGACAGCCGGGGCCAGGGCTTCAAAATGAAATACCACAACTCTATTCGCGCATAATACCAAAACTCTATTCGCGCATAATACCAAAACTCTATTCGCGCATAATACCAAAACTCTATTCGCGCATAATACCAAAACTCTATTCGCGCATAATACCAAAACTCTATTCGCGCATAATACCAAAACTCTATTCGCGCATAATACCAAAACTCTATTCGATCGTGCATAATAAAAATCTATTCGATCGTGTATAATAATATAAATTTATTCGTTCGTGTATAATATTGAAAATCTATTCGATCGTGTATAATATTAAAAATCTATTCGATCGTGTATAATATTAAAAATCTATTCGATCGTGTATAATATTAAAAGTCTATTCGTTCTTGCATAATATTAAAAGTCTATTCGTTCTTGCATAATATTGAAAGTATATTCGTGTACAGCACTATAATCGATAAGTCTTCCTCCAGCAATCCATGCTCCTTGGGCGATCGCGAGGGTCCTCCATCCGGGTTGCCTGCCCGGGATGCTCCGCTCGTGCCCGGCCTGCCTCGGTCATCCAGAAGACTGTTGTTTAACTCCTCTGTAATTTTTTCCTTCGAACTTTCTGAAACTTAAAACCTGTGACTCCACAAAATTCATCAAAATTAAAAGTCTTTGCGGTGGTGAATTTGGTTAATCTCCTTTGCGATAGTAAATTTGAAATTAAGGAAGAGACCTCGAAGTTTTGATTGGGGGTTTTTTCTACAAAAGTGGTCTCAAGCTAAACGCGAGTAAAACACAATTCATTATTTTTGGGTCAAAAGATTTAGTAAACAACATTCGAAATCTTGATCTAACTCTTACAGTTGGGAATGATAAAATTCACCCATCAGAAAAAGTGAAAAATTTAGGTATTTGGTTCGATAGAAACATGTCCTTCAAATCCCACGTTGATAAAACCTGTAACACAATTCACGGGACTTTATTGTTTTTTAATCGTATAAAAAGTATGCTTAACAAAGAATCTAGATTATTGGCCGTTCAATCTTTGGCCTTATCACGTATTGACTACTGTAGCCTGGTTTGGGGAGATATACCGAAACATCTTCAAAAAGATCTACAAAAGTGCATGAGTTTTGCAGCAAAGGTTGTATGCAACGGTAAATTCAAAAAGAATGATCACGTAACACCTCTCCTGAATTAGCTCGGCTGGACTCCTATTCAGGAAAGGTTTCTGACGCTTCCTGGCCTCTGGTCTCCTGCTCGTACTACCTTTTTCGTCAGACCTTCTCTCTGTAAGGGCGGTTGTATGTGGCGCTGGTGGTTGCTCGTCCTCGTAACGTACGTTCCTTCGCTGTGGCTTTGATTGCGGAGTCGCTGGAGTTTGTTTGTTTGTTTATATTGTCATTATTTATTGAAGTTGGTTTAGATTTGGTAATTGGGGTATTTGGTTGTGAATTAGGTTACTTTACTTGAGCTTGTCTCTCTATTCGTTCTCCCAGCTCTCTTGCGTAAGAGTGTTTTTGCACTTGGTTTTGCTGGGGGACGACTTGACTGTCCTCAACCTTGGGACACTTGATTTCGTTGAATTACTTGACATCTTGACTTCTTGACCTCTTGACTAATTGCATCGTCATCCATCACTTTGTTCTGCAAGTTAACACACTGAGGGCACCATTTCCTTAGGTGGGTATAGAATAATAATCGTAAATATAATAATTGAACCTAATTGCATTTATTTAGGTGATTTTTTACTGCTGGCTCGTCCACTTTCCATATACTTATCGTTTTTCTCTTTGCATACATAGTATACGTTTGGGAGCTGTCTCTGCTGGTCAACAGGGTCTACGGTTACAGCAGCCGCTATTTGAAAGGTACTAATGTCTGATCTTTGAACTTTCCTTATTTCTTATTCGACCAATAATTGAATTCATCATTACTCTTATTACCGTCATTACGATCTTTCCTAAACCTTCATATTTTTTTTCCAGCTACTCTAGCGATCGCCCAGTTGTTCGCGATCGGTGCCTCCCTTGGACCGACTGAGTAAGTGTGCCAAGCCGTTTTCCAATCGGCTACACCACGGCGAGGACGACGACCGTCCGTTACTGTCGTTACTGTCCGTCCGTTCGTCGCAGGACGAGAGGGGTCATAGCGTCTGCTAGTCAGCTAGACGCTAACCGTCCGTGGCGGTCCGTTTTGTACGGACCTGGAGAGGGGCTGGCAAGTGTTCAAGCTAAAAGTGTTAAGGCCGTTGGCAAGCGACCTACTTTTGAATTATTCTTCCATTAGGTTTTAACCGATGCGCAGTCGGCTCGAGGTGCTACGAGGCCCGCTGTGTGCCGCCGACGTACCGTTTTTGTGCGTTCATCTTAAAATTTAAACTTGTTAACGTTCTGCGAACTATGAAAGTAAAGAAAATTAACGAAACCTATTGCCTAAACTTTGTATTTAATAAGGTCGAAAATTGTGGTTTTTGTGTTAGATGCCAAGATCGCCTTCCTTCGACTTGGTTATTTTAACATTGTTTTAAGAAGCTCTAAATTTCAGTGAAGCCCTCAGTTTTCGCCATAGAATGTTCATGTTAATCTTGTGTGACATAACGTCGTCCCTTCCACTCTTTGAGTAAACTTTGGCCACACTATTTTAGGTTGTTTTGACTTTTTCGTTTTGTCCAAGCAAAGTTTAAAATGTTATGGTTGGCATTGTACAACGATCCTTCTCATATGGTTGAATCCGGTGAATTTTTTTGTGCCAAAGCCAGTAACGTATGAAGTTTAATATTTGTGTTATTGTAAAATCTTTCATTTCATCCGAGTCAGTTATTTAGTTTACTAGTTGATACGAAACAGTGTAAAATTGCCTCTAATGTCAACGTCGCAGTCTCAGACGCAAATTAATTTGAATCCATTCGTTTTACTTTCAACCATAATCCCTCATTTCACTAGCTCCAACGTTCGTAAGCTCAAATTTCAATGTGAGGGTGCACTACCCAGAGTGTTTTTAACCACGCATCCCATGCTCAATGTTTTCTCGACCACTTGTAATAAAATCAAGTGTTAAAATCACACCAACGCCACGAAGGGAATGCATTTTCTACGTGTTTTTCTCCCAACAATTTGTTTCAAAAATTAACCGGTATAAGTATTACGATCCCCAAGTGTAGATATCAAGTCATGGTCTAAATTTTAAGATATTTGAAAGCACTTTCCGCTCATAATAAAACATATGAACATGCGACGTAGTTCATTGACAATTTTTACTTTCCTACGCTCCTGTGTGCATTAAGTTAACTTTTCGTATTTTTCCAGATATGCAGCAAATATTATGGACTCATGATCCAATATACGCGCACCCTAACAAGAGTGTTTTCAACTATGTGTCACAGGGATTTTGTCTTGTTTTCTTAGTTACTCGCAATCATTTTGCATTTTCAAAACCAAATTAAATACCGTCAAGAAAGAAAGAATGATAATTTGAGGGTATTTTAGCATCATCTTTCTCCTTTTCCGTTCATATTAAAACATTTTAAAAAAAGGCCACGGATTCAACGAATGTCATACCTTTAAAGAACATCATTTTTTAATCTTCCTATTCTGGTCTCACTTGCTGTTGTTAGCTTTGTGTGGTAAACTCTTCTCACCTTCTTACTCTCGTGAGTACATTATGACAACACTATTTTGGATGGTTAACTTTTTGTGCGGTTCCACCTATGTTGAAAATGTTACGGCGAGCAATGTACAACAATACTTT
The DNA here is from genome assembly GCA_030386875.1 of Morinoia aosen. Lineage (NCBI taxonomy): Eukaryota > Metazoa > Arthropoda > Malacostraca > Amphipoda > Talitridae > Morinoia > Morinoia aosen. The sequence goes on along the minus strand of CM059557.1, from coordinate 29,091,858 downwards.
TTATGTCTTTTAACCTCGATGAACTCTTTGCGCCAGTACTAATAGCGTAAGTAAGAAATGTCATAACCATTTTCTGTTTTGTTGTAGTGAATTTTATATTCTTTCCGAGCTCACCACTTGGCATACTGTATGGTAGGCCCATCGCCAGTATGCCAGACGGTATTCTAGTATTACGCTACCGTCTCTGTAAATAATGTCCGCCGGAATTTAATTCGAGTAACCTAGATACGAGACAAACCCTCTTGAATCCGGCTTGTCTGAAATTCGACAGAGCGACGAAAATAACGGTCCGCTCCCTGATAATTCGAGAACGACGAAACGTACTGTCCGCTCCCTAAAAACTGGAACTTTATTATTTGATCTTGAATGATCTACAGCCAACCTGTTTCTACTAATAAATTTTGAAAAATAATCAAATCTTATCATCCCCTGAAGAAAATACCAACTACGAAAATAGTCAACCTTTGGCGTCCCGACGAGGATAAGCCTACTACATTATCTAACAACTTGGCGCCGAACAGGACAGCCAACAAATATAATAATAATATAACTAACACTGTATGATGCGTTAGTGTGAAAAATTGTCCCAAATCCCGATTGTCGATCTCATAGTTCTAGACGCAAAATAAATCAAATCTGCTTATTTTACTTCTAACATTAATCCTTCACGCTCGTATCACTAGCTCCTATGTTCTTATGCTCTTATTTTCAATACGAGTACGCACTAACGACAAGGTTTTCAGCAATGCGTCACATGAATTATGTTTTCTTTGTCACTTGTATTTAAATGCAGTGGTTGACGCGATAACTTTTTTTCAACTTGCGATAACGATAGGATGATATATTTTTCTCCAACCTGCGATAAACAATAAACGATAAAAAATTTCAAAACCCAACCTGCGGTAAGCGATAAACGGTAAAACGATAGCGATAATTTTTTTACTTGCGATAGCAAAAGCGATAAATGAAAAGTACTTTTATTTGGTTGAAATATTAAAAAAGCATAAAAAATATTTTTCCACAGTGAAAATTAATTATGCTTAAAAACTGTCACTGGAACCAGTCTATGGCCTACAAGTTTTATTCCACATAAGTATCTCTCTCTGAGTCAGACTCCTCTCCCTCCACAAGACAGCATCCAGGAGCTGCATGTTTCCCTTGGTGAAGACCAGCTTCTCAAACCTGTCGCTGGTCATGCTTGCACGCTTGGGCCAGAGGACGTCACCAGCAGTGCTGAACATGCACTCCACGGCAGCAGAGCTGGGCAAAGCCGTGTTGTACTTGATGAACAGCGAGATCCATTTCTCCCGATAAAAATGGTGCGGGGAAAATGGTGCAGTAATTGTTGAAAATGCATGGGGAAAAACCTAACCATGCATAAAAATCATACTATCAAACCAATGTGTTTGCTACCTGTGGAACTGCAAAAAGGAAAATAGTAACTTTTGTCTTATTTCTGCTTAAATCAGTGCAATTTAAATACGAAGCTAATAAAGCAGTGCTAGCAACACATGGGAAATGGTGTGCTCAGCCCAGTCTCGAACGATAGGCCTGTCTGAAGTGTCCTTGTTCCCTCAGTCACCCCTCACCAAGCCCTTACCCCCCCCCCCTCTTCCCGTACCCCTGCCTCCCGTCTTTCTGACCGTTCAGAGCATGGCAAATCCTGAACTTTTTCGCTCCAAGTTTCGCTCAGTGAAGTTTTTGTTCACTTCCTACGTGGCCAAGACAGCAAATATGCACGAAAGAATTATTGTGTTTCGTACCTCCGTTTCCCTAATGACACCGAACAGTTTAAAGACACCGATAGTGTAAGGTGAGCTACCAGCAGAAACAACGGGTGAACGAGAAGTTGAAAAACATTTCACAATTACCAGGGAAAATAGGGGAAAAAGTGCAACTCACTTTGAATTGTAGTTCATATATGTTCTCACTAGAAGCGTTAGTCATTCTACAGACGATATGTTTCTTGATCCTACAAAATTCCCTACAAAATTACCGCAGCGAATGGAAGCCCATCCGAACGAAGGAAAAGACCGAAGATGAGACATACACTCCCATTTATGATCAATGAGACTAAAATGTAAAAATTGTGCTGTCCCTCAATATCATCATATCACATTTTGCACCAGATCTCATTCAGGTCGTACAAAATGCAAAATTACGTACAGCAAATTCCAAGAAACAGATCTCGCACACTGAGAGCACCACTGAGCGAAACCACCCTTCATCATGAAGACGTCATTATTCACGGCTGACCACAACCCTCCCCGTTCCTCGCCTCCTTCCTCCAGCATTAAAGGGCAACACCTCTTCTCTCAGCTGTAAGCTTCAATACCTCGATGAACGGCTTGGATTTACCTCACTTCTCATAAAATACTTGCTGAGCGAGGTAAAATTTAGCAAATCAGGATCAGCGATATATTTATGCGATTAATGTGTGTTATTGAGAATGTCTTCTGAAATTTTGCATTACCGGTCTCCTGAAGGTAGTATAGATGTAGGAGTATCGGCCTAAACCCTTTTTTTTGGACGCTGGTACCGATACTCGAGAAAAAGGCTGATACTGACAATTCCGATACCGATACTATCGGTTGATACCAATTTTTTAGCATGAATATCCAAGTACCTCTTCCGATTTAATAGGATTTAACAATCAAATATTCCTTTATATAATTATTGTGTAATTATTTTATGTAGTAATGTACCGATATCATTTTTTTGGCCCCCTCAGGGGGATACAACTATTGTATCTATGGGAATTAGCGCTCCCAGGGGAACCAAGTGAGGGCCCGAGCTAAAGGTTAGGTAGGCTTCGTTTTTGTCGTAATAAAATAGGTTTTTGTTTGTTACGAACCATCGTTTTTCGGTTCACTGCTGTCCTGTTTTTCAGCACCTACTACTTTCTTCTTCAACTTTTTTCTCGTTTCATGAACTGCTTTCCTAGCTTACTGTTTCTGTGCACCTTGTGCACAGATTCCGCGTTCCCGCAACTCCATATTAAATGGTGCCTTCCTCTTTCCTCTCATAGAACACCTTTGTCGTGGTTAAGAGAGGCTAAAACTTTCGTATATAATAATAATCATTTTTTTGGCCGACACCAATACCCATTTTTTGACCGATACTCCGATACTTGAAAATACCGATACTTTGACCGATACTACAACCGATACCGATACTTTTACAATTATAGTAAAATAAAACCATTATAAGGCCTACATGGGTGTTATAATAAAATTATTAAATAATATATCTAATAATATAACAATATTGACAAAAAATTTTCGATTAGGAATGATAGAACTGCTCTCGCTATGTTATCTATATTGTTGCAACAAAACAAAATGAAATTCATTCGATAGATAGCTGTTTCTAATCGTATTGCAACGTAATGTAGACTAGCTGTAAAAGCAACTGCTTGCAAAAGTAAACTAAAACAATAATTTCTCCACAAAATGGTTATCACTTTTGTGTTTTTCACACTAAAATACGTACGTTGGCGAAAAGAAAACATTAAAATTCGATAGGCCCCGAAACCAAAAAGATCCAAACACACGCAACCAACTATAAGATTGTTCTTGAATTTTTCAAACATCTTAAAATAGAAGAAAAATGCAATATTCCTAGTGTACGGTGATTCACATGCAAAATTAAAATAAAATAATTAGCTTTGTTGTATTTGAAGATTTACTAGATAAATTAAAATCAAATTTTCAGCTTTTTCTATACTAAATTTCAAAAACTTCAAAATACACTGTTGTAATATAGTTTACACTATGCATATGTATAGGCAGAACCGACACTACAGAGCCGGCAACCGGCAGAGAGCCTCGCAGCGCGGCATACCGAGGGGAATCGGGGGTACCTTACCTCAAGAGAAGGGAGGAGTACGTAGGGGATAGCAGCTAGTACGAAAACTACACACATTGTGACACGAGGGCAACTTGTATGTGTAGCATAGAAAAATAGCGGATCAAAAATAATTACCAACGAGTAAGGGAACTATGGAAAATATGCATCTGAGAAGAATATGTTAGAGGGAAATGCGCGTAGCAATACCAAATTTTATGAAACAGAGAACACGTCATAGGTGACGCGTGAGAACTATCCAATAGGGAGAAGCCACGCACTTTCAAAGGCCTCCACTCTGCCGGGACGCAGCCATAATGCGGCGGGGTATAGAAGCATAGAAAGGCGGGGAACCGGTCTATTTCACTGGTCCTGTGTCGAGGATGTAGACTTTCAGAGAGCTGGAGAGGTTAGGACGCTTGGTCAAGTTGTGAAAATAGGATAATTTTGCTTGATTATTAATTGTGGAGTCATCGAAGCGTAGTATGTCTAACTTTTGGGACGCAGTTATGTCTATGTATGGCTGAATGCCAATGAGTTTTGTCTTTCATTTTATTAAATTAATGCTTTGCATTGGGCTTTTGGTATGAGGGTAGAGTGATCATTTCTTAGAAGGGAATTTATTTTGAAATGACATTCAGAATATTAGTGCTTTTGTTAGCGAAAGGGAAGTCTTTACTTTTGCATTGAAGTGGTTAACTTGCGGGGTGATTTTCATTTTATAGTTAAAATTCGTATACAAATTAGTTCTTTGGGTTTCATTTTTAGATCATTCTCGAATTGTTCGCGTGTTTAGAGTTTTCACTTTAATATGGGGTGATAGAATCATTTAAAGTATTTTTCAGAGGGAAAGGAATACGTTTTGTTATGATCAATGTCATTAGGCGGGATTTAATAACGTTCATGTCTCAGGGAATAGATTACTCAACCCCGCTTATTATTTGCACAGGCGGGTGGGGAGCTGGCCTACGCGGCAGCTGAGCCATCTCGGTGACTTGGGTCTTTGCCTCTGCGACGGGAGATTCTCTGCAGCTTGCAGCACGCAGGCCCATTGACAGAGAAAATGTCGCTGAGCGGTGTAGCAAAAAAAAAAAACAGAACAAAGTTTAACAAGTACTCACCAATATCGTTGAACCAAGAAATGACAAAGAGTGACCATTTCAGAAAGTTCTTCATAATCAAATTCAAAACTGAAGAGAGAAACCAAATAAACCCATTTTGCCTCCAAGAAGAAATAGTTAAGACAACCGGTCTAAAGGCAAAAAGAATAACTTACTCAGGTAAAGATAGCTTTATCATAGAAACCCGAAACAAATCTCAATCTGAGCGCATCACCAGACTTAATAACGTCGACGGTATTAATTGCCAGATCAGCGAACATCCGTACTACAATCAATCCAAAAGATTAATTTACATTCAAGAATATGATATAGATAATATGGAAGAATTTGTGAAAGGCCTCAAGAGTCAGTACAGTATCAGTGACGCTGTCCGTGCCAATTTTATTAAAACTCGACTCTCCCAAACGACTCCACTCCTACTAATCTTTAATAGCTATACCATACCAGACACCATATACACCCCAGAAGAAAAATTAGATACAATACTGTACCCGTTTATTAACAGACCCATGATCTGCCACAAATGCCAAAACTACGGCCACACAGCCAAACACAGCCGTAACGAGACAAAATGCAGACGCTGCGGAGAAACAGGCCATAACAGCGAACAGTGTAACAACGCCCTCTCCTGCAAGCATTGAAAGCGTGAACATGAAACTGGCCACAGAGAATGCCCGAAACATATCATGGAAACAGAAATAAGCAAAGTCCAACAGGAACAAAGAATAAATAGGCGTCGGGCCATACAGATGATCACAGGGCACTCCGAGATACCAATACCAGAAGCAAACATTCCCACAACTCATTTCAACATAACAATGCAGGAAAACGAAAAGAGGAAAATTACACCATGGCTTGTAGAAAAATGTATTGCAAATCAAAGCCAAGGAAAACCCAAAACTATCCGATCGGATGGGATAAATATATTTATAGTGGAAATAGATCGCAAGGAACAAAAAGAAGAAATTCAAAAAATTAAAGACATAAACAACATCCCTGTGCAAGTAACAGAAAATAACTACGTAAATATATCAAAAGGACTCGCCTACATCTATAACCACGACTTCACCAACTTTGAGAAATTCAAACAAGGCTTGCTGGAAAACTATAAAATAAAAAACGTTGAACCAGCCAACTGGATAAAAAGCCGTAACACCAATGCAAAAGCAATACTCCTTACTTTTAGAGGCTCAACACCCCCTGAGTACATCGATATCCTTGGCCAAGACTGCAAAAGTAGGTGTATGAATACTCCGACCGCCCTATGATGTGTAAAAAGTGCTTAGAATACAACACTACTGCTAAAAGATGTACCAGTGAAGAGTTCGTGTGTGGAAAATGCGCAACAAAAGGCCATGAAGCAACTAATTGCACGGAGAACAAATTGACATGCTCCACTGCGGAAATAACCACAAAACTGGAGACCGGACATGCCCGGAACAACGCAAGCAACAAGAACTAATTTCTATCCGTACTAAACAAAATGTCTCAAGAGAACAAGCCCTCAAAATATACCACAAACGATCCCCACAACTCGATCAAAGCTACGCACAAATAACCAGAAGTCAAACGAATGAAATACCGAAAGTACCAACACCCCAACCCTCTATGGCGACCTCCAAAAACCAAACGATCACTGAACAAAATATGATTCCCCCATTTTATAACGAATCGGGTACAACTGACTACACAGCCGATACACCAGAAACCCAACCACCGCAAACTTCGCAACGCGACCAAGAAACATGCTAAAAAGAGATACTTCGCATTAAACCCAACCCAACACAATTGCTCAAACCCACAATTAATATCGAAACAACAGCTGAAAGATCCGAAAATGAGGAAGATGGCATGAGCGAATGCAACCCTATTTTGAGACAAGAAACCAGACGAATATTTAACGAATTCAAACCCCCAAAGCAGCACAAACCTAAAACCCAAAACAAGAAACGATCAAGATCACGATCAAAATCACGATCCCCCACCTACAACCGCAACAGACACGATAAACGATAAAATTACTCAGAAAGGGAACAACCACATTGCTCTCGTGACTCTAGGATTAGAGATAGATCACCCAAAAGAAAATAACTAATTGAACGATCGAAAAACAAAATCAAATCTAACACACCCCATGGCTAACGTAGGAATCCTGCAGTGGAACTGCTAAGGTATCAGAGGAAAGAAAGATGAACTAATGGAAACAATAAACAACCACAAACCCAGTATAATAACACTCCAAGAAACCAAGTTATGGGATAACTGCCAGTTAAGAATAAACGGCTACAGTAACGTGCTACGACATGGTCACTACAACAGAACCCCTCATGGAGGTGTTGGAATATGTGTCCATAGCTCAATACCTTTTTGTGAACTGAATCTACAGACTGAACTACAAAGTGTAGCCATTCAGGCAAACATAGGACAGCTGATAACCATCTGCAGCATCTACATACCCGGTAGACAGTCACAAACGAAAAACTCAATAACCTAATCCACCAACTACCGAGTCCGTTCATCTTAGCCGGCACCTTTATCGAACACAGCACCATATGGGGCTGCAAAAAATAGATAATAGGGGGAAGTTGATAAAAACTGTTATTACAAATAATAACCTTTGCCTATTAAATACCGGTTCACCCACTAGAATAGGATACAATTCAGAATCAGCTATTGACCTGACAATTTGCTCACCTACATTGGCCGTGCTATTAGATTGGGTTGCTTTCGACTCACCGGGCGATAGCGATCATTGCACAATTTTGATCACCTACCTTAAGGAAAATTGTCCCAACCAACCCCCATCAACTATCTAAAACTATTCAAAAGCTAACTGGGATCTATATTCCAATAACAATGCATGGAACGAGCTGATGTTGAACACAACAACTTATAACGAACAACTACTCACAGGCTTATACAAGCGATTCTATTCAGCAGCTGAAAAAGCCATTCCAACTTATACACTGGGAAAATACTACCCCAAGCCATGATGGACAAAAGAACTCCAAGAATCAAAAGAAGAAAGAGGAAAACTTTACAAGAAATACCACCGCAACAAAAATATTGCTAACTTAATTAACTGGAAACGAGCAAGGGCAAATCATAAATACAAAATTCGAGCGAGCAAACAGGAAACGTGGAAGAAATTGGTAAACCAACTTAATAAATATACACCAATGACCAAAGTATACGAAACAATAAGAAGAATAAAAGGTCGAGTACAAAGAAAAGCCCATATATTGATCGAAAACGATATACACTACAGCATAATCCCTGATATTGTGAATAAACTGGGTGAGAATTTCAGCGAAGTGTCAAGCGATCAAAGCTATTCCCCAGAATTTCAACAAATAAAAACCGCTAATGAAACTATACCAATCCATTTCAGTTCGCCAAACGAGGAAATCTATAACCAAACTTTCCATATGCATGAATTTGAATCAGCCATAAGAAAAACTAAAAATACATCACCAGGAAACGACAAAATAACATACGACATGATCAAACACCTAAATCTACCAGGTAAACAATACATCTTGAGCATTTTTAACAAATTTTGGACAACGGGCTACTTCCCACCACAATGTCAGTACTCAATAATACCAATCCCAAAACCTGGAAAAGACCACAGTAAACCGAACAACTACAGACCGATCGCACTTCCGAGCTGTCTGTGCAAACTGATGGAACGAATGATCAATAATTGACTGATAAAATATTTTGATATGCATAAAATAATAAGCAAAGCGCAGTGTGGATGCAGAAGGGGGCGTAGCACCATAGATCACTTGGTCAGACTAGACTCAACCGTAAGATTAGCCTTTGCAAACAGAGAACACTTCATTTCAGTGTTCTTTGATCTCGAAAAAGCTTATGACAGAACATGGAGATATGGGATTATACGTGATTTATTTGACATTGGACTCAGGGGTAGACTACCAATTTTCATCACCAAATTCTTAGAACGTAGAACACTGAGTGTCCGAATAGATAACTATAACTCAAACACCTACGAACAGCGAAACGGAGTCCCTCACGGCAGTGTCCTCTCAGTTACACTATTTGCCCTCAAAATAAACGACATAGCTAAACAGATTCCGCCGGACAACAAGTTCCATTACTCTCTATATGTTGACGACTTGCAAGTCGGATACCACCACCAAGACCTCCAGGTCATTCAAAACAAAATGCAATCCTGTATTGATAATATATTCAAGTGGTCTCAAAATCATGGATTCAAATTTTCACTGAGCAAAAGTAAAGCAATTCATTTTAATATCATACCCGGATTATTCCTCAGCCCAACACTCAAAATCAATAACGAAAACATTCAATACGCAAAATCACATAAATTACTAGGCCTAACCTTCGATGATAAATTGAGCTGGCAACAACACGTCGCTGCTTTAAAGAAAAATGGAAATGACAGCCTTAACGTACTGAAATCAATAACAGCTCAAAGCTGGGGAGCCGACCAAACCACTGTTCTCAGAATCTACAGAAGTATGACAAGGTCAATTCTCGACTATGGATCAATAATCTATAACTCTGCCAGTCAAATAACTTTGAAACCCCTGGAGTCAATTACGCGCGAGGCACTCCGAAACGCTACAGGAGCATTTAGATCCAGCCCAACAAATAGCCTACACGTTATTTGCAATGAAATGCCTCCCGATATTAGACGAAATTATCTCACTCTGCTACTACTACAAGGTCCGAAGTCAGCACGGAAACCCCGCTTTTAGTTGCACTGTAACGGCGAGTAATAGACTACTCTTTCAAAATAGGAGAATAACCCCAACTTTCGCCATCAAAATGCAAATACTAATAGAAAAATTTGGCTTGAGGAAAAACCGAGTTAAACCAGACTTTTCCTACCGACTATTAAACATTGATACCCCTACATTGGCTTTAACAAAGCCAACTATAAATACAGAACTAACCGAACTCCCAAAAAATGAAACTCCCGAATACATAATCCGACGAGAGCATAAAAGAATAGCAAAAGAACAATATGATGGATACGTGACCATATACACGGACGGCTCACGAGGGGAGAATGGCACAGGAGCGGCGGCAGTATGTGGCACTATTGTTCGCACTGCAACACTTCCGAAGGAAGCCTCAATATGTTCAGCCGAAATACACGCCATTCACTTAGCCATTAACAGCATTAAAGACAAAAGAGATAACAAATTTTTAATTTACTGTGACTCCTTAAGTGTCGTTAACGGCCTAAATTGCGAGACACATCACCCAGTACTACGCCGAATACAACACGAAATACACGACGCGCAAAAAAGCGGCAAATCCATCAACATATGCTGGATCCCCTCCCATGTCGGAATAGGCGATAACGACGCTGCAGATACCGCAGCTAAGAACGCTACCCGAAGACCCGAAGAATTTATTCTAATTTGCCACTCAGACTGGAAACCATTAATACAACAAAGGATGATTGACCAGTGGAAAACTAGGTGGGAAAGTTGCAGAGACAGGTTGAGGGAAATACAGCCATCACCAGGCACGGAATTAGAATTAGGTGAAATATCATGTAAAAAGGAAATAATAGTTAACAGACTCAGAATACGACACACATTCTTAACGCATGGCTACCTGATGAACAACGAGATACCTGATATTGCACCAGTATGCGAGTTTTGCAACAACTCAACACTAACTGTCAAACACCTAATCATAGAACGTGAAAGTCTAACAATTAGTAGAAATTGTATAAAGGCTTGCCGAACGCTACAACAACCTACCGTCGAGACGGTATTGGGACGCCACTTAGACGTCAAGGAATTAATGAACTATCTTCGTGTGATAGATGTCTACGACCTAATTTAAATGTTTCAGTAACTTTGCTTTGCAATTGACTTACCTTTAATGATGAGCTCCTAAATTGATCTTTCGATCGCGGATGACATGCGTAAAGGGGAGTAGTAAATGACCCATGTCCGTGCTTTAGTGTTGATTGTGTTAACACCCCTCATTATTATTATTATTATTCCTATGCACTGGACTCATCTGAAAAAATTGTAGGTCTCGTTAAAATTTGCAGTCACTTAGCCATTCATGAGTGAGAAGTTCAGACGTTTAAGTTTTCTTATAAAATCATTACAGACATGAAATAACCCATTATAACTAAGAATTACTTATAGCTAGTCACACGAATTAATATTTCTGGTGAGCCTTCAACTCAACGGTAACACAATGAATGTCGAAATTTGCCTTAATCAAAAAATTAATATTTTTTGTTGGTACGATTTTTATAAAATAACTCCTAAAGGGGACACACTGTGATGATGGGATCTTGCATTTCTAGAGGAAGCATGTTAGGGTTACGGCTAAAGGTTTAGGTAGGCTTCGTGTCGTTGAAATAGAGAGATTCTGATTCGTTGCAAGCCATCTTGTTCAGTTCATGGTTCCTCTTTTCTCGGCGCTGACATTTTTTTCTGAAGTTTCAATCAATTTTTCTGAAACTTATTTCCTGACTGGCTCTATGTGCAGGGAGGCTGCGGGGAAATACCGTGTTCACAGAGGATTAAAAGTAGTATCCAGCCATAAAATTTGGTTCAATATTTGACATAAATTCGAACTATAACTAATTTCTCATTATTTGGCTCTCTTAGCACTTTGGCTGCGGTAGGTAAAACTGGAGTTTAATATTTATCTCAAATTTAAAGTCGATGTTTGTGAGTAATATTGAAAATAGCGAGCATTGACTGGATCGTGCCTTCATTGAGTTTTCATTAAGTATTTATGAAGAATGAGTTTGTGGCTACTGGTCGATCAGCCGCTAACATTTATATGTTATGCTACTATTAGTATTTATTAGTATCGACTTGGATTGGAGGAAATGGTTCACGGCGCAGTCAAAGTGTTAAGAAACATTCTTAATATTCCCCAGCGCAATTAGCCGGCTACTCAATACAGCCCGGCACGTGGGCTCCACGTACAGTATTCCGGAGACGGGGGGAGGGAAATAATTTCACTGCCTGTGCCTTGCAAAATGAGACTTTCATTGGGATATCCTTTGTGGGTACATTATAGATTCCCCATTGAAGTATTCATACTTCAACAGGGATAATGATCACGTCGTGTTATGGCTAAATGTATGAGTAAAACATTCACAGTCTAAATTGATAATGATAATATGTAATTAATAACTGGTGTATGTGTAAAATCCAATTGTACTTGTATCTGTTATTTATGTGCAGTTTTGCCTAGTGACGTCGTAGATGCTGAGATGGAACCATCCAGAGTTCTGCACTGCTTCCTCGCTGAGGCAACTTCAAGTAATGGCAAGAAAGCCAACACTCTAGCACTTATGGGAATCTTCTGGTATCGCCTAAACTAAGATCTGTGATTTAAACATTCAAATTTCTGGTGCAACTCACTGGACGCCGTAGCTTTTAAATCTATATGGTGCTTGGCTTCAGGGAGGTAAACTGACAGATCCTTTAGTTGAGAGATCCATTTTCCACTTCTCTTGAAATTGAAGACAAAACTTGTTACTAAACCCCCCCAAAATTAAAATAATAACTTTGTTACTATGTTTGTAACGAACCTTGGATGTTTACTGCGGACATCTTGCCAGCACCTTTATATTACTTTAAAAATTTTTTCCCTCTTTAATCGAGTGCGCTGGATACCTCTCGAAAGACACTCTGAACAGAACATGAGCGGCTACACCTAGTGAACGGATTCCCCATTTGGGAGTTCGGGTACTACAAATTTCTTTATCATTCATGTGGGAACACCTATGACGTAATTAAAGAGTTTGCCGTGCTTCTTCTTACATGATATTAAAAAAATATATATTTTTTTTGAGCTCTGAAGTGTAAAGATAGGAACCTTTGCCGAAGATGCGCTCAATTTTTCTCCAGGAATGGTCTTCTTGACCTGTGCTAAAAGAGAGCTAGCAGTCGTATGCTATGCTACTATTAGTCTTTATTCGTATCGACTTGGATTGTAGGAAAATCTTTTCCAATATGTAGAGGTCGTGCATATGCCATAGTTTATTGATTGGTAGTCAAGTAATGTAGGTATTCTTTAAAACTTCATTGAGAAACGATGTTCATTTAGAACTTTAAGCACGTAGAACATGTACAGTTAGCGACAAAATTATTCGTACACCCCTCGTCTTTCAAAACTTCCTAGAATTACTCAAGAACAATTGTTGCCACAGTCATAAGATTTTCACAGGATCTGGAGCACATATTAGTGACAATAATACGAATTTTCAAGAACAAGTTTATTTTTGAAATATTTTACAAGCTGAAGTTCAGAAAAACGATAATACAAAATAATTCATTCAGTGAGCAGTATTACATTTTTTTGAGGTGAATCTACCATTTGAGTACATTTTTAATAATAAATAGCGTGACCTTTCATCTTCATAACATTTAAATGCCTTTTATTATAATTTTTGAGCTTTTCGGTAGTTTCAGATGAAATATTGTTCCATTCTTCAGTGGCGATGCGTTTCAATTCATGAAGATTCTTTGGAGCTCTCTTGTTGATGTTGACTTTTAATGCCTGCCAAAAATGTTCAATGGGATTGAGATCAGTACTAATCGAAGGCCATGACAGCACATTAATCTTGTTTCATTGGAGCCAGCTAGTTGTAGACTTGGCCGTGTGCTTTAGGTAATTGTCTTGTTGAAATACCCATCGCGTTCCAAGTCCCAAACTATTTGCTGATACATTCAGGTTTTCGTCCAAAATAGAAATATAGTCATCAGAGATAATCTTCCTTTCAATTCTGATGACTATATTTTTATAAGAAAACGACTCGCAACCAATTTTCCAGTACGCGATGTAGCAAAACAACCCCAAAACATAACTGAACCACCTCCGTGTTTAATGTTGGCACAGTGTTCTTGGGCAGGAAAGCTTCACCATTCTTACGCCAAACCTTCTTCACGTCTTTGTGCCCAAAAAGCTCGATTTTGATTTCGTCACTCCATAATACTCTCTCCCAAGAGCCTCTGTCCTTATCCAAGTGTGACTTTGCAAAGTTCAAGCGAGCAGCAACATGACATGGTTTGTGGAGTGGAGTCCTTCGAGGTCGGCGTTCGTGTAGGCCTTCCTTGTTCAGACAGCGTTGGATTGTGCGATGTCTCACGCTAGTTCACGGAGCGTTCAATCTCTCGGCAATGTCATCTAGCTTCACTCGTGAATTAGCGTTGACCTCACGACACAGTTTTCGAGAAGTTTTCACCGAGAGTGTTTGTTTGCGATCACGCCGAAGCAACGTTTCTACATACTAAACTTAGCAAACTTTTTCGAAACAGATTGTACTGTAGATCTTGGGATGTTTAAACGCTTAGATTTGTCCCCATAACTATCTCCAGCTTTGTTGCAGTCAATTATCTTCTGTCTGAGGTCCTCACCGGGTTCCTTAGTTTTTCCAATCGTGGCGCTAGTGTACGTATGACAAAGCTCAACTCCTCTGGCTTCCCGTTAGCTCTGTCACAATTTTTTAGAATGATCTCACTTCTAGAATATTCATGAACATTTTAAACACAATTTTCTTTTCAATAAAACAAGTATAACGGTAAATTCTTCTCAATGAAATGTAATGTTCTCAATTGTATGAATAATTTTGTTATTTCGTGTTTCTGAAGTTCAGCTTGTTAATTCTTTCAAAAATAATATTTTGTTCTAGAAACTTCGTATTATTGTCGCTAATATGGGCTTCAAACTCTGTGAAAATCTTATGCCTGTGGCAACATTAGTTTTTGGGTAATTCAGGAAAGGTATGATAGACGTGGATGTACGAATAATTTCGCCGCTAACTGTATTTATCATGTGTGCAGTGTCTATCTGTTGGCTCAAACTGGCAGTTAGATTTCACTGGCAGCGAGTGGCACTCAGTATGACAGTAAGTTCTATTTAGGAACACTCAAGGTAAATAGGCAAATTTGATAACACCGGGATGCAGAACAATTAACTCTCGTTCTTTGATAAACGATCAGCAGTCTTTATCGGAAATTTGGTTTCGAAAAATTCCGTTAATACAGTGTGAGACATCTGGCTGGAAAGTCTATTTATGTGTGTCGAAATTTCCCGGATTTCGGAATGAACCTGCGTTGACTTCTGCTACTGCGTGGTTCTTTATGACGAACATGACCGAATGTGATAAATAAATATTTTCACGTCACAGCGACTAATTACTTATATTGTCGTTCCGACTTTGATGTAATCATTTTTTATCGTTGATGAAACTTTGATACGGATGTTTGACTACCGGCGCGCCATTATAGAGAACCCATCTAAGATCCTTCCCGAGTTTTCTCTATGAGCCTCATTTTGTCGACCTCATAGTTTCTAAAATATTGCACCTAACAATTTGAAAGTAGTCTCATTACAAAGATCGATTTATTCTCCAAATGTGAGTGTATAATAAAACTGTCATACGCTCCCTGGAGGAAGATGAAGAGCAAGTTTCTCCTAGCCTCTGACTGTTTTTTCAAAAGCCTCATTTTGTCGACCTCATAGTTTCTAAAATATTGCACCTAAACATTTGAAATTAGTCTCATTTTAAGCGTCAATTCATTCTCCAAATGTGAGTGTATAATAAAAATCTCATACGCCCCTTGGGGGATGAAAATTACCCTTTTTGTTAGGGTAACTCGGGAAGGATCTTAGATGGGTTCGCTAAAATGGCGCGCCGGTTTACTTTAACGAGCATAGAATGCTAAAATAAAGAATATTACTATTGCTGAAAGAGAAAAACTCCAGTAAAATAATCAATTTGGAACTAAAAACAATAAGATGTAAAATGGGAGGAGCTTAGTGTACTTGATGAACCAATAGCAACGCAGCTTTCAAAACGTCGTAGGGAGAGCTTCACTGGCGTTAAAAAAATGATCTGGAATGCAATTTGCTTTGAACCGATGAAGTCGACCAGAATCAAGAAGTCTACAAATGCATCCTATCAATGACTTTCTCTGCGATACTGAGGTACTCTACTAGAGTCCACTAGTCTAATACGTTTTTTTCCGGAGGGAAAAATGCAAATAGTCCACTAACGCTTTCCACCCTTCAATTCTTCCGGCGTATTGAACGATGCATCGAATATTTTCTTCGCAAACGATTCATCAAGTAAGGGTGCTAACACAGTGATCGCTTGACTGAGATCTATACTGTCTCCTTTAAATCTTTTCAACTCTGCCTGGCTCGCATTAGCCCTGAAAAAAGGATGTCTCTGCCACGCTATTAAGGCTGAATTCAGTAAAAGCTCCAAAACCTTTCTTATTTTAGCGAATGCGGTTACCAACTGCGCTGCAAGGCTATCATTTCTAACAAACCGTAGCTGATTTAAGTCACATGCTAATGCGTGCACCGATTTTTTGCCTTTTGCGACATGAAAGTCGTCCAAGGTCTTGACGACATCCTCAAAGGAATATTGTAGGTCTGAATTGACTAACTTGGTGACTATTGAATTGAAATCTCCTACTTGTGTATATGCCGACCTCACAAAGAGTTCTTATTTGGCACTATCAGAGTTTACATCCGGTAATAACGTCATATACGCTCGTAAGTTAGCGATATGCGTTCTGAAACTTTTATTTTCACAAAACTCGGGATCTTCTCGACGCCTAAAACCGCAAAAAAGGGGAAGCTCAGCGTCTGAAAGGAGTGTTCCTGTTCTCGGCATGATCGCGGCTACTTCTCTCGCAAAAAATTACTATTTGTCGTGCTAGTATTTAATGCATTTGGGCCAACTGCACCGCTGGCTGCTGCTTTAAGCCATAGCTGGGACTGTATTAATGCTTGTCGTATTACTATCAGCACGAAAACGTAGGACAATGACACAACTTCTACTCGTTTTGGTCGATGTTGACCGAATAAATTCTTCCGAGTCCGACAACTCAGACATACAGTGTGAAATTCAAGTTTACACAATCCTAACACCAGAAATTTACAACAGTCAAAAAATCAATTTTACAAACCATAAAATAGGTCAAGAACCACAAAATAATATGAAATAATGAAATAAACCATCAATAAAACATCACTCACTTCCAAAAACTATAGCTATCTTGCACTGTATCAGTTTATTACTAACATTGCTGCGCTCGCAAAACCTAACGCATGCGGTATGCTGCTTGCTCTCCGAGCTAGAGCATTGCTCGCGGCCTTGAGCCGATGCAAAAAATAATCTGCCTCTCGCAAAGCAAAAAAACATTCACTCTCTGCGCGCGCTGCACAGCAACTGTACTGCTAAGATAAGATGAAAGATTTGTCTCTTACATCTTTTACTTAACATCTATGTGCTGATTTGAAGTATTTGAAGGCGCTCGCTGCTGTAGACGCTCTCTCGGACGACCGCAAATGTAGATGTAGACGTAGATTTCGGCGGTTACGGAGCTGAAGTCGTTGTAAATTTTATCACTGTAGATCACTGTATCACTGTAGATTACTCGTCGTGAGTTATGGGACCAAAATGCAATTCGAGGACTACTTCTAGGTCCTCTCCCGCATCAAATAATAAGACTTTCGTTCGAAAAGAGTAGAACGTGTCTACCAACGTTGATAACTGCGCGTTGCTTTCGAGTAAAGATGAAAACGGGATCTTGAAGCTGATTTTCAAAACAGACGAGTGGAGTTGTCTGATTTTCGTCTCGTTGTAGCTGCCGGTCATCGACACGACTTCACAAATTTACTCTTCTTATCTTGATAATCTTGATTTTCGTTGAACTTCAAAATCTTCAGAGACGAATCTCATCGTGAGTTTTTCGAACTGGCCACCACCATATTCGAACTGGCCACCACTCTTGGCGTATGTGAAGGAAGGAAAACTCGGGTATCTTCTGGGAAGCGTTTTATAACACTGGTTAACCAATGACTTCACACCAGCACCGAGCTGAAACTTACGTTCACATGTGCAGAGCAGCACTAACACTTTATCTAGCGTCTGTACAACAATTCATCGATAGCCTATAAACACACGCTCCAAATCGTAGCAGCATTATGTACGTAACCACCTAACTTTGAAGATGACATGTAACAACTAACAAGACGACCAAACATTTGTAAGTATTGCGTTCACGCCATTCACGGTTACCGAACAATAGTGATCATTGCGAACACGACCACCAAACCACAATGAACCAATGTATGCATGTAATTCAAATTTAGCTAAGGCCTGGTAATCCACATCAAATTTTAAATCAAATTTGGTGTATGCATAGCCGTTTGTAGTGTGCAAAATATAGTAAATCATAAAAGAAATGGATATCCCAGAATAAATACCTGCTTATACCGAAGCAGAAGAAATTGAGAAGAAACAAAGCAAATTTGCAAAATTTTAGCTCATGACATTGCTGGTGCACATGACAAATGTTACTCAAGATCTTCACATGCATACGAAACTTTATTATCTTCCAGTTATCTAAAATACCTCCCGCATTGATGTTTCTAAGCTTGAGAATAAAAAGCAAGGCAAAAATTGCTACAGGAAAAGTCACTTTTATTAAAAATGGTCAAATAAAACTGAACGTTTCGGACTAACTGCCCATCTTCAGCAAAAATCTCTGTAAAACAAAACCAAAAGAGGAAGAATTAATACACTAATGAAGTATCTATAAAAAATTTAAACTTAGAAAAAAAACATTGAAATAAACACGAACAACTGTAAAAAAATAGAAGGTAAATGAAAAACTGAGTAACTCAATTATGTGTTGGCAACATGAAACGGGAAAGCACTTAAGGTGTCATTCGGAGTAGGTTTCATTTTGTAAATATGCAAAGTTTCGAGAATGCGCAGATCTGTTCTGTAAGATGTACCGGTCAAGATTTTATAACTATTTAGGGAGACCGGAACATCGCACTCTTCTGCATGAGATCTAACAGAGGACAGTGAGGGGAACCCAAGAGGCAGACCAGTTCTGCCACTACGCCCTTCATGCTCGGAAACTCTAGTCATCAGGGTACGGCAGGTAGAACCAACGTACCGCGATTCACGACGTGAACAACTGTATTGGTACACCAGAGACGAGCATAGTGAGTGTGGCAATTTGTCTTTGAAACGAAATAGAGAACCAATAGTAAAATTATTCATGAAAATCATTTGAACTTTGAGCTGTGGGAAAAACTTTTTAATAAGGGATTTAACATCCTCGCTTAGTTTCATTGACTAATCTTCAAAATACGACAACTTCACTTAGAAAGCTTGTTGTTCACAGATTGAAAGTTATCATAAATTTTTCACAAAAATTTATTAATATGCCTGTCAACAATAGAAGAAGAAAATCCGTTTTTGGCAAAATATCGTCGCAAAAAATTGAACTCTTTGTGTACGTATTGAAAGTTAGAACACACTATAAACGCTTTATGGACGAGAGTACGAATGCCGCAAACCTTAAAATTGTATGCAAACCTTGAATGAACTTCATGCTGAAAATGGCAATGTCCCGGTCTCCCTAAATGATTTTAAAATCTTCACCGGTACCTCTTACAGAACAGATCTGCGCATTCTCGAATCTTCGCATATTTACAATATGAAACATACTCTGAATGATATCCAAAGTGCTTTCCCACTTCATGTTGTCAACACATAGTTGAGTTACTCAGTTTTTCCTTTACCTTTATTTATTTTTTTTTGCTGCTGTTCGTGTTATTTAAAAGTTTAAATTTTTTAAAATCCCTTGGCAACAGCCACGGATTTCAATACATTCTTTTGAAAAGTAGGGGCTCAAGTTTTCACTGGGGCGTGTACCAATCCAGGTGAAACGTCAATTAAAAATTCATGCCCAACTGCACCCTCGAGGGCTGATGTCAGGTGAAGACCACGTCCTGTCGATTTACAAGAAATATCTTATACTCACTATAAAACACAAAACAGTTGGGCATGATGGTATAAGTCTTCAATATATCAAAGACAGTTTTCCAGTCACAACACCATGGATTCGTCTGATAATTAATACATCAATACCAACCAACACGTTTCCAAACCAACGGAAACACTCCATTATTAGACCGTTGCATAAAAGTGGTGACCTAAATACAACATCAAACTACAGGCCCCACGGTCTTTTACCTGTAATGTCAAAAATATTGGAGAAAGTGGCGACAAATCAACTGTCATTTCACCTGGACGAATCAAATCTACTCCACCAAAATCGATACGCCTATAGAAGAAACAACAGCACTCAAGGCGCTTTGCTCAATATCTCTGAAAATATATACAGTGACATCGATCGAAAGAATGTAACACGCTCTCTGCTACTCGATCTCTCTAAAGCGTTCTATAGCATCGAACATGATAGACTTCTACGTGAAATACTGAACTTGGGTGTAGACACGCAATTGTTTGAAAGTTTCTTGTCAAATCGATCTCATGCAGTCCGCATAGAAAACAAATTGTCCCTATTCATTCAAAACAATTTTGGTGTTCCCCAAGGACCCATTATTGGTCCGCTACTGTTTTCTATGTTCATTAATGATTTCCCTCCAATGCCATCTAACACACGGATCTCAATGTATGTAGATGATGTTCAAATTGCACTGACAAGTTCTGTATCGGAAATACCACAGACGCAAATTAAAGCCGAAACATACTGATTAGCCTGAAATAATGGTACGACCGAAATGGTCTCAAATTAAAAAATGCTAATAAAACACAATGCATTATTTTTGGATCCAAAGATGCTATTAAAAAACTTCAGATCTTACTCATGCAGTTGGAAATGATAGAATCAATGCATAAGAAAAAGTTAAAAATCTAGGTATCTGGTTCGATAGAAACATGTCCTTCAAATCTCACGTTGAGAATACTTGCAACAAAATTTACGGTAGTTTATGTTTTTTTATCGTATAAAAAGTATGCTAGACCAAAAAAACAGATTATTAGCCATTCAATCTCTGATGTTATCGCGCATTGACTACTGCAGCCTAGTATGGGGAGACTTACCTCAATACATTGAAAGAGATTTACAAAAATGCATGAATTTCGCAACCAAGGTGGTGTGAAACGGTAATTTCAAAAAAGTGATCACGTATAGAAAGAGTTCCCTTTTAGGAAGATTTTTTTAATATTGAACCTAGAGCAATGTACCTTGGTATACTGATAGGAAATGCAATTAGGAATCATTTGTCGTCTATGAAAAAATGCGATTTTCTGTCAAAAACCGATATTTTCATAAAAAACAAGATTTTTTTTCAAAATGCATCTCCTCCGACATTTTTTGAGTAAAAGTGATGTTTTTGTTAACATTGGATGCGGAAACATTTGCACATTCCAAAAACTAACATGGCATTACCAAACTTTTAGTTTGAAATGGAAAAAAACATAAAAAATTCCAAGGCATGTCTTCTTTCGTTAAATTACGTACTTTATGACGCCACAACTCTTGACCGAAAATGAATTTCAAAGCGTCATTTTAGCTTTTGAAATGCCCGCGTCTTTCCGCATCTAATGATAACAAATTCATCACTGTAGCTCAAAAACTCTAGGGGGAGATGCATTTTGCAACCCCACATTCCGATCCTCGCAAAAAGGTAAATAAAGAATTTATTATAAGAATTATTGGTTGGGTCAGCTAGGACCCTTGGACCCATTACACCGTAATAAAAAGACATAGGAGATGATATAGCAACGTCACGCCGTGAAAAAAGTGCCAAGGGGAGGTGTAACATGATAAAACACCGCTTCCCCCTCCCCTCCCCCCCATTCTTCAAACCCCCGTAGCGGGCGAACGAACGAACGTACGAACCTCATTTTTTCACAGGATGTACCTGACATCTAACTCTTCCTATAGCAATGGTAATCAATATCTCTGGGAAATTCTACATTCTGGGGAACTCTTCTCTTAACACGTTCACTGTGTTTCCGCAGCGTTATATTAACTAATTACCGTCATGTTAAAAAAAATTAATTTGAAATACAGAACTTGCAATTTTCGTGGTCCTTATGCTTATATATATATTTGTTCATACTTCCTTGAAACGATGTTTTTAAACATCTGCTGAAATAAGCAATTCTAATATTATTTCCTGGCCTCAAGAATTTCAAAGTTTTATGTCTTGTACAAGTAAACTGTCTAAAGTGTTCTCACCCCACAATGAAAATGCATCGTCTATGAAATTGTGTCGTCTCTTTTAATTATAATTACAAGTATCATCAAATGTAGATTAAGCAATATTAGGAGTACGTTGCTCTCAATCGTTTCTTTTCGATTAGCGACATGGGTATTACAATACTCATGTGTGTGTGTATCATCTAAGTAGATTAACTTCAAGATATTTTAAAAACCAATGATGGTACTATCTTTTTGTACCATCTTTATTGGAAATAAACTGTTTTTCTTTTCTTTCTTCTTGTCTTATAGATACTTCATCAGTGTATTAATTCTTCCTCTTTTCGTTTCGTTTTACTGAGATTTTTGCTGAAGATGGGCAGTTAGTCCGAAACTTTCGGTCATATTTGATCATTTTTAATAAAAATGACTTTACGTGTGGCGATTTTCGCCTTGCTTTTATCTTCCAGTTATCTCCCACGATCACCAAGTTCCAATTTATTGTTATGAGTACGACATGATTCGGTGCCCAAAATTAGTATCAGTTCACTCACGATATATCGGAGCCCTCTTCATTGATCATTCCTATCTTACGGCAAATGCAAAATGGCGAAATTAAAATGACAGCAACTGCACGCTCCCCTCATAGATTGTTTGAGCCCAAAGCAGTGATTGAGCGCCACGTGCTGCTCTTTCTTGGACTGCACAGCCGACACCAACGGAGTGTCAACAAACAAACATCAAACATCGGCATCTTTGGGATACTTTATTTTCAATCAAGCCTGATACATATGATCTTAAGCATTGGTTTTTCAAATGTCTTATAACTAACCCTATATATAGGACACCATGACGGTTCCCCCGTAAACCCGGTACCCATTTTCGACACCTGGGTTGAGTGGGGGTATTGCTTGAGCTTTCCCTTATACCCAACGGGGAAAATCTCCGCGCCAGCGCCGGGATACGATCAACTGGCACTGAACGTAGCTACTCAAAAATTGGCAGGTCATGAGCAGGCGCATCACACACCGGGTAGTAGATGTGACTACCCCCAATTCTATAATCTGGATATTGGAAAATTAGTTCTAAAATACTTCTCGTCTTGTTCGACGTCATGTCAATTCTCCTGGTCCTGCCTATATACCTCAACTTAACGACTTCGATCTTGAGTCTTACTTTACAATTTGCCGTCATTGCAGTGAGAAGCCAAATTATACGCATAGCTCGTTCACTTTACATTAGTTAACGGTTCGAATTCAATATTATATGCTGCATAACATTAGTTGATTCCTGTGCGAGCGCTGAGACCGAGAGAGCACCGCGTCTCCTGCGCGTCGGTACGGCATGTCACGCTCACCACGACCTGCTGCGCCTCTTGCCCGACGATGTACATGGAGGCGTCATCGAGAGCGCGGTGACCGACCTTGTATCCCAGCACCGCCGCCGTCTGTAGGGGAAGTGGAGGTGGTGGTACTTTGGTGCAGGAAGTAATATTGAGGGAAGTGATATATTTGTGGCAGTGGTACTTCAGTGGTATTATAAAACTTGGACTTGTGACTTTTTTAAATAAGTGCAAATTGGAAATTGAAAAATACACAATTTTTTATGTACAAACAAACAGTTAACAATGGTACTAAAAGTAAGCCAACTAACTGGATGAACATTTTTAAATCAGACGTTGAAAACTTGAGTTAAGTCATTTCACATGAAAGAATGGGAAAGGTTATCATTTGTGTTCATTGGCAACAAGAAACGGTTATGTCGCGAGAGGTCTCACCAAGCACACTTGCTCGTCGAGCGCTTATCGCCCTCAGGATCAAGAAGTCAGTTAGTAGCGAGTAAAGTTCGTTTGTTTTAGTAACACAAGCTCTTGAGAATAACGTTAAAACGTCGCGTAAATTTGGCACTAAAAATACTTGGGAACTAGGTCCATGTAGCTTTCCACGAGTTAGATGAGAGGAATCTTGGTGAGAAGCTCGATGATGAGGGGATCCTAGATGTGATGGTATGTATTCTCGAGAATCCCTGCTCATCTCTTCTGCTTCGCCACATAGCTGCTTGATTGATCAGAGTCACCCTAATAGTTAGCGCCAAAATTAAAGTTTTACGTCAGTAATGTCAGTTGCGGCTCTAAGCAACATGAGTCACTAACCTTTAGAAAATGGAATAAACGTGATTAATGAATGTTGCTATAATTTTTCAAAATTGCTATTTTAATTTCAACGGTGAATTGACTCAGTGCTTAATTTCTTACTACTAAGTAACATCAAAAATAGTACTCCCATATATCATTAAAACACTAAATTTAAACTCACAAAAATTAATTTAATTAGGGTTAATAAATTTACGTTATCAATTATTTAACTAGTCTTAGGCTACTAGTCCTACTGTTTATGATATCTTCAATTGCGTCCATGCTTTGTTGAAACCATCGCCCTAGCATTATATTCTGCGAGGCACGTATTTTGCAGCAATTTAAAGAATCCCGCTGTGGGATTTCTAAATTCAGTGTCCTAAGTACGTCACTGGATTATTTGTGATCATGCTGTCTTGGTCTAGATTTTATTCAAGAAATTTAAGAAGGGCATTGTTACTAAACTCTTTACTCTTGATGTTGATGCAAGTTTCTCCCGAGACAGAGATCGTAGCACTACTGGAGGGGCGCTACCGGCATGCTGCTCAGCCTCTTCGTTCCTCTGGCCCACTTACGGGGTTAGGCATCCGTTCAATGAATGAACTGATGTTCACGTCTGTTGTCCAGATTCTCCTCTATAGTGTCACGAGTCATTTTTGTAGTGGTACAACTGAGGTGCTGGCGGCACATTAGTGCTTGTAAGATGGTAGTAAAACACTAATGGCGATGCACTGAAGGCTGTTTGTGCGACATTGGTGAGGGTGAACTGATGTCAGTAGTGGTGGCGTACCGGTGGCAGAAATGGTTGTGTAATGGTGGCAGCAGTAGTGATGTACTAGCGGTGCCAGTAATGGTGGTGTACTTGCGGCAGACTCGGTTGGGTTCTGGTGGCAGTAATAGTGATGAGCTGCCATGGTGGTTGCAGTAGCGGTAATATGCTGAGATCAGTTATAGCAGTGTACTGGCGGTAGTGTTAGTTGGGAGTTTATGGCAGTAATGGTCGTGAGGCAGCAGTGGTGATGTCTTGCTGATAATAGTGGAAGGGTATGGGTTGTTGTAGTTTGAACATATTTCAACTTTACGTATGGGGATGGGCTTGTGGCGGTTGGATGGCAAGCGCGAAGAAAAAAGTTTTGATTGTGGAAAAAGAAAAAGGCTGTATAGGTGCAGTGTAGTCAATCAATTACGGCAACAAATGAGACATGGGGAGGTACAAGAGCTACGTAGGTGGGATTTGTTGGAGTAAACTTGAATGCTCATTTCAGTAAAGAAATTATGCATGTATTAGTTGTTATGAACGCTGCTATAACCGTCATAACAAAATGTACAGGCAGCCAGAGTTCTAAATTTAATAAAAATATTGACTCTGAAACTCTGAACCCTCGTTTTTCGAGTTATAATAAGCGAAGAATTTAATGATGATCAAATTATTGGCAACGCTGCAGATCTCTTGCACGTTTGTTAACGATGATGTAGATTGAAGTGTCGGTCAAATTATCATACCACTAGCTCATTTGCGTGAATTTCCCAATAAACAGTAAAAACTGGCCTTTTACCGTAAAAATTTGAAGAAATACTACAAAAGCATTGCAGGATTTACTTTTCCCGGTCCAGTAAATATTTAGAGAGATATCTCACCTCATTCAAGCTCCCGCTTGTATAAGTTGACAACTTTTATCGGTTCGACTGAAGAATCGTGCTACCCATGAAACTATTATACAGCAGTATAGAATCATTATTTTATCAGTCGGAGTTTAATCAGATTTCATGCAATGGAAATTAGCGAGTATTTCAAAACCATAAATGAGCATAAATGAGCCCCTTTGACTTAGTGCAAGCCTGGCGTACCCAATAAAGACAGTAAGTGCCATTGTTGCTAAGTTCACGACGTTCACCGCACCTCTTCAGGCACGACGCTCGGGTGCGCCGCTGACAGCTCGATGACAAGCGCGAGAGCTGCGGCCACGTCCTCCGCTCGCCACTCCGCGTACTAGTGAACAAAAATTCAAGGTGGGGATTACCTTCTTTCCCCTTTATTTGCATAAAACTGCACCTAGGATATAAGTGATAAAGTAGAATTTGGAGACCTTTACTGGTAAACTTTATAAACTGTCCTACTAACGGGTTAAGAATTCGCACAAATTAAGGCCAATGAACGAGTTATAAACTAAATTAATTTGTTTCTAATCAAGTTGTGTCGTTTTCTTCACAGAGCATTTCTAAAAAATACGTGTGGGAAATTTTGCTGACATTTAATGAAAGAAATGAAAGTATGCAGTAGTCTAAATGATTTTTTTGCTCTACTCAGGCCTGCAGCAATGACAGGGCGTGAATATCTCCCAGGGTTTTTTGAGATTTTGATGGCACAATACGCAGCAGCCTTCCCAGCCAGATGTTGGTGGAGCTGATTTTAGGGATCTGGTGTCAAGTCATACTATCATTTTAGAGCATTTTGTAAAAATTTATAGCGCCGAGAATAATTATTGTACAACTGCGATAACGAATTGGAAAGAAGTTAGAGTTTGCTTCAATAAAAAGTGTTGAACAAAAACCAACGACATTCATATTGTTTATATTGTATGTGGTCAATACTAAAACCAACGTTTCGGGCCTTGACTCATAATCAGCTGTAAACCTGCGAGTATATACAGAGAATTTAAAAATACTGACTGGGTAATTGCACACATTATATACAAAATTAGATGTATTTATGCCACGGTAATTGCGAACAGACTGCCATGCCCTATAAAATGGACTCGTTTTAAGGAGAAAATGAATGAAATGCATAATGAGCCGCATTTGATAAGTGAACAGAGCGTTCCGTGAAGTTGCCAACCAAAAGCAAGAGGTGCGCGCTCTGTATATCATTAAGGCTGTTTTATTCTCATAAATACACAAAGAGATCCAAGAATTCCAAGTTTTGTTACATTAAGAAACGATCCTACAATTGCAAAATCAGAATCGGAAATTTTAACACAGCATTGTTTTTCTGCGCGAGATCTTACGGCAGAGTGTGACGAATGACAAAGCCGAGCCCCAGTTTTAGAACTTACTCCGACGTGTTCCTCAAGTGTGACACGTAATATACGAGTTATTGAGAGGGCATACGCACATAGACGCACATTGTGCACAACTGTATTTATAAATTGAATAGTAAAGTTATAGCCATGAATTGTAATAATTGTTACTGTAATAAAAATTTACTCCTAAGAATTTTGAGGGTTACGAAACCGCATTGAGTTGTTCAATTGTATTTGGTTTCTGCGCAATTACAAAGAAGTTTCAATTTGTTGCTAGTTTTGAAATTAGTTTTCATTGGGATGCCTCGCAATTTCTACTTCACATTTTGAATTGCTAGCAATTTATTCTCCAAAAAGATCGCGAATTTTGATTTGTTAATTTTCTTGCTCCTAGTTTGTTTTAGTAAAAATTGCAACACACTTTAAATATGCGACACCTAATGAATGTTAGCAGTTTTTTTAAATGACTTATTCGCTATCGTTTTCCAAACTGTAAACATTCAGTAAATAATGTCCAAGATACGAACTGGTAAATACGTTTGGAGCTCGTTTCTCTATTATAAATGTTGAGAAAAATCCCTCTGGCTCGTAGAAGATATGTATTCGTAGATGATTTGCATCTGTTCGATCTGCTCAACGAACAATCTAGAAACTTTTCCATATCTCTCGTATTCGACAAGTATTGCCATTATCAGAGTTTCGCACTCATCCAACGCGTTGTCCTCAAAATACATGCACACTGAGAAAAAATATAGGGTTATTTTGACACACTTAAGTGTGTCATACGTTTGTCGCAAAACCGGAACACAATTGTGTGTCATGGAGGCGACATGACACACTTTAGTGCGTCACATGACACACTTAGGGCATTCATGACAACTAGGGGAAATCTACGGAACCTAAAACATAGATTTAATTTACTCTTACCAGACGCCTCTAACTTGCCAGTGAATTAAGAAAAATAGTTGTACAGAATCGGCGAATTATTCGAGGCATATGTTGTACCGCCCGATGATTATTAAATTTTAATTTATCACAATATTTTCACAAAACAAAATTCAGTTCTTATAAAGTCAACGTATTCAGCAATTTTACAGAAAGAATTGAATTTTTAATACCGTTGTGTAAAGAAACGTTAATGAATTTATTCAGAGTTGAAAAGATTACTTGAAATCTGTTAATAAATTGAGAGCGTCTTTAAGATCTTCCTCACAACTGTGTCAAATGTATTTTAACATGATGTATGAGTTCGAATAATAGTGACGGTTTCAATGCCTATACGTTTATCGAATGAAGAATGCCCTGATTTCAAGCTAAATTACATTCTAGATAACTAAAAAAAAATTTCACGCAATAAAAATAGGCTTCAGCATGACCACATCTTCCATTCATCCGTTCCAATAAAAACAGCATCAGTTCAGTTCACTCATTTTATTCAACACTGAATAACACATTTTCTGCGTATTTAATTCTCGGAAAATTAATAGTTGAATTCTAAATGAAAACGGTGAAAACCAATTCAGCACTGAATGATATTTACATAGAACTAGAAGTGATTAAAATTATTCAATGTTTGTGAGCACATTTCCGTATAACAAGTAATGTTCTAACAATAAAAATCAATTTTATTTTCTTCTCTCAGTTTCATATTGAACTTGGAAATTGAAGGTCTCACGCTTCGGTACAAGAATTCTCAATTTTTAAAAAATTCAACACCTGCTATTCCGCACAAATAAAATTTTAATTCATCACAATACCTTTGGAAATTTTAAATCTCATTTTAAACACGAATAAATAAAAAATCGTCAATCAATCGCAGATCAAGTACTGAATAGTTTTATATAAAAGAACTCTAAATGAAAAAAAAAAATCTACCTCTGTTTGCACATTTCCAGATTAGATTATTAGTTAGTTTAAGTCTCCCTACCCGCCACAAAGGTGGTCCAAAGAGTGGAAGGAGAAAGCACCATATAGTATGGAGTTTAGGGAGCGCGGAATATATGCAGAAAGGGCATAGAAACAGTAAGTTTAGAAAGAAGTTCATGAAACAAGATCAAATTCGAAGAAGAAAGTAGCAGGTGCTGAAAAATAGGACAGCAGTGAACTGAAAAAAGATGGTCTTTAATAAAACAAAAACATTTTATTTCAACAAAAAGAAGGCCTACCTATCTCTCAGCTCGAGCCCTCACATTTTCCCCCTGGGAGTGCTAATTCCCATACATTCAATAGTTGTATCCCACTGAGGGGATGCACACTTCCAAGTAAATCTATAAATATTCAAACGGACGAAAATAATCAAGTTCTGCTATTAGTTTCATAATTAATTCAAGTTCTCATAAAGTTAAGGATGTTTCACACTATGATGAAAAATATCTTATTTTGAAAATAAAATAAAATTCCAAACACTTATCTCGCACAAATTAAATCCTGATTCATCTTCATCGTACAAGATAATTTCATTTTTGTTCCAGAAAAAAATTAATAATACTTATTTTTACACGTCAAGTTATCAACTTTTACACAAGTAATGAAATGAAAGTGAAGAATAAAATATTCAAAGGATTGTTTGAACGTTCTCAAATAAATCCAGGAACTTTTGAACAAACGGAAAACTATTTTATTCCTTACTTTCGCTTCCATAAATAACAGGAGCTCTCGTAAAGTTTGAGAGAGTCTTACACAACAGTAGAAAAAATTTTTTCTGAAGCTATAACTGCCAAAAGAATTCTACCATTATTCTTACACATAAGAATTCTTATTAATAAATATGGCAATACAGTTTGATTATCCACGACAAAATACAACATTACATATTGCTAATCGCAGTTCAAGGCAGTGGACGCTATAAAATCAAATAATTTTATTGATCATTTCTTTGTTTACAATTGCACGCTCATTTATACACAAATCGGAGAATGTTGGAACAGACCAAACAGTATCTTATTTACTTAAAGTTCACAAAAAGTCAAGGTCTCATACAACACTAGTAAAGATTCTCTCTATTCTGAAACAGTAGAATGATTTCCTGAAACTTAGTATCTAAAAAATTATATTTTCATTAACTACTAGACCATTAGAATGTGAGTTTATTTTTCACTCAGGGAAAATTTCAACACTATTTATTTGCACTCACCGTTCAAGTTATTGGCTAGCATTAAAGTAGTGAACTGAAAGTTTTGTACGCTTGTGACTCGGATCACAGCTCAAGTTAATTGCTACTGTTATATATAAAAATTAAAATTGAAAAAATAGTACTTATATGCACATTTCTTTGTAAAGTCGTAAATGTTCAAACAAACGAAAATTATTTTATTTTACATTTCTAGTCACATATTTTCTTTGAGTGCTCACAAAGTGAATTATTCTTGAAAATATTCAGGGTGGGCCAGTAATGACAGCTCACGAGAACAGAGTTTATAAAAGTAAGTTAATCTTGGCTGGTTCCCGGGCCGTCACCCAAGCCGGTCGGAGGGTTCCGCTCTCAATAGGTAGAGAACGGAGGGCGACCCCCTTCCCAGCACCCCGAAGTTTCCCAAGAAACGGCAACCTGTTAGAAGAGTCACGCATTATAGCCTGAGACTAACGGAGCATGACCCACGCAATACAGAGATATTAAGTTACATTTCAGAGAAAGGGTGATATTCCTATAATATTTTAGGTTTACACACTCCGCACTTTACGATAATCACGTTATACTGAAGAGATCTCATCTAAAACGAATAGTCAAATTTGACAGAAGAACGTAACAAGATCACTTCGATGAAATACAAGTTGCCGTATGAACTTTTTATGGGTTCTCACCTAATTTGTAGGACAAGTACAATTGCTCGTAAGGCCTCCCAACGAATGGTCAAAGCTAGTAGCGCCCACTACCTCTCCAACCAACCTCCGTCGAGAGTCGCCCCACGAGGAGTCCCGAAGTGGTTCCCGCGTGCCGAGAAGACCCCTCTCCCAGCGCACACCGAATGGATTTAGCTCATCGCGCTGGCTGACTGGCTCCACGAAGATCTACGTTGGGTGAACGTATAACGTAGGAGCGGCAGGTGTAACCGTTCCACCACAGCAGCAGATGTAGCCGTGACCTCAACAGTAGCCGTAGCAGAAGATGTAGCCGTGACCTCAACAGTAGCCGTAGCAGAAGATGTAGCCGTGACCTCAACAGTAGCCGTAGCAGAAGATGTAGCCGTGACCTCAACAGTAGCCGTAGCAGAAGATGTAGCCGTGACCTCAACAATGGACGCAGCAGAAGATGTAGCCGTGATCTCAACAGTAGTCGTAGAGACACCACCAACACTGTACCTTATCACAGTACACAACACGGCACATACTTGTAACCGCTACCACACGGTAAATTGGACAGCCAGAGACGCGGCCTTTACACTGTGCTCGCTACCTCTTCTCCAGCACTGTGCTGAACTGCTGCGCAGTTGTACTCGCAGAAGTAGCTTTGCTGCGCGGTGAACATAAAAAGTTCAACGCAGACGAGCATATCATTAGCCACTTGAAAAGCAAGTTGAAGTGGCATTGAGTCTACTGCAATGCCAACGTCTGGAATGAATACGAGCAATTGTAATTTATACGAGGGGAGTATTCTCCGTTCTCTACAATTATGTCTATACAATATAGTATAAAAATAATTTTTTTTGATGCAGCCCCCAAAAAATGCGCTAACATTTCTCAGCAGTGAGACTTAAAATTATTTATCATTTGGATATACATTATAATACAAAACAAGAAACGTTCAAACAAATGAAAATAATTTTAATAATCATTTTTAGTATTATAATGAGCTCAAATTCTAGCAAAGTTAACAATATCTCAAGTAAAAAGTTTTGCTTCGATATAATGAAAACATTGAAACTTGTATTAGAACTTGGCATCTCAAATTGTTTTTGAATATAAAATATATTGTAGTGCCCTACTTTAGTTACCCCTCAAACCTCGATTCTAGTCCTTCTATGTTCAGTAACCTAAATATGTGTCAATGTAAATTTATTCAAAAAAAAGTTCCCACTCCTCCACTGCGTATCACCGATACCGACCGCCTGGAGGAATATAAGAGTAAGGCCGCTCCTTCTCTCGCCTCAAACGGAACTCAATGGCTGAAGCAGCAACAACATCATGGCCTTACAATATAATGAAAGTAACCATGTTCCTTGGCTTCACTTAGTCAAATAACCACTCGTAATGTGTCTACTGCCACTGATAGCGTTACCGAGGTCGTTTGGTGAAGATCCTCTAACTTGCAACAATATCCAATTTACGAGGTTCTTATGAAGAAGTTTAAGTCTCCTTAGAAAGCTTTGTTATGCTAATAAATTGTTGTGAAATCCACAAAACCTCAGCACTAAAAAATAACAGGATTTAACCATAAAAAAGTTCATGTGCAAAACAACTCTATCTAAATGGTTTTGAAACATGTGATATTCTTGGTAAGAAACTAATAAAAATTGCATTCCTGATTCAATCGATGGCATTTAAATTAGTCATATTACGTTGCCATACCTATCCTAAGGCCGCATCAAATTCTTGGCTAGTATTAGACAAATTATAGGTTTGTTCAACACGTTTTCTGTTACGGAAATTCAGTATTCAATTCAAATTTAAAATCAATTGCAGCAACAAACATTGAAAATAGCAAACATTAACTCGATCTTGCCTTCACTTAGATCTTATTAACTATTAATAAAAATTGAGTAAGTGACCGCAGGTCGGTCAGCAGCATTATGAAAATTCATTCAGTGACCACTGCTAAGTTATTTACGGGAAACATGTTGAACGAGAACGCGGTTCAATGCATTTTACATTTATATGTGTTGTCACGCACACTGTAAAAAAGGTGTTAAAACAACGGAAAATTGTCTGGCAGCTTTTTCGCCAGAGAGTTTTTTCCCTCTGTTAGTCCGCCAGATGCATCAATTGCTTCCGTCGAATTTACAGACATCTGTTGAGTTAACGGACTACGATAGACGCACCGTTAGTCCAACGGAACTATTGTTTTATCTCTGTTCAATTTACAGAAATATTGTGAACGTTCTGTATTTCGCACAGGGAACGTCTATGTAGTATGTTGATTAGAATTCCATTCTTGTACATTGTATGTGTACTGTTTAAGGTTAAATTAAGTAGAGTGTTCTGTGTTGTGAAAGTCTGCTGTGTACATAGAATTAAGAACTATAGTGAAGATTGGAGAATAGACCTCGCGGGGAGTGGTCTGCGGACACTTGGTCTCTGTCACTGGTGCGGATGGGCTGATGCTCGGGGTAAGTGTGGCCGTGTTAGGTGGAATAATAAGTCTTATTGGAGATTGTAATAGGAGATTTATTGTAACCGTGTAAATTTCATACGCATTAATTCGTACCCTGTATCGCCTGTCTCAGGATTTGCTACGCCCACCTCCCGACCGCTCCTATCAGCTCTCGCTCTGGCTCTTGCTCTAGCTATAGTATAGTTTCGCTTTTTCCCGTTTGCTCGTGCTTTGGTTATATGTTAGAGGATGCTAGGTGGCGCTTGAATCCTTGCTACTCAAATCATTTGAGTAGTTTATTGTAACTTGTTGAAGCCCAGTTGGGTGGAATAATAAATTTGTTCGTTTTGGTGTTCTGCGATTGCTACCCCCGGTTCCAACCAAACGCTACTGGCTTTGCGTAGCACATTACAGTCTATATGTCCGTTGTTAGAACGGGTGAGGCCGGCATTGTGCTGGACGAAATATAGGTTCCCGTCTCTTCTCTGGAAACTATAAGAGCTTCTGTTGAATTTAGAGAAACATAAAGAAGCCTTTGTGTAAGTGACAGTTTCAAGAGATTCTGTTACTACAACAGAGGAACCGGAAATTGGACGGTCCTCTGTTGCATCTGCCCCGTGCAGATACATTACAGTGCCCAGTATATATTACATGCGATGTACTTTTGTCACATAGAAGTATAGCTGCAAGGCTATGTGTACGGACCGCAGTGAACTGTGCAATGAAAGAACTAGTAACTTCCTATTAACGCGGAAGACTTCCCGCGTTAATAGGAAGTTTCGACAAGTTCTTGTATTGAATCGTTCACTGCGGTCCGTAAATATAGCCTTGTAGTGACAAAAGAACATAGCATGTAATATTTACTGGGCACCATAATGTATCTGCACGTGGCAGATGTATCAGAGTACCGTTCAATTTCCGGTTCCTCTGTCGTATAGTAGCAGAATCTCTTGAAACTGTCACTTACCCAGAAGCTTCTTTATGTTTCTGTTGATTCAACAGAAGCTCAAGTTTTCATTTTTATAAACCTCATAACCGCTGACGATTCAGACTGCTTGATAAAAATTTTTCGTACACTTCGTATATTTAATAAGATTGACATTGATACTTCTTGGGTTTGTCAAAAACGAATTACTTGCGTGAAAGTGAACTGAAAAACAATTTGGTATACAAAGGGTTTTCACACACCGTATGACACACCTGGGAACGAATGATGAAAGACATGTATAACAAGATAAGGCATCCTGAAAGAAACCGGAAAGCATCGAGAGCTGAAAACTGTTTTCTGCGAAAAAGCCCTACCCATAGCGCAGCTCACTTCTATCCTCGCAGGAGCATTGTGAATAAAATATGCTTCACCGTTGGGTACCTCTATCAAGTATGAAATTATTTTTCAACTGAAATAACAAAAAACTATATAACCAAAGAACTTATAATATACAAGCAATATTAATGAACCATACTGAAAAATCTATCGATGTTTCCAGTAAAAGACTATACCTCGTCTGTTGCTAAGAACGAAAAACTACACCAAGTTAAAATTAATATAGTACATGAAAATGAGTATCCAGAGTAGTATTATTCGAAAGCTATAGAGATACTCTGCAAACAGGAAAAATATTAACTGCCGCTTTCAATGGTGATGCAATCTGCTTCATCAAAATACTAGCCAAACATTTCAGAGTTCAGAGAAAAATATAAGTATAACTGAAATCATTGCCTTGGTACGTAATACTTACGAAATTTATGCAGCAGTTCTTAGAGACAATAAAAAAGCAAAACCAACACAAAAGTACGAAATTACAGAAAAATCAACTCATTGCTATACATGAATAACGTTATACATATATTACGCGGAGTGTACAAACTTTCTAATACATATCATTGGTTCACTCTATGATGAACCTGTACTGAACAATAAAATAAGTTCAACAAAGCGATGAACTCATTAATGAAATGAAAGTATATGGTTCAGAATAAACCTATTCTGACGTCAGTACTATTGAATCTCGAAGATTAGATTATTAGTTAGTTAAAGCCTCCCTATACGCAACTAAGGCTATCCAAAGAGGGGAAGGAAGACGGTACCATTTAGTATGGAGTTAAGGGAACGCGGAATCTATGCAGAAAAGGCATAGAAACAGTGAGGTAAAACATAAGTTCATGAAACAAGATCAAAGATTGTAGATTATAAGTTAGTTTAAGGGGACAGTTCGGGGTAAAAAAAAAGTCTGTAAGTTCTCGGTGGATTTTTCTGAGATATCTACCGTCGATGTAAATTGTTATTAATAACTTTTTTGATTTGTGCGAATTTTTCGAAACCATACGTGAATAAGATTTTTTTTAAAAAACATGAAAAAACATGTGTTGCGGAAAATCCTACTCCTCCTACAATTTTCAACTCACAGAACTCGGAAAATATTCTCTAGATAGTAAATTGTCTCGTCTAGAGATCCGGTGCAAAAGTTTTTCGATTATTTGATTTTTTTAATTATGAGAACTTTTTTCCCCAAAAATGACCTTTTTCCACTTTTTTGAATACTTTGCTTTAAATTTTCAAGGTGAATTGAAATTTAGAAAAACTTTTGCACCGGATCTATTTACCTTTTCAACCGCTATTGATTGGTATGCTCGCCATCTCTGTACCTTCAAAACTGTGGGAGGAGTAGGTTTTCAAAAATCAAGAAGGTGAGTATTCAGAAAAGCCATTTTTCCCAAAAAAAATTTTTTTCGTTCTGTACTAATTTTTTAACTGAGTCTTATCAGTGATTCTGTACCTTCTTATGTACCTTCAAAACAGTGGGTAAGGATCCATATCAAAAGTCAATAAATATAAGTTTCAGAACAGGGTTAATTTTTTAACAATTTTTTTTTTCAATGCTGACTAATTTTTTTTTTGAAAAACCTGTATTGCTTTGTAGCTCTTTCTAAGCCCTTTCGATTGATATAATTGCCATTCCAGTAGCTTCAAAACTCCGGGAGGCGTTTATGTTTACATAGCCAGCTAATTAGCTGATGACTCAGCAGCCGGACTAAAAACAAACACTCAATTACACCATCATAATTTATCACTGAGTGATAGTATGTTTCGTTAGAGTACAAAAGAATTTCAAGTTAGGCCATGAATGAACTCTCTTGCTATTCCAGTGGAGAAACACTCAATACTGGCTCGTAAAGGGGGGGAAGAGGGAGGTCACCCATCCATTGGTGCACCCCAAGGTCACACTAGTGCGCGTCTTTTACCCCGTCCAGAAGACTAACCAATTGACGTACTTGAAAGCCAATTATATCGTTGGATGCGCAAGAAAAATCTCTATAAGAGGAGTTTGTAAACTGAAAAATGACTATAATCTGAAAACAGACCCGAACCGTGCCCTTAAGCCTCCCTAACCGCTTCAAAAAAGAGCGTATCAAAGAGAAGAAGGAGGAAGGCACCATTTAGTATGGAGATATGAGAATAAGGAATCTATGCAGAAGGGGCATAGAAACAGTAAGATGAGAAAGAAGTTCATACAATAAGATAAAAGTTGAAGAAGAAAGTAGGTGCTGAAAAACAGGACAGCAGTTAACCGAAAAAAGGTGGTCCTTCACATAACAAAAAACATTCTATTTCAACAAAAAGAAGGCCTACCTAACTCTCAGCTCGGGCCCTTATTTTTTTCCCCTGGGAGTACTAATTCCTTTTGATACAATAGTTTTTTCCCCTGAGGGCAAACAAGATCAAAGTTGAAGAAGAAAG
Organism: Morinoia aosen; assembly: GCA_030386875.1. NCBI lineage: Eukaryota > Metazoa > Arthropoda > Malacostraca > Amphipoda > Talitridae > Morinoia > Morinoia aosen. The sequence continues at coordinate 29,054,715 of CM059557.1, read as the reverse complement.
TAGTAGGTGCTGAAAAACAGGACAGCAGTGAAACGAAAAAAGATGGATCTTGACACAGCAAAAACATTTTATTTCAACAAAAGGAAGGCCTGCCTAACTCTCAGCCTGGGCCCTCACATTGTCTCCCTGGGAGTGCTGATTCCCTTAGATACAATAGTTGTATCCCCCCGAGGGGATTGAATCTCGAATAACGCCGTGTCTTATGCAAGCTAGTTAACAATAAGCCCTCCCAAATGTTCCCAATGGATGAAGAAAGTATACTTCAGATACTATATGCTCAAGATATAATCTAAAATAACTCCAGCATTGATGCTTCTAGGATTGAGAATATAAAGCAAAGCGAAAATCGCTACAGATAAAGTCATTTTAATTAAGAATGATCAGATAAAATTGAACGTATCGGATTAACAGTCTATCTTCAGCACAATCTCTGTAAAACGAAACCAAAAGAAGAAGAATTAACTCAACAACGAAGTATTTACAGTTTAAACTTTGAAAAACACGAACAACAGTAAAAAAATAAAAGTTAAACGAAAAACAGGAACTGAACTATGTGTTGGCAACATGAAGCGGGAAAGCACATTGGGTGTTATCCAGAGTAGGTTTCATTTTGTAAATAGGCAAAGATTCGAGAATGTGCAGATCTGTTCTGAAAGAGGTACCGGCCAAGATTGTAAAGTCGCTTTGGGAGACCGGAACAGTGCACTCTTCTGCATGAGATCTAACAGAGCACAGTGGGGGGGACCCAAGGGGAAGACCAGTTCTGCAACTTCGCCCAGCGTGCTCAGAAGCTCTAATCAGGGTGCGGCAGATAGAACCAACGAACCGCGATTCACAACGTGAACAACTGTATTGGTACACCAGAGCCTAGCAGTGAGGGTGGCAGTTTGTCTTTGAAAGGGAATAGATAATCAATTGTAAAATTATTCACTAGAACCATTTGAGTTTCGAGTTACGGGAAAAACATACTAATAAGGGACTTCACATCCTTAGCTTCAATGACTGATAGCCAAAATACGGCAACTTCACAAAGGAAGCCTGTTGAGCACAAGACTGAACTGATTGAAAGTTATAAATCTTTGACAAATTTCATGATAACTCTCAATCTGTTCAATCTTGTGCTCAACAAGCTTTCTTTGTGAAGTTGCCGTATTTTGGCCATCAGTCATTGGAACTAAGCGAGGATGTTAATTCTCTTGTTAATACGTTTTATTGTAACTCAAGATTCAAATGATTCTAACGAATAATTTTACAATTGATTCTCTATTCTGTTTCAAAGACAAACTGCCACCCTCACTGTGCTCGTCTTTGGTGTACCAATACAGTTGTTCACGTTGTGAATCGCGGTACGTTGGTTCTACCTGCCATACTCTAATGACTCGAGGTTCCGAGCATGCTGGGCGAAGTTGCAGAACTGGTCTTCTTCTTGGATCCCCTCACTGTCCTCTGTTAGATCTCATTCAGAAGAGTGCAATGTTCCGGTCTCCTTGAACGACTTTAAAATCTTGGCCGGTACCTCTTACAAAACAGATCTGCGCATTCTCGATTCTTTGCCTTTTTACAAAACGAGACCTACTCTGAATGACACTCATAGTGCGTTTCCACTTCATGTTGCAACACATAATGCAGTTACTCAGTTTTTCCTTTACTTTTTATTTTTTTACCGTTGTTCGTGTTATTTTATTTCAGGTTTAAACTTTATATAAATACTTCATTAGTCAATAAATTCTTCCTCTTTTGGCTTCGTTTTACAGAGATTTTGCTGAATATGGACTGTTAATCCGAAACGTTGTTTTATTTGATCATTTTTAATAAAAATGACTTTACGTGTGGCGACTGTCGCATTGCTTTTTACGCTCAAGATAGTCACAATTACCTTATAACAGATTGCAATGTTATATCAATTACATACCATTTGGCGTAATAACTGACAGAAAAGTGGCGAGCGTTTCGTTTAAGCTAAGGCGTAGTCCATTCGGTCTTATTTGGCAAAAATAATTTAACGCCTAGACAATTAGAAAGCATGGAGACCTGATTCACAGAATGTTTACGTACAACTCAAGACTCACACATACCGCAGATCTATGCAAGCCTATCTGACGCATTTAAAATAGAATTGAGAAACTATTTGAAAATCGCACCCCGATTTGAAAAAATCGTCATTCAAACAATTTAGCAGCTAACACGAGTCCAACAACACTTACTTAACCTTTCGTCAAAAAGTTGAACCATCTTTTAATATCTGAAGAACCTTAGCTTGAAAACCAGAATGGAAGTGAAATTCCCTCAAGCATGCAAAACAAAACTCAAACGCAGAAACACACAAAAAAAACACAAAATTTCATGGGTACACTGTAAAAAATTTCACCGTGATTTCACGGTAAAATGTCTGGCAACTCCGCTGCCAACAAAAAACCGTGAAAAAAACGGTAAAACCTGAGAGTTAAAAACGGTAAAAAACCGTGATTTCTAAGGTGTTTCCGTGCCATAAACGGTAATACCCGGAAATTAAAAACGGTAACAAACTGTAATTTATACGGTATTGGCGTGAAATAGCAGTAAAACTTGGGTATTGAAAACGGTATGTACCAGTATTTTCTTCTGGTTTGCTCTGAAAAAACGGTGGTAAAACTTATATATTTTATTATTTTTAGCCGCATTACTGTGTAAAATGCAAGTGATTGTGAGACAAAAAAGATAGCAATTATTGACATTGGTATGAAATCAACCATTTGGAAATGCGTTATTCTGACCTTAGTTACCTAAACACCCAAAAATCTCATAGCGATAGGTCAATGACTTCAACAATGTTCCAATTTCGGATAGTTTATTCACTTTTAAAAGAAAATCACATAGACATCCTCTGCTTAAGAAAAGGTACGGACGACTGGTGATTATTTCAATTCGGTTCAATAATTAATATTATACAAGTCAAATCAAAACAAAAAGAAGAATCAACGTTATAGGAACATTTATTGATGCAAACGTTTCGGAATATAATTATCGCATCAATAAGTACTCCCTATAACGTTGTTCTTTGAATTATGAAGATATTCCCGTAAGTAGTACCGAAGTCAAATAAAATATGAAAGAGCAAGACAAGCTACTTTGATCATTTAAGGTATATATTCGAATAAAACCTAATTTCAAACGTTTCGGCCACAGGCCATCCATCATCAGTGATTAGAATTCTGAAAAGTACAAAGTAAAAAGTAAGAATAGACTAAATGACAAATCAAATCTAAGAATGACAAATCTAAAAACAAGCTATAAAATTGCATTAATTGCGATTATCTATTTACAATGGTTAAAGGAAAAGAACTCAGTGTTATTTAAACCTGGCTTAAGTTTAAAAATGTACAAGGACTCTAAAATGCGCATATCTGTATAAAACTGGGGTTTTGCTAAGATTGAAAATTGATTAATGGAAATTGCATTATCGCACTCGTCCGGATGCTCTCGAACGGCGGAAAATGGGGATTTTGACAAAATTGAGCCTGTTCTAAAACTCCTGCCAGAATGCTCGCTTACTCGAGTGCGAAGAGTATGGGATGTACATCCAATGTACTCTGATGCACAGCGTGCACAACTAAACTTATTAACAAGAGTAGCTTGCAAATCGGCAGGAAGGTTATCTTTATTATTAAAAAACGACGATATTCTATAGTTGTTTACCAGTATTATTTTAAAATTCACACCAGAAAAATATCTCGAAAAAACACCAGCCAAATTTGAGTGCACTGTTTATAGAAAAAAGAGTTTTTCAGGACTAGGCTTAAGTTTTTACAGCTTTTGTCCGTGGTCTTTTAAAACAATAGTGTCAGAACGTTGATATCCCGCGTTTTCAAAATATGTACTAATTTCGCTTTCTTACATCAAGAATTTAATTTTTTTGAGATCTTTTTCCAAAAACAATGGTTACTCCGTAAGTTCACAGTCCGCCCTAACAACAGAGTGAACGTTCACACGCATGCGAAGTACCATTTCATTGGAAAAATGAATCCTAAGTTAAAGAACACACTTCAATGTAGATTTTTCAGATTTTAAAATCCATTTCGTCAATAAGAAATCCTGCCAACTTTAATAACACATTGGGGAATGCTATCCTATTATTCCTATTTTCATTTAGCTTCTGATACATAAGTTTATTATATAACCAGCTAACACTTTGACTGCGGCAACTAAATCTTAAGTTCAACACCAAACTCAAATATAAAGTTTATTGTAGTAAGCTATTTGGAAAATACCAAACATAATCTGGATCATGCCTTCATTTAACCTTGATTAAATATTGAAGAGAATAGATTTTGCGACTATTGGTCGGTCAGCAGCATTATGAAAATTACCTCCGTATACCACCGGTGGTGCACATCGCAGTCAAAGTGTTAACCATCCACATATTTTTTCACACCATTTTTTATTCTACATAAAATACAAAGCATATAATACGTATAAACACAGTTTATGAAGTACGTACGTTCAAAATTTTTTCGCATAGATTATGGGTCAACATCATATAGGGATCAAGTGATAGGTCTAAAAGTTTGGGGTTACCAGAACAAAAATTTAATAATTGAGACACGAACAAAAGAAATTTCCTATGACTATAATAATTTCATTTAGTCTTCTACCACGCAAAACATTCACGAATGGCGTTTCGTAATGACAATCAAGAATATCAAGTTAGGGTGAATATCGCAAGATTTGCTTAACAAAAATTCTCTCATCTCCTAAGCGAACAGTGCAAGCAATGCAACCATCAAGATTATTATAGATTATTAGTTAGTTTGAGCCTCCCTACTCAACAAATGAGATTCAAAGAGAGGAAGGAAGAAGGCCCCATTTAGTATGGAGTTAAGGAAACGTGAAAGCTATGCAGAAAGAGCACAGAAACAGTAAGATGAGAAAGAAGTTCATGCAACAAGATCAAAGTTGAAGAAAAAAGTAGTAGGTGCAGAAAAAACATGACAGCAGTGAACCGAAAAAAGATGGGCCGTAACAAAACAAAACCTATGTTATTTTAACTAAAGGAAAGCATACCTAACCTTTAGCTCAGGCCCTCACATTGTCCCCCTGGGAGCGCTAATTCCCATAGATACAATAGTTGGATCCCCCTGAGGAGATGCAACCATCTAATCCACTATAAATCAGAAGCGATTAGTGGAAATAAGATATGTGGAACTGCAAAGAAAGGAAAGCAGTGAATGACCTAGTGACGAAACGAGTGTTATAAGTGGAGAAATACAAGAGTTTTCATCAATGATTGCAGATCAATATATACATATTCATGCAACAGTTGTCAATAAAGCGAGAAGCTAACTGTATATGTTAGTAAAAAAATAAGAATACGAGATGCTACCAGTAAATGTTGGTAAATTAAAAGAATATTTGAAGAAGATATTACGAGGTTTTTGGATAGAACTTAACTGTACGTTATCAAGTGAGTCAATTGGAAGCGTAATAAGATATTTATTCAATCTTTTAAAGGCTCAAAATGTTCATATTTCCGTCCATTGAAGAACGAGAGCACCTACGGGTTCATTGATTAACCATAAAGCTTTGCTATGGTATGATGTCTTCATTTGATCTCAAATGTTAACTCCCGTCAACAAGAGTTCCTCAAATTATATTATGGAACGATTGTGGATACTCGGCCACAAACTTCCTAGCTATTATGTCCAGGGCTTTCTTGCCAGACTTATGAGTTACCATCATAGCGGCCTCTGCGATGACGCGTAGCCTCTCGCACCTCGGCCTTGGCGTAGGTCGAGCTTTATTTTCAACTACATCGATGATATCACGACTGAACATCTTCTCCAATGGAACCTCAAATTCGTGCGCCTGGGATTATTGAGGCCAGGTGAGGACGTTATCACGGCCTGAATCCAACACTCAACCATCTCAGTACTTGTAGATGGTTGATGCATTGTTGGGATCCGATGTATTTGCAGCAGCTTTTTCACCTGCAAAACGTTAAATATTTAGTAATATGAATTAACATTGTCTTGACTAAGTTCGGTCCCTAAAATTGAATTAAAATACAGCTGCAATATAAGTAAAAAATTTCAAATTGAATACTGTAACTGCCCCTTAACATTCATGCTTCTCACAGCTGCATCAGACACTCATTCACTAGCTCTTCAAATAGGGAAATGTTCTGTTAGCTACAATGAACAAGGGAAATATAACGACTTTTCGGGGGTTCATTGCCAAATTTTCAACTTTAATTTATATACATTTCAATATTTTTAAAAGTACTTGACTTTCCTAAAATTGGTTATAAATATTTTGAGTAGAATTTATTTAACCAATAGATTTGTGAATTAGTGGATTCATAGTAAAGGTAGCACTTCAAGTAGCACTCATAAACTGTCAAAAAAAATTTATAATTCATTTCAAAATGCCACTGGGAGTTTCTAGGCATAACATGCACACACTTACATAATTTAAGAGATATAAAGAGGAGATTCATTCATTTAATGAACAACAAATCTTATTTAAAATTAAATTGCAAGTAAGAAACTCAATTATCAAGAATCAAAGATTAGAATTCAAGTCAAATCTGACTCTCCCTAACCACACAACAAGGGTGTTCCCAAGAGAGGAAGGCATCATTTAGGGATATGAAAATCGATTGACAAGGTATGCCCCTCCACCAAGTGCATATATATGAATTTGAAAGTAATTCATGAAACCAGCTCGGAGTTAAAGAAGAAATTGATAGGAGCAGAAAAGGCAACAGTGAACCAAAAGGAGGCAGTGTGTAACTAGCCAAAGAACTTATTCCATTTGAACTAAAGGAAGGCCAACCAAACCTTAAGCTATAGAGGCTTCAAATCTTCTTTCCTGGCAGCACTGACATCAAAATACACAGTAGTTGTATCTTGAAGAGAAACATTAAATACCTCATACTATGATTTTTTTTTAATGTAAGAAAATTGAACATAATTATATGAACTAGAATACTTGCACATTCATGTAAGCATTTTTGCTGCATCAGTGAACATTCTACTTGTTTAACTCAAACATCATGAATATATGTTCCAACAAAATAAAAATATTTCAGAGCATGTGTGAATGTAAAAATTTCTGGTTAAATGAATTTGATGTAGGCCAGTCTTTTTTCCTTGGCCTCTACCATTTTTCTTGCGTCATGCTAGATAAATACCTGAACAAAGTAGCATAGCAGAGTAAGCAAAGTAGTAGCATATTTTTCATTCACATTTAGCCCACAAGTCAAGAAGAAAATGAATTCACAATTGAAATATTAAGGTTTTGTCTGGTGACTGACTTTTATCCATCCTAACTTCCAAAAAATAGTTAAATTGAACTCACAAAAACCAAAGACACAATGGCTAAGATATTTTTATATATTCTACTTTCAAATTCATTCATGCTTTGCTCATTTTCACATTGGTTCTTAGAGAAGCAATGTGTAAAGTTTACCAGATAGCAAAACTTGTAAAAATAATCAAGATGGTAAATGCTTTGATTTTTTCACTATTTGCCACATAAAAAAACAATACTAAGCACTCAGTAATTAGCTAGACTACACACATGCAACTTTAATTTTAATGAATTTGGTTATTGAAGGATTGAAGATGGAAAATAGTCTCACTTTAAATTGGATATTTTTATTGGTATAAATTTAAAGAAGCAGTAGGAAACCATAAACATTCCTAGAGTTCTTTTTGTAACCTCAGCATTTTTTTGGAAGAATTTCTAATGACAGGCAATTTATTATCCGACATTAAACCCAAAAATAATCATTGAAACAAAGTTGTGCCCCTTACACACCTAAATTTACTCACCTGAAGCACACCTCCAAAAATTCCCTAGCATGCAAATTTGAATCAACTGAAGGTCATTCACTTCTACAAGATTTAGGTCATTCCAAATTATTGATGAGTTTTTTATAACTCAATCATTATATTTCTGAACCTGCCCATGGAAGTGAAAATTTGATGGACATGAAGGCTGAAATAAAGAATTGACAGATGCTTTCACACAATAAAGAAATGAAGAAACTTTCTGAATTCTCACCAGATGTAGGTATAAAAAGAATCTCGTCAAATATCTAGACATCTTTCATGTCATTCTGCTTTGGTCAACACTAATATATACTTTCTTGCATTGAGATCCTCTGATGGTCACTTCATCATAAATCCATATTTTTCACTATAGAACTTGAAGGCAGCAGGTGTGGCTTGGAACTCAATAAAAGTTTCATTCCCAAAAAATTGTTCACATGACCCAATGTTGATAGGGCAGAAAAATACTACCCAGCTCCTTTTATCTTGAAATTATGGCTATAGTGAACACATCTTTTCAAGTATGAGTGGCAAATGCTTTAGATAATGCCTTAGTTAATGGTGCTTGGGATTTATACCATTCAAAGGAAATGTCTTTTGTAATTCAAGATAGGTTTGAATTAACACATTCAAGCAGCATCACATAGTTTTCTTTGGAGCACATATTAACTCAACAATATCCTAAAACAGTATAAAGCAGCACCAAGTGGAGTCTTATGAGTACATAACTTTGTTGCATATTATGAGTGCCATTAATCTTAGTAAGCACCTGTTTTCAACAGCATGCCTTCCTAACTTCTTTCCAGATGCGCTTACTTCACTGTGTTTACACGTATTTGACTCAAAGTATTGAAAAATTACCATCAATTTATTCAGTTCCTCATAAGACCATTTCTTTAGTCAGACCAAATCATAAATGAAAAGAGCAGGCCTAGTTCACAATACCCTCAAATAGGTCATGACCCAGACATGGAGGTAACCCAGGCTGACTAACATGATATGACAAAAATTAAATACAGAATTTAATTGAACATCTCTGGCATACTTCATTCCTTTTGAAGGTAAATCTGAAGGATATATCAGTTATCGATTTTGTTTATTTCTATGCCTAAGCGTAGTTAATTAGATCAAAATAAACAAGTTTTCTTCTATACACTTTCCATCTCAAATGATTATTTAAATAGTTATAGCTGTAAATGACTTACCGCAACTCCAGTGTTTAAAGCGGCAAGTAATTCAAGGAGCACGTCGGACAGCAACACTGCAATGCGCACTCTCTTCCAGCACGATCGTCATTAAAGACGAAACCAAACCTATCGCAATACCTCGTTAAATACTCATTTGACGAAAAAAGTGTATAGATGAAAAGTTGTTTATTTTGATGTTATTACCATTTTTCAAGCAACAAAAATTCGAAAATCAATGAGTAACTGTTTATTCGAGCGCATTCGTCATTAAAGACGAAACTGAAATTACCGCTATAAATCGTAAAATACTCATTTGAGACGGAAAGTGAATAGAAGAAAACTTGTTTGATTCAATTAATTAGGTTCAGGCACCAAAAAGTGGAAAATCGATAACTGACATATCCTTCAGATTTACCCTTTTGAAAGCCCAACAAGATCTAATGTGTAACTTTCAACCGTTTTACATGGTCCAATAGTCAATTGATTCTGCTTAAAATCTTGTTCTGAGTCAAGCAATACCTACAAAATGTTTGCCTGAATCCTCCAACACATAATGAGGGCCGAAGTTGTGTCTAGTGATACAATGAATATTGCCTCTGATCCTGTTTGTGCCAAATTTAGATACATTTTTCTTGGAATCCTGAGGTCTTTTACCCAATATTCAAAAAAAGCTGCCCATCCTAAATAGTTGAAATCTTTTCCTGTTTATTGCAAAACCAGAATGGTATGATCAGCATTAGACCTTAGGGGGTAAACTTGAGCAAGGTATATTGCAATCCTCAAAAGCCTCTTGGCAGAGAATGAGTTCAAAAAAATTATTATCATGCCTAAATGAAGAATTTGACCTCTGGTTTGTCATTTGACTAAGCCAAGTTAACTACCCTAATATGAGCAGATTCATTTTAGAAAGACTTTGATTTACTTACTTTTGAGGCTTCTATATGCAGGAATAAGTTAAAAAGAATATATTTTACAGTGAGCATTATTTTGTAATTTGATTTCAAATGGTTGAACATAATTTAATATTTTTTAAATATTATTTTAAACTTGAAGTCAGGGCTAAAATTCCCTACGTAAATGTAAACAGATCTGCTGTTATAAAAATCATTTAATTTTGTTAAAATTATCATATGTCAGTTTTACTTTTAAATGTGTTGATTACATTTTTGGTCACAGTAATGTGTGTCCTTGTTGTTGATTTTCAAAAAATTCTTCAAACAATATGATGGGAGTAATAAATTTGCCTGTAATTTGAGATAAAACAAAGCAAGGTTTCCTAAATAAAATCCTTCTATATTTTATCAACCTAAATTTTCATCACTATTTGCTTACTTTTTTTTCATCTGTCTCACTAGTATCAGTTTTATCTCTTGTACTAGAGACATCAAAGCTGAGTTCACCAGCTGAAAATGCTACTTAATGAATACCAACACTGCATTCATTTACACCAAATGATATTAAATATTTTAAAGCAATCTGATCATGACAACATCCACTATGGGCTCTTCAATGATGGCTTTCATAACTAGAAATTTTTGAAAATAATTCACCACAATCATTAATAGGGCACTCACTTATTTTACCATCTTTCATATGGTCATTGAGAATGAGATGTCAAAGCAGAACAATAGAATGTAAACAAATTTGATTGCTATATTGTAACTTGCCCTACAAAAAAGTATCTGGAGATCTCTGATGCTCCACTCAAGAATTTGAATGCCATTAGACAAATTTTTTCCATGTCCTCTCAAAATATGTGCTTGGAATAGAGTATAAGATTTAAATTTTTTGGACATTTGTCACAAAATCATATAAATGCAATATTGCACAAATTTTTATGAAATGCAAAATGGCTTAGATACCATACAAATAGTTTTGATAATTTTTTAAAGAATGGACAATGATAATGGTGCTTCAGACTAGCCTTTCAACAGATTTTATTTTGCTTTTCATCATATATTTCAGATTATTTAAGAATCCTCTAATCAACTCACAATTTAGACTATCTTTATGGTATATGTGCCCAATCAATGCCATTGAAGGAAAATCTACTCCTGTTTTCTGATTTGAGTTGACAATCTAGTTACAGCATTTGAACTGAGAGAAAAAGCAGCACGATCAGAAACGGTTTAGTTAATATAAACTACCACAGATCTATTTACAACTAAATTCGTCAAATTTGAAACTTGAAAGGTACATTGGTAGAATTTAGGAACGATAATTTTGCTCATCAAAATTCTCACTAGGCTCAATATCTATAGGTACACTATATGTGTGAGTAGATCAAAAATAACACAACCTGTGCTTTACGATGATCACCAGTAAACGTCAGACGAATTAAAACTCCAACTCATAAGGTCTACGTGCTGACTACTTGTAAAAGAGAAAAAAGAATTTCAAATTAATAAATGCTGACAATAATATAGAAACAAAATTAATAGAATGCAATTAAAAGTATGATTTCAGCAAAGTTTTCTCTCGCGCACAATTCCATTAGCTGTTCAACTTGCCGCGCAACCACACTTGCTCTGGGAAATGCGTTCCAATACTCTTCACACGTGGTAAACTTCTCATCGATTAATTTACCAAAACATTACTTGCAGAAAAAAATTTGTAAACAAACTCATTTATTTTTATTTCATTATTTTTATTAGAGCTGCATAAATTAAGGTTGAACAGTGCAATAATGGGAAAAACACCTTACAACCAATTTTTTCGAACGGATATTTCAATTTTTAACGTTTTAGAGCCTAAATTAACACATCTAAAGTAAATTCATTAGAAAAACACAGTTAATGTTCTCAACCATTGACTAAAATGATCATTCGTGTTTTCATTATGAGGAAAAATGTTCCTAAGTATTGATTATTAAGTTATTTCTTACATGTTTTTTTTTATTGTATGAACAAAACATACCTCATGGAGTTCATGGTAACTGATCAATATTTATTCGTCTTTTACGCTCAAACTGAAGTAAATTTCTGTAATGAAATCCATTGATTTAAATTCTACTTGCTGTTACCTATTACGGTTGTTCTACCGTAATTGGATTTAGACCCGGTGTTTTACTGTATAATATGACTGACGGTAAAATACTGTGATTTATTCGGTGTTTAACCGTAAAATTCACGGGAATTTTTTACAGTGTACGCTTCATAATACTAACTGTAAGTAATTAGCACTGACATTATTCCAGACAAGTAGGCGGCAGTAGGCGCACTGGTCATGTGGGAACTACGGATCTATAATGCACCAAGTGTTTTCTAGCGAAGTATTGTCTTAAGCATAGTAAAAAGAAAAAACAAGAGTAGGAAAAGAAAAGCTTCAAGATTGAAGTTGAGGTAGTGAAAAGGGCAATACGGTCCAGAAGTCCTCAACCCATTGCAACGAGGAAGGAAGGCCAACTTATTCTTAAGTCAGGGCCTACACAACCTATTAGCAACTCGAAATGCACAGCATACACGAGGATTACCCATTTGTGTGAGGGGGAGGGGGGCAGTAATGAAAAAACAAGATTAAAATGAATCACCTGCTTCACATAGCCCACATTCCAGTCATGACATATAAAACCCCTCTCCTTCTAGATATTAAATTGTATTGTGATAATGAGTTGTTCAATTTTTTACTATTAATTTATGAATGAACTGGGAACCTCGGTTGTCGGCAATCTTACTTGAAAAGACCTATATAATGTTCAGAATATAAAAACTTGTCAGAAAATTGAATTAGCTGTCACTTACCCCTAACATAACATTCAATTGTGTCACTAAAAAATGAAGACATCAATCACACTTGTGGAATGGATCAGCAAGCAAGGGTGGCAGGGCTGAGGCCAAGAGACTCTTCCGTGCTGCTGAGGCACGCGACCAACGACAGGACATTCGGATGCGTCCCGCAGTGGCATTTTCTTCCATTCGTGGATCTTATTTTGAAGCCTCGCTAGGGGTTGACCTTCAGTAGTTATCTGGAATGGTTAAAAATACATTAGCGTTTGTAAGTTAGTGAAGTCATTTTCATACTACTGAAAATATACGAGCTAACAGAAATTAAATATCTGAAACTCTCAGCTTGACCTCAAGTAAATGTTCAGCAAAGGAATGCGCAGGAACATGCAAGTATGTAACTCTCTGAACTTAAAATGTTATGTATCAATATGCATATATATATGTATGCATATACATGTAGACACATACATATAAACATCTATACACATTTGTGAGATTATTAGTCTTGATTCGGTTAGTTTCAACCATTTGAAAATGCTACAGCACAAAAGTAATTTGTCGGCATTCTCTCCACATGATGTTTTTATGAAAATAATTTTGAAAAATGATCATATTTGAAACTATTGATATTCTACTAAGAACAAGCGTTTTCCATTAATTTTACATCTGTAAATTAGTTTCTCCCATCTTGATACTCAAGTTCCTTTCCTGTATCAGAGAAAAAACACTTAAATGACATCACAGTGAGAATGTTGCAGCAGCCCTGGTTGCATACATCCAAATATTACATTAACAATTGTAAACATCCTAATATTAAACGAATAACAAGGTGTCTTTTTTGGATTGGTTGGTGCAAAGGGTAAACAGCAAATTTGAAACACCAGTCTAATAAAGAGTACTTTTACTGGTAAGGATATGAGTTTTTTAGCTTCTATTATTTGTTTTCTGGAAAAATTTCTACAAATAAATGCACCATTTTTGCATTTATTACAGCAACAAAAGCTCCATCACTTTTCAACGCAGAAACTTGATCCAGGTTTGGTTAAACCCAAAAATAGACAATATATAACAAATGGAAACACAAATATCAATATTGAATTGAAAAAAAGTACATATTTGAGATCAAAATTTTTGAAAGAACACAAATTTCTGGAAACACTCAAGTTTTAGAGTAGAACTTAAAATTTTTCTCTATTTTTGTAAACAGATCATTTCTGCATCAAATGAGAGTAGAATCAAGTTCGCACAAAGAGGGACAGAGCTTTTGTTGATCTTATTGTCAATAACTTACAATAGTAGAGAAGGGTTATTGGATAATATCAAAAATAATCTTGCAATGCTTGTGAATTATTCAATGAATGCATACACAATGTATGGCTCAGGGTGTGTTAGCTCCTCATTAGTGCCCACACCATTTTAAAACACATTCCTCTGAGATACCAGAAACAAGTTATTTTCATGACTTCACATGTAAATTAATCACATAATATATTTAATAATTCAAGTAAACCACCCTATTACCCAGCTGCTAACCTCTGTGTCTTGAGAACCATTGTACAGATCTTAAGGAATTTTTCACAGCTGACATTTGAAATCATTAACAATTTAATTATGCAGAAAACAAAAATTGATTAACCTGTCATTGAATTGCACGCCATATTATGGCAATTATGTGTAATGTTCACCAGTGTTTTGCAACCAAACATCAGTTGTTTCTCTTTAGGCAATAATAGTACATGTAGGATTTCCTTAAAAAATGCTGATGCGGTCAGGATTCAATGCATTGAAATACACAAATGTTTAGGTATAAATGCATTAAAAGCTACCCATCACTACCAACACAACATTTTTTTAAAGTGACATTTCTTAATTATGTAGAGTGGTGCATAATAAATTAATGTGATCTTCAATTTTAACATGATCTGATTTTAAAATTCATTTCACTCTTTCAATATATCAATTACCATTCTCAGTGAGAACATTCTTATCTCAATAATATTTTTTCATTCTAACTGGATTTCAATTCATTCAGTTATAGTAAAATATCAATTTGGGACTCAAGTTCATGAAAATGGAAATTCCATTCACCCTGAACAAAACTTTGCAGAAAGATCCCATGATTATGTTTACGTTGAAGTAACTAAAAAAAATTCTATGTAGACTTTGCATGGTCACCTTAGGTGGCCAACTTTGTATGGCTGCCTATTGTGAACAACTTTGATCACTTTTCATTGCATTAAAGGCCACTTTTGAGAGTGACCTGGGTATTTGTAAACGAGAGGACCATAATCGATTTTCTAATTTTTGCTGCCTAAACATAGTTTAATTTGATCAAAATAAACAACTTTTCATCTCTGCAAATTCCGGCGAAAATTAGTATTAAACCGAGTTATAGCGGTAGGTTTGGTTTTGGTCGAGTACGTTTGGGTACTTTGTAATTTATTATTATCCGACCCCGCAGAGCCTGAATTCACTCCTAAGATCTTTTGGTTAATAACACAATATAGGTTATCACCCATAATATAACGAGTTATAGCGGTATGTAAATTTTCGTCTTTGCGCTCATCATTCCAGCGCGTCGGAAGGGAGAGTCCATTATAGTCTTCCCCTCCGCCCAATTTCTTTCCGCTTCAAACACAGGAGTTGCGGTCAGTAATTCACCGCTATGACTTGTTAAATACTCATTTGCAATGGAAAGTGCATAGAAGAAAATTTTTTTATTTAGATCTAATTAACTATGTCTGGTAAATCTGAAGGATATGTCAGTTATAGATTTTGTAAATTTCGATGCCTTAGCATAGTTAATTAGATCGAAATAAACAAGTTTTCTTCTATGCACTTTCCGTCTCAAATGAGTATTTTATTAGTTATAGCGGTAAATAACTTACAGCAACTCCAGTGTTTGAAGCGGCAAGTTATTCAAGGAGCACGTCGGACAGAACACTGCAAAGCGCACTCGCTTCCAGCGCGATCGTCATCAAAGACGAAACCAGACCTACCGCTATACCTCGTTAAATACTCATTTGACGAAAAAAGGGTATAGACGGAAAGTTGTTTATTTCGATGTTATTCCCATGAATCAAGCCACAAAAATTCGAAAATCGATGAGTAGCTGTTTATTCGAGCACATTCATCATCAACGATGAAACTAAACTTACCGCTATAAATCGTAAAATACTCATTTGAGACGGAAAGTGCATAGAAGAAAACTTGTTTATTTTGATTCAATTAATTAGGTTCAGGCACCAAAAAGTGGAAAATCGACAACTGACATATCCTTCAGATTTACCCTATGTTTAGTCAACGAAAAGTGGAAAAACAATTATAGTCCTCTCCTTAACATTTACCGATATGATATATATATAAATCATTTTTAAAATGCTATAACTAATCGTATTATTTTTACTGAGCTATATTTATTATACATAGAAATTTAAAAATAGTTTGTTCGCAAGCAAACTGAAAGAACCGTGTAATAAACAATGAATGCACATCCAAAGTAAGTCACTCATTCAAAAATAAAACTTTTAATGAGAGATTGTGATTGTAATTTAATACAAGACAGTTACTTCAGATACAAAATAAATAGGCAATACAGCCAATTCAAGACATTGCAATTATAAATAAGTATTTAAAAAATTACTTTTAGAATAGCATTTGTTATTAAATTTTGTATAAAAAGGCAACAATATACTAATCTTAATGTCAATAAAATTTATGGGTTGTCTAATGTTTTTATTTAAGTTTCCACAACAAATATTTAATTTTTCTATGCCTCCATCAATGACAACATAAGTTAGAGCACATACAATTTTTCTCTTCATAAACTCATGCTATTAAGGGTCAATTAAAAATCTCCTCTTTTTCAAACAATGGGTAATAAGAAACTCATTATTATTTATGAAGCTTTGATTCAGTGAGTTAATTGGGATAAATGATGTGAAACTTAGAGTTACATTACCTTGGTCTTGCAGAGCTCTTTCTGGAACTGGATTTGAAGTTCAAAGGACAGAAGTGCTTGCACTTCACTCCATAAAAGACTTCTTCGGCATTTTGGAGATATAATGCATCTTCAATGTTGCATTCAACATAGTTCAGTTTCACCAATTATCGAAAACTTTATTTTAAGCGTACGCAAGGAGCTATTTTAACTCCTGTAATCTACTTCGCATCACTTACGGCCGCCATAACCAGTTGTAAAGAAAGTCACGTTACGTTTTTTGGGCTCCGTCATTGGCCAATTGGCATTGCTCACGATCTTCTATTGTATAGTCTTTAACCAGCTGGACGTTCAATTCCTTTGAAATTTAATATCAATGATATAAAAATGTAATGTACACTTAGGTTATGCATTATATGCCCTCCAATGTGCTGAATTCCACTCGAGGAATTCCACTCCGGGCCCAGGAACAGGGACTAGTTTGCGACAGACGTTCGAAAGTGGACACGAGTAACGAGTCCTTTCTGTTGTTGAAAATATATTCTACTCATCGCATGACTGGACATGAATTGAAGATATTTCTAGCGTTTTAGAGAGCATAAACGACTCAAATAAGGTCGATAAACTTTTTCAAACAGTAATTTTCACATCTAAAACAATTAGTTTATTGTGGAATTTATTACCACTTATAAATTCAATACGGCAACGACAGCGTGTCTTTCATCTAATAAACAGCTTCATTTTTCTTTATCCTTTTATTCTTTTCCGAAGAAGTAAAGAAATTTAAAAATTTATAATAAATGAGCTCAACAAGTGTGCTCTATATTAAAGCTATTTAACATAGCTCTATATTATTTGGTATATTGTTCACGAGAAACCAAGGTTTCTCAAAGAAAATATTATTTTAGTGAAGCACCAAATGAACTAATCAGGTATGGGTTAGGGCAGTTCCAGTCACTACCTGTTCCAGTTTCAGTCACAGCAGAAAAGTTTGAGAACCCCTGCTCTTATAAGGTATATTTGCGTTGAGTGTAAATAAAGTCGTGTGATCGAATTTGTCCGTTGATCACTTACAAATGATTAGCATAACTTTTTTACGTATATATTATAGGCTATGAAAACGGCTCGTGCTTCACTTCACTTCTTCAACATTGTAACTTTTATTTGCGTAAATTTTTAAATGCCGCATTAACTTGTTCGGTAATACAGTATGTGATGCCATTACTGTATGTCATGCATTATTAGACTGTGTAATGTTTAAATAAGTTTAAAAATGGGAATAAAAACGCTGCATGTTATCCTGTTTTTCTTTTCACAGAGCACAGTTCATGTGTGAATCAAAAAAATGAACTTCCTCCCTGGCACACGCTTATTTGCAAATTCATGTAGATCTCAATGAACACTTTTATAGTGTTTTTCACTTATTCGTGTGTATGTTTACGCGTATTTACTTACGTATATTCACACAAGTGAATGGACAATATATGTATGTTCGTATAAACGCACAAGCCCCTAATTGCATTATGTTCCTCACATCCATAGAGAATGAAAACATACACGTTTGAGTACGGTTATTTGCCAACTTATATACGGGCTATCCAATTCTGGGGTAGAATACGTCAAATTGTATACCATCTTTATGCTGCGTTGTCTGCGCCGTAAATGAGAGGGAATGGACACATTTTCTGCATAAATTTGCACAGGCCTTTTATTAACGTTTCGCTTTCTGCCATGGCCATCATAAATTTCTAGTTGGCAAATTGATGTATTTGCAACTTAAAATTCTTTACGCAGCGCTAATATTGTTAATTCCATTTTGAGAGTATTATTAATTTTATAAATGCAGCTGTTCCGCCAGAATTATTAATTTTTTTAGCTCATACTTGGCAAACGCAAATCGGTAATGCGTTGGTTTAACAAAAAGTAAAACGATGACAGAGTAATACAAGACACTGCAACATTAACAGCAATTGTGACAGGTATTTGATCATGTTTTTACTGTTACGGAGCATTGAAACAATGGAAATTTAATCGAATTCCGTATTATCCCCTGAAAAGTCAGTAGAATCTGTAATATTCAGTTGGTCTGTGAAAACTACTCCTAAATGTAAAGAAGAGCCGTTGGATCAATGGACAACTTCCAAGATTCCGTTACGACAATGAAGAATTCAATTTATTCTCGTAATTTTTAATTGACCCGTGAAAACAACGGAAATTAGAAAAATTGTCCGGTATCGAAATGAATTACGGATGAATTTGTTGATTTAACAGATAATATTCAGAAAACGGACTAGAAGTAACAATTTGTTTCATTTTAACTGATAATTCGTCTGTTTTTGTCTGTTTTTTGCAGTATTTTTTACAGCGCAAGATCCTCTGCGTGTAGACACTGTACGTTGGATGACTTGGCTATCACTTGCAAAGTCCACAGGTAGCTATACTCAAATTTGACCATTGTACTAGACTTAAGTAAAATTCTACCTCTGTATCACCTGTGGTAAATAAATTGTTTGTTAAAGTCGAACTTGGCTATCACTTGCAAAGTGGGCGAGTCTCCGATACAGATTGAGGCGAGGTAGGATGAGGACGGTAGCTGCTGAGGTTGTCGGAACTGCTGGTCGAGACCACTCAGCCGCCTTTTGCGCGTGCTCTGCTGAAACAAATGAGCATATGATTTTCATTCTGAAATTCAAAGAGCTACACCTAGACAACTTTTATTGAGCAATGGCTTTGTGAAGTATCCATTTATTGAAGGTACCATAGCATAGCAATATAACCTGGATTGGGTTTGAAAAGCCACTTAGTACAACTTTAAGAATCTATCATCTGTTTGTTTTTACTTTAAAACAAATAAACGACTTCAAAAATCCTGCATTAATTTAATAATTATTTTCCTAAAATATTGATTTGCCAATGCGTAATTTAAACTAACCATTAAATACCAAATATTGCTAATGTACACGGTTATTTGTGTGAGAAGGCTATGAATAATTTCCTGATCTCAAGTGACCACGAATTTTCAAAAACTATTGAGCTTCATCAGTCCACTGCATATTTTACATTCTGCTCTGTACATCACAAAATGTGATATATAAGTTTGGATACAAGTTGATATAAGCATCCCAAACCAAAACAAGGCTTCAAAAAATTTGAAAGAACGTACTGTTCAGAATGGAATGAAGAAAACGGAGAATCTACGCGCATGGAGTGTCCCAAAAACTTGTGCATAAAAACCATACAATTGAAAAGTGCCTCATGATAACAGATGTTAATTGCATTGAAACCAGTAATATTGAAAGAAACTTTTGAAACCAAATAAGAGTTGAAGAAGAGAGTAATGAGTTAAATTAAAAAGATCAACAGTTTACCAAGAAAAGATGCTCCTCAGCCATACAAAAATCATACTTTATTTGACTACCGAAGTTTCAGTTCGCGACCTCACCAATTGTGAAACATATCCGTTTAATTGGGTCATAACTGGATAAACACACATGAAACTACAGAATGAACGTGGTGAAACATCCTATCTGCTATTTCAGCAGCGGCTTATTATGTGTTTGCTGAATTAGCTTCTACTATTTTTTGTGCTACAAGGGATAAAAACGAATCAACCAGCACCAGTAAAACGTCTGCATAATCAAACGACATTTGTGTAGCATTTCACTAATGAACAATAGAAGAAATTCCGAGCTTCAGCCCCTCCTTCTACTCACAACTATGAAAATGGAATATTTTTAGTTCCTTTCCTAAATAACTGAACTCGTGGTATGAAAAGATTAAAAGACCTATCAGCATATTTTTTCTAATACTTTGTTTCTTTAATTCAATGTATTTTAGGCAAGAAGTCAAATTCTATTCAAACTAGTATGGATGGATCATGATATAAAAAATGGAAACTATTCATCAATGAAAATAAAATTTTCTATGGAACACTCACTGAGCATCTTTTGATGCAGGTTTATGCCAATTATGAATATAACCAACCTGATCGGGTTAAACTCGCAATCTCCAAAATATAGGATGAAATCTGATTCGCCATGAAATGAAGTAATTCACATTGAAAAGCAATACAATGTAATGACTGAGTGAAAAAGTTCAAATGATGCTCATATATAGTTATGGTGTACAGAGACAGTTAGCCTGTACTACATAATAATCAAAATTCTGCAACTGATACTTTCTTCCTTGAAAATTTCATGCTTTGATTTTTTATTTTTTAATTTAAAATAAATTATGTTGATCACAAAATACTGCCAGAGGTTCCTCATCTTATCAAAAAATTTCTTGAAATATTTCAAACCAAGCGTTGTTCCTCGCAGAAAACGTTGGTATGGTTTTGAAGAAACGTTATGACAAGCAGCAGAAACAAGTTTGCCACAGCATCATGGCAGTGACACAGAAGTAGTTGACAGTAAATAGAGTTGTCATAGATGACCACTGATCTCAGTACCTGAAGAAACAAAAAACTTGAGAATGTGTATAACGAATCAATAATTACACTAATAACTCTGCATGTTTGGAATTTTTTGTTTAGTCCGCAATGTGCCAGGTAGCTTGCTCATCACCATCCACCTTCTTTTTTCAGTAATATTGAAAGAATAATGAATGTTACAAGCCTAGGTAGTCAGCCTGATTTTCCACAACTTCTACAAAGTGGGGAGAATGAGAATACATTGACATGAAAGATATAAAAAGGAAGGCTTCCCAAAATATCCCAATGCCTGCTATCAAATGAAAAATAGTGATAAAATATTTTTGGTTTGTTTTTCAAAAAATAGAAAAATCAATTCATATCTAATGAAGTCAATCTAAAATCAACCTTTGTTTTTAAAATGTGTTGAGTAAAGATACCTGTTTAGAAAACATACATGGGTATCAAAATAGTCCATGTGAATGTTTTTACCAAAAGTGAATGAAAACCACAAGTACATTCAAAGTATTTCAAGCTAAAATGGATGTTAATACTAGTAATATAAAAAAACAGCATGACAGAAACACTGAAATTGCTAAGTAATGAGACGAGATATATTATATTTAATTCATTCAGGGCCTTAATTTTTTTGGAACAGCTTTTAATTGAGATATAATCATTAAAAAATGCTTACAAAATAGGTGATATACATACCATGTACAGAAGGGAGTTTCAAGGTACAGATAGTGCAGACCACTTTCTTCTCATTTGAATTTTTAGTAGATTTATGTAATTAATGAAAGCACATTCACTTTGTGGAAGACACAAAAATTTTAAGAACATTATGATACTAACAAATAATCTTCACGGCAACCCTGCAAAAAATCAGATCATATTTGGTATGCAAGGATACCAAGGCTTCAATAAGTCTGAAAGTTGAAAATATAATAATAATTATAAAATATCTTCAATCTGCACTGTAATATTGAAACATTTCAACTTGTTAGCAACTGTAGTAATCATATTAATTATTCTAGCATAAGATTTTGAAGTAAGTTTTTTGGTACATCCTACCAATAAACTCAACAAGAGCTTAAAAGAAATTACAGGCAATCTATTATGAATCATGTAACTGATTCAAAATAATCAGGTGAAATGGAAGCAAACAATGGTAATAATATTAACCAAAAACAATGTTTTGATAAATTAAATTGATTATTCAGGAAGTTTTATTCCTTTGAACAATAAAAATTTAAAGAAAAACTCAAAGATTTAAGCTATCACTTTGGCAAAGTCGAATTAGAGGATGATGAAATTTACGGGTTATAGAAGGCCTGTGGTAGAACTAGAGGATAAGTTGTTCTAATTTATTGCCAGATAGATACTTTTCATTGAGTAATAGTTCAAAACTTCTTACACAGATTCATTTTGCCTTTTGTGTTTGGCAAAATCGTATAATGGTAAAGTTTTTTACTTGTACGTGCGATCACTGCTATGAAATGTTATTGTTGATCATGATTGAGAAGCACATCCATATATTCTTATTAAGTTGAATATGGAATCTTTCTAATAAAATTAGTTTCGCACTTTTCTTTGAGGATCAGTGGATAATAAATGTAAAATATACTGAAACTTACATGCAATAATTATGGAATGCTGCAATTAGGTTGTGAATATTTATAGTACACAATATTACACTTCAATCATAATGTTCAAAAAATGTATTTATAAAAAAAACATAGGATATGTCACACCTTACAAGATAATGTGATATATATTGCATACAAAAGGGGAAAATATTTGACGAAATATCATGATTAAAATTTTATTGCAAACAGTTCATGATAAACTAAAGAAATCAATTTGCTCAAAGCTAAATTATATTTGGAATATATTTTGTTAATCACTCACCAGAATCCTCACTATCACTAAAAACAGTTTTCAAAATATACAGGTATATAAAATATCTTGTTATAATACACTAGCACAAAAAGTAATATAACTTTCTTTGCAAGATCCATTAAAAAAATTTTCAATAGAACATTGTTCATCAGCTTTTGTTCATCGGCTTGTGTTCTATTTTAACCCTTCACTGCATGGTGTGTCGAATATGACACATACCTAACTTTGCTGTATATAGAAATAATTAGCAGAGACAGGAGCATTTCTACGGTTGGTATCGCAAACGAGACATAATGTCCAAAAAATGAACGCGTATGGTGCGTGCTCCATGCAGCCAGCCTCTAGCAGTAAAGCTCAGTTTGGATGCCATCACTGCCGAGTGTGAATGCTGCTGCAGCAGTACCATTATGTTTGGAATAGCAGGCATATCGTGCAACTTATTGGTGAGTAAAAATTTGGGCTTGTGTATAAATAATATTACTTTGATTCCATGATGCGAAACATGACGAATATATAAAATAATTATATTTAACGCATAGTGTTTTAGTTTGTTTCATAATGGTGCAACACGATTTTGCAGTATATTTCTACTCGGACCAAATTTGTGCCGTAAATGAAACAAACCCATGTTTTCTATCATTACCATGAATAATTTTAGCTTTATTTTACTATTTCTATGCTGTTACATATTAAAACACAAATCCAAAAGTACACTGAAACATTATTCTGAAAAATAACTATTATTATTAATAATATTGAATGCCCAATAAATGCGCAACATTTGCACATTTTTCTGTCGTAACAATTTTGCCAAAAACTGTCACAGTGTTACATGAAACGCATCATACAATATTATTGTGTTGAATCTAATTAAAAAGAAATATTTATTCAGTTTTGTTTTCAGAATATTCGAACTCGCAGTGGATTTTCACAATAAGAAATCGGGGCCCTTATCATGGAGAGGGAGGGGGGAGGAGGAAAGTGAAGATTGACTAGATTTGGATGGAAATTTGGACTTGGAATTTGATCTATGTAAATGAAATTGAAGCTCGTCTGGGAGTTGAACAATCACAAGAACAGATTGAAAAATTAAAAGAGCAACTGAAAACAATGATTCCTCTCTGAACCTAAATTAAACTTGCATTTCCATTCGTAAAACAAATCCAACCCCCGTAAAAATTGTGAATAGTGATTCAAAAGGAGTGAGCTCATCTAAAAATATTATTAGTCAGTAGAAAAATATCAAGATACTGGATGAGCGCTTATGATTCAAGGGACATAATGAGTTAACCACCGAAATAAAAAAATTAGAGACTCCTTACGATTGCTTCAAGTGTGAGGAATTTCCTCAGAGTTTCTAGTGGGGGTCTGACTGTAACATTGCGGGCCAACCTTTTGTTGTGTCTGTGTTTTTTTTGTATGTTTACTTAAGGTGTAGTCGAACGATGGAGAGCAGTTCTCCAGGCCAGCCTTTAATTTGGAAAAACCTGGTCCATCTTTTGATTTTCGTCAGCTACTGTATCCAACTCGTTTACGTTCTTTAAGTTAGACGTGCGCAGCAAGTAGCGTTCATCACGCTTGCTCGTCGGGCAAGTTGCCGTTTTCTGCCAAGATTAGCGTAACTTCAACTGTGCTGAAGATCTGCAACTGCGAGTCTATCTTCTCGCAATCGTTTCTCACCTTTACTCCACTCCCCTTACCTTACTCTGCACTTTTCCTTGATGCTTGATGCTTGGTGTGACTGTGTATGTGTGTTTGTGTGTGTATAATTGTGTGCGAGGTAAAATTACCTTACCTTGGCGGTTGCCTTTATTACCTTACCTTACCTTTTCTTTTGCCTATATTGCCTTCCTTTGGCTGTTGCCTATATTACCTTAATTACCTTGGCTGTTGCCTATATTACCTTAATTACCTTGGCTGTTGCCTATATTACCTTACATTACCTTGGCTGTTGCCTATATCACCTTACATTACCTTGGCTGTTGCCTATATTACCTTACCTTACCTTGGCTGCGGCCTATTTTACCTTACCTTACCTTGGCTGTTGCCAATATTACTTTACCTTACCATGACTGTTGCCTATTTTACCTTACCTTACCTTGGCTGTTGCCTATATTACCTTACATTACCTTACCTTGGCTGTTGCCTATATTACCGTACTTTACCTTACCTTGGCTGTTGCCTATATTACCTTACCTTACCTTGGCTGTTGCCTATATTACCTTACCTTGGCTGTTGTCTATATTACCTTACCTTGGCTGTTGTCTATATTACCATACCTTACCTTGGCTGTTGCCTATATTACCTTACCTTACCTTACCTTGGCTGTTGCCTATATTACCTTACCTTACCTTGGCTGTTGCCTAAATTTCCTTACCTAAGATTTGCTCATCTAGCAAGAGAGTGCAAACTTTCTCCGAGCAATTCTTCCTTCTTTCTTCTTGTTTTTTTCCAACCTTAAATCTTTTCTCAACTACGAGTCTACGTCTGAAAGTCGCCGCACACTGGACCAAATTAAGTTCAGGTATGTCTGTAATCTAATCTAATCTTAGTATAACTTGATAAATTCCTTCGTTATATTTCTTTATTTTCTGGCTGTATGCTTACCAATGCCTTAATCTTTCTTTACAGTATAACTCTCGCTGCAATGGCTCTCTTGGACCAGTTATTGCTACT
The DNA here is from genome assembly GCA_030386875.1 of Morinoia aosen. Lineage (NCBI taxonomy): Eukaryota > Metazoa > Arthropoda > Malacostraca > Amphipoda > Talitridae > Morinoia > Morinoia aosen. Next base: position 29,029,063 of record CM059557.1, on the reverse strand, counting down.
TCTTTCGATTTCACTCAGTCCTTGACTATGAGGTAAATACTTCCATATTAAATTCCTTTAAAATATGAGAGATATTGAAATTAAGCTCAAATTTCACTTTCTTTCCCTTATTGCCTCTAATTTAATTTGTCTCTCTAGATAGTCGTTTGTCGGCCTTAGCGGGGTTCGCATGCCGCTACCTTGTTCTGCATGGCCCGACGTTCGGCCGTCAAATTTTGCCCTTCAAGTTCTTAAGACATCTGTTCTTCGCTGAAGTTAACGGCAGTGCTGCTGGCTATAACGTCTATTTTCCATTACATAATTTGTAAAGCTAGTCTTTGCTGTGCCGGGAGGTACTCTCAACGGCCTTAATTAACTGAAATAATTTGTCACCAAAATGGTGGATTTTCACCTGCTCTTTTGTACTGCGTTCAGCTTGGGCTCCCGTTGGAGCTTTGCGCCTCGTTTTGCGCCTTGTTCCGAGTTTGATTCAATGAATCTATTGATATTATTACTTTTTCTTTGATCCTCCAGCCAGAGTTGTGTGAAGAAAATCTCCACACACCTTTAATACTGAACTTAATTTGCAGGTTCCCGGTGGGATTCCTGTCTTTGCTGTCTAGTGTGATGAGTGATTTACCATTAAACTAACCTTGAATTCCTTCCTGTGGCAGGATTCGTCATTTAAACTATGGGTGCGTCTTCCAGGTTCTATAGATTGCTCTTTTGCAGAACTTGTTACCGTTTTAAAATGGATAGTACCCTCGCTCAAAAGCGGGGAGTCTTCAAGCGTAAAATAACGCTGGCTATGAAGAAGGCCCGGGATGCTCAAGCCAGAGACTCTGCATCTGAACTTGCAGTACATCGCGCGATCTCATACAGTGTAACGTCAGGTGCGGGAGTGTGTTGAGGCTTTGACTGCACAGATGATTGAAGGGAAAATCTCAGAAGAAGGACTTGATGCAGAGATCGATGCTCAGCTGGCATATCACCTAGAGGTGGAACTAGGGCTGAGAGATTTCGCAAAGCAAAGCGTCTCCACAGGTGAAACTGCAGGGAAAGCTGAATTTGTGAAGGATGTGAAACTACCAGCCATTTTAAATAGAGCCTCTTAAGGGAGATTCTCGGGATTGTCTGACGTTTCAAAGTTTTATGGTTTCCTTCAACAATGCTGTTGGGCATAGACCTGGTTTGTCGAGTTCTGCCAAGTTTACTTATTTGAAGAGCTACTTAGCAGGGTATGCGGCGAAGTTGGTTGAACATTTGATTGTGAACGACGAAGATTTTCTGGTGGCGTTAACTATGCTGCAGCGTGAATTTCTAAATGAAGAAGAACTGGTGTATAAATTGTGCTTGAAGCTTGTCAACCTGAGGTTCGAGACTGATAAAAATTTTGCGGAAACCAGGGTTTTTCTAAGCGAGGTGAGAAGTTTGCTTGCTGACCTCAAAATTTACGAGTATGATATATTGAGTGAAAAAACTAGCTGCAAATTGTTCGGGCATGTCATCCTTTCGAAATTGCCTTCGGTGTTTCGCCAGGAATTGGCAAGAAAGCTGGACACCAATTATCCCACTCTCAGGCAGGTCTTAGATTCCTATGTTGATGTCATTGCTACTTTGAATCTTCGGCCTCCTTCAGACGCTCCAAGGCAGTTTAGCCTTGCTTCTCCGAAATCAGTTATCCCCACGACTGCACCTCGAGTCCTGGGCGCGCCGGTGTTCGCGAACTCCGCCGCGGCTGCCCCTGATCGTCGGGCTTGTATGTTCTGGCTGAGTCAGGCTCATTCCATGACCAACTGTTCTGCGTATCCGTCATACCCTAGCCGAAAGCAGAGATGTGCTGAATTGAACTTGTGCAGCATTTTCACGAGTGGGAGGCATAAAACTGGCGCGTGTTATGCCAGGTTAGATTCCGAGTGTAAGTTTTGTTATGCGAAAACTCACGTGGCTGCTCTTTGCCCCCAGAACAGGAGTTTTCCCAGTAACTTGAACACGAACTTTTGTTTAAACTCTGTTGCAGATGTCAGATGTGGTTACGTGTGGCCAAGTATTCTGCCTGTGAGTCGTGTTGACTCAGTTATTAACGTCCGGTTCCTGTTGGATCCGGCTCCCAGCGCTAGTACATTTCAGCGAATATATTGGACCGTATTAGGTTTGATGGGAATTTAATGGTTTCTCAGTTCTCAGTTGAGTCCTTCTTGCAGAAGGGTGTGCGAGAATTCGCAGAATTGAGCATGAACATAAATTTGTTGGATGGTACTAAGCAGATCCAGGCTCCAGTGTTAATAGATCAAAACTTCCAGATGGCACTTGAGATTAACAGCTTGCGGAAAGCTGTTAATAATGTTAGCCGTTGCGGCGAGTTGGCGGACTTTTCCTTCAAAGATAATATGGATGCTGTCAGTTTTGAAGGAATCTTGGGTGTCGACCTGATACAATATGTACGCGACTTGAAGGTGGTTCCTTGCATGAGAGGTTCCGCGTTTTCTTGGAGTGATAGGCTGATACCGTTTGGAAATGTCGAACATTTCCTAAATCGACGAGAGGCCGTAGTCATGTATAGAGACTTGCATGCCGAAAAGTCTGCGTACGAGTCTGCTGTTAATTTTGTGTTGGAGCCTCGCGAGACGAGCCTCGACCGTGTTGTGGGCGTATTGTCCGAAATTCAAAGTTGAACCAAACCTGGACAAGATTTTCCAGCTTGAGTCTATCGGCATCTCCGAGCAAGAATTTGCGGAGTCTGACAACGACAAGCTGAAAGAGTTTGACGCCGGAATAGACTTCAATCAAGGCAAGTACCAGGTTAAATTAGTCTAGAACGATAACCTATCGGATGTGGATAATAATTTTCCTATTGCCCGTGCTGTGCTGGCAAAGGTGGTTGATAGATTGAAAAGGAAAAACCTGTACGATTCGTACGATGTTGTGTTGCAACAATAACTCGATGAGGGTATTCTGGAGGAAGTTCCTCTTCGTTCCCAGGGTCGTAGAATTTATTTGCCCAACAGAGAGGTTGTAAAGCTTGATCCTGCCTGTACCACTAAAATAAGGCCAGTTCTTAATTGCAGCGTGAGAGTATGGAAAAAGCCGTCGCTCAATGAAGCCGCCTTTCTCGAAGTGGATTTAATGGGGAATCTGTTTAGCATATTGCTCGGATTCAGGCACGACAATTACTTAGTTATGGCTGATATACGGAAAGCTATTTTACAGATCAAGTTGGCTTCCGAGGAAGACCGGAATAGGTTTTGTATATTGTGGATGAAAGACAACTGCTTATGTATAGGTACACCTCGGTAGTGTTTGGTTTTGTTGCAAGTCCCTTCATTCTCAACTATGCCATCAGAAAACATGTTTTGAAATATCCTTCAGATCTTTGAAGCTACTTGTTAAAAATGATGTATGTTGATAACCTTTACTTAACAGGTAATGATCTCGACACCTTGACCGAGGTTTCCAGATCAGCCAGATCTCGCTTGAGTGAGGGAGGATTCGATCTTCGTTCGTGGTCCAGCAATAGCGAAGCTTTGCAGGGGACTTTTCGCGACGAAGGTTTGGAAGTGACACCTGAAGAAACAGGTGAGAAGGTACTCGGATACCGCTATCACCGAACCACCGATAAGTTGAGCCTAAACGTGGTCGTAGATTGTGAACCTTAGGTTACAATTACCAAAAGGAAGGTTGTATCTCAGCTTGCTAAATGTTTCGATCCGCTTGGGCTGGCTACTCCGGTATTGGTGAAGGGGAAAAAGATCTTGCGGGAAATTTGGCATGAAAACCTTGACTGGGATGACCCATTAACCGACGAGATCCGACGAACTAAACTAAAGCAGGAGGGAGAGTTGGGGAAGTTGCCTAATTCGATGTTTGACCGTAGAACATTTTCCTCGGGGAGCAAAATTTCCTTGGTTTTCTTTACTAACGCTCCTAAATCTAACTACGGGTTTTGCGTTTACGTATTGTCTGACGAGTCCTCTATCTTGTTATTCAGTAAATCTAAAGTCGCACCCTTAAAAGCGAAAAGCCTACCTACTCTTGAATTACTTGCCATTTACCTAGCCTCAAAGTGTTCTCTGACCATTTTAAATTCTTTGGGATAGAGTAACTGTTACGGACTTGACTATTGCCACAGATTCTCAAATTTCTCTCTCATTGGTTCTAAACAGGAAGACCAAGTCTGGAAATGTATTTGCCGATAACCGGGTAAAAGATATTCATCAATTTCTAAATAAACTTAGGGACGATTTCATTTTGACCTGTTCATTTAAGTTTGTACCTACTGCAAGTAATCCTGCTGGCCTCGTTACCAGAGGTTTAACGGTTGAACAACTTGAATCTAAATTCGACTTCTGGACTTCAGGTCCCGATTTCCTTAAAACCCCAGGTCACTGGCCCGTTGATGCCTAGGGATGCATCTCTGCACCTAATCGTGCCTTGATTACTTGCTCTGCTGCTGCTGGAGTTGCAGCGAGCCCTCAACTGATTTTCCATGTAAGTAAATTTTCAAGCTTGGACAAACTTGTTGGCGTGACCGCTAGACTATTCTCTGTATTTTTTTTTCACTAAACGTAAATCTGTTTCAAGGGATGAATGTGTAAAAGCTGCTAAAATTTATTGGGCTAGACTTGAACAGCGTAAATATTTTGATGAAGAATATAGATTTCTGTCAGCGGACCTTCAGTCTACTGTTGTGCCTCAACTGGTGAGAAATTTGAACTTGTTCCTTGACAAGGATGGGTTAATTCAGTCTCGTGGTCGACTTAATAAATGCACCTACCTTTCTTTTGACATTGCTAACCCCATTTTATTATCAAGAGACAGCTTGTTTACGAAACTTGTTGTAGAAGATTGTCATAAAAAATGTTGTCACTTGGGTTTGGTTTCCACGCTGAACGCTTTGCGCAACTTTGGTTTCTGGCTTCCTAAGCCCAGACCCGTAATCAAGAGCATTCTAAAAGAGTGCATAATTTGTAAAAAAATGTCAGTCCCTTTGCTTATCCTAAGCCTACGGATCTACCTGGAGATCGTGTAAATTTTGTTCAGCCATATCAAGCAGTTGGAATAGACTTCACTGGTGCTCGCCATGTACGACTGGGGGACAAATCAACAAAAATGTACGTGCTTCTTTTCACCTGTTTATGTGTACGCTTGATTCATCTAGAGCTAGTGCCAGACATGAGCGCCGATGCATTCATCGCTGCATTTGTAAGGTTCGCAAATAGATATGGTATGCCTAAAGTTATTTATAGTGATAACGCTCCCACTTTCACGCAGGGGGGTGAATTATTAGCTGGCTCTTCAATAGATAATGTTTTCATTCAGCATCTTATCATGAACAACGTCCAACACGTAAAAATACCTCATTACAGAGCTTGGTTTGGGGCTACTTGGGAACGTATGGTTGGCGTTGTAAAGCGCTGTTTGTTCAAAGCCGTTGGCCGAGGAAATATAGAATACTTTACTTTCTTAAACTCTCTTGTCTGACATTCAAGAAGCTATCAATAACAGACCCTTAACCTACCGAGATGGCGCTGAGCGTGATCTCAAAGTAATAACTCCTAATTCCTTTCTCAAACTTTTTAATGGTGGTAATGTCACTTTTCTGGCTCAAGCTGGGAGCGAACTAATTAGCCCTTCACGTATTTCTATCATGAAAAGCTTGTAGCTTCGCCAAGAAGCCTTTGAAAAATTTAGAGTCGTTTTTTTCAGACTACCTTCTCTCTCTGAGAGAGCGGCACTTGCCTACTTATCAACCCTCTTTGGAAGGCCGCATAAAAATTAACGAAGTAGTTCTTATATCTTCTCCCGTGAAATCAAGGCCCTTCTGGTCATTGGGGCGAGTGGTGCGTTTGTATACCGGTGCAGACGGCCGAACTCGCTCTGTGCAGCTTAGGAGGGCCGATGCGATGCGTTGTCGAGCTCGATTGAAGGAGACATTCGACGACTCTCTCGGCCCCCCCGGGAGTGTGTGAGGAATTTCCTCACAGTTTCTAGTGGGGGTCTGACAGTAACATTGCGGGCCAACCTTTTGTTGTGTCTGTGTTTTTTTTGTATGTTTACTTAGGGTGTAGTCGAACGATGGAGATGTTATGATATATGATGCATATTCACATTTTTTTGGCTAAATCACGTAAAGCTATATTCATATTAGATGATATTTTTATTTCACATGATATTTTTTTGGCTAAATCCCGTAAATCTAAAACATATTTAAGGCATGTTGCATATATAACATTCTGCTGGGCTACGACAAAGGAATGTCAGACCGTTAAGCCGGCGCCGATATAGGCGTGAGAATGGGAGCGCCGCGAGTGCGAGGGGAAGCTTCAAAGGGGGAGAGGGATCAACAGAAGGCCGCAACACATGGACCAATCAAGAGCTCGCGTAGGGATCACGTGAGTGAACGAGTCGAGCGCGGACCAATGAGAGCGCAAGTCTGTAGAACTGGCAAGTGTCCATCGAATCAAAATTGAGAGACTTTCTCTGTAGCTTGGAAGAGTCGAGATCCTTCTGGAAAGAAAGAGGCGACACACATATAAGGAGTGAGACGAGGATAATCAAGGTTCTTTTGGTGGAAGCGAGTGTGGAAGAGGTGCACGTATCAAAGGGGGGCATGCAAACGGGCGACCCCGGCACGCTGCCGGGGTGCATTCTGCATGAGCAGCAAGTATAGTTAGCTCATCAAAACTTTCAAGAAACCCATGTAATCATCATCAATCATCGAAGCACCAATCTTGCAGCAACGGCTACACGAAGCACCTCAGCCTCACGAAACACCAATCTTGCAGCAGCGGCTACACGAAGCACCTCAGCCTCACGGAGGAAACCGCCCAGTACCCGTGCATCATGAAAGCATTCGAAACGCTTCTACATCAATCCCGGCTCACAAGTAACTTTAAAAAAAAATTGAAGCGGCACAGCCGCCGGAGTCTGTAACGATGCTACGCACTGCGAGTCCTGCAGTGGTCAAGCAGACTCAGAACTCAGAGCTCGAAATTGGGACTGAGTGCAGCGCTTCGGTACCACGACCGGCCGACGAGCGAGAGGGAACTTCGGTACCGCGGGGGCGGTCTGATCCGCACTACGTTAATTCTTCAAGCAGCATTGGAAGTGTATTGAGTCATCGTGATCTCCAATTGCAAGAAAAGTGTTAATACCAAGTTACTGTTTGAGGGCTCAGAAAGTGATTTAAAGTGGAAAGATTCAAGTACAGCCAGCACATGAAATAGTGCTTTCCGAGTGGCGCGCAATCAAATGTGATTTGTGTGATACGGGTGTTCAGCTCATGTTCTGATTCTGTGTTGTGTATAATGCGAAGCACTCTATATTTTGACACCTTGCTGTGAGTCAAGGTTCTACTTTTTTTGGCATAACCATTTATTTCATGTGTGCGATAGCCAAGATATTCATTTTGTGTTCCTAATTTCATTTTTGTTTGTGCGTAAGCTCCCTGTTTGACGGCTGCAAAGAAATACTGTGTTGCGTTAAATCATACAATCGTTCGCTGGCGCTTATTAATTTTCAAACTTGTATCTCTCATTTGTGGGTTATTTTGGGCCAGAACGTGTTGACAATCCTTATATTTTTGCATCCACGTGTTCCTTAAAATAAAACCCATTTTATCGTTCATTTCTTTTATTGACCATGCTTGTATGTAGAATTCACGCGAACACAAGGTGTACATTGTTAATTAATTTAGAGGTTGAAAATCCTCTCATGCGTACGTGATCAACCAGAGTTAATTCACGCCATTTCGCGACAGAGAGCAGTTCTTCAGGCCAGCCTTTAATTTGGAAAAACCTGGTCCATCTTTTGTTTTTCGTCAGCTACTGTGTCGAACTCGTTTACATTCTTCAAGTTAGACGTGCGCAGCAAGTTGCGTTCATCACGCTTGCTCGTCGGGCAAGTTGCCGTTTTCTGCCAAGATTAGCGTAACTTCAACTGTGCTGAAGATCTGCAACTGCGAGTCAATCTTCTCGCAATCGTTTCTCACCTTTACTCCACTCCCCTTACCTTACCCTGCACTTTTTCTTAATGCTTGGTGTGACTGTGTATGTGTGCTTGTGTGTGTATGATTGTGTGCGAGGTAAAATTACATCACCTCGGCTGTTGCCTATATTACCTTACCTTATCTTGGCTGTTGCCTATATTACCTTACCTTACCTTGGCTGTTGCCTATATTACCTTACCGTACCTTGGCTGTTGCCTAAATTACCTTACCTTACCTTACCTTGGCTGTTGCCTATATTACCTTACCTTACCTTGGCTGTTGCCTATATTACCTTACCTTACCTTGGCTGTTGCCTATATTACCTTACCTTACCTTGGCTGTTGCCTATATTACCTTACCTTGGGCTGTTGCCTATATTACCTTACCTTACCTTGGCTGTTGCCTATATTACCTTACCTTACCTTGGCTGTTGCCTAAATTTCTTTACCTAAGATTTGCTCATCTAGCAAGAGAGTGCAAACTCTCTCCGAGCAATTCTTCCTTCTTTCTTCTTGTTTCTTTTGCAACCTTAAATCTTTTCTCAACTACGAGTCTACGTTTGAAAGTCACCGCACACTGGACCAAATTAAGTTCAGGTACGGGGAATCTTGTCTGTAATCTAATCTAATCTGAGTATAACTTGATAAATTCCTTCGTTATATTTCTTTATTTTCTGGCTGTATGCTTACCAATGCCTTAAAATTTCTTTACAGTATAACTCTCGCTGCAATGGCTCTCTTGGACCAGTTATTGCTACTTCTTTCGATTTCACTCAGTCCTTGACTATGAGGTAAATACCCAGGTAGCAAGAAATTATTAGGCCAATATTGTGTTGATAATTATTTATTGACCTGATATTGGAATCTTGGATTACAATAATAGGCTAATAACAAGGCAATATCGAAATAAGATGTGTTTATTTATGATATCAACTTGTTATTGGGACAATGTAGTAAATAGTTTTATTTCTAATATTAAACTAACAGTGTATATATATATATGTACGATATTCATATGAGTGGGAACTATCTCATAATAATTAAAAATCTCGCAATTTAATAAAATTTGTTAGCATATAAGTTATTATTGCCCAAATATTGGGTTGATATTGTACGCCAATAATACGACGTTGTTTGTTTAAGGAAACACCTCAATATCAAGTCAATAGTGACACAGTAATTGGCTGATACTGGGTTAAAAATAAATTATTATTGGGACACTATATTCTACCAATATCCACTTGATGTCAGAAAATAAGTATTGGGCCTGTAGTACCCTTCCTTAGTTACCCCTCAAACTTAGTTCTAGTCCATTTGTGTTCAGTAATACTAATACGTGTGAACGTAAAATTATCCAAGAGAAAAATGGTTAATTCTCCATAGGAAAAGACCCGTGCTAACTCTTGGAGAAGTACGAGTACATAACAACGGTAGTTGCTTACCTCGCCGTAAGCGGATCTCAATTGCTAAAGAGGAAACAACTCCAGGCCTTACAGCCTAACATTTTTCTAAGGAACACTTCAGCAAGTCCATAGTGACAGAATATTTAGCTAATATTGGGTTAATGAAATTATCATTATCGGGGCCATATTTTTCAGGAATTGAGTACTAAGCCAATGTAATTGTAGGGAACACTTCATTATCAAGTCAATATTGACACAATAATTAGTTGATATTGGGTTGATGATAATATTGTTATGGGCCAATATATTTTTTTAATATCAACCGAATTTTCCAAAATAAGGTATTGCCCCAATGTTCATTTTGAATATTCAGTCAATATTGAGACTGTATATTGGCTCAATATTAGGTCAATAAATTTTGCTACCTGGGTACTTCCATATTAAATTCCTCTAAAATATGAGAGATATTGAAATTAATCTCAAATTTCACTTTCTTTCCCCTATTGCCTCTAATATTATTTGTCCTTCTAGATTGTCGTTTGTCGGCCTTAGCGGGGTTCGTATGCCGCTGCCTTGTTCTGCATGGCCCGACGTTCGGCCGTCAAATTTTGCCCTTCAAGTTCTTAAGACATCTGTTCTTCGCTGAAGTTAACGGAAGTGCTGGCTATAACGTCTATTTTCCTTCAAATAATTTGTAAAGCTAGTCTTTGCTGTTCCGGGAGGAACTCTCAACGGCCTTAATTAACTGAAATAATTTGTCAGCAAACTGGGGGGTTTCCACCTGCTCTTGTTACTGCGTTGAGCTTGGGCTCCTGTTGGAGCTTTGCGCCTCGTTTTGCGCCTTGTTCCGAGTTTGTTTCAATAAATCTATTGGTATTATTACTTTTTCTTCGACCCTCCAGCCAGAGTTGTGTGAAGAAAATCTCCACACAAGTTTTTGTTCACTGAAGATTTTATTTCAATGATACTTGAAGAAATACATTTTTTCAGTGCTCTTAAGGATCCCATTAAAGTGTTGGACATTGATAAGTCCGATCTTCACAAATTTATAGGGATCTGTATCATGTCGTACGTACATGTGCCATGCGCCAGGGATCATTGGAGCAGCATCATGGCTAATTTACTCATTCAAGAACTAATGTCCCTTGAAACCTTCGACCCTTTAGAAATGTCCCTTGAAACCTTGAAACCTACGAACTTTCTACACTTTGCTGATAACTCGAAAAATGTTCCAAGAGATGATACTAGCACTGAGCAATTAATAGAAGTGAAAAGAAAACGAGGACCCTCTAACCCTGTGCTCATGTCCCTGTGAAGAATGCAAGCCTGGATGGATATCATCATTGGCCTCAACCAAAAAATGAAACGCCAAGCTGTAAAATACCAGACTCCAAGTTCAGTCAAACATCATGTGTTCGAAATGTCTCGTGCATCTTTGTTAAATTATGAAAACAATGTTTTATGAAATATTTATGTAACGTGAAAAAATCGTTTTTGTAAAACATAAAAAGGCTTATTGACAAAATATTACAGGGAGAATTATTATTATTTTTTAAAATTTTGGCCTGATAATGTGCTTTAGTAGATCAACAAGGGATTAAACAGTTTAAATCGGATAAAATTAACTAATAAATGGAGTGTGTCGTGTAGGTATCATAAACGACTCATACCTCATGCTTCAAGATATGATATTCGTGTTGTGTCGTTTACGACACATAATGAAAAATACACAAAAAATAAGTGAAATATGTTTCTTATGATTTCATATGTAAAATTGATATCTATTAAAAAGTTTCCAACCATGTAATTTTTTTTCTTAATTCCTAAAATAATTCATGCAGTGAAATGTTAAAATCTATTCTCAGCCTTGAACCAACGGTTTTGCAGTTCTACACCCAAATGCGACTCTAGCTACATTTAACGCCTGAGAAACACATGCCTATGAGGTTAAATTAAATTGCCCTCATATAACATTTGAAAACAAGCAATCATCCCACACAACATACACAAGCACAACCTTAAACTTAAACTTTAACACCGTCACCGTGACAGGTACTGAATCGATTTTCAAAACATCTGTGTGGCGTGTGGTACAATTTCTAATTTTCTCCGCACTCTATCACTGGCGGACAGTCTGCATGGACAGTATGCACTCCTGTCTAACGTACGATACAAAGCCGCATAGAATGAAGAATTTATCGCATCTTCAAACTTCTCACACCGACTGTTCTTCCTAAGGCGCAAGCCTTTGGGAGTCGGTCTCCTCAGTGCATTAAAAAAACACTGCTGCCAGCACTAGGTTTGGAAACAGTAATTCTAGTCAGCTGTAATCTAGTACTTGACATCAAATGTTTCTAAGTTGTTAAATGCTCCCTCATACAGATAAACCTATATTTTTTGTGAAATAAAAATATATGCATGGCTATTACTAATCAAAAGCATTAGAATAACAGACATGTGGATAAAATGCCCTTTCTATGAATACAAACAAAACATAAGTCGGGTAAACACGACTAAAAGAAGAGAATCGCCATAGACCATATTTGTATTCCACGAGGAATCTGAGGACTAAATCATACAATCTACTTAAATACAATCTCAAAAGTGATGGAATAATTTTTCCCTGAGCACCTACCAGCATAATATGAGCTTTTCTCTTCTGTGCTAAACGATGAGTTATATGACCAACCGAATGTAAGAATTGAAATGCGTTGTACGTCAAGTTTATTTTAATCGGAATAGCGATTAATTGATTTCAGTCGGGATAAATGTTTTATTCTTATTAACATATTTCCTTATCATTGGTAACCATTTTTTTAGCGAGTTTTCAACGATAAGATTCAGTGCTAAAAGAATTTTCAAACTACCTTTTGCAACTAGTGTTCATTTCTTTCTGAAATATTTTACTGAAATTTACGTTTCATAATTCTAATTCAGGACGAACTTGAATAAACCGAGAGATTCAGGATCCTTCAGTATTCTGAAATCAAATCAAACCAGACATGACCAAACCAGACCAGAGACCTGACAGAGACCGAACCAGAGACCTGACCAGAGACCTGACCAGAGACCTGACCAGAGAACTGACCAGAAACCTGACCAGAGACCGGACCAGAGAGCGGACCAGAGACGGGACCAGAGACCGGACCGGGGAGCGGACCAGAGACCTGACCAGAGAGCGGATCAGAGACCGGACCAGAGACCTGACCAGAGACCGGATTAGAAACCGGACTAGAGACCGGACCAGAGACCTGACGAGAGACCTGACCAGAGATCTGGCCAAAAACCTGACCAGAAACCGGATGAGAGACCAGACCAGAAACCGGATCAGAGACCTTACTAGAGACCTGACCAGAGACCTAACCATAGACCTGAACAGAGACCTGACCAGAGACATGCCGAGAGACCTGACGAGAGACCGGACCAGAGACCTGACCAGAGACCGGACCAGAAACCTGACCAGAGACCTGACCAGAGGCTTGACCAGAGACCTGGCCATAGACCTGACCATAGACCTGACCAGAGACCTGACCAAAGACCTGACCAGAGACCGAACCAGATACCTGACCAGAAACCTGACCAGAGACATGCCGAGAGACCTGACGAGAGACCGGACCAGAGACCAGACCAGAGACCAGACCAGAGACCTGACCAGAGACCTGACCAGAAACCGGACCAAAGACCTGACCAGAGACCTGACCAGAGACCGGACCAGAGACCTGACCAGAGAAATGACCAGAGACCGGACCAGAGACCTGACCAGAGACCGCACCAGAGACCTGACCAGAGACCGGACCAGAAACCAGACCCGGGATAATCAGACAAAATTAGATTGAGTAGATCAGATTAGATGTTTGTTTAAGCCTCTTTAACCGAAACAAAGGCGTTCCAAAGAGAGGAAGGAGGAAGGCATTAATTAGAATGAACTTAAAGGGCTGCGGAATCTATGCACAAGGCATGTAGAAATAGGAAGTTGAGGAAGAAGTTCATGAAAAAAGATAAAATGTGAAGAAGAAAGTTGTAGTTTCCGATAAACAGTATATTAAGAACCAAAAAAACATGACCCGTTACAAATAAAAAGCTCAATCTTATTTCAACAGAAGGAATGGCTATCTAAACTTTTGCTCAGGACCTCACAAATCCCCTTGGGAGCCCTAATCCCAAAAGCTGTATATCCCTGAGGGATTTTTGATTTTAAATTTTAAATAGTGTATCATAGTGACACACTATTGCGAATCATGATGACACATCCAGTTGTGTCAAGATTTCTCTGAGTACACGTTTCTACGGACACCTTCGATACTATTACATCTCCTTCCTACCTTCACTCATCCCTCGACAGATTATTCCGTCCTCTACGAGCACAAAGCATGTCACGTATAGGATACCTCGTGCCAGAATAGCATGCTTTTTTGCTATAAATTTGTATTTTTGATTCTTTTGATCACATTAAAATTTGTCTCACTTTATACAGGTTGAACACGGTATTCTGATTTCCAATAAATCAGTATCATAGATATTATATCAGTGGAAACATTTTAAAACGATCTTCGAAATACGTTTGCAACGCGCTCGTTCTCAATTGCGCCAAGAACTAGCTTGGCTTGAGTGCTAACCGTCAGAGGCGTGCCTTAGAATAAAAACTTGCGAGTTCAACGTCTCCGCGAAGGATCACCATTTTGATGATATCCCCACACGTGATGGCGGTGATCTCTTAGTAAGGATGAGCGTGTTTTGGCTCAGATCTTACTTCTATCATATTGAACGCAAAGTTCCAGAGGAAAGTCGCAAAGTTACCTCAGAGAATAAGTCTGCTCTCATGCCAACTGCTTCAAATTAGTTTTGCAAGATACGCTTAGCAAGATACGCTCTCTATTGTTTTTTCCAGCTTCTAAGATGCTTTCCACTCACTAGCTCTGATATATGAATGTGTATTTTAGGTCCTTTGAATATCCATTGCAATTATTGAGAGCTTAATATGAAAATCCGTTATAATAGAAAATGATCTTACACGAATAATTGCCACGACCTGGTAATTACGATAGTGACTTCGTCGGTACGCTTAACAAAAGACTTATTTAACTGATAACTATCATTACACTAATTTTAAAAGGCAATCAATTTATCGTATTGGGACTGATAGAGGCAGCGAAATGCGTGTTTGAAATAATTTTACAATAACGTGATACGAGTCATGATATATTAAAGGAAATAAAGCATGGTCATCACAATAAATGATGTCGCAGAGGTATTAAACATATGTTTAAAAATAGATCCAATAACATACGCAAAATGAACTTGTAAATGATTTCAACAAGAGTTCTCGACTTCTCGACGTAACGTCATGAACCGATGACCTAACTTCCCATGGACTTTCTGTTCTTGATTTAATGTTCTTTCCGTTCAAAAATCACGACTTGAGTTTAAATGAAAATACCTAATTTTCTTTGCTAAGATAAAATAACGAGCAACGCTGATGACAGCAAGAACAACACTAATGTCAATGAGCTGTAACCTTTCCCACTCACAGCTAGGCCGGCGGCAACCGCCACCTCAGCAGGGGCTGTTGCAGACATGTAGGAAGAACAGCCCTGCGCGCTGGAACCTCCGATCATGTCCAATACTGGGGCCCAGCCTCTTTGAATGGGCAGGTCAACGCTGAGGCTCACCCGTATTTCCTGCTCAGACAAAAATTGCCCAAAAGTTCAATCAGTTACAGAACGTCCGAGGAATTTTTCGAAGCCAAAATCAGACATTTCTCGGAGTCGTACAGGACTACAATGCTGGTTCAGGCCGCGCAGCGAGGTTCTTGAATTCGAGAAATTTCACTGAAGCTATTAAATAGAAACGTATCAATACGTCAGACTACGCTTTATGCAATGATAAATATTAAATACATTTATTCATCACTTTGATCAACATTTTGCAGTGGTATACTATACAAAAGGTGATTTGTAATAACACACGTGCAAAGAAACATTCTTTGATTAAAATGGTGTGATTACCAAAGAAGTGCACTTTCTGATGATACTTGAAATGATTTTTTTTCAAGAGGTCCTTTTTCGGAATAAGAACCAAGTCATAAAAAAATCAAATCATAACCCATAATTTCAGGAGTGATATGCTTTCTTATGAACACCGTTTAAAATGTTTTATATAGTGTATGAACGCTGTAGTGCAAATGCGCAAATGCCGTATACCACCATTGTGCCATATAAATTAGGAATTTGCTAATAAAAAAATTATCGCAACCTATTAGTTTAGGAGATACTTGTTGTCATGAGCACTCTATTCATGACCTGCTCGCTTCATTTTGGTGTCAAAACCGTGACCGGAACGTCGGTGCGTGTGACCTGGCAGAGGCTCTAGGATGCGTCACTCTATAGGTTCGGTCTGGATAAAATAGATTTGGGTTGGTAATGTTGGATTAAGGGTCATACTATCCATTGCCACATCAAAGTTTACCTTCATGCACACCATTCCCTCTGCTGTGGAGTAAAGTATCATGTGCCACATTTGGTGCAGCGCGATTAATACAGTGCCGTTTAAAATATCCAGTACCTCCAAAATTGGTCGTTTGCAATAATTTTTGTTGCCGAATTCGTTATGTGCAAGAATGTATTCTCCTGAACTGATCAATTTTTAAACAAAAATATAAAAGGTGCTTCGCTATTGTGATTTTACCTAGAAAACTTGATCAAAATTGAATTGAAATCCATGAGTTCTTTTACCGCATAAAACTATTTTAAGTCGTTGAATTTCGAGCTCTTTTAAACCTAAATAATGTTATGAAATTTGTAGCCAAAGTTTGAAATCTTTTTAATTTTCATCCAAATACTGTACGTTGCAAACTTCTCGAAATCTTCCCAGTGCGTTCATTATTATTTCCCTTAGGGTGCGTTCACACTACGAGCTGAGCGAGCGGAGCGGCGCGGAGCGTCGCGGCACGGAGCGGAGCGGCGCGGCGCGTGTGTTCACATGTGAGCTGAGCAGAGCGGCCTACACAAGCATCAGTCGCTATGGAGCGATCCGTGAATGCGCTTCTGTAGCTCGACGGCAAAACGGAAACACTGGATCCATCCCATCAACATGAGGAGAGATCGCTATGGAGAATACCACTATCTCTTCGAAGCACTGAGGAGAGATGAATCACAATTCTACGAGCATTTACGGATGAAGCCGGCAACTTTTGATGTACTACAATCCCTTATAGAAAGAAAAATTTCCAACGAGATTAGATAAATTTGCTGTTTAGCAATACACAAATTTTTATTGAGGATACATGTAAACCAAAGTAGTTTAAGCAAAATTAAAGTCTTACCATATAGGCTGTATCACATATATTACTACAGGTTTTCGTAGGCCAGTACGAACAAAAAAGTCTTGTTTGTGACCTAAACGTGAGTGAACGTAAAGTAATTCCCTTCAGAAATACAGGGTTGTGCCAGAGAAACCTAAGTGAAAAATACTGACAAATATTGAATTGTCCTGACCAAATAGTTCTCGAAATACTGATATGCTTTCCGTTAGTATTGCAAAAAATCACCCAAGCTCGTAAAATTTTGCAACTTATTGTGTATTTGACACTCATTGAGTCCTCCTCATCATCATACGGCCTCCTCTTTCTCCCATTTTACGGAAAAAATGAAAACTTTATTAAAAAATCGTACATAATTATACTTTAATCAAGATCATAAAATAAAATACACAGCATAACAGGAGAGATAAAACTATATCACGAGAAAAACAAAATAAATTCCTTAAACTGAAGCAATAATTAAGTAACTTATCAGGGAAAGCAGAAGAAAATAGAAATAAATGATTAATGAACCCAAATGGGTGAAATTACACTAAAATATTACATGTTACACTACCAGTTATAATTGTTATATGATTAGTTGTACAAATAACTAGTTATATACTAGATTTTTTTAAATAAACAAAAATTCTACCCCTGTAAGATATGACGATCCAAAGGCGAAGCCGAGGAGAAACGCTCGACGCGAGCGTCAAAAAATCCCAACGAATTTCCCGAGCGTGCCGCTCCGCTCCGCGCCGCTCCGCTCCGCTTGTCGTGTGAACAGCCAAGCGTTTCTGCATTCAAACCTCTACAAACATTATTCCCGCTCCTCTCCGCGCCGCTCCGCTCCGCTCGTAGTGTGAACGCACCCTATAGTTCTGACCTGTTCACTTGCATTGCGCGAGTTCCTGCTTCCCCCATACATGGCCTGAACAGACGGAGGCACGGTTCCTCTGAGCAGCACTCCCACCGGGTAGTGGTCGCTGATGTCTTCCACCTGGTAACATACATTGTGCAAATATTAACTGATTTGAAATAAACTAACCTTTTGCACTCATTTTGTAACTCTATGGATTTATCAGAATATATTAATCTGTTAAACGATTTTCAACTTACAGCATGTCAAGATCGAAGTTAAATAACTTTTGTGATCTACTCGATTTTACCAATCTGATGAAGTGTTTTCCGCCTAATCTCTAATGAAAAATCAATCTAAGAGTTAGTGATAAAAGTCATTGTAGTTCTCAGTCAGTCAAAACCGAGTAATTTATTAGCCTTAGTTTCTGCAGCTATAGTTAGAGTTAGATTTAGTTAGATGAATGTTTAACTTTGACGTTCATTTAAATACCAACAGCAGATTTCAAGAATGCATTCGTACAGGAGGACCCTATCTACGGGATGTAATTTTCTTGTCTTTTGTGTCACCCTGTAATTGTTAAGGTTAGTCTAAATGAACTCTGTGCTTTGACATTAATTTGCGCAATAAGCCATAAATATTTATATCTTCACACATGGGACATCGCAATACAAAGGGCTGACAGGTGAAAAGCAATTCTCCTGTCAGCCCTTTGTATTGCGATTTCCCATGTGTGTATGTATAAATATTTATGGCTTATTGCGCAAATTAATGTCAAAGCACAGAGTTCATGTAGACTAACCTTAACAATTACAGGGTGACACAAAAGACAAGAAAATTACATCCTGTAGATAGGGTCCTCCTGATAGGGTCCTCCTGATAGGGTCCTCCTGTTCTTGAAATCTGCTGTTGAGATTCCTCATTGACCGCTGTAACACCTCAGCTGGGAACTGTATATTTCAGCCTGAATTCTCAGTTAACTCATCTCGAGTTCTTGGTCGAGTCGTGTACACATTACTCTTAAGATAGCCCCACAAGAAAAAATCACAAACGGACAAATCTGGCGATCTAGGGGCCAGGGGACGTTACCAAATCTTGAGATCAAACGGTTACCGAACAATTCTCACACAGCCTCCTATGATTGCTGTGCTGTCTGTGATGTCGCTCCATCCTGTTGAAATTAGGTTTCGCGAATGTGTATAAATTCTTCGACTTCCTGTTAGTTTCTTCTTCAGGGCAGATCTAGTCTCAACATTTTATCGCGTGTTATGATGGAACAGCACCAATGACGTCTTAAGTTGTAAAAATGTCGAAACTCTCTCTGCGCAGCTGTCAAACTATCATCATTTACTCGCTCAAGATCACTGTCTCGCAGTCTTGCAACTTGTTCATGTTTGCAAATACGCACTTCAAAAATTTCAGTTTTTTGGGATCATTCTGTACATTGACAATCAGTTGTACTTAATAATTTACGATATTAAATTGTGAAATTCTTAAACATAATAAACACGTCTAAAATGAAACCTTGAGATAGCACATAACACTTTTTTAACACACTTATAAAGACAAAAATGTATGTTGATACATTGAGGGAAACTTCTCTGAGAGCATAGGACAGAAAATAATTTTAGATTGGTTAGGTTTGACTATCACATGCTTTGGGGACTTGTGCTCCAATGGAAATAGTGTTGGCTGCTTCAGTTATAGATCAGCCTTCGGGACTTCTATCTTTCTGTGACCATTTTACTTCTTTCAGGTTCATGCTTTTTCACTATCTTTTCTTTATCTTTTTTTCTGATACCTTCTCAACTTGCTATTTCTTTGCACAGGGTGTCTTTTGAGAAAACAAACCATGGGCGTAAATTCACTGTTTTCTCTAGCCCTCACTCAACGTTCTCTTCCCTTCGCTCTTTTCAGATCGCCTTTGCAGTGCCAAAGGAGTGTTCAACTAAAAAATCTAATAAACAATTTAAACAATTTAGTTACCACAGGAGATACAGAGGTAGAATGTTTCTTAAGTCTAGTACAATGGACAAGTTTGAATATAGCTACCTGTGGGCCCGAATAAGTTCAGCGACTTCTGGGGCATCCTACTATCAACATTATTATAAGGTGTACAATAGTGTTTAACCTAAATCACTTAACCTAGTTTCGCATTTGACTGATCAGTGAGATAATTTACTCGATATCAGATATTTCATTTTACAATATAGGTTATATGGACTATATTTAACAGTATATTCGATAAAAGATTTAACAGCAGACTGAAGGCAAATTACATATTACATACTACCCATGGCCAATTTCATTATTGGAAACAGTCATGTAGGAGACAAGATTTGACTTGGTGATCTTACACGACTAATATTCCGATAGGAAGTGAGTCTCGAGATTTCTTTTTAATACCTTGTAAGAATTACTGTCACGGATCTCCGCAGGTATTGAGTTCCAAGTTTTAGTTCCAACGAAGAGGATACTGTGTTGCGACCGGGCCTTTGAATAATAAGGAAGCATGAATTTACTTCTATTTCGGGTTAAATGGTCGTGATGACCAGTCTGCGCACTTAATAATAGTTTCAGGCTATTGTCGCCATCATTTCTTAATGTTTTGTAAATGAAATTACAAATGAAGATTTTGTAGAGATCGGAAAGTTTAAGTATTTGTAAATTTTTGAATGAATCATTTGTGTGAGCATTATATTCTAGGTTCTTTACCGCTCTGATTGCTCTTTTTTTTTAAATAATAAGAACAATTGAGAATTGAACCGAGAGATTAAAGAGAAAAACAACTACAATAAGGTGCCACCATACGTGAGGGTGTATTACGAGAATGAAAACTCGCTAAGATAACACAGTTTTACGTTCATCTCAAGGTAGTGATTGGTATTGTAATATAAAATACAAGGAAAGTAGTATAATTTGTGCATGTCACGGGACTACCCAATTCCATTGATAAATAGAAGACCTGTGTAATTTATGCATGCATAGTGATTCTAAAATGCCCAAATGAAAAGAGGTAAAGTATAGGATACAACTTTAAGGAGATCGTCCCAATTTTTCAACTTTTTTCATCCGATTCTTTTTAAAATTGGCCAATGTATGTATTTTTGGGAAGTAAACTTGTTATACTCATGTCAATTTTTCGATTTAGGTTTTATTTTTTACGAAAAATTAGTTTTTGGTATATTTTTATGAATATTTCAAAACGCTACTCTTCATTGAGTTTTGATGCTAGAACAAAACTAAACACAGTTTTAGAATCCTTGAAGCATTGTAAACAAAGTGACATTGCAAAACTTGAACATTTGGATAAATAATTTTTGTGGAAAGCGATATTTTATCATTACATCACAATTAAATATGATGAGCTATATAATTTTTTGGTTGTGAGCTATATAATTTTTTTCGCATATTTGTGAATTTTGCAATGTCACTTTGTTTACAATGCTTCAAGGATTCTAAAACTGCCTTTGGTTTTGTTCTAGCATCAAAACTCAATGACGAGTAGCGTTTGAATGATAAAATGTATGATTTTTCAGGAGAGCCCAAAAACAAGAATATACAATTGAATTACAATATCACGGACAAAGTTTTGTATATGAATGCAGTCTCCATGATCTATTTTTATGTACGAATAATGTGCAACATTTTCCTTGTGAAGTTCAATGTAACATATAAGAAATGTCATGCATAAAAATATACAGGGTGTGTCCGTAAAATAAGTTCCACGGGCTGCCGCTGGCGCTAGGATCGTTTCTATGCGCGGCCAGGCAACAGAGGCAGGTTGTTTGGTTCCCTCACTCCAATCCCTTACCAAGCCAGCGTCGCTGCGACGTTTCGTCTTGGCTCAGCAGGTGTCAGCGATGGAGCTTCCTCTTGCGTCTCCCGCCAGCAGCGAGTTGCGGTCTGTTATTCGTTCCCTGGCCGCTAAGAAGAAATCGGTATCTTCGGAAATCGAAATCGGAACCTCCGGAATCTTTTTGCACAGCTTCCGAACTGTAATCCGTCGATCGTCAAGCATTGCCGCTTCGACTTTGGCAACTGTTTCGTCGGAAGCCGATGGCCGCCCTGCACGGTCTTCGTCGTGGACGTCTGTTCAGCCATTTTTAAAGTCCCTGACCCATCTGCGCACCATCCCGGAGCTCATACACTCTTCTCCATACACTTAAAAAAGTTCTTCGTGAATTTCCTTCGCTGATTTCTTCTTAGCGGCCAGGAAACGAATAACAGACCGCAACTCGCAGCTGGCGGGAGACGCAAGAGGAAGCTCCATCGCTGACGGCTGCTGAGCCAAGACGAAAAGTCGCAGCGACGCTGGCTTGGTAAGGGATTGGAGTGGGGGAACGAAACAACCTGCCTCTGTTGCCTGGCCGCGCATAAAAACGATCCTAGCGCCAGCGGCAGCCCGTGGAACTTATTTTACGGACACGCCTCGTATATAAATACTTTATTTCATCCGAATAAATTATGAAATTTTATATTTATAGTCTGATTCTTATGAAATTTGACTTTATATGTAACTTTTGAAAAGAAACACAATTTTATCGATTCATTTTTTTGATTCAGTCCTTAGTTTTTTGAAAAAAATGGTCATGTTGTTATTTTAGTTCATTTTTATTGACATTTCAAATGAATAGAACTCATTGAATTTTTATGCTTGAACAAAACTAAAGGCAGTTTTAGATCTCTTGAAGCATTGTAAACAAAGTTAGTTTTAAATTTTCCATTTCCCGTTTCGTTTTTATATGGGGTCGAAATGGGGTCGAAAATTCAGGATTTTTAGTCCTCTTTCCCCCCCCCCCTGGGGGAGGGGGAATCTAGTGTCCGTAGCGCCATAAAATTTTAGGACCGAATAGTCCACCACCTAAGGGTCCTTTTCCAACAACAAAACAAAGAAATCTCACCGGACCGACAAGGGCCTGGCAGGAGCCTAGCTGGGATGATCTCCTTTAAGTCAATAATTTTTGAAAACATTTTCAGACGAATGAAAACAGTGTTGTGCTATGTCGAAACGAGATGGTGCTCCTAGCAACCGTCTCGTACGATGACTTCAACTAGTATGCTCGGCAGCTCTCATAAATAAGGCTCAGTAGGTTTATCCCACGTACTAAAATTATAAATAATAGACTATGGCATGCCGTAGGGTATGATTATGATTATAAGTGAGTTTAAGCCTCCCTAACCGCTGCAAAATAGAGCGTATCGAAGGGAGGAAGGAGGAAGGCACCATTTAGTATGGAGGTAAGAAAATGAGGAATCTTTGCAGAAAGGGCATAGAAACAGTAAGATGGAAAAGAAGTTCATGAAATAAGATAAAAGTTGAAGAAGAAAGTCAGAGGTGCTGAAAAACAGGACAGTAGTGAACCGAAAAAGTTGGTCCTAACATAACAAAAAAAACATTTAATTTCAACAAAAAGAAGGCCTACCTAACTCTCAAGCTCGGGTCCTCACATTTTTCCCCTGGGAGCGCTAACATGCCTTAGGGTAGTTTATCTTCAAAACGTAAGATGGATCCGATGGAAAATTTGTTTTAGAGGTTAGTGTGGCATGAAGTTCAAAGAATAAATTTAACGAACACGATAATTTCCTAGCTGTTTTTACTGAATTATGAGTAAAATATTGAAATTGTTCAGTTTACGAGTTGTGATCAATACAGTATAAAGAAGTAATCACTCAGCTGTAGTAACAGGAAACCCGTTAAAAGAGCAGTTGAACTTGAGAAACGGACACGCGTAAATTTTAAATACTCGTCACATTAATATTAATAACCATTCGTGAATTTTGCAATTATATTTAATCCTGGAAGTACAGGCAAAATCAATCAAGCCTGATCGTAAGGGATACGACAAAAAATTTCCTGATGCAATAACATCTCACCAGGGTACGATTGGCCTCCACGTCTCACACCTTACCAGGATGCTATTAGTCTATGTCTCATGCCTCACTAGAGAGCGGTTTTCCTCAATGCCGAATGCCTCGTCGAAGTAATATGCTGATGCAGTCTTGTAGTACGCTGAGTGTTGAATGGTGGGGCCCGCCAACACGATCCTAACAGTGGGAAATGATTAAAATATTCAGGCACTTTGTGAATTCAACAGAGAGATAAGGTGCGCTTATTTGTGGTACATTTGATTCCTAGCAACGAGAAATGTCTGTTTTTTTTTCACAATGCCATGTGATCTTTCTGGCAAGAAGCGGTGCGGTTGGGGAGGCGCCTAGTGATCTTTGCAGCGAAAAAAATTCACTTGTTTTCTCCTGGCAGTGTTCGTCGACGGCACAGGTAGAAGGTTGAAGTACGCGCAAAGTGGAGCAAAGTATTTATTGCGCTCAAAATATATCCTTCTTTTGACGGCTTGTAATATACATTATCTGGAATGTTTTCAAAATTAAACAATTTTTTGGGTAATTTAACTATTGTTCATTGCATTATGAAGAGCTAGATCGAAATTGCTGTTATACAACTGAGTAGTTAACTTTGTAATAAATAGTGACAAATTATTACAATTGTCTTATTATTTTTATCTAGTATTTGACCTAATTTTGTTGTAAAGAAAACCCCAATCGCTAGGTAAAGAAACTCTCATTTCTTTTTTCTGATCACTTCACTTATATCGTGTATTCTTAGGATATAGTCATAGTAATAATGAACTGTGGCGTTTTTAAATTTACACACAATCCCGCATTCCCATAGTGGGAAATATGAAGAAATTACAGCGTCTCTGGGAAAGCTTTTTGTCGTAGACGTCATGTTTTGCTGTGAATTTCCGCATTCAAAAAGTTCGGAAGCTTTTTGCGTTTCTTATTTAGGTTTTAGTTTAGCTGTCATAAATTTATTCAGAAGGTAAAGATTTTACTGCACTTCACAGTAACTTCTAACAACCAAAGGCTTTCAACTAACCATCTAAAACCAAACCAACTCCAAGCAAACAAGTGCACAACCACAGCGTGTAGTAATTGACACAGTATTTACTGCAAGAAAGTCGTTTATTTTAAAAAACATATAGTCGAGAGATAAGAGAAATGATGGAAAGCTTGCCTATCGTAGGGACACGATGTGCTCTTGGTGGTTGTATCCTCGTGGTCAGAGATGAGCCAGTGGAAGCGCGCGTCGTTGTGGAGTCTGATTTGGTCAAACTCGCTTTGCCTCACGTAATCGCAGCCCGCGTTGAAATCTCCGAGGATGATTGCATCTGGCGAAAAATTTGCTGCATTTGTAGTATTGCATAAGAACAAGAGAGTAATATATTCATTTATGAAAAACAACACTGTGCTTTGGAATTCTATTTGCTGGGAGTAAAGAACGCGGTGGAGATAGAAACGTTGTGCAAAGAGGATTTCAGCCCCTCGGAAGGAGAAGCAAAGATAGCAAGGTGATGGATGTGCAGATGGAGAAATGAAGACACAGGATAGTAAATCAACTGCAGTTGAAGACCATAAGGGTAATAACGATAACTGATAAATGATTTAAAAACATACTTTATTCTAAAGAAGGCTGGCGGAAATCGTAATAGCTAAATACTGCACAAAAACAAGTGCTATAGAGATTCATGGTAAACGAAAACGCTGTTGAAAATATAAGCAGTAAAATCATGTGGAAACAAAAACAATATGGTAAGCACTGTCTCACTATCACTAGCCTGCCAAGTCGTTCTGCTAGAGACATACTTGTAGTATCACTGAAATAATTTAACAATAACATAATTCAGATTTTTACGTGGCACGAGTCACTCTCCCAAACTTTCTGCCACTAAAGCTCGGACAGGATTATTTTCGATGACAACACGCCTAAATTCGTCATAGGGGAAAATACTCGTCCATATTCAATTTTTCAGCCGGTGTTCCTTCTGGCTTAATGTCCGTTGCTAGGCTAAGACGACGTTATGTTGTCTCTCACTGTCCAAATTCCAGAGCTTTGCAGCTGAACCAATCCTGTCCGTTTTTGTTAATGTCTTTAAAACCCCGAGCGCGATGAGTGCCACTGGAATTCAGCTTTGCTCTGATCCCTCAGGCTCGTTAAGCTCCATATACCCAAGCGTTCCAGAATATCTGACGTACATTCCAGTCATGCAGGAAAATGTTGCGAAAAAATTCATGTTGTCGAAGATTTTTGTAACAGAGCTTTGATGGCACCCTGTTTAAATAATACTATTGAACGTCTGCGGACGTAATTTTTGCCACGTAATGGATTTGAGTTGCATTGGTTACCAAACATGAGAAATGTGTACTGTTTCTGTGGCTCTATGTCTCTAGCAGAGTGATTTGGCATATTAGTAAGCGTCAACGAATTTGTCAAATTAATTTTTTTACTACCTGCTTTTACTCAGAAGTTTTTATGAGCGTCAATATTTACCATGTTAGGGGTTATTTACCATGTTGATTCCATTAACCTGAAAGAACTTAGCTAAGTAATTCCTACTCATCTGATTTCTTCTGTAATAAGTATAAAATAATTCAGTGATTTATTGAATGTAATATTTTGAGTAAATAATTAATAAATGAATTAATAACCCCTAACAACATACATACGTGTACAAGTTTGCGATAATTGCATGACGCGTTTATAATGCTACGGAGACTCTTCACCCCAAAGCACCGGTTCCTATTTTTTGCTCTGTCCACAAGGCGAATAATAATTCTTATCAATCAGTGAACTTACCATTTTAGTGAACGATTTTAGTCATTTTAAAGCTATGACAGGATTACTTCTCACAATTTGGGACAGTTTAAAGTTCACTTACAGTCATTACATGCTTTGGAAACTACGTCAGTTGCATCTAAATTCTCGGCAGCAGAACACCAACTACCAGCTAGGGTTATTTAACTTTTCTCTAAAAATTTGTAAGTCGAGGGCGCTATAAAACTTAAACCATTCTTTCTGTGACTATGGTTCTATTAAACGTATATGCCAGCCTTACGTCTTGTTGCCTTACACCGACTCACTCTCGATACCGAGGGACGTGACCATTTCGTCATAGACGTCGACGAGGGCATCGAGTTCCTCTGGTGCACTGTCTGGCTTGGCGTGCAGGGGGATGACGGCGAACTCTGTGAGGTCTCCCGTTGTGTTGATGGAGAAGTGCGCTATGAACGGCTCCACCTGCAACAGTGACATGAGGTTGTCACATTTTTAATCACAAGAAGCTTGTGAATCAATCATAAATTAAATATTTCGATAAATTTTTCAAATTCTCTTTTAATCAAAACTGCTTGTCTAGTACTCTTTATGTCGTCCTCCCCACCGTCCTCACAGTGAATTTCATAAATTTGTGCACCCAGTTTATCTTTCAAAAGCAACACTCCATGTGGTCATATGGCTTAACTAGCGTCTACTCACATTTGAGTTTTTTGCATTTTTTACAGAGTTCTACCCGAATGTTTGAACTCGTTCATTGCAATGTATCGTTTATTGAACGTCATGAAGGTTTTAAGGAGTTTCTCGTTTTAGTGTTCAAATCTTCCTTCTCACAAGCCCTGTAGCTTGAATTGCGTTTATTGTTCAAGAAGACATTCTACAACAATTTATATGAAAGAATTCTGTCCCAAATTACTACCTTCACTCTGACAGTTTCTGTACCTGAGAAGCAAATGAAAATACAGTCAAATTACTTTCATTTCTTGTAGACGTAAATAAAATCTTTGAATATCTCAACAGCGTCAGGTATTTTACCTAGTCGTGATGTGTTTTGTCACCTCCTATTTGAGAATTTCAACGATATAGAATGTTCTTTTCTTTTTCAGTGATTTTCTTATTTCATATGAGTCGTTGACTTTGACTAAACCTTCGACCTAAACTTGAATCAGGCTCTGGAGCCTGACGCGCACGAGACGTTCTCACCTGGAATACGTCAGTCTGCTCGACGTACTTGAAACCTTCCAGAAAAGTCATCTTGTTTGGCTTGTAAACAAACACGTACCTACCAGAGAAAAATATTAACAATGCATATTAAGCACTAGGCGTGGCTGCATTACAATAGTAAAAAACATATGTATATTTTTTTCATTTGTTTTATGGTGAATGCAAATAATTACAAATGTTGCAAGATGCTTATAAGATACAATACTCAGGTAAGTTGTGATCGACACCTGGGTGTTGAACATAGGAAGGAAACCATAGCACCTGCATTAGGTATAGCAGAAAAAGAAAACTATGCAGGCGCTGGAGAATTTCTCTGAGATTCAACTAATCACCTTATTTATGAAAAGTAGGTGCAAAGTGAATAACTGTTGCACAATAAAGTTCGTTGCGATAAAAAAGTCGGACGCAGTCAGAATAAAGTTCAGAATCAGAATAAAGTTCAATCAGAATAAAGTAATAACTGCTCATTGCGCAAAGTTAGGGGCCAAAATTCAGAGGAACAAAGAGCTCTGCTGAACTTTGTGACGATAAGGGGTAAAACTCCCTAGAGTTTGGAATACTCAGTATAACTTTCGTGTTTGTAAGTTGAGTCTCCATCTATCACTTTTGGAGTCAGAAGCAAAATAAAAGAAGCCTTACGCAAGCGCACTGATTTTCAACAATTTAAGTTTCAACTAATCAAATTCTACAAATTCTTCTAAGAAAATGAACTAAAACCTTTAGATAATTATACTAATTTTGAAATAATTGAAAACACAATTATATTTTAACTGTTTTTCTTACTGACCATTTGAAAATGGTATTGGTTCGATGCTTGAAAAAATAACCACATAAAGCGATGTCATTTTGCGCATTTGCCTCATTGCTTTATCTTTTTCCCTGTACTTCAACGGCAGGATTAGAAATTCACCCCGCCCTCAATACTGGGAATCTCAAGTTGATTATTTTTTGTACAAATAAATATATATATTTATATTATTTGAGTAAAACTAATGTATTCCATTTCAGCCTTCGGAACAGCATTCAGCTTTCCAGATATTTTAATTTTTCACACAAAGCGAGTACGCTATTATGTACTTTTTTGTAAAAAGAATGTAAAGTTTACATGTTTGATTTTTAAAATAATTTGAAATGAGTTGAACTTCTATACTGAAGACTGGAGGAATATTGATCTGTGACCTCATAATTAAAACCCGCCAATAATATGTTCTCCATTACGCGATAACGACTTCTGGCTTTTTGACATTCGAGAATATTTTCTCTGGTGGTAGAAATATTTTCTGTAAATATTAGTGTAGCAATTCATTTATTCCCTTACATTCTTCTACATGTTCTACTAACTTCTGTAACGGATCTCCACCATTGAATACATGAAACTGAATATATTGATCTGAAACACATTTCGTATACCAACAAAATAAATTGCATTTGTGCTTAAATATATTTATTCAATTACTTGAGTTTGACGCTTAATTTTTTAAGGAGAAGATTCAAAATCAAAGAATGTTTACCAAAATGTTAACATTCAAAAGAATGTTTAACCATTTCCTACTGTTTCAAATTTGAGTTTCCCATTTTCATGTATAGTATATTTTTAAAAGAATGATCTAAACGATCAGTAGAGTGATTACTTAATGAAACTTGCTTGCAAAGAAATGTTGATATAAAATATAGACTGGACGATGTTTCTCTTGATTATGTATTTTAGTAAATGAATTTAAAGACTTGAAAACATAGCGAGACTTGTTTCCATCAGTAGTTAACAACAGCTGTATCTCATCACTGCTGTTGATTTTGTTGTTTTTTGGGGACATAATTCATTGGGATAATTTCAACTCTAAATATTCACATCTATATTATTATAATTCCCGAGTTTTCAATACCTTTGAGTTTTATAGGAAAACTTATACATATAAAATTAATATTTTCTGCTACCATTTTAACCCATTCCGTAACTCTCTGACCATTGTTTTCATTCGCCCAATAATATCTTGTGGCGCACCATACATTACATTTGTTGTCCGTATCATATTTTCCTAATTTATCAGTTTTTAACTCGAATTTTGGCACTTCTCACGGAATTTCATGTTGGTAGATCCTTGGGTTAGTTTATTTTAAACAATTTATTACTTTAGAGTTCGATGATTTTCAATAACCCAACCAGATGAGTTCCTGTAAATTGTTTATTTTTTTACTTATTCCTCGCTCAAATTTGCACTGTCTATATATTTTTGAAGATGTCGAGAGATTTTCCAGAGTTGAATTAAACCTCATAGTATTTATTGTTGTCTTCTAATGTCAATATCTATAACTGTAGTTCTATACCAAGCTGAACTTTCTGATTGTCAAAATTTAAATTTCTAATAACCCAACCCATTCAATTTTGTGAATGATATAATTCTTGAATGATATAATGAGTATCGCTTTTAGAATTGTCTGTGAAATTATATGGTTATAATCATTTATATATGGTTATTATATAAATATTATATAATTATACGGTTATAATCATGTAATTACATGGTTATAATATATTCATAATTATAAAATCATGATCTAAATTTTTTTGCGCTTGAACGCC
Organism: Morinoia aosen; assembly: GCA_030386875.1. Lineage (NCBI taxonomy): Eukaryota > Metazoa > Arthropoda > Malacostraca > Amphipoda > Talitridae > Morinoia > Morinoia aosen. The sequence continues at coordinate 28,999,102 of CM059557.1, read as the reverse complement.
TCCATACTTACGTTATATCAACTTCCGAAATTCTCTGTTCGTCAATTATATTTTTAATCTCTTTTTCTCTGTTCATCTCTTTCACAAATCAATTATATTTTTGCTCATATCCAATAGTGTGTTTTAGGTTGCTTATGAAATTCTTGGAGAAAGGTATTGAGATTTAATTAAACTTATTTCATGAATTTCACTGTAGAGAATTTTCATGTCTACTTTAAAATAATTTTTTCTCCGATTATCCAGCAATTTTTCTTTAGTCACTCACTGGAAAATATGAAATTAAAACTTCAAAGATATTTATTTTGTGTGTCAAAGTCTTCGCATGAGAGTCACAGTCTTAAATAGGAACAATGCTGACATTACATACAGTGTGTAATTCCTCCATTGTTTGAGTACTTATATTCGTGTTTTTCTCTTTTAAGAAAAGCATAAAGTACATTTTTTAACTGGTTTCTAATTTTGATGATTGATGTTGATGGTTTCATTATTTGTATTTGATAGTGTGCATAAAGCGGTTGATCAATCATTCCTCATTTTATTGCGTGGAAATACCAAATAATATTCGAAAATGCAAACTTTTTAGTTGAAGATTTTTCAATTTCATCCATTGAACTTTTTCAGTTTCAATCGATATATTATTATTTATTGCTAAAGAATTACTCATATTGTTTAGTAGGGGAAATTCTGAAAAAACTGTCGAATTAATGAATCAATTCAATTTTCATCAGGGCATGTGGAAAAATGAAATTTAAATTGTATTCTGAAACCATCCATTAGGTAAATAATTCAGATTAAATTCAAAATTTAACTATTTGATTGACATCGTGCTTTTTAAATTGTAAGAATTTGACTTCGTCAAGGTCTGTCCTTGGGTCTCTCCTCCTTCTAATCTTTATCAACGAAATACGTAGTTTAACCTACTTCATTTTTCAAATTCTAATATTTTGGAGCCGACAGCACGCTCTTCACGGCTCCTCCTACTGAAAATCCAATTTTAATTGAAGAGAGCGTAAATAATGAGCTACAAAAATTCATTGAATTTCAAATGGCAAGCTAGTAAAATAAGTCTCAATATCGATAAGGCAAAATACATTATACTATCATACATGAGAAATGTGTCTCTTCCACACATTAAGATTGGTGATGGTGAAATGGAAGAGACCAATTCCTGTAAGTTCCTGAGCATTATATTAGATAAACATATGACATTCAAAGAGCATATTACACAAATCAGTACTAAATTATCAAAATCAGTTTAACTTTTCTATAAAGTGCAAAATTTTTGGCTTGAAGAAGCCTTGAATATACTTTATCGAACTAGCATTTCAACATATTTACAATACGGTATAGATGCTTGGCACGGAACTGATAATAAAAATAAAACCAACTTTTCTTTGAGCTGCACAAAAAACATTAGAGCGATTGAAAAATTAGAATACAATACTCACACAAATGATTCATTCAAAAGTTTAAAACATAGTTAAGCTTGTGGATCTCTAAAAGCTATCCAAATATAATTTTATGGATAAAACAATAACTGATGACGGCGACAGAGAACTCAAAGAATTTTTAACTGTACAAACCGGCCATCATGATTATTTAACCCGAAATGGAAGTAACTTCATAATTCCTTATTGTTCAAAATCTTGGTCACAACGCAGTATCCTCTTCATTGGAACTAAGACTTAGAATACACCTATTGAGATCCGATAAAATAAGTTCTTACGAAGCTTTCAGACCTAATCTTGAATCCTTCTTGCTATCGAAATATTAATCACATAAGGTAATCAAGTCAATTCGTTTCTATGTACTATATGACTCATCTTGATGTGTAATTTGCCATGGTTAATGGCATAGATCTTAAGTCTGATACCAATCTTTTCTTGAAGATACTGTTCCCATCTAGCCCATACAAACTATTTTTGTAAAATTAAGCATCGAATCTTGTGAGAACCAATTCATTGATCAGTTTAGTGTGTAAATAGGTTAGATGAATTGGGTTAAAAATAATTGTGTACCTTAAAATAGCGTTAGTGATGGGGGTGCCTTAGAAGTCGCTGAACTTATTCAGGCCCACGAGTAGCCATACTCGAATGTGTGTCCATTGTACTAGACTTAAGAAACAATCTACTGCTGTATCGCTTGTGGTAGATAAATTGTTCGTTTTAAATACCCCTGTTTTTATAGGCCTTTCCTCATTCTACTGAAACAGTTGTTCCTTAATGAATAAAGGATGATTTATTCCAAATCAAGCCTAATACATATCATCTCGTACATTGGCTTGTCAAATGTCTTATAACTAACATCAGGACGCAAAGATGGTTGCCTCCGATTAAGCCGGTCCCCATTTCCGATGCCTGGGTAGAGTGGGGAATTGTGTCTGAATTCTTCCTTTCCCAACGGAGAGAATCGCCGAGCAGCACTGCTGGAATTCGAACTGACGACACCTTCCCGTGAAGGGCGTTCGCTCTTAACCACTCTGCCACGGCAACCAATTTCAGCAGTGACGCTGATGCTTGAAGTTATCCTCCCGATTTATTTGACACTATACAGCATCGGGAGAAGTCGTTGAGGTGACAGAAATAGAAGATGACTAGTAGGCATTGTTTTTTAGTTCTCTGATGGAATTGGTGATTGGCGCTATTAATCATCAGAATCACACTTCACTTGCGTTATCAACCATTTGCATTATCATATACGACGGTATCGACAGTTCGTAGTTAGAATGCAATCTCATCTAGCTGATTAAAATATTATGCTCGTGGACAAGTTCGTTTCGGCGGTGGAAGAATACGTCATTTGGTGGCGGGTGAAAAAGGATATCACAGAGCGCATGGTCGTAAAGAATCCAGCAGCTCTCGACCAGTTTCCGCCTGTACGCCATTGTAGTTGGGGGGTATAACTGTTTTACTGTGATTTTCTGAACTTTTTAATATTCTATAGAACATTTTTGCCCTTCATTATAACTCCAAAAGGTTAAGGCTGTTTTCCTCTTTCCTAATGACAGTCCACAAATGAAAGCCACCTCCCTGTTAATTGAATAGGGCATTGTGACACCCGAGGAAAAGGGAGAAAGGCCAATGAACATCGGCCGCACCCTGGAACTAAGTCGTTAGTATGTTGTGACGATCATCAAAGATGAAGATCATACCCTTGGACATGTAGAGGATCCTCTCCTGAGAATCGACAATGATAACTAAACAGTGCAATGACCTCATCATTGTTATGAAGTGAATTTCTGTTCTCTGGAGTATTTTATTTACATGTGTACTCACGTATATTGAAAATCCAGTTACAACGCTTCATAAAAACGCACCTCCATCATAGGTTGCGGGATCCTAGCAGTGACATTAGTAACATCTAGAATTATCTCACGATAGTAATTAAATGGTGAACAATTATCGCTCGGCAGTTGTAATCAAGCGTTGATATTCGTGTCTTATATTATTATCAAAAGCTCGTACTAGTCAATTTAAATCAGCAAAATTGTTTTTCATTTAATTAATAATCTTCCAATCATTCCCTACTATTATCACTTAGTAATACAATTAAGCTCTGTTAACATCGGTCCAAGTTTTTTCAATCTATTCTCTAATCTCCGACGACTAGTCTTCTTAACTCGAGGCCAACTACAAAAATTTTAGAGTTCTATAATCATCGCAGCTTAAGCATGAAAATTCTTGCAAGACATTCATGTGAATGCTTGGCTTGGCTCCAACAGAGCAAACACTGTGCATGCAGTCCTATATAATATGCAATACCAAGTTAATAGAAATGAATTTCACCACCTCAGAGGTTCCCTAAAGGCTATGCAGAGGCATCCAAGTTTTTCCGTTGCTTCTGAAAACCTAAAATGAATCGATGTGAAAACACTTTGATACATTTTTGTTTACATCAATCGAGAAATATACTGTTAATAACAAGAGTCTTCCTCCAGGATTACATTTCTTTCAGGGAACACGAGATCATCGGAAGACTCCAAGAAAAACATTGCACATCACTTCGAACGACATAGTAATTCGTATGAACCCACCACAAAGAAGTTTTACACTCGAAACAAACTTCTTTTAAATGGCTTTTGGTGTTAAACAATGTCCCTTTTAGTTTCATGTAGAGATTCCCACCTTTTGTTACCAGCACATAAGATTTCATTAAGAATAGATAGTTCATTCTATCATCCAATTTATAACCACGATGTCAATAGTGCTCTCATTTGTCTGATTTTTTTCTACTCTTGGCTGGGACTGTGTGAACCTGAGGTGCGTATCAGTTCAATATCCCTAGCTAAGCTCGCTTAGCCAAATTCGCTTCAATCTCTGACGTAACGAGATCGGAGCACGTACATGTTCAGTTGCAGCCTCGCATTAGCCTTATACAAGCGCACATATATTTTTTTCATTTCTACATTATTGTGAAGGAAAATTTATAAACCAACTTCACTGTCAAAAACTACTGTTGCACTAGAATGTGTTTTTCGATTTCATGTTCAGTTCTTTGATTTATCATTTTCCAGAAGTATTAAACTATCTCATACGCTTTTCCCACTCTTCAAGTTCTGGAAAATGGGCACCAGTCTGTCGACTGACTGCACCTCAAAACAGTTCATGGTGCAGGCATGCATGTCATTCAGTACGTTTATTTTACACAGTCAGTAATTTATTTTATTTTAGTGCGACACTGAAATTTATGACTTTGCGCACATAAACAATTTAAACAATTTAAATTATTTATTTACCACAGGTGATACAGAGGTAGAATGTTTCTTAAGTCTAGTACAATGGTCAAATTTGAGTATAGCTACCTGTGGGCCCGTACAAGTTCAGCGGCTTCAAGGGCATCCTATCATCACGTTATTCTAAGGTGTACAATAATGTTTAACCTAGTTCACTTAACCTAGTTTCGCGTTAGACTGATCATTGAGATAATTAACTCGATATTTTATGCTGTATTTTACAATATAGGTCAAATCGGCTATATTTAACAGTATGTTCGATAAAACGATTCAAGAGCAGACTGAAGATCGGTTATGTTACCCAAAGCAAGTTACATTATTGCATTATCATTAGTTACATGTAGGAGGCAAGATATGACATGGTGATCTTACACGACTAGTATTCTGATAGGAAGTGAGATTCAAGATGTCTTTTGAATACTTTGTACGAATTACATTTACGGATCTCCGCAGGTATAGAGTTCCAAGTTTTGGTTCCAACGAAGAGTATATTGTGTTGCGACCGGGCCTTTGAATAATAAGAAAGCATGAATTTACTTCTATTTCGGGTTAAATGGTCGTGATGACCAGTTTGCGCAGTCAATAATTGTCTTAGGCTATTGTCGCCATCATTTCTTAATGTTTTGTAAATGAAATTACAGATGTCGATTTTGTGAGACCCGAAAGTTTAAGTTTTGTAAATTTTTGAAAGAATCATTTGTGTGAGCATTATATTCTAGGTTTTTTACCGCTCTGACAGCTCTTTTCTGCAGAGTAAAAATGTTTTTGGTTTTATTTTTATCAGGTTCGTGCCATGCTTCTATTCCGTATTGCAAGTATGGAGAAATGAGCGTTCGGTAGAGCATTTGTAAAGCTGTTTCAGGCAGAAATTTTTTAACTTTATTTCGGATTCCGATGGATTTTGATAATTTAGAACTAATATGAGTGATGTGCTCTTTGAAGGTCAGATGTTTATCTATTATTATGCCCAGAAACTTACATGAGTTGGTTTCTTCGATTTCACCTTCGCCAATTTTAATGCATGGGAGAGATACATCTTTCTTGTATGAGAATGTAAGATAATTTGTTTTATCAATATTAAGGCTTATTTTATTAGCTTTGAGCCACGGTGAAACCTTGTGAAGTTCATTATTAGTACTCTCCACAATCATAGCAGGATTTTGGTTCGGAAGGACCGCAGAAAGCGTACTGTCATCGGCAAAAAGTGTGAATTTGAAGAATGATGTAGATTTTACAATATCATTGATAAAGATCAGAAACATGAGAGGCCCAAGAACAGATCCTTGTGGAACTCCATGGCTAATTGTCTGTGGGTCTGATTTTGCGTCGTCAATGACAACGTATTGCTTCCGATTTGTTAGGTATGATCTGAACCAATCATACGCAATCCCTCGAATGCCATAACAGTGTAGTTTCGAGAGTAGTATTTTATGGTCCACACAATCGAATGCTTTTCGAAAGTCAAGAAATACAGAGAAGACAGGCTTTCCTTCATCTATATTAGAATAGAGGAATCGTAAATGATTTAATATAGCATGTGTTTAATATAGCGAAAGCCGTATTGTTTATCGTAAAGAAATGATTTTTGTTCAAAATAAGAGTACACTTTTTATACACAATCTTTTCGAATACTTTGCTAATAATTGGTAATACGGAGATAGGTCGATAATTGTTTACACAGTTTTTTTCGCCACTTTTAAAGATAGGGGTTACTCTAGCAACTTTAAGGGAGTTCGGGAAAGTGCCTAATAAGAGAGACTGGTTAATAATATTTTATATCAGCGGGGCTACAATGTCAGCAATAACTTTAAGTTCTTAAGTCGGAAGCGTTTGTAACCCACTCGATTTATTTTTCATGTTGTTTATGCACGTAATTACATCGGAGGGGTTTGTAGGCGTAAAGAAAAAGGAGTTGGGTTCTCGAATATGATCCATAAATTCCAGGTGATCAGTAGGTTCACTTGGAATACCATCAGCTATAGTTTTCCCTACGTTCACGAAGAAGTTGTTAAAGAGATTAGCAATTTCTTTCTTCTCATGGTATTTTACATTATATTGAATAATATATTCAATTTTCTTTTTATCGGCATTATTCGGTTTACAGCAAGAGTTAAGGAGATGCCAAGTCTTTTTAACGTCAGTTTTGAATTTAGTGAACTTGCGCGTGAAGTAGTTCTTTTTTTATGTCCTTATCTGGTTTGTTGAATAGTTTCTGAATCGGTTATATGTTTCTCTAGGTATTCGCCCTTCGCAAAGGAGGGCTAGGTACGCTTGACGTTTCTTTATATTTATCACGATGTCTCTAATAATCCAGGGATTTTGTTTATTTTTCGGGGTAACTGTACGAGTTACTATTGGGCAACACTGATTGTATGCGGTCATTATAGTTTCAGTCAACTTTACTACTGCTTCATCAATGCTCGTAGCATTATTATTTTGTTGAGAGATGTACAATGTAGGCATTGATTCTTCTAGAACGGTGCGCATTTCTTCAAGATTTGATTCGTTTATTTTACGATATGAGTAAGTTTCAGCCCGTGCCTTGGTGCAAGCAATATAGACATTTTCCTTTATAAGAAAAACTGGGAAGTGATCTGATAAGTCAGAAGTAATTATTCCAGCAAGAAAATCACTTGGGTCTGTCATAAAGATATTGTCAAGCGGCGTAGCACACTCTGAAGTTATTCGTGTAGGCTTTGTAATGATCGGAAGGAAGGATTGTGAATGAAAGGTTGTTAGGAAATTAGAGATTGGTTCGTAGCTTTCATGTTTCAGTAGATCATAATTGAAGTCACCGCATATTATTATGTCATTGTATAAGGGCACATAGACATCCTCTTCCTCAGGATGGAAAAGGCTCGACATTTTTTGAACATATCCTTACAAATAAATAAACTCGTGAATATCAAATGTTGAGTTGATGCGTTTGCAGTTTCGTTCTGATGCTTTTTATAAATGTATTGCCCTCACATTCTACACGAAATGTGTTTATAGTAAATCTTTTCTGAAGCGCGCTGTAAATGAATTCAGCTATACCATAGAATGAACCTATCTATTACAAAACGGCTTTCGTGTCCGGTTCACCGGCACAACATATCCATTAAAGCTAATTTTTTAATTTTTTTGTTATCACAGAGTTGACTTACTGCTCTTTGTAGGACGTCCTGCCGATCCTGGGAGACTCGACGGCCACGTAGACTGGCTCTCCTCCCATGTGCTGGTTGAGCGCGGTCACGAGGGCCGGCACGGCGCTGCCCGTCGCGTCCGTTACCTCTTGCATCACCATCAGGTCATACAGAGCCAATACCTGTATATGTTAAAGGGGTCAACCCAGCGATTTTTAAATATTCATCTGATTCGTTTGACATTTGGCCAGTATATGTATATGTTGAAAATAAACATTTTAATCGGGTACCTTTTTCTATTTAGGCCTTATTTTTTGGGAAAATACGAAATATTAGTTTTATGGTACATTTTTATGGATATTATACGGACACTAGAACCCCCCCCCCCCCCACGGGTTCTAGTGTCCGTAGCGCCATAAAATTTTAGGACCGAATAGTCCACCACCTAAGGGTTCGTTTTTAATAACAACAAAAAAATGGCTCATCGGACCGACAATGGCCTGGGTTGACCTCCTTAAACTTAACAGTTTTCTTTTGGTTGTATTTCATATGCGTTTGAAGTTGGCAAAATACTAGCAGCGTTGTAGCACATTGAGTAGAGTGAAATAGTGTATTGCTATGAAAAGAATGTGCTGAGCATTTTTTATGTATTTGTCAGTAGAACCTTTGAAAATTGGGCTCTTCAACTGAGTGCTTTGACCTACGGAACAACAGTGGTTTACGCAAATGCAGGTGTTTTGATACACATATTTCAAATTATATTGTAGAATATAAAGACTCCTTCCTCGAAAGTATGAATTGCATAAGTGTTCTCAGGGTGTAGCTCAAGCACTTCAACTTTGACTAATGCAATTTGTCGTTCATAGATAATTGCAATGAATTTCAGACCCTCACCTCCACTATAACTTGGACTACGTTTTTATCCTCCATTTTTGACACGCCGAACCGTTGCAAGTTCCACGTGCCGATGTGCACAGGCTCCTCGATGCAGGCGGGGCTCGCAGGTGCGTTGGAGGCGCAGAAGTTCCACATGACGTCGTACATGCCGCCAGACTCGACGAACGCACCCCTCCTTAGGCCGGGCATTTTCTACAAACATTAAGGTCTACTGTTACGAAATTAGGAAAGTGCTTGGCATGATAACTCTGCTTCTTTATCAAACCCATCATTTCATAACTTCATGGTAATTACGATCAATTTCCAGCATCTCAACCTTTTTATGAAGAATTTTTTTAAAGTCACCTGAGCTTTTGTTCGTTCAAAAATGTTTATAAAGTTACGAGAGATGAGCTCGATAAGGATCTTTCTTAATCAAAGTGTGATGCTTTCCTCTCGAGTCAAGGAGACGTAGGTACAGGGAGAATATTCGGCCGATCAAATCGTCAGTGCTTGCGATCAACAATAAAAATGTAAATATAGAGATATGTGAAAAAAGTGAATTAGTTTCAAGTTATCATAATCTTTGATGCTGAATTGTTTATGCCAAGCAATTAATTCTTCGCGTCATTCAGATTCGGGTTTTACTCGAGTGTGATTATTTCATTTTTTCAAGTTCAAATTCACACTAGTCAGCTCCAGATAGCTAGTCAGCTTCAGAGAATAGAAACATTTACTACTAACGAGATACATTTTTCATGCTTATAATTTTTTCAATTTTTCTTTTCTCTACTTCCCATGCAAATGTAAGTTTTTGTGTTAATTGTACAAGTTTAAATAAATTTAAATGAAAATATGATCTTTATCCCTTTAACGTCCGAATTTTTGTACTCATATTACCGTTAACACAACCACCGTCACTAAACTGGCGCTGGCATCTGGCAGTCACCGATATCAGGATGGGATAAGAACTGCCACTCGGCAGAGAACTTCAAAGAACACATTAGGGAACTAATTGAATAAGAAATAAAATATATTGAAGGGGAATTTTGAAAGAGGACACTGGTGTCCTCTGGGGCGTTAAAGGGTTAAAGGTTTGTTGTATGGATTTGAGAGCAAGAAATAGCGATGTCAAAGGAGCTGATGATCAAGTGACGTTTTCATATTATTTTTAACCTTACTAAATCGACAAGAATATCATACGATGAGCACTAGATGAATTATTTATATCTCCGGCTTACACACATATGTTATATGATGAGTAACATTTTTAACTTGGAAATTTACATCACCTCTTCGCCGAAGGCCGGAGTTAATGTGACCAATATAGCACATACGACACAAACAATGGAACGAACAAGCTTCATTCTGCAGAACTTCGCTCCTGACGATCTGAAACGGCACAAAGTCTGGTATTATTACGAACATCTATCATGAGATCAGTACTACACCAAATCTTTACAGCATTCTAACGCATGAAGATAGATTTTCAGAATATTGCTGTGATTTATAAGAAGTTATTGAAGATCCATTTGAATTATTTCCTACTTCTGGCCACGTTATAATTTTTAAAGTATTGTATATTTACTACAAACTTTAATGGGTTTCATAGCATTGACAGCTGTGATTTATAGATTACAACTTTGGTTAATCTTTCAAAACAAGCTCGAAGTTGTAGAATGCTACTCAGTTCAATCGATTAAGCCTGCAGTATGTTTTCTATGTTGTTTCATCTTTGTTTATTACTCAAACTTACCCACCCATGGTCTGTTCGGTCCTGTTATTTATTTATCAGATTTTTCTCAGTAGGAAGTTAGTTGACAATCATGTCTTCACAGTAGCAAGGTAGTTTTTAATCAATGTAAATTAATTATGTAAAAATTACAGAGAAGACTAAACGAAATATTCTGTCTAAGATTGGGCTGATAAGCAGATTTTGCTCACAGTACAGTATGAGGGTCAATTTTATAAATTTGATGGAAAAGAACCTAACTATCTCCCTAGAAGTTTGCCGGAACCCTTGCATCATGTGAAATATTAATTAAAAAATTGGTTGTAGTTTTGCTCCATGTTATTACTAACGGCAGAACGTTGAATTTTCCCGTTCTATTACTGACTGCCGGGTTATGAATTTTCCTGATGATATCGATGAGAGCAATGGGAATTGTAACAAAAATAGACTCGCAAGCAATCCAACAAACATGAAAACCAACAAAATGATCATAATTTTGTAAGCATACAATCCCACTCAGAACCCATCGGGTCAGGTTGCATGCGTAATTAAATTTTTAACCAAGAAAATAGTAATAAATTATGCCTTTCACGAAAGTAAAATGGTTCAAAAATAATGCTATACAATTCGGTAAATTACAATGACATGCGTATAAAATTTGATTGTGTCGTACGTATTATCGGGCGATCTATATAATCCGTAACATTAAAACGGCAGGTGACTTTACACTGTTTTCTCACTGAAAGAATAGGGATGATTTCATGCCAATCTAATTACTGACTGCAGCATGCTGAGTCACTGCAGCCCTTAGTCACTTCCTAGTGCAGTGTGGACGACGATGGCAAGCAGGCAATCGAGCAGGCATCCTAACAAGCACACGGGCTTTATTGCAAGTGTTGTAAAATATTGAAGAACCGTTAGTACAGGTTAGATGAATATCTTACTTTCATGTCTGGAAAAACGTTCTTAACTGCTGTTTACGAGGGAAGAATAGTTCATTTTCAACTATAAATATTGAAATTAAAATTTGATGTAGAAGTAATCGAAAATTACCTTTGTTAAATGTACAGTTGTAACAGAGCGTACACACATTACACCTTGAGGTAATTTAAGGCTTTGCACCGTGCAAGAACTATTTATGATTCAAAGCAGAAAATTAATTTTACCTCGTGCTGTTACTAAAAGTTGAGTATGTAACGATATACAAAATAATTCAAAATAACTCGTGTACCGCAAGTCCGTTAAGGCGTTATGTGCGAGTTTCCCTTGCTATGCTCATGGAATTTCTACGCGACTAAAGCTGGGTTTACACGGAGGGTGACTTCCCCGGGGCAACGCCCTCTCTCCCTCCCCGCCTCTTCAAAAAACCCCCAATCCCCCGGTCTAACGCCTCCCACTACTACCCCATGCGTGTCGACGCTGCTGCCCCACATGCTGGGACTGCCTGTGGAACGAGTCAACGACGGAGAGACAGTGCCATGGAGCTAGGATATATGGAGGGAGCATAGCCGATTCCAATCGGGTTCAAATTATCTGCAAAAGTTGGGAGACTGGGGCATTGGCAAGGCCCCACACGTGAGCCAACCACAGACGCTTGGCTGAAGTTGGCTCCTCCTCGTCTCCTCTACAACTCGTTCATTTGCCAAAGCAAGATTAGTACCGCTCCACAAATCGAAGGATGAGGTGCGCGTGCAAGTCGCTCTCTAATTTGTTATATTCAAGGGCCTGTAATCTTTACAGTTTTTAACTCTTAATGTATCTTTGCTAGTAATTTTGATATTATTAAGTCTCCTCGAGTGAGGAAACACAATTTATTATCTTTCGGAGTCTTAGAATCCCAAATTAATGATTACGATAAACGCAACAGCTGGAAGAGCAATCAGCGAGCATGTGCGCACCCTTGCGTAGTTAGTAGGTAACTGGCTTCCGTGCTGACGTCACACTTGCGAGACGGCTATTGGTTACCACAGACATGGGAGAAATCTCAAAAACTGGTTCTCTTCACAGACGGCTATGCTCCCTCCATATATACTCCCTCCACGGACACTGCGCTCCAGACAGTCTTGAGGGTAGGATGTATGTCTTGGCTGCTCTGTCGTCATGTTCTCATGCGTAATCTCAATCCAAAAAGTCTCTCCTGATCTGGAAAAGTGGCTGAAGGCTAAAGTTTTCACATTGATAGATTTATTGAAAGCAAAGCGTCAGTCTGATTGTATTTATTACGGCTGTAAATATAATTTTTTTATCAAGAACTATCGCTGAAATGATCTGTAGCTGAAATGATTTTCGATCTAATTCAAAAGTAATTACCTCTAACAATAGTAACACAAATTGTTCGCTGTCATGCTATTATTAACACAAGATGGCTCGTGATAGGACTTAGACTGATATAATTTTGTTTACTTATTTCTATTTCCTGTTATCCGACTCTATCGCGCATTTTTCATTTATTTTGGTCTTTATATACATCTACTGGGCAAGTTATATTTCGTTATTCCTTAGTTTGGGCAGTAACAATAACGTCATAAAAGAAGCTATATCTGCGCGAAGTTTTATTGATTTGCCTCCATTCCTTATTCAACCAATTGACACATTCGTTTCTGCCAAGGCACTTGGCCTTCGTTTAAGAAGTAATTCTTGAATTCTCCACGAATACGTTGATATCTTATGCCGGCCTCCGTGAAATAGTTTACAGGTTAAAAATAGCATCTTCTTTTTTGCACGTACCTTGAATTACATTTCGACATCCTCACTCAGTCACTGTTATCTCCAGGGTTGCCGACTTTTTTTCTGATTGAATAAAACCTCCATGAAAACGTACCAAAAATTTTTAAAGTGTACCAAATATATTAATTAAACTAGCAATAAAACGAAAATTTTAGGGTTTTACCTACTTTTCCTGTTTGGATGAAATTTTTTCCTCCTCTTCTTCCTTCATCTGCCAATTTTTTTTATTTCATTTGTTGACTAAGCTACCGTGATGGTTCCAATTTGTGCAATCTATGTTCTCTAACGTAAATTTTGATCGCATTCGTGCATTTAGTCTTGCTCATTTTAACGAAATCCTGTTTTTTGTTTTTATGTAGTTAAGGTCAAAAAATTCTCTAGCTGCAGCAAAATAAAGCGGTATTGACAAAAGCTGTAATTTACTCGCGAAGCAGCGAGTAACAAAGCTGCGTACCAGAATTTTTCAGAAACAATTTCTGTCTTGAAAGGAGCATCTTAAACAAACAGTTCTCGCCACTTCATCTTTATCTTTTCATGCTGCTCTTCTTTCACGAAATTGGAGAAATGCATTGAATATGGTGTTATTGAATTACATTTATTAAGATCTTTCAATCCAAACTCTTCTAGTTTTTTGGTACATATATTGTTGACATTTCCCAGGAGAATGCTTTGTGCAGCAGCACCAAAATAAATCTCATTTATATTGACATAGTTTGTGGGGTTGCCTACATTTATTTTGCAATTATTGTCATTCGAAATCAATAGATCCCTTTTTATGAAGTTGCCCATAATAAAATTCTCACTCAAGAAAAATTAAAATTCATTTTTGTAAGGGGAACTTGTACATTTTCTGAACGCACCAATTTCGGCACCCGGGCATCTCACCCTCCGTCTAAACGCAAGTGGGGAAGCTTGAGCGGGTGAGAGGGGTAGGGTGGGGGCGTCACCCTGGGGAAGTCACCCTCCGTGTAAACCCAGCTTAAGCATCGACGAGCGGGGCTATGCTTTGGGAAAGCGTCGTGAGGATGAAGAGGGGTGAAGCGTCTTCCCAAGAGCGGGGGTTATGTGAGGGGCTGTATGAGAATGTAGATCTAGTATGTGCAGCATTAAACGTAAGGAGCCGATTACAACATTGAGGGAAATGGGTAAAAATTTATTTACAATGAGCTAGGAAACAAGGGGTACTGGGGCTAGAAAAGGAATTAAACAGGTTTGCGGAGTAATACTAGACAAAAGCGAGGGTTACTCCTGCAACAGGGACACGTAGTATAACGAGGCAGCGAGTACCGACGAACCCATCACAAACGGAGAAGTTCGCAGGAGAAGGACTACGCACAATGCGTTAACCAATCAGCAACCGATAACTTGGGACAACGAAGAACATTCGCGAAGCTTCTAGAAGAAAGCAGGCGTGGAGGATAAAAGAAGAACGCAAGAACAGAACGAGGTCTTTTTCTGGGGTACGCGATGAGAGGCACACAGCATTGCGTGCGTGAGAGTGGCCGGCGCTAACATCCGCCGGCACAGCTGCCACGTGCCGTACACGAGTATAGTTCAGAACTAGCACCGAAGTGAAGTGGTACCCAGCAGTATATTAAATGCTTCAAGAGTATAGCATTGTGTCACCATCATCTCTGTCAACTTTTTCGCCGGGGCATGCATATTTTTCGCCGCCTAAGCGATTTAATTACATGGGTGGTGAAAAACATGCATTCAGGCGGCGAAAAAGTTAGACTGGGATTTACGTATATAATGCCAGAATCGGCGTACCAACTGCACCAGAAAACAACACCAAGTGCACCAGAGACGCACCAGTTACGCCAAAAGTAAGAAGCAAAATGGCGAGAAGCACAACAAGGCAAAGACTTGACTCGAAACTTGTAAAATTTTATCTACGTGAATCTCCAAGCATTTTCATCATACCGAATTGAGCGGATTTGAGCCACACAATCGCGAAGTCGACAGTTATGTTCAAATAACCTGCATGAAGGCTGACCAGACCTCGATGGAAGAACAGCAATAAATCCGTCAATTTCAATAAATAAAATTTAAAAATGTGTTGATTGTATGTAGTTCCAATGTCCTGTGCTTATATGGGTGCACTGGTGTCGTTGGCGTGTGAGCCCATGCAATCTCTATTCTATTTTCCAACGTGTTCTTTATTTTCTCCTTCCGTGAATCTTTCCACCCTTAAATTTTCCATGTCCTCTTCTATTGCTTGGGTTTTGAATTCCTCTTCCGTAAACGTATGCCTCCAAGTATAACGTTTCGTGACAAGTGTGACGGGTTACAATCCATCAAATAAACATGATTACCTTATTCAACCAAAATGTTTCAACTCGGCCAATAGAATACGAAATTCTATGAAACTCTACAACGTACGATGATTGTTTGTTTTTCAAATATATATCTCAATTATTTCGTAGCTGAAAGTATATAACAGAAAAGAGTTGAACTAAATCGAAAATTTTAATTGGCGAGGATGCTTGCACTGCCCAGGCAACTTATTTTATGTCTGTGGAAGGTAGAATCCGAGCAGCCCGCCCAAGCTAAAAATTAAAAATTACCATAGAAGTAAAAACTACGCATAATTATTATTTAATTTGTTTAGTTGCAACCGAGATAAGCCTGAGCTCTCGCAAATCTTGTACTGTGTGACGCGGTGCTCACACAGAAAAAAAGAAAAACAGCTCATTTCCAATAAACCTGATACAAAAAAGGTAGCACATCATTGGTTTTTAAAATATCTCAAACCAAATACACTTAGATTATACACTCAGATGAGTACTGTAATACACATGTCTCTAGTCGAAAAGAAAATTTTGAGGGGAATGTAGTCCTAATGTCACGTAATCTACATTTGACGATACATGTAATTGTAATTATTAGAGACAACACAATTTCATTGACGGTACATTTTTATTTTGAGTTGAAAACCGTTTTGATAGTTTACATGAACATGACATAAAGCTTTGAATTTCTTGACGCCAGGAAATAATATTAGAATTTCTTGTTTTGGCAGATGTTCAAAAATGTCATTTCAAAGAAGCATGAAAAAATATATATGTTATGTATATGTACATATATATATATATATATAAGCATGAGGATGAAAAACAATTACAAGTTATGTTTTTCTATAAAATTTTAACATAACGGTCATTAGTTGATAAGCATTTTATTTAAATATAAATAGATGATCAGACAACAAATTTATTGTTTTTTTTACCTGAATGCTTTACAATAATAAAGAGATGAGTTAGGTAATGTTACAAGGTGAGAGTGAACAGAAAAAAGATCGATATCTCTAGTTTAAATGCTAGTTGTTAGTTCAGTACACATATATGTGCTTATATACATGAAAATATATACACACATACCTACGCACATACATTCATCTAACACGCACACATACACATATATACTCGTATATCTATGCATCGACGCAATCACAATACATTTGCGTTCTACAAAAATGTTGTGCGATGTACCGAAATATAGAATAATGAGCATAGGAGGTTCGTAACAACTTTTTCAGTATGTTTTGTTGCTTAAAATTTCTAATGAAATATGGTAACGATGTTAAATTAAATATTGTAACGAAAAGATAATCGGTTGATAAGCGTCTTATTCATCATATGTGGGTGATCGTGCAACAAATATATATATATATATATATATATATATTTTATAAATACTTTACAATTATGATGTGAAATGATGTGTGACGTAGTGACACATACACCCATATACGCACACACGTAAATATATACACAAGCAAGCATGTGGGCAAATATCAGCGTAAACTAGTCAGTATAAACTAGCATTCCAATCGAGGGATTCGGAGAAGATATCTTTTATCACGCCATGAATTTTATGATATTTCTGTACTAATAATAGTGGCACAAAACAGTCCACCTGAGTCAGAGACATGAAAACGATTGTTCTACATCGGTTTCCAAGTGCAGCATAATTACAGAAATACGTGAGATCAACGGCCTAGGTGCCGTTGTGATAATATACTCTAGAGCGTAAGAGATGATATGATAATGTGCACTACACAAGCCTAACAGGAACATTTTTGGACGTGAGTATGAAAGAAAACATGAATGTCCTATAAGGGTTTCAAATTAGAAAAAAATCACATTATCTTAGAAATATGGTGCAGTATATCTGCAATTGATAAACATACATAGGTACCATGACGGTCTTGTTTGATGCTTGCACAAAAACAAAAAGGAAAGACATTAAACGTATCCTGTGGCTGATTTGTTTATGTTGAATAGAGGTTGTTAGAATTACTTTGTTGGTTGAAAACATGCCATTTCACATGTATAAGACATGTAAGCTTTGGATTGCTATACAATAATAAAATGAAATGGCGTGTTGGGTACTGTTGGAAGTTGGGAGTGAAAAAAAGGGCGGTAGTTATAGTTTATATGCCAGTTGCTAGTCCAGTGCACAAAGGTATATGTGCACATATGCACACCCATATGAGCACATACACCCATATACGTACACACATTTACAAGTTAGCATGTTTGCAAATCCCAGCGTATAAGCGATCGAATCATAATCCCTACGCATACTTCGAAACTGTAGCGTAATGTCTTGAATTATAAAACTATGAGCAAGGGAGATTATTCAGCAATGGAGCTATTGAGCAAATGAGAATCGTCAATACTTGTTCAGTATGTTCTGTAACTAAGAATTATTATTGAGACACAAGATAACGAGTTATTTTGGCTTTAAATTCTCTCGGTCTTTGATGGATCCTGATACTCAGGGGACGTTTGTTCCACAGTAAGGCGCCTGATATTGACCGCGCCTTCTGCCCTATGTGAGATGAACGACAGTCGAATAAGACATTATTTTTTCTGTTCGGCTTCTAATTGGCTACAGCCCTATTAAAAATTATTGGAGTGGCATCGGCGATTCCTGGGAGCGCTCGCATTATTATTATACTACTTGGTTGTTGCATCCACGTTTTTCCTTTGATTCGGATTCGAAGTGTCCACTTTATAGGCGCCCCTGCACCTCTGTCCCAACCCGTGGCCACGCATGGCTCAACATGGAGCACTACCGTCGCGCTCCCAAGGCGCGACCAGTTTCTCCTATTCACCATCGGAGAATCATGAGAGGCCCAGGATGGCCACCTCTTAATTTAATTTAAAAAAAACGGCTGTGCACAGCTGATTTCCCATTAGTTACACTTTCCAACCGTCACACTTCTCAAACCGATTATAACCAGTTTGCCCTTGAATTACCTTTGTTCTTGCGCGATTAATCAATTCCCCATGAGCAAACACGGTTGATAGCACAATAAAAATGTACCAGAGTATGTAAAGTAAATACACTCCTACTAATGTGCAGAAAATTTCGACGGCGCGTGTTCATTATTAAGCTGACATTAATGGGACATATTTGTGACGTACAACTCATGCTTGGAGTTTTCGCAACGCAATAACTAAGGTAATTAATGGGCAACTGGCTATATTTGGTTGAGAAGCGTCAACGGTTGAATGTGCAATAATGGGAAATCAGCTGTACGCAGCCTTGGAGGCGAAAGCCTGCAGGGAACAATATAAATGTACCTTGAAAAGAATATAGCAACAATACCGTAGGGTCGTTGAAAGAATATACTCGTAGCTATATATATAACAAAAAAAACTATCGTCCAGCAGATTTTTCATCTTTCATTCCTAAAATTAGAAAGGAAAATAAAATGACTTTACCTTGCCCGAGCTTAATTACACCGGCTATTCATATAAACACACTCCCCCACCTACCCCCACACACAAACCCTCCCCACACCCCCCTTCCACACACCTACCCCCACACCCACACACAACCCCCCCTACACACACACACACACACACAAATATGTATCCTAACACATCGTTGATCACCTTCAAGAACGTCCTTCAATTCAAAGGTTGCTGAAGACTGACGAGGGAAAATTTAGGTTTGGTTTCCACATTTTGTTGTTTTTACATTGCTCACATTGAGGTTTTGCCTTCACTACCAGCCCCACCACAACGATGAATCGTCATAAATATCAATTGACCGAGGTGGTGTTACTAGCAGTTGGGTCCTAGCTCCGTTCATGCTCTTGAAATAGTGCCTCTACAGACCAGCATTCTACGTCTCTTCCATCTCTTGTTTCTTCTGACACCCTCACGTACTATACACCCTCACGTAATATACACTCGCACTGATATACACTCTAACATTACTTAAACGTGTTAAATAAAAGAGACACGATCCAGACATCTGTCACGCGCAACACCGACTTCAAAACTGGCGCGAAAGATGGCAACCGTCATTTCTCTCGAGAGAGCAGGCAGGCGTCTCACCTAGAGGCCATCTGCCCAGGTGGCCTCTGGTAGAACGATGGGAGAACGTGCTCGCATCGCGCTTATGAGTCGCGCCCTGGAAGTCTCAGAAGGGAAAAGGCCTCGATTCGCTTAATACTCCTTTAATTCACCGCTGTCTCCTTTAATCAACCATGCTACTCCCTTAATTTTTAATAAGGAGTGGGTGGATGGACACGCACTACCTAAGCATTGCTCTGAGGAAGATATAACAAGGAAAATACGTATTGAGCCATGTACATGAGAAGCCTTACTTGAATAGGAATCCAGCCGAGTTTATCAAGGAGAGGGGTTACGAGATCACTTCTTTTGAAATTACCGTTGCATACCACCTTGGCTGCGAAGTTTATGCACTTTTTGTAAATCTCTTTGAAGGTATTGAGATAAGTTTCCCATACTACACAGTGATACAGTTGCAAACGAGAGGGTGTGTCTTTTGCTGTACCAATGGAGTGAAATGACCCATCAAAACATTTTTCTGATTGCTGCTTTTGTTTGAAAAATAATAACGAATTCTTTATTACGAACAGCTAGAAAATTGAAGGTCCAAACTGTTAGTAATAAAACCAGCCTCTAATGATGCGGAACACCTGTCCTAGTTCAGAGCCCGAGCAGGAAGATAAAAATGATGAAATTTTGGACGAATTACGTGAAAAGACTTCATGCATGAATTACATGAATGAATACATGAATATATTACATGAATGGATTACATGAATGGACTACATGAATGAATAACATGAACGAAATACATGAATGGACTACATGAATGGATTACATGAATGGACTACATGTATGAATTTCATAAATGAACTGCATGAATGGATTATTTGAATGAATTACATGAATGGACTACAAGAATGAATTGCATGTAATGACTGTATAAATATATCATTTGAATGAATTACATTAATGGATTACATGAATGGACTACATGAATGAAGGCATGAATGGATTACATGTGTGGACTACATGAATGAATTACATGAATGAATTATATGAATGGATTAAACGAATGGACTACATGAATGGACTACATGAATAAATTACATGAATGGATTACAAGAATGAAGCGTGAATGAATTACATGAATGGATTCCATGAATGGATTCCATGAATGGGTTCCATGAATGAATTACAGGAATGGATTACATTAAAGAATTACATGAATAGATTACAAGAATGAATGCATGAACGAATTATATGAATGGATTACATGAATGAATGCATGAATGAATTTCATGAATGAACTACATGAATGAATCACACGAATGGATTACATGAGTAAATGCATGAATAAATTGCATAAATGAATTGCATGAATAAATTATGTGAATGAATAACATGAATGGATTAAATGAATGGATTACAAGAGTGAATTGCGTTCCACCGCAAAAAATTTCATTGTAGTGCACTGCACTGCGCTGCACTGCACTGCGCTGAGCTGTACTGCACTGCACTGCAATGTACTGCACTACGTTGCACTGCACTACGCGGCACTGCACTGCGCTGTACTGTACTGCGCTGCACTGCACTGCGCTGTACTGCGCTGCACTGCACTGCGCTGTACTGTATTGTACTGCGCTGCACTGTACTACACTGCGCTGTACTGTACTGTACTGCGCTGCACTGCACTGCGCTGTACTGCGCTGCACTGCACTGCTCTGTACTTCAATGAGCTGCACTGCGCTGCGCTGCACTGCGCTGTGCTGCGCTGTGCGGCGCTGCACTACACTGCGCTGTACTACGCTGAACTGCGCTGCACTGCACTGCGCTGTACTTCACTGAGCTGCACTGCGCTTCGCTGCAGTGCACTGCACTGCGCTGTACTGCGCTGAACTGCGCTGCACTGCACTGCACTGCGCTGTACTTCCCTGAGCTGCACTGCGCTGCACTGCACTGTACTGCGCTATACTGCACTGAGCTGTACTACACTGCGCTATACTGCACTGAGCTGTACTGCACTGAGCTGCACTGCGCTGCTCTGCACTGCCCTGCACTGCGGTATACTGCACTGAGCTGTACTGTACTGCGCTATACCATACCGCAATGAGCTGTACTGCACTGTGCTGCACTGCACTGTACTGTATTGTACTGCGCTGCACTGTACTACACTGCGCTGTACTGTGCTACGATGCACTGCACTGCGCTGCTCTGCTCTGCACTGCACTGCACTGTATTATGTTATTGCACTGTGTTGCACTGCATTGCGCTGCGAGTCATTATTAAATTTTCATTTTATCATAATATAATATTTTTCATCATGTTACATGTCTCACAATAATGTTTCAATAAATACAGCATCAACGTAATTTCAACTGCGAGCACTGCATGTTTCAGTACGTAGCTCCTCCCCACCGCACGCAATCGATGCCTTTTTGTTCGTGTACATTTTGCAGGTCGGTTCCTCAGGCAGGAACAGGACGATGAAATTTCTTGAATATTTTTTATCACACCAATAAATCCACTGTTGCGTGCCACGGAACGTGCAACTTACATAACTCGCTCAGATGGCAAGAGGATAACTCTCTTGAAGTGAATCGGTTCACCTACCACAGTCGGTTCAGTATCAGCGCTTGAGCTGGTTGTCAGGGTGTATTTTATGGGGCCATCTCTGATACAGGCTCTCGACAAAATTCAATCAGCCAACTGTATATGACTTCAATGAATGGACCGCACAAAAAAGAAAGTTGTGTACGATTTCACAGAATGGATCGCCCGAAAAACTGCCTCTTCAAAAGAAAGGCACGGCAGTTTGTACAAACAACAAGTTTGCAAGTATCCTTATAACCCTTATGTAAACGTCACGGGGTTTTAATTTTGCATAAATCAGTACCTCAAAAGTCAATCTACAAAGGAAGCAAGTCTCAAAGAGACGGCTTTTGTTACGTGAACTAGCTTGTAATGCAGGGTTACAAATTTTAGAGCAACATTAAGAAACTTTACACAGAAGTCGAACACCAGAACAAATACAAATTATTCACAAACATATCGGAGGTGTTCTCTGGGTAGCAAGTTCAAATCTATTCTAAAAGGAATACCGAGCTATTTAACGGAACTCCACATTTCTTTTCGTTTGTTACAATAAAATAATTTCATGTTAAGCTCACCGAAAAATTTGTGCAATATATTATTTGGATCGTTAGAGTAGCGTGAGTTGAATTTAAAATTTCATCCGCTAGAATTGGCGGCTGCTTTTGCTCATTTTTTCAAAATCATACTCACTTAGTTGTTAGGAGGAAGAGAGGGTAATAAATAAATTGCTTAGTCAAATGATTGAAAGGCATAAATTGGTGAAATTCATTAGAAAACAGTTCTTGGTAAATAGAGTGAAAGTGTGAGTAAAACAAGAAACTATGCAAACGTTTCTGATTGAATGATCTAACCACTGGATCGCTTTAACAGACGACGACTTTAAACCCTGAGTTGCACCCTCACAGTTGCCACCTTTAGACTGGAGTGCAAGAGCAGTTGCAGCAGCAAGGGTTACTGCAGCAGCGGCTGTGTGATCAAGCTCAACACCACCAGTAGCAGAATCAACGATAACAGCAAGTGCGTAGCTGCAGAGGCCGAACCACAGAAGCAACGAAAAGAAAAACATTTACTTCTGACGCTCCTGAGTTGTAAAACTGGAGATCCGTGTCTGAATTGCGATTTCATTCTTTGTTGACTGTATATTGTAAACGACGGACAGGCGAATAAAACAGACACTTTGAGAGTCTCTTCAAATTCGCTCGTTCGGAAATTCACTCTGTTCGAAGACAGTGAAACAGCACATTTACGTTTGCAAAGGTAACTGCTCTTTTCCTACGCACTAAATCATTTGTACACATTGACGGAAATGCCCCATTTATGAGTGTCTTCTCCTGTAAATCGCATTGTTGTGTCATGACTTATAACCTCTTCTTTCATCAAGCCCGAAATTATTCTTGAAATCATGTTTAAAAACTGCATCGGTGCTTCTCTCTGTATTTTTTTAGTGGCCGTAGTGTTTATTCCAAACTCTGTTCAATCGTCTACATATCGATTAACATGAATGATGCAACTCGTTTACTTTTCTCAACCCAAAAATTATAGCGGGATAGGCTATGTCCTCACTGTATGCGATATTCTAATCTCAACAATGATTTAAGAATTTGTATCTCAACATTTTCATTGTGTTTGTTTTCTGTTTTCGCAAAGTAAGCCATGGGAGTCTTAACAGCTTTCAAATTATTCTAGAACGAATGAGTAAGAAGCCGAGCAAATGTTTAAGAGATTAAAATAAATTCAGATATTTATTTTAGCAGTTTATTTACAATTCATTAATTAATCTGAATGTTTCTACCCTGTGATCACTACAAATTGGGGGTATAATTCCTGATAATGATCCATTCACTACAAAATCTTCACGCAACATTTAAATAAACAACATTTCCTTCAAATTTGAACGCAAAATGACTCAAATGGTTAACTAACAGGTTAACTAACTTTAGAGGGTAATCATTCTGCATTGCACCCAGAGACGATTTCAAATTATGAACGTATTGTAACTCAAGATTACGAAGGCCAAAATTTACCGAACGACTGTCTCTAAATTCAACAGAAAAAGTTTTAAGTGAATAATTTACTCTGTGAACAATTAGCACTATGCTGTTCAGGCAAGAATGCGGAGAGAAAACAAGCATACATAGGTCTCTCAAATGGAGCGTACGGGGAGTAGAAACCCCGTGCTGGGATGACCATGGGCTCTTAACTGAAATCATACGGGAACAGGATGTATTGATATTTTACTTGCATCCGTAGATGAGTGGCAAGATCTCATATGAGGTATTCATCATTTTTAGTAACCATGATTTAAGGGATATTTACTCAATAATTTTCCTTCAGTAACAGTTGCACCTGCGTTTATATGTACTCGACAACTTACAGTCCATCAGTGATCTTTCAACCATTGCTTTGGCAAGCTAACATGTTTTCTGTTATTGAAGAAACTTGCGTAATTTGATTCATTTTGAACATAAACATCTCTTTTCATATTTGCCCATACATGGTGCAAAGGATTCTATGGGGTTATTTAGCGCTGTGATTCTTCAATGGTGGTGCATTTTGAATAATCTCTGTAATATAAGTCTACCAACATGGCTGGTGACCAACTTGGGAGGGACATAAATTCATCAATACGATACTCAATCACACTGGACACTGACGAGTGAGAGAAAATATTCACTCCCGTGTAAAGGCACGTGCGAATCACACTCAGTTCAAATGTAGCAACTCATATTTTAGCTTTCGAAACAAGTGTTGCTGACCTTTCACGGCCCTGGAATGCGAAGCTTGGCATATAATCATTAGTCAACGCACATGAACGTTCACCCAATATCCCAGCGGGAAAATCATATTATTTCTACTTCGACTCGAGGCAATTCATATTAAGGTCTGTTTTAAATTAATTCATTAGAAAATGCATGGCACTTTGGGAAATGGAGTGCGACGATCGAGGAACATATACCTACAAAGATGCGGCTTATGGGATTCATACGAGAGCGGTCGTAAACCTCTGCCCTTCACACGCGAGTGAGATACAGGACACTTGCACTGTGAGTGCGATAACTGCACTGGGTGAGGGGATAGCGAGCCGCGTGTATAAAGTTGAAATAAAACCTGCATGTTAGAGCTCAGGAAACGACTTCTGAAACGTTCTTGCACCAGCTTGAAGTATGATAATTATTCCTAAAAGAATTGTCTTTAGAAACTTATAAACGAAGAACGCTGTTAATATTGAAATCATATTAATTAGAACTGCACAAGGTCTTGAAATAAAATATATACAAAGAATCTATTCCCTCTGTAAAACGTTTCGGAGACCAGCTCCATCCTCAGTAAGTCATTCTGTAAAAAATTGAAAAAAGAAAAATTCAGTCATATCTAAAGAACACAAGTTTTTCCATTAAAAATCTACATATAAATTTGAAGGGGAAATGAGCTTCAAATTTATATGTAGATTTTTTATGGAAAATCTTGTTTCCTTTATATATGACTGAATTTTTATTTTTCAATTTTTTACAGAATGACTTACTGAGGATGAAGCTGGTCTCCGAAACGTTTTACAGAGGGAATAGATTCTATGTATATATTTTATTTGCATATATTTTATTTTTTTTTCAAGACATTGTACAGTTCTAATAAATATGATTTCAATATTAACAGCGTTCTTCGTTTACAAGTTTCTAAAGATAATTCGATTGAAGAAGAATAACTTTCCTGAATTCCTAAATGAATATAAATACTGTGGTATAATTAAAAATTTTATTCAATGAAACTAGAACACTCAAAATAAACAGTAATCCTCATAAATTGAATGATACTTTTCATCTCGTCTATTTTTCTATAAACAATACTATTCTCATGACAGGTTAAAATTCATGAAATTTACGTAGGCAATGATATAATTCGGTACAAATACTGTATGTTAGAGTACTTCCTCAATTCTTTAAATAAATATCTCTCAAGGTTTTTTCCTGCCCAAAGCTCACGCGTAACTGTTCTTTCAGAGGATAAATACTTGATTTTATTGGATAAAATATAGACTGAAATGAGAATTAGAAATAAAGAATAAAAACAATATCTTTGCAAAAAAGATGATACCATAATTAGTTTTTAAAAAGTCTTAACATGAAGATCCTTAGTGGATAACTTATCGACATGGGTGTCGCAATACCCATGTTGATGGTGGAATTAA
Source organism: Morinoia aosen (assembly GCA_030386875.1). Taxonomy (NCBI): domain Eukaryota; kingdom Metazoa; phylum Arthropoda; class Malacostraca; order Amphipoda; family Talitridae; genus Morinoia; species Morinoia aosen. Next base: position 28,972,815 of record CM059557.1, on the reverse strand, counting down.
ATGTTTGAGAGAAAAGCATTGAAAAATGCATTCCCTTTGTTGTATAATCAATATTTGATAATTAGATAAGGTTGCGCAACACGGCACAGCTTTAAAATGAAGGTTATTGCGGAGACAATAGATTTAAAATACATATCTATTAAAAATTAGTACGTTTCGATCATTTACATCATCATCAGCTATAGTCTGAAATACAAGAATGACAAATTAAGACCGGCAATAAACACCATTCAGTTAGTAATATAATAATTTGTATACAAATGAAAATTACGTTATACCTATTTTCAATGGATAGGATGACTGCATGTCATTAAGGTTTGTTTCAATTTGCTAATAAAGTGGGATTCAAGAATGCGTAAATTAAAAAACGAACCTGTAGAACCTATTATTGAAAAATTTTCGAGTGAAATAGTTGTATTGAATTTTTCAGCATAGATTCTAATAGCTAAAAGGGAAGGCCTGCTTAATGGAATACCAGTCCTAAAACTTCTATCACAATGTTCAAATACCCTCGTAGATAGCAACCGAAGTATGATCAACGTATCTGCGGTAAAAGATTGGTTTAAAAATATCTGGACATTCAGAAAGCCATATTCGTTCATGATGTGAGATAAAAATATTCGCGAAAGTTGGACCCAAAGGCAGCCCCATACCCAATCCCTCGATTTGTTTGTAGTACTTGCCATTAAAAAGAAAAAATGAGAACCTAACTGCAAGTTCTGACAGAGTTTTAAATGCTACACGACTATAGTTACAAACAGTCTGTTCCACTTCAAATAATTGCTGCAAACAAATATCAATTGTTTCAGTTAACGGAATATTGGTAAACAAATTTTCCACATCAAATGACGTCATATAAAGGTTGTCAGCATCAGGAATACTAGCGATCTCTTCAGCAAACGAGGATGAGTTAAAAACGCTGTATTCATTAGTAGTTATGGGGTTTAAAATGGGAACTAAAAATTTAGCTAATTTATAACTCGGAGTGTTGTAGGCTGCAAAAATCGGTCTTAGTTGAAATTTAGATTTAAAATCTGCTTTATGAACTTTAGGAAGACCATAAAGTATTCCCGGACCTGAACCGGAAACATATAAACTATTATATATAGTTTCAGTAATAACTGAAGATTTATTTGATTCTATATTTGATAATGCATGTAAATAGAAGTTGAAAAAATAATATAATACCTGAGACTATGTATTGTCGAAAATACTTTTCTCAGTGCGCACTAACATTGAAGAAAGAAAGAAAGAGAAAGAAAAACAATCTTTTTCCAATAAAGTTCAAAAATGAAGTATTGAAACATTGGTTTTTAAAATACCTCAACATTAACATCCTTAATTGATAATAACACTTTGGTATCCGAATACCCATGTAAAATGTTGAAATAAAAAATGATTGACAGAAAAGCACAACAAAAAGGAGTTCCCGTCGTTGCGTAGTCTAATTATAACAGTAACTGCTCATTTAAATATAAGTAACTAAGAGAACACAATCCTCGCAACGCTTTGTTGACAAATGCAGTCGTTTGTGCGCACTTATATTGAAATAAAAGCGAAAATCGCATTCAAATACCTAAACTTAGAGATCCTTAGTTACTATTCACACATGGTTATCTTAATACCCATGTTAATTGTTGAAACAAATGATTCGGATCCTTAATTGCTACTCATACATGGTTATCGTAACACCCATGTTAATTCTCGAAACATGATTCAGAGAAAACCATAAAAAATGCGTTCCCCTTCGTTGCAGTGGTCGTATTTTGATAACGCATTCAAATACAAGTGACTAATAAAACATAATATGTGACGCATTGCTGAAAACCCTCTCATTAGTGCCTACTTATAATGAAATATGAGCATACGAACATAAGAACTAGAGATACGAGTATGAGGGATTGATGTTAAAAGTTAAATAGACAGATTTGATTTATTTTGCGTCTAGAACTATGAGGTCGACAGTCAGAATTTGGGACAATTTTCACACTAACGCATCAACTAGTATGCCGAATGATGGGCGCGGAAATAATATAATATTTGCTATAGCAAAAAAAAATTATATTTCCTACTTGCGCTATTAGTACTGACACAAAAGAGTTCACTGGAGTCAATGGCATAAAAAGGATTGTTGTACAATGCTAGCCGTGAAATTTTCGTGACATTCAAGCTTGATAACGTGTGATATCAGGAATTAATGTTAAAAATGAAGAGGGTCGACTAATATAATTCAGCGTCCAAGATTATGAGGTCGATATTCGAAATTATCTTTTCACTCCTGCGTATCAATTAGTATGTCAATTAACGAGCTCGGAGAAAATGAAATACTTCATCACAACACAAATATATACTTTCTTGGCCAATAATAATGGCACGTAGGAGTTCACCGGAGTCAGAGACATGATCATTATTGTTCTACAACATTAATCAAAACTTTTGCAACATAATTGGAGCAATATGCAAAATTAATTACCTTAACAATAATGTCATATTACACTCATTAATGTATAAACGCTACAAATTGTTACGTAGGTCTGTGGTAGTCTCAACAAGCCATTCGCTTCGAGCGACTAGCCGCCACCACACAAGCTTCGAGCGACCTGCCGCCACCCCATGCAACGGTGAGAATCGAGAGTTACGAGCGCCCAGCCGCCATCTCAAGCAGCGGCACGCTTCGAGGCGGCTCTCGGATTGGCCTCCGTGGTACTCAACCACCAACCAATGTGGACGCATGATCAGAGCATTACCACCTCACCAAGCACTATGTGGTGTTCTCCCTCAGGCTGCTTCACACTCCGGGCAGACTATGTAAATATCTTTAGACTTTGTGGTATCTATGCCCGAAGTGAGTGCCTGAGTTGCAAACGAACCCGACAGGATAAGGAATACACAACTAGAATAAAGGCCGTATTATTGAGAAGATCGCCGACAGTATGGCACATGAGGTAAATGATTACAGGCGGTAGTATAGTGCACAAGGACGACTTGGAAGACCGACGGTTGTCGGTAAGTCGCGTCGTGCGTGCCGTCGAGGTGGCGATGGAGGCAGTGAGGCTACTGCTTGCTGAGCAGCCGAGACTAGTGAATGTCGGAGTCACTGCGCGGAGAGTCGCAGGGAGAAGTCTTGTGTGAGCTGCTGTGAGGAGGCTCGCTGGAAGGCTTGTGTGAGCCGTTGCAGTGACGAGGCTCGCAGGAAGAAGACTTGTGTGAATATCAGGGTTCCTGCGAGTGCACTGAGTGAGCTGTGCGAACTGAACTGCTTGGCTTGGCTTGGCGATGCTTATAGAGAAGTCGGAAGGAGAGTTTGACACAGGGTGTGTCGGGAAGAGAAGGGGTGAAACGGAAAAGGATAGGTAGGAAAAAGATAGAGATGCGCTGTGCGCATATGATGCTAGTGTTGTGGGTATTTTTTGTAGGTAGTTTAGGGGTGGTAGACGTTAATTACCCGTCAGGGCTTTGTATGATCCATCTTTAGTTAGTAGGCATCTTTAGTACCGGTCGTGGGTGGTTAGGCTTGCCGTATTGGTTAGGTCTCCTTTATCACAAAATATTCGCTTGAGTCGGTGCTGGTCAGTCGAGTCTGTCCGTCCGTCCGTCGTTAGAGTCGTGTTAAGTGTATTTTGGTCTCGGTTGGGGTGCGAGTGTTTTCATTTTTGAGCTCTGAAATTGTCTGTGTGGTATTTGTGGAGTGTCTTGCGGGAATGTGAGTTGTTGGTAGAGTTGTGGGTACATGTCGTGAATGTTTTGCCAGATTCTTTTCCCGTGTTTGTGGAGTGTAATGTTGATTGGTTGCAAGTTTGCTCGGCGATGTAGTTGTGCAGAGGTGGCGAAATCTTGCCATTCTGAATTTGTTATGTATCTCGTCGCTCGGTTTTGTACACGCTGGAGTGTTGAGATAGATGTTGGTGGAAGTGTGTGTAGGGGAATGACTGGGTAAATGAGAGTGGATCTTACTAGAGCGATGTATAGTTGGCGTTTTACTTCTAGGTTCAGATGTTTGAATCGGTAGAGGCATGAGAGGTTTTGGTGTGCTAGTGCTGCTCGTTGTCTGGTGTGGGGTGCGTATCCGGTTGTGCTGATTGTGAGTCCCAGAACTTTACCTGAGTTTGTGTAGGGGTGTGGGGTGTTGTTGATGTGCACTGTTGGGTGTGTGCGGCGGCTGATGGCAATTATTCTGAATTTATTTGCATTAGTTTGGATTTTCCATTTTCGTTCGTAATCGTTGATTTGGGCAATGGCTCGTGTTGTTAGAAGAGCTGCCATGTTATATGAATGTTTTGCGGATATGATTTGTGTGATGTCGTCTGCAAAAGCTATGTAGTCAGTGTTGGGTATTGGTGGGGGAAGGTCGTGTGTGAAGTAGTTGTACAGTGTTGGGGAGAGGACTGCTCCCTGGGGGACACCTGACTTGATTGGGAAGGGTGGGCCAGTGTAGTTTGCGATTCGTATGGCTGCGGTGCGGTTAGTGATGAAGCTATACAGGATTTTTGTGAATAGGGGGTGAATTTGTAGCTGCGACAGTTTGAATTTGAGTCCTGTGTGCCAGACTTTGTCGAAGGGCTTGCTTACATCTCGTAGAATGATGTCTGTTTTGTTTCTCTGTGTTTATTTAATGTGGAGGGTCTCATGTAGCGTGGCAAGTGCGGTGTGTGTACCTCTTCCGTGTCGAAATCCGTGTTGGCGGCTGTTGTAGATGTTGTTGATGGTTAGGTGGTCTGTTAGCCTGTAGGTTAATATCTTGTCTAGGAGCTTAGCGTGGGTGTCGAGTAAGGAGATGGGGCGGTAATTTTGCACCTCGTGTTGGGAGGTGGAGGGCTTCGGTAAAAAGATCATTATTGCGTGTTTCAGTTTGTTTGGGAAATAGCCCGCTGAGAGGGCGTTGTTGTATATGTACAGAAGGTACTGGAGCATGTTTTGCGGTAAGTGTTTGAGGTGGTGTGTGGTTATTTTAGTTGGTCCTGGAGCTTTTTGGGAAAACGTTCGGAGTGCGTTTTTTAGTTCTTTGATTGTGATTGCTGGGTAGTGGAAATTGGGAAGACGGGATGTGTCTCCTGTCTCGTGTGGTTCGTTTTGGGGAGCGATGTCGTTCATTTGTGTTTCTATGGTGTGTATGTGTTCAGCGTCGAAATCGTTGTTGGGGTCATCAATACCTGAGTGTATGTTTGACCAGTGTTGTCGGAACAAAGGTTCCTTGGATTGTGGTGAGTGGTAAAAGGTGCCGCCTTCTTTGATGTAGGGGTGCTTTGTTTTTTATTGTTGCCTGACATGCGTTTGATGGCGGACCAGAATTGTTGGGGATTGTCCATCTTTTTGATGTTACCGATAGTGTTGTTCCATGTCACTGAGTAGATGCGTTGATATGCAGTTTTTATCTGTTGTCTGAGGCTGAGGAGTTCTCTGTATAGGTGGGGTGAGTGGCCGTGTCGTTGGAGATGGTCGTAAATGTGTTTGTGTCTCGTTTGGAGGACGAGTATGGCATGAGTGGGTTTGATGCCTGGTGTGGTTCTGTGTGTGATAGTTGGAATAGATTGGTTGGAGGCTTCGATGATGTGGGATTCCCATGTGATTAGGTGTTTGTCTATGTCCTCTTGTGTAGGGCTTACGTCTTGCGGTGTTGTGTGTTCAACGAGAAGGTTGCGGTATAGTTCCCAGTTTGCATTGTGGAAGGAGGGTCGTGGGCGGATGGGAATTTGTATTGGGTTAGCTGATATTGTAGCTATGATGGGAATGTGGTCGGAGGGTGTTAGTGGACCTGGTTCGAGTATGATGTTGTGGAATGTTTGCGTGTTTGTTAGTACGATGTCTGGACTAGTGGCGGCACGGTGGTTGATTATCGTGGGGAAATTGGGGCCGATGTGGTGACATTTGTTCCTGTCTATTAGAGAGTGGATTTGTCTCCCTTTCCTGTTTGCGTATGTGTATCCGAAAGTGGGGTGTGTGGCATTCATGTCGGCTAGGAGGTAGGTGGGGTGTTTTCTGTTAAAGAGAGTGTGCATGTCAATGTAGTTTATGTAATCAATGCGTGGAGGTATGTAGGTTGTGGCAAGTGTGATTGGTCCTTGTGGTGTTTCTACTGTGATGGCCAACATATCTGTATGGAAGGTATCGTGAAGCTTGAATGGAAGGTCTTTTCGAATTGCTATTGCTACTCCCGCGTGATTTTCATTTGCTTTGTTTGTGATGTATGTGTTGTAATTCCAAATTTTGATGGGAGTGTCATTACGCATGCAGTGCGCGTTGAGTAGAATTGTGTGGGTTGTATTGTCGGTAGATGTTGCATAGTGCGATTTTGTTGTTTTGCCAGTGTTGGACGTTGTGTTGGATGACAGTTAGTGTTTTGTTCATATTGTGTGTATCCATTATTGAGTCGAGTGTTTGGGTTTCTTGTGAAGGGGGTTAATTTTTGAGCATGTGTCCATCGAGAGGAAGTGTTCGTGTGAGATTGTGGTTATTGGTGCCTTTTGGAGGTCGAATTGGCCGTCGATGATTTCTTTCCAGGTGTCCGAGCTTGGGTGTGCGACAGCGGTTTTGAGGCCAGGAGGTACTTTTGTTAGTTCTTCTAGTATCTGTTGGTTGGTGGGTTTGCTTGGAATATGCTGTGAGTGCGTGTCGCTGCGGAATAGTGCAACCTCTATTTTGTCATCGTGTCCAGAAGATTCTCCCGAGGAGGGGTGTCTCTTTTTCTTCCGTTTTTTGTTTTTCTTCTTCTTCGGGCTGGACTGCGTCCTCCAGTTTTCTTGCAAGTTGTCGTCGCTTGTTTCGTCCTGGGTCGAGTTTTCTTCTGTTGAGTGGTAGCTTGTGTCCATTGCGTCGTCGTTGGGGTCGGTGCTTGCTTGATTTGCAGGTGTCTCCGGTGTGTCTGCTTGGGGTTGTTTGTTTTGTTCGATGAACATGTTGAATATTTTTTGTGAGTCGCGGTTGGGGAACTGGGTGTCCACGTCGTAATTTTCTTTGAGGGACTTCGACAAGATTGATCCGAAATCCCCTCCCTGTGCGAGGTTTGCGATGTGGGCCTCGATGATGATAGCGGCCAGTTTTATATGTATTTCGCTGGTGAGTGTGAGTGTATGTTCTGTTTTTGCAGTTTGTTGGATGGCCGTTTTTGCGATTTCAATGTAGGTGCTCTTGGTTTGGTCGGTTTCTTTTTTTTTGGAGTTCGTCGTTCTTCTTGCGGATAGCTTCTTTCCTGTATGGGCAGGAGGCTGCGAGTGTTCGGTGGTTTCCTTGGCAGTTGAGGCACTTCTTGTCCAGTGAACTGCACTGTTGGTAGGTGTGGTCGTGAGCAGCGCATTCAGAGCAGTGTGGTGTCTTGTCAGTGCATTGGTGTGTAGAATGGTCCTCGATTTTGTAGCATTTGAAGCAGATCCGGAGGTGAGTGTATTTTTCTAGTTCCATTTGCGATGGTGTGATTTTTGTGTTAAACATGAGGAGCCCATTCTGGAGAGCGCGCTGTGTCATGGCGGTGTCGGTGAAGGTTACTTTGATAACGTGTGTGTAGTTTTTGATTTTGTTTATTTCCATGATTTTTGCCCATTGTTGCACGCGTGTTATTTCTTCTTGTATTTCTTGTGGTTGGCGTTGGCCAATGCTGCTGTCCAGTTGTCTGATGAATATGGTTCTTTTTGCTCTGAGATCTGGGGGGATCATCGGTTTCAGATATATTTTCTGAAAGTGTTTGGTGGCTCTGTCCGAGGTCAGTTTATCGATAGCAGTGATGTCATCAGTTATGGCGTAGAATCCGTTTGAGTTGCTGGTGAGTCGTATGAGGGGGGCTTCCAAGTGTTTGAATGCAGCTTCAAAGACTTTTTGTCGGTCTGTTTGTTGTCTGGGGTCGATCTTGCGGAGTTGGACTTTGTAGGTAGTGTTGGATTTGTTGGCGGGCTGTGCTGGGATGGTTGTGGTAGTTTGCTTGGTCGTTCGTGGTTGAGTGTTGTTGCCGGGGGTGGCGTTGGTGCGTGTGTTGGTGTTATGTTGCATAGTGTTGGGTCTAATATGTGTGGGTGTTTGTAGTAAGGGGCGGGAAAACTGGCTGTAGCCAGCTCTCCACGAACCACGACTTCCTTGGTGGTGATGCATGGTGTTAGTCCTAAGTGTTGGTGTATAGTCTCAGGCGTCGGATTTGTCCGGAAGGCGGCTGGTGCCCTACTTGTACCCGCTCCCCCCCTACTATAATGGGGTTTGCCCAGATGGTCTGGGGCCTTTCGGTACACCAGGCTCTACTACCTTCCGGCGACGCTCAACGGTCGGTAAACGTAAGAGCGAATTAAGAAAAGGCTACTCACACTCGCTTGAGAGGTTAGGGCTCGGCAAGCGAGGTAGAAAGTCGGCTGCTGTTGTGAAGTCTTGGTAGTGAGAAGGTCGTTGTTGAAGATTAGATGCTTTTTAGACGGTTTTCACTGGTGAACTCTGAACTGCGCTTAGCGCGCAGCTCGTTATATAAGGCTGGTAGCGGCCTCACTGAAGCGAGCCAGCCCTCTGGTTAGAGGACTCGGGGTGGCGCTTATGAAGCAGTTGAGACTCAGCTAAACGTACGTGAGTGTTCAGAGGTGTTGCCTGGCTGCTCGGTGCGCGCGGCTTGTAGATGCTCGGTCCGCCACCCCAGCGCCAGCCTCGAGCGCTGATTGGTTGTTCAGCGAAAGCACTTCGTGGCAGTGGGGTGGCGCTTTTGTGCTTGTGTGGTGGTGAGCGCGTACAGCTAGGTGGAACCACCACAACTATATAAGGAGGTGCAGAAGAAACCAGGCCAGTCGTTCACCTATGGAAACCATCGAAGGAGAATCTAATCTTCAGCAACGACCTCTTCAGTACCAAGAGTGCTCAACTTCAGCCGACTCCCTACCTCGCTTGCCGAGCTCTTGCCTCTTAACCGCAGACCAGGGTGTGATGTAGCTTTCTCTTTTTCCGCTCCTCTGTTTTCTAGTTTCTCTATTGATCGTAGAGTGTCGCCGGAAGGTAGTAAATACAGTTTTCCCGAAAGACTCCACACCATCTGAGAAACCCAAATTATAGTAGGGGCGAGCGGGTACAATTAGGGTTACTCTCTGACTACTGAAAACGGCGGTGTAGTCAACGTACGCGATCAAGCATGTCTGGATTATATTGGCTGCAGCTGCAAGCATACATGTGATAATATGGCGGTCAGTGCTGTGCGGGCAATTATTGTCAAATATGCACGATGGTGTTCTCAGGAGATGATCTTGTGATATTAATCGAGATGTACAAAGATTTTCCATGTTTATTGAATTCTAAATTGAAAGAATGTAAAAATATAAACTCTGGAGATGAAGCGTATTAGAAAATTTCTGACAGTCTCCCAAATTATACAGTGGAAGCAATAAAATCTAAAATTCAAACTTCACGAAGGCAAAACAGAACTGAAAATTTGGTCTTTAAGAAAACAAAAAATTTGATTCTGAACTATGGATGACGATTTTCTCAGTTTTTTGAAAAATGTTATCTGCGATAACGTAGCTTCCCAATTTAGCACCAGGGGGGATGGAGTTTCTCATTACTGTATCCTCTTTCTGAAATTTTATCAGTCACTTTGCGGAGAACTTGCTGAAACTTAGGTAGTTTGAGCCACAAATACTTCCAGAATAATCTCTCATTAGTAATTAGCTCTTGAAAAATGGATCTGTAGCTACCAAGAGCTTGTGTGTGTTGTAGCCACACTCTTCACTACATTGATTGTGTTGACTGCAAGCGGTAACTACATGTACAAGCATCAGTTGCAGTTGCACACACAATTACTTTCAATAGGCGGGGTTTCATGTGTACATGAGTAGTCAATTGACGTTAAGAAGTCCGTACATCTATAATGGCCTTAATGGATACACACAATATGAACAAGTCATTGACTGTTATCCAACTTAACGTTCAACACTGGCAAAATAACAAAATCGCACTATGCAACTTTTACCGTCAATACAATCCACAAATAATTCTACTAAAATCGCACTACCTGCAAAATGACACTCCTATTTTACACACACTACAACAAGGCAAATGAAAATAACGTTGGTGTAGCAATAGCAATTCGAAAAAAACTCACATTCAAGCTGAACGACACTTCCTACACAGACATGTTGGCCATCACTGTAGAAATACCACCAGACTCAATCACACTAACCACAACCTACACCCCCCCACGCATTGATTACATCAACTGCTTTGACATGTTTACGCTTTTCAACCGAAAACACCCCACTTACCTCCTGGCCGACATGAATGCCACACACCCCACTTTATGATACTCATACACAGGAAGGAAAACACATTCACTCACTAGTGAACAGCAGCAATAAATGTCTCCATATTGGCCCTAACTTCCCTACGCTAATCACTCACCACGCTTACACTAGCCCAGATATCGTATTTACAGACACAAACATTTCCTCAAACAGGGTCCACTAACACTTTCCGACCACATCCCTATCATAGCTATAATATCAGCCAATCCTATTCAAATTCCCATCCGCCCACGACTTTCTTTCCACAATTCAAACTGGCAACTATGCCGCAACCTTTTGGCCGAACATACAATACCACAGGGCTTAAACACTACGCTAGAGGAAAAAGGCAATCACTTAATAACATGGGAATCCCACATTAACGAAGCTTCCAATCAATCGATCCCAACTATTACACACAGAACCACCCCGGGTATCAAACCTACTCATGCTACACTCGTTCTTCAAACCAGACATAAACACACCTACGACTATCTCCAACAATACGGTCAATCACCCCAACTCTATAGAGAACTCCTCAGCCTCAAACAGCAGATAAAAACCAACTATTAACGTGTTTACTCGGCGACATGGAATAACACAATCGCTTACATAAAAAAGACAGATAACTCCAAACAATTCCGGTCCACCATTAAACGTATGTCAGAAAACATTGAAAAATAAAGCACCCCCTACAATAAAGCTGACAGCACCTTTTACCACTCACCATATTCCAAAGAACCTCTGTTCTGACAGCACTGGTCAAACATATACTCAGGTATTGATGATCCCAACAATAATTTTGACGCTGAGCATTTACGCACCACAGCCCTATTAAAAATTAAGGGAGTAGCATGGTTGATTAAAGGAGACAGCGGAAAATTAAAGGAGTATTAAGCGAAACGAGGCCTCTTCCCTTCTGACACTTCCAGGGCGCGACTCATAAGCACGATGCGAGCAAGTTCTCCCATGTTGCTACCAGAGGCCACTTGTGCAGATGGCCTCATGGTGAGACGCCTGCCATCTTTCTCGAGAGAAATGACGGTTGCCATCTTTCGCCTCAGTTTTGAAGTTGGTGTTGTGCGTGACAGATGTCTGGATCGTGTCTATTATTTAAAACGTTTCAAGTAGTATTAGAGTGTATATCAGTGCGAGTGTGTATTACGTGAGGGTGTATAGTACGTGAGGGTGTCAGAAGAAACAAGAGATGGAAGAGACGTATAATGCTGGTCTGTAGAGGCATTATTTCAAGAGCATGAACGGAGCAAGGACCCCACTGCTAGTTTCACCACCTCGGTCAATTGATATTTTAGACGATTCATCGTTGTGGTGGGGCTGGTAGTGAAGGCAAAACCTCAATGTGAGCAATGTAAAAATAACAAAATGTGGAAACCAAACCTGAATTTTCCCTCGTCAGTCTTCAGCAACCTTTGAATTGAAGGACGTTCTTGAAGGTGATCAACTATGTGTTCAGATACATATTTGTGTGTGTGTGTGTGTGGGGGGGGGGGTTTGTGTGTGGGTATGGGGGTAGGTGTGTGGGAGGGGGTGTGGGGAGGGTTTGTGTATGGGGATAGGTGGGGGAGTGTGTGTATATGAATAGCCGGTGTAATTAAGCTCGGGCAAGGTAAAGTCATTTAATTTTACTTTCTAATTTTAGGAATGAAAGATGAAAAATCTGCTGGACGATAATTGTTTTTGTTATATATATAGCTACGAGTATATTCTTTCAACGACCCTAGGGTATTGTTGCTATATTCTTTTCAAGGTATATTTATATTGTTCCCTGCAGGCTTTCGCCTCCAAGGCTGCGTACAGCTGATTTCCCATTATTGCACATTCAACCGTTGACGCTTCTCAACCAAATATAGCCAGTTGCCCATTAATTACCTTAGTTATTGCGTTGCGAAAACTTCAAGCATAAGTTATACGTCAAAAACATGCCCCAATAATGTCAGCTTAATAATGAACACGCACCCATGAAATTTTCTGCACATTAGTAAGAATGTATTTAATTTACATACTCTGGTACATTTTTATTGTGATATAAACCGTGTTTGCTCATGGTGAATTGATTAATCGCGCAAGAACTAAGGTAATTCAAGGGCAAACTGGTTATAATCGGTTTGAGCAGTGTGACGGTTGGAAAGAGTGACTAATGGGAAATCAGCTGTGCGCAGCCGTTTTTTTAAAATCAAATTAAGAGGTGGCCATCCTGGGCCTCTCATGATTCTCCGATGGTAAATAGGAGAAACTGGTCGCGCCTTGGGAGCGCGACGGTAGTGCTCCATGCTGAGCCATGCGTGGCCACCGGTTGGGACAGAGGCGCAGGCGCGCCTATAAAGTGGACACTTCGAAGTTGCCTCATAGGAGACGCATGGATGAAACAACCATGCATATTTGGGAGCGCTCCCAAGAATCACCGATGCCACTCCTATAATTTTTAATAGGGAGAAACACAATAAACGAACCACACGAAACAGGAGGTACTTCCCGCAACCACTCTCTCCACTTCCCGGCCATCACAACTGAAGAACTCAAGAACGCACTGCGGACGTTTTCCCAATAAGCTCCAGGTCCAACTAAAATACCCACATACCACCTTAAACATCGCAAAACATACTCCAGTACCTTCTGTACATATTTAACAACGCCCTCTCCCCAAGTTATTTCCCAAACAAACTGAAACACGCAATAATGTTCGTTTTACGGAAGCCTTCCACCTCCCAACAACAAGTGCAAAATTACCGCCCCATCTTTCTTCTTGACACACACGCTAGGCTTTTCGCCAAGGTGACAAGATATTACCCTACAGGCTGACAGACTATCTAAATATCAACAGCATCTACAACAGCCGTCAACACGGGTTCCGTCATAGAAGAGGGACACACACACTGCACTTGCCGCGCTACACGAGGCGCTCCACATTCAACAAACACAGAGAAACAAAAAAGACATCACCTTATGAGATGTGAGCAAGTTCTTCGACAAAGTTTGGCACTGGACTTAAAGTCAAACATTCACAGCTACAAATTCACCCATTATTTACTAAAATCCTGTACAGAATCAACACTAATTGAACCCCAGCCAAATGAATCGCAATGCAGCCACATGAATCGCAAACTTCACTGGTCCACCCTTCTCCATGAAGTCAGGAGTCCCCCAAGGAGCAGTCTTTTCTCCAGCACTGCACAACTAATTCACACACGATCTTCCCCACCAATGCCCAACACTGAAAACATTGTTTTTCCACACGAAGCCGCACAAATTGCATCCGCCCGCCATTCCGCCCACCAATTGCATCCGCCCACAAAACATTTATTCTAGCAACACGCGCCATTGCATAAATCAAAACTAACGAACGAAAATGGGAAATCCAAGCTAATCAAAATCAATTCAATCAATTCAATCAATTCAAATCAATTATTAGCCATCAGCCGCCGCAAACTCTCACGATGTACACCCATCAACAACATCCAACACCCTTAAAGGCGCGGCTACACAATGCGTTTCTTCGTGCACCTCACGCGCAACTAGCCCAAATTTGAAGCATGCATGTCGGTTGTACGAGTGCTGCATGAACTTCCACGGTGTGCGGTTTTTGACGCTTCTTCTCGTGAAGCAAGCATCTGTAGCGCGTAGTTAAGGCCCGGCTACACTATGCGTTTCTTCGTGCAACTCACGCGCGACTCGCCCTAATTTGACGCATGCATGTCGGATGCACGAGTGCTGCATGAACTTCGACGGTGAGCGGTTTTTGACGCGTCTTCTTGTGCAGCAAGCATCTGTGGCGCGTAGTTAGGAGTGAACTATACATCATTTCAGGGTCATCGCCCGACAGCTCTTCCATTTTGCAGCTGTACTTTATCATGGAGTGTTCTATTGTACTTCTGTTTATTGCTTGCGCTTTCTACAACGAGTGATTGGGCACGCGAGCTGGTGCTCTAGCTCAGAGACCAATTTAAAGTAAAGGAATGCCTCTGAAACGTCAAAAATTCAACATATAAGATATAAAGTTATAAGAATTTGCTTACAAAACTTTGTTAACATCTCCAGACCCTGAGAAGGCATTGACAGTTGATATAATCACTATTATAAAAGTAACCGCGTCCGTCCGTCTGTGTGACTCCCCTTCTAATCAATAGCTTTGATAGCAACAAGGATAAAGCTTAAGAAATACAAGAAATTATTCTACTGCATTATTTTTCTGAGGCGATTAAATTCCCTTTCATTTGGATTATGGTATCCAGAATACGCAATCAGCATATTTTCACAAATGGAAATATTCTTTGAAGCTTTCTCTGTTGAAATTCATCATTTTGCTTTGATATTTCCAATTGATAATGCGAAAAAATGTTTTAAATTCGTTTGACCAGTAACCTGGCTACCACTAAGTATAAAGCCCAAGATTTTAGAACTTGAGTTATCGTTTTCGAAATTGTGATTTCCTTGAGAAGCTCGGAAGAGATAATAGACATTTCAGAATAAAATTCCACCAAAAGAGGCCACCACGGAAAGAAATGTTTTCAGGCTCAATTGATATTGTTTTTAGTTTTTTCAGGCTCAATTTACATTTCGAGCTTAGTTTTATGCTTGCTAAACAGAGGACATGTAAATTTTCGTTGTGGTGTAACTCTGTCATTTTGAACTAGTAAAAATAAAATTCACACATTGAAGACACAGTATTTTTAGGCTGAACAAAGTGTTCAGCATTTAAAAAAAAATCGAAGCAGGTACAGAGGAGGTACAGCGACTGACCCAATCTTGCTATGATATGTTGTCATTTCTTAATTAAGCTGGGTTTACACGGAGGGTGACTTCCCCAGGGTGACGCCCCCACCCTACCCCTCTCACCCGCTCAAGCTTCCCCACTTGCGTTTAGACGGAGGGTGAGATGCCCAGGGCTGCCGAAATTGGTGCGTTCAGGAAATGTACAAGTTACCCTTACAAAAATAAATTTTAATTTCTCTGGAGTGAGAATTTTACTAGGGGCAACTTCATAAAAAGGGATCTATTGATTTCGAATGACAATAATTGCAAAATAAATGTAGGCAACCCCTCAAACTATGTCAATATAAATGAGATTTATTTTGGTGCTGCTGCAGAAAGCACTCTCGTAGTAAATGTCAACAAAATATGTACCAAAAAACTAGAAGAGTTTGGATTGAAAGATCTTAATAAATGTAATTCAATAATACCATATTCAGTGCATTTCTCCAATTTTGCGAAAAAAGAGCAGCATGAAAATATCAATATGAAGTGGCGAGAACTGTTTGGTCAAGATGCTCCTTTCAAGACAAAAATTGTGTCTGAAAAATTCTGGTACGCAGCTTTGTTACTCGCTGCTTCCCGAGCTCATGATGCAGCTTTTGTCAATACCGCAATATTTTGCAGCAGCTTGAAAAAATTTTCGACCCTTACTAAATAATAGCAAAAAACAAAATTTCGTTAAAAAGAGCAAGAGTAAATGCTTGAATATGATCAAAATCTACGTTAGAGAACGCAGACTGCAAAAATTGGAACCACCACGGTAGCTTAGTCAACAAATTAAATAAAAAACATTGGCAGATGAAGGAAGATGAGGAGGAAAAAAGTTTATTCTAGCAGGAATAGTAGGTAAAGCCTTAAAATTTTCGTTTTATTGCTAGTTAAATAGATTTGGTACGCTCTAACAATTTTTGGTACGTTTTCATGAAGGTTTTGTACGATCATCAGAAAAAAAATCGGCAGCCCTGGAGATAACAATGACTGAGTGAGGATGTCGAAATGTAATTCAAGGTACGTGCAGAAAAGAAGATACTATTTTTAACCAGTAAACTATTTCACAGAGGCCGGCATAAGATCAACGTATTCGTGAAGAATTCAAGAATTGCTTCTTAACGAAGGCCAAGTGCCTTGGCAGAAACGAATGTGTCAATTAGATTAATAAGGGATGGAGGCGAATCAATAAAACTTAACGCGTATATAGCTTCTTATATGAAATTAATGCCCAAACTAAGGAATAATAAAATATAGCTTGCCCAGCAGATGTATATAGAGATAAAAATGAATGAAATATGCGCGATAGAGTCTGATTACAGGATATAGAAATAAGTAACAAAAATTATATCAGTCTTAAGTCCTATCACGAGCCATCTTGTGTTAATAATAGCATGATAGCGAACAATTTGTGCTACTATTGTTAAAGTTAATTACTTTTGAATTAGATCGAAAATCATTTCAGTGATAGTACATGATAAAAAAATATATTTACAGCCGCAATATATACAATCAGACTGACGCTATGCTCTCAATAAATCTATCAATGTGAAAACTTTAGCCTTCAGCCACTTTTCCAGACCCGGAGAGACTTTTTCCATTAAGATTACGCATGAGAACATGACGACAGAGCAGCTAAAACATACATCCTGCCTTCAAGACTGTCTGAAGCGCACTGTCGCCAGGGTTGCCAGATGGTCTAACCTAAATTTCCCTGTTTTAGTCTCAAAATTTCCCTTTTTTGACCAAAAATTTCCCTGTTTTGCAGATTCTTTAAACATACATACGTACATACATAGAATCATATTCCTTTTATGAAATATACCTATTTCAGTGAACAGCTCTTTCATTTTTCCATGCAAACATGTTGTAGCACTAATGAGTGGAATGATAATCGAAAATGGATCTTTAACAAGATCTTATTTAACAACCCTTGCCACCAATGCCAAATACTTTGTACTTCGTTTATATGTTTATTCATCCGTTATCAGAGAAAAATAATGATTCTTCAAGAGCTCACAAATATTATCACTCACTTCGCCTCCTAAAACATTCTTCACAATTGCAATACACTTAGTCCCACCACATTTGAAGCCTTTCGCTATCTCCGAATCAGTACAAGCTGCTTTCACAACTGGGACTAAATGTTCAACAATAGAATGCGGAAGATTATGCTCATATAAAAATGCAAGTCTAATTTCACCTTCTTCTACTTGTGTAGTTTTTCTTCGTTTCGTATCCAAAGAACTTCTTGTTGTGCCCGCCGTGGCACAGTGGTTAAGGGATCGGCCTTGTATGTTGGAGACGAAGGTTCGTATCCCGGCGCTGGCGCGGCGATTTTCCCCGTTGGGTATAAGGGAAAGCTCAAGCACAATACCCCACTCAACCCAGGTGTCGGAAATAGGTACCGGCTCTACGGGGGAACCGTCGTGGTGTCCTATATATAGTGTTAGTTGTAAGACATTTGAAAAACCAATGCTCAAGATCATATGTGTCAGGCTTGATTGGAAATAAAGCATCCCAAACATGCCGAAGTTTGTTTTGTTTGTTTGTTTTTTCTAATTTCTACATTTTTGTATTTGTCATTTATGCATGGTTTTCAATCTCTGATCTGCCAGCTTCTCCATCTATTTACATCACATAATTTACACTGAAAATATTCTGCTCCTTTTTAATTTTTACTGAGCCACCCTTTGAATTTCATTTCAGTTTCCCACAACTCTAGTTACTTTTGAGTATGAATTAAACGTTAACGTCTTACTTTTGACTGTGGGGTTTCATTCCACTGCTTTACATATTACGTTAATTCACTTCAAAAATTTCAGTAATGCTGAAGCGCGTTTCTTCAATTTCCTCTCGCTACAATCATTACAATGACTAATACAACTGTGATGATTAGGATCTGTGACTCTGTGAAGCGAGAACCGCGTGAAGTTGAACTGGCGCTGAGCGGTTGCGATGCATTGGCGCCTCTGATTGCTCCTAGTCAGTATGTACGCGTACTATACGTGTATCAAAGTTCGAACATGTCCGACAGGTGTTAAAAATTATATATACTAAGTAGCTTAGCACAAAATGCTAAGTATCTAATCACTTACATATAATTTTACATGAAAATGAAGCCGCATGGCAAAATTTCCCTGTTTTCATAAGATTTTCGAAGTTTTTCCCTTTTTCCCTTTGGGACCCAAAATTTCCCTAAAGCAGGGAAATTTCCCTGCATCTGGCAACCCTGACTGTCGCTCTGGCGCTCTGAGGCAGTCCCAGCATGTGGGGCAGCAGCGTCGACACGCATGGGGTAGTAGTGGGAGGCGTTAGACAGGGGGATTGGGGTTTTTTTGAAGAGGCGGGGAGGGAGAGAGGGCGTTGCCCCGGGGAAGTCACCCTCCGTGTAAACCCAGCTTTAATGATGGGGCAGAGAGACGGCAGTCAACATCAAATTTGCTTAAGCTGGGTTTACACGGAGGGTGACTTCCCCGGGGCAACGCCCTCTCTCCCTCCCCGCCTCTTCAAAAAACCCTCAATCCCCCGGTCTAACGCCTCCCATTACTACCCCATGCGTGTCGACGCTGCTGCCCCATATGCTGGGACTGCCTCAGAGCGCCAGAGCGACAGTGCCGTGGAGGGAGTATATATGGAGGGAGCATAGCCGTCTGTGAAGAGAACCAGTTTTTGAGATTTCTCCCATGTTTGTGGTAACCAATAGCCGTCTCGCAAGTGTGACGTCGGCACGGAAGCCAGTTACCTACTAACTACGCTAGGGTGCGCACATGCTCGCTGATTGCTCTTCCAGCTGTTGAGTTTACCGTAATCATTAATTTGGGATTCTAAGACTCCGAAAGATAATAAATTGTGTTTCCTCACTCGAGGACACTTAATAATATCAAAATTACTAGCATAGATACATTAAGAGTTAAAAACTGTAAAGATTACAGGCCCTTGAATATAACAAATTAGAGAGCGACTTGCACGCGCACCTCACCCTTCGATTTGTGGAGCCGTACTAATCTTGCTTTGGCAAATGAACGAGTTGTAGAGGAGGCGAGGAGGAGCCAACTTCAGCCAAGCGTCTGTGGTTGGCTCACGTGGGGGCCTTGCCAATGCCCCAGTCTCCCAACTTTTGCAGCTAATTTGAACCCGATTGGAATCGGCTATGCTCCCTCCATATATCCTAGCTCCATGGACAGTGCGCTCTAGACAGTCTTGAAGGCAGGATGTATGTCTTTGCCGCTCTGTCGTCATGTTCTCATGCGTAAACTTAATGCGAAAAGTCTCTCCTGATCTGAAAAAGTGGCTGAAGGCTAAAGTTTTCACATTGATAGATTTATTGAGAGCATAGCGTCAGTCTGATTGTATTTATTGCGGCTGTAAATATATTTTTTTATCATGTACTATCACTGGAATGATTTTCGATCTAATTCAAAAGTAATTACCTCTAACAATAGTAACACAAATTGTTCGCTATCATGCTATTATTAACACAAGATGGCTGGTGAAAGGACTTATACTGATATAATTTTTGTTACTTATTTCTATATCCTGTAATCAGACTCTATCGCGCATATTTCATTCATTTTTATCTCTATATACATTTGCTGGGCAAGTTATATTTCGTTATTCCTTAGTTTGAGCATTAAATTCATATAAGAAGCTATATACGCGCTAAGTTTTATTGATTCGCCTCCATCCCTTATTAATCTAATTGACACATTCGTTTCTGCCAAGGCACTTGGCCTTCGTTTAAGAAGTAATTTTTGAATTCTTCACGAATACGTTGATCTTATGCCGGCCTCTGTGAAATAGTTTACAGGCTAAAAATAGTATCTTCTTTTCTGCACGTACCTTGAATTACATTTTGACATCCTCACTCAGTCACTGTTATCTCCAGGGTTGCCGATTTTTTTTTCTGATGATCATACAAAACCTTCATGAAAACGTACCAAAAATTGTTAGAGCGTACCAAATCTATTTAACTAGCAATAAAACGAAAATTTTAAGATTTTACCTACTTTTCCTGCTAGAATGAACTTTTTTCCTCCTCTTCTTCCTTCATCTGCCAATGTTTTTTATTTAATTTGTTGACTAAGCTACCGTGGGGGTTCTAATTTTTGCAGTCTGTGTTCTCTAACGTAGATTTTGATCTCATTCAAGCATTTAGTCTTGCTCTTTTTAACGAAAACCTGTTTTTTGCTGTTATGTAGTTAGGGTCGAAAAATTTTTCTAGGTGCTGCTGCAAAATATTGCGGTATTGACAAAAGCTGCATCATGAACTCAGGAAGCAGCGAGTAACAAAGCTGCGTACCAGAATTTTTCGGACACAATTTTTGTCTTGAAAGGAGCATCTTGACCAAACAGTTCTCGCCACTTCATATTGATATTTTCATGCTGCTCCTTTTTCGCAAAATTGGAGAAATGCATTGAATATGGTATTATTGAATTACATTTATTAAGATCTTTCAATCCAAACTCTTCTAGTTTTTTGGTACATATTTTGTTGACATTTCTCAGGAGAATGCTTTCTGCAGCAGCACCAAAATAAATCTCATTTATATTGACATAGTTTGAGGGGTTGCCTACATTTATTTTGCAATTATTGTCATTCGAAATCAATAGATCCCTTTTTATGAAGTTGCCCATAGTAAAATTCTCACTCCAGAGAAATTAAAATACATTTTTCTAAGGGAAACTCGTATATTTGCTGAACGCACCAATTTCGGCAGCCCTGGGCATCTCACCCTCCGTCTAAACGCAAGTGGGGAAGCTTGAGCGGGTGAGAGGGGTAGGGTAGGGGCGTCACCCTGGGGAAGACACCCTCCGTGTAAACCCAGCTTTAGTCAAGTAGTCGCTCAGGTAAGTCATGTGTATTATTTATTTGTATATAGAAAATATACAAGTTAAATAATTCTTCCCATTGCATTTGTACCTGAGTGAATAAAACCAAAATCAAAAATGAATCCCGTGTATATATTTTTTAAATATATAGCTGTCTAAAAAAGCCTTTTTAAAATTGTAAATTGCAACCCATTTTTCGTAAGCCGTGATAACAAGTTAAACCCATAAAACCCCTAAAATTTCGACGCCCTACGCTCCAGGAAGTCGTCACATAACCGTTTTGCATTTTGAGCCTCTACCAGCAGCGTCTTGGACAAGCGGCGCAGAACGATAAGCACTGCATCTTTCAACCCCATTCCTGCACGGCACAATTTGTTCATCCCCGGGAATTTTCATCATTTAAGTGTCGCAGAGAAATCGTACGCCATGTCAGCTGAGTAGAGGTCAACCTCTGCGCGGCCTGCGTTGGGCAGCCGCTGATCCTGGAGGCCTCCACTGCACCTGCTCCCTGTGCGCCGTAGACCCGCTAGTTCAGACGTAAGTCGAACTCGTGAAAACTTGCCTTCGATGTCTGACGTGGCCTACACTTGGCTAGCTTCGGTGAACCTGGGTTAGGGTAAACTTACAAATCCGGCTTACGATGTGGGTGTTCCCGAACTAAGCAATAGCATTGTTTATGTATCAAGGCCCGGGTGCGTGCTCCCTGATCAAATACTTCAGTGTGATCTGTAGGTGTGCCAATGGTGCCATAATCGTATTTCAAATCTTTGTGTTGAACATAGGATTTACCTAAAAATTAGTTTATACTATTTTATTCAAATGTATGTGAAACGTGTATGTGTGATATAAATGAAATTACCTGTGTAAGAAGTATATTTAATTGATTTGGGGATTTAATTGATTTGGGGATTTAATTGATTTGGGGATTTAATTGATTTGGGGATTTAATTGATTTGGGGATTTAATTGCTTTGGGGATTTAATTGCTTTGGGGATTTAATTGATTTGGGGATTTAATTGATTTGGGGATTTAATTGATTTGGGGATTTAATTGATTTGGGGATTTAATTGATTTGGGGATTTATTTGATATGGGGATTTAATTGATATGGGGATTTAATTGATATGGGGATTTAATTGATATGGGGATTTAATTGATATGGGGATTTAATTGATATGGGGATTTAATTGATTTGGGGATTTAATTGATTTGGGGATTTAATTGATTTGGGGATTTAATTGATTTGGGGATTTAATTGATTTGGGGATTTAATTGATTTGGGGATTTAATTGATTTGGGGATTTAATTGATTTGGGGATTTAATTGATTTGGGGATTTAATTGATTTGGGGATTTAATTGATTTGGGGATTTAATTGATTTGGGGATTTAATTGATTTGGGGATTTAATTGATTTGGGGATTTAATTGATTTGGGGATTTAATTGATTTGGGGATTTAAGGCTTTAAGCGTGAAGTGGTTGTAACGTCTGCTTTGCTCAGCCCTGTTTCTGCGTTTTTCATGCAGCAGCTGTCAGACCGGCCCGCCATCCGAGGTGCTCTACATTCGCGCCGCCTGCCCTCAAGCTTTTAGAAAAATTTTAACAAGAGAATCTATTCGTGCTATTAAATCTATTTATTCGCAATTCTCTGATGAAATCATTTAACTTACCTTTTTTCTGTATCCTCTTTATTATGGTTTGAATACACAGAAAGCCTAATCAGTAAACTATTACGGAAAAGTTTCTCAATGAGAGATTTTTTTCTACATGGCGCTGTAGACAGGATACCGAGGCGGCAGGGCGCGGGTGTGGAGCTTCCTGGGTTGGCGGCTGGTGGACATGGCTGTGCGGAATTTTTTGTGGGTAAAACTTTAATATGTCAACTAGTGATTTTGTTGTGAAGTCCCGTGGGTTTGTTCGAACTCAAATTACTAAATTGTGTGATAAAATTTCTAGAGATCATTCATTGTTAACGGAGACGCAGAAGCAAACTCACATTTTAAAGCTTAACCGTTTGGAATCTGAGGTGACTAACTTTGACTCGCAGGTGGCCTCCTTGATGTGGGAGTCTGGTGTTGATGATGTGAAATTTAACGATGAATTGGAGTCTTGCGAATCTTACAAGGATAAAATCTTAGAATCTAAAAGTTTATTGAGTGTCGCTTTAATTGCTGGTAATGAAAGTGTTGCTTCTCAGCCTCCGACTGTTAGCAGACTTAAGTTACCTGAAGTGCCCCTGCCTAGTTATGCACATGCACCAAATGAAAGTTTGCAGCATTTTCTCAGGGGCTTTGAGAGCATCCTCAACAAGTATTCGTTAACTAGTCATGAAAAGTATATATTCTTAAAGCGGCAATTGAAAGGCGAACCATTGTCTCTGGTGAATTCTTTGGGTGTCTCTGAGCAATCGTATGAACACGCTAAGGATTTGTTGACTAAAGCATTTGCCTCTGAAACTGTCCAAAAATTTGATGTGATTAAGCGTCTAGCTGGGCTGAAATTGTCGGCATGTGGTAACCCTTATGAGTTCGTCAGTGAAATGAGAGTAATTTTGGACGCTTTTGCTGTGCTTCAGATCGATGTAGAGGCCATACAGCAGTATTTTGTATGGAATGCTATGACCAGTAATTTGCAGACTCAACTTATTAATATATGTAATAATAATAAACCTAATCTTAAGGAAATTCAGGACAACATTTTTAATGCTATAAACCGATGTAAAGAAATTGAAGCTAATGTTGGTGGTGCAAAAAGTAGAAGTGTTGACCCTAAAAAATTGCCACATTCTGCAGAACCTGACCTATCATCTTTTGCGGTAAATGTTCAGTATGAGCCCAAAATAGATCAAAGGAGCAGTGTTGTGAAGTTCTGTAGTTTGTGCAGTGAACGAGGCCGCTCTAAAGTTACGTCGCACCTTACAAGAGAGTGCAAAAAGTTTGTAACTCCTGAGGCTAAGGTTGCTCGTCTCAAATCTCTGAATTGTTGTACACGTTGCGGGTTTGCCAACCATTCCACGGCGCAGTGTTCATTTAAATTTAGCAGGCCATGTTTCAAGTGTCACAGTAATCATATGGCTTTCTTGTGCACTAGTGAAAGTTCAAATCATGGTAAAGTTAATGCTAAGCAAAAAGCCAGTGATCATTCTAATCTAAACCTGTTCACGGGTACGGTGTGGACTGGCGCTGTGGGGGTTGGCGAGCATTCCGTAATACCTACTTTTACTACGAAAATTCATAACGTACAGATACGGGCTATGAAAGATTCCGGCTGTCAGCCAAACTTTATATTGTCCACAGTGGCGAAAGAGCTAAATTTGAATGTTGTGCGTTCTAAAATCCCAATAACTGTCAACGGTTTCAATGATACCCGTGAGTTTGTTACTGACGTTGTGGAAGTTCCTTTTGAGACGAATAAAACCTTACGAAAAATAGAAGCCGTGTGTGTTCCTGAAATTAGGCTCAATGTGGAGTTGCCGGGTCTGTCTGTCGTAGCTTCGGAGTTTGAGAAGAGAGGCTACAAATTAGCGGATTCTATGTTGACTAGTTCGGACACATTAACAGGCTTGCAGTTTGTGCTCGGTACAAATGATTCTGACATTTTAATTGAAAAGCAAATTAAATTCGGTGACCCCATTCCCTCGGTGTTTGCTGATACTGAAGCAGGAGTGCTCCTCTTTGGTAATCTGGCGAGGCTCCGGGAGAACATCAACTTGCTCCCGCTTTCGGTGTCTTGACATATTGCAGATCACTCAAAGGTAGCCAGATCTGTAGAATCTAGTAATTGTAATGGTTGTGTTAATTTCTCGGCATTTGTTGTCTTGAATGATGCGGGGGAAATTTTGGAGAAAGACTTGCAATTAGCCACAGCCGAAGTGTTGGATTCTTGCTATCAGAGAGTAGTAGACTGTGATGAGTACAGTGACCCGGAGGCTAACAAAGAAAATGATGAGGTGGTTAATTTTGTGCTACATGGTAGCAATAGAGATGTTGATGGTAGGATTATCATGCCTTTGCCTTGGAGGGGCGAGTTTTCTCATTTATTAGCAAGTAATTTTAACCTAGCAAAGTGCATTCTTAGTTCCAATCTACGGAAACTACACAGAGATCCGGAGAAGTTGATAATGGTAGATAATGTCTTTAAAGAGCAAGAGGAGTCTGGAGTAATTGAGCGTGTCCCTGACTTCCGTGTATTTTGTGAGGCTAACAAGCATAGCTTCTTAGCACACATGCCTATTTTTAAGATGGATCGAGCTACAACAAAATGCCGAGTTGTGTTTTTGTCTAATGTTTGTGAAAAAAATGGCGCCATGAATCATAATCAAGTCCTAAGTCCAGGACCGTGTCTAAATCATAAGATATCCACTGCGTTGTTACTGACTAGGTTCGGCGAAAAGCTTCTAACCTTTGATTTGCGTAAGGCCTTCTTGCAGATTTCGTTAAATAATCTAGACTCAAATAGGCTATTGTTCCTGTGGTTTCGAAACGTTGCCAAGGGAGACTTTTCCCTCATTGCCTACCGAAATCTAAGACTGCCCTTTGGTCTAAGGTCTAGTCCAGCGTTACTTATGTTAGCATTGTACAAAATTTTGGTCATTGATGACAGCGGAATTTCTGGCAAGCTGCAAGACTTGAAAAATAGATTGTATTCATTGATTTATATGGATAATGGTGCTTATGCTGGAACAGTCGAAGAAGTACAATATGCATTTTCTATGCTGAACCAAATTTTTAATCCCTACAAATTTGAAGTGCAACAGGTGGAGACAAGTTGCGAGGTAGTGCAGAGGCTCCTGGCTCATCCCGACGACGAACCGAAAGCGGTTACGAAGGTACTCGGTATCATGTGGGATAAGGTCAGTGACACGCTTACCGTGCAGTGGTCTGAACTGGATGCCAATGCAAATACGAAAAGATTAATTCTCAAAACCTTGGCGTCGCAATACGATGTTTTTGGCTCAATCCTGCCTTGCTTAAATCGGGCGAAGTTGTTTGTTCATAGATTACAATGCTCCCGGGACATAGAATGGGACACAGTATTGAACCACGAACTCTGTAGAGAATGGAAGGCTATTGCTCGCCAATTTAATGCTCGCCCGAATTTTTGCTTGCCCAGAAATGTCGGTCATTATTCAGATCCTTTTGAGATGGTTGCATTTTCAGATTCGAGTAAATTAATGTATGGCGTAGTTGTTTACTTGAAGAACTTGAATACGGGGGCTGTGAGTTTCATTGTGGCTAAAAACCGGGTTATCAGTAATAAATTGATTAGGAAAACTATTCCTGTCCTTGAACTCCAAGCCGTAGCTTTTGCTGTGAAGGTGTTGGAAGATCTTCGCAATCAACTATCTGGGGAGTCGTGCTTGTGTAAAGTAAATTTTGTTAAATTCCGAGTATGCACGGACAGTATGATAGCGCTACATTGGCTTGATGCATATGCGCTGCAGTTAGATAAAATGCAGAAGCATTCGGTTTACCTTCAGAATCGATTGAAAGAAATAATGCTAGTAACGGAGACATTACCCGTCGAGTTCTCTTTTGCTGCTTCAATCGAAAACCCAGCCGATCTGACAACAAGGCCTGTTAGTCCTAAGAAACTGCAAGATAGTAAATTTCTGAAGGGGCCAGAGTTCCTCGCGAGTACCTCTGGGTTTCGTAGTGATTTGACAGTCTCTTTACCTCACCCTCGAGTGGACAAGATGTCTCTTTCGGTAGAGGCCCACCTTGCTAGCGCGGCGGTAGCGGTTAAGAACCGTGAATACGTTGTCTTGCCTGAACGATTTTCAAGTTTCAATAAATTAGTGAGAGTATACGCGTACGTAAGAAAATTTCTGTGCATATTCGTCAAAAAGTTTGGATCGGAGGAGGTGAGAAAGAGATTCGAGGGAAAAAGTCCAAGTAGGAGACAAGCTGTGATAGACTTGCTGAAGACTGACCAACAAATTTATTTTAATGATATTTTTCTATTTTTCCAAAAAAGGAGCACTCTGAATGAAGCCCCCAGATTAGTGTTTAAATTAAACATGTTTGTCGATGCAGATGGGCTGTTGAGGGTGAAGAGCAAATTTGGGAAAGCTAGCGATTATAGTCATAACAATTACTGTCCAATTTTGCTTGCAAAAGATAGCCGTATAAACGAGTTGATTATAAGAGATGCTCACATAGAAGCCGCCCATACTGGGTGTTATACTTTGTTAAATCAGTTGAAAAAGGAATATTGGATTGAGCACTTTTTCTCAACTGTAAAACGAGTTCTTAAAAAATGTGTGATTTGTAAACGGTTTAATGCTCGTACGGTGAAGCTTAATCAGAACTCCTATAGGGAATTCCGAAGCGATCCGCCTTGTGTTCCATTTCGATCCATTTTTGTGGATCATTTAGGACCATTGTGGGTTGGTAACAAAGTGGGTAAGAAAAAAGTTTGGCTTCTATGCATTACATGCTTGTGGAGTCGTGCTGTAAACTTGAAAATTTGTGCTGATCTTTCCGTAGAGTCATTCCTCACTGCCTTTCAGACACACATTTATGAACACGGTATGCCGAGCCGTGTATTTTCTGATCTGGGATCGCAGCTGGTGTCGGCTGGTAATCTGATTTCAGATTTTCTTAAGAATGTGCACTCTCGATCATTTTTGGATAGGAATGGTATTGAATGTGTGAAATTTGAACAATATTTCAAGGGAAATAGTGCGTTAGGATCCTTGATAGAAATTTGTGTTAAATTTGTGAAGCGTCTTTTGTATAGTTCTATTAAAAATTCTGTGTTACCTTTAGACAAGTTTGAATTGCTTGTGGCTAAGATCATTCATTTTGTCAATAAGCGGCCTCTAGCTTTTAAGGAGTCTCTTAGAGAAGACTTGGAGGAGACTCCGACGCCCATAACACCTGAGTTACTTTCTCGAGGGCGCGAGCTGATTTCTCCTAATATTATACCGTATTTGAACAGCAGGGATACTTGGCAGCCTGAGAATGTCAGAGAAAAATCATTGCTGGAGGGTTTTTCCAAGTTGTCCATCATAGACAATAGGCTTTGTTCGGTTTATAATTAAGCATTTTTTGCCACTCTTTTGGATCAGGCGACGAACGAAAAAGAAAAGTACCGACCAGTAAGGCATGAGAAGTTGAAAGTGGGTGATATAGTGTTGTTGAAGGAACCTAACCTGAAGGTTTACCACTTTCCCATGGCTGTAGTTCATTCTACGCAAGAAAATGACATAGGGGAAGTGACAGCAGTTACTGTGTACAAAGGTCGTACCCGAGAGCTTGTTAAGAGACACGTTTCTTCAGTTGTACCTTACTTGCGACCGTCGACGAACATCTCCAACGTCTCGAGTAATCCCGTAGTGGGCCCTGATGATTCGCGCTGCGCACGTCCGCAGAGAGCTGCTGCTCTTAAGGGCTCGGAGACGTCTCGATCGATGCTCCAGAGCAATTTAGTTTAGGTTAAGTTTAGATGTTTTCTTGTATTTCTTTGTATTAACCTAATTGTCTATGTTTGAACCAATGTGTTGAGCCTAAATAGGTTTTTCTTGTATTTCGTTGTATTAATCTAATTTTCTGTGTTTGAACTAACGTGTTGCGCTTAAATAGGTTTTAAAAAAACATGTTTTGTCCATTCTTCGGTATGAAACAATTTAGTTCATTTTTAGAGCCTAATCTTCATTTTCTAACTAGAAATGAACCTGGGCCTGTCGGGTGTTAGAAATAAAAAAATTTTCCTTGATATATTCGTCCATTTTTAATCTCGTTAGTCTAAAAATGCACCTTGGCCCCGGGAGTGTCTAAAAAAGCCTTTTTAAAATTGTAAATTGCAACCCATTTTTCGTAAGCCGTGATAACAAGTTAAACCCATAAAACCCTTAAAATTTCGACGCCCTACGCTCCAGGAAGTCGTCACATAACCGTTTTGCATTTTGAGCCTCTACCAGCAGCGTCTTGGACAAGCGGCGCAGAACGATAAGCACTGCATCTTTCAACCCCATTCCTGCACGGCACAATTTGTTCATCCCCGGGAATTTTCATCATTTAAGTGTCGCAGAGAAATCGTACGCCATGTCAGCTGAGTAGAGGTCAACCTCTGCGCGGCCTGCGTTGGGCAGCCGCTGATCCTGGAGGCCTCCACTGCACCTGCTCCCTGTGCGCCGTAGACCCGCTAGTTCAGACGTAAGTCGAACTCGTGAAAACTTGCCTTCGATGTCTGACGTGGCCTACACTTGGCTAGCTTCGGTGAACCTGGGTTAGGGTAAACTTACAAATCCGGCTTACGATGTGGGTGTTCCCGAACTAAGCAATAGCATTGTTTATGTATCAAGGCCCGGGTGCGTGCTCCCTGATCAAATACTTCAGTGTGATTTGTAGGTGTGCCAATGGTGCCATCGTATTTCAAATCTTTGTGTTGAACATAGGATTTACCTAAAAATTAGTTTATACTATTTTATTCAAATGTATGTGAAACGTGTATGTGTGATATAAATGAAATTACCTGTGTAAGAAGTATATTTAATTGATTTGGGGATTTAATTGATTTGGGGATTTAATTGATTTGGGGATTTAATTGATTTGGGGATTTAATTGATTTGGGGATTTAATTGATTTGGGGATTTAATTGATTTGGGGATTTAATTGATTTGGGGATTTAATTGATTTGGGGATTTAATTGATTTGGGGATTTAATTGATTTGGGGATTTAATTGATTTGGGGATTTAATTGATTTGGGGATTTAATTGATTTGGGGATTTAATTGATTTGGGGATTTAATTGATTTGGGGATTTAATTGATTTGGGGATTTAATTGATTTGGGGATTTAATTGATTTGGGGATTTAATTGATTTGGGGATTTAATTGATTTGGGGATTTAAGGCTTTAAGCGTGTAAGTGGTTGTAACGTCTGCTTTGCTCAGCCCTGTTTCTGCGTTTTTCAGGCAGCAGCTGTCAGACCGGCCCGCCATCCGAGGTGCTCTACATTCGCGCCGCCTGCCCTCAAGCTTTTAGAACAATTTTAACAAGAGAATCTATTCGTGCTATTAAATCTATTTATTCGCAATTCTCTGATGAAATCATTTAACTTACCTTTTTTCTGTATCCTCTTTATTATTGTTTGAATACACAGAAAGCCTAATCAGGAAACTATTACGGAAAAGTTTCTCAATGAGAGATTTTTTTCTACACGTTTATTTCGAGTAAATCAACCCTGTTTCTTGTTAATTAGAGAGCTTAACCCGAAATTAGAATGAAACATAGTTGGGTAGTTATGTCTTTGATTGACTGTAAATTACTTATACATGAAGGAAATGGGCAGATAGCGTGAGTCACTTGTCGTTCTTTTTTTCTTCCCTATCGCACATGCGATAGCTACTAATCGGAGCGCACGTTCATCTGCATCCGAACTCTCCGAGCCGCAGCATGCAACTGACCCCGCTGCTCCGCAGTCCGCGTACTGTAGTGTAGCCGCTCAGGCATGCAGAAGTTAAAAAATGCCTGAGATTCGCGCAGTAAAAAACGCATAGTGTAGCCGGGCCTTTAGGAGTGAACTACACATCATTTCAGGGTCATCGCCCGACAGCTCTCCCAGTTTGCAGTTGCACTTCATCATAGAGGTTCTATTGTACTTCTGTTTATTGCTTGCGCTTTCTACAATGAGTGATTGGTCACGCGAGCTGGTGCTCCAGCTCAAAGACCAATTTAAAGCAAAGGAATGCCTCTGAAAAGTTGAAAATTCAACGTATTAAGATAAAAATTCATAATAATTAGCTTACTAAACTACATTACCATCTTTAGACCCTGAGAAGGCATTGGCAGTTGATATAATAAAAAGAAATTCATACATTGAAAACACAGAATTTTTGGGCCAAATAAAATGAATTTAGACTAACAGAGATGAAGTTCTAGGACTCACAATCACCACAACCGGTTATGCGTCACTCACCAGACAACGAGCATCAATAGCATAGCAAAATCTCTCAAGCCTTTATCGATTCAAGTACTTAAATCTAGAAGTAAAACGCCCACTATATATTGCCCTAGTCAGATCTACTCTCATTTATCCAGCTATTCTTCTTCACACACTATCACCATCATCTATCTCAATACTTTACCGTGTACAGAACCGAGCTACAAAATACGAGTACATAACAAACTCAGTATGGTAGGACTTCTCCACCTGTGCAAAACTACATCACCGAGCAAACTTGCAACGAATCAACATGATACTCCACAAACACGCAAAGAGAATTTGGCAAAATATTCATGACATGCCTCCACAACTTTACTTACACCTCACGTTTCTGCAAAACACCGCCCAAAAACCACACAAACAATTCCAGAGCTCAAAAATGAAAACACTCGCACCTCAACCGCGACCAAGGTACGCTTGACACAACAACAAACGAGGACTTCTCCACAACCCCTTCTCCACTACGGCAAGCCTACTCAATCACGTCCAGCATTCCCAGGTAGCAAAATTTATTGACCTAATATTGAGCCAATATACAGTCTCAATATTGACTGGATATTCAAAATGAACATTGGGGCAATACCTTTTTTTTATAAATTCGGTTGATATTGGGAAAATATATTGGCCAAACAACAATATTATCATTAACCCAATATCGACTAATTATTGTGTCAATATTGACTTGATAATGAAGTGTTCCCTACAATAACATTGGCTTAGTACTCAATTCCTGATATCAGGTTAGCTATAATTATATTAATACGTAATGAAAAAATTACTGCCAGCGATGATGGCAAAAGTGGTCGCCGCTCGTTTTGTGGCGACAGTAATTCGGTTCATTGCAATCAAAAATAAGAATGCGGTTACATAGTTTTCATTAAATTAAAAACATGTAGCTAATCGACTTCCCAGTATTTCGTTCTTGAATGAAACTGCGTACTTGCCATTATAAAAGAGTGAGGGACCGGTTTTGCTCACGACTAACAGTCAGTACGATACATCTTCGTATTAATGAGGGTTTCAGGACAGCCCAAATCCTTCATTGTGGCACGAATGCTAATGTTCAAGAGCAGCCAATTTAGTAATTATTTATATTAAGTTCAAGTAATAAAAAATCTGAGTTACATACTGGATTAAAGGTGACTGTATATAGAGCTGAAATATATAAAAAAATTATGACTGCTTCAAGAATATTAGCGGGCATGTTTCAAAATTTCTTAAGGTCATACTAAATCCAATGTGCGTGAAAATATATTCATTACTGACCTGGGAAAATACATGACTTCAATTACAATTTGAATAAAAACTATAACATTTGGTCTAAAAAAAATGCAAATACAGTTTGTATAACAAACAAATAAAAATACTGTCAGTGTAGCTTCAGATTAAGTTCAAACTAAAAAAAATTTTGAATTGGTCTCCTTTAACAAGGCCACTTAGCATTCAGGTTTATATAATATTCTAGGTACATATATGTATATATGTCCAGTACTTTTATGTCACCATTATAACTGTTAACGTGTGGATACTTACATATTAGCCTAGCTTACTAGTAACTAAATACTACCTAGATATACATACCTAATAGGAAGGTGAAAATGGTCAATCCAATTTTGATTCGTGAAATGATGAGCAGGATGTAAAAACTTAGGAAATGTCATAAAAATAAGGTGTGCAAAATATCAGCAGAATTGAACAATACCTAAGTAGACACAGATGTGGGATTGACATGGGGCTCATATGATATAACTGAAAAAAATTATACTTTTTCACATTTAAAATGAAAAGCAAGGTGAAAATCGCTGTACGAATTGCTATTTTATTATTACAAATAGTAAAGTCTAAATGAATAAAATTGAACGTTTCGAACTAAACAGTTCATCTTCAGCAAAGAAAAGAATTCTACGACAAAACAAAACGAAAATGAGTGAATTGAAACTACACTATGCAAAAGAATACTACAACATATACAACAAAATAGTCGTAGATCTAAAACTAAAATATAAAACAGAACAAAAGAATTGAAACACCTAAACTAATGATCATGTATTTGCAACGAGAAGAGGAAAAGCACTTTGAGTATCATTTAGAGGGGTCTGAGCTTAAAAATGTATAGCGACTCGAGGATGCGTAAATCAATCATATGAGGGGCACCTGCAAGGATTTTAAAATGGTTTACGGAAACAGGGACGTTACAGTTTTCCGCATGGGATCGAACAGAGGACAGTGGAGGAAACCAAGTGGACGACCGGTTCTACAGCTGCGCCCAGCGTGCTCGGCTACTCTGGACATAAGAGTACGACAGGTGGAACCTATGTACTGTGATTCACAACGTGAACAACTAAACTGGTAAACCACAGAGGAGCACATAGCAGCGGGCAGCTTATCCTTAAAGCGGAAAAGGGAACCGATTGTGAAATTGTTGACTAAAATAGAATAAATTTTAAGTTGTGGAAAAAACTTGCTGATTAGGAGTTGAACCTCCTGATTTACCTTAATCGATTGAGGGCCAAAGAAGGGAAGCTTAAAGAAAAACTTCTGTTGATCACATGATTGGAGTGCCGGCATTTGATCATAAATTTTAAGAGCATGAATAATATTTTGTTAGGGGATCGAAAATTTAGATAAATTACAGAGCCACAGAAATTTTCTATGCGCATCGAGGACAAAATGAATAATTTTTTACTCGTTTAAAGAATGAGGGTTCTCTTTCTAAAGAGGATTACACCTGACTCCGTGCGACGGGCTCAGGACCCGGTACTTTGTATGGTCTCTCCAAAATACATAAACCAGATTTCTCCACTAAATTTCAGTTTAGGCCAATTTTTACAGCGTTTAACACCCCGAGTTTTAACCTTGCTAAATTTTTTGCTCCAATCTTAAGACCCCTTACTACGAATTCTTATACCGTTGACAACTCAAGATCTTTCGTAGAAAGCTTATCAGACTTTGATAACACTGATGACCTGTTCATGGCTTCGTTTGACGTAGATAATTTGTTTACAAATGTTCCGTTGATTGAAACCATTGAAATCTGTTTAGCCAAATTATTCTCAAATTGTTCGGTATTCATGGGGTTTTCCCGTAAGATTATGCAGAAACTGTTAGAACTGGCTGTTTGCAATTGCTTTTTCATCTTCAACAACGAATATTACCAGCAGGTAGACGAATTGGGCATGGGTTTACCACTCGGTCCAACTTTCGCCAATATTTTTATGTGCCATCATGAGGAAAGCTGTTTAAATGACTGTCCTAATCTTTTTAAACCGGTTTTTTACTAAAGGTATGAAGACGATACATTTGTTCTATTCAAAGAGAGATCTCATGCGGACCTTTTTCTCAACATTTTTGGTTCTCGTCCTAAGAATATTAATTTTACCGGGGAAGATGAAACGAATAGCCGTTTACTGTTTCTGGACGTCAATGTTATCAGAATTGATAATACTTTCCAATGTTCTGTTTATAAGAAAGGGACTTTCTCGGGTTTAAGTACTATTTTTTTAGTTTCTGTGTGACCCGTTTAAAATTCAGCGGCATTCGAACTATCATCCAAAGAGCGTTTAAAGTTTGTTATAACTTTCGAATTTTACTTCAAGAATTTGACCTTTTACGACAATTTTTTCTTAAGAATGGTTTTCCTTTGTTTACTATCGATAAACACATTGGTAAATTTTTGTCGAAAATTTATGATCAAACGCCGGCACTCCAATCATGTTATCAACAGAAGTTTTTATTAAAGCTTCCCTTCTTCGGCCATCAATCTATTAAGTTAAATCAGGAGGTTCAACTCCTACTCAGCAAGTTTTTTCCACAACTTAAAATTCATTCTATTCTAGTCAACAATTTCACAACCGGTTCCCTTTTCCGCTTTAAGGATAAGCTGCCCACTGCTATGTACTCCTCTGTGGTTTACCAGTTTAGTTGTTCACGTTGTGAATCACAGTACATAGGTTCCACCTGTTGTACTCTTATGTCCAGAGTAGCCGAGCACGCTGGGCGCAGCTGTAGAACCGGTCGTCCACTTGGTTTCCTCCACTGTCCTCTGTTCGATCCCATGCGGAAAACTGTAACGTCCCTGTTTCCGTAAATCATTATAAAATCCTTGCAGGTGCCTCTCATATGATTGATTTACGCATCATCGAGTCGCTATGCATTTTTAAGCTCAGACCCCCTCTAAATGATACTCAAAGTGCTTTTCCTCTTCTCGTTGCAAATACATGATCATTAGTTTAGGTGTTTCAATTGTTTTGTGCTGTTTTATATTTCAGTTTTAGATCTACGACTATTTTGCTGTATATGTTGTAGTATTCTTTTGCACAGTGTAGTTTCAATTTACTTATTTTCGTTTTGTTTTGTCGCAGAATTCTTTTCTTTGCTGAAGATGAACTGTTTAGTTCGAAACGTTCAATTTTATTCATTTAGTCTTTGCTATTTGTAATAATTAAATGGCAATTCGTACAGCGATTTTCGCCTTGCTTTTCATTTTAAGAATAAGACGCACCAATGCGGATTCAGCTTTAGCTTTTCACATTAGTTGCACAATGTATGATAGATGGAAGTATTTCTGTAGATTGTTCTTTTCATAGTGAAGAGGAATATAAAAACATGATTTATTGATGGTCACAGGAAAAGTTTAGCTGCAATCTACCTGCGTCTCTATAAACATGCATCTTCAAAAGGTGGGAAGAATTGATGTGAGAAAATTATATGGTTCTTTTCATTACATTAATTTATGACAACATAATTCTCTAGAAATTAAATATTTTGACCTATTCTGGTCCCTTTGACAAGATAGGCCAACTAATGCAGATAATACCTCACAAAACTGATTAGTCATTAAAAGTAAGCAAGCACATCATTAGAACAACATAATGCAAGCAGTATTCATTCACTTGGTATGATAAAATAAGTAAATTTAAAAACGTTCAAGTTACCATCCATGTCTTTTGCGCCAATCCACTTCACTGTTTGAACTTGTATATGTATACCCTGTCTAACATTTTTGCAGCCTGCATGCATGTTTTTCGCCGCACAAGTAATTGAATTGCTTGGGCAGCTAAAATTGTGCATGCCCAGGCAAAAAAGTTAAACTGGGTAACCTAATTGAAAGAGCAGAAGTTGAGCTCCTCGTAGATCAGTGTATGTTTTCTGACTCTTATTGGGATCTCTTGGGTAGATTTCTAAATGTCAGTCCCTCCATTTGCAAAAATTTTATTTTTACATTGAAAAGTGCTGTGAAGAGCAATATGTTCACACAAATATAATTTATTGAACGTAAGGAAATAAAGTTTTGTAACTTTCAAATGAGTATTACGAAAGGGTATCATAGGGGCCATAGCCCACTCATTGTGGCTGACTTCCTTAATGAATAACTTGTGGTTTAAAATTTAATATGGTACCATACATGTCATTCACTAACATTGATGCTTACCAAAATGCCGAAAGGAAAGATCAGATTATAAGCTAGCTTAGGCAATCCTAACCACACAGCAAAAACGTTCCAAAAGGATGAATGTTGGCAATCTTGTGAGTCATTTAGTGTTTCTGCTAGCTTGGATGTACATCTTTCCCAGTAAATGTGAAGAGTAGGACAATCATCGATTTTCCTATTTTCGGTGCCTAAACCAAGTTAATTAGATCGAAATAAACAATTTTTTTCAATGCACTTTCGGGGACAAATGAGAATTTAACAAGTTATAGTGGTAAATTAGTTTCCGCAACTCCAGTGTTTAAAGCGGGAAGTAACTCATCGAGCACGGTGTCTGGCAACACTGCAATGGTCGCTGCCATCGAACGCCCTCGAATCATCGAGTCCGTTCCCAGCATCTAAGACGAAAGTTAACACACAGCTATAACTCGTTATTTTTGGGTGATAATTTCTATTGTGTTATTAACTAAAAGATTGTAAGGAAATCACACACTGCAAGGTTTTCAAATGTTTTAATTTGGTAACGCAACAGAAGACAAAAACGTAGAAGTTTAACAAAGATCGAGGCAAGAACGGAGCTGCATTCCGTTAAGAAAATCGGTTGGTAAGCCCTCGCTTCCTCCTAGTTTGCGAGTGGTCAGCGGGGACACACAGGGAACAAAGCAGCCTAAAAGAACAAGAAAAATTGGGTTAGATTAACATTAAAGGCGCCTACGGCGATTATGGAGATGATCGAGACAAACGAAAGCAAACAAGTGATCAGGAATTATCGAAAATATTAAGCTTCAAAATCATTGACAAAGCAAATAATTTATTAGGAACGTTTTTAAGTATTTGAATAGTACTTCCAGAAGAGTTGGAACATCTGACAAAAATTAGGAGTTAGATGGGCGCACAAGAATTTAGCGGGGCCGAAAAGATGCCCTCATCTGCTGTCGGGTTGGAAGCAGACCGGACCCGGCCGTAGTTGCGGTATACTGCGCTAAAAGAAAACTATAAACTTGCGAACTGCACAAACTAGTAAATTGCTGGTAGTTATGTCAATATGAATCAGATGCTTGAGCACAAATTAATTTAGGAAAACACCCGTAGTCCTCTAACCTCACCTAGGGAATTACTTCCCGTGTGAAGCCATTGGAGCTTCTTTTAGGAAGAGAGGGTAGGTAAGAGATGTAAAAATAGTGAAAAAACGATAGGAGGAGAATGTCATTCAGAACAAGTATTAAAGAGATTAACGCTTCAAAATGGCCAATCAGGCTCTTCAAGGACTTAGGTTGCAATTGAGAGCAAAGCAAATTAGGCTCGACAGAGCCTAGAAAAAGTTAACAATAGCAGAGGCGGCTCCACAGAGCCTAGTGAATACTACTAACAGTAGTGGAGGCTAGAAAGCCTAGTAAATACCACTAACAGTAGTGGAGGCTAGAAAGCCTAGTTTATAGCAGAGGCGGCTCGAAAGCCTAGTTAATAGCAGAGGCGGCTCGAAAGCCAAGTTAATAGTAATACTGCTCTGAATGGCTAGGTAAACAAAATAAACATGAAACACACACATTCATACAAACCAAATAAGGAGCACGGTCAAAGAAATGAACCAAGATTACGAAAGTAGTGGCGAAAGCACAGGCGATGTGTAGCACTCTGTAGTTTCACGTTAACCCATTAAATAACACAGGACGAGTAGAGAGTCCAGTAGAGCGTCGCGTAGTAGTAACAAATATAAAGCCTATAATATGAATAAAAAAGTCTCGCCGACATCGCTTCCTCCTCCCCCCCAGTTAACTGTATGCCTCTAAAGTTCAAACTGAGAAGTACCTGAGAGGCGCACACGGAAATTCTCAACAAGATCCTAGAAGTGGGTTCAGGCTCCTCGGGGACTGCAAATAATAAATTACAAAGTACTTAACCCTTCACTGCATGAATTATCAAATAGAAAAATAGCAATGTCTTCAATCGTCGGTAATGGAGTTCAAACTAACTCTGCCGCTGAAAGGGTGTGTCGAACATGTTTCATAAGCTTTTATTTTTTGTAGAGTATGTCTCATTAGCGGTACAAACCGCAGAAATGCACTTTTTTCAATCAATTATTTCCACACACAGCACAATTCAGTTTGTGTCATATTCGACACGCCATGCAGTGAAGGGTTAAACGTACTTTAACAGCTCAATCGCGCAAAAAATAAAACCTACCGCTCTAACTCGTAAAATACTCATTTGCCGCAAAAATGTATAGAAGAAAAGTACTTTATTTCGATGTTATTGCCATGATTCAAGCAACAAAAATTTGAAAATCGATAACTAGCTATTTATTCGAGCGCATTCGTCATCAGAGCCGAAACTAAACCTACCGCTATAATTCGTTAAATACTCGTTTGCACCCGAAAGTGCATAGATGAAAAATGGTTTATTTCGATCTAAATAACAATGTTTTGGCAGCAAAAATGGGAAAATCGATGATTTTCCTACGCTTCACATATACCTCTTTCCTTCAAACTTTTGTGAATGGCAAAATAATTCTTTTTCATTTCCGTAGTATTTGCACAGTATTTTAATGAATAAACCGTTAATCAGCTGGTGTGGACAATATAAAAGAAAAATAGAAGTACTATTAAAAATATGGAGAATAATTGTTAAAAAACATTAATATCACTAATCATCAACAATTAAGAATACATATGTACAATACATAGAGCTATTATATCAAAAAGTTGTAAGAATTGAAAAAACTT
The DNA here is from genome assembly GCA_030386875.1 of Morinoia aosen. Lineage (NCBI taxonomy): Eukaryota > Metazoa > Arthropoda > Malacostraca > Amphipoda > Talitridae > Morinoia > Morinoia aosen. The sequence goes on along the minus strand of CM059557.1, from coordinate 28,933,897 downwards.
GAATCAATTAATGAAATAAGAAAATTAAAGAAATAATATTGAAGCTTTCTCAAATAATGAAATAGTCAGAACTCACATATGTGCGTTGAGATCACACTGCATCACTCAAAAAGCTATCACATTTGTGGTTATTTACACACATTGTAAAATTGTTAAACTTTCAATAAAATACACTTTAAATGAGAAGCCGTTCAAGCAAATACTACCTATGTTTTTGACACCCTTGTAAAACTTTTTGTCATGTTGAAAAAAAAAAATTTCACAAATATTTTCCATGTCTTGATAAACAATAATTATAACTTCATTAACATGATCAATAATTGGAAAAATAAATGGTTAATGTGTAGGAAGGGTTAGTAATCGATTTTTCACTTTTCGGTGCTTAAACATAGTTAATTAGATCGAAATAAACAAGTTTTCTTAGCAGTATGAAGGCCGTTTATCTCCGCGTAGTTCGATTAAATTTGAAACGCAGGTAATGTTTTCTTTCCGAAAATGTAGTTTTTGAAACCCTAAAAAAGAAAAAAAAGGTAACACGTTTGCTTCAGTTACTTAAATGAATTTAACATCACGTAAACTGCACTCTTGCTGTTGATAGCTAAGCAATGAATGTCCTAACCATGAAGGCACAGCATCTACTCCACATTAGGGTGCGTCCACACTACGAGCGGAGCGGCGCGGAGCGGAGCGGCAATAGTGCTTGTACATGTTTGAATGCAGAAACGCTTGGCTGTTCACACGATAAGCGGAGCAGCACGCTCGGGAAATTCGTTGGGATTTTTTGACGCTCGCGTCGAGCGTTTCTCTTCGGCTCCGCCTTTGGATCGTCATATCTTACAGGTGTAGAATTGTCGTTTGAGTTAAAAAAATCTAATATATAACTATTGATTTGTACAACTAATCAAATAACAATTATAACTGATAGTGTAACATGTAATATTTTAGTGTAATTTCAACCATTTGGGTTCATTAATCATTTATTTCTATTTTCTTCTGCTTTCTCTGATAAGTTACTTTAGTATTGCTTCAGTTTAAGGAATTTTATTTTATTTTTCTGGTGATGTAGTTTCATCTTTCTTGTGATGCTGTGTATTTTATTTTATGATCTTGATTAAAGTATAATTATGTTCAATTTTTTAATAAAGTATTCATTTTTTCCGTAAAATGGGAGAAAAAAGAGGCCGTATGATGATGAGGAGGACCGAATGAGTGTCAAATACACAATAAGCTTCAAAATTTTATCAGCTTGGGTGATTTTTTCCAATACTAACGGAAAACATATCAGTATTTCTAGAACTATTTGGTCAAGACAAGTCAGTATTTGTCAGTATTTTTCACTTAGCTTTCTCTGGCCCAACCCTGAATTTCTGAAGGGAATTACTTTACTTGCACTCACGTTTAAGTCACCACAAGACTTTTTTGTTCGTACTGGCCTACGAAAACCTGTAGTAATATATGTGATACAGCCTATATGGAAATACTTTAATTTTGCTAAAACTACTTTGCTTTACATGTATCCCCGATAAAAACTTGTGAATTATTACTGAACAGCAAATTTATCTTATCTTCTTGGAAACTTTTCCTTCTATGAGGGATTGTAGTACATCAAAAGTTGCCGGCTTCATCCGTAAATACTCGTGAATTGTGATTCATCTCTCCTCAGTGCTTCGAAGAGATAGTGGTATTCTCCGTAGCGATCTCTCCTCACGTTGATGGGATGGACCCAGTGTTTCCGTTCCTGTTTCTTGCCGTCGAGCAACAAAAGCGCACTCACGGAACGCTCCATAGCGACTGATGCTTGTGTAGGTCGCTCTGCTCAGCTCACATGTGAGCACACGCGCCGCGCCGCTCCGCTCCGCTCCGTGCCGCGCCGCTCCGCTCCGCTCCGCTCCGTGCCACGCCGCGCCGCTCCGCTCCGTGCCGCGCCGCGTCGCTCCGCTCGTAGTGTGCACGCACCCTTATGCCGGGGCGCACAGGGTCCAATCTCGCGAATTTCTACCCCGCCAAACCCTCTCCCTCCGCCTCCAAGCAGCTACAGTGCCCACCTCCAAACAGCTACAGAAATGCCAGGGTAAATTAATTTGGATTAGGTTAAGTTAAGTTAAGTTAGGTTAAGAGGTTAGGTTAAGTTAGGTAAGGTTGGGTTAGGTTAGGCCAAGTTCAGTTAGTTTAAGGTTAACTTCAAAAAGTTTAAAAATGCAAGTTTTTTGCGTGCCGAGATGGAGGGTTGAATAGCGAAACACCAGCGGTCGTTCTCAAAACTTATTATAATGATTTAATACAGGTTTACTTTAACATTCCGCTCAAGTATCCACTTACTAAGTACTTGTAGTGGTTATAATGCAGTGATTAATAATAAATGTATAACGAACAGAGACGTAAATAAATTTCAGTAGTACTACATAGTTCAATAATTGGCGCGAATGGCAACTTTATGTAGCTGATTGTAGGTGGAGGGAGAGGGTTGGGCGGTGTAGAAATTCGCGAGACTGGACCCTGAGCTGCCGGGGCCACACTACGATTTTTCGTTCTTCAAATGAATGACGGACACTCGTCATGTCAAACGGCCGTTAAGCAAGTCAGGCCACATTACAACTGTGTGTGGCTCTGACTCAGCTCTGTGATGAGCGTCCGACGTTCATCGAATGTAAACAAACCGAAGTAGGTATGCGATATGGATGAGCAGGACGTGAGAATGTGTGTGAACTCTAGAAATTTACTGTCGAAGCAACTTTCGAGACCGCAACTTTTGATGAAAGTACAAAAACAGCGAAACCTAAAAGATGTCGGGTAAAACCATGGCGAAATAGAGCTAACAATCCGAATCGATTAAGAGAAGATCTGCTTGCTGCTGTAAACGATTGCAGGTAAGTGAGATTGTTCCTACGGAAAAAATTATCATTTTTGAACGTTTCTTTTAGACGGATCATAAAACATTTTATTTAATTGGAGTGTAAAATTTTGAATTTACCGCAGGCAAAAGCTTGGTAACATGGCTGAGTTGAACAATGAACAAGAATGAAAAGGGGATCCAAGAATGTTACCAGTTCGATGATTTTTGCAGGTGTGCTCAGCAACCCTCAGAAAGAGCGACTGGGGAGGGATTGAACTCATTAAACAGTCAAGGTTTCTCCATTTATGTTTCGAATTTTTGTCTATTGTTATCTGTTGAAATTGTGCAAGTTTTCCTTGTTGAAAATGAGCTTAGGGCATAAATGTTAAAAAATTGATTCAAGATAAGTCTTCTCCATCGCCTTCGTTGAGAATTATATGATGCTTTCTCTGATATATATTTTTGGTGTTAGTCATTTTTACGTGTTAATACTAACAATAATTATGCAAAAGTTTTCTTATTCTTTACAGCAAAGTTGGCTCGGTAATCTGCAAGCAAGAGACCAAGTTCCAGAAATGCTTCTCTGCTTGTGATCGACTCGGAATTACCCTCTGATACCTGGCTACAAATGATCCCGTACCATGACGGAGGAGTGTTCAGTAACTCATCCTTAAAGAAAGCATTCGATTCTAAGAGCCTGAACATGCCCAATACTCGTGAACTTCTTGTTACCAACTTCCTTTTTCCACATTTCATAGTGGCAGATGATGCGTTCCCATTAACTCGTTTCAAGAAGCTTTATCCTAGTACGAACTTTTCTCACGACCAAAGGGTTTTCAGCTGGTCATTCTAGAGCACGAAAAACAGAGACAAACGCATTCGGCATACTGTCATGTATACGTTCAGAGTTTTCCGTACTGATATTAACATCACAGACAAGAGAATCCAGTCTATCACTCTGGCAACATGCGCTCTTTATTAATACCTAAATGATCATTAAGACTTCCGTTACATCAACCCGCTTGCTCTAGAGAAAAGGACATTATCACTGGATTATAATGAATAATGAAGGCATCTACGGATGCTTTATTTCCAATTTCAAGCCTGATACATATCACCTTGTACATTGGATTTTCAAATGCCTTATAACTAACGCCAGGACGCCATTACGCTTTCCCCCGGTCAAGACAGGTACCCATTTCAGACACCTGTTGGTGGGAAAACACTGACATCATTCGGTTCGTTGTGTTGAGGCTTTCGATCGTCTGTGGCAGCTACAGCCATCAGAGTTCAGCTGAAGAACTACTTCACAAGCGGAGGAGCTGTATGCTTGCTGGATAAAGTGTCGAGACTCCATGCACTAACACTACTGTGGAAATGCGGCCTAAAAGCGTCAGAAATGTCAGACAAAATTGTTCCTCATTATTTCTGACATTATTTGTTGGAATGAGTGTATTAGGTCAATCAACGAAATAAATTGTTGCAACAACATCATGTATTTCACTCCAGCTTCTCATCGTTAAATAAAACATTGACAAATCATTATTTGACTTAGGAAGGCTAACTAAAGAAATACATCAACACGATTTAGGAAATGTAATTACTGCAAACTAGATTACGTGTTAAGGTTAGGAACATCCATAACCTGAAATCACAATTACGCATTGTCGCAAAATCCATGTGCAGAGTTCCAACAAGTAAAAAAATCCGATTTTTAATAACAAACAACGTGAACCAATGTTACCAAATAAACAGTTTTGTCCACACTCATATCTAGCTCATAAATCTGCCACTATATGAAATAGTTTCATCCATTTACTCGCATGCCCTACCATCATGCAGATATGGTGCATGGCTATAGTTCGCATCCTCATAAGTTAAATTGAATAGTTTCTTTGTTCACCTTAGATTAAATTATATTACAACTCAACAGCGTATTGAAATTTTTATGCATATGTTTTCTTGCAGATTATTATTATTATTATATAAGAAAGTTTTAACCTCCCTTAACCACGACAAAGATGTTCCAAGAGAGGAAAGAGGAAGGCACCATTTAGTATGGAGTTGAGGGAACGTGGAATCTATGCACAAGGTGCACAGAAACAGTAAGCTAGGAAAGAAGTTCATGAAACAAGAAAAAAGTTGAAGAAGAAAGTATTAGGTGCTGAAAAACAGGACAGCAGTGAACCGAAAAAAGATGGTCCGTAACGAAACAAAAACCTATTTTATTACAACAAAAAGGAAGCCTACCTAACCTTTAGCTCGGGCCCTCACATGGTTCCCCTGGGAGCGCTAATTCCCATAGATACACTAGTTGTATCCCCCTGAGGGGTGTGTTCTTGCAGATGATAACGTGCGCATAGTAACGGCGGATAATAATAATTACTAGTTACTATTATAATATATGCCAAATATGTTGTGTTGTTAGTTCTAAATTATCAAAATATATCGGAATCCTAAATGAAGTTAAAAATTTCCAGCCTGAAACAGCCTTACAAATGCTCTACCGAACGCTCATTTCACCATACTTGCAATACAGAATAGAAGCCTGGCACGGAACTGATAAAAATGAACCCAACAAAATTTTTACCCTGCAAAAAAGAGCCATCAGAGCGGTAAAGAATCTAGAATATAATGCTCACACAAATGATTCATTAAAAAATTTACGAATACTTAAGCTTTCGGATCTTTACAAAATCTCCATTTGCAATTTCATTTAAAAAACATTAACAAATGATGGCAACAATAGCCTAAAACAATTATTAACTGCGCAAACTGGTCATCACGACCATTTAACCCGAAATAGAACTAAATTCATGCTTCCTTATTACTCAGAGGCTCGGTCACAACACAGTATCCTCTTCGTTGGAACTAAAACTTGGAACTCAATACCTGCGGAGATCCGTGAAAGTTATTATTAACACATTATTATAAGCACATAACTATAAGCATAATAAGCATATTACTGCAGTATAAATGGATGATCACACAACGAATTTATTGTTTTTTTTTACATGGATGCTTTACAATTTCATATTAGAAAAAAATCACATTATCTCTGTAATATGGTGCAGAATGTCTGCAATTGATAAACACACGCACACACACACACATAGGTACCATGACGGTCTAGTTTGATGCTTGTGCAGAAACGGAGAGGAATGGCATAAAATGCAACCTTCGACTGATTTATCTACTCTAGTGCACACTGGTGTACGTGCACATATGCACACTCATATGCGCACATACACCTATACTCCTATATCAGGAGAGGAATAGTGAAGGGACCATCGAGTATGGACACGTACACCGGTAATCTAAGCACAATGTGTGTCTCACACAGGCCATCCTTGTGTGGTAAAACGAGTGTCATGCCACACAGGATACAATGCGTATTTGAACAGGAAGTAGGGAAGAAAATTCATGTATAATAAACATGTAAGGAGGAAGTAGTAGATGCTAAAGAAAAAGATGGCAATGAGCCGAAAAAACATGACCACTAAAACAAAACCAGAAACACTATTTTAACAAGCTCGTGCCCTACCCTTGGAAGCGTTACTTCCCTTAGATACAATAGTTTTTTATCGTGATAGAGAAACAGAAAATCGGGAGATTTATGAAGTCAGATCAAGGTTAAGGGTGAAGAATTTGGGGTAGAAAAATAAGTCAAAGAGGAGCAAAAATAATAGGATGGTCCGTAACATATGATAGAATAGCATTGTACTGTCCCTAGATATGCTACTTTAACACATTAGGTATAACTTAATTGATCCTATCATACATTGAGATCAAAGAAAGGAACAATATCACAGTCAGTCAGGGAAGTAATTTATAGATAATTCATGATTATTATCAAAGAGGCCAGTAAATGACATCTAACACTTGTCAATTCTTAGAACAGAGTTTAGCAAGTTTCGACATAAATTTCATTTGTTCTTCACCTGCAAGGCCATTCACTTTATCAAGCACAAGTTCACAGCAAGTTTGGTAATGTAATTATCATTTCCAGCACTCCTTTTTCATGCTAATGCGATCTCAACATAAAAAAATTTCTCATGAAATAACTCTACTGTACTCAATTAAAATGCTTTTATCTTTCTTACTCCTTTTACACTTACAAAATCCCCCACTGCCCGTGACACCAGTACATGTATCTGCTGCCAGGGAAGGCTTGGTGCAGGCGAGACAATTCTGAGGCTTGGATCCACTACTTACATGAACGATATCGTTATCAATTTCGGCTGAAGTGCCCATTAACTGAGTTTCTACAGTATTGTCAGGTTCTTCCTGAAACCAATCTGTCGACCAACACAACAATACTCTGTAAAGGGTTCTTTGATTATTTGTCTGTCACTTGAAATGTGGATAACAAAATCATCACTTGAATTAATATTCATGCTGCTCATGCTACAGTCTGGGGGCTCATAATCCGAAAAAAGGCCATAAAGTTAGTATGCATCCAAGCCTTGTTCTCCACAGCTCCAGACCCTGATGGTTTCAGCCTTTCAGACGCGAGGAGCCGCAAGAATTAAATAGAAGCATGGAAGGGATGTCCTCTTCTTTAGGAGATCTGAAAAAAATAATATCAATTAGAATTATTCGTACACCATTGTTTTAATAGTCCTGTTCATAGTTACTGGTAATATTAATTCTTGCAATAGTGTTTGTGACAGACTTGATTATTCAAGTGCATAGAACATATTTGTATGCTCCAGTACATGAGCTTTATTGCAAATAAACATGTTTTGTTAGGGAATAACACAAGAAGTAGAGATATGTGTGGTGAAATGTTTGAAAATTCTACGTTGAAAGAAATATCATTAGGTATTGCTAAAATAATGTTAAGAGACCACAGTCATACTATCTGGGTCTGACTTTCATCCAAAGCTGAAAATTATTAGCTAATGAAGGAAAAGTTTTCCATAAGTTTCATTGAGAACTCAAATGAAAAACAATAAAAGCCTCCACCTTATGTTACATGAGGGTCACACATGACTACAAAGATTCACCTGTGTCATAATGATAGTTTTCATAAAACCTCGACTGTATGATCTAAATTAGAAATTACTCTCCTAGCTAAATGTTCACTTTGTTAAGAAAAAATACTATCAGGCTATGTTCACTTCACTTCTAAAACTGTCTGTAACTAGTGCACACTTTTCCACAAGCTTCTTGCCTAAATTCAGAATAATTGGCAGAGAATCTCACCTATTTTCAGAACCCTAACTTTTCTGCCAAATACTCTTGAACAAAGGCCAAAAATATTGAATGCCCAAATTCCACTGTCATGCAGAATGTCAACAAGACATCTGTACTAATTTTCACATCTGCAAAAAAGTACAAATTTTAGAGTACAACAACATAGAGCAAACCAATTCCATCATAGATGATCAGCACCATGCAAATAGAGTATTTACAATTTAATAGATCACACAACAAATTCCAAATTAAGAGCAAAATTTCAGAATCTAATTTGATACAAATACTGGCAGTTTAAATAGGTCACCACTGAAATTTATACCACTTGCTGTACTCCACAGAATAACAATATCATTACAAACATTATCTAAACTCATAACTTAATGTCAATAATGTTTGTCTAATAACACTGGTAGGTAATAATAGCCCTACTCATCATTTTTGTTGTGTTCACCATTGACATGCTTATGCTCATTGTACAGAACTTAAAAGTTAAAAACAATTATCTTACACCATTTGCTTAAACGTAAGACTATGGAGTAATCCTGAAGGGAAATATAAGACTAATGGTAATCACAAAAAACAGTGGATTTTTTCAACAGGATCAAGTCATTATAAGTTGTCTCCTCCATTTAAAGAAAAAGTGCAACATGAATAAAAATACTCAGAGATATTTTTTAGCTTGCACCCACATTATCAATTACATTATTTTTCTCATCTACGCCTCTTTGATCTGAGCCACTGTTTACTCTTCAAGCTTGAGAATAGAGTATCTAATTCAAAATAAATATTTTTGTTTCTTTTAATAGTTCCTAACTTCAACCTAATTGGCTTAGAAGATAAAATTAGCCATCTGAAAATTCAAACACTGCATTTTCAAAATGACCAATTTCATTGTTGATTGAAATAACTGCTCATTCATAATATTTAAATAATTTAACTGACTTTTAACACCTGCAAAAAAAAAGAAATGAACTCTTGAGGCATTCTTGCACACCATTACACTTACCTAGAAGTATGCTGATTGGTGGTCCCAAAACTCTGAGTAAACTCACAATGTTTATTAGTCAAGATTTGTTTTATAAAGGTCTACACAATTAATGCAAGTTTTAAGCTATACCTAACTTCTGGTTGTCTAGGATCTGTAAATCAAAAGTCATTAGAAATAGATGGATCTTTTTTCATTCAACACAATAGTTGAATAAATTCAACACTTTAACATAACCTATAATTCTATTCATTTATATTGAAATTTTCATAATTTAGAAACAAGAAATAAATTTCAATACACTGAAAGGAACTACAATAAAAACGCCTGCAACACAAGTTCTTTGACACATCTTTCTGTGAATAGCATTCATGAGCAATGGTAAAAAAATTCAAAACCAACAGTTTTTCATTTACCACATTATTAATCATTCTGTGACATTGGTGGAATAAGAGTTAAGTCTGATTGGTAACAGGCTACTCGCATTTTCACTAAACTGCAAGACCTAGCACTGAATTTCACTGCTTTATATTTTGATACCACCACGAAAACAGCTGAAAACCATTTTTCATATATATCTTAAGCCAAAAATGGCCACAATCATCATTTAAAATCAACATAACGGCAGCGAAACTTGTCAACACTCTCCGCCATCTTTGTTCTTTGTAGTTCATTTGATGACTGAAAACCTCCGACGACCTTTCCCGAAATGATGAGCATACATTCATCAAATGATGAGCGAACGGGCCTTCCAGCGTTCACTTGACATACGGAGTTCATTTGACGAACGAACGTTAGCCTAGTGTGGCCCCGGCATTAGGGCGCGGCCAGACAAACAGCAGTGGAGCAGGGCAAAGCAGAGCAGACACCACGCGGAGTTTTATGTCAGTGGTATTTCTATTAGGGTGGCCAGACAAGTAGCACAGAGCAGAGCAGGGCAGCGCTGTCTGAAGCAAGCAGTAGCGGCGTTTTATCTTGGGTGATAAAACACTGCTCGGGAGCTAGCAGTCAGTTGCACCCTAGAGTTCGTACGGGGAGGATGTCGACTTCTGATTTCCTCGGTACACGCTATTCCTGCGATCGGGGGTGCATCTCTTAATATTTCGATCATAACTATGTGTACCGGCTCAGTTGCGCAGTTGGGCGTACATATGTTCGTTCGTAGGCGAGTTCTACGCCCTGTTGCGGGGTACCGCAATGCGGATACTTGGTCAGCAGATTCGAGGTAGTATAAAATAGCGTGCGCGGCTTGTGGAGTCGCATTTGGTCTGTGTTCCTCCCCTGTACAACATCTCTACAAGTAAAACGTCGCAGTTAACCAGCGTATCTCTACCCTTTGGCTTACACACTGGTGGCCATTTGAGTGTCGGACCCACGACGTGAGGGTATTGAACTTGTGAAGTGAAAGTGATACAGTGACTTCGGCGAATCAAGACGGCGGAGGTAACGTCAAAAAGTTCAAGAGAAGATCGTCTGGTGACGGGATAAATTGTGCCTTCTACGAGAGGGGGTCTGCGCATCACTCCGTGACAAGTGGATCAGTCTGGCAGTAACGACGAAAAAATATGGACAACGGGACGGTCACAGGAAGAGAAGTCCAAGAAGCATACGATAACGTGTTTCGTATTCTTGTGCGACGTGTTTCGGAAGAAAGGCTGCGAAATACATACGATTTGGAGTTCCACGTACCACTTGGTGAAGCCTACAAGGTGCGTCTGTCTTTGGAAAGAGACGGAGACTTCTGCAACCTGCAACTTTGCGTAAACTTCCACCGAGATCAGCTGTAGGAGTGCCGTGGATGCCTACGAGTTTCACTTCATCCGTACAATTGTGATTGGACATTCTACGAACGACGAAAGTGTTCAACATCTGCAACGACATAGTGCGTGGTGTCTGTGATACCAGGTTGCATACTGAACAGTGTTAGTATAAGTATTTTAATAAACTGTGAGCGGTGCTAATAACGTACAGTGAGGTACCTCGAACGCTCTCAAGCAGTACGCGCTCAGTGAAGTGCAAGCGCTGTTGCTCTACCGACTCCAAGCGCTGAGCGCGTGACCTTGGCATCAGCTGGCGCGTCTCGACGCCTAGACGGCTGTGGCGGTGCGCACGACAGCGCGTGACCTTGACAACAGCTGCGGCATCAGCTGGGCTGCTGTGAAACCAGTTGAGTACAGCAAATTTTCTGGTTTTGATTTTTTATGTAGCCAGGTCGGATGTTCTGCCGCAGTGCTCTGTGTCATTTTCAATTGTTTAAAGATCAGTAAAGTTGTATTCTTGTAGAGAGTTCATAACAGTTCTTTTATTTATTGATCGAATTTGCTAGTGTTAAATTCTGTATCAGTGGGAAGGTGTTAGTACTTAATTTCTTACAATTTTTTGATGTGGATTTCTAACGTGTCATTGTTTTTCTTTTGTGAGGGGTGATTTTAGCGGAGTAAAACTTTTCTTGTCGTAACATACGATGGCAGATAGTGATTCCGAACCCGAGTTTATTCGTTCTGTAGCAACCACGACTTGCAGTGGGCGTGTGTCAGTGCCGAATTATAGTACTACGATACCTACACCAACAACAATGTCAGGCCCGGTGCCTACCACAGTTGTGTCTAACGTAATGATAACTCAAACTGTAACGTTCAGTACACCGAGTGTAGCTACAATACCTAGTAGTAGTGGTCATTCTACTAGTAGTGGAGTAACTACGACGTTGCAAAGAGGCAGTACCATACTGTCAAGCGCCGAGCTTCCTTTATTTCGAGGCCGTAAACGTAGTCAAGATCCTGACTTTTGTGACACAAAAACGTTTAGAACTCACGTTGCTAACCTAAAAGCTTATATGTGTTTACTTCCTGACATCACGTCAGACGAGGCCAGGAAGGAATTGCTCGTAAGAAGCGCACATAAGAGTTTGGTGACTTCAATGGTGTAGTTACTAAACCAGTACATCCTGATATTAATTATTCCTTCGACCAGGTTGTGGAAATTCTGGATGATATTTATGTCTCAAAGGGCGAGCGATCAGTACATGCGCTAGCGTGTGATTTAAATCAGCTCCGGCTTTTGCGTAATGAAGGATTAGCTGCTCAGTTAGTGACCGCCATGGCTAAGATTGAGTGACCATATTTCAAATAGTCCAGACGTAGCGTTACAAAGACATCCCTTTGTCGTTGCTAGTGCGAATGCTAATGAATTAAAAAGGTTTGCAGGAGATTTGGTTGTGTTCAGTCTAGCTACAGCGATTTTAGCTCCATTACTGGAGGAAAATTTTTCCAACAAAAATATTTTCGCGACCATTTTTAACATCTAAGGAGCTATTAGCTCGTATTGTCTCCGCTGTGCGAAATAACCCTGAGAGTAGACAAATAATTGCGCACAGGCCTAGTGCTCAGTACTCGCGCCCGACTAGGGACACTTATCTAGTGGACGTGCCTGAAGAGACTGTGAGTGACGCGCAAGAATCGTTTGCCGACGTTTACTATAGCTCACAACAGAACAACCGACGTTTTCAGAGACGGAGACCATTTTTACGACCAGGTTGGAGACCTGCAAGGTTTTCTCGAGGAAGACAGCATGCCTATTTTGGTGATAGAGCTCTCGGTTCAATGGAATGTAACGAAGCGTCCGTGGAAGAGATTAGTAGTGAACGGACAAAACAACAACCTTTCTGCTCACTCTGTAATACCCCTGGTCACGCTCAAAAGATGTGTATGAAACAACGAGGTCAGAATAAACCAAGTTTCCGTGGTAATGCTTGCTATAGGTGCGGCAAGGTAGGGCATTTTGCTCGTGAATGTAATTCACGCGGTAGAGGCCGCGGTCGAGGTGAAGCGTATTACGCTGCAGCTCCTGAGAGTGATGATTTTTTAGAGTGAAATCAGACGACTTGGAGAGTGTTGATGCAGAGAGGGAGTGTTTACCAATGCCCGGGGGTAATTCCACAGCTCTCGTTACCAATGATGTGGTGGTTTTGAAGCCAGATACTATGACTAAGTCGACTGAAGTGGTGGATCCGTTATTCCGGTGTGAAAATAAGTTCGGATTACTAGGTGAACAAGAACTTACGGTAGGTGCAAATTCTGAATTACCCGTAGAAGTTTGTTTGTCAGCGACGAAAATGAAAGTAGGTCGTTTAAGAAAAGAAAACGATGGTTTATTTTCTTTAAGGAGATCTAACAAACCTACGATTATTCTGCGTAATGATACACGATTGATGAGCGCTCTGATTGATAGTGGGAGCGATAGGTGTCTAGTCAGTTACCGGAATTTAAAAGGCCTTAACGAGCGAATTAAGCCTAGTGCTTTGAGTATCAGGGGTGTAAATTCGAAAAGCCAGGTGACAGGCGAAGTTGATCTTTGTATTACCCTACCTAATAATAAAGAAATAAATACTAGTGCTTTGATTTTGAAAGACGGCGAATTCAATTATGATGTAATCCTCGGTAGGGATATTCTAAAAGATGCCGTGATTGATTTTAAAGAAGGATTCATTGTTCTTGACGGAGTTAAAGGGCCGTTCCATGATGTGCAAGAATTGCACGGTCAAAGTAAGAGAGAAGTATTTTTCAATACCGTAAATAATGCCGAGTGTCTGATGGCAGACGTGATAGCCCAGAGGAGGCGTAAAAAGAAATACCTGCTGAAACAGAGGGAGCCTAGAAAAATAAGCCTAGTGAATGGCGATAGAGAGAGCCAAGAAAATGGTGACAGACAGTTAAATGGCCTAGAGGTTAATGCTGCGGAGCAGTGGGGTACCCCAGTGAAAAAAGTGGAAAAAACTAAAAGACGAGCGATAGTTGTTCACTGTGGTTCAGTGGAAATGCCGAGTAATTGTTTACGAATAATTAATGGGTATGTCAAGAAGGTTAAACCCGGAAAGTATATAATGAATAAGAGAATTCTTGGTAATGGCATTTATGTGGCCGAATCAGTAGTGAATATAGGGTCGAATGGTTTTGTCCCTGTCATGCTTTTAAACGTCTCAGATGACGTAGTATACCTGAGTGAAAATAGCATGCTGAGTAATATTGAAGCAGTAGACGATATGGAAATAGATAAAGAAATATATATGTCTACGGTGAACGAAGGTGTGCATGAAGCAAATGTATGTGATGTCAACGGTACGGCGGATCTACCCAAAGTCGACACTTGTTATTGTGGAAGCTTTAATACCATCACTGGTAAAGACGTTGGGTTGAGGTCTGACCAAGCGGGGCATTGTTGCAACAATACTCGTGTTGACGAAGTAGGAACTAATGCACAGAAAGACGATGTACCAGAAGGAGGTATGAACGAACGACGTCCTCTGACGAGTGACGACGTAGTTTGTGACGACGATGACGTTAAACCCTTACTGATAAAATTATTAAATGAATTTAGAGACGTAATTACTTTAGAAGGCGAAACTATTGCCGTTACGAATGTTATGCGACATAAAATTGAATTGAAACCCAATGCTCCAGTACTTAACATTCCACCCTATAGAATTCCACATAAATATCGAGAGGATTTGGTGCAAGCGAATAAACAGATGCTAGATCAAGGTATTATCGAACCGTCCAGTTCTGACTATAACTTTTCTTTGATTATTGTGAAGAAGTCGGGCGAGATTCGTCCAGTAATCGACTTCAGAGCGTTAAATAAAATTGTTATCAAAGAGAGCTATCCGAGCCCAAGGATTGACGAGATTCTTTACACTCTTGGTGGAAATAGCGTATTTTCCAGTTTAGATCTACGATCTGCATTCCACCAGATCGAATTAGAAGAAAGTAGTCGGAAATACACTGCGTTCAGTATTGGTTACGAGAAATTTCGATTTCGAAGAGTCCCCTTTGGACTCTCTTTTTCTCCGAGTGTGTTCCAGCGAATAATATCTTCCGTACCTGCTACTGTTATCGGGAAACTAGCGTTTGTATTTCTCGATGATATATTTGTTTTTTCTACATTCGTGAACCAACATTTAAAAGACTTAAATAGTGTTTTGAGAAACTACGTAGTGGGAATCTTTCCCCTAATCTTGAGAAATGTCAATTCCTAAAGAGTTCGATAGAGTACCTAGGTCACATAGTGTCGGCAGACGGCATTCGTTGCAAGGAATCGGAGAAGCTACAAAAGTTTCCCGTTCCACGAAACGTGAAGGAATTGCAGAGTTTTTTTAGGAGTAGCGAACTATTTCCGGAGTCATATCCCTATGTTCGGTTCGATTTCGTATCCGCTTTGTCAGTTATTACGGAATAACGTTGAGTTTATCTGGAAGCCTGAGTGTCAGGAAGCTTTTGAAAAAATTAAATCTGTTTTGACATCAGATACCGTTCTACGGCATCCTGATTTTAATAAGCCTTTCCATGTATTTACAGATGCTTCTAATTTTGGTATAGGAGCAGTGCTTATACAGCACGTAAACGATTCAACTAAATCAATGCAAGCGATTGCGTATTTCAGTAAAAGTTTAAATGCGACGCAAAAGCGATATAGCACGACTAAAAAAGAATTCTTCGCTATCGTAAGTGCGCTAAAAGCTTTCAAATATCTTATTCTTGGATATCCAATCTATCTGTATACGGATCATAAGCCGTTGCAGCCCTTGTTTTTCAAAAACCTTCCCGACGATTCAGCCATGGCACGTTGGTGTTTAACAGTTCAATCTTTTGACCCCATAGTAAAATATTTCCCCGGGAAACAAAACATCATTGCCGATTTTTTGAGCAGATTGCCTGAGCAATTGACTGTTTCTGAACTCAATGACTGTGCGGAGTTTCAGGAGGTCGACGTGTTCTCTATGACCACCCGACGTGGAGCACTGAACCCTGGTGTAGACATAACAGACAAGACGCACTCTCACCGACTGGCGCCGGCATCGGCTGCCCCCCCGCAGCTGACTGACTACATTCCTAGACTGCAAGATGTATCTTGGGACCTTGACGAATTCCGGACTGAGCAACAGCAAGACCCATTCTGTTCTGAAGTTAAGGACGCATTACTAAATGGAAGTACATGTACGATTCCTGATTTGCAAAAGTATTTAATTTTAAACGACATACTTTAAAGAAGGAGACAGATAGATTCTAGAACAAGTACTGTTTGACTCCGGTCATGCCGACATCATTAATGAACAAGGCCGTGCTCAGTATACATTCCTTGTATCATACTGATGCCTTACATACATTGTTTGAATTTGAATTACGATATTTTCATTTATTGGAGAAAACTATAATTCGTAAATTCGTGAAAATGTGTGATGTCTGTAAAATTCTCAAAGCTAGTAGTACTGTACCTATTAAAATTTTAGATGCACCAATTGCTAAAGAACCTTTCGAGGTAGTTTCGATGGATTTACTAGGCCCTTTGCCAACTACGGGGCAGCAGAATAGATACATTCTGGTTGTTATAAATTTATTTTCTCGATATTGCAAACTTTATGCCACCTCAGACAGGTTGGCAGACACCGTTGTTTCTTGTCTAGATGACTGCTTTGCGACATTCGGGTATCCTAAAACACTTTTTAGTGACCAAGCTCTAGAATTTAAATCTGCGGTAGTTAAAAAGTTTGCTCAAATTCACGCAATTGCGAAAAAAGAGGTTCTACCGTGGAGCCCCCATAGTAACGCTATTGTAGAGAGGAACAATAGGAAAATAACCAATTTACTAAAACTTTACATAAATTCATTAGTTCACACAGAATGGGATCAGTGTCTCAACATCACTGAGAATGCTATAAACAACGCGCTTAATACAACGTTGGGGGATACACCAGCTTACATTATTTTCAATCGTGACACTTGTCCAAATTTTAGTGCTGAAACGTTCGAAACCATTTACAGTTACGATACCGATGTTGATCTAGTAAAATTTCGAGCTAAGGAAGCGGCCCGTATTGTAGAAAACGTTAGAGCTGTGATAATTAATAACACCAGTGACAGAACAATGTACCACAACTTACGTCGTAAAAATAAGAACTTTGCCCTTGGTGACCGTGTTTTGTTACGTAATCATTTGAGAAAGCATAAGTTGGAGCTGGCCTGGGTCGGGCCAGGAATCATTACAAAAATTAAACGGAATTACGTAGAGTTGAAAATTGGAAATAGGATTTATAAAAGTAACATGAACCACGTATTACCTTTACGTAAAACGGTTTAAACAAGTGTACGACTTACGACTGACTGTGTTCCAATGTTTAGCATTTTATTTTCGTGTGTTGATGTATTCCTGTTCTCAGATTATTGTTTCGATGTTTACTTTTATGTATCAGCTTTTTACTTGAAATTCTCCTTATATTATCGTGTGTATTTTTCTTTTAATTTTTAGGTGTTGTTGTATCGTAGGATCTAAGTACGCCATTGAGGGTGTAACTCGTTTTTTTTTTCTTTCTTTTACATACAAGGTTTGCGTCTGCTAACAGATATGCGAGATTGAATATCCACCATGTGCTTATGTGGCGCGGTACCTGAACGCTGTGCGAGCAAAGTGCTGACGCCAGAGTTGTTTTTGCAGTCGCTCAGTAGCGAGCGTGTCTGTTCGGGACATGAGCAGCATGGAGATGTTGTTTGTTTCTATCATTTGCGGCTGTCCTTTTCAAATATTTGCCGTTATTACCATTGATTACCTGTTTTTTTCTATGGGCCATGCTAATCGGACTGTCTCTGTTTCGATTTCAGAACGAACACACTAACGTCCCTGACGTCAACGATGGGAAATCGCATGACTACTGTCAGTGTCGAGGCGCTTACGAACGCCTTGGCACAACACCAAGGAAGGGTGTCGGACGACTGGGTGCGCGCAAACGCCATGATTGACGTCATCCCAGATGGAGTTTCAGACCTAGGTCTTATCTTTCTTTTCCCTTTTACCTTGGCGTTAGGTGTTTCTCTCTTCTATTTTCGCCGGGAATTAAATCTACTGTCGGAACGCGTCAGGACTGAAGATTTCATCCTCCGCCGACAGCAGCTGCGTTCGAGCACTGCCGACCAGCAGCTGCGCACAATGCCAGCGCATAACGACCCATAACAAAAAACGTGCCCGAGTGTGTTAGATGCGATGGTACTTCACGGTTTTGGGTGTCGCCTTAAGGGCATTACTCATTTATAAGCGATGTAAGCGGATGTTTTACTATTTACTCAGGAATTATTATTAAGTTGTATTCTCACCTTCATGTTCTTAGTTACTAATTTTACCCATGTTCGCGAAGATGGTCGAGTCAATGCAATGTTCAGGTATATAACTATGAATTGTTTCGTTTTTGCTTTTCGAAACTCAATTTATGCGAATATTTTGTTCATTAAAATCTTAGAGGCATTGTGTAATTATTTTCATGCGTGTTTCTAATTATCTTTAACGAGTATATTGTTTTTCTTTTAAATTTATGGCGAGTGTCGATGCAAATGTACGAGGTATCTGCGTGCCGTGTTTCATTTTATGTTGGAGTGAAAAAATTTTTTTTCTATCATTGTTGTCTCAACGATGCGATTTTTTTAATTTTTGTTGCGCTATAGTTTCAACTGCTGTCACCACTATTGTTCGAGTTTATAGATGTTCATGTTTGATGTTAATGTTCGCGGATTTTGTTTTAGATATACCTTCCGTGCTTGGCTGATAAGTAAGTTGAATCCTGGTTGTTGGGACCGTAGAGTTTCTTCAACTTCAAATTTTTCGATGCTTATTTTGGTATGATTAGCGTTCTATTTGTTTTTTCCTTGCGATGTTTTTATCGATTTTAACTGGACACGTTTGTTTTTATTTTTAATGGCAGTTGTTTTGCGACGAAGGGATTATTATTGTTTTTGGTTTTCCTAACTAGGATGCTTTTAGCTTATTATGCCGATTTTTGGTTTACGATTCTCCCCTTTGTTTCATTTCTGTTGTGGGTGATGTTCAATCATGTAAAGGGGGGAGGTGTGTACCGGCGCAGTTGCGCAGTTGGGCGTACATATGTTCGTACGTAGGCGAGTTCTACGCCCTCTTGCGGGGTACCGCAATGCGGATGCTTGGTCAGCAGATTCGAGGTAGTGTAAAATAGCGTGCGCGGCTTGTGGAGTCGCATTTGGTCTGTGTTCCTCCCCTGTACAACATCTCTACAAGTAAAACGTCGCAGTTAACCAGCGTATCTCTACCCTTTGGCTTACACATATGTTAATGAACAACGGTTATTTATAGCAGACGCTATGAAAGTTAGTGGTAGGTGGGATAGTACAGTTATTTATGCGTATATAGGTATTCTCTAACTCATAAATTGAAAAACTATACTATATCAAGCATTTTCTTTGTCAATACCTAAACTTTAGAGCGTACCAATGCCGAATATTTCATATCTGGTCTATTTTTGGCACATGACCTTAATCTTGACTTGAAACATATATCTTTTACGTATGAACTATTAGTTTTTTTAGTTATAAACATTAATCATTTTTCTCCTAAGTAATACTGAGGAAACACAGGTTAGGTCATCTGTGAGAAAGTAAGAGAAGAAAACCGTTTTTTTCAAAAAGGTTGGCATATGAAATACATGGGAACATCTTGGCTTTTAAAAAATTTTTCAATATAAGACGTCCTTAGACAAACGTATCGTATGAGGAGTACTAATAGACAAACTATACGTGGTCTACTAATAGACAAACCATTCGAGGTTTACTAATAGACAAATTATACGAGGCGTACTAATAGACAAACTATCCGAGGTGTACAAATAGATAAACCAAACGACGCGTACTTGTAGACAAACCAAACGTGGCGTGCAAATAGATTAACCCTGTCAATGGCTAGTCAAATCAAAAATATAATTTCTTGGAGATTTTATATCCCAAGAGATGGCTGACAACTTATAAATAATTCAAAATACTACTAGAGAATTCTTCGGAATTCCTGAATTATTTGTTGTATAGATATAAGCATACGCACAGAGATGATGATTTTTCACGAGCACTTTTTTCATTTGTCTTTTTTATAATTTTCATTGCTTTTATTCACAGATACGCCCTCTGGGGCAGTGATAGATCTATTTTTGAATCATTAAGCAATTGCAATATATATATCTATTTTTGAAAGATGATTCAGTGTTAACTGGTCGCAGAGCTTTAGGTAAAATGTAATATGTTTTGAGGTTTTGTTTTTACTCAAAAAATAGGAATAGAAACATATATATGCATAGGTGCGTGTGTATATATATACATGAACACGTATATGTGCGCACACAAATAGAATTGTTAAATGTGAGTCAAATGTGGAAAGGATGAATCTTTAACTTTTTCTGTACCAGCGCAAAGTGCTGGGCAAAGCCGATACAGAATTTTTAAGTTTGCGTTTGATCAGCATTACATCGGTAAAAATATCCTTGAAAGCACGCAACTAAAAAACTGTTAGTTTCTCCAAAAACGATAGTGATGTTCGAATTTTACGTGAAAATTGCCATTAAACTGAAACTTAGTGTCGCACGTCAACTACAAAAGATCCTTTTATACTTAGGTATTGTTCATTGGTTTAAAATTCAAAATTCGGGTTTTTATATCCATAGATGTTTATATTCATACGCCTGAACGAATATGTTCCTTGTTCTGTAATGTCTCTACACGTCCAGTACTGCAAAATAATCCACATTCAAGTATTTATGAGTTTCAAGTCATGCGTCAGTGAATTATTTGCATGATTATTCCATCATCAACTATAACTAGCATATTATCATGCAATTAATTATTTGTCGAATTTCCTGGAACAATTAAAAAACAGTATCAAAGCCATTTCAAACATTGCGGGTAGAAATATTTTAGCGAAATGAAAAGTACTATACGACAGTGTACGGATGCACTTGTAATGCTAAGAAGATAATACATACCATGGTAATATGTGTAGATATAAATAAACTTGATCCGATGAAATATTGCCTGTTCTACATCTATTTATCAAGCAAAATTTGAGGTTGCCTGTCACAAAACACCGCCCATCGTACCGCCAAGATTACAAATGCTGCGGACTCACGACCAGCCACTGCTGTTTGTTTGGCCACCTAACTTACGAGCATAAGCTAGCAGCTATCAGCGAGCCGAAACTGCTCTGCCCAGCCCTGCTTCACTGCTGTTTGTCTGGCCGCGGCCTTAGGGTGCGTTCACACTACGAGCGGAGCGTCGCGGCACGGAGCGGAGCGGCGCGGCGCGTGTGTTCACATGTGAGCTGAGCAGAGCGACCTACACAAGCATCAGTCGCTATGGAGCGTTCCGTGAATGCGCTTCTGTTGCTCGACGGCAAAACGGAAACACTGGATCCATCCCATCAACATGAGGAGAGATCGCTACGGAGAATACCACTATCTCTTCGAAGCACTGAGGAGATATGAATCACAATTCTACGAGTATTTACGGATGAAGCCGGCAACTTTTGATGTACTACAATCCCTTATAGAAAAAAAAATTTCCAACGAGATTAGATAAATTTGCTGTTTAGCAATACACAAATTTTTATTGAGGATAAATGTAAAGCAAAGTAGTTTAAGCAAAATTAAAGTCTTTCCATATAGGCTGTATCACATATATTACTACAGGTTTTCGTAGGCCAGTACGATCAAAAAAAGTCTTGTGGTGACTTAAACGGGAGTGAACGTGAAGTAATTCCCTTCAGAAATTCAGGGTTGTGCCAGAGAAACCTAAGTGAAAAATACTGACAAATATTGACTTGTCCTGACTAAATGTCCTGACTGATATGCTTTCCGTTAGTACTGGAAAAAATCACCCAAGCTCTTAAAATTTTGTAACTTATTGTGTATTTGACACTCATTGTGTCCTCCTCATCATCATACGGCCTCCTTTTTCTACCATTTTACGGAAAAAATGAAAACTTTATTAAAAAATCGTACATAATTATACTTTAATGAAGATCATAAAATAAAATGCACAGCATCACAAGAAAGATGAAACAACATCACGAGAAAAGCATAATAAATTCCTTAAACTGAAGCAATAATAAAGTAACTTATCAGAGAAAGCAGAAGAAAATAGAAAAAAATGATTAATGAACCCAAATGAGTGAAATTACACTAAAATATTACATGTTACACCATCAGTTATAATTGTAATATGATTAGTTGTACAAATAACTAGTTATATACTAGTTTTTTTTAACTCAGACGACAATTCTACCCCTGTAAGATATGACGATCCAAAGGCGGAGCCGAGGAGAAACGCTCGACGCGAGCGTCAAAAAATCCCAACGAATTTCCCGAGCGTGCCGCTCCGCTCCGCTCCGCGCCGCGCCGCTCCGCTCCGCTTGTCGTGTGAACAGCCAAGCGTTTCTGCATTCAAACCTGTACAAACATTATTGCCGCTCCGCTCCGCGCCGCTCCGCTCCGCTCGTAGTGTGAACGCACCCTTACACAGCCACTTAATTCAAATTATCGCGATTCAGTCACTCCTGGGTCATGCGGCGGTTGAGCTTAAATATATCGCACACAAGACATCCGACTTCAGGGCTACATTAGCGATAAACTGATTAGTCGTTAAAATCACCCCTTTAAAATGCATATATTTGTGTATTTTGACATTTTTAAATAGCTTTTTTCACACAACTGAATTAGTTTCGGTAAATAAAACTAGACTTTGTGATTTTTTTCAGTCGATTGATGTTAATACCGGATTATGTAATCAGAATTAAAAACCACAAACGCTAAGTTCACCTAAGCAGCATTTGCGAGTACATGCGTGATTGAAAAATTGCATGAAAGCGCTTTACTCAAAGAATGATGCATGCCATATGGGTTATATGTTAGGAATAGGCCTACTCAAAACCATCGGTACGGAATTAATTATATTAATTTATATCATCTATATATGTGACTTCATATCATTAATAGGCCTTTATATCAAAAATAGGCCTTCGAAACTCATTGGACGACTGAAAAAACAAGAACTGTGAACCTGTGATTACAGTAACTTTGAATACACATATTATTGTAACGTATTCACATTTCTTGATATCTGTCAAATATATCTGCACTCATTAATGACTGAAATAACTATTCATTAACTTAATTGGTACATATTTTATAAATTACTCCGAATTATTGGCGTACGATATCAACCCTATGTTTGGGCAATAATAATTTATGTTTTAACAATTTTTAATAAATTGCGAGATTTTTAATTATTATGAGATAGTTTCCACTTATATGAATATCGTAAATATATATATACACTGTGAGTTTAATATTAGAAATAAAATAATTTACTACATTGTCAAAATAACAACTTGATATCCTAAATAAATATATCTTTTTTCGGTATTGTCTTGTTATTAGCCTATTATTGTAATCCAAGATTCCAATATCAGGTCAATAAATAATTATCAACCCAATATTGGCCTAATAATTTCCTGCTACCTGGGATATATGTAGATGTTCACTAACGTAACATTCACCCAAACAAAGCCCTGATGTGTAGTTAACCTTCCCCACCTTCAAACTACTTACAAAAAACCTTCAACACTAGCATCATATGCAAAAAGCGCGTCTTTTTCAGTTCCCTGTATATCCCTTTCCGTTTCACCTCTTCTCTTCCCGGCACACTCTGTGTCACACTCTCCTTCCGACTTTCCTATAAGCACCGTGCATTCGTTCTGAGCCAGTCGTCTCACCACGGCTCCGATCTTCACAATACGCACCGAAGACAGCTACAGCCTCAACTGCCTCTACCAGCACCACTTCGGACTCAATAGTCACTCTACCGCCTTCCGTGCTGCCATTCCCCATCGCCTGACGGTCCTCCAAGACGTATCTTGGTGCATTACTACCTGACAGCAATATTTTCCTCGTGTGCCATTACTGTCAGCGGTATTCCCAATAGAACAGCTTTTTTCTAGTTGTGTTTTCTTACTCTATCGGGTTCGTTAGTACCTCAGGAACTCGCTTCAGGCATTGATATTCAAAGTCCTTAGAAATTCGTAGTCTGCCCGGAGCGTAAAGTAGCCTGAGGGAGAACATCACACTAGTGACCCCAGAGTGGCCCGGCAGGTGGAAGCAAGGCTGGGAGAGATGTCCGGATACCTGCCTTCGGAGGTGATATCAAAGGATGGTTCCTCCACTGCGATGTTTTTCTCACACAAATCCCAAATCTGGACGACACTTCGAAGTTCGGAGCGCTCCTCGGAGGGCTACCCACGCACATCGTATCCGGAGTACAAGAGGTACTACAGAACCCCCTCCGGCAGACGGTAAATACGACGCCCTATAAGCTACGCTAACGAAACGTTTCACTCGTTACGACGAAAAGACAAACCACATCTATATGGGTAAAATAACGCTGGGAGACAACACGCCTTCCGAGTTACTCGTGGAAGGAAATGACGCTTCTCAACAACTGCAGACAAGCTCCGATACTAGGCTCTTTGCATATTTCAAAATTACTGACGGAAGCCCAGCCGCTGATTGAAGCTTTAGGAAAAGGAAAAACGGGCGAAGAGTACGGGGTGATAGCAGACCAAGTCACAGCAAGGCAATCCGCGTGCCAGGCCGCAACTGCAGAGCCCGTCACGGTAAACGCGGTCAAGCCATCGTAGACCCGACAGTGTCAAGAGGGGAATTCGGCATAGATGTGAAAGAAATAGCTGAACTCAAGGACATGTTAGGAAGAATATTAGGCTTGCAAGAAAACGGCCTCAAAGCAGACAGCTGGCGGAATCAAGTTTTGGCGCCCAGAAACGTCCAGAAGGCAAGCGAAGGAAGCAGGCTTGACCAAGTATACTGCTACTACCACCGTACATTCGGTGACCGTGCAAGAAACTGCACACCACCATGCAGCTATGCGGGAAACGACGGCAGCAGAGGATGGTAAACGTCCCATCCTCCGCGCGCACAAGAGCAGGCGACTTGTACGTCACCAAATCCAATACTCGGTATCTGGTCGATACCGGCTCGACGGTTCGCTTAATTCCTCCCGACGAAAACCATTCGACCAGACCCGGTCCTACGATCTACTGGCGGCTAACAACACTCCAAAAGCCTCATACGGGAGGGCGGAAAGGAACATTCGCCTATCACACACTAACCCCCCCTCCCCCACACCCAAAATTATTGCTCATAAGCTGCGAATTTGTAGTGGTAGATGTCGGGAACTTACAATAGGCATTGATTTCCTGCACGCAAACAAAATAACCGTCGCCGCAGCAAACCCAAGAATGTACAGTCAAACCTAGAACTGAAATTCCTTGTAAGCGAGCAAACTCCAGCAGCGCAAAAATCCGCCGAATAGGTCATCAAGCATCGCCGGAATTCAAGAATTTCTTCAAGAAGTTCCTCGAGACACTGGTTTCACACGGACGCCCTTCTCAACAAGCAAGAAAAGATGCAGAACATCACATCGAAACGGTCGGTCCCCCGGTGTACGCGAAACCCAGGAGGCTTGCTCCAGAAGAACTGGAAGCAGCTCGGGACGAGTTCAAATTGATCACACATCAAAGAGCGCCTGGGCCTCTCCCATGCATTTGGTCCCTATTAGTCATCCGAACCCGGGGCTTGGAGAAATGCGGGGACCACAGGCGACTAAACGCAGGAGCGAAACCCAATCGTTACCCAAATCCTCAATGCCAAGACTTCCACTACAAACTGCATAAGAAAATCCTATTTTCACAAACTGATCTCGTGCAAGCATACCATCAGATACCGGTGAAAGCCGATGACATTTCAAAAAATGGCCATTCAGCTTGTACGAGTACACCGTTATGTCCTTTGGGCTCCGGAATGCCGCTCAAACGTTCCAGCGTTACATCGACGCAATCACAAGAGACACGGACTTCGTGTCCGCATATATAGAAGTCATACTAATAGCCTCTACGTCCGTCGAGGAGCATAAGGATCACTTAAGGCAACTTTTCCGTAATCTGCAAAAGGAAGGACTGCATGTGCACCCTGTAAAATGCATTTTCGGAGTGTCCGAACTGGACTTCCTCGGGCATAGAGAATCAGCTCGGGGATCTCGCCCCTTCCATAGAAAATCGAAGCCATCTACAACTTCCCACGACCGTAGACGATCAACAAATTATCGCAGTTTCTGCGGATAGTCAATTACTATTATCGATTCCTTCCAGCTGCGGTAGAAAAATGCAATCCCTCACTGAGCTAACAAAAGGCTATTGATAGTCGTTCATTTGACATTGGGCAGAAGGCTAAGGCTCTTTCAATATCAGTCGCCTTAGTGTGGATCAAACTTCCCCAGAGTATCAAAATCCTTTAAACTTTGAGAACTTGAAACCAAAATAGCTCGTCATCTTGCGTCTCACCAACAATTCTTAGCTACAGAACATACTGAATAAATATTAACGAATCTGATTTGCTCAGTATCTCCATTGCTTAATGATCTACCTTGTTAAGTAATTATCAGCTATAAAATATACTGAATAAGAACTTACCAATCTCCTTTGCTCATTGTCTTCAACACATTACACAATACTTTGTAGAATGCGTATGCATTAAGATTTGATCGCCTAAACGCCAGTATTTGCTAACAAGCTTACATGTACATGTGTGTATGAATGCGCGTTGTGTGTGCGTATACGAGTATATGAGTGCATATAGTGTGCATACGTGACCAAATATCTGTGTGCACTGGACTTGGAACTAGCATATGAACTATAAATACCGCCCCTTTTTTGCTTTCAATTTGTAACACTACCTAACACGTCATTTCACTTTATTACTGTAAAGCATTTATGAAAAAATATATATTTATTGTGTGGTCACCAGGGTTGCGGAGTCACGGAGTCAGAGTCGGAAGTCGGATTCGCCGTAGTCGCATGTTTTAGGTGGAGTCGGAGTCGGAGTCGCTTCTCTGAATGTGGTCGAGTCGGAGTCGGAGTCGCCTTTCCGAATGTGGTGGATTCGGAGTCGGAGTCGTTCATTCGGATATGCTGGACTGGAGGTTGGAGTCGCGATTTTCTGGTGTCTTCGATTCTAATTTTTCCTAAAAATTAATTATAATTGTCTAAAACCGAAAGTTAACAAAACAGAGTTAAAACACGTTACTGAAAAGCTAAAAATACGCAGTGTTTTTGTTGATTATTTTGTTCGAAGTTCGAAACAGCGTATTTATACGTATAACCTAATACTGTCATTGATATCTAGTCATTGTGGGTTCGACACATATATATGTGATACATACGAGTGCAAAATTTAATCTTCGTACTGAAGCAATAATGCATATTTTGCACTCAAAAAGCCAGAATTAGTAATTCAAAGCATAGAAAATTCATTCTGTTTATTCTTGTTTCGTTCATTTCCCCTCTAATTATTATATGAGAAGTAGAAAATAGTAGTAAATGTGATGCAGGTTACTTGCAGAACAGCTCAGCTGATGCAATACATTGTACTCATTAATGACTAGTCTATGCCAAACCTGAAGCTATGGTCTGATACATAAAGACTTCTAGTTTTCAGGTTATGTTATCACTATTGCTGATGAAAATTTAATTATCTT
The DNA here is from genome assembly GCA_030386875.1 of Morinoia aosen. Lineage (NCBI taxonomy): Eukaryota > Metazoa > Arthropoda > Malacostraca > Amphipoda > Talitridae > Morinoia > Morinoia aosen. Next base: position 28,906,440 of record CM059557.1, on the reverse strand, counting down.
ATTCTGATACTAAAAAAAGGAATATTAGGTGATTTTTTCAGCATCATGTAGTACCTACGAACTTCAAATTTATCTCTTTATTTTGTTTACTTCCTTGTCTTAAGGTCAAGTTATCATGTGTTAATACACAATGAAAATTTCTCTCATTTCTAAAGTTATTCCTTGAATGTTGTTTGGTTCTGTAGGTAATTCACTATTTCATTTTCATGTTTAATTTTTCTCATCTGATCATTCCCCAGTTTCCAAGCAAGCAAATACTGAAATGGAGGGTTTTATAATTATGTTCTCACAATTTTAAAAATGGAAATAGTATCTGTTTCTCGGCATTATATAATTAATTACTTTTTCTTTAGGAAGGTTTGATAATATTGTAAGGTTATCAATATCGGTATTGGGACGCATGAGAAAAATGAAATACAATGTAAACGAGCTGCAGCGAAAATAACAACACAACACTAGCAAAAACTTCTTTGTCACACATGTTGTAACTGAAAGGAATGCACTATCTCAGCTGCAATGTTTTTTGTATTTATGCGATAGTACAGATTTTTTGCTGAAAACGTTCCAGCTTGCACCAAAATCACAAAATGAAAAGAACATGAACGTCTATTAAAATAAGACACTGTCAAATACATAGTAAAATCACCAGACGAGAATAAAAGACAATATCATGTTACACACAAAAAAGCTATAAGTGGCTTTTATTCGTAAACACAACGTTCCCAAAAGTCATGCTCCTGTGACGAAAACAGAACAACTGTTACTTTTGCCTATTAGAGCCAAGATATATTATAGTGTTGACCAATAATATGATACCTTTTCTGCATTGTTACTCTGCATAGTGTAGATACAGAGAAGAAAATGCAGTGAGCAAATCTTGCCTACCTTATTTACTACATGCACTCGTATATCATAATTTATGGGATTTTGAGCAAAGTAATTGAATCAACTATTACAATTCCGTTGAATTTGTGCATACATGGTAATAGAAAAAACTGTTGATGCTTATCTATGGTTCTCAGGGTTGGCACTGTCTTCTTTGACTACTCAGAATACACCTGTCAGTAATATATATATATATATATATATATACGTATATATATATTATAGTGTACGAGACCCGTCATAAATGATGGGATTCGATATTGTCTTCAAATAAATCTTCTAGATGTGGATGGAAAAGAAATGTATCCATCCCAATAGTACTCGCGATTAAAATATTCTTGTACTTGTGCAGTGGTGAAACTCGAATCACAAATACGATCATTAAGCATCCTTTAAGAGCGTGAAAGGGAGACAAACCAACCAACCAAGACGGACTGACAAATTTTATTTGTTCAATGCTGAATTGAACATCAATACTATAACAAGAGCAGTGTCTGTCTTTCTGCCTGTCTGTCCGAAGCCAAAAGTGTGTGATGAGCGTATCTGTGACATAAGCTTCATCAACTCCACAATAATAATTTCCAGTGTATTAATCTATCAGATTCGAGTAGGAATGAATATCACGTGAATTCCTAAGAAGTAGGAACGTGTGTCATGTGACTTGTCTAACATTTTTATACACTAGCAGGACCCGTGGAAATTCCATGGACAGTGCCATTGTTACTCTAGGTAGATTCGGTCATCATTGCCATATCAATTCCAACAAAACCTTTTTCTAACCTAACCCATCACAACACATTCTAACCTATCCTATCCTAACCGTACCTTTCTTGATAATACGAGGCCTGTCGAAAAAGTATCCGACCTTTGGCCAGAAAAAATACTTCAACAACCTGACGGGGTTGGGACCCTAATCCCCTTCAAAGTAGGCTCCTTGTGCTTCCACACACTTAGCCCACCGATCCTTCCACTGCCGGAAACACCTCTGGAAGTCTTCTTTTGGAATGGTGTTCAGCTCTGTCGTCGCGTTCCGCATTATCTCTTCTCTACTCTCAAAACGGGATCCTTTCAGTGGTGTCTTCAATTTTGGAAACAACCAGAAGTCGCAAGGAGCCAGGTCTGGAGAGTAGGGAGGTTGGCGAACGGTCGTAATTCCATGTTTGGCCAAGAAATTGCGGATCAAATGGGATGAATGTGCGGCCTGCCACAACGCCTGCCACAACGCTGCTCACTCTCCGCTGATGTGCGGCCATCTTTGAATCGGTTGAACCACTCCTTAATTTGTGTTACACCCATAGCATCTTCCCCAAACACCTGCTGAATCTTACGAATTGTTTCAATTTGAGAATCACCAAGCTTTTGACAAAATTTGATGCAGTGTCTTTGCTCAATTCGTTCAGTCATCTTGCAAGAAAACTAAATCCGACAAACACTTAGAACAGCACCTTACTTGGCGACCACCAGCCAGTGACTGGCCCAAGTGAATGCGGTGAAAAAAGTCAAGCATGCGCATTAAGATTCCTCCTTCCACCGTGCACAGTGGCGCCGCCTTAGAATCACTACTTTGCGCGGGAAAAATTAAGGTCGGATACTTTTTCGACAGGCCTCGTATGTCAAACATAAAAAACAGTGGACCCATGAAAAATTCCGTCAACATTATCTAATCTATCCTAACTAAACATATCTTAACCTATCCTAACCTAACATATCTTGACCTATCCTATTCTTGCCGAACCTATCCTAGCCGAAGATATCTTAACCTATTATATCCTAACCTAACTTAACCAATGTCGTTATTCAGCTAGGTGAACGTTTGAAAAAAATTGGCCTACATAACCTTACCAAATCTAACATAACATATTCTAACCTAGCCTACCCTTACCTAACATATTCTAACCAAGCCTACTCTAAACTATAATAACCGAACCGATCCTGATAATATGTCAAACATAAAAAAAGTTGACCCGTGAAAAAATTCTATCAACATTACCTAACCTGTGCTAACCTAACCTATCCTAACCTAACATATCATAACCTAACCTTTCCTAACCTACCCCAGCCAAACCGATCCTTATAATACTCGTTTGTCAAACATAAAAAACCGTGGACCCGTGAAAACTTCCAACATTACCTAGCCTATGCTAACCTATCTTATCCAAACGTAACATGTCCTAACCGAACCTATCGTAACCGAACCTTTCCCAATAATATGTGAAACATAGAAAAAAACCGTGGAACCGTGAAAAAAATTCATCAACATTATCTAACCTATGGAAACCTAAACCTTTGCTGCTTCCCGTCCATATTTTGCCTTCTTTGTTTGAATGAATTCCTTTGCTGCTCACGATACTGCGATTGTTGCTTCTTGTTCATATTTTGCCTTCTTTACTGAAATAAATTTCTCTGCCAGCTCAAGGTTCCAAGATTGCTGCTCCTCGTTCATATTTCCACATATAATTTGCTGTCTTCCACTGTCTCGCTGAAGGGACTCTTCATGTTGTACATCATTCATTGGAGCTCGTCTCACTTGCTGACGTTGCCTGTCCCTGTAAAAGATTTCCTGCCGTTGTTCAATCCTTATTCGCTGCCGGTAGAGTCTCATTCCATCGCGAGTAGCTTCCAATCTTCGCTCCATTGCGTGGCTAAGGCTATAATTATCACTTAAAAATGAAGAAAGGTACCGTCTTAGGGATGCCTGAGGGTCGTCAGTTGATCGGTAAAAGGCCGTAATTTTTCAGGCTGTTTTTTTTTATTAGAATCTTCCTGGTATTTCAGAGACAGAAGAGAAGTCAGTTTTGCTGACTGATATTCATGAAGTCGAGGTTCGTCAACAGTTTTTCTGTTGCTGCGATAAACTTCCAATAATTTCCAGATTTTCAGATGGCTGCTTGGTGAAGTAGCAAAACTTGCAATAGTAGTCAAGCAAAAAAGTGATTGAGTTAACAAGCTAACGAAATTTTGAAATTTGTGACAGAATTTCGTTTCGCAAGTACAGGGTGGGCCAAATGAAGTCATCCGATGTTGTTTGGCTCTAATTTTTTTAGAAATAAAAAACCTCGATTCTGTTTTTTTAATATGTTTATTTGAACCTTCACAATTATATTGGTCAAGTCGAGAAGATGATAGCGGCCAAATGGGAGCCACCACAATTGGTTGCTATACGGGCTCGTTTTATTGCATTTTTCATCACTTCGGCGAGAACTTCGGGCGACAGATTCTCGCACTCGTGTCGAATGTTGTCCTTAAGTGCTTTCAGGGTCTCGGGCTTGTTCTCGTACACATGGGAATTAAAAAAAAACCACAGAAAAAAGTCTGGAACGGTCAAATCGGGCGGTCTTGCGGGCCAGTCCAAATCGCCAAAACAAGAAATCAGGCGACCCGGGAACGCCGCCTTCAGAATATCGGTTGTGGCTCGCGCACTGTGAGCGTGAGCCACAACCGATATTTACATCTGTCCGTTATTTACATCTGTCCATCTGTCAACTTCACAAATGTCAAAACAATTTTACATTGGCCGCAATCTGCACAAAAAAAGCATATTACAATGGGGTGACTTCTTTTGGCCCACCTGATATCTGCGATACGCGAGCTCAGTTTATTCTAGGGAAGAATTGTTTTCCCTCTATAGTAAAGAGGCACCAGTCGACCCATCCTGGCGATGGCCTAATAGCGATCTTTCAATGTAACACTCAGCATTCGGTATCCATGATACCGTAAACTCGGATGAGAGCGTAACGGACGGACAAATTTAAGTAAGTAACTAACTAAGGGAGGGACAAGCAAAATATTATATAGATTTTTCACGGGCCGTGTATATTCGGCCCCATCAAGTCTCGAGATTGAATTTTTTTCTTACGGCCTTTCTTTCATTTCGCTTTATTTCTTATTTCAAATGAAGGGGAGTGGACTAGTTGTAATAACATAGGAAAAATTATGCACAGCATATACTCAATTGTTAAAATAAAGGACGTCTTGGCATTGAAGTTTCCATTTTTTCAAAATTTTGGATCAGCAAAGACAAATTTCATTTTTTGACCCAAGCTGTCGGCTAGATTAGCTCTAGCCGTCATCAGGGGAACGATGTATTTTTAAACAAAACCTTTTATGGTATCCGCGGGTATCTAGTATACAAAACATTTTATTAAATTTTTACATGCAAGCCGAAAATCATTGATCAAGGGCGACTGATGAGCAAAGGAAGAAACTGCGGGGGGACATCAAGATGACGATTAATTTTGTTAGGTTCCTAAACACTGTACATTGCTTCGACAATTTTTCGAGCGTATTAATTTTTAACATTTTATAAGATAGATACATTTTCAAAATCAAAAGAATGGTTATCTTCTTCGGAATGCTAATATACAAGGGATAACCTATTCTTCCTCTGCACATTCTTAGCATGCTCATCAATTCGTTGTTGAAGATTTCTACCCGTTTCCCCAATGTAACATGCTTCACAATTTTTACATTATAATTTACATATGAGATTACTTTTTTCACAATTCTATCGTTTATCTTTGAGTCTGATTAGGCTGTTTTTTATTGTATTCGAAGATTTGAAAGCCAATTTAACATTGAATGGTTTTAAGATTCGCTGGACTCTTTCAGAACAACCTTTAATATACGGGACGCTAACATATTTCAGGGGGCGTTAGGAATTTTCGTTGCTCTATCGAAGTATGGGGAGGTTTTGATTATTTCCACCAATCATTAGTCGGTTGCTATTACGTAGTTACGGAGGAAAATTATTCTATTTTAATAATTAATCCACTGTTAAAAGTTCTTATTTCAAATTTTGCTCACTGCAAATATTAACTGCTCTCTGATAAAGGGATTTCGCTACACTCCTCCTCAGTGATAAGGGATGATAACTGAAATAGTCTAAGTACCTGCCTGTGTTTGTTGGTTTCCGGTAGACCTGGAATTATAATCTATTATTGGTTAATCGATTAATTAATATATCTAAGTACGGGATGCATCCATTACTTTCTAATTCCATAGTAAATTATATGTTGGTGTTGAACCCATTGATATGCCGGAGGAATGTATCAGGCATATCTTATGGTAGTGTAGTCCGAGCGCAGTTTACCCATACTAACTAGGGATAATTCACCTTCGTGAAAGGGAAGGAGAACAACGGTGAACCATTGATACGGTAAACCATTGACTTTGAACGGTGAACCATTGAAACGGTGAACCATTGAAACGGTGAACCATTGATACGGTGAACCATTGACTTTACATACAAAATAACTCAACTTGAAAAGATGAAAAGCTAGATTAATGAAAAAGAGCGTTTATTTTCTACGATGTTACTTTACCATGTTCGTAGTGTTGCCAACGTGGTATAAGTAATTTAGAAACTTGAAAGTAGGTAATTATAAATTCTGAGTTGTTCAAAATTATGGACTTTGTTTACATTTCATTACGCTTACATTACGATAATTTGCAACGGTTTACCCAATTTCCATATTCATACTTGATGTTTTAAACTAGCGTGTGTTTGATTTTACTACATGTTTTCTTATATCTTACTCCACGTTCTATATCATTATGTTACCGATAGAATTAAGTCTTACGAGTATACGGCACTCTGTTTATTCCGGTTGTTGTTTTACTAATAGTGGAAAAGTTCCGTTCTAATTGGTGCGATGTTTGGATTTAATACTATAACAATCAATAACAATAACATACGCGTATGATAACAATAACTTTAACTTCTATTCTGAAGTCTACGGAAACGCATACGACAATTTGTAATTATTATCTAACGTCAATATTTCCTTTTTGGTGAAAACTTTAATGATTCTTTAATTTGATGTCCGGCTAGTTTCATTATCTTTTCTGAATTATTTTTCGTTACCTACGAGGTAATAGCGTTGTTCATTATAAATTTTTCCGAAATTGCCTTGTCGAAGAACTCGTGTTTTGCTCGGAGTTCATTATAATCTCTTTATAATCCCTGTAATCACTAGTATATTTTTTGTTAGTTATAATTCTTATGTTTATGCGCGATTTTGCATACGTCAAGTAACGATGTTCAAGCAAATTGATGATGTTTGCTGTAGAGGTATTTGCTGTGGCCATGATTTCGAAATTATCCTTGTGATTACTTGATGTCTAAATTGTTTGTCATTTACGAAATCGTTGCGACATTGAAAAATTGTTGCGACATTACACTTTTAATTGCGAGAGAAACGAAATTATTCGTCGAAATTATTCCTTTTGACCATTGATGTTTATTGATGAGAATATTTGGCGTTTCATTTACTTCCCTTTATCGTGTATTGATGAGAATATTTAGCGTTTCATTTACTTCCCTTTATCGTGTTTTGCTGACGTTGTGGTAATTTGGTGAGTTTAATGCTAATGCTGACCGTTTGTAGCAGCTAGTGTTTTATTTCTTTTTAACGTTATGGATAAAGGCATTATGTTATATAGCTTCAGCGCCTTTATACTCCCAGCTTGTGTTGCGGCTTGTGTTGATACTTCTTGAGCTAAGTACTGTTACTAAATTTGACCAAATTTATTCGTGTTGATCTTTTAAGGGTGAAGAACCACGGTTCAATTATGTACCAGTGTATTTCCGAGTTAATAGAATTACCTTTGAATATTACACGCATGTGAGGCGGATTTTGTGTTTGAAATTGAATTTTTTTTGTTTTTATCCGCCCGAATAATATTTTTTTTATTTATAATTGAATACCTATCCGGTTAAAGTGGGGAGGTAATGTGCGAGCGAGCACTCCCCCCTACCCTAAGCACCTCAGAGGTCTTATAAGCGGTGAGCTCTTTAGGGCCCGCGCATTTGGTTCGCGTCCCCACCTGTACAACATCGTTACCAGTAAACGTCGCAGTTCTCCATTGTTATGTCTAACCTCTGCCCGTAAATAGGGCTTATTCTATGATGTCCCGATGTGTAGTTAATGTAGAGGGGTTGGCTGGCCAGCCGAATTAACCAGGAAAGCATTGTCATGAAAGTTATTGTACTCAGAGAAATCTTGACACACCCAGGTGTGTCAACCTTGACGCACTCACAGGTCGGGCGAGAATGTAAAGTCACCGCCAGTAAGACAATGAAGTATCGGTTGCCTGTTTAGGGGTTTTGTTGATCCAAATTTTACATTTTCAACAAAATGTTCAATTCATATACCATAACAAGTAAATGTAAGCAAATATATGTCCATTTTTTTCACTTTCTCAGTTAATACTATGAAAAAAGGAAAAAAAATAAAGTTATTGCGTACGTTTTTTTCACGCATAAACATATTTGTTCAGTTCATTCCAAGATATAAGATATTCACTTCAGGGGACACGTTTCTTGCGTTTTAGGACTATGTGTACCATTAAGTAAATTACTTATTTGCATACCCGTATAAATTTTTGAAGTTTATCTGCATCAAGATCTTTTTAAAATAAAATATTTAAAATACAAGGTGAAATGTTATCACGCAATTGTATTTCTCACATATCTCAGGAAGTATTTAAAATCTATTTCCCAATTCTGCTACTTGCAACGCAACCAAACCAACCTTTAACAACCGCAAAACCGCGGTAAACGTGTTAATAACTAAAATGCAAGATATTAATGCCGATATACTAGAAGGAAATTACTATGAAAAATTTATAAGGCAACACTTTTGTTTACGACTCAAGCTTGTCGGTGTAATAAATTAACTTACACTTTCCAGCAGAATTATGCAGTTAAATTAGACGTATAATGAAGATAATGAAGGGCTTGGTAGAATGAAAGCTATTAAGAAATAGCGCATGATAATTGCAATTATCTTCAGTTCGCCAATCACTAATCTATTTATCAAGTACTGAAGTAAATAGCTCATTTGTGTTCCTTCCAACGTCGTGAGAGGCAACCGCAGATCACGCAGATAACCCGCGGCCTCGCCACCATGCATGCATGCAATGGCATGATTAATTAGTATCGGTCTGCTTGTCATTGTGGGTAGTCACGCGTGCATGTGTAATCCGCGAAGCACCCATATCCAGCGTACTTTTCGTAAGAAAGTGGTGTCCACTATCTTAGTGGTCTCATTCAAGACCCGAGTGATTTGTTTGGTGTATATTGAAAGCCACATGTACTTGTGCACCTGTTAAAACAAATTGCATTCAATTACGTAGCAGTGAAACAGCTAAAGTGGCATCTTCATTTCTGCCGCCATGATTTTTGTACCCGGGCTACCTAACTAGTTCGTTCACTTCATGATGATAACCTGAAAGTCATTCGTTCTAAAGCCTGTTTAATGTTTTGATTTTATTTCATGTGTAAAGAGGATATGTATTTGAGCGTCAAATGTGATTTTTCATGCATCAGCCGAGATACAGGCTTGTGGGTTGATAGATTACAGGTGACTCATCTTAAGCGTCTTTATGCGACCTTGGCGTTCAAGTTCAAGGTCGCATCCTCGACGATTCGAATTTCTTGATTGTTTTCGGAAGGAATAGAGTAATAATTTATGTTGGCGTATAAATAAATGGGTTTGAATCACTGGTTATTAATTTGTAATGATGCAAATGTGTAAAGAAGTAATTAATTAGAATGAAAAGCAACTGGGATGAAATACAAAACCATGTGTTACAGTTTCATGTGTGTGGGACATGGATTAACTTTTGCAGTCAAAATCATGTTATTATGTTAAAAGGTAATGAATGAATAATCAGTAACAGTATTATGATTAGATAAAATCAGATATGATATGATTATTTTACTGAAAATTATCATTGATATGAAAATTCATTTAAACGCAGCCACGGTATATGTATCTTGCTTTGGGAAATTCATTTATCCAATCATGCGCATGAAATTTCAAGTTCAATATTACATTCAACAATGGCCATATGTTTAAAAAAATAGCTTTGAAGAAAACCAAACAAGCAGGTATAAAACTATATTACCTGATTTTTTGGACTAAGCTAAAGTTATTAGTCACACTAAGAGAACCTGGTGAAACCATGAATGTAATTCTTTTACAATTATTATTGGCTTTAGTCTTATTGTTGGATAGCCTAACTTTTTTCTTTTTGCTTGCTTTTCACTAAGACCTTACTTGATACTCATTTGGTATGTTCTTTTTCAAAAATATATCCTAATTTGTTTTAAAAGTTTTTGATATTTTTCAGCATTTGAAAATGAATTACAAACAGTGTTCCCTCTATTCTTGTAAGTCCAGATTTATAGCTTCACTTGAATATTTTTAAACTAAACAGATCATTGGCCCAGTAATGGCTTGATAAAATTATTCTCAGTTCCTTCAACTTGTGCTCGGAGTGAGCCTTCTCCATTAACCAGTGGTTGTGAGTTCACTCAATCAAAAACAAAAACTCATGTAAGTACTACTGCTCATTATATTATAAGTGCTTTAATTTTCTCTGCATGAAATTCTTATTATAATTGATTAATTGATTAGCCTATATTAATTATTAGGTTATTAACTTGTAAATGGTACATAAATTATTGAAAATAGTTTTTCTTCTAATTCAATTCCATTAGAGTTTACTGATTAGTAGGTATTGGAAAGAAAGGCTTTAACTTAAGCGTAATAAGGGACCCAAACATAATCAAGTATTTTGGTTGCACGTGAAAGTACTTCTATTAATTTTCTGTAGTTTGATGTTTTGTACAGGTTATTGTTAATCTAAATATCTATAAATAATGACTTTATAGCAGGCCTCTCCATAATATATATACCTACAGAATAGGATATGAGAAGACTGTCCTCAGAAAAGTTTGTTATAATGAAACTCAAACTTCCAACTCAAAAGTGCTTGATAATCACTGAAAATTTAAATCTTTGTTACAGTCTACAATTCTTTTTAAGATGTTCAGGCTACAGAGGATTTTGGTAAAATGAAGAAAAGTAGAATTAACTTCTTTGTTATCTTTAAAATAAATGTTTTGACTTACTGCAAGATATGTGACAGCCAAGTTCAGACTGTATATATGTATAGATAATCAAAGCAACAGATATGCTGAACATGGAGTTGCCAGTTTGCTTAAGCAATTCATAATTCATGATTGGAAATTCTTGAAACTTAAATAGATCCAATCAGAAGTTGATTTTGATAAGAAGATGTTGATTGCACTTATGTTTTCTATACAAATAAATGAAGAATGAACATAGTTTAAAGTATAATAGCTTGAATAGGTATGTTAGAAGAAGTACTTTAATATAAATTTCTAACCAATAATTATGTCTGACAATATAAAGTTACTGTCTACATTTCCATGTTCCAGAGTAGATGGAATTAACTAATCGTAAAAATTCGTAAATTTTAACGTTGGGTTTCAGCACGTATGTCTCGCGAATTCCGCACACAGCAAAGGCGGGCGAGCATTGACGTTCGTCCACAAAATGAAAACTTTGGCTATCGGATGTTTCACATTGTGATGATGAAAATAAAACACAATAATAATTGTTAGACGAAAACTCTCTAGGTGAGGAAAAAAATCATGCGAGAGTATATTTTCTGTCTTTCTTGAATAATAACATGACCTTAATTTTTTCAGATATGCATTGAATTCGTGGGAATCACTGAGATGAATATCATCGATGCAATGCGAGGTAATCTCCTGGAAATATGCAGCTGGAATACTTCAAGTGTCTCGTGAGGTGTCCATACCTCGCCCTGTGAAGACAAGTAAAAAGGTAAGAACTTCATTCTATTGTTATTTTACCGGTTTTTGTCCCTCAATTATTAAGAAAAAATGAAAATGAAACATTTGTCTTCTAAAGGCAGTTGTTAAAATAGTCCAAGCGAACGCAAGAATGAAGGCAAAAATTTCATTTGAAAAAAGTGAAAATCATTTGTTGTCATTTCATAATTATTCCTTCATTGTAGAGTTGGCGTGCAGAGTGAACATTAAATTACTTACACTAATGAAGGAATCCTGGATTTAAATATTTTTTAACGAATATTGACCTAATGTTAAATCATAACAAGTAATTACCCATCAAGTCAGTCTTTATATGGAAGATATTAGAGATATGAATTTTTAGAAAAATAAGTAATTAAACCCATCATGTTCGTACTAAAATGCGAGGAAATTTATTCAAACCCTACGTTATTACTGAAAATGTAGTCGAACGTTATTCTAATAAGCATATAATGGATGCTAATGAACTTACAAACGACCAAGCAAGCATTTAAACAAACTAAATAATAAAAGTTTTATTGTATTCAGGTCAAATTTCTCAAGATTATAAGTGACACACATACTAAAATTTTTCTTTTTTCACCCACGAGCCATTACCGATGACCATCTTCGACGGTCCAAACATTTGGCTCCAGCCACATGCGAGAGACTTGGGGCAGAAGGAGGAGAGGTCTGCGCTTTTGAAGGACGCTGACATAGCAGTCGAGGGTGGAAGTTGCTACGGTTTCGATTGCTGCCATCCTAAATGATGCTTCGCGACTTTCCATAAGATAAAACTCAAGTAAGTGACAATTAGGTCTCGTCTTCAGACTACACCTTTTCACTTCAAATTAATCCAAGTCAAATTCAAATTTATCCAAGTCAAGTTTGAATAATCCAAGCCTACTTCAAATTAATTCAAGTCAAGTTCAGTTTAATTCAAGTCAAACTCCATATGATCCAAGCCAAAGTTAAATTAATCCAAGTGAAATTCAAATTGATATAACCCTAAGTTGGAGTCGAAGTCATTAGCTGTACAACTGTGATTAAATACTTGTTCAGAAAATTTAGGTATTGACTACCCAGTTCTTAATTCAAGGTACACTCCGCATTATACTCCGTCTAACGAAGATAGTGAAATTCACAGTACTCATGTCCCCAACAAACTTACCTATTTAGTATAAAGTCTTAATTATTTAAACAGTCTCCTTTGTATCATTCATGAACAAAGAATTAAAATTTCATTATAAAGCAGAACTTCCCTTTCTAGTTCCAGGTTGCGTTTATCAGCTGAACTCTTAGCAGGTCAAACAATTCACAGCAAAGTTGTAGGAGGCTTTATAAAGGCAATAGGATACTGCTGGGTTACCTCATCTATTGATAGGCCCTTGAGACTTCTTTCGCGACCACCTTGATTTTTAGTTTCCATATCCTCTTTGTTGACTTTCATGCCATTTCTTTTTCTATTGCAATACTAACCTGCTGTTTTATTGTGCAGGGTACCCTTGGTGGGAATCACTTCGTGCATAAGTTCAATGTTTTTTAACAGTCGATACTAAATGTATGTCTCCTCAGGGGGATACAGCTGTTGTATCTATGGGAATTAGCGCTCCCAAGGGGACAATGTGAGGGCCCGAGCTGAGAGTTAGCTAAGTAGGCTTTTTTTTTGTTGGAATAGAATAGGTTTTGGTTTTGTTACGGACCATCTTTTTTCGGTTCACTGCTGTCCTGTTTTTCACCACCTACTACTTTCTTCTTGAACTTTGATCTTGTTTCCTGAACTTCTTTCTCATCTTACTGTTTCTGTGCCTTTTCTGCATAGATTCTACGTTCCCTCAACTCCATACTAGATGGTGCCTTCTTCCTTCCTCTCTTTGGATTGCCTTTGTTGCGGATAGGGAGGTTAAACTAACTAATAATCTAATCTACTAAATGTTTGTCTCTTCTCCTTGCTCTCTTTGGATCGCGTATGTTGTGGTTAAGAGAATCTTAATATTAAGCTTTCGAATAAATTTTTAATGAAAATTAATAACTGAACTTCGGAAAGACCACGAATCTGACCCTACAGATTAATCACACTGTTATGAAGTTGTGTCCACCTATCCCATAGATGCTCATCAAAGCAACAGTTTTACTGACATCATGTAAAAAATGTGTTAAATTTGTTGATAAAAATTTATTGCATGTATTCTTACTTGAGCAGAACAGGCTAGCAGGATCCGGTGCCCGTAACTCGACCAGTCGACAACCTCGTCCAGCGACAATGACAACCTCGTCCAGTCCTCACCTCCACCAAAAGATCTCGGTATCGCTGCCAGTGGCCGTCAACACATCCGAGTCATGGCCATTTGACATAGCTTAAGGTTGCGTTGTGGAATTTTAGTTTGGTGTAAAAAATTTCCGTTTAAACTCGTATTGAGTTCCAAAGGAACACGCCTACTTTACAGTGAATGAGAATTTCATTTGTGCGATGGTAAGCAATAGGAAATTATTTCACCGTTTCAGAATAGAGAGAATGTTTCCTAATGTTGCATGAGACCTTTTTTCGTTAACTTGAAGTGAATCGCATTTCTATATTCCTTAAAAGTTTAAATCTACATATCGTCTAATGATAATCTTTTGTATTTGCGTATATGGTTTCATACATGTGATAAAGTGAAATTTCACGTATATAAATATATTCGAGTGTAAATAAAACCTCGAAACCTGTCTTGCTCATTGAGAAACCTGTCTTGCTCAACCTGTCTTGCTCACACAAAAAAGCTCAAATTAACAAGTGATGGTATTATTTTTTAACTCAACTGAGGGCTGGACTAATTCGATTGTTACTTGAATTAATTTGAGCTTGACTTGAATTAATTTGAACTTGACTTGGATTAATTCGAACTTGACTTGGATTGAATTGAACTTGACTTGGATTAATTTGAACTTGACTTGGATTGACTTGAACTTGACTTGGATTAATTTGAACTTGACTTGGAGCAAATTGAACATGACTTGGATTAAATTGAACTTGACTTGGATTGAATTGAACATGACTTGGATTGAATTGAACTTGACTTGGATTGAATTGAACTTGACTTGGACTGAATTGAACTTGACTTTGATTAATTTGAACTTGACTTGGATTAATTTGAACTAGACTTGGATTTATTCGAACTTTACTTGGATTAATATGAACTTTACTTGGATTAAATTGAACTTGACTTGGATTAATTTGAACTTGACTTGGAGCAAATTGAACATGACTTGGATTAAATTGAACTTGACTTGGATTGAATTGAACATGACTTGGATTGAATTGAACTTGACTTGGATTGAATTGAACTTGACTTGGACTGAATTGAACTTGACTTTGATTAATTTGAACTTGACTTGGATTAATTTGAACTTGACTTGGATTAATTTGAACTAGACTTGGATTTATTCGAACTTTACTTGGATTAATATGAACTTTACTTGGATTAAATTGAACTTGATTTGGATTATATTGAACTTGACTTGGATTAATTTGAACTTGACTTGGATTAATTCGAACTTGACTTGGATTAATATGAACTTTACTTGGATTAAATTGACCTTGACTTGGATTATATTGAACTTGACTTGGATTAAATTGAACTTGACTTGGATTAAATTGAACATGACTTAGATTAAATTGAACTTGACTTGGATTAAATTGAACTTGACTTGGATTAAATTGAACTTGACTTGGATTAATATGAACTTTACTTGGATTAAATTGAACTTGACTTGGATTATATTGAACTTGACTTGGATTATATTGAACTTGACTTGGATTAAATTGAACTTGACTTGGATTAAATTGAACATGACTTGGATTAAATTGAACTTGACTTGGATTAAATTGAACTTGACTTGGATTATATTGAACTTGACTTGGATTAAATTGAACTTGACTTGGATTATATTGAACATGACTTGGATTAAATTGAACTTGACTTGGATTAATTTGAACTTGACTTGGATTGAATTGAACTTGACTTGGATTGAATTGAACTTGACTTAGATTAATTTGAAGTGACAAAGGAGTAGAATTATCTGATTTTATAGCGTCCATTTCCTTTAACTGCGATTAGTAATATGTAATGTTCTATTAGTCGTGTAAAAAATACTACTATTAAGCTGTTTAACCACAGTTATTATAAGAATTCTCATAAGTGATGAAATCGGGTAGAATTCTTTTTGCGGTTACAACTTGAAGAACATTTTCTCTACAGCAGTGTAAGACTTTGTCCAATTCTGCAACAACTCCTGTTTTTTACGGAACCCAAAGGGAAAAATAAAATATTTTCCGTTCTTTCGAAAGCTCCTGAATTTATTCGGGAACGTTCAAAATGACGTTTTAATATTTGATTCTTCACTTTCATTTCGTTACTTGTGTGAAAGTGCATGGATAACTTGACCGGTATAAATAATTGTCAAAGTTTTTCTTGAATGAAAATATAATCATTCTGTGTGGAGATGAATCATGATTTCATTTGTGTTTGGAAAGTTATTTTAATTTTCACAATGAAATCTTTTCACCTTTGCTTAAGACATGCGTTATTTTACAAGAACTTAAATTAATTATGAAACTAATAGCAGAACTAAATTATTTCCTCCCGTATGAATATTTTCAGGTTCACCTGGAAATGAGTACAGAGCAGCATTTTTTAATTTCACTTAGAGTCCTATAATATAATACTATTCATTAACTTGATCTGTGATTGATAGAAAAATATTTTAAAATGCGATTTAACATTTCTAAAGGTATTGTGAGAAAGTAGAATGCTACTTGTGTGACTTGTGTTTTGGGAACTTTTTGTTTCAAAATAGAGAATTCTTGTACTATAGCGTGAGACCTTTACGTTTCATGTTAAATATGAAATTAAAATTGAAAAAATATGTTTTAATTGTTAGGACCTTTCTTGATTACGCATGCGGAAAAGTTCTCACAGATGTACACAGAATATATCCTAAATGTTGAATAATTCTTTTCACATCCAGTTCTAAGTAGATAAACATTTAGTGCTGAATTTGTTTCACCTTTTTTAGTGTTTAGACTTCAACTATTAATTTTCTGAGAAATGAATACCGAGAAAATGTGTATTTCAGTGTTGAATAAAATGGGCGAACTGAACTGATGCTGTTTTTATTTGAATAAATGAAGGATGTGGTCATGTTGAAGCCTATTTTTAGAGCGTGAAAGTTCTTAGTTATTTAGAATACCATTCGTTATGAATTCAGGGCTTTCTTCATTCGATGAATGTATAGGTATTGTAACCGTCACAGTGATTCAAGCTCATATATCGTGTTAATATACATTTAACATTGTTGTGGAGAAGTTATTGAAGATGTTCCCAATTTATTTGCTGATTTCAATTAATCTGTTCTACTCAATAAATTTTTGAAGTTTCTCTACACTACGGTATGTAATTTAAGAACTGATTTTGTTCTGTGGAAATATAGTGATAATTTTAAATTTGAAAGTCAAGAGTTGATACACCATAAGCCTCAAATACTCGTAGTTCAATAATCCTGTATAACCATTTTTCTTGATCCACGGGCGAGTCAGAGGGGTATGGTAGGAGTAAGTTAAATCTATGTTTTAGGTTCCGTAGATTTCCCCTAGGTGTGTCATGACGGGCCTAAGTGTGTCATGTAACACACTTAAGTGTGTCATGTCGCCTCCATGACACACAATTGTGTGCCGGTTTTGTGACAAACGTATGACACGCCTAAGTGTGTCAAAATGACCCTTTTTTTTCTCAGTGTGGGTGCGTACAGTTACTCGATTCCATTTGTTGAGTTGGAGTGTTGTAAAGGTTAGAGTTTTGAGGCATTTCGTAAATTGCACTGTTTCTAATGACATGTTCATTGTATGTAAGTTTTTTTCGTGTTGTATGACCTGCTACCGTAAACATAAAATTATGCGAAATCTATCTGGCGTATAATCTACCCAATGTTGGAAGCGACATCTCTCATTTACACAGGTGCGCACAGATAATCGCACTATTCGTAAGTGGAGTCCCTTCGCACTGGTGAGTACCGCCCTCGATCTAGTATTTGTGAGGCATTATTTTTTTTAATTTTAACATTTGTGTGTTTTGGGTTGCCTGTATTATCGTGTGTACTTCTTTCTAGTGTATTTTTTGAATTTTTATGGAGGTATGTCAACTCCGAGAAACCGGTCGTCTCATTAATGTATATTAATTAGGGGGCAGGACTATAAGTCTCGTGACAGGCTAGTGCTTCCGGTTTAGGGCATCTGACATAATTTTAAAGTAACTTCACTAGTGAGGGAATATTTTGAAGTAAGTAACAAAATTGTGGAATTTTCAAGCATTCATGAAACTATTTTTAGACATTCCATAAGCCTGCTCGCGTAAATTACCATTGGCTACCTCTAGGTTCATGCCATAGGGTCCGTCCAACGTATTCAAAGACCATTCTATTTAATTTGATCAAGTTTTTTCTGAACTTGGCTTGTTTTTGATAAATTCGGGCAAAAACTCGTGCATAATTTCTTCGTAAATTCAAAAATTTTATTATCAACGTCAAAATTTCCGGCGTCAAGCATAGAGCTTTAAAGATTCATGATTTTTAAAATTGATATAAAGAAGTAGGCGCTTGCTTAAGCTCAGAGCATCCACTCTAGGACAATTTCACTGACATTTCAGGATAATGACAACTCTCTCCCCCTGGAAATTTTTTTCTCAGCCATTTGAATTATCGTACCCAAAAGGTTAATCCAAGTCAAGTTCAATTCAATCCAAGTCAAGTTCAAATTAATCCAAGTCAGGTTCAACACAATCGAAGTCAACTTCAAATTAATCCAACCTTAAGTTGGGTTAAAAATTGACTCAATCACTCGCGAATTTCAGCGTTTTTCGTATTAAATATGTATCTAGGGGATGTGTTCATGTATTTATTTACACTCATATAGATATTTATTTGCGTAACATTGCACTCTATTTCATGATTATATATGAAATTATATGCATGCCACTACATAAGTTTGGACTATATGTAGATTTTATCTTCAAAAGAAATATAGCAATGCGATTCACTGAGTGTTTATGTTTAAATATCTATATGAGTGTAAATGAATCCTCGATACTGCTGTGTGAATTTGTGACATAAAATTCCCTTTTGAACATGAATATTTGAATAGATGCATACTGCCATCAACGTAGAATTTTAAAACGACTTTAATGTATATCCTAATACGAAGTTTTTATAATTGACTTGTATCTTTTACGCCGCTCAAAGATCTGAATTACACTCTGCCGCTGATGCGGGATACTTTGCATATTTTACGACAGCTCGTCTTTAGATTGCAACACCGGGGGAAATTTTATGTATTCCTTGCGGAAAGGAAAAACGATTCTATTGCTCATTACATCCAATCGATACATATTTAACACAAAAAACACTCAAATTATCGAGTGATTATGTAAATTTTGAACTCAACTTAAGGTTGGATTAATTTGAATTTGACTTGGATTAATTTGAATTTGACTTGGATCATATTGAACTTACTTTGATTAAATTGAACGTGACTTGGATTAATTTCAAGGGAAAAAGAAGTTGTAGATAATGTACTAGCGGTCCGTGAACTTTAAAAGTATAAATTTTGTTGTGTGAAATTACACAATTTATTTCTAGAAACTTTTCGTCATATCTTCAATTACTTACAAACATTAGTTTATTTGAATATTAGCAACCCGGTTGCAAATACGTTGAACCTCATTAGGGTTTTAAAGCCTTGATTACTCAATGAAGTGACGAAATGAGGGAATACTTGCTTAGACAATTAAGCCATGATTTTTTGATCATTTGATCTTAATCTACACACACAATGTCTGTAAATTTCTCCGCGATCAATAACTCTAAATAGTACAACTTGTGTTTTATCCAAACATTCTCCTCTAACGTAGTAAAACCCACAAACCGCAGCACTCTCGTTCGTCTAGCCATGCCTGTTTGGTGCAGTGACAAGGCAACATGTGGGTGAGCGTCTATACTGGTGAACTTATATCAGTTTTCCTCCTGGAAAATGTACTTAATGTGATTATTTTCCGTTATTCAATGCATCATCTAAAAGGTCTTGACATAGGCTTTCATTGTAGGTTTCTTGTTTTTTACAATTGTGACCTATTGTATTGTGTAGCCTATTTTGAATTTGAAGGTCATTTTTATTGTTATTTTACATTTATTCAAATTTTAATACGTGCAAATAGAACATTGAAACATTTACTTTGGTGCCAATTTTGATCAAAATCGGTTGAAAAATGAATATTTTACAGCGAAAATTGTTTCTCGGAATGATAATTAAAAACGCTGTAACTTTCTCGAAAAACTGAATTTTCCTGAAAAAATTTTACCGCAATGTTCGGCTCTGATGATTTTACTTGGGGTTATAATATTTCCACTGAATTTTTCAACACCATGAATAATATTAAAACTTGGTATTTAACATTCTGTTGCCAATACAAAAGTCTTTTGTAAATAAAGAATTTTATAAACATAATACAGGTTGCAACACCTGCAACCATTAAGAAATAAAACATTCATCTTATAAATTGTGAATAGGAGAAGCTGGAGTCATAAAATTGTGAATAGGTGGAATCGGTATTGGAGTTGCAAAGTTCTGAAGAGGTGGAGTAGGAGTCGGAGTCGTGAAGTTCTGGAAAGGTGGAGTCGGAGTTGTAAAATTCTGAAGAGATGGAGTCGGAGTCGGGATAGCCAAATTCTGAAAAGGTGGAGTCGGATTCGGAGTCTCAAATTTATTCCAACGACTCTGCAACCCGGTGATCACAAAAATATAATGAATAAGATACTTATCAACCAATGATCTATACGTTACAATTTTTTATTAGAAATTGTAAGCTGCAGCACATACTGAAAAAATAGTTGCGAACCTCCTCTCTCATTATCCTATATTTCAATTCATCACACACCATTTACGTAAAACGCATCTGTATTATCGTATCATTGCCTAGATGCATAAGTATGAATATGTGTATGTGTGCGTGTTGTGTGTTTGTATATAGATATGAAAGTGCAAGTAAATGTGTATACAATGCACATATACATATATAAATGTACTTAACTAGCAACTAGAATTTGGACTAGAAATGCCGCTTTATTCTGTTCACTCTCAACTTGTAACATTAACTAACGCGTCATCTATTTTTATCACTGTAATGCATTCACTAGAAGTAAAAATTCAGTGTGATCACCCATACATTTAAGTAAGATGATTATCAACTAATGACCGTTACGTTAAAAAATCGCAATTAGAAAAACAAAACATATTATTTTCAAAATTTTCAAGCTTGTAGAATGGTATCCGTGTGCATGTATGTGTCTTCCTATGCTTACAATAATGTATATATACGTACATTCATAGATTTACCAACAATTTTTGCAAATTTTTAATTAAGTGACTTAGTCAAGCGATTTGTCTTATAAACTTGCTGGGCGTGCTAAAGCGTGCTCTTTTAGGCAATCAGCTCGCTTTTTTCTATTTCTCATGCTCACTCAAAATGATATTTTTGAATATTTGTCGAAACGAGCAATTCTAATATTATCCCTTGATGTCAAAAAATCCAAAAATTATATGTCATGTACATGTAAACTATCATAAGTGTTTTCTACCCACAAAGTTCATTATCTTTATTGTTTTCATGAATTAACAAGTGTTTTTCAACCTCAATAAACAAGCTATAGGATACACTTTTATGTCTTTCCTCTCCGTTTTTGTGCAAGCATCAAACTGTCGCGATACGAGAAGAGGTTCGGCCTCGCGGCTGTTGCCTCTCGCACGCTTTGTGGGAATCTCAACCCCCGAAAGTTAAACAGTAGAATTACACATTTTGTGCTTCGCGTACACCTGTACAACAGAGATGGAAAATAAAAGAATTGAAAGATTGAAACGGGTTTTATTTTAAAAAACACGTAGATAAAAAGGAGGATTGTCGACAGAAAAATTCTGACCTAAATTGACACAAAGAATGAGAAATATGCGCTTCTTGTCGCAATGAGCGCTAGAGCAACGATCGCGCATGGTTAACGTTACACGAAATTTTATGTCGATCATCAAAGGGAATCTAAACACAATGAATTACAATTAGATAGCACAAAAAATGGATAGGTTAGCATGAGCAAAATAATGTGTGACAATCAGTAACCGAGCCGAACCTTGACTTACAACAAGGTGTTAACAGAATTATAGAACGCTTCACTCGGTGCCAGCAATGAATCAACACATTATCCAGAAAAAAACAATGCACATAAAATAGCGCTTCAATTTTGAACGTACTGTTTTACGCACTACTTGTCTTGCAATTCACTCATTACATCATTTTTCAGAGTCATCAACCAGTAATTTCGTGTTAACACTTTCCTATAACATGTAGATTGCGATGACCTAATTCACTTCCAATACTGCTTGAAGGATGCACGTAGAGTTGATCAGCCCGTTTGTGGTTCTCTCAAGCGGCTGCTTCTTCCGGCGATGTTGCTGCGGGATGCCCGACCTCAGGCCGCCTCGGTGGTGATGTTCTCATCCAGCGCTCTAATTTGAGCTCCGCTCGTTTGAGAGCCAAGGAGATTGATTTCTATAGTTCTCATTGTTGCTTCGCAGCGTTGCAAAATTCGTCACTGTGCAGTTATTATTTGCTTGTAGGAGTTATTTGCGAGCTTGGTGTTGGAGTCGAAACATCTCTTGAATGTTTTTCAGTGGAATCGTTGTTGAGCTGTCATTAACGGTCATCGTCGTGACGCTAATATGCTTCAAGCGGATTACTTTTACACGTTAGCACTTCGACGATCGCAGGACTGCTTTAGTGTGACGCACTTCTGGCAAAATCGCCGGAGTGCTTCGCTCACGCACCCAGAAATTTGTTCTCTCTCGCGTAACTCAACCAAAAAGCCTCTCGATTTCTCCCGTGAGCTCCTTATAAGTCTCTCGCTTGTTTCTTTCTCGAATGTTCTCGAACTTTCTCATCTCACAGAGCAAGTCTCTCCCTGATTGGCGAAGCTGTTCGTTGTCCTGACGACTTGACTTCTAATTGGTTATGTGCTCATGCTCGATTACCGTCCGCCAACCCAATTGGTCTGTAAGGTGCACAGCTTCGATGACCACGTTATTTCAAGGTCATGATTGGCTGGAGACGGAGCCCTCACTTTTCAGTCACACCCCCTCGCTCTCCGTAGCTCGGCCGCTGCCGTGGTTCTCACGCTTACGGATGTGTGTTGTGTGTGTGTGTTTGTTTTTGTGTGATGTGTTCGTGTGTTTTGTGTGAGTGCGCGAGACTTAGCAAGTTTGGACGACGAGCCGACCGCAGGGCGACTTCGATGAATGCCATCCTGTTACAAGCTCTTGAGAACGTTGCCCAAACTGCCGAACCTTTACGACACCCGATACACAACACATTCCAATGCCCCAGCCCTACAAGTGTATTTCTCAAAGTGAAGTATTTCCCCGACAATAATTTCCAAAAATGAGGTATTTCTAGACAATGATTTTCCCAAAGTGAAGTTTATCAAAATCCATCGGAATCCTGAAAAAAGTAAAAAATTACCTGCCTGAAACAGCTTTACGAACGCTCGACCGAACGCTCATTTCACCATACTTGCAATACGGAATAGAAACATGGCACGGAACTGATAAAAATAAAACCAATGTAATTTTTACTCTGCAAAAAAGAGCCATCAGAGCGGTAAAGAATCTAGAATATAATGCTCACACATATGATTCATTCAAAAATTTACAAATACTTAAACTTTCGGATCTCTACAAAATCTCCATTTGCAATTTCATTTACAAAACTTTACCAAAGGAGGGCGACAATAGCCTAAAACAATTATTAACTGCGAAAACTGGTCATCACGAACCCGAAATAGAAGTAAATTCATGCTTCCTTATTATTCAAAAGCCCGGTCGCAACACAGTATCCTCCTCGTTGGAACTAAAACTTGGAACTCTATACCGTCGGTGATCCGTGATAGTAATTCTTACAAGGTATTCAAAAGAAATCTTGAGTCTCACTTCCTATCGAAATATTAGTCGTGTAAGACCACCAAGTCAAATCTTGTCTCTTACATGACTGCTTCCAATAATGAAATATGCCATGGGTAATATCGCCGATATTCAGTCTACTGTTGAATCATTTATCGAATTTACTGTTAAATATAATCCATATGACCTATATTGTAAAATGCAATATCTGATATCGACTAAATTATCTCACTGTTCAGTCAAGTGCGAAACTAGGTTAAGCGATTGAGGTTAAACAATATTGTACACCTTAGAATAACGTGATGGTAGGACGCCCCAGAAGTCGCTGAACTTATTCGGGCCTACAGGTAGCTATATTCAAATTTGATCATTGTACTAGACTTAAGAAACATTCTGCCTCTGTATCTCCTGTGTAAATAAATTGTTCAAATTGTTTAAAATTGTTTAAATTTTTCGACAGAACTGGACCGTCATGGTACCTATGTATATTTATCCATTACAGACATTTGCATAATATTTTGGAGATATTGTAACCTTTTCTAATTTAAATCCCTTTTAGGACATTCAAGCTTTTTCTATGATTCACATCCTAAAATGTTCATGCTAGGATTGTATGGTACAAGTTATCAAATCATTTCTTACGCTCATGAATATGTTATGACAACCCTATCTAGGTTTTTACTTCCACGTATTACTCCAACTAGTCCACCCCCCTTTATTTGAAATAAGAAATAAGGCGAAATGAAGGAAAGGCTGTAAGAAAAAAATCAATCTCTCCAGAGTTGATGAGGCTGAGTATACACGGCTCGTCAAAAATGCATAATAATGTTCGACAAATCATATGACACACGTTCCTATTTCCGTAGAATTCACGTGATATCCATTCGTACTCGAATCTGATGGATTAATACACTGGAAATTGTGAAGTTGATGAAGTTTGTATCACTGGTAGGCTAAGCTCATCACGCACTTTCGGCTGGCTTCAGATAGACAGACGGACACCCCTCTTATTATAGTATAGATTATGTTGCACATATCTTGATAGCCGTTTTAGAACAATCGTTTTCATGTTTCTAACTCTGGTAGACTTTCGGTGCCACTATTTTTATCATGGCAATATCCTAAATCCGTTGCATGATATAGGACATTTTTTTCAAGTCCCGTGATTTGAATACTAGTTTATACGTAGGAGGGAAAATATAGCTGTGAAAGTCAACCTCGCTTCCTTAAGCGCAGCATTATTTCAATCCACCGGCTTTACGTTCAACAAATTCCTTATATAATAGTCCCTGAGCTTCGTATTTCAGGGCACTAAATGTAAGTGTACACTAAAAAGAGCATTTTCAACAATGCATCGTTACCAAAATTGTGTTCTCTATTATTATTGTGGTTATCACATAATCAAATCTAGATTAGGCAACATTAGGAATAAATTGCCCTCAATCATTTATTTTGATCAGAGATGTGGGTATTACGGTACTCATGTGTGTGTAGCATATGTGAACCCTTACCTTAAGATACGAGGCGTGTCCGTAAAATAAGTTCCACTGGCTGCCGCTGGCGCTAGGACCGTTTCTATGCGCGGCCAGGCAACAGAGGCAGATTGTTTGGTTCTCCCACTCCAATCCCTTACCAAGCCAGCGTCGCTGCGACGTTTAGTCTTGGCTCAGCAGCCGTCAGCGATTGAGCTTTCTCTTGCGTCTCCCGCCAGCTGCCTTTAAATAGCCTAAAGGTTCAGTCAAAATCTTGTCAATTGTGGTTTTGCTGACCTCCGGAATCTTTTCGCACAGCTTCCAAACTGTAATCCGTCGATCTTCAAGCATTGCTGCTTCGACTTTGGCAACTGTTTCGTCGGAAGCCGATGGCCGCCCTGCACGGGCTTTGTCGTGGACGTCTGTTCGGCCATTTTTAAAATCCCTGACCCACCTGCGCACCGTCCCAAAACTCATACACTCTTCTTCATACACTTGACAAAGTTCTTCGTGCATTTCCTTCCCCCGATTTCTTCTTAGCGGCCAGGAAACGAATAACAGACCGCAACTCGCAGCTGGCGGGAGACGCAGGAGCAAGCTCCATCGCTGGCGGCTCCTGAGCCAAGACTAAACGTCACAGCGACGCTGGCTTGGTAAGGGATTGGAGTGGGGGAACCAAACAAGCTGCCTCTGTTGCCTGGCCGCGCATAGAAACGATCCTAGCGCCACAGGCAGCCCGTGGAACTTATTTTACGGGCACGCCTCGTATTTTAAAAACCAAAGATGAATTTTTTGTGTCATTTATGTTGCAAATAAAGTGTTTTTTCTTTCTTTCTCTTTCTTAATTCAGAGAACTAAAAAAAAAGCTTCAATTGTACACCTGAACACGACACAGCTTCCGAAAGATTAGAAAACGAGATCTCCAATTTCACCATGTTGGCACATCCAGCCCCAGAAAGCAAGACGATCCTAGTTACGGACGCCTCGGCCAACGCGGTGGGGCTGTTTTACATTAGCAAGTCGAAGGAGGGCAACTACCAGTAGCCATTTTTTCAAAAAAAGTTTTATGGCACTCAATGCAACTGCAGCTCGTACCATCGAGAGTTAATTGCTATCGTCTTAACAGTTGAACACTTTGAGCATTTTTTGGAGGGCCGACGCTCTGAAATCAAGACTGATTATATACCTCTCTGCTTCGCTCTTCAAAAATATATGGCGAGCAGCTACCTTCGCGTGGCCAGACAGCTGACGTATCTTTCACACTTTGACTGTAAGATCACGTATTTCAGTGGCACCACCAATACGGAAGCGGATGCACTGTCGCGTATGGTATCTGCAATTCTCCCGAAAGAACCTTCAATCAACTTCGAAGAAATTATAAAGGAGCTGAATAAAGATCATGAATAAAAAGAGCTCCTGCATCCAGCGTCGAAGTGTGCACTGAAGACACGACCTATCGATACCCTCATAAGCAAAATGCCTCTTCGGTGCGACGTGTCCACCATCCATAAGAGGCCGAACATCCCCAAAAATTGCATGAAACCATATTCACCCATTTCCATGCAGCCAGTCATCCAGGCATTCAAGCAATGCGAGACCTCCTGAGACAACAGGTAGTTTGGCCCGGCATAAACAAAGACGTCAGAAAGAGGACACGAGAGTGTATCCCGTGTCATTCGAGCAAGGGGACGACGTACGCCAAAAGTCCGCCTGGAAAAAGGCCAGTTCCAAATGAACGATTCCAGATCAAACACGTAGACGTTGTCGGACCCCTGCTCATATCGCAGAATTGTCGGTATCTGCTTACGTGCATTAATCGTTTCATAAGGTGGTACACGGCTACGCCGATGACGGATTGTACGGTAGAAACATCGGCCCGCGCTGTTCTTCAGGGTTGCGTGTCCTCGTTTGGAATCCCGGCAACGATCATTACGGATCAAGGTGTACAATTTAAGTCAACACTTTGGATGAATCTCTTGACACCTTTGGGCACGAAACGAAACCGGACTATAGCCTATCATCCACGAAGCAATGGCTTGTGGAAAGGCTACATCGGCGACTGAAGGAAGCATTGAAAGCCACCGTAACGGACGCGAAGTGGACGGACGCCTTGCCCCTCATACTTCTAAACATCAGAGCAACACCAAACTCAGGGGCCAACATTGCACCGGCTGAAATGGTGTACGGCCAATTGTTGCGTCTCACCGGAGAACTACCTGCAATAATGAACTTCAACAGCAGTCGAATTCCTGCAAAGGAGACAGGAGATGATGGCGCGTTTTCAACCAATACTTCCAAGACAGCATGCGCCGACAAATGTCCACGTCCCAAACGCTGAGCAAACGGCAACCAACGTTTTCGTTAAGCATTAGGGATCAGAAAACCAGTGCAGAAACCATACGACGGCCCCTTGCGTGTACTTCAAAGGACTCCGAAGTACTTCACCATATATTGTGCTCGCGATAGCCATGTGCTAGAGGTTCTGCCGCCGTGCGGCAAAGACCCGGGTTCGAAGCTCGGCGCTGGCAGTGGCGATTTTCTCTGTTGGGTATAGCAGAAAAATTCCAAGCACAATACCCCACTCTACCCAGGTGTCTAAAATGGGTACCGGTCTTGACCGGGGAAAAGCGTCCTGGCGTTAGTTATAAGGCATTTGAGAATCCAATATACAAGGTGATATGTATCAGGCTTGATTGGAAATAAAGCATCCGTAGATGCCTTCATTATTATTATTATTATTATTATTATAGACATACGAGGAAAACCTACCAATATAGCAATTGACAGAGTGAAAGCAACGTACCTACACGATAACCAGCGAGACAAAAACCGAGCAGGTGAAACCAACAAGCGTGAAAGTAAATGATGACTTCGAGGAGTCCGTTTTTCTGCCGAAGAAACACAGCAAACGGAGCAGACTGACTCCAACACAACAGCCCACGACAGCATGGCGGGAAACGCCTGTGTTCCAGCTCTGGTGACTGCTAGACAAGGAACCATAACAAAATATGGTAGAAATATCAAACCCCCGTTGAGATCATAGGAAACTTAAAAACAACTAGGGCACCTGTGGCGGTTTCAACAAGCCGTACGCTTAGAGCGACCAGCCGCCACCTCACGACACCACACAAGCTTCGAGCGGCCAGCCACCACCCCATGCAACGTAGAGTTTCGAGAGCTACGAGCGACCAGCCGCTATTCCAATCAGCGGCGCGATTCGAGGTGGCTCACGGAATAGCCTACGCGGTACTCAACCACCTACCAATGGGGATGCGTGCTCAGCGCATTACCACCTCGCCAAGCACTATATTAGGAGGTGCTGGAGAGGCTAAGCCAGTCTTCTCACCGCGGCTCCGATCTTCACAACACGCACCGAATATGCTCCGCCAGCTACAGCCTGAACTACCTTTAATGCCGCTTCGTACTCAATGGTCACTCTACCGCCATCCATGCTGCCACTCCACATCGCCTGACAGTCTTCCAAGACGTAGCTTGGTGTATTATTACCTGACAACGATATTTTCCTCCAGTGCCATTACTGCCGGCTATATTCACAATAGAACGATGTTTATTCCAGTTGTGTTTTCTTACTGTCGGGTTTGTTATGTCACGATATTTGGTCGATATTCATATTAGATGATATTTTTTTCATGTTACATGATATTTTCCTTTGGCTAAATTCCGTGAAGATACAACATGGTTAAGAAATGTAAACATTCTGCTGGGCTACAAACATTGGAATGTGTAGGATGTGGGGTGTGGATCAACGCAGCGCCGCGAAGTGTTCTCATATTTCGAAGGGACAAGAGGTAGGCCATAGATATCTGTCGAGCTCAGGTGGTGTCAGCGTTTCGTCCAAACTTGCTGAGGCTCAGACATCTACAAACACACAGTCTTGCACACAAACACAAATCTCAGGCACACACACACAACACACGGGTAGGCGTGAGTACGAGCCCGCTTCAAACAAGCGAGGGTGAGCTTCGAGGAGGTAGGGGCTGGCTCATTTAGACGACCGCGTCTACCTCTACCAATGAGAATCAAGGAGTAGAGTAGGCAAGGAGGTGTGTCAGAAAACGCACCAATTAGAAGTCGAGTCGTCAGGGACAAGGAACAACTTCACCAATCAAAGAGAAGGGCTGACTTTGAGACGGCGAGGGACCGAGATGATTCGGGAACATTCTCGAAGGAAAGAAGCGCATGACTTATAAGGAGCTGAGAAGAAAAATCAGAGAGGATTTTTCGCTTGGTTACACGACGAGAGACGGTCTTTTTGGTGCACGGATTGGGGATCCGGCCGCCGCAGTGATCCCCGTTGGAACAGCTACTCGAGAAGACACATCAAGAAAAATGCACCCGATACAGAGCTTGTGTGACTACATCGAATCTCCAGAAGTTAGCAGCGGACCCCAGTAGACACTGAAGTACCACCGACATCAAATTCCACTCGAAACGCAACAACTTCGAGGTGACAACCGGCACGTAAAAATGTGTCAATCGTTCGCCCGAGAGAAAGCAAATGTCAGTTTCCACGGCGACTTCAAGCGAGCAAGAAAGTACAGCTTGCCAATTAAGCTCACACTTCTGCCAAGTCTTCAACAAAGCCATAAACCGCGAATGTCACAGTGGTTAAGCTGTTCGGGCGATGAGAGCCGGGAGCGCAGACTCCGAGCGCTCTGGGCGCAGCATCTTCGATTCTCAGCACCGGCCTACGCATGCGATGGAGCGGCTGCAGCGGAGGAACCGGATCGCGGGCGCCCCTCAAGAGTTAAACGGGAACGAAATTTTGGTGGCACCTGAAACGCATCACAGGAGAGTCAAACTTTGTGTCATAGAGAACTTTGAAACAGTGCCATAAAATGTGATATTGGAAATCAAAGTGGCACACTGAACAGTGCATTCAAAATTTGGCGCGCTGTGTAATGAAATTGTGTCTTGTGTTGATTCGATATAAATGCGAGGTATTTATATATTTTTTGACTCATGCTGTGCGTAATGCGAAATGTTTTCATTTTGAATACCTTGTGGTGAGCAAGGTTTTTATATTACATTTTACCCCGTTTATTTCATGCTCATGTTATTGGCCCATTCACTGCGACACGAAGCGTACGCGAAGTACGATTTGGGTCAGTAGTCTGAATATTTCCCTGTGCTTATATCCACGTGTTCTTAAAATAAAACCCATTTTAATCTTTCAATTCTTTTATTTTCCATGTCTGTTATACAGGTGTACGCAAACATAAAAGTATAATACTATTATTTGCGGGGGTTGAGATTCCCTCAAACGTCCGGGAAGGGGGTCATAAACCACCCCTTTCCTCATATCGTGATAGGACAAATATTAATTATACGACGTGAGCGTACTGCCTGTGTATTAGCATGGAAATTATTTTTAGCATTTCAGTTGCTGAAAAATTTTATAATTTTCATAACGATCCCTCAAGAAATTCAAATAATGGTCCAGTCGTTTTGCAAAGATTTATCCGGTATTGTATTTCGCTTGCTCTGTGTAGTTCCTTGTGGCTGCGTTTGGTCTTGCCTTCGAGAAATTACCCTTCCGTTGTGTAATGGCATTCATTGCTCTAGAATCATAAATGCATGAGAATGTGAGACTCAGCGACTTAACTGCAGCTCGTCTAGCTCGGGATTGGATAATTGAAGTGCACTTACTAAGTTAAGAAAAATTGAATCATCCATTGCCAGTAATCTTTATGAATTCAATGAGAAATTCATTTCGTCAGTATAACATGAGTTGTTTAAATTTACCATAATGGCCAGTTGCTTTAGTTAAGCTTTTCCTCTGTGAATTTCACCCAATTTTTCAATCACAGCGTTGAACTTCCTGAGCATATTCTATTTTTCTAGGGCATGGAAAGCCATTATAATGTTTGTCAGGTTCTAACTGTGGCACTCGTAATTAAAATTTTGATCTTCCAGTGGAAAATTACAGTTAAATGCTTTGTGAGTAGAATTAATCGGTGTGCATTAAGAAAAAAAATAAAATCTGCCGCCTTCTTTTTTTTTATATGATATGATATGCAAAATTAAAACCATAACTTTCGAACGTTTCAATGATCTCTATGATGACATTGAATGCGCACCTCCTTTAAGAAACTATATAATCTGTTTCAAACGTTTGAGCCTCTCGTCCCATAACCTCGCTAAGTTAAAGAAAACTCAACATGACAGAGCATGTTTTTCCTCATATTTATGTGGTGAGTGCATGCAGTGGTCAGCAATTGTACATGGCATCGAGTTTGTGCGGTGAAAAATGGTCTTAAACTGATTCCGCTGCGAACAAATGCAAAAACCGTTACTGTTTATAAAGCTTGCAACAATGTCTGCACTTGACCTATTACGGAAGAAGAAACGCTTCATTTTCTTCAAGAAATTGCTCATATATCACTTTTAAGACTTCCTTCATATTTCATCTTCTGTGTCAGAGGCTCCAATGACCAGAATAGAGAAATTAGATACTTTAATGATTATGCAAAACAGCAAAATGAATTGAATGAGTGTTCTAAGTTGACAGTCTTTTCTCGTGAAACCTCCAGCAGCATGATTCGATGTTTGCTTTCATATAACAAGCCCTCTCCTCCCTCTGCTACTAACAATTACAGAGTGTCGACAAAAAATAGGTTTTCATGGCTATCCGATGCTGATACAGAGGATGGAAAGCCCTTCTCAGATGCGGCAATAAATCAACATCGAATCACGTACCCGGAAGCAGTAAAATTAACAGGAAAAGAGAAATTGCTGTAAAATTACAGTCGACTATCGATGGAAAATCCACCACCCAATTGCGTGCGCAACCATCACCAGAAAAATAGAAATGACACGAGCATTTCTCATATCCCCGCAGTTCCCTATACAATAAATCACCACAGCCGGCCCATTAAGAGCCAGGAAAATAAAAATTCACCAAAATTCCCGTACCTCTCCAGACCTTCCAATGATGTAAAAGTTTGAAAAAAAAACTCTCCACCCCCATTTGTAAACGCATGAACTCTACAATGGATGAATTGAAACGATCATGGAAGATAGAGCTGTTTTCCAACAAAGCAGATGGACACTGCTTCCTTCATTCAGTATATCATCTAGTTCCGAAACAACCACCTTCAAAATGGAATTACAATTCCTTAAAAACTGCAAACAAAACGAAGATCAAACCAAACAGAAGCACATATGCTAAGTTTGTTGACAAGAACAGTGGTGACATGTAAAACCTCATGAATAATTTCATTGGCAACAAATATTTTGATTAGGCTGCTGTAGAACTTATACCACTAATCATTTCAAATGTGAGAGGCCAAAAATTTCTCATCCTGGATGGAAAGGATCATGGTGTTTTGAGAATATCAGTCGATTCCTCATCAGAGTTATCAAATAATAACCCCACACTACTGCTACAAAGTAAAAACGATCATAACAGTGCCCTTGTCACATAAGGCAAAAATCAGACTGGAGTTACCTCACCTAGACAAACTGCCGCTGCCCAGCTAAGTAGTAGACTTTTTTACATAGCAGACGCTGGGCCGAGCACCCTAGGTAACGTAGACAAGATCGATGAATCCTCGGAACTTTCCCATCGAGACAGTAAGTTTGCAACCTCTAAAAAGAGTCTCAACAAAAGTAAAATCAAAATAAAGCATATAAATGCTCAAAGCCTGAATGGTAAATTGGATGATATCACAGTAATGTTCGTCACTGACGAAATTAACATTTTATGTTTCAGAAACATGGTTTGACGCACGAACCTATAGTCCATTTTCAACATTCCTGATTACGTATTACACCGCTACGATGGCGCTAAAACCAGCCGAAGTAGTGGATCTTGTATTTTCGTGAGGTATACTCAATATCTTCACTCCTAACGAATAAAGTTTGCGAAGGCATTGAAATGGTTTGGTTACTAGTGCAAATAAATTAACACAAAACCATAATCATCGCCAGCCTTTATCCAACACTAGATTTCATTGAGGAAACTTTCCAAGAAATCCTTGATGCAAAAACGTCATTCTTTGCTTGCCGAAATTTTAATGTCGACATAACGGACAAAAATAATTAACTAAACAAACTGTTTTACAAATTGAGCTTTTCACAAATGATCAAAGAACCGATTCGCATTACTAAAGTATCTAAAACTCTCCTCGATCTGGAAATCACAAATAATCCCTTCACAATACTTATTACAGTAATATCACCTTCTATTTCCGATCACCACTCTATAGAATGTGAAACTTATATTGCAAAGGAAAGACAAAACTATCGCTTGACGCTTGAAAATGCACTATTGACGGAATTATTTAAAAAATATTACTCAGCAGCAGGGTTGCGGAGTCGGTGGAATAAATTTGCGACTCCGACTCCGACTCCGACTCCACCTTTCCAGAATTTGGCGACTCCGACTCCGACTCCGACTCCACCTTTTCAGAATTTGGCGACTCCGACTCCGACTCCGACTCCACCTTTTCAGAATTTGGCGACTCCGACTCCGACTCCGACTCCACCTTTTCAGAATTTGGCGACTCCGACTCCGACTCCATTTCTCCAGAATTTGGCGACTCCAACACCGACTCCGCCTATTCACAATTTTGTGACTCCAACTTCACCTATTCATAATTTATAAGATGAATATTATATTTCTTAACTAGTGTACACAGACCGTAAAAAATGACAAAATTCAATACCTTTCTTCAACACATTTTCGTTTGAGTGGAGTTTCCATGCTTTCAGCTTATTCCAAAGGTAACTTAATTTTCTTATAAGAGTAATAAACACTCAGAACACAGCATTTTTGAGCCGCAAGAGAAGTAGTTATAGCCATTCGTGTCGTATCCAAGATACAGAAATTCAGCATTACTGAAAGCAACTGCGAACTTGTGTATGTATATTGTAATATGCAATACAGTACATTGCAATACAATATATTGTAATATACAATACAGCATATTTCAATATGCAATACTCCGCCGAACTCGGTATTCACGATACAAACTTGAGTATATAAGGCTCTGGATCGCTCTAATTGTGATGAAAGTGAATTATTACAGAGCTATTGCACAACGAAAATGAGTGTATTAATTGACCGTGAACTGGAACCAAGACCGCCAGTGCTATTTTTTTCCTATCAATTATTCTCAACAGCGTGACACAAAACGTATAAATAAACACACGACACTCATTCTTAGTAGTAAACGGTTGCAGGTGTTGAAACCTGTGCATATGTTCATTATATTCTTTATTAGCGAACGATTTTTAAATTGACTACAGATTGTTAATAATCAAGATACTAGGGTACATGATTGGTCAAAAATGACGGGATCCAATGGTATCGTTTTAAAAAAATCTCAAGATAAAAATGGCAAACAAATATATCCATTGTAATAGTACCTGCGATTAAAATACAGTATTCTCGTACTTGTGCACTGGTAAAACTCGTATCACAGATACGGTCATTAAGCATCTTTAAAAACGTCACAAACGCACACAACAACCAAGCAAACTGTATAACATAATACCTATCTGAATTGTAATTTAAATTATTGTTCGCAAGAGGTTTTTAAAAAATTTTCCATACCTTTTAAGCATTTAAATGCTTTTGAAATTTAAATGCAATGAGTCGCATTTTCTTGACAGTTGATTCGATTTTCACGCAATGTTTTTTACTTATAAACATAAGTGAGCAGATGCCTGGTTTTTCATATTTCGATGGTATTTATGATACTGTCCAAGCAAGCAGATTCCCATTGTTATGAGATAGGGGAAATTACACACGAGAACATATACTTATCATTGACGGACACCTGGCTTTTTATTATACCGGGTGTCCTATAAAAATGTCCCCGCTTTTTAATTAATTACATCTCAGCTTTAAATTAACATATTTTAATTGCCTTTATTCACAATGTAGTAAATTTTGTTTCCTTTTCGAATAATTCAAATTTTTGAAAATCGGTTGAATAACCACTGTACAATGTCCAATTTACTGAAACGAGCAGAAAAATTAATTGTTCAGAGGAAAAGTTTTAAAACAATATTGATATTCTTCCTTATTTTGTAGTTTCCATAAAACTGAACACACAAAATTTTAAGGAGTAAAAAATCATTACCTTATATAACGTTTAAATAAATAAAGTAATTTTAGTATCCAACGACATACCCTCCATTTCTCTCAAGGCAAGTATTACTTCTAGCCACCATTGAACGAAGAGTTTTGCACATTATTCCACCGTTTTCTATCAGTTCTTGAAACACTTATTGAGAACACTTGAAACTTGAAACCTCTCAGAGGGTTTAAATACTTAGTTGTATGTACGATACATCGTTATGAAATTATTCTTAACAGTAGGTATTGAGGAATGAAGAAGAACACCAGTGTTGTTATTAAAACTTTCCCTTTGAACAATTTTTCTACCCCTTTCAGTAAATCGATCATCTTGAAGTTTATTCAACTGATTTTCAACAACTTAAATTATTTCAAAAGGAAACAAAATTGACTAAATTGTAAATAAAAGACAATTAAAATATGTTAATATAAAGCGGAGATATTATCAATTAAAAAGTCCGGGACATTTTTGTGGGACACCCGGTATAGTATTGATTGTTCTTATACAATAAATGGTCAAGTGTCTCCTTTGAACAAATTAATAAATAGGTTTAGCTATTTCGTGAGCGTAATCTCTCCTATGTTAATACAATGGAGTTTTAGGATTTAAAACTTAAGGGCAACTGCTCGAACATTTATTTCAAATACAGAAGAACTTCAAGGGAACAACAGCAAGTCGTTTCCCTTTTCTCCTGCGCAAAAAGAGAAACCGTACCCAAGTTAGGCAGATCTTAAGGATTCCAACAGTACGCTCAGCAGCGTCCTCTGTAA
Organism: Morinoia aosen; assembly: GCA_030386875.1. Taxonomy (NCBI): domain Eukaryota; kingdom Metazoa; phylum Arthropoda; class Malacostraca; order Amphipoda; family Talitridae; genus Morinoia; species Morinoia aosen. Next base: position 28,870,525 of record CM059557.1, on the reverse strand, counting down.
TATTTTTATTATTAAATTCCTTTAAAATAGAGACCGAAGATCTTCTTTACCGTAAGGTTAGTTTTTAAAACGATACTCGCTAAAAATAGAAGTCACCCAATGGACTCGGCCGGTCATCAGTACGGTACTCCGGTAAGGAATTTTAGAGGCGTTCTGAGTAGAGAGATACAGAGTTTTAAGATGTCTGGTCGCCGACTAGGTGAATATCGTATCTTATTGCAAGATTGCATATAGCACTAAGATTTTAACAATTATTTGACAATTAATCACCTTGAATAATAAGTGCCTATTCAAGAGGCTGCAAAAGCCAGGTCGAGGAGTTCAAGTTGCAGAAAGAGACTGCTTTTTACGCAAGAGAAATAAGTGAGAGTTACCAGACCCACTTTTATTAAAAGGACGACGTGCTGCCCAAGCAGAGCAAGCTCAAAGATAATTTAATGAGTGAACGCCAAAGCGTAACAAGTAATTTTAATTAAAGCTATTTAAGGTTAATGCAGGTCTGCTAGAAGCGCAAACGTGCTTAATTATAGAAAGTTAAATTTAAACACAAAAATCGAAAAGAAAAGATGCAGCTGCAAAACAAAAAACAACGAACAAAAAGATCTCATTTCATCAGTTTCAAATTTTTGTCTCTGAACTAAGAGAGGCCAACTGAAGAAAACTTTTTCTTCCACAAAGCCGCTATCAGAAATACGGAAAATATTCAACAGGAAATTTCATTGAACAAACAAAATTGGCTGTTCGTCTTTGTTGGTTGATCTGTCTCCCTTTCACGCTCTTAAAGATGCTTAACTACTGGATCTGTGATGCGAGTTTCACAAGTGCACGAGTATTATAATATTTTAATCGCGGGTGCTATTAGGATGGAAATATTTCTTTATGGTCCACATCTGAAAGATTTCTATACAGACAATATCGAATCCCGTCATTTATGACGAGTCGTGTACACAATTATGTATACTGAGTGTTTCAGAACACGAGGTACAAAATTGCACATCAAGTAGAAAATGGCCAAATAAACACTTTTTGTCCTATGAAATTTTCCCCCAAAAAATCGGGGTTGGGAGGTATTAGGTGTTAATTGTTTTTAAGGTTGAAATTTAATGGCACAATTACTCGCGATATTGATTCTGAATTTACTTTACAAAAATTGTTCAAAATGTGTTCCACCTACATCTATGCACTTTTCGAATGTTAGCCTTAACGGCTGCCGAATATTAGGAAACACGTGTGGCATTAAGGTATCTCACCTGCAGCCACTGCAATTCTGGCCACAAGATCTTCCTCAGACTCAATGGGTGTAGCATAGACAAGGCTCTTCACGTGTCCCAAAAATTGAAATCGAGTGGAGTCATGTCAGGAGATTTAGGAGGTCATGCAACTAGCACATTTCGCTCGATCAACGTAAATTCAAAATCAATATTGCGAGTAGTTTATTCATTAAATTTCGCCCTTAAAAACAATAAACTGCTAATATCTCAATGTCTCTTTCTTCGGAAAATTTTATAGAAGAAAAAGTTTTTATTTGGATATCTTCTAGTTGGTGTGCAATTTTTTGCCTCTTATTCTGAATCTGAAACACCCTGTATATTACTGACAAGTGTTTTCTGAGTAGGTAATGTAGGCATTGTCTACACTGAGAAGCATAGATATGTATAAACAGTTTTTTATTACTAAGTATGCACTAATTCATTGAAATTATAATAGTTAATTCAATGACTATGCTTCAAATCCCCAAAATTATGTATACGTGTAGATAAGGTAGGCCAGATTTGCACACTGCCTTTTCTTCTCTGTACCTACACTATGCAGGGTAACAATGCAGAAAAGGTGTCATATTATTGCTCAACTCTATGTTACATTTCGGCTATATATAATAAGCAAAAGTTGTTCTGCTTTCATCGCAGGGTTCTGACGTTTTCGGAGCGTTTTTTTACGAATAAAAGTCACTTCTAGCTTCTTTGCGTGTAATATGATACTATCTCTTATTTTCGTCTAACTTTTTACTTTGTATTGGACACTTTGTTATTTTAATAAACGCCCAGGTTCTTCTCATTTCGTGTTTTTTGGAGCAATTTGAAACGTTTCCAGCAAGAGAATTTGTACTATCGCATAAATGCAAAAACCATTGCAGCTGAGATAGTGCATTGTTTTCAGTTACAATGTGTGTGTGACTGTAAGTGAAAATTTTGCTGGTGTGTGTAATTATTTTCATTGCAGCTCGTTTACATCGTATTTTAATTTTTTTCAAGTGTCTCAATGCCGATATAGATAACCTTACAACATTTCCAAATCTTCCCTAACAAGAAGTAATTAATTATATAATGCTACAAAACGAATACTACTTCAGTTTTTAAAAATTTATCAAGATAATTATAAAATTCTCCATTTCAGCGTATACTTGCTTAGAAACTGGGGAGTGATACGAAGATAAAAATTAAACATGATGATGATATAGTGAAATACAATATTACTCTGAAAGAACCAAATTACATTCAAGGAATAACTTGAGAAATGAGCAGAAATTTTTATTATTAATACATGTTAACTTGACTTAAAAACACGGAATCCATATCAATTTTGATAACATGACTTGAAAACTAGAAGTCTTTGTGCACTAGACCATAGCTTCAGGTTTCGGCAAAGACTACTCATTGGCAATGAATCATAACCTAAAGACTAGAAATGTTTATGATCATTATCAATCAATGCATCATTTTGAGCATACAGAGTTACCACTCTTTATGTGAGTACAATGTATTGCATCAGCTGAAATGTTCTACAAGTAACTTGCAACACATTTAATACTATTTTCCAGTTCCTATGTATTAATTGAAGGAAAAATGAACAAAACAGAAATATACAGAATGAATTTGCGATGCTTTCAATTACTAATTCCTGCTTTTAACTACAAAATATACATCAATGCTGGGTACAAAAATTATATTTCGCACTCGTAGGTTTCTCATATATATCTGTGCAAACCCTCAATGACTAGATAACATGACGGTATTAGGTGATAGGAATAAATACGCTGTTTCATACTTAGAACAAAACAATCAACAAAAACATTGCGTACTTTTTAGATTTTTCAGCAAAGCATTCTAACTCTGTTTTGGTTTACTTTTAGTTTTAAAGAATTATAAATAATTTTTAGCAAAAATTAGAATCGAAGACACCAAAAAAGAGCGACTCCAACCACGACTCTACCACATCCGAATGAACGACTCCGACTCCGACTCCACCACATTCGGAAAAGCGACTCCGACTCCGACTCCATCACACTTGAGAGTAGCGACTCCGACTCCGACTCCACCACACTTCAGAGAAGCGACTCCGACTCCGACTCCGACTCCACCCTAAAACATCCGACTCCGGCGACTCCGACTCCCGACTCCGACTCCGACTCCGCAACCCTGCTCAGCAGGTCCATCGAATTCCAGAATATGATGCAATCTGACGATGTTGACATTCAAGTGTCTATCTGTAACGCTTTAACAAGAACTTCAAAGTAGCTCTCGACGAATGCGCACCTTACATCACCAAAAAACAAGCCTAAACGCACTGTTTGGATTACTAACGAAATTAAAGAGCTGAGCAGAATAAAGAAAACTAATTTACGAGAGTACAAAAAAGTTCAAACAGTACCTTATACAGGAGATTTAAAAAACAAGAAAAATTTTCTCAAAAGAAAATCACTGGAGCAAAACAAACTCACTTCCACCAGGAACTATTACGGCTAAAAATAACCCGAAACAAACTTGTGATATCATTAGTGAGATAGCCCCATTTAAAAATTTAGACCGTATAAGTAATTTTGAAAGTCCCTTGGCAACAGCCACGGATTTCAACACATTCTTTTCAAAAGTAGGATCTCAAGTTTTCAGTGAGGTGTTTGAAAATTCATACCCCACTGCACCCTAGAGAGCTGATGTCAGATGGAGACCACGTCCTGTGTATTTACCGGAGTTAAAAAATATCTTATACTCACTAAAAAACACAAAGGCAGTTGAACATGATGGTATCAGTATTCAATATATTAAAGACAGTTTCCCAGTCGCAGCACCATGGGTTCGTCTGATAATTAATACATCAGTAGCAACCAACACGTTTCCAAACCAATGGAAACACTCTCTTATTAGACCGTTGCATGAAAGTGGTGACCTAAATACAGCATCAAACTACAGGCTCATCAGTCTTTTCCCTGTCATATCTAAAATATTGGAGAAAGTGATGACAAATCAGCTGTCATTTTACCTGGTCGAGTCAAATCTATCCACCGAAATCATTACGCCTATAGAAGAAGCACTAGCACTCAAGACGCTCTGCACAACATCTCTGAAAAATATACGGTGACCTTGATCAAAAGTATATAACACTCTTACTGCTACTCGATCTCTCTAAAGCGTTCGATAGCGTGGAACATGATTGACTTCTACGAAAAATATTGAACTTGGGTGTAGACACGCAATGGTTTGAAAGTTACTTGTCAAAACGATCTCATGCAATCCACTTAGAAAACGAATTGTCCCCATTCATTCTACAGTTTTAGTGTTCTCCAAGGATCCATTCTTGGTCCGCTCCTGCTTTCTATTTTCATTAATGATTTCCCTCCAATGCCACCTAACACACGGATCTTAATTAATGTATGCAGATGATGTTCAAATTGCAATAACAGGTTCTGTATCGAAAACAACAAAGACGCAAATTAAAACCGAAACTATACTGATTAGCCTGAAATCATGGTACGACCGAAATGGTCTCAAATTAAGTGCTAGTAAATCGCAATGCATTATTTTTGGATCGAAAGATGCAATCAAAAGAATTTCAAATCTTACGCTTGCAGTAGGAACTGATGAAATTCAACATCAGAAAAAGTTAAAAATCTAGGTATCTGGTTCGATAGAAAACATTTCCTTCAAATCTCACGTTGAGAATACTTGCAACAAAATTAATGGAACTTTAATGTTTTTTCAACGTATAAAGAGTATGCTAGACGAAAAATCCAGATTATTGGCTATTCAATCCCTGATGTTATCGCGCATTGACTACTGCATCCTAATACGGGGAGACTTACCTCAATACCTTCAAAGGGATTTACAAAAGTGCATGAATTTTGCAGCCAAGGTGGTATGCTACGGTAAATTCAAAGGAAATGATCACGTAACCTCTCTCCTTAATAAACTCGGTTGGACTCCTTTTCAAGTAAGGTTCCTTATGCAAAGGGCCCATTACCTACTCACTTGGTTTTATCTTCGTCAGAGCTATCCTGAGATAGTGCGTCTCCATCCACCCCCTGTAGTCAACTTGAAGCCGAACAGAAACAGTAATGTCTTAGTCGACTATCGTTCATCTCACATAAGGCAGAAGGCTCTGTCAATAACAGGCGCCTTACTGTTGAACTAACTTCCACGAGTATCTACATCCCTCAAAGACTGAAAGAATTTAAAACCAAAATACGAGTAGCTCGTCCTCTTGCCTCTCTACAACAATTCTTAATTACGAAACATACTGAATAAGTATTTACGAATCTCATTCGCTCAATATCTCCATTGTTGACAATCTCCCTTGCTTATTGTTTTATAATTCAACACATTACACAACAGTTTTGAAGTATGCGCAGGTATCATGATTTGATCTACTTTACGTTGGGATTTGCAAACATGCTTACTTGTATATGCCTGTACGTATATGGGTGTACGCGTGCATGTGTGCGCATATACCTGTGTGCACTGAACTAGCATCTAGCATATGAACTATATTTACTATGAATGTGCATATATGTGCGTATATGTATGCACATATGCATATATTTGTGAACTAAACGGGTAAGTAGAATTTGGACGAGAAATACCACTTTTTTTCTGTTCACTCTCAACTTGCAACATTACCTAGAATGTCCTCTCTCTTTACTATTTTAAAGCACTCACAATAAAGTGTAAATTTGTTGCGTATCACCCATATATGTTCTACTAAGATGCTTATCTACTAACCCAATTGAAAATCGAGGACGTCGCGCCGATGTGTTATGGCCGAGCAAGGGATAATGTAAGAGACGTATCGCCGGTATATCACCTCCGCATCATAGGCGAAATGTCCACTTAGGGACGAAATTTTTGGCCCAGGGACATCGGCGGCCAACTGAGATGATCGACCATTTTACGTCTTTGCTCGTCTCCGGCATGTCTAATTTCGCCGGCGATACGTACATGATACGTGGCTGGCCATCCTTGAATTCTGCTTTAAAAAAAACTCTCGGCCACGCACAGCCGAGATTTATCGCCTCTGAACGACCCTCAAATTTATATATAGGGTCGTTCAGAGGCGATAAATCTCGGCTGTGCGTGTCCGAGAGTTTTTTTAAAGCAGAATTAAAGGATGGCCAGCTGCGTATCTATATTTATAGATACAATTATATATTTATTTAGGTTTTATATAATATATATATTAATTTCTGAGTCGTTCAGTAGCGAAAACCTTGGTTGTGCGCTGCCGAGAGTTTTTTAATCGCAAAATTGAAGGATTGCCAGGCTCAAATCATACATACATTAATAGGGAAAATGTATTAATGTATTAGTAGAGTTTATGGGCGATTGCTCGTAACGGCGAATACCCTAAGCTGAAATGCCGTAAACCGGAGACTCACAGTATATATATATATATATATATATATATATATACATATATATATATGTATATATATAAATATATATATATATACATATATATATATATATATATGTATATATATGTATATTTATATATATATATATAAAACTGCAAATATATAACATATTTGACGGCTGCTCTCCAGGATGACAATGTCGCTGAGCGTAGCCGAGCTTTTAAAAGTAAATCCTTTATTCAAAGAATTTCGAAGAAAAAATTAAAATGGAAGTTAGTGGAAGGACACTGGGAATCCGTTCGACCAAAGCGCGTCTACAAGCCTTGTGCACAGGCACAAAATTGGAAAAAATTTATGAAAGATAAAAATTGGAGAAAAAAGTAAAAGGTGATGAAAAAAGACACCAGCGAACCGGGAAAAGATGTTTCGTTACAAGAAAAAAAAAGTTCATTCCAATTAAGACACAGGACATAGGATTTTAAAACGCTTCAACTTGAAGATCCTTAGTTGATAAACATTTGTGTGTGGGTGTCATAATATTCGTGTTGCTTGTCGAAAAAAAGTAATTGACAGCAAATCATGAAAATGTGTTCCCCCTGTTGAATTATTTCGAGGTTTTTTATGCATAAACACTAAATATACATGCACCTACATATTTGTATCTCTATCGATTCATGAATAATTCAACCGACGCATTGATAAGAAAAAATTTTTTTTAGTCCTTACTTCCATTGAAATATGAAGGCAGGCTTTAGCGATATCGGGGAGATGAATTGCGAGTAAAAATTGGTGGATGTACAGTCTAAAGGATCGACACAGTAGAAATTCGAAAGCGTCTTATGTTTGGGCTTGAACTAGTATACCAAGAGACTAGCTCGGAAAAAGTTCAACCATTCAACCAATTCATGATATTTCTTACGCGAGCATAATAGGCTATGAATTTGCCTACAAAAAATATAAAAAACACTCGAGTCAGGACCAAGGAAATGATAGTCACATAATACTAATCGAAAACATTTTACAAACCGAATGGAAAATTTCGTGAATGCCTACCAAAATCATGAAGTCAAAAAGCTGTCGTAATGAAAGAATTAAAACATCTTAATATTAAGATCCTTGGTTGATATCCGTACATGGGTATCGTAATACCAATGTCAATTATTGTCGAAACACAAAATGGTTGAGAGAAAGGCACGGTCTACGTGCCTCTATCTACGTTCCCTTCGTTGCGTTAATCTGATTTTGATTATGCATATAAATAAAAGTGATAAGGAAACATAATCATAGTGATGTATTGTTGAAAACTATCTAAGAAGTGCGCACTTACAGTGTCATTTTAGCATGCGAACATAGGACCTAGTCACATGAGAGATTAATGTTGAAAGTGAAATGGACATATTTCAATAGTTTTGCGTCTAAGTCAATGATGTCAACATTCGGGACAATTTTTCATTCTTGCGTATCTACTATTGTGCCAAAATAACGAGCTCGGAGTGAATAAAATATTTTAACATAACACAAAGTTATATTTTTCTACGGTAATAATACTGGTGCAAAATAGTTTACCTGTCAAAAACATAAGGATCGTTGTACAATGCCAACCATGGTATTTGCCGCACAGCTTGGTCAACACAAAAAGTCAAACTACCTAAAATGGTGTCGTTATAATGTACTCAAGAGCGCAAGAAACTATTTTGTGCCACACAAGTTTAGCAAGAACATTTTAGGACAGGGATATATATTTATGTATACATACAAAGCAAAAAGCTCTAAGTATTGAAATAATATTTAATATCGAGTTCACAAAATTTGAAGCTAAAATAAGTACGAATTTCCTCATCACCGTGTTTTGGTTTAAAATTCCTGAACAAGTCAGTGATTTGCTTTAAACGCAACCTTATCAGAGACTTTAGGAAACTTTCCGATAAAATTTATCATCTTTACTGAGAAAACATTCCAGAATCCTGCTCCATCATCGATTCAAAGGAAAAAAATCATTGCGTCTGAAATAAAAGATCTAAGTACAATGAATTGCGGAGACTAAAAATATATCATGCGACTAAAAACAAAGTATGGCACGGAAACAAAAACAAAACACAGAAGCAAAAAAAATCCCGTAAAATATGAGTATTAAATTAAATTGAGCTGGTAATGACGTGATTTCTACCTATTCAATACTTGCAAAGGGTACGAACTGTCCATATTGTTCAAATCATGGTTTCGCTTAAAAATATGCAGGGACTTGAAAATTCTGAGGTCATACGGTGTTGAAGCAAAGTCTAAAATTTCGAAATCGGTACATGTAGGGACATTACATTTCCGGCATGATTTTGCATTGCAGAATGCGATGGGTGTGTTGGTTGATACCCAGTACGCAAGCTTCTACCTCTATGCTTTGCCACTCTGATATAGAAATTCCGTAACGTAATACCAACGAACAAAGATGTGCACTGCACACACAAGAGTCCATCAATACGGCTAGCATTTGAGGCCTGTGCTTCTGTGTTTTGTTTTTCATTTTCCCGTGCCATACATTGTCTTTTTACTCTCCTGATATATTTTTGGTGCCTACAATTCACTGTTCTTTGATCTTTTCTTTCAGACGTAATTATTGTTTTCCTTTGAACTGATGATGGAGCGGGACTCCGAAATGTGTTCTTAGTAACGATGATAAATTTTATCAGAATTTTCTTCCTTCTTACGTTTCTAAATAAGTACATAGCGTCAGTTCTATTAAACTTTTCGAAGACCAGCTCCCTTAAATCATATCATATATTTCGAGAAATCTTTAAAAATATGATTTTAATACAGGGTGCGCCAGAGAAACTTACTTATTTGAAAGGTCAATAAAAACAAAAGTACTTCAGTTATTGTTTTAAATTATTTTTTATATGAGAATACAATATCCAAATTTTTTTTCATGTTGTCTTGAAAATGACATCGGATAAAAGGCGACCCCCATTGCGCATACACTGATGAAGTCGATTTTTGAAGTGCGTGTCCACTCTTTGCAGCATATCAATCGATATGTTAGCAACAACGTCGTGAATGTTCTTGAAGTGAGCTATTGTCCGTAGTGTATCGACATAAACCAGCAATTTCAAATAACTCCATAAAAAGGAATCGCATGGGACCAAATCTGAAGAGCGAGCCGGCCATTCGAGCGCGGAAGGCACGTTGCGTAGCAACAATTGAGCGACCGTTAGAAAAGAAGCTCTCGACTGCGAAGGCCCGCTGCTCTCTAGACCAGAGCACAGGGTTGCCAGATGGTTTCATGAATTTTAGGCCAAATTTTACCAAGAAAAAGGCCAAAAAAGGCCAAATTTATTTATAGGTAAACTAATATAGCAGGTAGATGCCCATATGCGCAGGGGTCTCCAAACTTGACAGACTTAGGGCCATATTGATTGCTGCAGTAAGTTCCAAGGGCCAAAAAAGCTTTGATTTTCCTGCCATTATCTATAATTTCTAGAGTACTCGCCGAGTACGCGGTCGGCTCAAGTGTCGCGGGCCGGATTGATCACACTGGCGGGCCGGATTTGGCCCGCGGGCCGTAGTTTGGAGACCCGTGCCTCATTGTATCATAATTCTACTAGCCATTAAAAAATCTAAATACAAAGAAAAAATAGACCTAACTAGCACTATTCTTCAAGGAATAACATAAATTACTTTGACTTTACATCCTCAGCAGAAGTTTGAGAGGTAGAAGCAGCTAGAGAGCTAGTTTCTTGATTTTCGTTTGATAAAAGATGCTCGATTTTATATTAGTTTGCATTCTTGAGGCAACTTTGAAGTCCTTACAACATAAGAAATATTGTTGAGATGTGCTCGGATTTGCACTTTCTCATCTAGCTTTCAAGTTCGTAATCTAATGTTGGGCTTTGTTTTGACTGCTATCATAGAAAACATTCTTCCAACAATATCATTGCTAGCGGGAGTCACCAGGCAATGAGCGCATAACCTGAGAGTTCTTTAACCAAGCCAAAACTGCATAGTGTCTTTAGGAATCTCAACACCGTCAGAATGCCCTCCTGTTTCCTGTCTATGATACTGATTTTTCGGTACTGCGGCTCACTAATATTGATACAAACCTGAACTAAATACAGCCTGTGCAAATCTGCAAACTCTCCTTTGATTACTTGATTTGATATTCGCAAAGGATTTTATAGTATTCAGCAAGATCTAGCTGATCCTGTTGGAGACTAGCTGATCCTGTTGCTCTGCGTTCAACTGTCACGTTTCAGTTTTACGACTTGTACGGCACAAAAACCGGAAAATGACTAGAAAAGCCAGAAAAAAGCCAAATTTTAGAAAAAGGCCAACCTTCTAATCACGAAGCCAAACGCTTGCAAAAAAAGCCAGATTTGTGATATTTGGCCTTAAAAAGGCCAATATGGCAACCCTGCCAGAGCATGATGGCAACTGACTGGTGGGAGAAACAAACTTGGGAACTTCCATCTCCAGATGCGCCCCCTCTCGCCCCTCTACCCGCTCAACTCACCGCGCGGGAATTTTCTCAAATAAGTAAGTTTCTCTGGCGCACCCTGTCCTTAGTCCTTTCTTCGTTTCTAAATTCCCAAAGATCATTCGCTTCAAAAAAAGTAACTTCCCTGGCTTCTTGAAAATGCTCTATTATAACAACTAATGAATGACCTACCTAACCTCGTGCTTACGAATCAACCTGGGAGCGCTGGTTCTCATAGATACAATAGTTCTAAGGAAACTTTTATCACTCCAACTCAGAGCACGGCTAATGTCTTCCTGTCTAATTCTACTGACACTGACAGTGGCTCCACACCGGCTGGTGAACGATTCTCCACTGCTGGAGGAGAAGGAGTCGCTTGCCTCTTCCTCCACTCCAGTTTACCGATCCTGTATAAAAAGCATGGTTAATTGCCAAGCATTGGTTTACGATAAAACAAATGAATATTCTCTCATTGCGAAATACCTTAACTCCAGTTTACTGACATTTCTGGCATTCTACGAACAGTATTTATTTATGACTGGAACTTTTATACGAACCAGTTATGCAAAATGCAAGGAAAACTTCGGAGTATGGCCAAAATATCACCTCCGAAAAGCAGTGTGGTGCGCAGCTTCTTTTTCTTCAACTATTTCATTAATTGAATTTCAATGAGGATAAATGCTCATCACAGAAAGAGGTTTATCAAGTTTACACTTCATTTTAGGTCATGTACCAGCAGCTTAACTCATTCTAACACATTTCCTGCGAAGTGACCAACCGGTGGTCACTTAGGTGATTTTCATAGTGCTGCTGACCCACATGCAGTCACTAACTCATTTATTATTAATATTTAATGAAAGCTAAATATAGGCTCGATACAGTTAGTGTTCGCTATTTTCAAAGTTGATTACCACAATTGACTTGAAATTTGAATTGAATATTGAACTTCAGTTTACCCCATCGCAGTTAACGTGTTAATAAGGATATACTGGCTAGACAAAAACTCTGAAAGAGAAAAATACCGAATTACTTGTGTATTAAAAATTAAAAATACATCTTGAATATATTGCCAACCTTTCGTTTTAATTATATTCTGACGTACATATTAGAGACGCTTGTAAAATTATGCTTTCACTACTATGATGATAAAATTGTATTTTTAAAAAGAAACTATACCATCAAATTCCTATGAAGCAATGAAGAAAAAGGTTATAGCAATAAAAAATTCTCTAGTGTGTATCAAGAAATCAAGAAGAGGAGAGTCCCAATACATTACGCACCAAAATATCACAAAAAAATTATAAAACAATAAAATAAATTAGCACTAAACATTAACTGGAATAGATTTCCTTCCAATGCGAGGCCTCATATGAGCAGAACAAATCAAATTTTACACATCAATCTGAACGAAACAACGTTATCTGAGCGTCAGGAAGCGTCAGGAGCGTCACCGGCTTACGTCAGGAAAGAATTCATCCATTTTCATAATTGGGGCGGTTGAGTATCTCTCTCAGGGTCCTCAGATGAATCCGATTCTTCTGAAAGTAAAACGCGGATATGAGATACTTCCAGATAGGTCTAGGTCAATGTAAGGACGAATCACGTAGTTTTTTCTGAAAAGAAAATTTCTTTATTCCGCCTTAGTTTTTGTACAATAATAGTCTTATTAAAATTTCTTGGAGAAGATTAACATTTTCACTCCTATAGGTACTAGTGTGGATGACTGCTTAATAAGTAACCTCTAAATTAAAGATGTTGAATATTATTTAGGTTTCCTGCTGGACATATTCAAGTGTTTTTGTGTTTAAGCAGTCTACACGTCAAGCAAGGTTGAGTTAAGCTTTGCTAGGGTGAGTTATGACAAGCCATTCAATGTTCAATTGAACAAAAAAAAACTTTACTGTGGACGGTGAAAACATGTTAATGGCACTGTTAGATTTTGCGTGGGCTGCAGATTTTTAATGTTGGATTTAATCCTACAATATCGATTGCAAAAGAACTAAAGGGAGATTTTCATCAGAAATTGAACTGGCACCTATAAATGGAAGTTGTTATATTATCCTGTTCATATTCATTCATGTTTACACAAAAGTATTATATTCAAACATTTGTATTAGAAACACATACAATTTATGTCCACTGCTATAATTATAGAAATATATTCTCAAAAAGATACTACTCCAACAAATTCCTATGAAGATGTGCTGAAGAAAAAGGTTATAGCAATAAAAAATCCTCTAATATGTATGAAGAAAGGGAATGTTCCAAAACATTATAAAATGAAGTACATTATTAGTATATAGTTAAATAAAAGGTATTACTGTTATTGATGCCACAGTACTTTAAAGTTCAACTCGCTCTTTCTTTATCATTGATATAAGAATCATAAAAATATGATTTTCGGTAAAGAAACATTTTCAGAGGGAAGCATATATGACGAGTATAATTTGTGCGCCATTCCACTTATTACGTGTTGTGGTGACGACAAGTTGACTAGTTCTCAACAAAAATCTCTTACCTCGTCTGCACACAATTACAGTCCCTCCTTTTCACTCTGATATTCTAATTAAAAATAATGCTGCATAAGAACAGCCTATTTTTAATTGCATAAACATTTATACGCATTTTCAAGTTTGTAGCGTAGACCCTTGCATTGTCTGTTCACTTACCTCAATTCTCAACAGTTTTTCAACTTTAATTTAAAAAATATCAAGTTCAATTCAAAAAAACTCAAGTTAAATTTAAAATAGGTTGAGTTCAATTTAAAAAAGCTCAAGTTTAATTTAAAAAAGCTCAAGTTTAATTTTAAAAAATTCAAGGTCAATTTAAAAAAGTTCAAAGTCAATTTAAAAAGGCTTAAGTTTAATTTGAAAAATATCAAGTTTATTTTAAAAAGTTGACTTTCAGAAGAATCCATTACTGCCATAACACCCAGGCTATGTTTACGCTCCTACAATCATATATAGAAGCATGTTGCTAGAATACTTGCGTTAGAAGATTTAAAGATGGGAGATACCGTATAAATGCACTTAGGTATGGTATAAAGGGGTAAAAATTAAATTATTAGTCGAGAGATTGGCCTTTAATTTGGTATACATTTTATGTGTAATACTATGTTATATAACATGATATAATAAGCCATTGTTGTAGAGCATTATGGTTTAAATATAATTTTGAAGCTATTTCATGTTCAACTTGTCAGTCAGTGCAGTTTGCTAATTGTCACACAGTTACTTATTACATAAAATTTATTTTGAATTTTTTTGTCAATGGATATACACTGTACGTACGTACCGATGATCTGTTTGTCAAATGCTTACCAAATGATTCATAGGTAAAACTTGAACAATGTCAAATTAAGTACAAAATCACAACAGCTTGGTTTGTCTGATTTTTTATTTACTCTATTTTCAGTGTCAATACTTTAATATATATGCATTCTCAGAAATAAACTTTACTTATATTATTATTACATAAGTATGAAATTTTATAAACAGAAGGTTTCAAAATTTAAATTTTTTTTTTAATATAGCCTGCTTGAGACTTTTCAAAATGAACTCGATCTTTTTTAAATTAAACTTCAGCTTTTTAAATTGAACTTTACCTTTTTAAAATTAAACTTGAGCTTTTTTAAATTGAACTTGAGCTTTTTTAAATTGAACTTGAGCTTTTTTGAATTGAACTTGAGCTTTTTTAAATTGAACTTGAGCTTTTTTAAATTGAACTTGAGCTTTTTCAAATTAAAGTTAAAAAGCTGCAGTATTCATATGTCTACTCAAATATTTATCAACTGCCTCAATAAGCACCTAAAAGCGTTGAAACTCAAGTAATTGAAAACAATGAAATATTAGAAATATGTATAGGGCTATTTTAAAATAACCAAAACTCAAAACAATTATTCACACACACGTAAAATACTTACTTGATGTGACTTAAGTTTCAAGTTGTGTAAGAACGCCCCCACCCTTGCAGCAGTTTTTTCAGGCAACGAGCAAGTTCTGTAACATTTCCTTCACTGAGCCACCGCACTTTTATCACGGCCTTCAGTAAATATTTAATTTGACAGAAGAACTTGCTTCTTTTTATTTTTTACTGAAAAAAATATTTTTTAATAAGAAGTAAATCAAGAAATATGATGAGAAAGCAATCCATCTTGAGTACTTTTACATAAACACCTCTAAAAATACCCTTCACACAACAGAATTTGGAAAATTAAACTAAGCTTGAACTCTCCTACCGATAAGGAAGTTCTAACGATGAGAGTAACTCGATCAACACAAAATCGTTTAAAAACGTTCATCCAGTACAAATTCTAAGTTTGCCCATGCATATAACGTTCAAACACCTGCATTACAATCAATCAAATCTCAGTTTTTAAGCAATAATTGTAAATTAGTCACTTCACGTCGGGCAACTTCACAAACTAATCATAATCAACTGCCAGTGCAACAGCGCCGGGGCGGTGAAACGGACTGCTACTTCAAAACTTCGAGACTTCGAGTGCTTCGACCAGCTCATAGGGCAAGTTTTTAGGGTAAATTAACTCAGAGACTTCATGTTTGAATGTTCGTCACAAATTTTTGAATGAAAACATTATTCTAGACAAAAAAAATTATACATGGCACTTGTTCTTGGAAGGCTGTATGAGTGTAATACAAAACACTTTTTTGTTATTCCATTTTAATTCAAACTAGCAAGGATAGGGTAGTTTGTAGATTGGTCTTCGACTGATGGTCGATTGATCTCATGCTTACCGAACTCTTTACAAATCACTTGTAAACTTATATTACAGACATGTTTATTTATTAAAAGTCTTCTCAGTATGTTTCGTTGATGATTAAGTTTTTGTTTTACATTGAGTAAAAATAATAACTGATTTTTAGTTTTCGTTCTAGGTGCTGAGGTATGTGGCGAATTTGTAATCATTTTGCTTATCAAAATGCAAGAGTGTAAAAGTGTCTCTAATTTTTCCATCTCCTCTTTCTCTCATCCAAACGAATGTTCATTTGTTCGGTCTCTAGAACGTAATAATTAGAACAACATTAATATTTTATGTATTATTTACATCTTACAAACACTCATATGTCTTGAGAAGAGACTTCAGCTTCGCACGACTGCCTCGGGAATAAAAAAGTTCAATAAAAATTAAAAGATCAACGTTACTTGAATTGCGAACCACAAAAACTTAGACTTGTATTCCTTTATTATTATTATTATTATTATCATTATCATTATTATATAAGAAAGTTTTAGCCTCCCTTAACCACGACAAAGATGTTCTAAGAAAGGAAGGAGGAAGGCGCCATTCAGTATGGAGTTGAGGGAACGCGGAATCTATGCACAAGATGCACAGAAACAAGAAGCTAAGAAAGAGGTTCATGAAACGTGAAAAAATTTAAGAAGAAAATAGTAAGTGCTGAAAAACAGGACAGCAGTGAACCGAAAAAAGATGGTCCGTAACAAAACAAAAACCTATTCTATTTTAACAAAAAGGAAGCCTACCTAACCTTTAGCTCGGGCCCTCACAAAGTCCCCCTGGGAGCGCTAATTCCAATAGATACAACAGTTGTATACCCCTGAGGGGAACTTGTATTGCTTTACTTTTTCAAACAATAATCAATTTGATTACTTGTTAGAATAAAATTGTTTCTTATTACCACATGTAATTCTATGCAACGTAATTAGCAAAGTTTTATGCGGTATTTCGTTTGGGAAACTACAGCGGGTGATGTCAGGAAACTTGTTATTAGAAACTATCATAATTAAATGCGCTTTCTCTTAGCATTATTTGAAATCTTTGTGCTTCTTGAAATAATTAGCGTTGTCAACATCACGATATCTTCACCTTAAAAAAGAAAACGACCAAGAATAAAATTTAGAAATACGATTAATCTTAGGTATAATTCTTAGGTATATGATTCACGATTTATCATTTCCATTTCATGTTACTTCTTATTTTATAAATTTTCGAATGATGATTAAATTCATTAAAATGTATTTAGAACTAAAAAATAATTACACCGGTTTCACTCGTGAATATCATTTCTCAATGTAAAATCTTGCATAGATAAGAATAAATATTCATGTCCTCTCAGTAAGTAGCACTTTTCTTCTGGGAGAGATAGACTGCTGGGACTGTAGTAATGTGTTTGACTTGTGTCTGGTATTGAAGAATGAAATGCAAACATGCGTATAACAATGGCATGGTAAAATACATAAATGAACACAAGTAAACGCACCAATGCATTTATTCTGCAGTACAGTAAAGTCTTCAGTTTCAATGTTGGGAATATTTCTGGAAAAGCATGAAATTGAATAAAATATGTGAAATATAATTTCAAGCTTGATGCATTGTACGCCACAATGTCAGAGCATACGTTTCATTGCGATAGATCAATGATATTTTTATGGCTGTAAACAACGGATGGCCTCCTCAAATACTACGGCCATTAACCAACTTAAAAGTTTGCGCCCTCAAATTACAACTGGCCGGCTCAGCATATTACGTCCGAGCTCGACCGTTCGTGGTTTAAGCGCGCGGAGATAGAGTTATAAGGCCGAACCGGCCGACTCGCCCTTAATTCATACTTGATCGACTGTCTCGTCTTTAATTCACCGGCGACACGTCCTTGATTTTCAATTGGGAATGACCGTTATGTTAAAATTAATTTTTAATTCGAAGAAACAAAACTTGTAATTTCCATATCATTCATGCTTGTATACTGGTATCCATGTGCATGTGTGTCTATGTATGCGTACACATATATTTCTGTGTGCACTGGACTAGCAACTAGCATATAAACTATAAATACTGACCTTTCTCACACGCAACTTGTAACACTACCCTAACTCGTCACTTTCACTTCATTATTTTAAAACTTTCGTGGAAAATTTAATTTGTTGTGTGATCACCCATATACATTCGAATAAGAGGCTTATAACTTATGCCCGTTGTGTTAAAAATTTTGAATTAAAAAACAAAACTTGCAATTTTCATAATTCTATGCTTGTATCCTGGTATCTGTGTGTATGTGTGTGTATGCGTACTTTTGTATATGTTTATACATTCATACATTTACCCATGACAGTTCGTGCAATAGACTTGCATTTGCCTTGTAAAATTAATTGGTGTTTGGGTTATAGCGTGCTCATTTAAGCAATCAGCTAAATGTAATTTTTCATAGGGGTATTTTTTTTGTCCATGCTCGCTCGAAATGATATTTTTAAATTTCTACCGCAACAAGAAACTAAAATATTATTCCCTGATTTCATGAAATCCAAAACTGATATGTCAATGTACGTGCAAACTGTCACAAGTGTTTTCACCCAAGAAAGTTCTGATCTTTTTGCTTCCATGAATTAACAAATATTAAGCTGCTATAGGATAGATTTTTATGTTTTTTCTCTCCGTTTTCATAGAAGCATTAAACTGGACCGTCGTGGCACCTATTTATGTTTCTCAATTGAACACATTTGCATCATGTTTAGAAAATTACGCAACTTTTTTTAATATGGTAATTTTATTGAACACTTATGTATTCTTCTATTAATCACGTCCTAAAATGTTCTTGTTAGTCTTGCGTGATGCAAATCATTATCCGCTCTTGAGAATGTTATGCTTTGTGGTCACTTTTGCGTATCATCCAATTATGTTGCACATTTCCCGGTAATCGTTGTAGAATAATCTGTTTCATGTTTCTGACTCCTGTAGACTGTTTTGTGACAATATTATTAGCGTGGAAATATTCTGATTTCGATGCAGGATAAAAGACATTTTATCCGAGTCCCTTGATTGGATTACTAGTCTATACATAGGAATAAAAATATAGATATGAATGTCAACCTCGCTGCCTTAGACACAGGATTATTTTGATTCACCCGTTCTACTTTCAACAAATTGTTTATACCGCAAGTTAATGAGCTCATATTTCACTTCAAGTTTGCACCGAAAAGAGTATTCTCAACTATACACTGAGACAGAAATCGTGTTTTCTTTTATAATTATAGTTACATATATTTCAAATCTAGCTCAAGCCATTATCAACACCTGCAAAAGATAATTGAAATACAGAAGATTAGACATGGCTAAAGGACAAAAAAAAACAACTTAAAATTGTACAAAAAGTAGTAAAAAAAGGAATGGAGAGGTTATACTGCAATTCATTTTTTGAAAATCAGTCTATTTCTTACTTGTATGATGACAACATTGAATTTAGAGCTGGTTTCAATTGCTTAATGTAAAGAGATTCTAGTTTATGTAGGTCGTTTTTATTTGAACAAAAACTTAAAATTAAAAAATCAGATTTGCTTACTATTACACTACACCGCTCAGCGTGATCCGTAATGGCTGAAGAAGATGGCTTAGCTAAAACTCTGCCCGTTCTGGAGCTCCTACCAACGTGCTCGAAAAATCTAGTTCTAAAACTACGCTCGGTGCAACCCACATAACTAGACCCGCGCAGCGGGCAACTAAACTTAAGGCCCCGATACACTGGCGTTCATGACTCGAGAAATTGCTGTAGTGGATCCATCCGCCAGTTGAAGTGAGAACTGGCGACACGATACACTCAGCACGCAAGATGAAGCACCGCGTAATGCAATGCAAGGCGTCAGTCTGCCTCAGCGTGTCGTACGGATAGGTGCGCGATTGCGACCAGCCGTATGGAGCGCAGGATTAAACCAAAGTGCACGTTGCGCTGTGCTTTAGCCTTCTGTAAGCGCTGTTCATCACATTCTGCAAGCAATCGAATTTTTTAAATACGTCTATAGAATTCAGCGTTCGAGTTTTGTCTATTCAATTGCGGAGCAAGACATGGCTGTGCATCTCTCCCGTCAACGTTCAAAATGGTACTGCTCGTCGCAGTGACGACCGTCCTAATCCAGACATGCTGGGATCACTGAAAGCTCGGTGGCCACTCTGCCAACTGGCTGGTGTGCAGGGATGGGAGGCACATTGAGAGGCGTGCTGGCGGTCATCACCGCGTTTTTTGTCCAGTGTATCAGCGCCTTTAGAGATTTTGCGCGAGCACAGTTCAGTAGGCAGACGGTCTATAAATCTAAAAAACGATCCTACAGTACATTTGTTTGTCAATATTGGAATAAAATCTAAGCAGTTGTAAAATTTCTCCACCAGCTTTGAAACGTCAACGGCAAGCTTCTCGGACTCTGCACCATAATAAAGCAGGATGCAATAGAATTTATTTTTTCAGTTGTCTCAGAGTCGGTCGGTTTATATTTTTTGTCTAAAAATAGCCTTATAATTTTAGAGATTAGGTTATTTGGAAAACCATTATTGTTGAAAAAAATTTGTAGAAAATTACATTCATCATGTATATTGTGGTAGGTTGAACTTATATGAAATGCGCGGTTCAGCAAGGTTTTAACGCTATTGAGTTTAAATCTAAATGAACAAAATCTAAAAAAGCTAGTGCCTAAGCCCCTAAAAGTATTTTTCCTATAAACAGAAGTTTCGAATCTTTGATTAAGTTTTTCCACGGAACAGTCTTGAAAGGCAATCTTATGATTAGTCTCACATTCCATCGTAAATTTCATATTAGCGTGCTTGGAATTAATGTAGTCCAAGAATTTTTTTGCATGACACTCCTCACGGAATAAAACAAAAGTGTCGTCTTGGACTACATCAATTCCAAGCACGCTAATTTTAAATTTACGATGGAATGTGAGATTTATCATATGCTTGCCTTTCTAGACTGTTCCGTGGAAAAACTAAATCAAAGGATCGTAACTTCTGTTTATTGGAAAAATACTTTTACGGGCTTAGGCACTAGCTTTTAAGTTTTTGTTTATTTAGATTTAAACTCAATAGCGTTAAAACCTTGCTGCACCGTGGATTTCATATAAAGGCCTCTTTAGACGATGCATCATAATTGACTGGCGACTCACTGGCGACTCAAAAGAGTCGCCAGTGCTGCATGAGTTTCCTGATCTGTGCTGCATGGTCTTGTAGACTGCATTCTGCAGCCGGGCAAGTGACTGAAGTGAGAGAAGCACAAATGGCGGTCAGTTCATGGAGCTAGGATATATGGAGGTAGCATAGCGCACTCCGATCGGGCTAAATTTGGCTGCAAAAGCTGAAAGACTCGGGCACTGTCAAGGCCTGTGACGTCACAATTCTGAGCCAACCACAGACGCTTGGCTGAAGTTGCTCCAGCCACCTTCCCTACAACCCCTCCTCTCATTTTCCAAAGCAAGATTAGTACCTCACCACATGTCAACGGGTGAGGTGTGCGTGCAAGTCGCTCTAATTTGTTATAATCAAGGGCCTGTAATCTTTATAGTTTTCAACTCTTAATGTATCTTTGCTAGTAATTTTGATATTATTGAGTGTCCTCAAGTGAGGAAACACAATTTATTATCTTTCGGAGTCTTAGAATCCCAAATGAATGATTGACGCTGATGCGATTAACTGAACAGCTGGAAGAGCATTCAGCGAGCGTGTGCGCACTCCAACGTAGTCAGTAGGTAACTGGCTTCCGTTCTGACGTCACACTTGCGAGACGGCTATTGGTTACCACAGAAATTAGAGAAATCTCAAAAACTGGTTCTCTTCACAGACGGCTATGCTCCCTCCATATATACTCCCTCCACGGGTCAGTTACTGCTCAGACTCGTCGAGTTACGGATGTACGACGCTGGGCTCTTATGGACCGTCGCCGCGTGCGCCGCCGTCAAGAAAAAGGAGCTTACTCGTCGCCATAATTTGGGAAGTTTTGCTGAAATTTTTCAAGAATTAAGGTGTGAGAATCAAAATGATCTGGAAACTTACATCCGAATGCCGATGGCTTCTTTCCTTTTCATTCTTGAGAAAGTAACACCTTGTATTCAAAAAGAAGACACTACAATGAGGGATGCTATTTCTCCTGGCGCAAGACTAGAAGCCTGCCTAATTTTCTTGGCAACAGGAGAATCTTACAGCCGACTTCAATTCTCAACAAGAATTTCACCATCTTTTATGAGCATTTTGATACCAGAGACTTGCCAAGCCATCTACAATGCGTTCAAGCTCGACTTTTTGAAGGTAGATAAAAGTTGATATTTTCTTACTGATCTTAACATAAGCCTCATACCTCCAAGTATGTTTGAATCGTAATATATTTTGTACTTATTCAGGATTGTAATGGTAACTTAATCGCAATACAAGGCTAGGAGTCTATAGGTAGTTCAGTACTGTGATGAAAATTCTCCTCTATGAAACGTAATGAAAAATGTATCTTACGTATAGTAAATGAGGTGAAACGAAACATAAATGCATTTCCTTCACAATAAGTAAGAAATTATTATTTTCTTTTCAATCAAAACAGTAAAACTGAACAGAAGTCACTTTCTTAGTGGTAGAAATAAACTAAATAAATTGAAACGAAATTTCCTTCATAAGGGCATGAGGCGTAACAGGAGTGATAATTATTTGAGGAGAGGGTTATCCTTGACCCAATTTTGATTCAGTAGGTTGAGTGACCCCATTGAAATTATGTCTTTGATTAATTCCTTGACAATAATGGCCTGTTTGTCATCCATTTGAGATAAGTCATTTGCAATATTTGATCCGAAAACTAAGAATTTATGCGGGCCGAGGTTAGTGATAACAATGGAGAACTGCAGCGTTTACTGGTAGCATGTTGTACAGGTAGGGGTGCGGGCAAAATGCGCGGGCCCTAAAGAGCTCACCGCTTATAAGACCTCTGAGGTCTTATAAGCTAACACGTACCTCCCCCCTTTAACCGGATAGGTATTCACATGGATAATTTCGGAAACGTTACCACAAAAATTACCCCTACTGGTATCATCACCAAATTAATTTAGCATCACCACTTGACGTTAATAAAGCCGCGCATAATTCCTTCTAAGCATTACTTCTAACTCAAATTAGCATTACTTCTAACTCAAAATAAATCTAGTGATTATGATTATAAGATTATAGTAACGTATAAATAGGTTAACTGCAAAGTAAAATACGAGTTCCTCGGCAAAACAATCTCGGAAAAATTTATAATGAACAGAGCTATTACCTCGTAGGTAACGAAAAATAATTCATAAAAGATAATGAAATTAGCAGGACGTCAAATAAAAAAATCAATAAAGTTTTCACCAAAAGAAAATATTGACGTTTGATAATTATTACAAAAAGCGTCTGCGTTTCCGTAAAATTCAGAATAGTTGTTAGTTAAAGTTATAGCCAAACTTCGCACAAATTAGAACGGAACTTTTTCACTATTAGTAAAACAACCAATCAGAACGAAAAGAGTGCCGTAGACTCGTAAAACTTAATTCTATCGGTAATATAATGATAAAGAAGGTGGAGTAAGATATAAGAAAACATGTAGTAAAATCAAACGCACGCTAGTTTGAAACATCAAGTATGAATATGGAAATTGGGCTTCACACGCTGCAAAAATAAAAGAAAAATCACTAATGTAAGCGTAATAAAATGTAATCAAAGTCCATAATTTTGAACAACTCAGAATTTATAATTACCTACTTTCAAGTTTCTAAATATACTTAAACCACGTTGGCAACACCACGAACATGGTAAAGTAACATCGTAGAAAATAGGTACTCTTTTTCAAGTTGAGTTATTTTTGTATGTAAAGTCAATGGCTCCCCGTATCAATGGTTCACCGTTCAAAGTCAATGGTTCACCGTATCAATGGTTCACCGTTTTTCTCCTTCCCTTTCACGAAGGTGAATTATCCCTAGTAGTATGGGACAATTGGGTAAACTGCGGGTAAACTGCGCGCGGCCATGTACATGTACCATGTTACCGTGTTACAAGATGTTGTGTTACCGCTCGCACCTGTGCGACCTGAAATTGGAAAAAACGAGAAGATTAGCATGGTTAAAGCGCAAAATTTAGTACATGAATGATTGAATAAAGTAAATTGAGAAACACCTTTAGTGTCAGAGTGATCCTTTACCGAATCTTACTATTTAGTTAATGACAAGTAGACATTCCTAAAACTTTGAGATAATGATTTAAATGTCCAGCAAAAATAAGTCTCTCATTATTATTCAAGTTTTCTCAAAGAATGAATGCTGACTCAATAAAGATCAGCTGAATTCCGGCTAGTCATTTAATTTTTTGAAAGATCGAAAACACTGTCTCCGTGTTAAAATCTCGGGATCAGCAACCGGATGTCGCTAGAATTTTCCAATCTGTATTCAAAGTGTGAATTCAGCATATTAATTCTCATCGAGACATGAGAGTGCGTTCCCAGACAATTCACGGCAAAAAGATTAAATATGTGCAAAGTCGTCATTTCTTGCAACACATGCCACAATCACGTGCGTCTTTTGCACACGAACATAAGAAAATTATTATTCTGTGATTGTTAAACCTTTATGCTGTAAACGATTACTTTACATTTCACATATCGCGTGACGTTAATGCCTTAATCAAAAAGGTAAATACTAAAGCGTATGCGAGATTAACATGAAGCATAAGCAAATACAACAAAAAGACACAATTGAATACATAAGAACATACTTTTTACGGTAAAAACACGATTTGTTGTCAAGGTAAAAATCAATATTGACGTTAAACACTCTCAATTTTAATCGTTCAATCCGTTGTAAATGGTCAATTAGTTGTAAATGATCCCATAGAAACTTTGGAGAGACTTGACGATAAATTTTGCATTCTATTACGTTTGAATAATAAATTACACAACATAAAACTTTACTGATTATGAAATTCGAGTAGGCTTGCAAAATGACTGTATGACGCACTGGATCGTAAACGTGCTCAAAAAACATTAAAAACAGCCACTCTCGTTTGACAAATATCTAAGAAATAAATTAAAGTTTGTTATTACTTTCAATTAGTCTCCACTATTCAATTATTCGTCAATTGTCCAAAACACATCTTATTCATGACTATTCACCAGTCATATTCATGAATATTCACCTATTCATATTCATATTCATGATCACGCTGTCGTACATCAGCTGTCAACTGTTACCAGCCAAAGCAACCAGAAACAAGGCGCTCACGGCCTTGCCAGAGTTCAATGCCTGCACGGTACTTGCGGCCTTGAGCAACGCAAAAAAACTGCAAAACTGCAAAACTACTCACTCGTACTGCAAGCGCTGCAACGCCACAGCACATGAAATTATGCGTGCTGCTCTGCACACTCTACACTCTATTACTCGTTACTCTTAACTAATTACCAGACCACCCGTGTGGTTAATTAATGGGCATCTATCGCCTCTCATTATTACTCTCGCATGGTACTTCTGTTCGCCAGCACAATGACAACGGCAATCAACAATGCTTTGTGACGAATTTCATTAGAACCTTAACGAGTCAACGGAAGGCGTGGAGGCGTGAGATTTGCCTTGAGTTGACAGACGCATTACACACTTCACGAAGATCGGAGCTCCCGGGCGGTTCTGTATCCAGGACACCTCTCTCTACTTACCTACTTGTTAATTTGTACAACCCTTCCATTTCCTTATGTTACGTTTACCCTTCAAGCACGTTTGAACTTCTAGGTCTGTCAGTTTAGATCTTTAATTAACTTTGAGTCTAACATACTAACCTTAATTAAGTCTTGTTTCGTTGCCTATTTATTTCTGTAGACACTGGCAGGCCTCCCTTCTACTGATTTCCTCTTCCTACACTGGAATTATCTTCGCATCCATTAAATTCGAAGGTAAATACCGTACTGAATAGGCTATACATTAAACTTGTGACATTAATGCTTTACACCGTAATTTCGGAAGCTCTTTATAACGCCGAATTCTTCGTTCCGTAGAAAACTACCGCACCGGGACTCCGTATATCAACCAGGCTCTGGTTTTATTCTGCCGCAAATGACGCTTCTGGAACGACGGCAACCTTTTCGTTATTGTGCGTCCACCCGCTGACTTGTTCGTTGTCACCTGTGAATTAGGCGAGGTTTGTGACTGACTAGTGCGTGTAGAGACCCTGTAACACTGTGCTTACATTGTATAAATAGGTTGGCAGCCGGAAGAATTAGCTCACTGAGCAAGTTTTCTTTTGTTTCAGCTTTCGGCTACGCATTGAAGTGTCTGTTCTACTTTCTTAAAAACTTCGACGTTTCTACGAGTACAGCGATGTTTCTTGTTCAACTAGTTTCTTTACGTTTTAACGTAATCGGGCGTCTCTCCGCAATTACAAGGGGACGCCACTTTGTATTAACTACGCAGGATAACGTTTCCTTCCTAAATTGAACGAAAAGAGTTATTCTTGCGGATTGTGTGTTTACTTTCTCCTTAAACCTCACAGCTTAACTCTGACCGTCATGGTATTGATGGTATTATTTCCACCACATGAAATTATGAACTAAAATCAGAGTCCCATCGAAAATCAGCGATAACAGCTTCTCCAAAAGCTAATTCACTTAATTGTCTGCGCGAATTAATTTAATACTATTTCTCAATACTATTCACTCGATCTCGCTGGTAAATTTACCTGGTAACCTTAAACCATTTTACCAGATATGTCCACAGCCATGTCGGTATCATTGACTCTCTGGGTTTACCTCTTCTTGGGTTTACCTCTTCTTGGGTTTACCATTTACGTACACTAGACGATGTATCATCAGAACATCCACTATTATTCACTTCACTTGGAAGAGTATCTTCCTACTTTAATATATATTTAATTCTCGAAATCACATTGCATTTCTCAGTACATATTTCATCCTTATTACATCATTTCAATGCATTTTACTACTTTTACATCATCCTTTAATCAATTCCTGTCCTCTTAATACAGCGAATTGTTCTTTCAATAATTGATCCTTTGATCAGTAGTACTTCCTCGAAATCAAAATGCAATGATTCTCTTGCAACCAATTTTCCTCTTATTCTCTAACTGCTTGAACGTTGAGTTTTACAAAGGTCTTCAGCATTACCTTTGGGCAAATTGGAACGCCTTTCCCCCCTGCAACATCCTATCAGACGCAACCAGCAAAAAAAACTCAGGTAGCATTACATGACATACATGTTGCACAGGCTACAAAAGGCACTTAAGGATACTTATGTCTCTTTCGCCAATATATCCACGCAAGAAAAATAACCGTGGTAGTCATTGTACTCGTTGCAGGCGCGCTGGTTACTGAAATTTCAGGCATAGTTACGTTACGAGTTTGGTGTTTAGGTATTACACATTACATTACTGCTCAACTGAGCTTAATGATTGCTCAAGCACAAATTTACTTGTGGCTGCAATACAAATACAATACAAAATTAGTGTTTCAGGCTACAATACAAAATTGCTTGAAACACTTATAGCAACACTTCGAGAAAATAGGGCCACTCACATTAAAAAACAGCTCTCATAACATCTTAAAAACAGCTCATGTCTAGGGGTCATTGAACACACTGCCTGCTCTCTGCAATTACAGCCTAGCTATGTTTGACCTTGACGCCTGCACGCAGTCTCTCTCACGCGCAACGAATATCAAGGCTGCAACAGTACTTTAACAATTATAACATTTAATCGCTGCTTTACTTATCTTAAATTGTAGTTTTAGTTGTCGCACGATGTCGTGATCTCTGCAATCGTTGTAGGCGATGCACCGTTGCTGCAACGCCACAGCACGAAGATAACGTAGCTGAACCACCTCGTAGATGTAGTTTTAGGTCTGTGGCCACTCTTTCCGTAGATCTCTGAAGCTCTCTCTCTCTGTAGATGCTGTCCTTCTAATCGTTTCTTAGAAGTTATAATTCTTGTCGTCACCAGACGATCTTCACGGTAGTTCTCTTAATTTCTCTGTAGTTATCAGTAATCTCCTCCGCCGTGTTGATTTGCTGAAGTCACTGGATCTTCTTCTCAAACTTCTGTACGTCTCTCGTCGAATACTATATCTTCATGACTTCTCAATTATATCTTCTTTAAATTCGTGGGTCCGTCAACTCTCTGGCCACCAATATGCGGGCCGACAGAGGTTAGAGATCACGCTGGTTAACTGCGACGTTTATTGGTGACGATGTTGTACAGGTAGGGATGCGAACCAAATGCGCGGGCCCTAAAGAGCTCACCGCTTATAAGACCTCTGAGGTCTTATAAGCTCGCACAAATTTATTTTCAGACAATTTATCTAGTTGATCGAGCTCTAGTAGGGCTTTCTTCATCAGTATAGCTGCATTTGTTTCCTCTGATCTGTGTCTTTTTCTTGAAGTCTTTGATTTATTAGTTGCAGATGTTGACGGTTCATCGTTGATGCTCATTGTAGGTTTTGAAACTGTTGTGGTTATGATATCCAGAGTTTCAGTTGGTTCTGTGGATGTTGCTGAACTGTCCAAAATATTTGAAGTTGTTGTTGAAGACGTTTCATCAGTTACCGGAATTGACATCGCAGGCAAATCTGCATCAAGTAGGATGTCTTCAAGGCTCTGAAAAAATAAAAAATACAGTATAACTAAATTGAATGTGCTTTTTCATTATATCAATAGGTATTTCTCTATTGTTGCAGACACCATCTTCAAATGAAGAATGGCGGAAAGTTGCTGAAGAATTCAATCGAAGGTGGAACTTTCCTCATTGTATCGGAGCTGCTGACGGGAAACACATAAATATAGCCCCGCCGCCAACAATGGAAGTTATTTTTATAATTATAAAGGTAATTATTCAATCGTTCTCATGGCAGTTGTGGACTCGAACTATGAGTTTATTTATGTTGATATCGGCTCCAACGTTAGAGCATCTAATGGAGGCGCGTGGGGAAACTGTACATTGGCTTCAGCATTTGAAGAGAACAGACTCGGAGTAACCAAAGCAGACACTCTTCCAAACTCAGTGAGAACCCTACCATATGTTTTTCATTAATGATTACCCTCCAATGCCTTCTAACACACGGGTCTTAATTAATGTATGCAGATGATGTTCATCTGCATACATCTCATCAAACGCACCTAATGAAACCGTTCCCTTTCAAGAGTCAACACAGGAATGAAATAATATTTTTTACAGGCTTTCTCAAGCTTGTAGAGTTGTAGAAAACGCTTTCGGAATCTTAGCAAATAGATTCAGAGTATTCCTCACAACCATACATCTCGCTCCGGCCAAGGTTGAAAAACTACTGTCGGCGTCTGTGGTTTTAAATAATTTACTTCGGAGAGAACATGCAGATCTCAACCAAGAGACGTCTCTAGATAGAGAAATGATCGGAACTGAAGAAGTGACCGAAGGACGTTGGCGTATGATGGACCAATTAACACCAGTGGAGGGCATTCCCAGAAGCTCAAATAATGACGTCAAAAATGTAGGAGAAGAATTCAAGAAGTATTTCACAGATGAGGGCTCTGTTTCTTGGCAAGAGAACATGATTTAACAACCATCTGCTCGATAGAAACCTCTACTTCACTGTAGTTGTACTTTCAAATAATGTTGAATGAAATTATTCAATTCGTAAATGGAAGACGATATCAACAAAATTACCTGAAATATAATTGAAAATAATTTACCTCAAGCTCCTGATGTATAACCTCTTGATCATAAGTTTCCATGTGACTACTGTTTTGCTGCTGATCCGACATTAGAAGTGATGATTGTGACTCCCTTATGATGGAAAGTTTTTTTAAAAATTTCAATTCATTGAAGCACCATAATTTTGGCTGATAAATTTCGTCAGTGCCAGTGTACGTGCAGGTAAACAGGAAACACTTGTGAGCTTGGCGCGGAGTTTATTTAGCTAGATGTTGACAGAAGGCGAGATGTTGAGGGATTGAGCAACTGGCTTCGACATTAGCAGCCTTTATATAAGTGACGTACAGATACAGAACGACGCGGAATACAGACATGTGCAGAGATGGCCGCACATATGTCCCCCCCCCGACAGTTGTTAGGATACCACAAAAAATAAAACGGTTACCCGAAATTCAATATTCGCAAAATGGAAGCAACCAATGAAAGAACAAAAGAAAAGAATTATAGCAATCAAGTCATGAATTGACAATAATGTATTTTACTACAATTCTCAATTCTAAACGCAAAAGAACTATTATGACATCGCTCGTAACCGTTGTACGTTAATTTACGTTAACTGTGACAACATCCATAATCATAAAAAAATTATACTAATCAAATGATAAATCGCACCAGCCAAGCATTATTGTAGGTTTACGCAAAAGAAATAAGCATTAACAAGGTAGCTTCCAGCGAATACTATACGCATACCAGGTTTAACTGAAACACTAAAAATACTAAGGTTAATACTTTTAACTTGAAACAACGCCACGCTAATACGGCAAGTAAGAACGGTTACAATAACCAAAAAGATATAGAATAACGCAAGCACTTAGATTATAGGTAAACCGCCTCAAAAGTTAAACACAAGGGAACATTTTCGTAACTTCAACGGATACAGCAAAACATGTTAAAGGAAGGAACCGTTAGGAAGGAACCGTTAATACTTTTACCCCGCGCCTCTAAAAGATCATGGCCTAACATTTCCGTAATAAATCAAAACCCGTTACCGCAATCACCCAACAAAAGATTAAAAACTATCTCTAATACGTCCTCAGGGGAGAAAAAAAAATTTTTTACGTTACGGAAAGAACAACCAAATTAATTTACTTAGATACTTAATTTCAAGAAAAAAAACATACCTTAAACCCAAACGGTCTCTATTAGTACTTTCAGATATAATGTTTAAATTCGTTCCTTGGTAAAAAACCATATCACCAATTTACCACAACCATCCAAAACGAAATTGCAGGTAAAAATTCAAGTTCACACACTCCTAACAAAAATTAAAAAACAAAACCTTAATAATTAGAAAGCATACAAGCAAAGCGAATGGAACAAGCAAAAAGCAAAGCTGCTGACTTACCGTGCATATAAATAAACAGCACGATGACAGCCATGAAGAACGTCGTAAGGATCAAAAAGTCAAACGCCATTTCATATTGATAAAAATAATCCAAGGAAGACCAAAAAAAAAAATAAAACAACATCCTACATGATCGCAACTAATTACCCACTTCCGCAATAACTCCTATTAGAATTAATTCACACATTAAATAATTTAATCGCAATAAATTTTTAAATACCATTAGGGACAAGAAATTTTCATGTTTCGATCGTTTCCTTTTTACAAATATTAACATTAGCAACATCAAAACGTCTAACACCCAAAACAAATAAAGCATTTGCTAACTAAAATTTTTTTTTGCGTCAATATTAAAACCAGTATACTTAAATTAAACACATGGGTTAAATAGATTTAAAAATACATTAAAGAGAACACTGCGCGCATATTTTATCGCGTTTTCATGCGATTTGCATTTCATTTAACCGCGCGCCAGATTTTCAAATAATTTAAAATCTAACACTTATAATTTTTCTCTTAATACATCTTCAATTAATTCAAATAAAATTCTTCAACGTTATCATTTTTCAACCTAAACTCTTCGCGCACCACCGGATTTACTTGGACGGCCTGCATCCCTGGGACGTCCAGCCCGCCCTAAGTGTGTCACATTAGCCACCACAAGATCGCGCGCAACTCTAACTATTGGTCCTGATGGAGGACCCTTGGCGGCCTGCCCCGCACCATCGCGTAGGAAAAATTTTCTCGTTGCGTTGCTGTCAACGTCTGTACCTCCTTCTTCAGATGGTATAGGACGGTTCCCATAATCATCGTAGACAGGATAAGACCCATTATGATGATGTCCGTCAGTCGGTCGGGGAGCAACTCCATCTTGGTTACCGCGTTTTCCTTGACCCACTGTTCATTAACGGTTGTGGAGTGTGTTGATAAAGCCGATACGAGGGTATCTACGTCGATGTTACTCTGTGCGTTACCCATCGAGCACCCTCTCCTGCAAGTGAAGGATACAGAAAAATTAGCATGGCCGTTACAAAATAAAAATAAATACAACATATAATTTGGTATCAATCTTGGTTGACTCTCAAGAGTCATTGAACCACGATAGTCTTGCCTAAAGCAATTAAACGCTGATCATGTGTGACCGTTGACAAGACACCCTTCTCATGAATGCAATCTAAATTTGCTGATTGCCGGACATTCCGACGGAACAAAAATAGCTCGGCGCGAGACCGCAGCATACGGCCGCAGCGTCAAAACAACCCATCTCGCAAGGTGAACAGCAACCTCAGCGATTCGCAATTCGCCGTCGGCGCATCGTTCATGATTAAAACTGTCAATTTAGCAAAACGGATGTCTGGGTGAATCCGAGAAAAGAATTAATGAAACGTCTTAGCGACAGCTAGACGAGACAGTACAAATTCCTCTGGGGTAAACGTCTAACATTTACATCAAGTTACTTGAGCATAAAGCAACATTAAGATTAACATATTAAAACACACGCATTGATTACTGAGATTAATATAAATGCAAGCATATTGCATATAGCCAAGAAAACGCTTCTAAAATTATGATTATATCTCTTAACATTATTTATAAACAACGGTAAAACAATGGTAAAAGGTTAAAAAATGGTAAAAGGGTAATATTACTCGTCGATTAGTTAGCACGTCACATAGTCCAATGAATTCGTCTTTTTAACTCACAGATTTTACCTTTTTGAGCGGTAAAAGATGATTAAGGTTACTTCTAACGATTTTAGATCCAATTTTAATATCAGCGTAATTACGTTTAACCTTTTGGACGACCGCAGGCCCAATCCAAGTTAATTCCAATTTATGGGTCTTGTTATGATTCCTTAATAGGACTCTGTCACCAACTTGAATAT
Organism: Morinoia aosen; assembly: GCA_030386875.1. Lineage (NCBI taxonomy): Eukaryota > Metazoa > Arthropoda > Malacostraca > Amphipoda > Talitridae > Morinoia > Morinoia aosen. Next base: position 28,837,733 of record CM059557.1, on the reverse strand, counting down.
CCTTATTGCGCCGCTTAAGGTTTCTATAAAGATTTCGCTCTGTTGTGTTGTTAATAATTAAATTTCGTATATTTTCTACTGTTCGAACGGCTTCTCTAGCTCTAATATTCACTAAATCTATTTCTTCATCAAAACTGTAAATTACTGAATCGAAACTGTCAGACTGATAATAGGCACACGTATCGCGATTGAACATTATATAGCTTGGTGTTTCGCCAATAGTAGAGTTTAAAGAATTATTTAAGGCATTTTCTACTACTTCCAATAATTGGTCCCACTCTACATTAACAAGTGTATGAATGTAAAGTTTCAGCAGATTCGTAATTTTTTTATTGTTGCGCTCCACAATTGCATTAGAATGTGGGCTGTAAGCCAAAACTTCTCTTTTTGAAATGGCATGTAATTTCGCAAATTGTTTGAGAGCCACTGATTTAAATTCCCACGCATTATCTGAAATGAGCGTCTTAGGGTAACCTAGTAAGGAGAAACAGTTGCTTAAGCAAGAAATCACTGTTTCTGTATTTCGATTCGAAATTGCATATAAACGACAAAACCTCGAGAAAAGGTCAATCACCACTAGAATATATTTATTTCCATTATCAGTTACTTTAAGTGGGCCAAGCAGATCAATTGATACAACTTCGAAAGGTTTTGTAGCTATTGGGGCTGTTAAAATTTTGATTGGAACTGAAGGTTTTGCTTTAATAATTCTACACACCTCGCAATGCTGAACAAATTTCCGTACAATAGTTTTCTCTAATTGATTCCAATATTTCAATTTAAATTTGAACAAAGTATGCTTGTGATCTACGTGATACAAACTATGTATCGCTAGGACAGCTTTACTCATTAATGAATTAGGGACAACTGCAGTCAAAATTGTACTCGGTCGATTATCAATTTCTCTACGTCTATAAAGAATATTATTTAACATTAGAAATTTATCTAAGTCAGGAATAGTCGAAACACTGTCATGCAACAAAGCATTCTTAATCTCTATACAAAAAGCGTCGTTGTTTTGTTCGTCGATAAATTCCTTAATCGTCCACGATATCTCAGCTTCAGTTGGTACGTAGTCTATCAGCGCGGGTCTAGCGCTTTTGTCTGCTGCACTGTCAGCATCGTCTCGAGTCGAGGGCAGGTCAACTACCTCGCTTCCTGTCGTTCGTTTGTGTCGTGCTCGAGTCTCCACAACACAAACTTCTGATTCAAATGCGACTTCCAAATCATCACAAGAATTTAGTTCTTTAAGAGTTAATTTCTCGTTATTAACAGGTAACCTGCTTAAATAGTCTGCCACAACGTTCTCTTTACCAGGCAGATATTTTACCAGGGGTTCAAAGGAATTTATATCTATGCACCAACGAGCCATGTTAGTGTCCTCAGGTAATTTTTTATTAAACAGTGGTGCAAGAGGACGGTGGTCGGTGTAGACGCGAACCGTATATCCTGTAATTAAGTATTTAAAATGCTTTAAGGCAGCGTGTATCGCGTAAAATTCTTTTTTGGTAGTCGAGTACCGACGCTGGCTGGAGTTTAAATTTTTACTATAATAAGCTATGGGTCTTAGAATTTTGTCGCTTGAATCATCTGCTTGCATCAAAACAGCTCCTATTCCTGAATTGGAAGCATCAGTAAACACATGAAAGTCCTTGTTATAGTCGGGATGTCTCAGAACTGTGTCAGAAGTCAATAACGATTTCAGAAACTCAAAACTCTTTTGACATTCGTTAGTCCAAGTGTAAACTACATTTTTTCTCAAAAGATTGTACAAGGGACTTGCTACTTCAGCGAAATTTGGTAGGAAGCTGCGAAAATAATTCGCCAAACCTAAAAACTGTTGTAATTCTTTAACATTGGTTGGCGCTCGGCATTCTTGCAATTTTTTTGAACCTTTACATTTAATTCCATCTGCGGCAATGGTATGGCCCAAATATTCGAGCTCTTTTTTAAAGAAATGGCATTTCTCAAGCTTTAAGGATAATTTACCGGATCGCAGCATCTTAAGCACAATCTCTATATCAATCAAGTGCTGATCCTTATTTTTTGAAAACACCAATATATCATCTAGGAATACGAAAGCTAGTTTACCCAGAATGGGTGCAAGAGCAGACGTCATGACTCTTTGAAATATTCCAGGGGACGTAGAAAGTCCGAATGGTACACGACAGAATTGATATTTACGGTAATTAACGCTAAATGCCGTGTATTTCCTGCTCTCTTTTTCTAACTCTATTTGATGAAATGCCGAGCGAAGATCAATGTTAGAAAACCACGTGTTACCACCTAACGTCGATAAGATGTCGTCAATGCGGGGAATTGGGTAAGAATGTTTAATCAAAACCTTATTCAATTCACGGAAATCTATCACAGGACGCAAATCTCCTGACTTCTTTTTAACTACAATGACAGGGAAATTGAACTCAGAAGATGACTCCTCTATTATTCCCTGATCAAGCATATCGTTAGTTATTCTCATAACCTCTTCTTGGTACTTATGAGGTATTCTGTAGGGAGCTAAATTTAATACAGGCGCATCAGTTTTCAACTGAATATGATGCTTCAAGATATTCGTTACACCTATTTTTTCGCCTTCCAAAGTTACTACATCCCGGTACTTATTTAACAATTTAACTAAAGGAAATTGTACGTCATCTTCCTTACATGAAATATCATTTACCGTCAACTCACGTCTTAACTCCTTTTCTCCACTTATTAAACCTGCATCTACTTCTGCATAGGTTTCCAACTCCTTATCATTAACAAGAATTTCGCCTCTGCCACGAGTATCAGCATCCCACACAAGTTTACTATCGACTATGGCATTCCTTCCACCACATGTCGATTTAACTTTCGCCGTATCTGACCCCGCAACAAAATTTACTTCAACTTCACACGCATCTCTGAGCGCTGTGTCAACACTTGTTAAATACATTTCGCTCTCAATATCATCAGATTTTATCAATTCCACGTGGCATAGCATCGTGTTCTCAGAGAAGTACAACGCCTCCTCGTTAGCATTTAGAATCATGACTGGTACCACACCGTCTTCATTTACTTGCACAATTGAGTCAGCTATTAAAGCACCATTATCGAGACATCTTTTTATAATCATGTATTCTCCTGGCACTGGTTTCTTAAGGAAGCCATAAATGACATTAAGTGAATTCCCAGGCACTTCAGCCTGATTGCAATGAACGATTAATTGCTTCGTACTCAATGTCTGTGCCTGAGCTACCGCAGCTCTCCTTGTCTCGCAGTCAGCATTTTTTCTCCTGCAGTCAGCATTGTTTCTGCCGCAGTCATCATTTTTCCTGCTGCAGTCATCAATTTTTAATTGCCTCCTGTTGCTCTTCCTCGCAACAGCAATCTCAGACAACAGACAGTCGCTGTTAACTATCCTTCTCATTACTACTTCTCTACTTAACAATGGTTCCATATTTAAATCTTGAAAAGGAATTGCGACATTATTCCAAAGAAGTTCCTTCTCTCTGAAGTTTATTACGGCGTCTTTTAAGACGTCACGACCTAGAATTAAATCATAATTAAATTTGGCTTCACGGACAATGAGTGCACTTGTTTTAATTACTTTACTTGTGCCGGGAATTTTGATAGCTAACTCCACTTCACCAGTGACGTCACTTTTTCCGTTCACGCCTTTCACTCTCAATTTACTCGGTTTTACTTCCTCACTTAGATTTTTAACCTGTCTGAAACTCAGAAGACACTTTTCTGAGCCGCTATCGAGCAAAGCGCTTAAATACTGGTCATTATTTTTGAGAATGATGGTCGGTTTGTTGGAATCCTTGAATGATATTAAACCAGCATCGTTTTTGTTAACATTCTTTACAACGGACACAGAAAAATATGATTCCACCGTTTTGCCTTGACCATGGTCATTTTCAAGCTCTTCTTCTTGTAATAAACTATATCTATTTTTACAGTTAAACACAGGGTCAACATACGATTTGGTTATTTCGGTGGTATCTGGGATTGCCACGGTCTCCAGTTTAACGAGTTTGGTACCGCTAATTAACTCGGGCTCAATCTGTTTCAAATCCCCCTTGCTACCTTCATCTAGTTTAAAAAATCGCTTGACGTGCTCTCCGCCCAATGAACTTCACTCTGCCCACGGTTTGTGCTACCTCTACCGCGTAAATACGCCCTATAATTACGGACCTCCGTACCGCTCGCTCTACAATTCTTTACTACATGAGTGCCTCCGCAGGCAAAGCATCCTCTCTGACCTCCTGGAACTTGACCTCTTTGAGGTCGACACTCAAAGTGCCCTACCATTGAACAGGAGGTACAGTACGGGAACCCGGGCTTTTTCGTGCCCGACTTTCCTCCGGAATTTCCTGAATTTCCTGCGAATTGTACAGAACCAGAACTACTACTATCTGTTTTCATCATATTACACTCTAAGTATCCGTTTCCTCTATCTCCTACATAACTGTTAAACTCTCTACCTCTCAAGCGAGGATTCCGTGCGAGCCAGGGCCTGGGTACAGTCCTACGTGCCCCTGATCTGAAATTCCTACGGTAATTTCCCATACTTCCGTAGTACACTTCGTTCTCCTGGTATTGATCTGGCTCCTCCAAAACTTCCTCGAATTCACTAGTCACTTCTCCTACGTAACTCTCGCTCTCCTGTCTGACAGGATACTTTTGCGCTAGAATTTTCTTAGACTCGCTCTGGCATCGCACCGCGGAAATTAACTTGGCTAATAGCTCCTCCGCAGTCGAAAATTGCGTTTCAAAAATTTTTCTAGCGAACGTCTCATCAAATAAAGGACCTAGAACCCCCAACGCCAGACTGTACGACATGCTGTCGCCTACGAATTTTTTTAATTCAGCCTGCGTGGTGCAGTTCTGGAAATAAGCGTGGCGCTGCCACCCGAGTGAGTTTGAACTAAGAATACTCTCGGTTAACTTCCTTATCTTCGAAAACGCGTTCACGATCTGGGCAGCAAGTGCATTATTTTTAACTAATTTTAACTCGTTGAGATCGCAAGCCAATGCATGGATACTCTTTTCTCCTTTCGAGACGTAAATGTCCTCAAGTATTTGAACGACCTGATCGAAAGAATAATTCAAGTCCGCGTTAACTAGCTTAGTTACTACACTATTGAAGTCACCGATGTTCTTGTTTGCAGAACGTACCAAAAATTCCTTTCTACGCTCATCACTAGTGGCATCTGGTAATAGGCTCATATAGGCCTTAAGATTTTGAATATGTGTCGAAAATGTCTTATTCTCTAGGAACTCCCCATCATGGACTCGTCTTCTTCCCCTGAATATGGGAAGCTCAGCGTTCGTCATTATCGTTCCGACAGGAGGCACAACTATATTTGCAGCAATATCACGTGCAAGCTGTGTCGTGTTAACATTACTAGGAACACTAGGCCCTGCCGCTGTGTTAGGAGTCGTCATCTTGCTGACTACTGGGTTACTCACTCTTCCGTATTTAGTTACAGTAGGTTTTGTTCGTACTACTTCGTCCTCACTGTCCAAGGAATCAGAGAAATCCGACATATGTCGTGTTTCTTCGAAAAATGTCCTATTGTACTAACAATTAACAATTCACTCCCAAAATTCACTTAAAATTCCCTTAAAAATTAATATCGTACACCGAGAATGATAATAAACACCCTAAAAAACAGTTAGAATGATAATAACCAACGTAAAAGCAGTTAGAACACACAAAATTAATTAATCACACACATTGAAGAACCATAGCAAAAAAACAGTTCGTTATCACCAACTTCCAATGAATATAAAGAATTAGTGTCCCTAATCCTGCAAATTAAAATTTTTAGCAGCACAATTATACGGTTAAGATGGTCAACAATAATACTCAGTCCACACGTGACTGCTTCAACCCACGAACAGATTTCTACCAGGCGTCAAAAGAAGAAAAAAAAATATTGCCGCTCTACAGCAACAGCAAAAACGGGAATTTCTATCAATTAATGCTTCAAACTTTGAAATCAAAGTGATTCAGACACCTCTACTGACACTCCTATTCACTAAAGAGTAAAATTTGCCACTTACGATGCAATTTGAGGTGAAAAACTGGTATCCAGCTACGTTCCAGATACGGTGGACATACGTGTCTCTCTCACAGTGCTCAGAGTGTAACTGATTTTGAATGCAACTGCAACCTACTGCGACTCAGCGCTTTCAGCTGTACAGGGAGCGGGCGTGGTAAGAAAAAAACCACGGCAATAAGTGCCACAAAAAGAGACTAGCTGCTCGGGACAGAGCGAGATAGCACTAAACAAAGCAAAAAAAAATTTTTCCACAAAGGACTTAACTGTGAACACTGAAGACAGCCGAACACGCTGACACGCTGAACACGCGAACACGCTGACAGCGTCTCCTGCAGCAATGACGGGATGCTTTGATGCTGTGGTGCTGTCGGCTGGTACAGCAAGATTATACTGCGTTTACTGTGCACCACGTGAAGAAATTACACTTTGTAAAATGAAAGTACGTTTCACTTCACTGCTACAGCCACTGCTACTGTTTTTGGTGCAATCGTAATAATGTATCTCCACTTAATAAAATTGTTTTTAGCACTTGTAGATTTAGAATTCACTTCTTGTAGAATTGTAGATGTAGAATTCACTCAATGGTTGACGCTGGGAACGCTGCAATTTTGACTTGAAAAACGAATTCGATAGTGTCGTTTTCACACTCGTAGACCAAAATTTTTGTACGAAGTGGTGAGTATAAATTAAGAAATACTGTAAATCTACAGTAAGCTTCCGTCAACAATTCTCTAGAGATGGTGATTCCAAACACAATAACTGTTTGTTGAGGCTGCCAGAGCTGGTTGTTTTCGCTGGAACACATTTGGATTTTATACTGTTCAAAACTATTTTCACGGAGCCTTTGATCTTCAGTTATCACTTATGAGTTCACGAACGTGGGTTGAGTTCACCACATGCTGTGCCACCAAATGTACGTGCAGGTAAACAGGAAACACTTGTGAGCTTGGCGCGGAGTTTATTTAGCTAGATGTTGACAGAAGGCGAGATGTTGAGGGATTGAGCAACTGGCTTCGACATTAGCAGCCTTTATATAAGTGACGTACAGATACAGAACGACGCGGAATACAGACATGTGCAGAGATGGCCGCACACCAGCTCCTGATTTTTGAGACTGAGCAACTGCTTTAACCTCTTTGTTAAATTGCCCTCTGAGCGTATGCATTCTTCTTTATATAATTTCTAAGGTGGCACTTGGAACTGTTTCCTTTACCTTCATGAGAACTTCTTGATAAGCTTTACCTTTTTTTATCCTGTTCCTGTAGTGGATGCTTTATACATTCCAAAAACTTTCATGTGCCCTGTGGGGAAAAAAGTTGTTTGTGAGAACTTAAATGGTAAAAATAACGCACCTGGAAAATTGGCACACAAACATAATTGTTTAAGTTATTTCATAAAATATATAGGTTAAATATGATGGAAAATCATAAAACAAATAGATTGGCAAAAACATTTCTTAAAACACACCGCTGGCTAGATATTTTTCTAAATGAAATTTTATATCAGAATATCAGTACGCTATCTTAACAGACGATACATATGATTAAATTGGTTATGTGATTCATTTAAGAAATGCCAAAGCATTCTGATCGGGACGCATCGAGATACTGCCCAACACTGCATAATTTGATTGAATTGATAATGAATACACTTACCGCCATGCTTCGATCAAAGTTTGTACAGAATCACAAGGAAACGAGTCGGCCATGATCAGTGGGAGACGCAATTACGCACAACCTCATTCAATCATTGCTTGCTGGACACTAGATTTCTGTGCTCCTCGCGTGCTGCATGGGAAGAGGCATCACGGATCCATCTTTGCCGGGTCAGTGTTTTGCTGCTGCAGCATGCTCCTTTGTGAGTACTTGTGATGCGTGATGCATTAATGAGTCGCTTGTGCTGCATTGTCTAAAGAGGCTTCAAGTTCAACCTACCGCAATATGCATGATGAATTTAATTCTCTACAAACTTTTTTTAGCAAGAATGGTCTTCAAAATAACCAAATCTCTAAAATTATAAGGCTATTTTTAGACAAAAAATATAAACCGACCTACTCTGAGACAACTGTAAAGAAAAAGAAATTCTATTGTATCCTGCTTTATTATGGTGCAGAGTCCGAGAAGCTTGCCGTTGACGTTTCAAAGCTGGTGGAGAAATTTTACAACTGTTTAGATTTTATTCCAATATTGACAAAAAAATGTACTCTAGGATAGTTTTTTAGATTTAAAGACCGTCTGCCTACTGAACTGTGCTCGCGCATAATCTATAAGTTTTGTTGCACGCTGTGCGGGTCTAGCTATGTGGGTTGCACCCAGCGTAGTTTTAGAACTAGATTTTTCGAGCACGTTGGTAGGACCTCCAGAACGGGTTTTTGCAAAGCCATTTTCTTCAGCCATTAGAGATCACGCTGAGCAGTGTAGTGTAATAGTAAGCAAATCTGATTTTCAATTTTAAGTTTCTGTTCAAATAAAAACTACCTACATATACTAGAATCTCTGTACATTAAACAATTGAAGGGCAAAAAGCAAATGTAGGCTAAGCGCAAAATTCTCGATTTTTTCGAAAACAGTCAACAACTGTGCTAAGCATCAGAACCTACATCAAAACAAAAGGCTATGTTCATAAATCGGCGCGAAGCGTAGTAGGATAAGCGCATTGGTGCTATTTTCTATTCGCTGCCACTTAAATAGAAAACGAGTTTTTTATGGCATACTCAATTAAACCATTTAGGTAGCATATGAGCTGCAATAGACCTGAGTACATAATGTGAAAAGTTTTCATTCTTGTTATATCACTACTGCAGCTCACATATGAAAATCAATGATTATGTATTTCATAATTTTTGTACATAAATTAATAAAATTGATGAAACCTCATTTTGTTGCTTGCATTATCAATCATTTGTGTTACATAAGGAAAAATTCTTAAATCAATTTTCGCAACTTACTGTTCTTGCGTATAAAGTACACACTGACGAACATATAAACACACATATTCCTAAAACCTATTATTGGTACCAGCTTTATCAGCGCAACTTATCAGCGCAACTTATCAGCGCAAACACTCATATTCCGAAAACCTATTATTGGTACCAGCTTTATCAGCGCAACGACCGAAGGAAGTTCTCCGTCTTCTATTACCGGAACAATTTTTGTTCTAACAACAAAAAAAGTTCACAAGGTTTATGGAACCATTCAACAAATAAACTTTGCATTTCCATTTGATTGTGTCATATTTTCCCAACAACTTTCATACTATCACCAACAACATTATTCAGTTTTAATTCTCAGCGCAATAATACTGCCATGATACTACCCGCAGTAAATTACGTGTGACAAGTAGTGTGCGACATGACTGATTTTGCACATAGCGGTCAATGTGTTGAAAACAATCAATGGCGTAACGTAGTTACAGAGACACAATAGTTTGCTTGAGGCTTGAAAACAATTTGTTATTTGTTTTATGATGTTCATTAAATGGTGAAGGGATAGAGCAATAAATTCAATATCTTAAATGCTCTGAGTTTTACAGCTTTCTGTACACGAAAATAAAATACATTAGGTCGTTTTTTTCTGATTTTTTTGACTGACTTTTTCTTACTTATAGTAAAACATATTTGAGTGATAGAGATGAAATCATGTCTTGACATTATTGCGTAATCAAGCTGCTCAAGCGACCCCCTTGCAACCAGGGTTGCCAGATGATGTGCCCCAGTTTCAGCCAAATGTTCCCAGAAAATTAGCCACAAATAGCCACTGATTTGTATTTTGAATAAATATGAAATAAGAAAATACGACAAAATCGTTTTTGTTGAATTCATTATATTGATTCCATGACAATGTTTAATAATTCTTGTAAAAATTGTTCTGAAATATGGTTGCTGGATCTTGGTTTGTCAACTTCATTGAAATCTCCTATATAACTTCATCCTCTCTATCTCTTCTTAATATGAAGTAAATTCACTTGCTGATTTTCAATTTTCCAGACGTCCTAACTCGTTATGATGGGGTGGAAAGATTTGGGTGAATCCTGGAAATTTGGTCTCATTTGACTTAGAACTTTTCCAGGTTTGAAAAGATGAAGACTCTCCATTAAATTATCGTCATCCAATACCAAAATTCAACTTGTCAGCTTGCCTCGATATGAGCATTTAAGACATCTTTCTTTAATGACATCCTTCTCTTTCTGTGTCATTGTCGCTTCTTTGAGAAGCAGCTCAAATTTGGTTCTAATAAATTTTGATCCAATCTTTTGTTTAAGTGACTGATGAAGCCTTTACAGATCTCAGTTTAATTAACTTACACACATCTACATGAGTGCAGATGTGAACTCTGAAAGTCGTTTCATTACCGTTCATTCCGGGATCAAACACGTTAAGTTTAGGATTAGATATAATTCTGTCGTATTTGTTAAATAAATATTATTAACGAACAGTAAATTAGCCACAATTAGTCTAAATGAAGTTGGCTAATACTCATAAATTATCCTCAGCCCCAGTTGATGAAAATTTGCTAGTTTGGTAAAATCAACCAAATCTGGAAACCCTGCTTGCAACGTGTAGCACTGTACACAGTGCTTCCACTCCTAGGGTAATTACCCTAGTCTAGGGTAATCAGACCCCTCTTAGGGTATAGTCTAGGATAATGGAAATATATACAAAATCTAGGGTAGAGTCGATATTTCGAATCGATTTTATAAAAACAATGGAAAAAATATATTTTAAACAAAATTTTGAATATGAAAAAGTTTGTCGATAAGAAATGTCTTGAGGAAGAGTTGTGAAAATATTACTTGGATGAACAATTGACACCATTCATGTTCGTTGCTAATTAGGAGGAAACAGTATTTAGCCGTAAAAATGCCAGTGGGCTACTACGTTATCCAAATCTTAAAATTAAAATTTCAGCCGTGTTGTCCCTCCTATTTTCAACTACTTTCGTTGATCGTTTCTTCTGCGAATTAAATTTGATAAAAACTTCACAAAGAGCTAGTTGGATGAATGAAACCGTGCTTGGTTTGATGCATGCGCCTTAAAGAATATGGCCTCACTGCATCTAATTTTCCAATTAATACTTTCGAAAATAATGAACTCTATTATTAAAGTGAAAAGTAATGCCACGTGTGCTAAATCTCCAGCTATGCTAATACCTTCGAAATATAAAATGCGGATAGCGTGATAACGTTTTCAATGTGGAAAATCTTTGCCATGAAGCAAATTTACAGTAAAAGAAATGGAGAAGACGTACTTTAAAAACATTTACGTTGAACGTTTCGAGCCTTGGCTCATTCTTTACAAAAAACCTGCTAATAAAATATAGGAAATGTCAGTAGAGTCAAGATTACAGAATCGCAGAATGCAAAAAAAATACCGATCAACTCTTTTCAGAGGGCATGCACTCTTCATTTCGTTGAGAGAAGGTTTGAGTTTATAAATAAATAATGACTCTAAAATTCAAAACCATAAGTTGGCGGTACAATTATTAATTAATGTTTTAAATTTACTAATGTCAATAATCTGTTAACAGGAACCATTATTACAATGTTGTCTTATACTGGAATAAGTAGGAGAAGTAAGCAAGAGGCCTGTACGATGACTTTGACCTGCATGTTCAGCAACCCTGACGTAGGGTGCTTGGTGGGTGGAACCCACACACTGTGATGCGCAATGCGCACAACTCAAATTCTATACGAGGGAAGATCGCATACCGGTCGGAAGTACATCTTTATATCTAATCAATAATTCAGAAATGTGTTTGTTCTCTAAAATCTACGAAAGGAAATATCCAGAAAAAAATTCAAAAGCTTTAAAAGGTCTTTTTCAACTTTTCCGATTGATATTCAAGATATGATAAAACGCAGTAACTATAGTTCAAAGCTTCAACATGATATTTCGGAATTAATTTACCGTTCAGGAGGTTAGTTGCATGGAAAATAACTGAATACGAATAACCATTGGTTGTAACATAAAACTGAAAAAGAGTAAATTTTTTGCCATTGTCAGCGTAGTTTGAACGAATAATATAGGTGTGAGTTATAAGGATTGAAATGCTATTAAGTTTCAATCGTTTTCAACAAAAGCTAAAGTAACTTAAACCTCACCCGGAGAAATATTATTGTTGGTTTCCTGTAGACTGAGGTTATAAATTTATTATCAGATCGGTGAAGGTTGATATCAAGATAATTTAACTGATTATTTTTTTCTATAGATCTAAAATTAATTTTATATGGGGATGTTTGGAATTGAAATATTGAAGTAAGGAATCGGTATCAAAATTTGTTATTGAAAAGAACGAAAGAATAGTCAATGTAGTGCCAATAGGGCTTAAATGAAGTCGGACACTGATCTAACCATTTCTGTTCATTGTGGCACATGAAAAAGCTGGAGAAAGTAGGTCCTAACGGGAGACCTATCCTTAGCCCTCCAATCTGTGTATATATCCGTCCAATGAAAATAAAGAAGGAATTTTACGCACAAATTTTAAACCTATGACTGAAGAGGACGGATCAGAAAAAAAGAATTAATGCAAATATCAATGGTTTTGTCAACAGAGAATTTCATCTTCTTAGATTAATCGGTCTTCATTCATGCTTCAACAGCGAGATTGGTAAATAGATTATTATGATGTAAATGGTAGTTTTGAATTACGTGTTCCCAGAACCTAATTTTTTTAGTTAGTAGTATAGCTTTCTAGAGATTATTAATTGGTTGCATTAAGTTAGTCTTTCTTTTTTAATAGATTTATGTAAGGCTATACTTAACGCCTGCAATAAAATTTACCTAATTTCCTAAATTTTACTTTTTGCATTCCTATTGCAACTAGGGGAGCGAAAATGCGCATGGACATGTAAAATTGAATTTCAAACACATTTGCATGTATAAAAATTTTCTATTTTCACAATAGAAAAAAGTTATTGCTCGAACATAAAAACATATAAAGGCTTGTGCAAACCCTACTCCTTCTACAATTTTCAACGTAAAAACGTGATTTTACTCACATTCGACGTGGAAAGACTATTGGAACAGCATTACAGATTTTTTTAAACTTCGAATTGGAAAAAACTATTGTTGGATTTATCTAAAAAATTTGTTTTCCCAAGAAAAATCCTAAAATTATTTCATTTTCAGCTTTGCATTTCTATTGCAACTAGGTTAACGAAAATACACATTATTGTATAAAATTGAATTCTGAACACAGTTACTTCCATATAATTTTCGATTTCTGCAATAGAAAAAATTTATTGAGCGAACATATAAATCTCTATAAATTTGCGCAAAACCCGACACCTTCTACAATTTTCAACGCAGAAGGGTGATTTTGGTCTCATTTGATGCAATACGATGGTAAAAACAGCGTAGCGAAGCGGAATTCTGTTCAAATACTAAAATAGATTTTTATCGTCAAAAAACTAGGATTTTTAGGGGGCAGAAAGTTTTTTTGAACGTATGTAACAACAATTTTTTTAATTTGAAATTTAAAAATATCCTTCGTTACGCTCTTTCGACAGATTTTCCTCGTCGAATGAGACAAAAATCAAGCTTCTACATTTGAAATTTTAGAAGGAGTAGGGTTTTGCGCAACCCTATATAATTATTTCATGTTGGCGCGATAACTTTTTTATGGCGAAAATCGAAAATTTTAATAGAAGTAAATGTGTTTGTAACCAAATTTTACATATTCGCATGCATTTTCGTTCACCTAGTCGCAACAGAAATGAAAAATTTGGTCGATGACAGAGTAGGTGATGTCCGCAACGCACGTAAAGTTCATGCATTTTTTATTCATTTTTGATCGATCGAAAACTCGTTGCCACGAAAGGGGGAAAATATTACATAGGCCCGTATTTTTCATTTAAAATTTGTTTTTGGTTTCTATAACAAACATTATTTATGGATTCTGAACAATAGTTATGTAAAGCTGAACTTCAATATTGTGGAGCACAGTGCTTCGTATATTTGTTCGAGTTGTTTATCGGTCCACGTTTGGAAATATCTCATGTAATATCTCAGGAAGATGTAATTTTTGGCGCCTTTCCATACTCAAGGTCTTCAGATCAATCGTGTTTATTAATCAACGAATCCCCAGACCCAAAAAAATCTCTCAAAGTGACGTAATTGGGAGCAAAGCCAATAGCTTTATCAAAGTCTAAACGGTAATTATTATAGTGCTCTCATTCATAGTTTCTATGGTAATCAAGGAGCATTCTAGGGTAAAATACATGCCAGCCTAGGGTACAAAAATTGACGAGCGTGGAAGGCCTGACTGCAGGGCTGCCAATGCTTGGGTTTTAACCCAAGATCTTGTTTTTTTTCGATGTGCCTTGGGTTCTTGGGTTTTATTTACGAAGAGATTGATAATCTTGGGTTTTGAGCCACATATATCAATCATAGTTCACAGAAATTCTTCACAGGCATATTATTGCGTACAAATGACTATATTTTACTATGCCTGAAGGTATCGTTACACGTTTGAAGTACGTTGCATGCTCGTCACAGCCTGTAAATGCTGCCTGCTCGTTTTAGCGTCTGAACGCGTTGTATACCCGTCACAAATCACGATCTGTCAAGCGCGCTCCTCTCAAAGTCTGCCTCATATAGCATTCAGTCTATTAGAGAGTGTGAAGTGTGACGGTCGCATTAATTCCATATACTATGCGATTTTCGTCGGGGGTTCGATGCAAAAAACTGTCCAGATTTTTTGTTCGTACTCATATTTCAAGGGGAATGTCTTTCTCTGAACTCGGATTATTTAAATGAAAAAAAGGGGCTGACGAAATAGCGCCAGTAAAGGAGAGAAAATGGAATGCTTAGTTTTTCAGGGAAGAATGGCTCAGTGAAACGTCTAAAGATGGCTTGAGCAGGACAGCCGGTTATAAAGTGATACTAAAATAACAAATAAATCTATATTGTTGAAGCATAAGGATTCCGTTATAAACATATTTTTTTGCGGTTTCTTAAGGAAGTGCAAGCATTCCTTAATTTCTTAAAAAGGAGACAACTGAAAGCCATCAAATAGCATAGAGTGAGCCAAGGCTTGCATCATTTTTTAACATAATCTACCCTATGCCAACGTTGACCACTTTTTAGAGCAGGAGTCTGCAAACTATGGCCCGCGGGCCACATCCGGCCCGCTACATAATTTCATCCAATGATCCGGCCCGCCAAACAAATCCCTGTGTGGTGTCATTGAAAAAATAATTATCGTACGGCTGATTATCGCCGGCACTGATTTGTTTGTTTTCATTTTTCATATTTTCGGCCCGTATGAATGTGGAAAATAAATAACGTGGCCCTTACATTGAAAACTTTGAAGACACATGTCTTAGAGGTCTGTAAGCTTGCATTTTTTGAAAGTACGATAGCCGAAAAACTGTCGATGAAGCGAACAAAGCTTTCCTATGTAATCCAAGATGGTATAGCTGTCGAAGAATTTCGCAAACAAAACGTGAGTACTTGTATTATTGTACTATATTTGATGTATTTTTCATTTTTTTCGAATCTTGGGTTTTATTTCCTGATCTCTATTGCAATGCAATAGAGACTGACAATACAAGTATCATTGTTGGCAAAAATAATGGAGTTTATACCAAGTGTAAGGAACAAATTTGTATTTAACATTGATGAGATGTGTATGCCACTCATTCCAGCTTGTTATGTCTTATACTTCTGGTGAATGTTTACCAAGGAATGTAGAATTTTTCCTTGCAGAAACTCTTTAATGGGTTTGCAGAATTTTCTTTGACCATGCCAATACAACTTTATGAATCAAATAATATTGGTTCATATCCATTAAAAATTCGTTCAGCTTGCAAAACTTGATGGTTGTTTATCCAGCTTGCTGTATAAAATTTTTTGCTCAATGGCAGGACTTAAGAACACATTTTGAGACTGCAAGGCAAAGTGAACAATGCTATCCTGCAGATGTATTTTTCAAAATATATTCTGATGGGAGAAATCTTGCACTATCATTTTTTTACAACCAATCTTAACAGAGGTGCAAAATATTACTGAGTTATTTGATTAAAAAAATGTAGATAAAGTGAAGTAATTGGATGACATGCTGATGTTCCCAAAATCAATTTTCCCTAAATTAGTCCTTCCTACTTGCAATGCTGATAACTTCTTGCTACTACTTGGAAGGACTACGAATTAGTCCTTCTTACTTGCAACACTTGTGAATTGAAGAATATTTATATACCAAGCCTTATTAGGATAAGTACCAGGATACTAGATTATTTCTATAAAGATAAATGACCTAATAAAATGCAATTTATGATATAAATATTTTTATGTGCTAATGTTTAACTAATTTATCATCAAATATAATTAATTTACTTTTAGATATATATTTGGATATTTTATTTTTAAATCTAGATGTTTCTAGATATTTTTTGAGGTCAAACTAGATTATTTTGGTCAAAAAAAAAGTGGCAGCCCTGGTACAATACATCTCATCAGTTCTGATCCGAACGTCGTGAGTGATGGGCAAGTTTTCGAAAACCTCCTGGGGTTTTCAAATACTCCGAAAATCGTTGGAACGATGTGCCAAAGTTAGACGTCGATTGTTTGGAGGTAAGTAACCAATATGTCTTTATTAAAAATAGCAAGCATTGCATCAATTTTTTTGCACGACTTCATTAAAATCAGACATGTACGCACGAACGCGTCGTTTCTTAGCACAGTAATTTATTTTGTTCACTTAAAATTACAATCATCTATAACAAATATGTCGTAATCTGACCAGGTCATTTTAGCAGCTACAGTTCAGTTTAAATCATACATCATTTCGGTTAAAAATCGGAAACCTAATCATATTATTCTAACCGAGATGCGCCTTAGCGGCCAGAGAACCATAGACGTACGTACGCACGTGTGAACTCATAGCTGAAGCTTAATTAGAACATTGCCAGCGGGAGTACACAGAGCAGCACGACTGCACAAAATTTTATACGCGTATTCTTCTCGAAACGTTTCGTATGCCGTTGCGTTTGAAATCAAGCACGGACACACTTGTGTGTGTAGTGCTTTGCGTCCGGTATTTTTCCCTTTCTCTTTTTTAGCGCCCTCTGTACGCTCGCTCAAACAAGTTGTATAAAATAATCAAATTAAGAAACAGGCAAAGGCTGATACCTTCGGAGCAAATCGCGAATGCATTTGTTATGATATTTTTTTCCTTCTTCAGAGACAGCAGTTGACCGCGATATTTTTTATATTTTCTACACAACAAATCGTTTTCATTGTACTAGAATAAAGTAAAATTAATAGACTGCATACCTTTGTGTACTATACAGTTATATTTATTTTCACGTGGGGGACTTGGAACCGCAAACTGTTCATATTGAGTCATGAAGTTGATAAAATACAATGAAGGCTAAGTATGATAGCAATGGAAAAATTAACACAGAGTTTTTTTTTATGGTTATATAATGTTATCGTTTGATTGGTGAAGTAGGGGATTTATGTATTAGGCTTTCACTTTAATCCGTTCGTTCATTTTAGTGGGACTATCCTACAGATTTCATTTAGTTTTCCTGACTTCGTATTGATGGGTATGTATTTTTCCCTATATTCCTTACATTATTTGGTATTATATTATTTAATTTTGGCCAATTTGTTACGGACTGCTCCAAACATAGGTCTATTTTTTTATTCATTTCATTTTCGGTTTCCTAGTTCCTTCCTTTATCGCTTAGATTTTTCCTAGATGTTTTCAATTACATTGATTTTTCAAAATTTCTATTACTGAAATTTTTTACTATTGATTGCTCTGCGAGTTATTATTGCTTTGCGGACGTCATTAACATCAGACATGTAAATTCATAATATGCGTGATTTTTCTTCTGCTTCGTAGAAAAGAAACCATTTCTTCTATAAATTTTTTTCCCTTACAGAGTTTGATAATTTTAGCAGTCAAATTAAATGTACTTCCATACAGCATTATTCACGACGCGAATTCCAAATAATAATCATTCTGTTATTAATCCGATGCACGCGAGTAGACAGTGCCGCACAGATGTACGTACGAACGCGTCGCAGAAATTTTGTAGTGTGTTAACAGAGTAATTTATTTTGTTTATTTAAAAACATAATCACCTTTTCAGTAAATTTTACCATAATCTTATCAGGTAATTTTAGTTGTTACATTTAATTCAGTTTCAATCATACATTAGCTAGGTTAAGTAATCGGAAACCTAATCATTCATATTAGTCCTGGTGCGTAATGGGTCCGTCCTGTGCACTGGTCCAGAGTTTACCTCATTGCCAGAAGTCGCTTTATCGTCTAACTCTAATGAGTTACCAGATGTCTCAATGCAGTTAGGTTATGCACTTGCTAGAAAACAATGCCAGTCGTGATTTGGAAATGGCTTTGCGCAGTGCGAGCTTATAAGCATTATGGAAGGAGTTAAATTACGAGATAGTTTTAAATTCGTGCGTCTACTGGCGAAGGGAAAAAATGTGGAAAACTAAAAAGGGTAAGAAATGAACGAAATTATTGATTAAATATATCTAGAAATGTACGAAGTGCTATAATTCATTTATTAATAATGAATAATGATGAGCTAAATAAATAATGAAATAACTACATGAAATTTTCTTCCATTAATAGTATACTTCTCATTACTTATTTAAGAAGTTTTGAAAATGACATTAGATATCGTCTAATATATTATTTTTGTCACGTAAAGACGGAAAAGTTAGCTTACTTTGCACTAATAAATAATGTGACAACAAGCATAAATATTCATTTTAAAATTATCTCATCGCGAGCGCAACTGAAAAGAATTCAATATTGATGAAGCGTTATACTTGTATGTTGTAAATGATAGGGAAAGGACTGTGTACAGAGGCTGTACACAATTACCTGACGCGAACGAAAAGGTCAATATTTGTGACGAAATCCATAACATTTAATACTTGGTGTGTTGGAGTGCAGCTTTATTACCAATGCGAGCATAGAAGTTCCTTTATTTTGCACCTGGCGACAAAAAAAGTAAAACATTAACCAGAGAGAGAAGTAACAAGTAAATATACCGTTATGAGCTCATAAAATTTGTTAGTAAAATTTCTAAGTAAAGTAACCGAATTCGTTTGGCGTAAATATGCATAAATGGCAACTTACAAAACGCTTCAGCTTCAGAATATTTTTTATTTAATTGATATTATAAAGCACTTGGGAATTCTCGAATTAATCAATTCATATTAGAAACTAAATGAGATTAGCGTTGTTAACAATACAATGCGCCATAACGAAGTATACATTATGACTAAGATAGTATCACAGTAACTGCCGTTATTTGGTATTATTCTTTATATAATATGTGTCGTTTAAAACGGCTGTGACTTTTAGGAGTAAAATGAAACATAGAGTATTTCAGTCCATTATTAAATTAGAGTTATATTGCCGAGCTATACAAAAATAAATGTTCGCACATGAGTTGTGTTAGGCTGTGGTTACAGTGGATCCGAATTCGGACGAAAATTTGTTCGTCCGAATTCGTCCGAACAATCAAAATAATGGAATACATGGGAAGTGGTTACAGTGGCCGCATCTTTTCGGACGAGTTCGGACGAATTCGGACGAACAACTTGTCGTTTCAAAAAATTTTGTTTTTTCGTTCGAACAGTCACGAACTACCTTTCATCCACTAACTTCTCCAGTTACGCACAGCAATGTGTACTACATATTCGTTACGCTTTTATTAGTAATGATTGGTTACCTTTCCTCAAACTCATATTTGCTTAAATATTTCTTTGCTTTTATTATTCTTTTAATTTTGTTCTATGCTGCTATGACTAATAAATAAGGATTTTCTCATTAAGTATGGAATTTAAGTAGTACTTATGTCATTAGCATGATATATGGAATTTATATTTTATTTTTATTTCACCTAACTGATTTATCCTGTTATTTAATTCCAAAATCTTACCTTTGTGTTAGGGCAATTCCTTCACACGGAGAAATGCAGGTACGGAAATTCAATTCCCTTGTTATGCTATCTTCGATTGCATTAAGTTTGTAAACAAATGTAAGTGGTGTAATTATATGATACTCATGAAATTTATTCGGTTGACTTAGAAGTTCTGGAAAAAGTTTATGGTGCTCACCGTACGTGTTTCTTCTAATGAATAATGGATTCACATTTTCAGTTCTTCCAAACAGTAAGATTTTTACCAGAGGACTTTCCAGAGGCTCAGAT
The DNA here is from genome assembly GCA_030386875.1 of Morinoia aosen. Classification (NCBI taxonomy): domain Eukaryota; kingdom Metazoa; phylum Arthropoda; class Malacostraca; order Amphipoda; family Talitridae; genus Morinoia; species Morinoia aosen. The sequence continues at coordinate 28,817,484 of CM059557.1, read as the reverse complement.
CATCCATCCTATCACTCACTTGACTTCTCACCTATTGACGAGATTCGTCCGAATAGACGGAGGAACTAAAACCACACAGTTCGGACGAAAATTCCGCACGAATTCGGACGAAATATTTTTGTCCGAATTCGGATCCACTGTAACCATAGCCTTATACAGCGACGAGAGGCAGCTATTGAAGTGCGCATGGTAGTGATTCTTGGTGGTGGTGACGAGCCGTACACGGATACGGAGTCGCTCACGCACACTGACAATGTGCGAGGTTGACGGAGGTGCTACCCGAGCACAGACGTGCATACGTGTGAACGCTCAGCTCAAGCTAAAGGACCTTTCACACGATCAGTTTTCTCGTCAGTGACACTCACACTCACGGTTCCGCAACACCATATTTGGGCATGCGTGCTCTCTTTAGCTCTCTTTCGGCACTCTTGACGGTGTTGGCTTGACTGTCGCTTTGCTCCTATTTGCGTGTCAGTGTTAGCCCTGCGGGCGTCTAGTAAGGATGTCTGTAGCTGCTCCTGCAAATCAAATGGTCTCCGCTTGACCTTGAGAAGCGACGTCTTCTTTTATTAGTTATTTTCGGGAGCAGCCCGCTTTGTGGAAAGTGCACAGCATCGAATACAAGAACAGAGATATTAGAAGCAGGTCGCTCAAATATGTTATTGAAGCAATGAATCAACACAGTATTAGTTAAAATGGATTGAAGGAAAAAATTAATACGCTTCAAAAATAGTTTAGGAAAGAATTTAGAGCCTTTGCTGCCAAAAAATCTATTATTTAGCAGAGGATAGCACCTGGATTCAAAGGTGCGGGGAACAATAGTTTCGTTTTTTACAAGCATATCATAATGCGTTCGTCCTATTGAAGTGTCAGCGCCATTTACAAAAGATTTCCAAACTTATTTAATATTCACTCAGGAAATACTGCAAATGTATATTACTTTTGTGTATTAGAATGAAAAAATTAAATATTTAACCGAAGTGCTATTTCAACAATTTGTCCGGCATTTTCAAATAAAATGAAAAACTTTTTCCATAAATTCTCCTTACCATTTAATTTCAGCATGAAAATGTTTCCTGAAAAAAATCTAAACATTTATTAGTTTATCCGCACCGCTGTCACATTCACATGCATTATTAGATATTATCACGCAGTAATTTGGAGGTTTATTACATTTTATAATATTTGCTTGCGGATGCCACATTTACGCGTGCATTCCATCATACAGTTCTAATGAATGTGCGCTAGATTTCAATTGTTATTTCTATATCCTTGTCACTGTGTCGCTAGGAAATGACCGAATATAGTTCTTCAAGAAAAAATTCAATTTACGAGCTATACTATTACACGCTGGTACATGCAAAACTGTATGGAACGAGCGGAAAATATTACCTGCAGTTGAAGTTATAATGAAGTAGATTAATACATTTGTAGTAGTTGTAGTATTTGTTAAATTTGGTGTGACCAAATTTTACAAATGCTGAAAAAAGGAAGGAATGCAATAAATAATAAGTGAGCGAAATTTGGATATTTAGCCCTAACTTACTACAAATCCGGTTATAACTGCCATTTTCTGGATGTTTAGCCAGCCAATCTTATACCCACTATCTATTTACGGTGTTTTTTCTTCAAAGCCGATGAGTATGCTTGTTTTGACTACGACGAATCTTTCTCGACAACGCATAGTGAAGCACTGCCAAGCTTGCCAGTGACGCGCCACTTCAGTCACGCGAACGTACGTGTGAACGCGAGTGCTTTGACCACACTCAGTGAGTGTCACTGACGAAATAACTGATCGTGTGAAAGCCCCTTAAGAAGCTAGTTAGGAGCCTACATACCAGCGGCAGTACCAAAGACCAGTGTAACTGTACTCAAAATATATGCACCCATTCTTCTCGAAACTTTTGGTAGCCGTTACGATTGAAATAATGCAGGGACACACTCGTTGTGCATATGGCATTGCGCCCGCTATTTTTGCCATATTTTGTCTGTAGTGCCCTCTGCACGCTCGCTCAAACATTTCAAAGCAATCTATTTAAGAAAGAAGCACAAACTGATTCCTTCGGAACAAATCGCAAATACACTTGTTACCATATTTTTTCTTCTTCTTTAATGACAGCAGTTGACATCGATATTTTCTATTTTTTACATTACAAATTGTTTTCGTACTAGAATTATGTTATCTCAATAGACTACATAGCTTTCTATGTTATAAAGTTATTTCTATTTATCATTTGGGACTTAGAACCACACACCGATCATATCATGTCATTTCACTTCAATCCGTTCGTTGATTTGAGTGAGACTATTCTACAGATTTCATTCATTTAGTTCACTTCGTGACGCTTGGCATGTCTTTTTCACTATTTTTCCTCACATTATTTGGTATTATATTTTTTTTAATTTGAACAATTTGTTACGGATTGTTTGTTACATGCATAGGTGGATTATTTTTTAATGATTTCATTAGTGGTTTGCAGGTTTCCTTCTTTATCGCCTTGTTTTTTTACCATTTAATATTTTCTATTCAAATGGACGAAGTTTTGATTTAGGTTCTGATTTGTTTTTAAGTTATGAGAAGGATGTCTTCAATAATATTTAATTTTTAAAACAATTTTATAACTAAATTTCTTCATTATTTTTTTCTGGAGTTTTCCGCATGTCTCGCTGATTGTTTCGATTTTTTCAAGTGACTTAATATATATAACTTTTTCAACTGCTTTTTTCATCTATTATTTTCAGTAAACTGCTTCATTTTTACTGCTTCGTTATTTCATATTCTCGTTCTATTGTATCTACAGTCGAGTGCTGCTCTTTTTTAAATGAGAAATGTTTTTTAATGTGCAGTTTTGTTTTCACAATCCTAATTTAATACAGTGTGAGCAAACGCTCAGTTGATATCTTTATATAATTTGTAAATTGATATTATTTGTTGCACGTCTCTTTTTATTTCTTCTACATAACTACGACTTGTTTCGGTCTGGTGCTACCTACACATGACTAGTAGCCTAAGCAGAGAGGTTACATTTACCGGTCGATTCATAATTTTACTTCTTTTATCTCGGTTGCAACACCATGGCATTCCCTCAATGCTCATGTAAGACGGGAAATATGAGTTTGTTTATTTGTTAACGTAGAAGCAGCAATGAACAGTTGACAACAGTGATGCGACAACCCGATGCAATACCCTAAATAATAAACAGTAACAGGTATGAACACAAAATTCGCTTCATTGATTGAATGGCCAAAACTAAGAAGCATCTCGTTGGAAAAAGTTATCACTTGAACCAGAATTGGGTCAGAATGTTAGAAGACTTTGTAGCCAATGGCACATAGAATTATGGTTACTCTCTGGCCCATCGAATTATGGAATTATTCGATATTCGAATGTTCGATACAAAGACAATATTATGCCAAACGCTGTGATACAGGGGAATGTTCGAAACTCTTCTGAAATGTTTTTTATTTGGCTGATGCATTTAAAGTCATAATGAAACAAATTAAATATATTCAGAAATTTTGAAAAATTAATGAGCAGCATACTTCTCATTAGATGTTGGTTCTGAGAAGGAAGTTAGTCATTGAACAACCGTCACTGAAAATGTCTGAGTCATTCTCATTGTATTTCTTGATTTACTTTCCTTTAAAAGACAACGCAGAGGCGAGAGAACTACCTCACATCATGGAGCACTGCAGTGCTGCTGTGGAAGAAATTTCCAAGTATCAAAACGCCTCAGCGTCGCCGCCACCTGGAATTTCGTGCTTCCTCATTCCATCAAGAGTTCTCCGTGAGATAGGTGTGCCTTTATACGAATATTTCTGAATTGCATGGGAACGATGTGATTCACGTTGTTCATACTTTGAAAAAGTTTTGGAGGTGTTAAGTGAAAAGATATTTTGGATCTTGTGTTCTGCAGAGTAAATAAGCTCATGTTGAAAATTTTGAACGGAGTTTGGTGAAAAAAATAATATTACCTGAAAAATTGCAATTGCCTGAAGTGATAGTGTGAATACCTTGGGCTCTCAGAACGGCACAAAATATACTTATAATAAAAGCACACAGGCCGCGTAGGATTGCCTCAGAGATGTAAAATTCTTCCTCTGAAACAGTTGCACAAAGTTTTCTCCATCAATGACCATATTGGCTCAATGGCATATTTAGGCATGTTGACTGTAGAGACCATGGAAGATGTGACAGTCCTAGCGCTGGTTTATGAGTCCGGGATGATTTGAATAGGTCCAATACGGGCTCAGTCATTCAAACAGGGCATTAATCGCTACAGAGAAAAGTCTACAGCATGAGATGATGACGTATTCCTTCGCAGTAATGCGTCAACGCAAGTTTTAAATGGGTCAGACAGAATACCAGGATATGGCTGCCAGAACCCTCACTTTACGACAGACATGAGAAAAACGATTAGCTCCTGAAATTTCTAATTTGTTGCCTATACTTTATATCCCGAAATCTTCGCAGCTCAACTTTACTTGAGGAATTAGCTATTAACGTTTCGACGCTCAAAAAAATAGCATATATGTTAACTTTGAGTGCGTGCTTTAATTTGTTCATTTGAACAAATCTATCCAAATTTCCATTCATACCACCGCAGTAAATCGCAAGATCATAGTACATCCCTTCGTGACTCTTGCATGAAACCTCTGTGTTTTTCCCTCACTTTCTTCGTGTTTTCTCAGCTTGACCCTTCAAGAAGATACATGCATTAAACCTATGTCGCTACAAAAAAAAAAAACAAGAAAGAGTTTATTTTCTATACAGATGATACTAAATTCATCTTTGTTTTTTAAAATATCTTAAAGTAAGGGTTCTTATATGCTACACACACATGAGTATCGTAATACGCATGTCACTAGTTGAAATAAAAAGACTGAGGGCGATGTATTCTTAATGTTACTTAATCTATATTTGATTATATACGTAACTACAATAATGAAAGGGATCACAATTTCAGTAACGACGCATTGTTGAAAACACTCGATTTAGTGCACACTTATATTAAAAAACGAGCTCAGAGACTTGCCATTTGAGGAATTTGTTGGAAGTAAAAGCGGTGGATTAAAGTAATGCTGTGTCTAAGGCCGCGGCCAGACAAACAGCAGTGGAGCGGGGCAGAGCAGAGCCGGCGCGGTGTTTTATGTTAGTGGTATTCCTATTAGGGTGGCCAGACAAGTAGCACAGAGCAGTGCAGGGCAGCGCTGTCTGAAGCAAGCGCTAGCGGCGTTTTATCTCGGGTGATAAAATACTGATCGGGAGCTAGCAGTCAGTTGCACCCTTCAACATCCGGGGAGGATGTTGAACTTCTGTTCTCCTCGAAACAAGCTATTCCTGCGATCGGGGGTGCATCTCTTAATATTTCGATCATAACTATGTTAATAAACAATGGTCATTTATAGCAGACGCTATGGAAGTTAGTGGTAGGTGGGATTGTACAGTTATTTATACGTATATAGGTATTTTCTACCTCATAAATCGAAAAAACTATACTATGTCAAGCATTTTGTTTGTCAATACCTAAACTTTAGAGCGTACCAATGCCGAATATTTCATATCAGGTCTATTTATGGCCCATGGCACTAAACTTGACTTGTAACATATATCTTTTACGTATGAACTATTAGTTTTTTAGTTATAAACATTAATCATTTTTCTCTTAAGTAATACTGAGGAAAAACAGGTTAGGTCATCTGTGAGAAAGAAAGAAAAGAAAACCGTTTATTACAAAAAAGGTTGGCATATGAGATACATGGCAACATCTTGGCTTTTAAAAATTTTGTAGGGTTTTTAACAGGAACACAGGAAATAACGCACAGAAGTACTCGAACTTTTAATTATTCAAACTTTTACAACACGACAAAATTGTCAACGTTAAACATCTCACTTGGGAGAATTCACAGAATTAAATGGTCTTCATAGTGGCAGGAGACCTAACGAGTTTTACGGCGTATCTTTTTACGTCATGAGGCTTAACAAGGAGAACTGGAGGCCATTATAGTTCCGGCACCTCCTAGCCCAACACAGAACTGCAATTTAATAAGGATGAATGAATTAGTGATTTAAATGAGGTACCACCGTGTCAGATCATATAACACTTTGACTTCATTATTAGAAAGTTTCATTTGTATTCACATACGAACCTAAGCATACCCAGAATCGAAGAAATTAAATTTGGAGATGAAACACGCTGGAAAAGAGAAGTTAGGCTTGGTAAACCAAAGAAAGTGGCCTCTTAAAGGAGCATCCTATCCAGATCACGCTCGCCAAAGGATTCTGAGGGGGAACAAAAAGCCACAACAGGAAACTAGAACCTTTTCACGTTTCGCGTATATAGGAAATCTCATATGACCACCGGCTCACCTTGGAATAGTGTCTAAATCACTTATGATTTCAAGAGGGCACCGTAGAGCCACGGGTAGTATGATAGTGGAAATAGTTTAGGAGTCACAAGGACCAAGTAGTTTAAGAGTCACAAGGACCAAGTAGTTTAAGAGTCACAAGGACCAAGTAGTTTAAGAGTCACAAGGACCAAGTAGTTTAGGAGTCACAAGGACCAAGTAGTTTAAGAGTCACAAGGACCAAGTAGTTTAAGAGTCACAAGGACCAAGTAGTTTAAGAGTCACAAGGACCAAGTAGTTTAAGAGTCACGAGGACCAAGTAGTTTAAGAGTCACAAGGACCAAGTAGTTTAAGAGTCACAAGGACCAAGTAGTTTAAGAGTCACAAGGACCAAGTAGTTTAAGAGTCACAAGGACCAAGTAGTTTAAGAGTCACAAGGACCAAGTAGTTTAAGAGTCACAAGGACCAAGTAGTTTAAGAGTCACAAGGACCAAGTAGTTTAAGAGTCACAAGGACCAAGTAGTTTAAGATTCACAAGGACCCGGTAGTTTAAGAGTCACAAGGACCAAGTCGTTTAAGAGTCACAAGGACCAAGTAGTTTAAGAGTCACAAGGACCAAGTAGTTTAAGAGTCACAAGGACCAAGTAGTTTAAGAGTCACAAGGACACGGTAGTTTAAGAGTCACAAGGACCAAGTAGTTTAAGAGTCACAAGGACCAAGTAGTTTAAGAGTCACAAGGACCAAGTAGTTTAAGAGTCACAAGGACCAAGTAGTTCAAGAGTCACAAGGACCAAGTAGTTTAAGAGTCACAAGGACCAAGTAGTTTAAGAGTCACAAGGACCAAGTAGTTTAAGAGTTACAAGGACCAAGTAGTTTAAGAGTCACAAGAACCAAGTAGTTTAAGAGTCACAAGGACCCGGTAGTTTAAGAGTCACAAGGACCAAGTAGTTTAAGAGTCACAAGGACCAAGTAGTTTAAGAGTCACAAGGACCAAGTAGTTTAAGAGTCACAAGGACCAAGTAGTTTAAGAGTCACAAGGACCCGGTAGTTTAAGAGTCACAAGGACCAAGTAGTTTAAGAGTCACAAGGACCAAGTAGTTTAAGAGTCACAAGGACCAAGTAGTTTAAGAGTCACAAGGACCAAGTAGTTTAAGAGTCACAAGGACCAAGTAGTTTAAGAGTCACAAGGACCAAGTAGTTTAAGAGTCACAAGAACCAAGTAGTTTAAGAGTCACAAGGACCAAGTAGTTTAAGAGTCACAAGGACCAAGTAGTTTAAGAGTCACAAGGACCAAGTAGTTTAAGAGTCACGAGGACCAAGTAGTTTAAGAGTCACAAGGACCAAGTAGTTTAAGAGTCACAAGGACCAAGTAGTTTAAGAGTCACAAGGACCAAGTAGTTTAAATGTCACAAGGACCAAGTAGTTTAAGAGTCACAAGGACCAAGTAGTTTAAGAGTCACAAGGACCAAGTAGTTTAAGAGTCACAAGGACCAAGTAGTTTAAGAGTCACAAGGACCAAGTAGTTTAAGAGTCACAAGGACCCGGTAGTTTAAGAGTCACAAGGACCAAGTAGTTTAAGAGTCACAAGGACCAAGTAGTTTAAGAGTCACAAGGACCAAGTAATTTAAGAGTCACAAGGACCCGGTAGTTTAAGAGTCACAAGGACCAAGTAGTTTAAGAGTCACAAGGACAAAGTAGTTTAAGAGTCACAAGGACCAAGTAGTTTAAGAGTCACAAGGACCAAGTAGTTTAAGAGTCACAAGAACCAAGTAGTTTGGGAGTCACAAGGACCAAGTAGCTTAAGAGTCACAAGGACCAAGTAGTTTAAGAGTCACAACGACCATGCAATTTAAGAGTCACAAGGACCAAGTAGTTTAAGAGTCACAAGGACCAAGTAGTTTAAGAGTCACAAGGACCAAGTAGTTTAAGATGGGTAGAAAAGAGGTTGCGAACATGCAAGATAAATAACTGAACAAAAAGAACAGAAAACGCGATTGCAATCACAAATTAAAGTAGTAAAGAAAAGGCGATCACATACTCCCTGACAGGTGCTACGCACAAGAGGCCTAGAACCTCCTCACAGCGCGGTTCAATTCAATCTCATTTGTCACAGACAAGGCACCTGTCGAGGTTAGTGTTGCCACAAGCCGCAACTTTAGCGAAATTTATCTCCAAGAAAATTAGCGACTTTGCCATAAAAAAAAAAAAACGTTTTTAATCCAAATTCTTACAATTTCTCAATATATGACGTCCTCAGACAAACGTACCGTATGAGGAGTATCAATAGACAAACTATACGTGGTCTTCTAATAGACAATCCATTCGAGGTTTACTAATAGACAAATTATACGAGGCGCACTAATAGACAAACTATCCGAGGTTTAAAAATAGATAAACCAAATGACGCGTACTTATGGACAAACCAAACGTGGCGTGCAAATAGATTAACCCTGTCAATGGCTAGGTAAATCAAAAATATAATTTCTTGAAGGTTTTATATCCCAAGAGATGGCTGATAACTTATAAATAATTCAAAATACTACTAGAGAATTCTTCGGAATTGCTGGATTATATGTTGTATAATTTGTTGTATAGATATAAGCATACGCACAGAGATGGTAATTTTTCACGAACACTTTTTCCATTTGTCTTTTTTATATTTTTCATTGTTTTTATTTACAGTTACGCCCTCTGGTGTAGTGATAGATTTATTTTCGAATCATTAAGCAATTGCAATAAATATATTTATTTCTGAAATATGATTCAGTGTTAACTGGTCGCAGAGCTTTAGGTAAAATGTTATATGTTTTGAGGTTATGTTCTTACTAAATAAATAGGAATAGAAACAAATATATGCACAGATGCGTGTATATATATGAACACGTATATGTGCGCACGCAAATAAAATTGTTAAATGTGAGTCAAATGTGGAGAGGATGGATCTTTTACTTTTTCTGTACCAGTGCAAAGTGCTGGGCAAAGCCGATACAGAATTTTTTAAGTTTGCGTTTTACCAGTATTACATCGTTAAAAATAACCTTGAAAGCACGCAACTAAAAAACTGTTAGTTTCTCCATAGATAGTGATGTTCGAATTTTACGTGAAAATTGCTATTAAACTGAAACTTAGTGCCGCACGTCAAATACAAAAGATCCTTTTATACTTCGATATTGTTTATTAGTTTACAATTCAAAATTCGGGATGTTATATCCATAGATGTTTATATTCATACGCCTGAACGAATATGTTCCTTGTTCTGTAATGTCTCTACTCGTCCAGCACTGCAAATAATCCACATTCAAGTTTTTATAAGGGGTCAAGTCATGCGTCAGTGAATTATTTGCATGATTATTCCATCAGCAACCATAACTAGCATACTATCATGCAATTAATTTTTTGTCGAATTTCCTGGAACAAATAAAAAACAGTATCAAAGCCATTTCAAACATTGTGAGTAGAAATATTTTAGCGAAATGAAAAGTACTATACGGCAGTGTACAGATGTACTTGTAATGCTAAGAAGAGAATGCATAGCATTGTAATATGTATAGATATGAATAAACTTAATGCGATGAAATATTGCCTGTTCTATATCTATTCATTCAGCAAAATTTGAGGTTGCCTGTCACAAAACACCGCCCATCGTAGCGCCAAGATTACAACTGCTGCGGACTCAGGACCAGCCACTGCTGTTAGTTTGGCCACCTAACTTACGAGCATACGCTAGCAGCTACCAGAGCGTCGAAATTGCGCTGCTCAGCCCTGCTTCACTGCTGTTTGTCTGGCCGCGGCCTAAGGGAGCAAGGTCGACAAGGGAGAACGTAGCTGATAGTTAGGGAACCCTTTTTTGTTGAAATTATGCGTTTGCTTTCAATAAGGACTTTTTTCTGTTTAATGCTTCCCGTTCATTCAACACCTACTAAATTCTTCTCAACCTTTTATCTTTGAAGTTTCAACTTCACTTATTTTCTATTCGCAGGTTGACTTGTGTAGTAGCACACCTGTGCATGTGTTTCCTGTGTTTGTGTTCATACCTGAGGATTTTAGTTGCCTTTAGCGCTACACAGCCTTTATCGCTTTTAACACTGATTTTAAAGCAACTTAGGGGAGTTTTTATTCACGATCTCCAGGCCACATGTTTTTTATTGCTTTAAACGATCCGTCGACATACGAGTACAAGGGAAACTTGTTTCCCTGGTGACACACTACGATCACAGTCTCTGATAAAACCTATGCCCCAAATTTACATGTATTTTTAATATTGCTTCGCCGAATTCTCTAATTTGTTACTTATTTCTCCTTAACTGTTCTCCTCACCATTCAAATGTATTTTCAATAATAGAAGTCAATTTATTCAGATGATAACGCAGCGGGCAAAATACTACCCAATACGGCAGAACTTCCTACGGATTATGAATATTTAGCCAGCGCTCCAACGGCACCCACCGCAGTACCTGTTGAGAGATTGGACGTCTCCCCAACTCCATCTGGAACGTTATGTGAAATCGGTATGATAATTTTTTACATCTATATTAGTACTTAAAGCGCGATTCTTAGGGAATCTTATTCTCAAAATAAAAAGAAGAACCAACGTTATAGAGAACATTTATAATTGCAAACATTTCGGAATAGAAATTATTCCATCATAAGTGCTGGAAGAAATAAAAAGTAATTTTCAGTCATGAATAAGGGGGGGTAAGGTGTGAATAGAAATACCACGCATAAATGCAAAAAAAAATAAAAAATGAATCGTTTTCTAACGACTAAAATACCACACATAAGCGTATAGTTAATATGCACAGTACATACAGGCGTACACAACTATACATAAACAGCACACTCATACACCTATACATACATACACCTATACATTTATATATATATATATATATATACATATTCAGTATATTTTGATAGTAGCCCTTCTTTAATACAGGTTTCATTAAAAATAATGCCATATTGAATATTAATAATGGTTTTATTCAATTTTTCTAGTTGTCAGAAGAGTTTACTTTGATCGGAATTCATTGAATTTAAAAGCTCCCCTAACGTTTTGTGATTTTGTGATTCGTCCTGTGTCCACGGACATCATCAGGCTTAAACTATTTTTAGCACTTTTTATTTCTTCCAGCACTAATAATGGATTATTATTAATAATCAATATGGCATTATTTTTAATGAAACCCATATATACACATATATATATATATATCTGTTATATACATATATATATAAATGTATAGGTGTATGAGTGTGTTGTTTATGTATAGTTGTGTACGCCTGTATGTACTGTGCATATTACCTATACGCTTATGTGTGGTATTTTAGTCGTTAGAAAAATATTTCTTTTCTTTTTTGCGTTTTTGCTTGGAATTTCCATTCAGATCTTATCCGTCTTATTCATGACTGAAAATTACTTTTTATTTCATCCAACACTGATGGAATAATTTTTATTCCGAAACGTCTGCTATAATAAATGTTCTCCATAACTTTGGTTCTTATTTTTATTTCGGTAAATCTGTCTCATTAAATTAGTTTTTCATTTGTAATAGCTTCATCGAAATCGACGCTCATTTAGTAAATTCTATTCTTTAAAGTGCATTTGAAATATAAAACTAGATTACATTTTTAGCTACTTCAACAATAATTTTTTTTTGTTTTGGTTGCATTTAGCTGGGTTTTGTACACTATTATTCCTTAATGGTTCTTCAAATTATTTCTGTTCTCTCTTTAATATTTTTTTGCTGATGTCAATCAAGTCGTAATGGTGAGCTTATTAATGGTGCTGATGAAGTCGTTTGGTGAACTTTTGAGGATTTTGATGCTCTGTGTTTACACATGTTCGATTTAAGGGTCATTTCTGAAAGTTTTCGGTTGTATTATTTGTTAGAGACGACAACTTCCTAAATTTCTCGAAAGTTTACCCATTTTGAGATTAATGCTTCAAGATAACAAAGAATTTCCTGCGTACGCATCGGTCGAATTTCATGACTCAACGTCTGATTCCTACGATGTTACGGAAAAGTAGGGCGGTACTACTAGAACCGGTAGCTAACCAGCTAATGAATGTATGTGCCAAAGAGAACAACTGCGTTTAGTCGGTTGCCAACACTCTAAAAAACAAACAACTAATTTCTGTCATTGATAAACACGGAGATTTTTACCAATACGTCCTCACTAGCTTGTACAACAGGTGGCGTGTTTTAAGCGGATAGGGTGAGGCGATTATCACTGCTCTTAAGTTGGAAAATTTCTATCGCCATTTAGTACTTTACTTAATAAAGGTGTAGATGTTCTTTATTACCAAATAATTGGAGATTCAAGTCTCTATATCCACATTAAATGGTTGTAGCGTTTGATTAATCTCTGTAGTTTCAACTTTTTCTGCGTCACCCTAGTTTCACCCATATAGTTTCACCCTAGTGCTAAACAAATTGGTTTTCAGCGGTTAGTCGAAAGATCACATTCTCACTGTCATGAACGAAGAAAGAAGTTAGGAAAATATTGAAGGGCATGTTTTGAGCATGACTGATCATCGAAATCGTACGAAAGAAACGATAAAAACCTGTACTCATACTTCTATATATTTATGATATTATAGCGATAGGTCTTGAGTTCTTTTGGTGCAAAAAAATGTGCATATGAAAGATGTGCGCAAATGCAGACTACCTTCATGTTAAATTTCTTTTTTCGTTTTGATGCGCGCTGTTCTCATTGTTGAGTACGCAAATTGTGTGGTGTTATCTGCAAACCCTCTGACCCAATTAAAAATTAAGGACGTGTCGCCGATGTGGGAAGGCCGTGCATGCGCGTAGATAGAGCCGTCGCGTCGATGCGGCACGACCGCCGCGACAGCGAACCGCCGCTTTAAGGTCGTGTCACACGACCACTACACGTCGACGGCCGTTCGCAACCCACGTCCTTAGCGAGTCCCTGCATGGCTCTACACGTCTCTCATCGGACGCGATGCGTCGATGCTGCGCACGTGGCCGTCCCCAAATTTCGAGTAAAAAAAACGGCTCTCGGCTGCGCCCAGCTGATTATTCGTCGTCTGCATAGCCATTACTCACACGCACATATGCCCATATTGCATAAGTGCGTACGCGTGATGACTATGCAGAGACGACAATATCAGCTGAGCGCCGCCGAGAGCTTTTTATATTCTTGTAGATATGTTCACACATCCACACATATATATGCATACAAGTGCACGCATAAGTTTGTACAAGCGCAGGCAAATAAAAAAATAGATTATTCGAACGAGGCACTGAATTTCTGCAATCATTACCCGACTTTCAATGTGACTTCTATTCGAATGACAACTGTTGTTCGATTAGAGTGTATTTTTCTGTCCCAGCTCTCCTATTCGTTTTCCGCGAGAGCATATACGTTTTCTGCGCTTTTTCGGTTTGACACTTCAATACTAAAAACGCAGAAAACGTAACCTCGTATTTAAAATACCTGTTTTGTTGGGCGTGAACAAGAGAAACGTTTTAAATTGCGTATTCTGGAACAAGCGTTTAATAAGCGAGGGATAAAAAAATGAAGTAAACACCTCGTTTAACAATTTCCTTTACAAGCAGCCAATCAAATGGATCAAAAATATTCATTAAACTATTTAAAGTTTCCGCTCCCACTTCGCATACGAATAATATTGTTTCCCGAATAACACGATAAAACCACTCATTTATGGGTAAAGTTTGTATGAGTCAAAGTTCCACTAAAATCTAAACACAATTAAGGAACTGCAGCATGCGCTTCCTCTGTCATAGAACGATTTTAAATGGTTGACTTATTACTGTAATACGAATAAAAGCCATTGAAGGAATAAAACACAAAATAAACATCAAAAAAGATTCTCCTAAACATACACATTGAGTTCTAAGTGACGAAGAAATATTTCTCAATTAACTATATTAAGTCGCGTGTAATATTGTGTTACTTGTGTATTTTGTAAATAAGTAGCTATCTTTACGTAAGAACAATATATGTTTGATAAAATTTCCGCTTCCGTCTCAACCTTGACTTTACTGCCACGGATTTCCAGTAAATGACCATTCCATTTTTGATTTATAATCCACAAATCTCTGCGCACTAGATTTCAACGACTGACTTCTTCAAGCGAAATAGATTGAAAGTGATGCCGGCTGTATTTTCTTCGACTGCAACAAGCTCTGGATTGGTGTCTTCGTTGCTCTCGCCTTCTGGGATCCGAGAGCTCGAAGGTCTTTTCCCTCGGGAGCCGTCCCAGTCTGAGGATCCTGAATGGAAAAAGATGAAACATTTAAATGCCCATGAAACTGTTTGAGTCCACTATAAATTTAACTGACTATAACTGTGAGGAAAATTTCTTCTATTTAAAACTTATACACAAGAAATAGCTGAGGATAGTTTGCTTACTTTCAGGTATAAGAACTTACAAGAAAGTACAATAATCAAGAAATCATACCATAAACCAGTTTCATCGTCTGCTAGCTATTATAAATTAGCTGTTTTTCATGGTCTAAATAAGTAGCTAGTTCACTAATGCTCATCAAATGCCTATCTTTTTGCGATTTATTTTACGCTAGGATTACAGACCCGAATGGTGAATATTCGACTCGGAATCCTGAAATATTTTAATATCTGATTTGGACTCCACCTCTGAATTCCTACCCCACAAAATTCTTCACATTTCTTCATACTTCATTCGACTCCTGCTTCCCTCTAAAATATCCGACTTGTTCAAACTCCGACTCCGCAGCCTTAGTTGTACCAATGAATTCCCACACGAGTGACACGCTAAACAGCATGAATGTTTTAGTAGGTTACAATGAGCCGATTTTCGTTTGAACACCAGCAATGTAATAACCTTTTAACGTTTTCTGAATGACGATTTTTACAGCGCTGCGAGGTGCCTGTTGGAACTCTGGAATTTTTGATATGGAACCTGGTTGGATTAGCAATACAGCGGATTAGTATAGATTAAGCACTCGACATTATTGTGTTTATGTATACACGATTAGATTTAGTATAAACAAGACTTATTTATCGTATTATTTTGCATCAGGGTATTTATTCATTTTGTGCTTAGATGATTTTCACGGAAATCATACTTACTTTCAATTGCCTTGCAGGCTGCACTGTCGGTAAACTTTACTTTCGTACGTTTCTCCCCGTCATGGAGAATTCGTTGGCAAATTCTCGTGACAGCAGCAATTTCATCATAGATATTGCTGTCCGTGTGAGGTTTACTTCCTTTGCCGCGACCAGATAAGGAACCTTGGGTTTGAAAAAAGGCGATTCAACAATGATTTATAATATAGCTACCTCTCGAATCGTTCAAGACAAACGTCTATTGATGTTCGGTACGAAAACAATCAAAGATACAAACAATAGATATACATTTATTGCCATTGAGGGTATTGTGACAGGAATAAGATTTACCAGATCGCTTCTTTGAAGTATTTCATTTAGTTCTTCGTCATTATTTGCAGGTGCAAATCCTCGAGACACGGCTGGCGGTTGTGCAGGCTTATCGCTTAGATTTTCTTTGAGATATGGAACGATTCGGGCGAGCCTAGTATGAATGGCTACCAGTTCTTCTGAAGATGGGCTTGGTTTTGGTGAAGAAACGCATCTGATAATGAAAAGGAATGCACGTTAAAATATCAAATCACACGTTCTAATTTCAAAATTTCAAAGGTTGGATAAAATTCAGACAAACAGTTAATAGTTTCTTGTATCAGTTATTCACAATGCTAATTTAACTCATCATATTATTTCATAGTATTTAGTTCATAAGCTATTTGATGTCTAATATACCAAAGATGGTACAAAAGATGACTGTGTATTTTCAATTATTTTTCTCAATTATAAATGTGATTCATGTAGCTATTTAAATTCACTACTCGGCGCGTCAATGAACGTACATACCGATTCTTTACTGGAATAAATTCGTCTGTGAGGGCTATTGGTACACGGCTACTTCTCTGCTGGTCCATAGATGAATCGGAGTTGTCCTCTGCAGCAAATTTGCATTATTAGGTAGATTAGACCATCAAAATTGTTTTTTTTTCAAACACATTTTTACGTAGTATTGGCTTGCAATTTACAATTTCACATTGGCTGCACTCGTGCTAAATATATACAAAAAAGAAACCAAATATTAACCACTAAACCTTGTATAGCATTTCAAAAAATGTTGCAAACTTGATGACCAAATAAGACTAGAATTTGAAAATCTGAGACACAAAATTTGTAGCCTTTACTTGGACTCACAGTAAACGAATAACTTCACAAATTCTAAAATCATTTATTGAATTTAAACGAACCTGATGGAGTAGATGATGCCAGTAAATTCCTCCTAATTTGTGTTCGAGGACTTCTTCGGGTAGGTGATTCGGTGTCTTACTGTCTTAAATGGCTCATTTTATTCATAAATGGTGTTAAAAATTAAAAATCATGACGGACCTAACACGCAAATTTACCGAAAATAATAAGCCTAGAGTGGTGCACCATTTGCCGGCCACAGCTAATTACCTGAAGAAATCAATTTAAATGAATTCAGTCATTATTGTCATCAGTTCAGCGCGCTGGAAGGGGTTCATTGTGAGGCATAAGTTCTTATTTTTGCGACTACAATAACTTATAGCATAATCTGCCACAAAAAACACTCAATCTGTTTTAACGGTTTACTGATGAAAGACATCCACAGTTTAACCCAATCTAAAGTTCTTGGGTGATATTGTGCTTTCTCCGTGTTTCTAAAACCAGTGGCAGCAGCGACCTTTAAAGTCGCCACTCCCACTGGTTTGCTCGTTTTTCCTCTGCGCGATCCCACACACACATGCTAAGTCCTAAAAAACGGAGTGACCAAATTTAACTACCAATAACTACCAGTTGTATCAAAAAGTACCATGATGTACCAAGGAGTACTAATAAGAATCAATAGATACCCTTTAATACCAATAAGTACCAACATGAACGAAAAAGTACCGAGAAGCACCAATAAGTACAAAAAGTACGAATGAGCACAAGCAAGTACCAA
This sequence comes from Morinoia aosen, assembly GCA_030386875.1. Taxonomy (NCBI): domain Eukaryota; kingdom Metazoa; phylum Arthropoda; class Malacostraca; order Amphipoda; family Talitridae; genus Morinoia; species Morinoia aosen. The sequence goes on along the minus strand of CM059557.1, from coordinate 28,800,107 downwards.
AAAGTACCAATAAGTAACAAAAAGTACCAAACAACACCGAAAAGCACCATCAAGTACCATCAAGTACAAATAAAAACCAATTAGTACAAATAAGAACCAATAAGTAAAAATAAGAACCAATAAGTACCAAAAAATGCCAATAAGTACCAAGAAGTACCATAAGTATCAAGGTATAGCAAGAAAAAACAATAATTACCAAAAGTACCAACAAGTAGCAAAAAGAACCCAAAAGTACCAAACAGTACCGAAAAGAATCATCAAGTACTAATAAGTACCAATAAGGACCAATATATGAAAATAAGTGTCAATAAGTACCAAAATGAACCCAATAGTACCAAAAAGTACCAAACAGTACCGAAAAGCACCATCAAGTACTAATAAGAACCAATTAGTACCAATAAATGATAATAAGTACCAATAAGTACCAATAAGTGAAATTGAGAACCAATTAGAGCCAATAAATGCTAAAAAAATACCAATAACTACCACTAAATAGCAATTAGGACCAATTAATACCAATAAGTACCAATGAGCACCAATAAGTACCAATAAGCACCAATAAGAACTAATAATAACCAAGAAGTACCAAAAAGTACCAATAATTACCAATAAGTACCAATTAGAACCAAAAGGTACAAATACGTACCAAAAAACACCCAAAAGTACCAAAAAACACCAAAAAGTACCGAAAAGCACCATCAAGTACCAATAAGTACCAATTAGAACTAATAAGTGCCAATAGGCACCAATATGTGTCATTAAGAACCAATAAGTGCCAATAAATGCTCAAAAGTAACAATAAGTACAAATAAGTACAAATAAGTACCAATAAGTACCAATAAGTACCAATAAGTAGCAATATGTACCAATAAGTACCAATATGTACCAATAAGTACCAATAAGAACCAACAAGTACCAACAAGTACTAATAAGTACCACTAAATAACAATTAAGACCAATTAGTACCAATCAGTATCGATCAGTACAAATCAGTACAAATAAATACCAATAAGTACCAATAAAAATCAAGAAGTACAAAATTGTACCAATAATTACCAATAAGTATCAATAAATACCAATAAGTACCAAAAAGAACCCAAAAGTACCAATACGTACCAAACAGTAGCGAAACAGTAACAGTAGTGCTCGCGATAGCCATGTGCTATAGGTTCCGCCGCCGTGTGGCCGGGACCCGGGTTCGAAACTCAGCGCTGGCAGTGGCGATTTTCTCTGTTGGGTATAGGAGAAAAATTCCAAGCACAATACCCCACTCTACCCAGGTGTCTGAAATGGGTACCGGTCTCGACCGGGGGAAAGCGTCATGGCGTCCTGGCGTTAGTTATAAGGCATTTGAAAATCCAATGTACAAGGTGATATGTATCAGGCTTGATTGGAAATAAAGCATCCGTAGATGCCTTCATTATAAAAGTACCATCAGGTACCAATATGTACCAACAAGTACCAATAGAAACCAAAAAGTGCCAATAAGTACCAAAAAGAACCCAAAAATACCAAGAAGTACCAAACGGTACCGAAAAGCACCATCAAGTACCAATAAGGACCAATAAGTACCAATAAGTACTAACAACTACTAACTAGTAACAATCAGTACCAATAAGTACCATAAAGTACCATAAAGTACCAAAGAACAAAAACTAGCCTAGGTACCCTCCTTCCCCTGCAAATGGACTCTCCCTAACGAACCATACCAGCCCGCGTCTTCGCGATTTCAAATTTTTAAATCGCTATATCTCAAAAATTAAGTCAGAGCGCTACAAACGGACTTCAGATTCGTAATGAACGTCAAAAAATTAGTTCATTAAGCAAAGAAGGGGCAAAAAATAGATCTTATTGGGCCTAAAGTAAAAATTTACCCAACTAACTAGCCTAGCCTAAGTTAGTTACCTAACCTATTCCAGTCGCGTGAACACGAGAAAAAATCATGAAATTTGCACAAGAATTTCCCAATAGACAGACTAGCAAAGACAATACTACTGGCACTTATCACAAGCACGTAATTAGATCACTTTTTTGTCATTACACGTCTAATGTAAAGTAAAGTGGTAGCTGCTTTTTAAACGATGACATGCACGCATCGGCACTTTCAACCATAGTTGCAGCACGACTGAACGTGCTCGCTCCGACGCTCAGCACCTTCAGCCGTCTGATCGACTGTTGCACGGCCAAAAAACGTCGATAATATCACGCCTATAAATCGGCGAGTACACGTCGACGAATTATCGGGCGTTGCACGGATGAGATCAAAATCAGCGTCGCATAGGCGTTTTACGGTCGAAGTGGCCGCCGCGCCTATAATACGTCCATGATCGATTGTCTCGTCCTAAATTCGCCGGCGACACGTCCTTAATTTTCAATTGGGGAATGTGGTTATTAGGTGGAATTACGAATTGAAAATCAAATAAGCTTTGCCATTCAAACGCAATGTTTGTCTCCATTTACTCTCGCTTCAACAGTAGGAAATGGTTCTGAGAATTAGCGTATGTTTTACAAGTAGAATAAATGTGTGGTAAAAAATGTAGAAATGAGCAGCTATTGTGAGAACGTGATTTTATTCAGGTCAGATACCTTGTTGTTTGTGGTTATAAAGTTGCTTAACTTTCAGTTTTTTCTAAACATTCGATCTAACTTGCGAGTCCCCAAGTCCTAGAGTGCATCAACACAGCTGCAATAAACTAATATTGAGCTGTGACATTTTGTACATGAAGTTTTTTGAGGAAAAATTGACATGATGCGTGCGGTAAAAACACACTTGCCTGTTACCTGCACCTACTCACGCGTACGGTGAGTCTTAAGTGTAAATTTAGACTGTCACTTTGTTGCCTATTTAATTAGAAACCATTCTATGATATTTAATGTTATCTGTTCATTCCGGTCAAACACTCATCACGAAAATGATCTTAGTAATTAATAACGCAGTACATTTGACTCCGAATAGACTTTCTTTTCATGTGTGATGTGCGCCATGAAATTTCCCCCCAAAAATATGTTCCTCTTCTCAGGTAACATTACATGAATCAATCTTTCCGACTTTCAGGTCATCAGAACAAGTTATCTACAGAGATCTCGAGGGCCGAATCAGCGGTCACAGAGACGTCTGGAGCAACTACTCCAACGTTATCGACTACTCTGACTAGAGAAAAAAAAGCCCTAATCCGGTTGTGAATGGCCAAATGGGTCCGAGTGTGGAAGTTCTACAGATTCCAACTGAACCTCTAGATCGACCAAGTGTGTCTAGAAAACTTGCGAGAAATTCCGGGCGTTGTTATTTTAGTAGGACAGGAAAATTTGTTGAAGGGAAAAAATTTCAATACTTTCGTTGCAATTGCCGCTACAACTGCGGGTACTTATCGGATGATAAACGAAAAGAAATATTTAAAAGGTTTTGGGCTTCTAATAATTGGCAAGCTCAGTCGAATTTTATTGCAAGTACAGTTACTGAAAGTCCACCTAAAAGGGTTTACAAAATTTCTAAAAAATAAAAATCTCGATCATTCTTCTTAGACGAAATGAGAGTGTGCAAAGAAATGTTCCTCAAAACTTTGGCCGTTTCGAAAATGCGAATCGAATATTGTTTAAAAAAAAGCAAAGAAAAAATTTGCTCTCCTGATAAAAAAGGAAATATTTGTCCCAACAAAACTTCTGAATGCGAAAAGGAACACATAAAAATATTCTTAGAATCCTTTCCAAAATTTACCAGCCATTATTCCAATAGTAGTAAACTTTATTTTCCCGAAAAACTAACTAAGCCGATTCTCTAGGAGCTTTATGTAGAAAATGAAAAACAGTCTTGCAGAAAAGTCGTCAGTAAACCAATTTTCTACAAAGAATTTTCCAAATACAACATAGGTATTTATGTCCCAAAGACAGACACTTGTGCAGTTTGCGATGCAGCTACTACGAAACTAAAATCGGTTGAAATTTAACAAAAAAACGACATTGAATTAGATCTGGAAAGACACCATGGACGGGCTCAAGATGCTAGTTCTAAGCGAAATAGTTCTAGAGAGTTAGCGAAAAAAGATAGTTCAGTTCTGTCGTTCACTTTTGATATGCAAACACTCAGCCATTACCTCGACTGAACACGTCATCTGCATTTTACAAGCGACAACTTTGGGTCTATAATGTAGGAATTAACAACCGAGGGTATATGGCGATGTGGCTTGAGAGTGAGGGACGGCGAGGGTCGAAATAAATTTGTTCAAGCGTCTCAGCTTTTTTGGATTCCATTGATTGCTCTTCTTTAAAAAACGTTCAAACATCAGTGATGGGCTGCGGGGGACAAAATCGAAATAAAGCTGTGGTATGTTTATTCATGCACATGTGTGACGTTAGAGGTTTCGAGTCTTGGGAGCACACGTTCATGGAAACCGGGCACAGTTTCTTGCCTAATGACAGAGATTTTGCAGTTATCGAAAAGAAAGCGAAAAATAAATTAATTTATTCGAAAGAAGTATCGGAAATAATTCCTCAAAATTGTACGTCTTGTGTGCGTCTGTCGGGAGCGTTGTTCTGCGAGTCTGAGGTTGGCTGTTCCGGTCGGGTCGAAGCTGAAGTGGGTCGTTGTGGCAGGAGGTTTGGTAGAATGCTTTTGAACTCCTTACAATTCTTTTTTGAAACTCCTTAGAATACTCTGGAATGATACCTCTGTTTTTTAATGACGCCAGTGTAAGGATCGTATGTTTGCTTGGTGGAGGCTTGTTCGGCGCCTTCGTTGGATGGAGTACGTTGGAGCATCGGGCTGCATCGTGGCATACGCTACGCTCTCCACCTCTTGAGACGGGACGGTGATGGAGGAGGCTGTACTTGGCTGGAACTGGGGCAATTCATTATTCTAAATTCTTCCTGTGTCTGTTATCTCTTTACTGAATTTTGTTTGTGTGAATGATTTCTTTCTTTAATTTAAGTTGCTTACTTTTTGCTTAAATTCTCTAAGTGTCCTTGGCTATTAACTCGGCCAGTTGGCCATTAACTACAGTTACTTCGGTAACCTTAAATATTAACTTATAAGAGAGCGGTTCTACTAGTTTCTAGGTTGCGCAAGCGACCTGGTATCGACCTGCACTCATTTACCTTATTTCTAACGCATTTGAACCTCTTGCTATACTTACTATCTTTCACGTCATGGACACTTTCCTACTACTGATTTCTACTTAATTTCTTAATAATTAATTCTTCGCCTAAAAGTTCCTACACTGAGTGCCATTTATAAGCTCAGGTGTGTATTGTTGTTTATTTATTGTATAATCAGTCAAATTAGTCGTATATCGTGAAATTCTTTGAACTTGTCGACTTGTTTTGTCAGTTTTTGGTATCGGTTGTTAGTCATTGTTCTAATACAACGTAAATTCTTTTCTGCAGTACTTCTTGTCGTCGCAGCTCCGTTCTTCCCCTTGATTGTCGACAGTCTGCTCCATTGAGGGATTGACCTTAGGTAATTGAAATTGAAACATTTGTTATTAAGCTGCTGTCGAAATTTGCACTTAATCTCGTTCGTTAGTACGTATCGTTTGGTTTTAGAGTTCTCGGTTGTTTTCTGTTTTCGTTCATTTATATTTTGAATTGTCTTCCAGCTAGTGCTGAGTGTTGGTGGCCCATCCGTTCCACTCCCTGGTGTCGAGAGGATTCCTGAGAATCACTTTGAAGGCGCGGCAGTCTAACTTCTGCGGCCGATCTCCCTGCGTGACGGTGTCTTGCCACTTTGACGCTACTACCGTCTCCCCTAGTCCTTCAACTTACTCTCTGAACTTGCCTTTCGGACCTCAAGCTACGAACCTACCTTTCCGAGCTGGCTTACCCTTCGACCTTGCCGGAGTGGCAGAACGAAAATTTACTACCATTGCTGTCAATTTTAATTGGGTTATTTTGCCCATTTTAAAGCAATAAACCTGTATCCTTATGAATTTTAAATGTAACACTTGAATAGAGATAAAACGGCATACTCTGCCTGCGACCTTAATAGGTCTCGCTGTTAATGCGCTGACCGCCATTTAATTATGTTACTCTGCCGTTGCAGTTTATTGAACGTTCTAAATTAAATCTTTGCGAAATTTCTCGTTCTTTCCTTAACTCGATTGTGTGCGGGCTTGAGGCCATTATTTCTCACAGAAGATTGGTATGACTTGGTCTCAAAATCTAAGAAAAGTAATTCATTCAAAGTGATTGACATGAGGAATAAATTTTTCGAGACAGATGCCCTAGTCAATACACGGCTCTTCAATTCAACAAAAGAACTGCGAGTGAGCAATTTAATTTCCTCAAATTGAAGGCATTCAAGGTCGTTGAAAATTCTCCTACAGTCTTCAACAAAACAACGCAAAGTAACGATGAATTCCAGCTCAACTATCCTACTAAAGAGGGGCATGAAATTGTTCTTGAAAAATCTGTGGATTCTTTAGAAATTGTTCTTGAAAAATCTGTGGATCTAATGCACTTGCTAAATTTTGTGCCGCCAGTCTATCATGATTTCTATAAAGAGCTTCCCCACGTTTGATTCATATATTATTTCTAAGTACAAGTAGTTATACGTCTTGAGACAAACCGAAAACTAGAGCTCCAGTGCTCTCTCAAAAATTTTGTATGCGTCTTTTGATATTATATTAGAGATACCCGTAATCTGATAGATATCATTTATTACTTCAATAGTACATTAATTCAGATTGAAATTTTTGCACAGAACAAGACCTCGGGTGATATGTAAATAGAATATTCATTACAAACTTACATTATACGCTACGAGTTTGTTTTAAAGTAAATGATTGACGTATCCTTAAATTTTGATGGAATATGTTCATTTGGCGTGGACTTTAGGTGTGTAGTTCCCTATTATTTCTAGGATGTACAGAATAGGTGCTTATAGAATAATTTCAAGCCCCTCAGTGGAATATAACTTTTATCTGTAAAAAGAAGCTGATGGCTAGGTAAGCCTCATTTTTGTTGAAGTACCGTGTTTTCGGTTTGGTTAAGGACCATCTTTTCCGATTCATTACTTTATTAATGTTTTTAACTTGTTAATTTTTCTACCGAATTCTAAATATTAAGCTGTTGGTGGTCGATTTATACTATGTAAGTGTTGTATTAATCGTGGATTCCTCGCTTATATGTCTATACTTGATGGTCCCTTCCCAACTTCTCCTGAGGATAACTTTTGTGATGAAAGGGTAAAAATAATATGATAATCATCTGCCTTTTAGATGAAAAATGTGAAGTGGAAAAGAAAACGCGGTTGAGATATCTTGTGTATGGATTATTGAATGCAGGATTGATTTCTTTTTAGTCTGTTGTTTGAACCATGAGAGCTTCGACATGATTTTGTCCGTTACCGAGACATTTGGGAACCTACATTACTTCTAGTATTAACGATATTATTTGCTTTAGAGATTTACTCATTTTATTTCCTAGATGTTTTTGAAGGGGTAAAACTACTATGTATGAGAAACAGTGCTCCCACGTGGAGAACGTAAAGTCTCAATCTGAAGATAGGGTAGGACTTGTTTTGTCAAAATAGTGTGTTGTTTTGATTTGCTTTATTCGAGACAATCATTTTTTTGTTCACTGGTGTCTTTTTATAATCATTAATGCATCCTTCTTGAATATTTATTTTGTTAGAACTTCTTTCCCAACCGTTTTATTATATGCCCACGGAATCTACTTGCACTAGGCTCTAAGATTATCATCGACTTGACATTCAATAGAGGTTACCAGTTCTTTTCATATACAGTAATTACGTCTTTACCTTTTTGTGGATGTAGAAACAATCACGAGTAGATTCTTTGGTTTTGGATTCGGATTACGTCTTTCAATTAAAACAGCACTACGTGATTGAAATTTCCTTTTGCCTGTCTATGTGATTCAATGTTTCCAGGGGCCATGAGAAACTGTCGGTTCACTAATAAAGTGTTTTAATTGTTTTCATAGGCTTCAAATGCAGCGCTTTTTCGAAAGACTCTTGGCTGTTTGGTGTTATGATTTTACTGCTAAATATTGAATAACTTTGCGTCGTGTCATGCTAGTGTGAGCACTGCGTCACCGCATGTTAATTTGGTATGAATTTTGTGTCGTAACCTATGTAACCTGTAGTATCATTAACTTGGCGCCTCATCAAAGTTTTGTTTTCTCTAGTATGCCATGTCATAGAAAAACTGTTTCGTCAACCCCGGTTACTGCTGTACGAAATGAATCCCTTAGGATTTTTATTTTACTCTACGGTTTTGTTCTTTTTCATTAGACTTCCATCGATTGGCTGCCTAAGCTGTCCATATTGAACTTATCAAATGGAGTTTTGAAGATATATTTTACATTAATGTTATAGTAAGGACAATCTTTTGTGTTCGCTGTTGAGATTTCGCCTTATTTGTTTATTTTTATCGTAATAAGACTTATGAGGGAATTGAGTATATATCGTTCCGCCAAGCTGGTTTCAATTTGATATCCCTCTCTTCAGACCTCACGCACGTGCAAATGAAATGTATTAAATTGAAGTAAATAACATAGCGCAAGTGTTAAATACACTACGAAAACTCTGGATGATGGAAGCGCTGAGCAACAGACGTCATTATTTAATACTTGCCTGACCCGTGGAAATTCCACGGACAGTGTCATCGTTAATTAAGCTAGGTGGACCCGTGAAAAAATTTCAACATTACCTAACCTATGCTAACCTAACCTAACCTATCCTATATTATTGCAACATTCAGGAATTTTGTATCCATGATGCCGCAAATTCTGACGCAAGCGTAACGGACGAAGTAACTAGGGAAGAAAAAGGCAAAATATGACATAGACAGTTCATGGTACAGGCAGAGTAACATAAGTACTCAAACGCAGGACTAGAGTCGATGATGGTAGCTCACAAAAAAGCATCAATTTAATTAGACACATGCACCATCAATAGCCGGTATACCCTACGTCTTTCTGCCTAACAAGAAATTAAAATTATTGTAGTACCTTGCTCCTTGTTCTGAGAGGACAAGGTACAAGGTATGTTTTCGACAGTATTAAAATAGTTATGGACAATCGTTTGTTTAATTTTGTGCTGACACTTCATGAGCATTTGTGGCTTTGGCCAATTTCTTCTTCGGCTGGATAATACATGATTTTATATTTCCCATTTGCTTCGCATTATAAAATTTTTGTTAGAGAGCGAGACATGCGAAATTATCAACTAATACAGCGAGTCCAATAATCTCATTGAGATAGGCTGGTTTCAATTTAATATTCTCTCTTCAAGCCAAACGCGCGTACAAGCGAAGAATTTTAAAAATTATAAACAATACATCACGAAAGACTTTGTTTAACACAGACCCGATTATAGTTGCAGTAATATGGGTCGTTGATGCCTGATATTCTTTAACGTAAATTATAGTGCAAAGAATAATTTAAAATGAGGTACTGCACATTAACGCAATACGTAAATACTGACTGTAGGGAACTTTCGGTATTATGATGTTCATGAACAACCTAAATGATTGGTAAATGCAGACTTGCTTGTTTCGATGGGGTAATTAGTTAGAAGCAAAGTTTTTATTTTGAGGCGCTCGAAAATTCTCGGTGAAACTTATTCAGCATTGAATTTCTGAAATGCTTTTCTTTCTCATGTAAATGTAAATCTAACGAAGTTAATAAACAATATAAAATAATTAGACCTCTTTTAGTATAACAAAAGTGTTTTCAAGAAAATCTTAAAATAACTATAAAATACAAATACATACACGGGGAATTTACGCACAATAATTATGCTTCCGAACGCTGGATTTAATTTGCACAAAAACCGGAAGTAAGGAAATAAATTGAAAAAATCTAGTTCTAGAAGAAAGAGTTTGGAGCCGTACAAATAATGACAACATTTAAGCTAAAAAATAGCATAATAAACAAGTCTTCCTACGCCCATACGCTCTCTACTTTGGAGTTCTACTTGCCGTGCAAACGATAGTCGTTTCCTACTGTGGGAAAATCTAGCAAAAGCAGTTGCTCATAATGAGGCATTTATTGAACATTTTCAATAATGTGAACAACAGAGAACATTAGTTTGAATAATGCACTGTAACTTTTCCTTCTCAGATGCATATTTTAGGGATATTTTAAAAAAATAGCTATGAATCTAACGAGCTCAATTCAACATCTATATATAATACCACTTTCGCAGACCTGGATAATTTCTAAATTGATATGGAAATCAAAATGAAGATTATTATGCACACGTAAAAACAATTTTCATTTGTTATAATTGCCTAAAATTACGTCACAAAATGAAAGTAAACTGATGGATGACTAAAAAATACAGAAAAACTACAATTTTGATTACGACCTAACCTTTCAGTATGTTGTAATACATCCTAAATTGAAAGTTGTTACTGAAATCATTCAAACATAATTTTTCAAAAATTGAACGCACCCAGTGATATACATTTATTCATTGAATTAAACATTATATACAGGTTTTAGCTAAGTACGTTTTCATTGCACTCGGCCTCTTCACATTTTCTACATAACTGCGCTTGTCTTCACATTTTCTAAACAAGCGCCGTTGTCTTACTTTACACCATCATCGTTCGAAGTGTGCCGTAGTGTCGCTTAGCCTACTTGAGCTCTGATGTTTGAATACGAGAACTTCTGAGCTTAGTGTGCTCAGCCGCAGAGCCTACTATGCAGCAAAATTGCGCTTAACCTACTTGTGCTTTTTGCCCTTCAATTTTTCTACCCCTTCCAGTAAATCGATCAATGTAAAGTGGTTATTAAACGATTTTAAAAAACATCAACTATTCGAAAAGAAAACAAATTTTACTACATTGCGGAAAAAAGACAATTAAAAGATATTAATTTAAAGCGGAAAAGTAATCAATTAAAAAGTCAGAAACATTTTTGTGGACACCCGGTATAATGACTAAAAGAGGTTCTTCAGCAGTATGGGATTACTTCTATATATCGGTGAAGAATTTTGCAGTGTGCACCAAATTGCAGTGTGCACCATTTGTGAAGCAAATATACGACGAGGAGCGGCTAGTGCATCTCGGAAAATTTTCTCAACTAAACTTTATCGGGCTATCTAAAATCAACACAAAATGATTAATTCCTGGAAGCTGAAGAAAACCAAACAAAGAAAAAGATTTGAAAAACATAAACAGAACTAACAAGAAGAAAAACTAAATGTCTATGTATTGAAAACAAACAAATACAGTTTAGGTTGCAGCAGTGGCAAAACTGCCGATTGTAGCAAGTTGTTTTCGTCTACTGGCGAACGGCTGACTTTAAAAGAAACATTTTCGCAATCCAAAAACTGGAAGTCAAATAATATTTACCAAATACATAGAAAGAAATTGTTAATACTGGCTTTGTGAAGCGCTCAATCCGTACGACCATGTGCAAAAGAACCTTTTTTGAATTTTGTAGTGTTTTGTAATGAAAAGTTTCAAGTGCCATCAGAGAAGGTAATTAGAACAAGACTAATTTCGAACCTCAGTATCCAAATTCAGTTTGCCATTTCAGAGGAAATGCAAAAGCAAGGTAACGAAAATCGCGTCTTCTCCTCAATATCTACTGATATTTGGACCTCTCCAAGTCGAGATGCTTTCACGTCAATAACTGCATCTCTCATGTCACTGGATGGTAGCATATATACTGCTTTTTATTTTTAGTGACTGCATGTTCTTCAGGATTACGATGAAATCGCAAGTCTGTTGAGAACTCGTTTCAAATTTGATTAAAAAACACGTGAATTTTTCACGTGCGGGTAGCCGGGCGCACTACACCTTTTCACTTCAAATTAATCCAAGTCAAGTCCAAATTAATCCAACCCTAAGTTGAGTTAAGAATTGATAAAATTGCTTGTTAATTTAAACTTTTTTGTGTTGAATATGTATTTATTGGATGGGATGAGCAAGAAAAACGTTTTTCCTTTCAGCGAGGAATACATAAAATATCTGCAATATAAAAACAAACTGTCGTAAAATGTGCTAAGTATCCAGCATCAGGAGGCAGACTGTGATTCAGATCTTTGAGCGGAGTAACAGATAGAAATTATAAAAACTTCTTATATACCACACAATAAAGTTGTTTTTTCAATTCCAAATTAGTGGCAGTATGCATTCATTCACATAATCATGTTCAAAGGTACTTGTGTGTTACACGTACACATGGTAGTATCGAGGATTTATTTACACTCATATAAAGATTTACATGCGTGAATTTCCACTTTATTACATATATGTAATCATATATGGATGCAATTAAAAAGGTTTGCCACTCGACGATGTGTAGATTTAACCTTTAAAAGAAATATGCAAATGCGATTCACTGAGTACATATGTACGATACCATTTGATTACAATTTATATGAGTACATTACTACACAGATTCAATCCTGCAATAACAATAGGAATTGTGCCATCCATTCAAATGAATAGGCCTAGGCAAATATATCATCTCTATCGATGAAACAAATTGAAACTGGTTTTTACAAAAATCGTTTGAACAAGTAAAAACAGACTTCGTTGCTATATTTCTTTTAAAGGTTATATCTACACATCGTCCAATGGTAATCTTCCGTAGTTGCAGGCATATATGACTTTATGTATGTGATAAAGTGGAATTTTACTCATGTAAATCTCTATATGAGTAATTATATCCTTAATTTGAACTTGACTTGGATTAATTTGAACTTGACTTGGATGAAATTGAACTTGATTTGGATTTAATTTGAAGTGAAAAAGGTGTAGTAAAAAACTAAAAACCCCTGCCAAAACCCCGGTTTAGCGCACTATTTTGCCGGGGCCGAGGCCGGGGCCTGCAAAATTTGTCGGGGCTTGCCGGGGACGGGGCCAGGGTCAGCAAAAACGGCCGGGGTTGGCCGGGCCGGAGCCCCGCTCGGTCTATAAGGACGTTACGAAATTTCTACATCAGATTGGCAGAGCATAGAGGTAGAAGCTTTCGTACTGGGAATCAACTATCACACCCATCGCATTTTGCAGTGCGGAATCATGCCGAAAAATGCTATGTCCTCATATCTCCTGCCGATTTATAATTTTAGATTCTACTCCAACACCGTATGGCCTCAGAATTTTAGAGTCTTTGCATATTTTCAAGCGAAACTCTGATTTGGACAATATGGACAGTTCGAACCCTCTGAAAATAGTGAATAGGTAATAAACTCGTCAATCCAAGCCCAATTTCATTTCATACCTATATTTTATGTGTATTTTTTGAGCTTCTGTGTTTTGTTTTTCTGTTTTTCCGTGCCATACTTTATTTTTTTACTTCCATGAAATATTTTTAGCGTCTGCAATTCATTTTACTTTCACGTATTGATCTATATCTTTCAGACGTAATGATTTTTTCCTTTGAACTGATGATGGGGCAGAAATCCGAAACATTTTCTTAGTAAAGAGGATAAATTTTTCCGAAATTTTCTTCGTCCTTAAGTTTCTGATAAGGTTGCGAAATAAGCAAATCACTGGCGTGTTCAGATATTTTAAGATCATCCCGGTTTTCAAATTTTTTCGTCCGATTCGTTTGTAAATTGGCCAGTATATGTATTTTGTGAGAGTAAACACTTTGTAATTATGTCACTTTTCGATTTAGGCCTTAGTTTTTTTTACGAAAAGTTAGTTTTTTGGTTAATTTTTATTTTTATGTCAAACCGTATCTCTTCATTCAGTTTTCATGCTAGAACAAAACCAAAGACAGTTTTAGAATCCTTGAAGCATTTCTAACACGAAAATGAAGCGTAATTTCAACATATTAAAAAAAAAACTTTGTGGTAAGCGATTTTAATGATTTCATCACGAAGAAATTATTTATGGGTTTAGAGTTATATAACTTTTTTTTCTCAAATTTGGAAAAAAGGCTTCATTTAATTGTTTGAAATGTTCCAAGGATTCCAAAACTGTCTTTATTTTTGTTCTAGCATCAAAACTCAATGAGGAGATACGGTTTGAATGTTGAAAGTTATTTTTTGGATATAAGCCAAAATAAAATTTTTTGTTGAGGTGTAATATAATGGGCAATGTATGTAATTGAATGCATTTTAATTTTTACTTCAATAATTTCCATACATAACTGCATATTCACACTGATAATTGTGATTTCCAAACAGAAAAAGTTTTTTTTTCATGTATATGAAAAAAAATTTCTCTCTAATTTTCATGAAATTTGACTATGATATGTAACTTTTGAAAAGAAACACAATTTATTTCATTCATTTCTTTATGTAGGCCTTAGTTTTTGAGATAATTTGACTATTGGTTTTTAGGTATTGATATTTCACTGGTATTGATATTTTAAGACGTATCTCCTCAATCAGTTTTGATGCTAGAACAAAAACAAAGACAGTTTTGGAATCCTTGAAGCATTCCTAACAAGAAAATGAAGCAATATTTTCAATTTCCCGATTAGTTGTCTTTTTATATGGGGTCGAAATGGGGGTCGAGAATGTAAGATTTTGGTCCTCTTACCCCTCCTCGTGGGGGATCTATTGTCCGTAGCGTCATAAAATTTTAGGACCGAATAGTCCACCACCTAAGGGTCCTTTTCCAACAGAAACATGAAAAATGACCATCGGAGCGACAGGGGCCTAGGATGATCTCCTTAAACCAAAATGAGGTGATGAAGGCATTCCTACTTATTTTAATTTCATATTTCCTGAATTCTTTATTAAATAATATTTAAAAACTTAGAGATTTTTGTAATTTTTTTATATATATATTCCTGTTCTATTAATCTTTTGTGGCACTTAACCGTTTCTTGCGCTCGTAAGTACATTATTACAACACTATTTTATGTAGTTTGACCTTTCGTGTTGTCCCAGCTATAATGCAAATGCTATGGTTAGCATTGTACAACAATCCTTATGTTTTTGACTCCAGTAAACTTTATTATTAGCGTACGAAATATAAATTTTTGTTATGGTAAAATATTTTATCCCCTCGGCGCTCATTATTTTGATACAATAGTTGGTACGTAAGAATGAAATACTGCCCCGAATGTTGACCTCTTTGTCTTAGACGCAAAATAATTTAAATCTACCCATTTTATTTCCAACATTAATCCCTCATATCACTAGGTCCTATATGTTAGTATGCTCAAATTTCAATATAAGTGCGCACATCAGAGATAATTTTCAACAATGCATCATTATAGGATTGTGTTTTCTTAATCACTTGTATTTATATGCATTGTCAAAATCAGATAAAAGCAGCGAAGGGACCGCAGAGAAAAGCACGTAATACCGTGCCTTTTTCTCAATCATTTTGTGTTTCGACAATAGATATGGGTATTACGATACCCATGTGTGAATGTCAACCAAGGATCTTAATATTAAGGTGTTTTAACGTTAGCAGCTTTTTGACCTCATGATTTAGGGAGCCAATTCCACGAAATGTTCCATTCGGCTGGTAAAATGTTTTCGTTTAGTATAATGCAGCAATCAGTTCCTTGGTCCTGACTGCGGTGATTTTTAATTTTTTTTTAAATTAATCACCCGTAAGAAATATCATGAATTTGTTGAATGGTTAACCTTTTCCCGAGCTAGTCTCTTGGGATACTAGTTGAAATCCAAACATAAGAAGATGCTTCCGAAGTTCTACTTTGTCGACCTTTTAGACTGTACATCCATCAAAATTTTGTTTGAAATTATCTCCCCAATATCGCTTAAGCCTGCCTCCATATTTCAGTGAAAGTAGGGACTAAAAAAATGTTTTTTATCAATACGTGAGTTGCATTATTCATGAATGTATGGAGATATATGTATGTTGGGACATGTGTATATAGTTTATATGCATCACCAACCTCAGAATAATTCAATTGAGGGAATACATTTTCATGATTTTCTGTCAACTACTTTTGTCCGATAAGCAACATGAGTGTTGGGACACCCATACACATATATTTATCAAATAAAGATTTTATGTCGAGGCGTTTTAAAATCCAATAACTTGGGTCTTTGTTGTAATAAAATATTTTTTTTATGGTACGGAAAATCTTTTCCCGGTTCACTGGTGCCCTTTTTCATCAATGTTTACTTTCTTCTCCAACTTTCATTTTATTTCATAAATTTCTCTCTATCTTGTGCCTGTGCCTAAGGCTTGTAGACGCTTTTCGTTTATTTAGATTCCCGGTGCCCTTAAACTAACTTCCATTCTAATTCTTGCTTGGGAATTCTTCGAATATAGGATTTACTTAAATCGATCATCTTATTTATACTTCGCTTAGTCATTAAAAGCTCAGTTTCGCTCAGCGAGATTTTCATCCTGGAGAGCAGAGGACAAATATGTAATATATATGCAGTTATATAGATGTACAAGGAGTCTCCGGCTTACGGCATTTCGACTTACGATGTTCGCCGTTAAGAACGAACGCCCATAAACTCTACCAATACATTAATACATTTTCCCTATTTATACATGTATGATTCGCGGCTGGCTATCCTTCAATTTTGCGTTTAAAAAAAACTCTCGACAGCGCACAGCAGAGATAATCGCCTCTGAACGACTCGCACATTAATATATGTAATATAAATACATATATAAATATGCACATGTATGTATAATATATACATATATAAATTTGAGAGTCGTTCAGAGGCAATGAATCTCAGCTGTGGCGCGGAGATTTTTTTAAGCCAAGTTCAAAGAAGGCCAGCCGCGAATCATGTACGTATCGTCAGCGAAATTAGACATGCCGGAGACGAGCAGAGACATAGAATGGACGACCATCGCGGTTGGCCGCCGACGTCCCTGGGCTAAAAATTTCGTCCCTAAGTGGACATTTCGCCTATGATTCGAAGGCGATTTACCGGTGATACGTCCCTCAGGTTATCCCTTGTTCGGCCATAACACATCGGCGATTCGTCTTCGATTTTCAATTGGGAAGTGAAACAGCGTGCGGGCGCAGTTTGCTGGAGATAGGAAAACATAAGGTGCTTCACCATTATTGTTTCAAGGCAACTTATATAAAAACCTAATGACTTCTCAAGCGAAACCTGCTCTATAAAAACGGGACGTACAAATTGGTTTGGAGAAGGTCTCGATCAATAATTAAGCAAGGGCAAGAAAGGAACTTCCGAGTACTTGCCTACGCAGCAAGCACAAGTTTTTGGAACGATAGCGAGCAGAATGCAGTGTTATCTAAGAAGTGTTAGATACAGTGTGGAGCAAAATAATACAACACGTTGATTAAATAGCTATATTTTACATTTCTAACTCACGTACTATTACGAAAATAGAACTATATATAAACAATAGTATGAAGAGACTAATGATATATCTAAAACCCACAAATATTTATTAGAAAAATATTTAGGAACAGGAACAATGAATACGTGAACAAAAGTTTACAATATCCTATTTTTTCTCGATATTTTACGTCAAAATTGATGTAGGATAAATTCAGAATGTTCTAATACATTCTACTATTTGACAACCGAACATTCCTCAGCATTCATCTTCAGTAACGTGTCGTTGGTACAGCAGCTCTCGTCCTGAAAGGTCACAAGCATGTATAAGAATGACATCAGCCAAAACCATTGTAAACGTATATTGCGGAGCTCCATAAAAATGGTTTAGGATAACGGGATATATGTGCACAACTATGTGTTCCTATGTATAGCTTGGGTTGGAACCATAATACATAAGTGGAAATGTCGGAATACGACTCTCAGCAAGCTTCAATCTGGCCGTCCTCGGACGGTTAATGACCGTGCTGTTCGAAAATTGGTCCGAACAGTAGTACAGAGGCCTCAAAATACTCGTGAAAAATTGAAGGATGATCTCAAGGCATCTGACACCGAACTTAGCAAACACACGATCAGTAGGGCACTACTCTGTGAAGATTTTCGCTTCCGCACCCTTCGTAGGACACTCTTCTCCAGAAAAGTCACGTCAAGGCCAGGCTGAAATATGTCAACGACCATCTGAATAAGCCAGCAGCGTTTTGGGATTCAGAACTGTGGTCAGATGAAACCAACATCAAACTATTTGGGAAAAAGAGCACAAACCATGTTTGGAATTAAAAAAACGAAGAGTATAAACTAAGAGTACCAAACCGACTCTTAAGTTTGGAGGTAGCTCAATCATGGTTTGGGGATGTTTCAGCTCATCAAGGGTAGGGAAACTTCACAACATTGAAGAAACCATAAATGGTAAAAATATTGTGAAATATTGGAAGAGCAACTCCTACCTTCAGCTCGTTTATTAAAATTGGAACGTGGGTGGACCTTCCAAGAAGACAACGATCCAAAACACACTACAAACGCAACCAAGATGTAGGTGCTATAACGGACTATCGCGGGTGGTTCAATATACGTCATTTTTCAAGTCCTATAACAAATTTTTTGACGTTGAATTACAGTATTTAAACCAAGATTTAATTTTCAGAAGTTATATTGTTACTTTACAATTAATATTTGGATTAAAATGTCACTATTTTTTTGCTACAAATAAGTGTCGTGATTCACATTAGTGCAGTAAATGTAAGTTATTCTCAAATAGGTTCTTATGTACCAAATATTACGTCAAGATAGAAGTATGCAGGAACGTTATAGAAAAATAGCAGTTGAATAAAACTCCGAAATATTTTAGTTGGAATCGTCTGGAATCGTACATTAGAGCAGGTATCTTTGGCGAGGGTCGACTCAGCGTGAGGTCGACGAACCGAGCGCTAGTGTTCATGTCTCAACGGTTTTAGGCACCAGCCTTGTCCATTGAAATATCGCATAAATTAAAGAAAGGAAAACATGAGGGTTGTGAGTGAAAAGCTTCCTCTAGCTAGCCGTGTAAGAAGGTGGAAACAAAACGACCAATGGATTAGGTATACACTGAAGAAATGTGCGTTTTTATTTTTTTGGTTCGTTCTCATTATAAGGCTGAGTTGAAAAATGGTACTTGAGAAAACTTTCAGAATTTGAAGGTAGTTCAGCAAAAACTCTACGAATGGGACGAATAGACACGGGTGAAATTGGAAAAGGTAGGTATGCGGAAGTGTTTAGGAGAAAATAAACGCGATAAAAACTACGTCGTAAGTAGATACGTCGTGAAATAGTAGCATCGGTCAATGTGCATTTCATGTATGTTGGTGCTGAAATAAAAATTTCAATGATAATAAATAATCAAATGAAAGAAGTGAAATGCTCATAATTAAATGCAAATAAATCCCCATCAATGAAATAAGTGAACATGTATTGAGTGTATATTGACGAGAAAATATGAGAGACTAATTACGTCAATTTTCTATCACAAAAGGCGTGATGGCTTACCCTATTACAACAACTTATATCTTGATTAATGGTAAATTTTTTTACAACGATTACGGGTCGGATAAATGGACGAAATTATCTGATTAAATATCATCCCGATAGTGTCTAATTGCTCAAAACTAGTTTTTGTGTGATGAAGATTAACACTGTGAAATATATATAAAAAATGGAATGAAATTCCTATAAATCTGCAAAAAATAGTAAAAAATAAACAATCATATAAAAGCCACAATCAAAAGCAACACACAGGTACATCATCATTCGCTCACTGAGTGCTAGAATGTTTTGTTTTCGTTCCAAAGCATCTCAGGGCGAATTATTGCCTGCTAAATGCTTGAACCTGCGTCATCGTTAGGGGGCGAAGGGGGTGGGGGTCCGAAAGGGATCGTCTTGGTAAAATTTTAGACCGTCTTTCTCGGACGAATTTTCCCAAAATTTTTATCATAAATGTAAAATTATGCAACCATTATTGTTTTGTTTCAAGTGTATTTTTCCATAAAACAGATTTTTCAGAAGTTAAAAATGGATGCTACGAAAAAATTTCTTTTTCTACAATTTCGAAGCTACAGAGCCAGCAACATTTTTGTCAGAAAGCTAAATGTATTATCCAAAGAAAAATTGATGTTGAATTTCTGTATTTTGATTTTGTGACTTTTTCAAAAATGCATTTTTTATTTCGACGTGTCTGTCTTACATTTTGAACAAAACATTTTTTCGAAAAACTGTAAATAACACACACCGAAGGTTTACATTTTAATTTAATTTTACTGGACAGACCAACCGAAATGGAACAAAGTCCAAAGGAAAATTGTAACTGGTTCGATTGGAGTCACTTGCTCAAGTTAGTTCTGCTTTTGCTCGTCAGTGAGAGCCTTGTCGACAGTCTTGACTCTTTGCTCGAGACGCTGGGAGTTGTGAAGCGGCGAAGAACTTTGTTAAGGTTGGCGAATTGAAGGTTAGCGCTCTCGCGCCAAAGTGTCCAATTAGCAAGAATTGCAAGAAGTTCTACTGACGTCTCCACTCTTAGCTCGAGCGAAGGGGGAGGAGTTGTACAAAGGGTAGGCTGCAAAGGAAGAAAGAAAAATCTCAATGATTAGTTTGTCAAATTAACAGGGAAATAACGGAGGTATCTAATGGAGGTAAATAAAACGTCAATGAAAGGAATTACACAAATAATAGATATATTAGCACCCTTACCCTCTTAATTTAGACTCCACATTCGGTGAGAAATGCTTGAGCTCCGAGACAAAAAAAAATAAGTTGCCGGATCAAAGGGTAAGGGCGGTGAAGTTATACTGTCAAAAAATGTGAGCGTAAAATAGGGAAACAGAAAGCAGGGTGAGTAGTGAAGTCTTTGTATTTTAGATACTAAATCACAATTCATTTATTATCAAAACTCACTTAAGGAATTTATCTTCAGTGAGGTAGGTATCTGCTATTTCAGCGGTAAGTAATATGAAAGGCTCAAGTGGAGCAATAAACTACGAAACGGAAAATTCTGTTGGTCTGAATAACACCCTAAAATAAATAATTCCGGCTATATTACTGCGCAGCATATTAGAATACTATATAGTGATAGACGACTCTCTTGGAGGACAGCTAATGCAAGTTAATACACGCTCCTCTCGGAGGACAGCTCATGCAAGTAAATACACGCCTCTCTTGGAGGACTGCTAATGCAAGTAAATATATACACGCCCCTCTCGGAGGACTGCTAACGCAAGTAAATACACGCCTCTCTCAGAGGATAGTACGCGCCTCTCTCTCTCTCTCGCAGGACTGCTAATGCTAGTATATACACGCCTTTCTCACTCTCTATCTCTCTCGGAGGACTGCTAATGCAAGTAAACACACGCCTCTCTCTCTCTCGGAGGACTGCTAATGAAAGTAAATACACGCCCCTCTCGGAAGACTGCTAATGCAAGTAAAAACACGCCCCTCTCGGAGGACTGCTAATGCAAGTAAATATACGCCTTTCTCGGAGGACTGCTAATGAAAGTAAATACACGCCACTTTCTCGGAAGACTGCTAATGCAAGTAAATACACGCCCTTCTCGGAGGACTGCTAATGTAAGTAAATACACGCCATTCTCTGGGAGGACTGCTAATACAAGTAAATACATGCCTTTCTCTCTAGGGAATATCTCACGTCACATCACGTCACCTTACGTCGCCTCACGTCACCTCACGTCCTCTTACGTCATATCACGTCTTCTAACGTCACATCACGTCCCCTAACGTCACACTACGTCTCCTCACGTCTCCTAACGTCACACCACGTCCCCTAACGTCATATTACGTGTCTTCAGGTCCCCTAACGTCACATTACGTCTCCTCACGTCTCCTAACGTCACATCACGTTTCCTCACGTCTCCTAACGCCACATCACGTCCCCGAATTTCACATTACGTCTCCTCACGTCTCCTAACGTCACATCACGTAGCCTCACGTTTCCTAACGCCACATCACGTCCCCTAACGTCACATCACGTCTCCTAGCGCCACATTACGTCCCCTAACGTCACTTTACGTCTCCTCACGTCTCCCCAATTGAAAATCACACGACGTATCGCCGGTGGAATATGGACGTGATTGTCAATTATATACGATTAATAGGCTAGTCGGCCTGCTCTGCCTTAACACTCCCTCGATGCGCTCTTAACTACGCGCGGCCGAGCTCGAACGTGAAATTCATAGTTGGCCATGGATGATTTGGGGGCGAAAAATTTTCAGTAGGTGAATGGCCGTAACACTTGAGAGCGCCATCCGTGGTTTACAGCCTTACAAATGTGTGCTGCCTGTGGTGTGCTGCAGGTGGTGTGTTTCAGGTGATGTGCTGCCGGTGGTGTGCTAGAGGTGGTGTGCGGCCGATGGTGTTCTGCAGGCTGTGTGCTGCAGGTGGTGTGTTGCAGGTGGTGCGCTGCAGGCGGTGTGCGGCAGGTGTTGTGCTGCAGGTTGTGCGCTGCAGGTGGTGTGCGCCCGTAGTGTGCTGCAGGCGGTGTGCGCCGGTGGTATGCGCCGGTGGTGTGCTGCAGGTAGTGTGACAATGTCAAAACGTGTGTTTTGACATTGTTGCGTACATTTCATTATGCTTCAAACAATGTGTCGATTATTTTGTTTCAAATTCATTCTTCTCATGAAACGTTCACAACATGGTAAATGAATACTTTACCTTAATATGCTTACAATAAAAACATCTTACTTGGGTTCATTTTTGTGATTTGGATTGTTGTGGGTATGAATTCATTTCATTCTTCAACGAAATGTCACCTGTCCACTGAAATGGTTTGATAAAGCATGCAAGAGTTAAAGCTGCAAATGTACTTAGTTTCACGATCAGTTTTATTATTCGGTCTTTCCAAATTGTCATGAAAGGATGTTAGTTTAAGTTGTGTTTAAATATTTGAATTTAAAGAATTAGTATATTTTGACAGTGTCACCAAATTTTAAACTAAAACCGTAAAAAACGAATTTAGTCGTTGCGTGCGTTAAACATGTCACATACCACAGTCCTTAGAAAAAACAAAAGATCAAGTGTTATTTTACCCTAGCCTTGCCAGTTTTAATTAGAATTGAATTACAAAAAATATAAGTTAATACACCCTTACATCCCTGCACACACACACACGTAAAATATATGCAATATTTTTTCGTC
This sequence comes from Morinoia aosen, assembly GCA_030386875.1. Classification (NCBI taxonomy): domain Eukaryota; kingdom Metazoa; phylum Arthropoda; class Malacostraca; order Amphipoda; family Talitridae; genus Morinoia; species Morinoia aosen. Next base: position 28,777,192 of record CM059557.1, on the reverse strand, counting down.
TAGTATTATGTATTTTCCAAAAATTTATTTCGTACATTCATTACCTATTGTCCGTAAGGCAATTTTTTAGCGTAACTTAAAATTTGATCTAGGGGCTCGTTCAAAGCACTCGTGCCTCGAGTCATGACTCGATCTGTCAGTTCATCACTGTTCATGAGAGTGAGTCATCGTGCACAGTGTTGCCAATCTAGCGGTTTTACGATGCACCTAGCTGTATGAAAGTGGCATCTAGCGGCTAGCGGGAAATCTAGCGTACTTTTCATGGTGTCTAGCTTTTTTCTAGCGGTATCTCTATTGAAGATTCTATTTTTATATAAAATGCATTCATGTTATAAGCCACGTAAAACTTTCGCATTCAGTTTGGCAGAGCGCGCTAGTTCAATCCAAATTTATCTCGTTTGGTACTTGTTCGATGTTGAGCAACTGCTCGCTCTCTGTTACGGCACCGCATTGGTCACGCCACCACGCCGGCCACGGGCAACCGCTCGGGTGTCGATACTTTGTGTCGCCTGTTCGTAAGAAATACGCGTGCAAATATCTCTGAATAATAGAAAAACAACACTCATCAATCATACCGAAAATTAAGCAGTACAACCAGAAATTTCGAAGTAAGTTGTTGAAATGTGATGGCTTCAAACTTTCAAAGACTGGAATAAATAAGTAAATAGTGATTTGTCAAAGGCGTACTGTACCCTATGCAAAATAAATTCAAATGGTAAATTTAGTGACCTAATTAGCTACAGTAAAACTAAGAAACGTTAATATGAGTGGTGCTCCAGCGACAGATATACGTGGGGAGTGGTGCTCCAGCGACAGATATACGTGGGTTTATTGTACAGAAATGTAATGGAACTAAATTACTGGAAGCCAATCTTGAATTGTATTTAACTTGCCATTCCGCCATTGTAAATTGTGATCATCTGACAGATATGTTAAAGTTCACAGTCGAGGGCAGTAAGGTAACGTCCCAATTAAAGACGCACAGAATAAGATGCTCAGAGCTTATCAAAAAAAGTTTAAAGTCCTCATTTTCAGAATGATCTGCAGGCTGATGTTGGTGAGGGCAAGTACAGTCTACTCCTAAGCGAGTCAAATGATATAACTATACATAAAATGTTTGTATTATTAAGTTCTTTCATCTTATCTAAATCTTGTTAAATTGGAAACTTGTAAAGCCCAGTCCAATGTGGATGCACTAAAATGTGAGTTGAAAAGTAAAATGCTTGACACTGGTAAATTTGTAGCACTAGGCCCTGACAATGCTAGTTTCATGGTTGGTGTAACCAATGGAACATTTCAAAAGCTGAAAAAAGAAGTTTCTTCTCTAATACTATTCAGATGTGTGCGTAATTCATAGCAGCTTCTGCATCTCACGCAGCATCTGAATTTCTACCTCGAAATTCGGAATTTCTATTGTCTGAAACATGCAAGAGTTTTTCTGTGTCCCCATCAAGACAAATGTCCGATAAAAATTGTACGTGGAAATCATTGATGGAAATTCTCTTACTAAAATTCCAGCAAACGGTCAGACAAGATGGCTCTCGATCGAATGTGCAGTTCGTCAAATTTTAGGACAATGGATTGAGTTGAAACCTCATTTCCAAATAACAAAATCAAAGGAGAAATACGCTGTGATGTATTTATGTCCTTATCAAATAAGTAGCTCCACTCATCAAATACCAAGAAGTGTTCTTAAAATAATTGGAACTTCAGAAGCATATCCAAGATCATCAACGGAACAAACCCCGTGTTAAACAATGTGTATTAACTTCGTTCTTCTTATTAAATTTATAAAATGGGTTAGCGGGAATTTTAACGGAATGTCACTTACATCTAGTGGCTTCTAGCGTTTTTTTTAAAAAGTTTCTGGCGGTTTTTGGTCCACGTGAGTTGGCAACACTGTGACGGAATCGTGCAGCTCAGCGGCAGTTACTGACTTTGCGAAGGCCACGAGTGGTGTGACTGTGTCCTTCGCATTATTATTATTGCATTAGATAAATAATTGTTTCGTAGTATTGTATCAGATGCCAAAAACATGTTTATTGATGTTTTATTGATTGTTTGCCGGGATGCTGTGGCGATCGACCGTTACGCTCACCCTCAGATCTTTCTCGTCGGTTGGCGAGCTCAAGCCTAGTTCAATTTTTTAACTTAGCTGCGTGAAGTGTTGTTCGTCCAACTGTTTTGAAACTAAAGCAGTGGTATTCATATCAAAGGGTATCAAAGTACTCTGGATAGATTACTGAGCAAGTTTACAGAACAGTTCACATTCACTTGATACATTTGCAAGTTCTATTCTGAATATTCATAAACATTGGAAGTATGAAGAAGTTAGAATTATTTTGGTGAACTCATTTCCAGTAGTTCTAGTAGAGTTTGGTAAATAATGCTATAGGTAATCAGCTATGTTTTACTCTACGTTAATAGAGAATTATGTTAGTAGATGTGCAATGTCTCTTTCCTCATGATTTTTTACATATGTACATTAACGATTTTTCTAACCTATTTATTTTCGGCGTATAAACAGATCTGAATGAGCTCCATTGTTTTTTTAATATCATTTTTCAGTTGGCATAATCGGAATACAAAATCATTTAAATGATGCACTTGGTATCCTGTGTGTTGTCATGAAAGGATGTCCTTTAAATGGTCCCTTCAGTATCCCCTCTCCTGAAAATACCGTTGTTGAACTAAGAGAGGCTTAAATTGCATTCTGGAAATAATAACACTGATATTTTTCTGTATGATTTTTCAAAGAAATATAAATTTAATATTATAATTCATGAGTTACAGAGTGGCCGCAAAGACTGGTTTATTCTTTCAAAAGTCTATTGATGTCACAATAAGTTACTTATTTTCACCATATTATTAAATGTAATTGTATGCTGACCTTGAACAAAAAATATGACCAATATGCTTTTTGCAGTGCTTTGTATCAGTGCCACACGAATAGAGAAAAATGCTGGTGATAACCAAAACTCTGAACTTATAATGAAAAATCGATCGCTGTAAAAATGTATCATGGCTCAATAATATCACTGCGTTGTGTGACTCTTGCAACTTTGGGACTTAGCACTGCTACAGGGTCCGAGAGAGATGTGCATTAGGTTAATTTTTCATTGTTATTAGTTATTGATTTATTTGTGATGAGGGGCATTTTTTATTCATTTGTTTGGTGTCCATGCCAGCTTGTCTTTCTCGCTTCAACTATTCTCTTGTTTAATTTGTTTTTCAAGATTTATAATTCCGTGCATTGAGTCCTGTGCAACAAAGCACCTTATCTATGGTTTGAGGGTATAGTTTTTTGTAAATACTTTTTTGGTAGATATAAACCCCAGCTAATTATGCTTTGATTTTTTTCTAAAATTGCATTAGTAATGCAAGGAAATTCTTTTGTGCTATTCTCTGCTATTATTTTTCATTTGGTTCTGTAATGAAATATTTTAAATATTATTTTTCAGTGTTTAAACTTGTTATGAAAAATGTTGTTCAGCATCCAGCCAATAAACAAGCCTATTCAGTCAATTTTAAGTGTCAACTTATGTAGTTTATGAATGATGCAATTCTTTTGCAAAAAAATTTTTTGGTACTGGTTCATTGGTCTCCCAGCTGAGGTAAGGGGTATTGAAAACTTACATTGTAACTCGAATTTCATTTGTTGTGTTCCTTAATGGTATTCAAAATTTTCCTGCAGGCAAATCATTTTTATATAGTCTAAAAATTTGAGAAAAATCTCAAGATTAATATATATGTAATGTAGATGAGCGTAGAAAGGGAACTCTGTATACATGAGTTGATATGTCTGTATGTATAGAAAAAAATAAGATGTTCTTTATTGGTTTATTTCTTGATGTTTAAATATATCATGAATAATATATATGTATATATATGTATACATATATATATGTATAAAGTGTGTTGTGTAATTCGTGACGTTGATATGTCATCTCCTCTGTCTCTGTAATAGTCTATAATGATTTCAGGTTTGTCACCTGCGCCAAAATTTTTTGAAAAATTTTAATTCAAATAGTTTACATGTCTTTGTTTTACCTATACTGAAAACCTCTGACTTTTGGTTTTCAAAATCTTTCTTCTCCTACAGTTCTCATGCTACAGTGATGATTTTTGTATCATTGGATGCGAAAAGACGAGGGCTTCCCAAAAACTTAAAATAGTTTCGCAAATTTGATTTTTTTCAAAAGCTATGACGTCATAAATCCGCATTTTTTTAAAAAACAAAGTTTGCTCTCAATTTTTTTATTTTTCTAATAGAACTGGAAATTTAGGGAGAAGCAGTCAATAATCTTGGAATGTCTACGTCTTTCCGCATCCAATGATACCAAAATCATCACTGTGGCTCAAAAACTGTCGGACAAGAAGCATTTTGAACAACCCCCCCCCCCCCCTTAAAACATTGTTTCCTTTGAATTCCCATTTTCTTTCAAAGAAAGTCGCAATTTTTCAGAAGATAAACGATTTCAAATTGCATTTCTTCTCAGTATACCAAATTTCATTGCTCTAGCTTCAATAATAAAAAAAGGTCCGTATGGGGGACGTTGCCCGTAAAGGGAACGCAGAATCTGTGCAGAAAGGGTGTAAAAACATTAAGTTGAGGAAAATGTTTATGGAACCGGATCAAAGTTGAAGAAGAAAGTAGTAGGTGCTGAAAAACAGGACAGCAGTAAACCGAAAATTGGTGGTCCTTAACATCTAAAAACATTTCATTTCAACTAAAAGAAGGCCTACTAACTCTTGGTTAGGGCCCTCATATTTTTCTCCCTGGGTGCGCTAGTTCCCATAGATACAATAGTTGTATCCCACTGAGGAGCGTCTACATTAGACCGGGTGTTCCACAAAAATGTCCCCGAGTTTTTAATTGATTATATCTCCGCTTTAAATTAACAAATTTGAAATGTATTTTTTAACAATGTAGTAAATTTTGTTTTCCTTCCGATTAACCTTTTTTTATATCGTTTAGTAACCCATCAACAGTGATCAATTTACTGAAAGAGGTAGGAAAAACTAATTGTTCGGAACAAAGGTTTTAAAAACAACACTGGTGTTCTTCATTTTCAAATACATACCGTTGAAAATAATTTCACAATGACATATCCTACATTCAACTAAATATTTAAACCTCTGAGAAGTTATTTACTTTTTCACAGTTTTTCGTTGCTTCATATTCCAATACGATAGAAATTCTATGATCGTTAGTGAGCTAGATTTTAGGTGTCTTCAAATTATGAAATAAGGGATCCCTTATTTCATCATAATGATGTGTCATGACTCACCGACTGATTGACCTAGAACTTAAAAGCAGCATCCAGTGAGAAAATGTAGCAAAGGTTACTGTTGCTAAGTTTGCTCCCTTAATCCTATCCGTTCGTAGGTGAGATCAAATGGTACCACCCTACCTTATATCGAAAGGCATTTTTGTAACTTTGAGTTTCTGTGCCCAAGTTTCAGTGACTTTTCCTAAAACATTCTTATGCACAATATGAGCATGAATTTAGCATTCAGTGGAACGCGCAACATGTTGAATATAAATTATTTCAAAAATGAGATCATTAGAATGGCAGGTTGAACGCTGTTGAGATTGCACGTCTGACAGTCGGGTGTACAATGCAGCGCTGCTGCTGCTGCTGCTGCAGTGGCACGCACGCAGGCAAGGAGTGAGGTCATGACGTCGTTTGCTCCTGTCTGTTCCATGGCTTCACGATCGCGTAAGCTTCTAACCGAAGAAGAAATTTTAAAACTTCTGCTAGAAAACAACAGTGAGTCTGAAAATGAAGAAACTGTCGACAGAGTTTTGGGTACTGATGCAAGTACACGGGATCTGGACGTACAGGACGAAATTAGCGCAAGTAGCAGCGATGACAACAGCAGTGCCATTGCCACTGAAAATGTTTGTCATCGAAAATCGCTTACGTATCAAAGGTTAGTAAATCACCTCGATGAGAGCCTGAAAATTGAAAATTACACTCCATATTCAGAGCCTGATGATGCAAAAAAATATTGTTCTGTAATAGAAAAAGGCAATAAAACTAAACCAAACGTGACAATTGAATGGACAAATCAACAGCCTTGTCCACCAGTTGGGAGGCAAGCTACTGAAAATGTTATGCGAACCAAAGGTGGCACTATCAACTACGGCACCGCTGCGGATACCCCGATCAGCGCTTGGAATCTTTTCTTGACTGAAGGAATGGTTGCTGAAATTGTTCGACACACCAACTGCAACATTGAAAAAACCGTGACAAACAATGCAAACTACAGAGAGAAATTACCTACTCACGCTAAGAAAACAGATACCACGGAAATACAAGGGTTCATTGGGTTGGTGTATGCCAGAGGGCTTTTGTCACAGAACCATTTGGACTATAAAATCTTATTTATGGATAAAATTGGGCACCCGGTGTTTGGTGCAACAATGACGGCACACAGGTTTACTTTCTTGCACCAACACATTTCCTTTGACGACCCGGACACTCGTCAGCTACGCTTCAAAACTGACCGATTTGCTGCATTTCGCAAAATATTTGACGCTTTCAACGACAGATGCAGTAGCGTGCTACAGCCTGATGAGGATCTTGCTCTAGACGAAACACTGTATGGATGCAGGAATTAAATTTCCTTCAAGCAATATAACAGCACTAAGCCTGAGAAGTATGGGCTGCTTTTCAAGTCCATAAACGGTGTCAGGTACCCATTTACATTCCGAGCCGTTGTGTATGCAGGAAGGCCTACCGAAAATGAGGGTCCTTACTATACACCTGGCATTATTCCCACCGTGCAGTCGCTTGTGTTGGGTCTTGCAGGAAAAGTTGATCTCAGCGGTTGAAATGTTACAATGGATTGTCTTTATACGAGTATCGAGCTTTTCCAGTGGTTATTAGCAAGGAACATAACTGCTGTTGGAACTCTAATGGCAAACAAGAAAGGTCTCCCAAATGAAGTGAAGGCATTGACTGGGCGGGAAGTAAATTCCTACGAAGTCTTCTGGGAAATGCAGGAAAGGAAGATGTCTCTTCATTCCTATGTTGTGCGCACTAAAAGTAATGGCATGAAAAACGTGTTGCTGCTCAGTTCAATGCCACCATTGCTTGGAACAACAAAAGACGATGGGAAGAAAAAGCCAGCTATTCTCAAATTCTACGACTTCAGTAAGGGCGGCACTGACATTGCAGACCAGAGAATCGGGTCATACACCGTGAACACAAAGTCAAAACGATGGACTCTAGCAGCGTTCGCTTACATGCTCGATACTATGCGTGTAAATGCACAAACAATCTACGCTCTCAATAATAATTTAGAGCCTCGAAAGTTTTCATCTTTCCGCTTTGGCTAGGATTTGGTCATGGAATTGGTGAAAGAACACCAAGGTCGTAGAAAATCTCTTCAAGGTATTCATGATGCAACGAACAAAAAAATTCAACTTGTTTTCAATGAGAAACCAACTCCAACCCAAACCCCAGACAGAGTGCTTCCGCTTCGCCCTGACTCGAAAATTAGATGCAACACATGCCTGCAACATATATATGGACCTAAATTCAAAAAGAAACGAGCTCACGTTGGGCTATGTCAGAATCAATGTTCAAAGTGTGGAAAAGGTGTTTGCAAAAGGCACATCAAACATCTTTACTGCAGTTCATGTGTCCAGGAATAGTACGAAAGTGTATTCTGGGCAAAGTCAGAATATTTTGGCTCTAAAACAAAACACCAGTGAGCGTTTGTAAATTGTAGTTGAACCAATAGAGTATATTAATATTTTATTCATGTCTCTCTACTTCAAGTAGCTTTCTTAGAATAGAGGATATAAAATTGCACTCGTTTTTGTGACCATTGTGATAAGGAGAGGTGGTAGAAATGTACGAGAGACCGGAAAACTTTATGCACTGTATTACTAATGAAACGTAGAAAAATTTTTTGACTACAAAGTAAAGAAAGGCTATGTGCATTAGGTTATTTTGTTTCAAGTAGGTAGGCAATTGCTATTAGATAAAGAGAATTTTGTGCATTTACTTCGGCTTTGTGATAGGTAGATGTAGAACTGACAGCTTTGCGTACCTACTATTTACATATGAGGTTGAAATTATTGTTTTGACTGCATAGTGTAGTAAGGTTTAGTATATTTTGTTCTTTTTCAATTGCAGATTGTTTATTTAGGTTAGATGGAATAAACTTTCGTGCATTCGTATATTTTTTTGTGATATAAAACTGTATAACGGAAAACTTTATGGAGATGGACACCAATATACTTATACAATAATGTAAAAAATGTTGTTTGGTTATCCCTTGTACTTCAGAAACAGCTTGACCATAGAAAGTTTTACGTCCTGACATTCAAATACGGGTTTCTGGAATCGTTAGCCTTTGTGCAACTTTTATACGACTGCAATGAACTGGCGTGCAGCCTGCACGCAGCAGCTGCTACAGAGTATGACAACTGCGTCTGCCCTGTTGACGGAACTGTTGCAAGGGGCTGGTCGATATTATTTTATATATTGTTCTTTAAACAATGTATTAACTACTTTCACAAAAAGAACTTAACTGCAATATAATGAAAAATAGTCATATATTAATTTGGGAAAAAATGACCTGCATCAACAAGCTAACAAAAAAGTTATCAAACTATTTCGAGGGTGGTACGAAATCATCTCACCTTGGCGCTCAGGCGCACGTAAAAATTTGGGCACGGATAGGGTTAAGGCCCTATTACACGGGGCAACACTTTGCCTCGGTTACGGCAACTGAAATGACGCACCTTGTGGGTGCGCTATCACACAAGGCAACCAGTGTGGCGTTGCCAATTGCAGAGGGAGGTTGTAGCTCGCAGTGACTCCGGCATTTGACATCTTCATTTCATCATTAAATGAAATGCATTAGGAACGTATACAAAACTTAGATCCTGTTTTGCGCTTTTAAATGTCCTTGCATAATTTATTGTCTTTATTTTCTAACAATGGATGAGATTGAAGGGTCGTACGACTGTTGATTTAAAATAATTCTTTTGATGTATTATTGACATCTAGGAAAATATCTAATTTATGAGAATCAATATAAAATGCAGCAATATAAACATCGTAATATTGTAATAAATTTTTTACATCTTTTTTACAGCTCATATTCGCATATAAATATAGTAATTTATGTTTTTATATCGCACAGAAATAAACAAAAGGAAGAGTAATTTAATTTATTAACACTTTGACTGCGGCAACTAAATATAAAGTTCAACACCAAACTCAAAATTCAAGTCAATTGTAGTAAACTATTTTGAAAATCCCAAACATGAACTGGATCGTGCCTTCATTTAGCTTTGATTAAATATTTATGGAAATTGAGTTTGCGTCGGTGAGCAGCATTATGAAAATTACCTCCGTATACCACCGGTGGCGCACGTCGCAGTCAAAGTGTTAACCCCATTCATTTGGTTCATTAATATAGTTAGGTTCAAGCCTAAAACACATATTAAATGGTTTGATCATTAGAAGCTGAATAAATTATTGCCTATTTTTCTACCCGCTACTTATGATAGAAAATTAAAAATGAATGCACATTCAGTTACCTGACTTCATAGAGTCAATCTTCTTAATGTTTTTTCTATTTTTTGTGGCTTCGATAGTTACATCATATCCAGCTAAACTGTTTAAACTTATAAACCTATGGATTATACTTTTTCAAATTTCTGACCACTTTATTTATCATAAAATTCTACCTGATAAACATTCCGATATATGGAAAAGTTACAGCATTTGAAAATGAAACGTCACGAATGAAACGTCACGGTAAATGGTAATATTCCGCTTGATTTTATACAGAAATTACGACTAATTATATGAATAAAATGACACTTAATTGCTTATATAAGACTTATTAGCTTCCATATTATAGAAAACTGCGCGATTTATTAACACTTTGACTGCGACGTGCGCCACCGGTGGTACACAGAGGAAATTTTCATAATGCTGCTGACCGACCAATATTCGCAAACTCAATTTTCATAAATATTTAATCACAACTAAATACATGCACGATCCAGTTTATGTTTGATATTTCCACAATAGTTTTCTATAATTGACTTAAAAATTTGAGTTTGGTGGTGAACTTCATTAATACCTAGTTGCCGCAGTCAAAGTGTTAAATCCTTCGACTTTCTATTGAATGGTGGACCAAGTTTATGTTGGCTCAGTGGGAGGCGGTGTTTCATAGCATAGGACATTGATGAAAGGCTTCTTTTATCAATTGTACGGTGGATCGAGACCATAGTGAACCAGACGGAGACGGTGTTGCAGACATCCTCACACTATGACGCTCAGTCGAACACTGCTCCGTCGCTCTGAGGTGCACGACTCAGCACGAGATTTTTGAACAAACGCGATAACCAAAACTCGCCCAGCAAATGCAGTCCGTTGCTCTCAGAAGCATCCGTCGCTGCTTTTTGGAGCAATTGTTGCCCCGTGTAATAGGGCCTTTATCTATGAGTTTTTATGGCAACGTCGAGGTTTAAAATCTGGGCTATTTTTATACTCTGAAAGTGTAGAAGGTAAGTTTGAAGTATTCTGAATTATTGCAAGTAGGTATTTTGAAAAGTGACTAAGTTGAAGCATCCTGAATCCCTCAGTTGATTCAACGTTATTCGTTCATCCTAAGTTACGCGATGTTGATTTCAGTAGAATATAATACATAGAAATGTATGAATACTGTTGGCAAAAGATCGGTGTTCAAATTCTTCCTATTGTCCTTGTTTCTCTCTTTCAAGCTCATTTCCAACTTTCTTTCTCTCACTCTTTGATAAGGTTTTATTTAGCCAGTAAACCGTCTTTACAATCATTTGCATTTCAGTGTGCTCCTATGTTTTCATTTTTTCCGTTTTAACTCGTATTTACGATACTGGATGGTGAACTTCTGATTTTTGGATTTATGCAGTTTTTTACGTCTTGTCAGTGTTTTATTTAGAAACGAATTTGAATTCTTGATGAGTAAATTTGTGAACGTGTCGAGTTTTTATTCAGTACATGTATGTTTTTGTTTTTACAGATTATGACTAACGAGGTGAGGCTTGAAATGTTTCATTAAAATGATGTTGAATTTCTTCTTTAAAGTTCTTCATAGAAAATTCATAGATAATTTGGTGATAGATTTGCAATTACGGTTTCCTCATGATTTGTTACGTCATCTTGAAGGATGGATACGATATTTCTTGCCTAATTATTTTGGACTTATAAGCCTAATTGAACGACTTTTATTTTTTCAAATTGTTTTTGAATTATGAAAATGTGTGCGGGAAATTATTTTTAACATTTTTTACCTGATTTGTTGCAGAGGTTCTAAAGCTTGTACACAAAGCTGATGATGATTTCCTATCATTAGTCAATGTAAGGTATGGTAAGCGTTTACTTATATTTATAATATCTAGAGTATTCAACGACACTTGTTTTTTTTGGCATAATTGTACGAGAGATTATGAGACAATAGTTAGAATTGACTCTGAAATGAGAATGAATTTTTATTGAACATACCTTAATATTATCATGCCTATTTCAACCCTTACTGAGCGTACTGTAATTTTTACGCTCGAGATTGACACTGATATCACTAGTATGAACGGTAAACCGTAGAGTGAACCATCATTGTACAGAATATTTACAGGATTACCTGTAATCGTTAAACGTTGATTAACTTTAAGATTTTTTCTTTCATGATCTTGAATTTTAAGACTAAATTTTAATAATACTAAACTTATAATAATACTTCAGAACTGGATATTAAATTTAGTTAAAGATAATCTGGCAGGTACCCCTTTGTACAATGTCACATGGAAACCACATGGTTAGTTGCTGGTTTCGTGGATTTCAGCTGGCAAAATGGATTTGCCACTGAAAATACTCACCATAGCCATGTTAGTACATTGCATGCTGGATTTGATACGTGGGGTCCACGCGGGATATCCTGTTAGCTACCTCATTGGCTTAAATGAATTTATCCACATGGAAGGCACGTGTGTTTGCAACGTACTTGATTTTGAACGGCTATAAAAAAACATTCTATTTATATATATAATAAAATTGCTGTTATTCGTGTTTTGATAAAATCGTAGAGATACCTTTCAGAGCACATATTAAATACTGTATTTATAAACAAATTCATTACCCGTTTACACGTCTGATTAGTCTCAAATTTAACTGCTAATTACTTCTGGGTCAAAAATATATACTTTATTTTTTGTAGTATTCAGTATCAAGCTGAGATAAAATAACTTCCGTGTGCTATAAAATCTAACATTCGCCTTTCCAAGGCTTAGTTGTGTCTTAATCAGTTGTAATACTCATTTTAAGCATTTGTAATAACTAATAAGGTTATCATGACCCGCGAAATATATGCTGTTAATCTCATTGAACAAATAATTGTGATTATTAAATTCTATACATGCGTGTGGTACAATTTAAAAACTTTCGTTTAATAATACTAGAGGACAGAACACACCAATAAATAAATTGATACACACACATGTAACTATTTGGATACATTTTGAAATTTCGATTTCGAAAGCATGCGCATCTAGCAGCTCTGCAGACTTGATTTCACGAATCCCCATCCCTTGCCCCTCCTCTCAGACGCTCTTGCGCCATGGTTCAACTTCCGTGTTGCGTCACTCGTGACCGTTACTTAGTTCATCTCTAGACGTGATCAGTGTCAATTGTGCTCCTCCATATTTCAAGGAATATCATTCAATTCATAGTATCAGTGAATGAAAGGGATAATTAATGTGACAAGCTTTTCACTGTCGATATTGAAGTCATTAAATCTGAGCTTAGTTCTTACGCGCTGCTGGTTAAGACGATATAGCTGGTAGCTGGTAAATTACTTTCTGTTGAACTTTAGCTAATTTCGGTCATCAACAGGTCATTAACAACATCTGATTTTATTACAATATTTTCTCTCATACGCGCTCCGTTGTGATGGAAAGTGATAAGTTACTAGAAATCGTGGAAGATAAACATGCAGAGTTTTAATTTGTATACAAGTGCAAGCCTTACGATGACTGTAAGCCATTTATCCACCTTTGCTGAAAGAATATTATAGCTTTTACTTCATATTGTTGTACGAAACTAGTCATAACTGAAATAGTATTTTTGAACGTTTTTGCTCCAAAGTTTACTGAGGTATTTGAGCTAGAAAATATATATATATATAGAGATATATATATATTTGAAATATATATATATATATTTGGTATTTGAGCTAGAAATTATATATATATATATATATTCTCGCCCTCAAATGCCACAGTAAACTTTAGAGAAAAAACGTTCAAAAATACTATTTCAATTATGACTAGTTTCGTACAACAATATGAAGTAAAAGCTATAATATTCTTTCAGCAAAGGTGGAGAAATAGCTTACAGTCATCGAAAGGTTTGCACATGTATACGAATTAAAACTCTGCATATTTATCTTCCACGATTTCTAGTAACTTATCACTTTCCATCACAACGGAGCGCGTATGAGAGAGAATATTGTTAAAAAATCAGATGTTGTTAATGACCTGTTAATGACCGAAATTAGCTAAAGTTCAACAGAAAGTAATTTACCAGCTACCAGCTATTTCGTCTTAACCAGCAGCGCATAAGAACTAAGCTCAGGTTTAATGACTTCAATATCGACAGTGAAAATCTTGTCACATTAACTATCCCTTACATTCACTGATACTATGAATTGAATGATATTCCTTGAAATATAGAGGAGCACAATTGACACTGATCACGTCTAGAGATGAACTAAGTAACGGTCACGAGTGACGCAACACGGAAGTTGAACCATGGCGCAAGAGCGTCTGAGAGGAGGGGCAAGGGATGGGGATTCGTGAAATCAAGTCTGCAGAGCTGCCAGATGCGCATGCTTTCGAAATCGAAATTTCAAAATTTATCCAAATAGTTACATGTGTGTGTATCAATTTATTTATTGGCGTGTTCTGTCCTCTAGTATTATTAAACGAAAGTTTTATTATTAAACGAGAGTTTTACATATATATATATATATATATATATATATATATATATATGTACGTAAGTATTTCAATTTGAAATGTCATGCTTCTCCGCATAACTGTGTAAGGAATATCGCTAAGGATCTGAATAATCGTCCGGCCAACGACTTATTCATAAATGATTCAAAAGACCAAATATTAAGCCTGATTTCTGCGAGGAAACATTGCAACGTTACGTCCTAGAACAGTCGACTCGTCAAGAACAACGCCCAGACGTCGTCGATACGCGTAATGAACGAAGACGCTAACGGAAGATGCTAAGAACCTCAACGGATGTCTTCATTTGCTTTAATTCATATGTTTAACATTGTTTTGTGGGGATTTTTATATAGTAATGAGGGTAAGGTAAATGATGTATGTTTTCTATTCGATAGTAGGGATATATCACGTTCTTATTGTAACCTTGTTAGGTCGTTATTCAAACTTGGCACCTCAAGGGGACGCCAGACGCGGTTGCCTGAGGGAGAGCGGCAGTTGAGGCGAGAACACGATCACAAGCAGCCGCATACGAGTTTGTTCTTCTACCTTGGTCCAGTTGGGCCGAGGCTTGCCTCTTAAATTCACTACTCAAAGCCATCCTAGAATATCTGTGCCCTCATTCGCTCGAAAGTGATTAACTTCAAGAATACTCAACTGCAGTGCCAATAACGTAAATTAGAGATTGTCAACCTAGACTGCTAACTGTCGGCATAGCCCCAGCCATCAACTCTGCCCTCAACCAAACATGGCGACCTTGCTCCAGCGCGCCAGCCAGGTGACATTCAGACTGCGAGACCGATCTCCAAATCTCAAGATAAGTTTCCCTCTGATTTCATGTCAAATCCCAGTTCCCTCTCACGCTTCTAAGTATATTAGGATGTGAATGCGCAGATCGCTTGCGTTCAATTAGCTTGCGTACTTTCGATGATTAATGTCTTGATAATTTCCTTTGTTCAATAGCGAATTTCTTTGATGTTCCTGTGTCTTTAATAACCTTCAGATAAATAGGAAGAGAGGACATGATGATTCAGAAGGAAAGTAATATTGTTTGAAGCCAGGAAACACGGCTAAAATGCACGATTAATTTATGGCCTTAAGCCGCTCGTAACGCTTACCGAAGATTGAATTAAATATTAATACAGACAAACCCTGTATTGGTGGCAGCTACTTTGATATTACCAAGTAGAAAATATATGAATTGTGACGAATAATCTTGATGTCACGACTAAAAATATAACATGGAAAAATATCATGCATCGCAACAAAGAATGACGGCAGAGAAAAATGAAGACCGTGACCTCAGCGAGATAAAATAAAGAGGGTCACGACAGAAATACTCAATGAGAAATCCATCAGTACAATTATTAACATCGTAAAATTTTGTTTCTTATTTCTCATTTCGTAATTGACTTCGTTGACCTTTATTTTGAGGGTTTATCAGTCTTCACAATATGGATGAGGTTTGTAAGTGTAATTCATTTTGTCAATGCTTTACCTTGATAAAATAGAAATGTATGAAGAACAAATTTACACCTTCAAATACATATCCATGAATTGACAACTATTAAATATGAATTTGAACGTATTGGAAATGAATTGTTAGAAATGCTAATGCATTTGAAAGGCAAATTCATTCATAATAGGTCATTTACATAGAATCATGATGTTTTAAATTTGAGTATTGAAGTTTGCGCTGTCATTATGTTAAATGAATTCAATTTGCTTCTAAGAAATATTAATTAGAATGTAGTATTCAGCTGGTACGATTCCTTGATTTTGAACGATGAAGTTTGCACTGCCATTTTACTATAGGAATTTGATTTGCTTTCATGAAAATAACAATTTATAACTATCGCTGAACAATTCATCTAGTATCATGATTTTTTGAGTTTGAATATTGAAGTTCGCTGCCATAGTATTAGTGGACTTTAATTTTTTCTGAAAATCGTTGCAAAATTAAACGAAAAATTACTTCTTGACGGCCAGTTTTTTCCATTCCATATTAATTTAGCGGTTATCTGCTACGCATAAAAGTGATGACCGTTCTTTTACCACGAATACCTGTACCGGGTGTCCTATAAAAATGTCCCCGACTTTTTAATTGATTATATCACCGCTTTAAATTAGCATATTTGAACTTCCTTTTTTCACAATGTAGGTGAGTTTGTTTCCCCTTTGAATAATTTGAGTTTTTGAAAATCTTCTAGTAACCACTTTACAGCGATCGATTTACTGAAAGAGGTATAAAAACTAATTGTTCAAAGGAAAAGTTTTGAAAACAACGCTGGTGTTCTTCTTCATTTCTCAATACCTACTGTTAAAAATAATTTCACAATTATGTATCCTACATGCCACCAAGTATTTAAACCCTCTAAGAGGTTATTCACTTCCTTATTTCATCATTTGAAGACACCTAAAATGCAGCTCACTAACTATCGAAGAATTTTCAGCGAGTTGGAATATGAAGCAACGAAAAACTGTGAAAAAGTTAGAAGAGCATTTCATGAAAAATTCCCAGGAAGGAACTCTCCTGATAAGAAGACTGTGTATCGCACAGCTAGAAAATTAGAAGAAAATTAAATGCTCTTATAACTTTTTCACAGTTTTTCGTTGCTTCATATTCCAATACGCTGAAAGTTCTTCGAAAGTTAGTGAGCTGCATTTTAGGTGTCTTCAAATGATGAAATAAGAAAGTGAATAACTTCTCAGAGGGTCTAAATACTTGGTGGTATGTAGGATACATCATTATGAAAAAATTTTTAACAGTAGGTATTGAGAAATGAAGAAGAACACCAGCGTTGATTTTAAAATTTTTCCTTTGAACAATAAGTTTTTCTACCTCTTTCAGTAAATCGATCGCTGTAAAGTGGTCATTACACGATTGTCAAAAACTTGAAATTTAAATCATTCGAAAAAGAAACAAAATTAATTAGATTGTGAAAAAATATATTTCAAATATGTTAATTTATAGCGGAGATATAATCAATTCAAATGTCGGGAAAATTTTTGTCGGGAGACCCGGTATAGCTTGGTATAAGTTATATCATGGAGGTTTCATAGTTTTCGGTCTTCTTTGAATGCATTAATTTTAGAAAAATTCAATTTTTGAATTTCTCATATTACAAGTCAATAAGTATAAAGAAAATTGGAATTGTTTGAATAATGGAATTATTCATTGCATCTTAGCCTGGCTGCTAATCTACATTCTACACTCTGAAAAAATATCTCAATTCGCGAGCTGCTCCGAGATCGTCGGTTAAAGTTTCATTCACCATGCATGTACGCCTTTATGAATTAATTAACAGCCTTGTGGCATAAATATGAGTATAATACTTATATATATATATGTCACTAAAACACGCGACAACAAGTGGTGGAGGCTGCCATGAAACCCTATGAATACTGAGATGCCATTCATTTCGCCGCTAATTACTGTACCGGCTGATAAATTACTTCAAAGAAAATCGCGAAACATTTGCGATCAGTTTACATAACATAACCATGTATGGTATCAAGGTTCAGTGCGTGATGAGAATGGCATTTTGGGGGGACGTGTTCTCAACAGGTCATCTGCTACAAGACGTGGCATTACAACGGCACCGGAGCGACCAACCAACTCTGATAACCACATCGAAACAATGTATAATACACATGGTAAGTCTGCGTAATGTCATGGTAAGTCATGGTAAGTCTGAGTTATTTTTAGATGGAACCCATGCGTTATTACCACATGAATCCTAGCTGGCAGAAGCGAGGGATGGCCACAAGGCATATGGTTTCCATGTAGGACCCACATCCTCTACATGTGTCCGAACCAGGTGGGAACCACATGGGGCCATTTCCCAAAAGTCAATGCGGTTTCCGCATAGCATGGGCACGTAGAACCCATATAGAAATCATGGACAATCCATGTCGTAACCATGTGGATTCCATGTGACCTTGTATATAGGGGCAGTACTTCATAAAACAAATTTTTTTAAAAACCCAGCTCTAGGCTTGTGTTTGATTCTTAAACTGTGGTTTACTAATCTCTGAATACAACCTAAGGAACGCGCCATTTCAGCCAGGCCAAAATGACCTCACAAATTTTCTGCATTCCAGATCAGAACGCCTCCAACCCTTAACCAGCCAACTTCACTCGTCTACAGAATTTGTCTTTGTTTAAAAAGCCTACGCTGTCTTCATCTACCTCTGCATCACCGGTGGAACCTCCCTGCAACCAACTTAAGGGCGCATCATATGGTGGTTTTCGTCCATTCGCTTCCCATCCATCGATGATCGAGCGGACAAAGAATGAGAGGCTGAGGCACTTTTCTTGCTGCTGACTCCACCGCTCACCCGTCCACTCGCCTGACCTCGCTTCCCGGCACGTCCTGCTGCTCAAAAATATTTTGGAAGTTCGTAAACTATATGTTCATTACCAATTACTTGCCATTCCGTGAGCTGAGTATTTAGGACAACGTCTCCCCTGTGCATGCGCGCTTCTCTCGCCCCTCCCCTGCGCGCCCTCAGAGGCTATACGTATAAGCGATGCGCTTATTTTCTCTATGCTCAATCGATCAATCGTTCACGTACCTCGCCTGTACCACGCCTGCTACGGACCAATAAAGTGTA
This sequence comes from Morinoia aosen, assembly GCA_030386875.1. Lineage (NCBI taxonomy): Eukaryota > Metazoa > Arthropoda > Malacostraca > Amphipoda > Talitridae > Morinoia > Morinoia aosen. Next base: position 28,758,549 of record CM059557.1, on the reverse strand, counting down.
CCACCCGAGAAGATCTTTACTGCCTGCACATTAAGTTGTGGCCAGTAGAATACGAATTCACGACGCTGTGTGAATACGTTTTAAGCCCGAGAAGTTACCAACAAGTAAGGAAGTTTGAAGGTGTTTCGATTCCGAAGATTTGCAGTGCACTAATAGAAGAAGCCTCATCAATGACCGGCAGCAGCCGTGACAACCGTATCCGGCAGATCCACCCATCGGTTCTTGTGCTCGGATTCAAGATTCCGTTCTCGGCGCTCTTGGAATCCTATGCGAAGTTGTCAGCTTGGATAGATACGAGTTCCCCGTTTCGCACAAGAGTTCTCCTCTTCGACGCCGGCGACGACCTGGAGGTCGTGTTAGAAATCAGCTTTGGAGGACCAGCCTCTACGACGAGTGATCTGTGATAATTCAACGAACTAAAAGTGATAACTACAAACTATAACTATAAAAGTGTTACCTAAACTACAAAAGTGATAACTACAACGTATGCCCGGAATCTACTTATGCGTCATCATTGGCGGTTTTACAGCGACGTCGAGCGTTTTCACATCTTACAGTTCGACGTTTTGAGTTAGGTAAAGATTTATGGGTAAATTTCATTTGTGCTTTGCTCGAGGTGCAGTCGCAGTGGCAGTTCTTTTTCGCAGACTATTTTTTGCAGTTCATTTTTTTTGCGCACCAGTCTTGCAGCTTAGCGGTAGAGTAGTTTTTGCAGCTCGTTTTTTTTGCACCGTCCGAGGCTGCACAGCTTTGTATCATTGAGAGACGTTAGTCTGAGCCTTGTTGCAGTGTGAGGCAGATGGTTCACAGTTTAACGCATTAACGGATTACCATATGTACGCCTGGTGACACGATTTCTATCAGTAAGTGTAGCATTGTATTGTAGTCATTTGTATTGATGGTGATCTTAGACATTTTTTTTGTTTTTTGGGGGGGTTTTATCGACTGAATTTTGGAGTGTGTAAAATTTGAATTTAGAGGTGTGGTTTTACCTGTTGTATATTTACGATGATGTGTAAATTTGGAACTAAATATCATTGTTGAAGGAAAAACCATATGTCGGAATCATCCGATTCTGAGGAATTCATTCGTTCTGCTACGATTAAAACAAGTAGCGGCAGAGTTAGTGTGCCTCGGGTTAGAGCTCAGAGTGTTAGAGCAATGACGGATTCACAGGACGGATTCACTAGTACGGATTCACTGCGCCAAGTACTAGGACGCTGTTAGCACGGGAGATTGCTGCTAATATCCCTAGGGCAGGTATCATCCTGTCCAATGCTGAGATCCCAATATTTCGCGGGAGGAGACGTAAAGAGGATCCGGAGTTCCTTGAAAATAAGAGTTGGGCAACTCATGTCGACAATCTGAGGGCATACTTGTCCCTTTTACCAGATGTAAAGTCAGATGCTGATAAAAAAGAGCTCCTTGTTAGGTCTGCCAACAAACAAGTAGGAGATTATAATTTAATTGTAACAAAGTTAGTAAACTCTGACCTACCTTACACTTTCGAGGAAGTGATCAAAATCTTGGATGATATTTATGTGTGCAGGGGTGAAAAGTCCATTCACGCCCTGGCATGCGATCTCAATCAGTTACAGTTAGTACGTAATGATGCGTTGGCAGCCTAGTTGGTAACTGCCTTCGCTAAAATACGTGAATTGTCAGAGCATCTCATGAACTCAGCTTCAATAGCCTAGCAGCGCCATCCGTATTATCAAGCTTGTGCGAATCAACCAGAGTTGAAACGTTTCGTTGGGGACAGTATTGTATACAGTATAGCGATAACGGTGTAAGTGCCTTTATTAGACGAATCCATTTAGAAAAAAATCTTTGAGTGTCAGTTCAGTACGTCAGAAGAGGTGTTAGCACGGTTAGTAGCTACAGTTAGGAGTCAATCCGAGACAAATAAAATCTTAGCGGCTCAATACCCGATGCGGTACGATAAAGAAAGCTATTTAGCAGATGTGACTGAGGGTTCTGAGGAAAACGTTGAAGTGCAGGAATCTCTTCAGGAGAGTGAAGTCTATTACGGAAATTACGGGAATTACCGTAGGCGTCGTTTTACGGGGCGTAGGACTCCCCGTCCTTGGCTAAGAAAACCTCGTGGTAAAGTGAGGGAATTGAGTGGCTACGTTGGAGATAGAGGAATAGGTTATCTGGAATGTAATACTTTGCGGACCGATAGCAGTCCAAATCAGGCTCTGATGAATTTTGCAGCTAGAAAAAGAGGGTCTCCTTTCTGTTATTCATGTAACATGGTAGGTCACTTTGACTGTAGACCTCAAAGAGGCCAGAGTAAGTCGAGAGGATATGCTGGAGCATGTTTCGCTTGTGGAGGTCAACATTTTTTGAGAAACTGTAAAGCATCAGAAAAGGAGGTGAAAAACTACATAGCGTATTTACGCGGTTACAACGCAAATAAAGGTAGTAGTCAACCGCATGGTAGGCATGAGGGGGCATTTTGCAGATTCCGAGCCAGAGGCTTGGGATTTTTATCGAACGAATAGGACGTGCAGGGGCAGGTAGTAGTGAGAACGAGATTGAGCCCGAGAGTCAGATCAGCACTCTCGTAAATCCTAAAGCTGTGGTCAAAGTTCCAGATACGTCCGAGACTATTAAATTTGAATCATTCATTGATCCGTTGTTCAAATGCGGAAATAGGTATGAATTATTGCAAGATGTAGAGCTTGCGGATGAGAACCAACCGAATAAGGCAGTTGAGGCTTATTTCTCCACTAGAGTTGTAACAGGGAATTCTGAGAAAGTAGGCGCCGGTCTAATTTCTTTCCGTAAGACTAGAAAACCTACTATAATTTTGAGCAAAAATTATCAGTATTCGAGCGCGCTTGTAGATAGCGGCTCTGAGAAATGCCTCATTAGTTACAAATAAAATAAGTGCCTGAATGAGAAATTAAAGCCTAGTTGTCTGAGCATCAAATGAATTAACGGTAAAAGTAACTTTAGTGGAGAAGTAGATTTAACTATCTCGATTCCTGGTACTAACAGAGTCCTTAAGACCAGTGCTTAAAGGCTAAATTTAATTATGATCTAATTTTAGGTAGAGATGTGCTACGTAATACAATTATAAATTTCAAAGAAGGTTCCTTCGAGTGCTAGGGTTTAACAGTGCCTTTCAAAGAAGTAGAAGTTGAAACAGCGATAAGTCGAGAAGCTGTGGTAAAGAGAATTGTAAATAGTGACTGTTTACTTTCTGATGTGATAGTTGCCGAGAAGAGCAACAGAGGCAGTCAACGCGCGTTGAAAAATAATGGCTGCAGAGAGGAAAAAAAAGTCGCGCTTGCGCCAGTGGCAAGGCCACAGAAAAAAGGAAGGCCAGAAAAAAAGAGGTCCCTCTAGTAGTTCATTGCGCTACGGTCGAGGTGCCGGGTAACTCAATGAAGTTGATATACGGGTTTGTTAAAAAGGCAGAACCCGGAGAGTATTTAATTTTGAAAAGAGGTTTTGAGAACGGAGCACTTTTAGCAGAATCAATTGTTCGAGTCAAGGAAGATGGTATAGTGCCAGTAATGATTCTATACGCGCAAGATGACGCGATTCATTTCAACGAAAATACAAAGTTGTGCAATTTGGAATTAATCGCAGCTGATGAGGTTGAAAGTGAGTTGTATCTAACTAGCGTTGAGGCAGCGCTCAGGGATGCTAATAATATTGAGAGAAGCTCTGACGCTATGTCGGATTCGATGAGAGTTGTCTCGGATAGTGGTAGAATTAAGACCATAGCCAGGAGAACACTTGAGTTGGAGTTTGACGAACGCGGCGGAGATCGAGTTCTTTCTAGTAGTGAGGTGTTAGGAGTTAATGCACAAGTAGAAGGTGTGTCGAGTGCAGTAGGAAAGCAGGACGTACGTCGTCCTTTAACGAATGATGATATTGCATTTCACGAAGATGACATGCTTTACACGCAACCCCCATCCACGCGTACCGGAGTCTTTATAAGCACTAGACAACTTAGTCCTGGCGCTATCGTTCTCGTCACCTTCTCAAGTAAACACCTAAAAAAATGTCTCCAAGTTTCATTACCACGACCAAGGCCGCACCTCTAGCGGGACATATGGTGGCCTTTTTTACGTTTTCTTAGGTGTTTCTATTGAACAGTACATAACTAGGTGTATCACCTAAAGTAGAATTAAATGAGTTGTTGATGGCGTTCTCCACCATCTCCAAACAATGGTCCCATTCGGTATGAGCTAGGGAATTATTGTACAATTTTAGTAAATTGCTTATTTTCTTGTTATTTCGTTCAACAATTGCATTTGAATGGGGGCTAAAGGCTAGAACTTCTTTTTTAGCAATAGCATGAATTTCAGCAAATTGTTTCAGTGCTACCGATTTAAATTCAACTGCGTTGTCACTTATTAGTGTTTTGAGGTACCCGAAAATGGAGAAACAACTTCCTAAACATGATATTACTGTGTCTGTTCGATGGTTAGATGTCGCGTATAATCTACAGAAACGTGAAAAAAGATCAATCACAACCAATATGTATTTATTCCCACTATCGGTAGTTTTAAGGGGACCAAAAAAATCCATTGAAACTACTTCAAATGGTTCCTTTGCTGTCAGGGCTGTTAATATTTTAATAGGTACAGAAGGATTTGCTTTAAGAAGTTTGCACACTTCACAATCTTTCACAAATTTTCTTACAACCGTTTTCTCTAAAATATTAAAGTACTTAAGTCTAAACTTGAATAGCGTGTGCAACGCATCTGTATGGTACATATAGTGTATGCTTAAGATTGCTTTATTCAACAACGAAGCTGGCATGACCGCTGTTAATATTGTTGTAGTTCGAGAGTCAATGCGTCGTCGTCGATACAATATGTCATTTACAATTAGATAACTCGGGTAAGTCAAGAATTACAGACGTACTTTTATGAAGTAACGCTTCTCTAATTTCAATACAAAAGGGGTCAAGCTTTTGCTCTTCAATGAATTCTTTTAAAGTCCATGAGATCTCTTTTTCTGTTGGGACATAGTCAACTAATTTTGGTGTCAACACGTCGTTATCGTGTGATTGCATCGTCTGGTCAGTGAGAACGTCTTGCTTTGCTTGCGTCTTGGCTCGTGTCTGCGCCATACATGCCTCAGATTCAAGTTCAGGCATGAATGTGTCACACCTTTCTAATTCTTTAATAGTTAGCTGATCATTGTTGTTTGGTAGCCTACTTAGGTAGTCAGCTACTACATTTTGTCTACCTGGTAAATAATGAACGATAGGGTCGTAAGAATGTATGTTTATACACCATCTGGCCATGGCTGTGTCTTCGGGCAATTTCCTTGTAAATAGCGGCGCTAATGGACGGTGATCCGTATACACATGGATGGGATACCCAATAATTAGGTATTTGAAAGCTTTATGAGCACTATGAATTGCAAGGAATTATTTTTTCGTGGTTGCGTAACGTTTTTGACTAAAATTTAAAGTTTTGCTGAAATATGCAATTGGACGCATTAATTTATCGCCTGAATCTTCGGGCTGCATCGAGACAAATCTTATGCCAAAATCTGATGCATCAGTAAATATGTGAAATGTCTTCGTAAAATCAGGGTGTCGTATAACAGTCTCAGAAGTCAGAGCAGCTTTTATGTAGTCAAAACTTTTTTGACAATCGTTTGTCCAGTCGAAATTAACACATTTTTTTAACAACCTGTACAGGGGATTTGCAATTACTGCAAAATGAGCTATGAAGTTGCGGAAATAGTTGGCTACGCCAAGGAATTGTTGCAATTCTTTTACATTTGTTGGTGCTGGACAATTTTGCAGTTTTTATGAACATTTACAATGTATACCCTCTGCCGAAATAATCTGACCTAGGTACTCTATTTTTTTCTTGAAAAATTGACATTTTTCGAATTTGATAGATAGTTTGCCGGAACGGAGCGTCGAGAGGACAGTTTCAATATCGCACAAATGTTGCTCATTAGTTTTTGAATAAATTAATGTATCATCAATGAACACAGAGCACAATTTACCTAAAATAGGTGCTAGAACAGAGCACATCACATTTTGAAAAACGCTCGGACTCGAAGTGAGTCCGAACGGAATGCGCCGGAATTAAAATTTTTGATATTTCACACTATATGCTGTAAATTTCCGACTTTCCTGTTCTAATTCCACCTGGTGAAAGGCGGATTTCAAATCCAGAGAGGAAAATACGGTATTCTACGGTATACGGTATCCTTTGGTAAATTTATTAAATCAGTTCCTTGATGTAATTACGCTAGAAGGGGAAACTATTGGAGTTACTAATGTTGTGTCCCATAAGATATAGTTACGTCCAGGTGCAACAGTCCTGAATATTACCCCATATAGAATACCTCATAAATATCAGGAGGAAGTAGTAAAAATTACAAATGATATGCTTTCGCAGTGAATAATTGAAGGGTCGATGTCTGACTTTAATTTTCCAGTAATTATTGTTAAGAAAAAGAGCGGTGAGCTTCACCCCGTGATTGATTTCAGGGTTCTTAATAAGATTGTGGTGAGAGAATCTTATCCTATACCCAGAATCGACGAAATACTATCGACTTTAGGCGGGAACACATTGTTTACAACGTTAGATCTGCGTTCCGCGTCACACCAGGTTGAATTAGACCAAGAGAGTCGGAAATTAAAAGCTTTTACTATAGGGTGTCGGAAATTCCAGTTCCGGCGCATCCCGTTTGGGTTGAGTTCGAGTCCAAGCGTTTTCCAGAGGGTGATGACCTCTGTTCTAGCGCCTATCCTAGGTCAAATGTGCTTCGTCTTTCTTGACGATATTTTGGTATAGTCAAAGACTAAAAACCAGCACTTGTCTGACATTGGAAGCGTCCTTAAGATGCTTCGGTCTGGGAACTTGTCAATAAAACTTGAAAAATGTGACTTTTTAAAAAAAAAATGAATATCTGGGGCATATTATTGCTGCGGATGGAATTAGATGTAAGAGTTCGGAGAAATTGCAGTACTGTAGGGCTCCCATAAATGTGAAGGAGTTGCAGCAGTTCTTGGGACTAGCAAATTATTTTAGAAATTTTTCACCAAATTTCTCTGAAATTGCCTAAACTTTCAAATACTTTTAAGGAAAGATGCTGTTTTTGATTGGAGCGACGAATGCGACAAGAGTTTTAAATATATTAAATCTGTTCTGACATATAAGACGGTTTTATAGGTCCAGCCACTGAGCTTAGTTAACACTAATGACACTCAGTGGAAATTAGGAAGAGGCGATGGGGTGCTAGCTTTATTGGTAGCAATGAATAGAATTGAAAAAAACTAAGTAAACAAAGCAAACAAAAGTAAACAAAGTCCGATAAGTGAGCCTGAAAAACAAATCAAATAAAAAGTTACACACTATCACTATAAAGTTTCAGGAAATACAGGAGTTTATCATGATATTTACGCATAGAAACTCGGGTTACGGAAAATAGAACTGTATGGAGTTACCCTTGGGTAACACTGCTCTGCAGCATCTGTAGCACAATAATTAGAGTTAGGCAGAGAGAAAACCCATTTAACTTTCACCAAACCTAACGTGAAGCCATAGAGCTCCACAGATATTATTGAAACAATAAACAGTAATTTAGAGAAACAAGCCTTATACACTGGATGATCAGAAATGTTCATGTGTTCGGATTGGTAAGTGTTGTAATGATTAATGATCTAACTAACACTAAGATTCGATAATATGAAAAATGAATAACAATTACCCTAACAACTACGTTTTCCTAAACTCCTATAAAAGTTATCAAATAGTCACATGTCGGTCCTAAGCGACCGCCCAAGAAGCCCCCGCACACCCGCACAAAGCGACAACCCAAAACTGATTAATAGGGTGCGGTGGCAGGCCTCTGTACGTAACCGCAGAGGCGGCTTCTCTGTTCGCATAAACGAACACATGAAGAACAACTAAAATTAACATTTCGTAGAAACATGACCAACAATAATACAAATAAGGAATAGTAGGAACAGTACGAAATAAAATGAATGCTAAATTTAAAAGGAACAAAAGCATAATAAAAGGTTTTAACCCTATGTATATCGCAGGCATCTACAAGAGACAGGCTGGAAAAGCAGCGCTATAACACACTCCCCCCTCAGCCTCGTCTCTGTAAGCCTAGGGTGCAGCAAATCTCGAAATACAGCTTTTCCTAATTTATACAATTCAATTACTGGTAAATTGATCTCATAGAACGCATAAACACTTATTTAGACAATTTCACTCACTACAAATAGCGACAACAGAACCTAGCAAGCATAGGGAAAAGGATACATTTAATTTCATCTACTTTAAACCTACCTAATTAGGGCGACATGAACACACAATAGTAAATTTTTATTCTGTCTGGTCGAATGACAGTTTCGCTTTATATTCTATAGTTCGAGGTTGTACATGGGGTTGTTCTCTAGCGGGACCTCGAGAGCTAAGACAACGGGGTGACTCAGAAATAGTAGGGGCGAGTCTACTATCATCGCGGCAGCTTTGTATTACCGCCGGGGTAAGCGCGTCGTACATCGATCAATGCTTCGCTCCTAAGCTCCTATACTGACGGGATATGCGGTTGCCATAGTTTCAACCTCAGCACAAACTGGCTGGAGCGACTGGTCTGGATTACGCCTCAACTCCGCTGGAGTCGTCTTATAGAACTCGGCGAGGAGGATGAAACAACCTTCGCAGTAACCTCTGGCCCATGCTTCGAAGTAAGGATCCGCTATCTTGCTAGTATGCTCTCTCGGCTCCCTGTCTCTGTTATGAAACAGAAATCTTGAACAGAACCCGAAGAAGCGGAATCTGAATCAAAGTGCTCGTGGGAACCAATCGAACGGCGAGTTTCCGTCTCCGAGGTCTCTGCATGGACTGTCGTGGACTCTTTCAACTCCACGTTCAACCTTCTGAATAGTCTATTTCGCCGCAAATACAGCGGTGCGGTTTTGTACCGTTTAAGAAATTTATGGTGAGTTTTGATGACTTCACCACCTTTAAGGTCCATTAGCTCGTAAGTTACTTCATTCGGGTTAACCTTTAGCACTCTCAAAGGTCCGTCTTAAATAGGGAGAAATTTATTCACGTTCAAGCGACCGTGAACTGGACGCTCTTTTAAAACTAGGTCATTCACCCGAAACGGAGAGTAAGCATCGTGTCCAAGGCGCCATTTCTGCGCTTGCGGCACCCTTGGATTCGCCACGTGCTTCTGAGAAAGCAAATACTGTGAAGGGGACATTTTCAGTTCTGTATGATCAGTATTGTTGTAAATAGACACTGCCGACGGCAGCTCTGCATCCCAGTCACGAGAATCGGCGAGTAGCCCAGCGATGAGTCCCGTTAGAGTCCTTATGACACGCTCTGCCGCACCGTTACTCGAAGCTTTGTAAGGGGTACTTCGCACATGAACGATCCCCCATTTTTCGAGAATGGTAGAGAATTTAGAAGATATGAACTCAGGTCCATTATCGCTCAACAATCTGGTTGGAACCGCTGCCAGACAAGGTAGGACAGCTCTATCCAGGGCATCAGCTACAGTAGGGCCGGTTTTATCCTTAAGCGGGACAGCCGAAAACCATTTGCTGTGCACGTCTATTAGGACCAGTGCAGCAACGTAACCAGACGTAGATCGCGAATAGGAGACCAAGTCCAAGGCCACCAAATCAAAAGGTTCGCTAGTTACTACTTTCCACGTAGGAGGAACCAAGATGGTCCGACTGGACTTGAACATTTGACAATGTGAACAAGAGGAACATACGTCTCCTACAATTTTTCCGATTTTTGGATGCCAGAACATGTATTTAGCGTAATTCAACAGTTTATCCCTACCTATATGCGCGAGTTCAACATGTACGCGGATTATTAAATTTAGTACAAAGCTAAAAGGTAGGACAGGGACAACACATTCTTTACCGAAACATAACAAATCGTCTATCAAACACAAGTTATTAGCATGTCTTTTAAAACGAGATGCAGGCCCTTGCCATTGTTCGGGGGGAACATCTTCATGCAATCCATGGCGAACCGATCTAGTTTCCGAGCATCTCCTCTTGCTCATTGTCAATGACGTATAGTCTTCATTAGTTGAAACTTCTAGAGCTCTTAGGGCACTAGTTCGTAGCTCCAAGCGTCCAGAGCTCTCTGGGACTTCCAAGTTCTGGGCCACCGCTATCCACAATTTTGAATTATCCGATGCGAGACGGAAAGTTAGGAAATCAACTGGCTGGTCACCGTTTACTCGACACAGCCTAAAATTAAAGTTCATGATGACCTGGTTGGAAGCCATGAAATCTAGCCCGAGTAAACAACATGAAGGTAAAACGTTACTGGGTACAATAAGAAACCGTTGCTCGGTCATTGCTCCACCTACTTCCAATTTAAGAGTAGTGAATTTCTCGACAGTTAACAATGCACCAGTTAGACCGATTAAATGAACGGCATCTCCGTAGTGCACAGAATAACCAGCAAGTTCGCCCACAAATTCTTCCACAATTAAACTGCACTGAGCACCGGAATCTAGGATAGCACAACCTTCTTTGCCAGAAATTTTAATTTTAATCATCGGGGGTTTAGTTTCAGAGTGACAACCGGGAAAATCATTAATGAACAACTGCGCTACATCGAGTATGATATCTTCATCGAAATCGTTCATTCCTACTCCCACTAATCCGTTCGGTGAAGCTAAGGCAGCTGCGCAACAAGTTTCTCGCGGGTAGCCGCAGAAGGATTTAAGCTCGACAAGAGGATTATAGTGAACACCTGATAAGCACTGCAGGTTAACAATAGAGGCTTCCTCTGTCACCCCACCGTGCTTGTACACCACTGGAGCGGAGTCCCAATAATACACACATATTACAACATCAAAGATCTTACTAGTTGCCACCAAAGCTTCCAGACAGGGTAACTGACCTGGCAATTTCATCAATTTTAACGAACGACGCACCTCTGTGGTTAGGTCAACATTATAATCGGTAGGGTTCTGTAGAATCTCGTCTACCACAACCTTCCTTAATTCAAATTGGTCACGAGGAAAAAGTTTGTTATTGACCCTTTCCCTCAACAACTGGTATAAACTATAAAACAACGATTCTCCGCCTCCTGGAGCATATGACTCCACAATCAGCTCCGGAGGTAGGGTTTGTTTTGAATCGCTTTTAAATTCAACCTCATTGGGGAAAGCACCAAGACGAGAAAGCTTATCAGCAGCAACGTTCAGTCGACCAGGAGTGTATCTTTTCTCAAAAGAATACTCTGCCAAATCCTCCACGGTTCTAGCTAAACTACTGCTAACCAGCTTCATATTATGTAGGTACACAAGAGCTTGATGATCAGTATGAATTATAAATTCTACTCAGTACAAAAATGGACGCAAGCTCTTAACTGCCCATCGTAAAGCGGCAAGTTCCCTATCAATGGTAGAATAGTTTCGCTGATTTGGCAAGTTCCCGTTGATGGACCCTCCAAGTAAGGGTGGGTTCGGGCAAATTTCTGTCCCACATCGGGGGAAATCTCGGAATGCGAATAAGCAGATTCCATCTAGCCTTTGCATGTGGTGTGGTAAAAGAGGGCACGAAACGAAAAATTGTCGCATGGGAAAAACCTGCTACAATTGCAATGAAACTGGACATGTAGCTGCTTTCTCTCCCAGAGCCCCACAACTTAAACTGGAGTGTCCCAAATGTGGACTAGACCATCTCGGGAAAGACTGCCAGCGAGGAACGAGGTTAAACTAACCTGCCCTGAAAGCCGGAGGAAATCTTCAGGGCCTTCCACCGAGCACAAAGTCCTCCATCGCACCAGGATATTCTCCAATTCAGCACTCGCTCGAGGTCGAGCTGCGGCGGATTCGGCACTGACTGCAAGGGTCGCTTCGGGAAATGCTGCTCATCAGACAGAGAAGCCAACTCCAAGTAGCGGTCCTACTTCGCCACTTCCCGATGTGTCTCACCTGGCCTCAACTTCTATTGAGAGCGACGACTTCCCAAAGGAATCTCATGAAATGGTAAGATGTGAGCAGTTATCTTGCGACGGTGATATCAAAGAAATCCTACAGGCTACAGGTAAATTTGTAAACGTGTCAGGCGATTTGACCGCATTACCCAGAATCGAAATTATGCTAGAGGGTAAAAAGTGTCATGGGTTATTAGATACTGGAGCTTGTAGATTTTTAATATCAAGCGAACTTGCCAATAGCCTTAATTTAGTAGGTCGTGCAACTTCGTGCAACTTGATTGCCTTTGGTGAAAATTTTAAATCTGAGAGCGAACTTGATCTCGAGTTTTCCATATCCAATGTTCCATTTTCAATCAATCGTGTAATTGTTGTTCATAAATCTAAATCCATGACTTTTCCAATCATTTTGGGTGTTGACTTTTTGCTAGTAATTGCCCCGAATTCGATGTTCGGTCGAGAACTTTGGAGAAAACGACTAGTGAGGTAAAAAGTAAAATAGCATTCAGTGAAAATGGTGTCCCGTGCAGTGTAAATTTTACAAATATTGTTTGCCGTGCAACCTGTAACCTAACTGCTTCGGGTGATTCTGAAGTGGAACTCACCACGGACTGTTCAGATCTTATCAGAGGCCGTAACATAACTTTCATGGTGGAGAATCGACTTCCCAGTAAACTTGTAGACAGGGTGGAAAAACAGCTCTATAACTTCGGTTTTAAGACATCCTGACTACACGGAAGACTTTCACATTTTTACTGACACGTCTAATTTTAGGATTGGAGCAGTTGTGATGCAGGCTGAAGATTAAAGGGATAAAGTGATGCGTCCTGTAGCTTATTTTAGTAAAAGTTTAAATTCTAGCCAAAAACACTACAGCACAACAAAAAGGAGTTTTTTGCTCTTTATTCAGCTCTTAAAGCTTTTAAATATTTAATAACTGGATATCCTATCCGTGTTTACACGGATAACAAACCATTGGCTCCTTTTTTTGCAAAGAAACTTCCAGAGGATACAGCCATGGCAAGGTGGTGTATTAACGTTCATTCTTTCGACCCTATTGCCAAATAACTACCTGGTAAACAGAATGTCGTAGCTTATTTCTTCAGCAGACTACCTATAAACGATGATCAATTAACAATTAAAGATCTCGAGAGCTGTGAAGCTCTGCACTTAGAGTTTGAATCAGAAGCGTGCATCGCAGAGACCCAGTCTCAAACAAAAAAAGAGCTGTCTAGACAGACGGTCAATGTTTCTTTGCAAAGCGACAATACCGACGCTGGTTTGACACGCAAGGGAACGCAACCGAAACTGATTGATTACGTACCGACAGAGAGACAGATTTCTTGGACTATAAAAGAATTTATTGACGAGCAAAATCAAGATCCATTTTGTGTTGAGGTTAGAGACGCGCTACTTCATGGAAGTGTGTCAACTATACCTGACCTACAGAGTTATTTAATTTTGAATGACATATTGTACCGACGGCGACGGATTGATACACGACCAAGTAACATATTAACTTCAGTGGTGCCAACTTCCCTAATGGAAAAGGCGGTTTTAGCCATACATTCAATGTACCATACCGATGAATTGCTCACTTTATTTAAATTCAAACTTTAATATTATAACAATTCGTGAAAAAAGATTGTGAGGAAATTCGTGCGAAATTGTGAGGTTTGTAAACTGCGTAAAGCACGACCTTCTGGGCCCAATAAAATTTTGACGGCTCCAACAGCGAAAGAACCTTCGAAGTTGTCTCAATGGACTTTCTTGGTCCTCTCAAGACTACCGATAATGGTAATGAATATATTTTAATACTTATTGATCTTTTTTCTAGGTATTGCGAACTGTACGCGACGTCTAACCGTCGAACAGACACAGTTATAGCATGTTTATGGAATTGCTTTAGTACTTTTGGATTTCTGCAAAACGTTTATCTCGGACAATGCACTTGAATTTAAATCATTAGCAGTGAAGCAATTTGCGAACATCCACGCAATTGCGAAAAAAGAGGTTTTGGCTTTCAGTCCTCAATCGAACGCTATTGTTGAAAGGAACAATAAGAAAATCAGTAATTTATTAATATTATACGTCAATTCATTACCTCATGCAGAGTGGGATCACTGCTTGGAGGTCGTTGAAAATGCATATAACAATGAACTAAATTCTACTATGGGGGATACTCCGAGTTACGTGGTGTTTAATTGGGATACGTGTCCATACTTCCTAGGTGAAAGTTTTGACACCATAACCTAAAGTTATGATGAAGAGATAGATTTGATAAATTTTCGAGCAAAAGAGGCAGCTCGTACTGCAGAAAATATTAGGAACCTGATATTGAATAATACCACACACGGAACGGAATGTTTACAGAAATTTTGAGCGTAGGGCTAAGAACATCGTAGTCGGTGACCGATTCCTTTTAAGGAACCACACAAAGATGGACAAACTTGAGCTTTCTTGGCTAGGTCCTGGTGTAGTTTTATAAGTCAAGCGTAACTGGGTCGAGATAAAGATTGGTTCCATAGTACACAAAAGCAACATGAATCACGTTTTACCTTTACGGAGGGTTAAATAATAAGTAGTTACGAAACGTTTACTTTTACTGTACTTACGACTATCGTTTTGACGTCGCGACGATTCGACAGGTTACGACCTGCTACTCAGGATTTCTTTAGCCTTTTACTCAGTTTAGAGTTTAGCAAAATCCTTATAGGTTAAGTTTGTTCCGCTGTGTTATTTGTTTTGCCAACGCATTATCTGTGTAAGTTGCTTTACCGCATTCATTATAATCTGTATGTATTATTTTCAGGTTTTGTACAGGTTTTTTAGCTGCGCCCGTTGTAATCGGTCAAGTTAAAAGACATGTGTATGTATCAATTAAGTTGTCTAAAGTCGCCAAAGTTATTTTACGAATTATTGCGATTCGCTATGTTTTTTGATTTGTATTGTGCTGCGCACTTGCAACTCTAGGCGTGCATTCGCTTGGATGTTGTTGCTGAAATAACAAATTAAATGGTGAGCGAATTCTCCGGTTGCTAAATGCAATCGCTGACATTGCAGCTCAGGTCATGAGACGGTCGGTCTTGACGTTGCAGAGAGATTGAATTTTTTTTATTATTGGGTGTAATGTTTTATCGTCAGCACAAATTAATTAAATTTCTACAGTGAATGGAAATTTCCCGATCAGAAATCTAGATGCAGCTCTTACGTGAAATTTGTTCTTGTCGACGAGCAAAATTTGTTCATTTCTTATAGAGTAATTCACTTTTTGCTTCGAATAAAATTTATTTTTAATTTTTTAAAAGATTTACACTTATCACGTTTTAAGATTTGACAATTTTACCTCAAAAGCTTTTGTTAACAGGCTGCGGTTCACCTTAAGCGAGATTTAGTACTTGTGTTTTCAATTAGTAAATTATTTAGGGTTGTGAAATTATGTTTATTCTTATTAGTTTTTGGGTCATGCTAATCGGTTCTGTTTCTGCTCCTTTTGCAGGATACGCAGGCTCGAGATGGGCAATGCTGTGTCGACCGTCGATGTGGACACGCTTGTGTCAGCTCTGTCCAAGCACAAGAGCGAAATAAATCAGGACTGGCTACAGGCAAATTCGAGACTGGATCTGATTCCCGACCAACTGATCGACGTCCTCGTGATGCTCTTGATCGTCGCGCTAATGGGACTGGGTGTCCTAACGTATTATGTGAAGAAGAGTGGAGAAGTTCTCGCCGAACGCAATAGAAGCGAGGATTTTCAGCTCTGTCGTGGCACGCTGAGACCGCCAAAGTACAACAATTCCGCGGAGGTGTAGGTGTAACGAACATAACAGTCGGCGGTGATGTAGTGATATTGGTGCAACAGCCTGGTTCAAGGCGGGCTCGACGTTCGCAAAGAACATGGGCGCACTGTACGCGCATGTTCCCCAACTAATGTGCGGCCGGGAGTGTGATTTTGCTATCGTTTGTTAAAATTTACACAATATGTTGCTCAGATGGCCGTTAGTTTCATTGACATTAAATCGTTAGTTTCGTTGGCCGCGAGATGATAATTTCGTTTATTATTGTAATTCCGTGATTCCGTGATTCTTCTACTAAGGAAATTGTGTTTCGTTTAGCAGTAAGTCTATTTAACCGTTACTATAATCCTATAATCTTATAATCATATGCTTTTCATCTATTATTTGGTGTTTATGCGAAACTTCACAAACGTCCAGCAACGATGTGCAAACCGGAAAATTTGTGTGTGTAAAAGGGTTCACTGTGCCACGAATTCGATTTTGAGCAAGTGATTGGCTGGTGTTCCATTTGTTTGTAATTCAAATATTTCTTGCGACTGATGAGTATACCCTTGCGGAATTCCTTTTTAGAAATTATTGGAAATTATTGTTTTTTTTTGGTTTACCATTGGTGTTTACTGAAAAGAATATTTGGCATTTTTTTAACCTACTTATCTCGTTATGCTGACTTTCTGGTTGTATGGTAAGTTTGGTGCTAGTGCTGACCAGTGGTAGCAGCTGGTTTTTTTTCTCCTTGTCGTTTTGTTCGTTGTTTTTCGCTAATACCTATAAATCGTTTTTCTTTGCGCTTTTTGTGTAACCATGGTTGTAAGTTGGTGTAACCGGAAGAGTAAAAAACTTGAAATGTGTTTTGCTTTTCGCCATCCAGTGCGTGTAATTGTGGTACTAACATTTTCCACGTTTTGCAATATTTTGTGGTTTCTAAATTTTTTTATGCAACTTCTACTATGTTATTGAGTATTTTGTTTATTTTTCGTTTACTACAAGTAAAAAATTCAATGAGAAGGAAAGAAAAATTATTGCGGATACAGGTCGCTGTTGTGTTGAGGGTAATTTGCGTATTATTAATATTGTTTTTTTTAGTTTATATTTCTATAGTTGTTCCGAATTGGCGTTTTACCTTTTTAGCGTTAACTAATACTACTCTGTGGTTTCCAGTTCAGTTTGGACGGTGAGATTACTAATTAATTTCTTGGTGAATTATAACTAATGTTTTTAAACCATGTGTCTGCTTGCGTTGTTTGTCTAGTACGAACTTAGTTTGTCTAGTACGAGAAGCTTGCACCGAGTAGGTTAATTTTACATTTCGAATAGCAGGGCATTTTTTGTTCGCCTAAGCCGCCCTCGTAATTCTTGCTTGTGTTGCCGAGTGTTATAAAAAATTTTTGGGTAAGGTAACTTTAGTGGGTTTAATAAAATTTGATTTGTTTGAGTTTAAAACGCAAAAGAGGCGGGGAGGAGATTGTTTTGGTAATAATAGCCTCTGATCGCCCGAACGTTTTTTTTCGGAATTGTGATTTGAGTACCTAATATTTGGGAGGGGGAGGAATGTGCATGCGCGCTTCTCTCGCCCCTCCCCTGCGCGCCCTCAGAGGCTATATAAGCGATGCGCTTGTTTTCTCTATGCTCAATCGACCAATCGTTCACGTACCTCGCCTGCACCACGCCTGCTACGGACCTATAAAGTGTACCCCCCGAGATGATCTTTACTGCCTGCATACCGTATGCATTCCTAAAAATCTTACTGTAACCTAAAAAGTATAACTTACTATAACGATAACAGTACTAAACCTAAGATTAAAACTGACTCTTAACTAACTGCAATTAACTCCACAGAGCACGGGTGCTGCTTCCTATGACGGCACAGTCATAGACCGCAAGTCGAACGCCTGCCTGTCTACCAGAAGTCCGCATCTGATTAGTTTATAATTATGTTGCTCTCAACTTTAGTGGTTTATGCTTTTCGTTTAAATGTCGTTCCGACAATAAATTAGACAAGTTTTTCTATAACTGGTTTCAGTGCATTTACTCTACTACTTATCAATTTTTTCTATAATCATCGAGGCAACAGAAAAGACGCAGGAATCTTGCATTGACCTCTGCAATAACGCTTAAGGAGGTCAACCCAGGCCCCTGGCGGTCCTATGAACCATTTTTATGTTGTTGTTGAAAAACGACCCTTATGTGGTGTACTATTCGTTCCTAAAATTTTATGGTGTTACGGGGACACTAGATCCCCCCCCCCATTAGGGTGTATGGGGGAACATAAATCCTGAATATTCGACCCACTACGAAAAGAAAAAAACGGGAAATGGAAAGTTTGTAAGCGTAACTTTGTTTAAAATGTTTCAATAATTCTAAAACTGTCTTTGTTTTTGTTCAAGCATAAAACTTAATGACTTCTACTCTTTTGAAATATCAATAAAAATGAACTAAAAAACCAATATGTCCAATTTTTTCAATACACTAAGGCCTGAATCGAGAAGATGAATTGAATAAATTGGGTTATCTTTTAAAATCAAACATATTAGTCAAATTTCAATTGAATGAGACTACAATTATATAAGGTCATTATTAAAAAAAAGCTAAAAATTTTTCTTGTAAATTACAATTCACAGTGTGAATATGAAGTTATGCATGGGGATTATCGAAATAAAAATGAAAACAGCATTCAATTACATACATTGTCCATTATATTACAGTTCAGATAAAAAATTATTAAAAAATTTAAAAATTATAAAAATTAAAAAAAATGTATGCCTTATTACTAACAACCCTTACTTTAAACATTAAAAAAATAGAAGTCAGTGAGTTTTTATGCTAGGAAATAAATAAAGACAGTTTTAGAATCCTTAGAACATTTCTAACAAAATTATTGTAGCAAACTTTCTAATTGTACAAATGGTTTCTTTTATCGAGCTTAAAACCAAAAATTAGTGTAAATGCCAGTTAGTGATCAAATATCGCATATAAAAAACGAAAAATTTCAAATGGATAATTTCAAACCATACATTTGTTTGTAATGCTTCAAGGATTCTAAAACTGTCTCTGGTTTTGTTCTAGCATTAAAACTCAATGACTTCTATTTTTTTGAAATCCAGACGAACGTACCAAAAACTAATATTTCGTATTTTTAAAAAAATAAGGCCTAAATCGAAAAAGTTACACGATTATAATATGTATATTTTCCACAAATACATAGAGTGGTCAAATTTCAAACGAATCGGATCAAAGTTTTAAAATCGCTGGGCTGACTTGAAGGATATCTAATTTGTCACAGAAGAGAAAAAATTGGTCACAAAGGATAGATAATTTATTACACTGAATATCTACTGTGCTAGAAGGGATATCTAAATTGTCACATAGGTTATCCAATTGGTTGCAGTCAATATGTAAATATTCACCAATGATGTATCATTTCTCTGCAAGGCCGCGTAATTTATTCCCAATTATATCTAATTTGTCGTCAAGGCCATCATATTTATCACGAAGTCTATCTAATTTATCATATACGTAATGAAATATTTCCGTATTAAAATTCCATCATCAGTGCTGGAACAGGAGAGAAAAAAATAAATTGTCTATTTTAAAAAATAAACATCGTATATATTCCACGAAATTCCCTAAATCTCTAAAAAGCCTAATTTGTTCATTCATACTCAAACGATAGCATACTCCTAATTCACACAAGCACACATGTACACGCTAATTCAGATACAACAGCGAAACACAGTAATGCATACACACACATACATACATACACACATACAGAATTACGTCAGCAGGTGGGGGCAATAGATAACTTTACGGCACTAATGTCTTTGTTGAGGTTAGGTTTATGAGTCAATATGAAAAGGGACTCTAAAATTCTTAGGTATTGCTCACTATAACTCAGGATAAAGTTGAAAAATTAGCATTTTTGAATGAATGGTTTGTATTTTCACAGTGATCCCTAATTGCCGATTGGGGTGGAGTAGTTAATGCACGACCGGTTCTGTGAGATATTCCTGCATGTTGGCTATGTTTGATGAATTGTTGGAGTTTGGTACTACCAACGTAAGACTGCATGCAGCAGTCACACTTATAAAAACAGACACAGCCACTACACAGGCACTCATCCAATCGTTCCTTCCTGCTCAGAAAGGATGCAATATTAAAACTATTTTTATCAAACAATCTGACGTCGACCGTTGTAAAAACCTACTAATCAACGATACTACTTCCTTCTTCAGCTCTGCGTTCAAATAACCCATGAATGGTAACTCGACGTAAAAAATCTGCTTTGGTACGCTCAAGGTTGCAGGAGAGGGGCCAATTTTACGGTTTAAAAATTTTTTTATACAATTCTACATGAGTGATTTCTGATATTTGTTGTTGACCAATAATTTTACAATGTACTCAATTTCAAGATGGAGTATTTCATACGTAGTGGATATGCGGTATGCAAGATGAGGTAAACAGTAAATACGTGATTTTATATACCCTTTATATACACAACTGATATAGTTCGTAGCGAGACCAGTGAATGTTGGCTTCCTATAGACAGAAGTAATGAGTTTTGAGTTTAACTTTTTTATGAGAACGTCTAGGAATGGGATCTGATCATTTTGTTCTACCTTCATCGTAAATTTAGTAATACGATGAGATGGGTTAATATACTGACAGAAACTATTGGCGGCCATTTCAGAGCGAAACAAAACAAATGCATCGTCCAGATACCTTCGGTAAAATAATGGCGTAAACTCCGGTAGACAAAACAAAACGGGAAAACTATGTAATTTTGTTATCAATACTTCTAGGATTCAAAAACTGTCTTTGGTTTTGTTCTAGTGTAAAAACTCAATGAGTTCTATTCCGTTGAAATATCAATAAAAATGAACCAAAAACCAGTATGTCTCATCGTTTCATAAAACTAAAGCCTGAATCGAAAAAATGAATTAAAGCAATTGTGTTTTTTTTAATTTGATGTATTAGTCAATTTTCATAGGAATTGGACTACATATATAAATACTCAAAATTTTTATGAAATTTTTTTCTTATAAATTACAATTTACAGTGTGGATATGAAGTTATGCATAGAGTCTAACGAAATAAAAATGAAAACAGCATTCAACTACATAAATTGTCCATTAAATTACAGTTCAGATAGAAATTGATTTATGTCTTATTACCAACACTTTTTATTTCCAACATTCAACAGAATAGAAGTCATTGAGTTTTCATGCTAGAACAAAACCAATGACAGCTTTAGAATCCTTGAAGCTTTGCAAACAAAGTTACGAGAACAAATTTTTCATGTGAAACTTTCATTTTTTGTCTGCAAAAATAAGTTAAAAAATGTGTATGTTATTAGTGATCAAATATCCCATATAAAAAAACGAAAAGAGTCAAATGGGAAATTTGTTCCTCTAACTTTGTTAGCAATGCTTCAAAGATTTTAAGACTGTCTGGTTTTGTTCTAGCATGAAAACGCGATGACTTCTATTCTTAATGAGTCACTAAATCGAAAAAGTTACACTGTAATAAATGTTTACTGCAACAAATACATGTACTGGCCAAATTTCAAACGAATCGGATCAAATAAGTTGAAAAATTTGGATGACTACCTTTACAGGGGTAAACTCATGGATTTTAAAATATTCATCTCATTCGGCTGACATTTCGCCAATATTTGTATGTTTAAAAATAAAAAATATTCTACTCAGGAAACTTTTTCGACTTTGGCCGTTATTTTTTGAAAAAATTCGAAAAACTAGTTTATTGGTTCTCTTTTTTTTCAACGGAATAGAAGTCATTAAATTTCTATGCTAGAACGAATTCAAAGACAGTTTTGAAATGCTCGGAACATTGCAGTGTTACATTCTCTAATTTTCTATTTGAAACTTTTTGTTTTCTTTTCATATGCGATGTATGATCACTAACTAAAAAATACCATAGATTTTGTTTTGAACTATGATAAAAAAAGTATATGTTCAAATGGGGAAAGCGATGACTGTAACTTTGTTAGAAATGTTCCAAGGGTTCTAAAAATGTCTTCGTTTTTTCTTAGCATCAAAATTCACTGACTTCTATGCTTTTGAATGTTGAAAATGAGGGGTTTTTGGAATAAGCCAAAATTAAAATTTTTTGCTTAAGCGTAATATAATGGTCAATTTTTCTACTTGAATGCTGTTTTCATGTTTTTTTTGATAATCTACATGCATAATTTCATATTTATATGTGAATCGAAAATTACAAGTAATAAATATGAATATAATGAAAAATTATTCATTTCTTGATGAATTGTGAAATTTTTATTTGTGATCTGATTTATCTGAAATTTGACAGCTCAATTTGATTTTTAAAAAGAAACAGATTTTGTTCCATTTTTTTCCGATTTAGGGCTTAGTTTTTTGAAAAAAATTGATATATTAGTGACTAAGTTCATTTTTATGGATATTTCAAGGGAATAGAAGTCATTGAATTTTCATGCTAGAACAAATTTGAAGACAGTTTTGAAATCCTCGTACCATTGCAAACAAACTGATAGTTTCAGAATTTTGATTATCCGTTTTTGTTTTTTTATTATTTGGGGTCAAAAATTCATGATTTTTGTCCCCGTACACCCATCAAATTTTAGGGCACAATAATCCATCACCTAAGGATCCTTTTTCAACAAAATAAATGGCCCGTCGGGCCGACAAGGGCTTCGGATGACTTTAAGCTAGGTGCATTCGCAAAAAGTTCCGCCAGCATTATATAAACTATGATAGCCCAACCTATTATATCCTAACCTACCTTATCCTAACACATCCCAACCTCAACTATCCTAACCGAACCTATCTTGATAAGAAAAAAAAAAGAAAAAATGTTTATTTCCAAGTTGCCACATGAGATACATGCCAACATATTGGCTATTAAAAGTTTCTTAATATTGGACATCCTAAAACAGATGTTCCATACGAGGAGTACTAATTGACAAATCATCCGAGGTGTACAAGTAGATAAGCCTTACGAGGCATAATAATAGACAAACTATACGAGGTGTACTAATAGACAAACTATCAGAGGTGTAAAAGTAGACAGACCATACGAGGCATATTAACTGACAAAATATACGAGGAGTACTAATAGACAAACCATTCGTGGTGTGCTAGTAGTCTAACAAAAGTTCTATACTAGGAGTACTAATTGACAAACCATCCGAGGTGTACAAATAGATATACAAAATATACGAGGCGTACTAATAGACAAACCATACGTGGCGTGCCAATAGTCTATCTCTGTCAAGGGTAGTTGAATGAGAAATGAAAAATATGCCCTAAAAACATGCAGAGCCCTATCACCACCAAAAACATATTTCATATCTTCTCGATATTCACCACATCATGCGGACATGGGTACATGGGATAAAATAGAAATACAGTGTAAGCCCGTTACCACTCATGATTGACAAATATCTACAAAATATTGGTAGAAATGGGTAAACAAATATATACTCAATATCAAAATTCATAGCTTGTACAACATACGGACAGAAAGATAATTTTACTACGATTCATATGCTCAAATTGCACTTTATTTCATTAATTAAATTTTACATTAATCCGATTCACAGAAACGCCCTCTGGGGAAGTGATAGATCTTTATTTGAATCATTTTTCTAGTGCAATAAAATTTATTAACCGGATGGTTTTTGCGTAAAGAAATGAAATAGAAGCATGTATATCTATATATGTAGATACATATATATACTTACACACGTACACACACATATTAATATATATACTTATTGAAAATGAAATATTAGAAAAAAATACATATATAAAATAAAAGATAAATGCAACCTACCATCTACTACACAGAAAATGACAGTTGAGCTCACTGTAATCCCAAGAAATTTTTCGCAAAAAAAATAACTAAAAGGAAAAGAAGACTTCGAAAGACATAAAAATGAACTGTTTTTTTAATTTTTTCAGAGAAATTTTTAAAGAAAAATCAGGTTATTGTCAAGAAGCAACACAACTCTTCAGCATTATACGGACATGTGTACGTGGGATAAAATGGAGTAACATTGATGCCGCATATCACATCTGAGTGGAGAATATTCATAAAATTTGGCACATATAGGTAGATTAGGCTTTGATCCAAAGTGATAAATTTAAGGGAACCGTCTAGTATGGTATCTAGATCTATGAAATTTTGCATACGTATGTATTTTAGAAAATGAATAAGGGTTATATTGGGCACTTTTTCCGTTTTTGCCATAATTACGGAGATAACGAAAAATATGGAATGAAAAAATGGGGTATATTCAAGCCACTTCTTCTCAAAAAGTAGTCATCGTAGAGAAATGATTTAGGTATCATTGAATGCAGAAAGAGCTGCTGTATAAAGAGTCAGAGGATTATATTGAAACTCCCAATAATTTATTTGTTATGGAATTTAAAAAAAAAAATTTCAAGTGTCATTCATTTTTCCGTAGATTTTTTTAATGTAACTGAAAATCTTCTGTGAATTTCAATATAATCCTCTGACTCTTTATGCAGCAACTCTTTGCGCATCTAATGATACCAAAATCATTGCTCTACGATAACAACTTTTTGAGAAGAAGAAGAAGAATGATGACATTTTTATTGCTCAGAAAACGCGTTTTAGTGCCGAGACAGGTTTCTTTTGTTTGCAAGCTACATTTCTTGGAGAAATTGGTAGTGTTGACGTTTTGAATATCATTTTTGAAAGTTATTGTGGTTCCTTGAAGGAACCAGTACCACAAGTGGTACCAAAAATGTCTAAAACGCACCAGGAGCATAAGCTGGGGCGTCCTTGGCATCCTCGTAGGCTCCTCTTACAGGATATGGAAGCGCCACGCAGAGCCAAACGCTTGTATCACTACATTAGTACCGAGCAATCAACGTCAAATCCAGAAAAATCTTGATCTGCTATCGATAAAAAGCCTTCTAAATCTGAATAAATCGTCGGTCTGCAACAACTAGATCAGCTAACGTGATATATCTACGCAAGCAGATCGGGCGAGCTACCAATCACCCTCTTTCCCCCCGAGGAAGGAAGGGGTGGAGGTACCGAGAACTCAACTTGCCAAATCTAAAAAATTTTGATCTGCTAGCAGATAAATGCATATCTAATTATGAACAAACCGTCGGTCAGCAACAACTAACTCAGCTGATTTGGCACATGTGCAGTAGCATGCTGAGCGAGCTTCCCCCACCCTCCTTCTTCCTCCTGAGGGAGGGAGGGGTGGAGGTACCGAGAATTCAACATGCCAAATCTCAAAAGTTTTGACTTGCAAGCAGATAGATGCATACCTAATTATGAACAAACCTACAGTCAGAGGCAACCGGCCAAGCTCGTGTGGCACATCTGGGCTAGCTGGCCGGGCGAGCTTCCCCCCACCCTCTTTCTTACTCCCGAGGGAGGGAGGGGTAGAGGTACCGAGAATTCAACATGCCAAATCTCAAAAGTCTTGACTTGCAAGCTGATAGATGCATACCTAATTATGAACAAACCGACACTCAGCACCAACCAGCTGAGCTGACGTGGCATATCTGGCCGAGCGAGCTACCCTCCACCCTCCTTTCAAACCCCCATTTGACCTACTTGGGGAGACGGATCGTTCTGACGCTTTGCAGGAATGAAGTTTAGGACTTTCTCAATCAAATAGAGCAATAAAAAAATAATATGATGGATTTTGGATTTTCGACTGGTCGGTGCCCATAATTACAGAAATATAGAGTTTTTTCCGATTTGAAAGTTCAGTGCTAGGTTGCGCTGAACGCACGGAAAAAATAAAAAAAATAAAAAGTCTAAATGCAATGCTTAAATTAGCCCCTTCCCCCCAGCTCAGCCGAAAATCGATTGAGAACATCTTCGAGATTGATTTTGAAATAGCGAGACAACGTTAGCCAAAATTTAATTCATTATAAACTTTGCACAACCCTCTTATCTATAAACCTGTTTATTGGTGTACACACAAAATGTATTTCATGGTATATTTGTCATGCGGACGTTAAATATTGATACAGAAAAGAGAAAGAAATAACCAAATAAAGATGAGGAAATACTCCTAATTATGGAAAGAACGTTCGTTCTGCTGCAATGAACTGACGGCTGTGGTGCTCATTGTCGTCGACAGAAATAAGTAAGATGAATATACGACTCGTTTAGCAAACGTAAAATGAAATAGTTTCTAAATTTCTAACAGAAATTTCAGGAAAATTAATATTTCTGATAGATTGGAAGTTCATACCGAAATGCTGCAGGCCCTATGACAGAGATGCAAAATGACGTGACACATTCACTCTAAATTCTTTTCCAGTTTTAGAGTTTTTGATATGCTGGGGAAGCTTGTTCCACAAAAAAGCTCCAGAAACTGAGAGAGCTTTTTGTCCCACGTTAGATGAACGGTAACTGACTAAAACATCGTTCCTCCGGTTTGGTCTTTCGTTTGGGATATTAGATGGAAAAAGTTTTACCACCTCTGCATTACTTTGGGGGAGGTACAAAGAGGAGAATACTCGTCGAGCTTTCTGGATCATAAATCTGTTCGGTATTGGGATCCAGTCAAGTTTTCTTAAAAGAGGGGTGACATGATCGTATTTATTGAAATTTCCTTTGCATACACTTTGGCGGCGAAATTTACACATTTTTGCAACTCTTCCTGACGACATTGAGGTAAATCTCCCCACACAAGACTGCAGTAGTCCAGACGCGATAAAACTAAAGACTGAATCACTAATAATCTAGATTTTTCGTCAAGTGTGTTCTTTATACGACGAAAGAACATTAAGGTTCCGTTAATTTTGTTGCACACTGTTTCAACGTGTGAATTGAAAGTCATATTTTTGTCAAACCAAACACCCAGATTTTTAACCTTATCTACTGGTTTAATTGTATCGTCTCCAAATGTTAGCTTGAATGGTGGTAAATTTCCAGTCGCATTCTGTGATCCAAAAATAATGCATTGCGTTTTACTTGCGTTAAGTTTGAGGCCATTATGGTCATACCAAAATTTCAGATTTCTCAGAAGGTTTTCATAAATGGTTAAACATATCAATGCATGAAAAAGCCATCTTTAAATGCTACACTGAGAAATTAGGTATCCTAGATTCTGAACTCGGACGAAAGCGTAACGGACGGACTAACTATCTAAGGAACTACGGAAGAAACAGGCAGAATTTTACATAGGTATATTAGAAATGTTTTTTGGAATGTTGTGAGAAAAGAATTGAAAAAGTTGACATCTTTTCAAAATTATATTTGCTTCAGTTGGATGTTGCAAGTGCTTCAAAAACCTGTTCAAATATACCAGTCAGTATAAATTACAATGTCACAAGCAATCATTTCTAGATGAAGTATTAAACATTCACGAGCCAAACCCGATTTAATTCTTTAATGCATTATTCGAACTTACGCGTACCTCTCTCTGTTTTTCGAATATCATTTACCGGAACTATATTATTAAATCTTCTCGAATACAAATATTTACCCTTAATTTATCTTCACCGTCAAACATATGGATATATGTGTATGTTTGACTCATTGAAAATTTAATTAATCCAATTAAGTTTGCATCCTTTATACACTTAATTCACTTTATAGCTATGAAATGCGTATTTGAGGTTGCAAGAATTGTATTGAAAAATAAGAGTTTTTAAATAGATTTTCTACTGCTTTGAAAATCATCAACTTTTAATAAGGAGAAAAAATTTATATAGAAATTCAAATATGCAAAATGGGGAGAAAAGAAATAAATACAAATATGTACCAGTTGCCTAAGAATGCTGATCACAAATCATTTAAGGTCAACCCAAAGATTCTCAAAATATGATCCGGTTCGTTTGAAATTTATCCAGTATATGTATTTGTTGAAAGTAAACATTTTTTACTCGGGTAACTTTTTCGATTAAGGCCTTATTTTTTTTTTAAATACGAAAAATTAGTTTCTTGAGACATTTCTATGGATATTTCAATGGAATAGAAGTCATTGAGTTTTTATGCTAGAACAAAGACAGTTTTAAAATCCTTGGAACATTTCTAACAAAAGTATGGTGGTAAATTATCCATTTAGAATTTTTTGTTTTACTTATATGTGATATTTGATCTCTAACTAGCATATACACTAACTTTGGGATTTGAGCTTGAAAAAAAACATATGTAAAATTGGAAAGTTTGCTACAATACTTTTGTTAGAAATGTTCCAAGAATTCCAAAACTGTCTTTGTATTTTCCTAACATGAAAACTCACCGACTTCTCTTCTTTTGAATGTTGAAAATGAGAGGTTTTGGGTATAAGCCATAAACAAAATTTTTTTGTTGATGTGCAATATAATGGACAATTTATGTAATTGAATGCTGTGTTCATTTTCATTTCGATAATCTCCATGCACAACTTTACATTCACACTGTAAATTGTATTTAAAAAAAAAATTGAAAAATAGAAAAATATTTTTTTTCTATATAAATTATGAACTTTTATATTTGTAGTCTGATTCTTATGAAATTGGATTAGTATATGTAATTTTATAAATTAACACAATTAATGTCTATTCATTTTTTCGATTCAGGCCTTAGTTTTTTGTAAAAATTGGACACATAGGTTTTATAGTTCATTTATATTGATATTTCAAAAGAATAGAACTCATTGAGTTTTTAGGCTAAAACAAAAAACAAAGGCAATTATAGAATCCTTGAAACAATTTTAACAAAAGTATGGTAATAAATTTTCCATTGCCCGTTTTGTTTTCTTTATATTTTTGGTACAAATATGGTCGAAAATTCAGGATTTTTGGTCCCCTTACACCCCCTTAGGGAAGAATCTAGTGTCCGTAGCGCCATAAAATTTTAGAACCGAATAGTCCACCACCTAAGGGTCCTTTTACAACAACAAACAGAAAATAGCTCGTCGGACCGCCAGGGGCTGGGTGGATTCCTTCGAAGGTGCCGTCTACCCAGAAAAAATTCGTTATTTTCCAATAAATATTTCTGATATTTTCACTTTGAGTGTGAAATCAGGCAACGAGTCTTTTTTTTCGTTTAGAGTGTGTTATATATTTAAAAAAAAAGTTCGGAAAAAGTGAAAACATGGGAATACGGGAAATGTCACTTTTAAAATATTATTCGGAGTTACAGAACCGGTAACATGTTTTTCCGATAGCTAAATTATCTTAAGAAACATTGCAGTTGAAACACTGCAAAGGGTTTTTGATAATTTTAATCGTTGAATTTTAGAATTTTTTACAAACGAAATTTTATGTTGTTCACATATCTCGTTTTATTTTGAAGCTAAATACAATTTCAAAAATAGACTGCAACCGTTTTATATTTTGTTTTAAATCTCATCGATTGATATATCTGCTAATCTTGTACCTCTGAACTGCGGGAGGAGCAGCTTTTTAAACGACTGTCATTGAAGTTTTCACGGAGCTAGTGAGTCATCAGCCTAATTAGCTGATGACTCACAGCATCCGCAATCAAAAGCAACATACAGTTACATCATAATAATTCACTCACTATGTTATAGAATGTTTTGTTTTCGTTCCAAAGCATCTCACGGCTAATTATCGCCCGCTGAATCCTCGAACCTGCATTATCGTTAGGGGGCGAAAGAAGTGGGGGTCCGAAGGGGATCGTTTTGTAAGAATCTAAGTCCGTCTTTCTTAGATGAATTTCTCGAAAATTTCCACCTTAAGTGTGATATTATGCAACCATTTTTTATTGTTTCAAGTGTACTTTTCCATACAACTGAATTCTCAAAAGTTAATAATCAATATTACGAAAAACGTTCAATTTTCTACAATTTCGAAGTTACAAACCGGCAACATATTTTCAGATAGCTAAATGTATCATCTGAAGTAAAATTGATGTGGGATTTCGATATTTTGATTCGGTGACTTTTTCGAAAATGCATTTTTTTATTCCGGCATTTCTGCCCTAATTTTTAAACAAAACATTTTTCGAAAAACTGTTAATAACACACACTGTAAGTTTAAATTTCAATTCTATTGTACTGGACTGACAAACCGAAATAGAACAAAGTCCAAAGGAAAATCGTAACTGTTTCGATTGAAGTCATTTGCTCGAGTTAGTTCCGATTTTACTCTACAATGAGAGTCTTGACGACAGCCTTGACTCAAAGCTCGAGACGCTGGGAGTTGTATGGCGGCAAATAACTTTGTTCAGGTGGGCAAACATTAAAGACGAGCGCTCTCGTGCCAAAGTGTCCAACCAGCAAGAATTGCAAGAAATTCCGTTGACGTCTCCACTCTTAGCTCGAGCAAAGGGGGAGGAGTTATACGAAGGGCATGCTGCAAGAGAAGAATGAAAAATCTCAATGATTAGTTTGTCAAATTAACGGGGAATAACGGAGGTATCTGATGCAGGTAAATAACACGTCAATGAAATGGATAACACAAATAAATGATATATTAGCACCCTTACCCTATTAAGGCTCCGCATTCGGTGCGAAATGGTTGAACTTCGAGAGAAAAAGAAAGAAGTTGCCGGATCGAAGAGTTGAGTGAAGTTATGCGGTAAAAAAATTATAGCGTAAAAATAAGGAAACAGAAAACAGGATAAATAATGAAGTCAATATAATTCAGATACTAAATCACAATTTGTTTGATTATCAAACTCACCTAAGGAATTTATCCTCAGTGAGGTAGGTATCTCCTCTTTCAGCGGTAAGTAATATAAAAGGCTCAAGTGGAGCAACAGACTACGCAAGGGAAGATTCCGTTGGTCAGAATAATAATCTAAAGTAATAATTCGGGCTTAAATACTGGGCAGCCTATTAGAAGACTATATAGTAATACACGATTACCTCGGATAACAGCCAATTGAATTAAATACATGGCTCTCTCGGAAGACAGCTAATACAAGTAAATACGCCCCTCTCTAAGAGGACATCTAATACAAGTAAATACACGCCTCTCTCGGAGGACAGCTATTACCAGTAAATACACGCCTCTCTCGGAGGACAGCTAATACAAGTAAATCCACGCCTCTCTCGGAGGACAGCTAAAACAAGTAAATACACGCCCCTCTCTCCTGCAAATGATAAGCAAGTTTTAAATTGCAAAGTTTGCGTTATAATTATTAATTAACAACACCCATGCGACAAAAAGAGTCACGGAAGAAAGAAATGCAAGTAGAGTTATACAGTGAAGAGGGCAAGAGAGGAATTCAAATTCGTCCTCTGGCTGAACAGCGGGCCGTGTTGGCAACCCCGACAGAACTTCACAGCATTCGCACTATAACGACTTCCAAAGGGTAATATCCGCTGGCACACCTACAATTCGGTGACTTTCAGAGGTAAAGATGAAGATGATAACACTGAAAAATTAGGGAAAAGAGTGACGACCTCACCTCCGTCCGTGTGTAAACCTCTAGAATGCGGTGAAACGAGGTCTAGACGACTTTGTGACGGAGGAGAACACACTGTATTTCTTATACAACTCATTCACCAATTTTTGTTAACTTTTTCAAATAACCTCATAGAAAATCGGATGGAGTCATATCAAGACTCCGAGGTGCCATTCTATCCTGCAGCCAATTCCATTGACATGCTCTTCGTTGAGCATTCTTTTCGCTCCTGAGGCGTGGAGCTCCTTCTTCTATCCCTTACATTCTGATGGATTGATTCCTATAATCAACCTGTATCTGTTGAATGACTTTTTCAATGTGCATCATGAGATATTTTCAGGCCATGAAGTTCCCTTCAGGAACGATAGGTCCAATAAGTTGACAGGATCCAGGAAATTCAATCTTAACTGATCTTTTTCTCTAGAGGTAGGCGTTTCGAAAAACTTTTATGGTATTTTATGAAAGAAAAATTTCTTTCGGGCTTGACGGTTCATCAGACCATCAACGTGGAAAGCCGCTTCATTCGATGGAACAAATTTTTTAGGAAACATTTAATTTTTTCCTCTATAACTTATGTTAATTTTTCAAATTCCTCTTTTTCCAATTATGTTTTCCCAATTTTTTAATTCTTTTCTTGAAAATTTCTAATTCTTCTCTCCTCAGGGGGATACAACTATTATATCTACAGGAATTAACACTCCCAGGGGGGAAAAGTGAAGTCCCGAGCTGAATGTTAGGTAAGCCTTCTTTACGTTGAATTCTAATGATTTTTGTTTCGTTAAGGACTATCTTTCTTCGGGTCACTGCTGTCCTGTTATTCAGCGCCTACTGCTTTCTCCTTCAACTTTCATCTTATTTCATAACCGTCTGTTTCTGTGCGCACGGGATCCTGTCTGGAAACACCTTGTATATAGATTCCGCGTTCTCTTTAACTCTATACTAAATGGTGCCTTCATATTTCCTCTCTTTGAACATCTTTATTGTGATATTTATGAATAAGAATAATAGAATATACACTGTAGTTTCATTAGAGGCTGGATCCTTGGGCTGCTTCTAACTAAGAAGTAGCCCATCCTCACGAGCCGCTGGTTCCCGCGTTTTATTAATTTCAGCTTTTGTATGTATTATAAGTTGCGGGGCCACAGGCTTTAGTAATTGTTTAGATGAATAGCAGTAACTGTAGTGATCGAAGTAAACATGCACTACTTTAACGTTTTACGCTTCTTAAATAGAGCGAACTTTTGACTATCTAGAGGTTAAACGTTGGCCTAATTTTTACTATTAAGATAAATATTTCCCTTTAATTAAAATTTATACTTCGTGATGAATAAGTGTTCGGTCCGATGAGCAAAACGTTACACTTTCCTTCTCCTTTTCGTTCACAAAATTCGTGACGTTGCTAGAAGGGTTGCGGAGTCGGAGTCGCCGGAGTCGCATGTTTTAGGGTGGAGTCGGAGTCGGAGTCGCTTTTCTGAATGTGGTGGAGTCGGAGTTGGAGTCGCTGTTTCCGAATGTGTACTAGTCGGAGTCGGAGTCGGAGTCGTTCATTCGGATGTGGTGGAGTCGAGGTTGGAGTCGCTATTTTTTGATGTTTTCAATTCTTTTTTTTTGCAAAAAGTTATTTATAATTGTTTAAAACCGAAAGGAACCAAAACAGAGTTGAAATACTTTGCTGAAAAACCTAAAAAATACGCAATGTTTTTAATGTGATGATTTTGTTCGAGGTTCGAAACGGCGTATTTATACCTATTACCTAATACGGTCATTGATATCTAGTCATTGTGGGTTCACACACCTATTTATGTGATACCTACGAGTGCGAAGAATAATTTTCGTACTGGAGCAATAATGCATATATTACAGTGGAAACGCCTGAATTAGTAATTGGAAGCATCGCAAATTCATTCTGTTAGTTTCTGTTTCTCCTGTTTCTCTCATTCCCCCTTCATCAATACGTAGGATCTAGAAACTGGTAGTTAATGTGTTGCAAGTTATTTGCAGAACAGCTCAGCTGATGTAATGCATTGTACTCACATAAAGAGTGGTAACTCTGTACGCTCTTACTGTTTCTATATTCTATATCAGTGGTTCCTTATAACGATCTTTTCTAGTCTTTTTTTTTGATTGTGCTCTGGTGTATTGATTGATAATGACTACAGCTTTTTAACTTTAATTTAAAAAAGCTTAAGTTCGATTTAAAAAAGCGCAAGTTTAATTTAAAAAGGTCAAGTTCAATTTAAAAGAGGTCAAGTTTAATTTTAAAAAGTTCAAGTTCAATTTAAAAAAGTTCAAGTTTAATTTTAAAAAGTTCAAGTTTAATTAAAAAAGTTCAAGTTTAATTAAAAAAAGTTCAAGGTCAATTTAAAAAGTTCAAGGTAAATTAAAAAAAAAATATGTTGAATTTAAAAAGTTTCAGGTAGGCTTTACATAAAAAAGATCAAGTGCAATTTTGAAAAGCTTATGTTTCTAAAATTGCACACCTATGTAATAATAATATAAGTAAAGTTTATTTGTGAGAATGCATATTCATTTAAAAGTACTGGTACTGAAAATAGAGTAAATCGAATATCAGACAAAGCAAGCTGCTATGATTTTGGACTCAATTTGACATTTAAGTTTTACCTATGAATCATTTGCTAAACAGATCATCGATACTTATATCTATTGATAAAAATGATGAGAATAAACTTTATGTGATGAGTAACTGTGGGACAATTAGCAAACAGCACTGGCTGAAAAGTTGAAGCTCAGTAATGTTCAATTTTTCAGTAAGTGCAGTTTGCTAATTGTCACACAGTGAATTATTACATAAAGTTTATTTGCATCATTTTTGTAAACAGATATAAGTACCGATGATCTGTTTTGCGAATGATTTAGCAAATGATTCATAGGTAAAACTTGAAGAATGTCAAATTTAAATACAAAATCACAGCCGCTATGTTTGTCTGATATTCGATTTAAATATAGCCAGTACTTTTAAATAAATTTGCCTTCGCACAAATAAACTTAACTCATATTATTAATACATAAGTATGACATTTTAGAAACATAAGCTGTTCCAAATTTGAATTCATCTTTTTTATATATAGCCTGCTTGAGACTTTTCAAACTAAACTTGATCTTTTTTAAATTGAACTTGAGCTTTTTTAAATTGACCCTGAACTTTTTTAAATTAAACTTGAGGTTTTCAAAATTGAACTTGAGCTTTTTTAAATTGAACTTGACCTTTTTCAAATTAAACTTGAGCTTTTTTTAATTGAACTTGAACTTTTTATAATTAAGCTTGAGATTTTTAAAATTGAACTTGAGCCTTTTTAAATTAAAGTTAAAAAGCTGTAGTCTTTGCAGTAACCAAAAGTTTTGTGATCATAAATATTTCTAGTCTTAAGGTTGTGATATATTGATAATGACTAGTTTTTGCCAATACCTGAAGCTATGGTCTGATACATAAAGAGTTCTAGTTTTCAGGTTACGTAATCGCTATTGATATTGAAAATTCAATTAGCTTGGTTTGATGTTAATAACTGTAATAGTAGTTTATTTTTTCAGCAATATGTGGTACCTAAGTACTTGAAATTTATTTCTTTGTTTTGTTTACTTCTTCGTCTTTAGGTCAAGTTAACATGTATTAATAATGATAATTTCTGTTCATATTTAAAGTTATTCTTTGTATTTTTTTCATCAAAAGTTATATTTCATTTTGCCATTTTATTTCCATGTTTAATTTTTATCTTCTGATCACTCCCCAGTTTCTAAGTACGCATACGCTGAAATGGAGATTTTTTAATTATGTCTTCACAATTTTAAAAACTTAAATAGTGACTGTTTCTCAGCATTATGTAATAATTGATGACTTTTTCTTAGGAAAGTTTTGGAAATGTTGTAAGGTTATCAATATCGGTAATGGGACACATGAAAAAATAAAATCCATGTGAACGAGCTGCAGTGAAAGTAATATCACAACGCTAGCAAATACTTCACTTAGTCACACACATATTGTTACTGAAAGCAATGCACTATCTGTGCTGCACTGATTGTTGCATTTATGCGATAGTGCAAATTTTCTTGCTGAAAACGTACGAAATTTCACCAAAATTACAAAACGAAATGAACGTGGACGTTTGTTAAAATAAGAAAGTGTGAAATACAAAGTAAAAAGTCAGACGAGAATAAAAGACAATATCATACTACACACAAAGAAGCTAAAAGTGGCTTTTACTCGTAAACAAAACGTTTCGAAGACGTCAGAGCACCCTGCGACGAACGCAGAACAACTTTTACCTACTATAACCGAGATATTGAATATCATTGAGCAATAATATGTTATTTTCTTCATTGTTACCCCGCATAGTGTAGGTACAGAGAAGAAAAGGCGGTGTGCAAATGTTGCCCACCTTATTCACATGTACAGTATGTATGATATATCTTAATTTTAGTGATTTTGAGCAAAGTAATTGAATCAACTATTGTAATTTCGTTGAATCAGAGCATACTTTGGAATTGAAAAAACGGTTAATACTTATCTATGCTTATCAGTGTATGCACTGCCTACTTTGCCTAGTCAGAAGACACCTGTCAGTAATATATATATATATATATAATAGTGTACAAGACCCGTCATAAATGACGGGGTTCGATATTGTCGTTATACAAATCTTCCAGATGTGGATGACAAACAAATTAATCCATCCCAATAGTACCGCGACTAAAATATTCTTGTGCTTGTGCACTGGTGAAGCACGTATCACATATACGATCATTAAGCATCCTTTCATAGCGTGAAAGAGATAATCCAACAACCAAGACTGACCAACCAATTTTATTTGTTCAATACTGAATTGAACATTGTAATAGCATAGAAGTTATGCACAGGAAATACCCAAATCTATTTATTCATTTATTTGTTTAAAATGAGACACTTGGCGTTTTATTGTATAAGAATAATCAACACTATATAGGGTGTTTTTTTTGGGCGGACAAATTTCAAACATAGGTACAAAAACCCAAAACAAATCGATTTTCACGAATGAGAACATGCAAAAACTCCTTAGTTTTCGAGTTATAAGGACTAAAAGACACTTTAAAACTCAAAGTAGGAAACCACGTGCGAGTCAATGTTAACGCTATAGTCTTGATAGTTCCGACCGCACTATAGCAGTTTTTTGTTATTTTTATAATCAAATCTGCAAGCATTTTACCATTACGAAAATTTCACCATTTAAATGTTCGTTAGGAAATTAATACTAAGTCATCAGTGATAAACTTTGGTAGCTATTTCATGAAATTAATAAAATGTGCAAACATTATTTAATGCTTAATAGCTTGAAACTGCAGATACTTTTCTAACCGCAAATTGCTCGCAGTTTTCATTGTAAAAATATCAAAAAACTGTTTTAGTGGGGTCGGAACTATCACGATTTCACCTTTTTCTCTTCAAATTAATCTAGGTCAATGTCAATTTTATCCAAGACAAGATCAATTTAATCCAAGTCAAATTCAAATCAAATCAACCCTAAGGTGAGTCAAGAATTGACGTAATCACTAGTTAATTTGATCGTTTTTTTGTGGTAAATATGCATCTATTGTATGCGATGAGCAAGACAATCGTTTTTCATTTCAGCAAGGAATAAGGAAAATTTCTAACGGCGTCCGGTGTTGCAAGCTAAAGACAAGCCGTCGTAAAATGTGCTAAATATCCAGCATCAGGAGGCAGAGTGTGATTCAGATCTTTGAGCGGCGAAAAAGGTACAAGTCAATTATAAAAAATTCTTATTATACTACTCACTAAAGTTGTTTTAAAATTCTACATTTATGGCAGTTTGCATCCATTCAAATATTTATGTTCAAAAGATAATTTTATGTTACACATACATATAGAAGTATCGAGGAATTATTTACACTCAATTAGAGATTTATATGCGGGACATTTCACTTTATCACATGTATGAAATCATATATACATGCTACTACATAAGATTATCATTGCACGATATGTATATTCAATCCATAAAAAAATATAGCAACGAAGTTCTTTCTTGAATCGTCCAAACGATTCTCGTAAAACAAGTTACAATTTATTTCACCGACATAGATGATATATTTGCCTTGGCCTATTAATTTGAAGGGATGGCAACACCTTTATTGCTAATGGAGGAATTTATGAGCGTAGTAATGCACTCCAATGAATTGTATTCACACGGAAACGTACATAAGTACTCAGTGAATCGCATTTATACATTTCTCTTAAAGTTTAAATCTACACAACGTCCAATATATAGTAATCTTATGTATTCGTGTGTATATAATTTCACACATGTGATAAAATGAAATTTCACGCATGTAAATCTCTAAATGAGAGTAAATAAATCCCCGATACTGCTTTGTGTAACATAATATTGCCTTTTGAACATTAATATTTGAATGGATAAATACTCCAATTGATGTAGAATTTTAAAATAACTTAATACGAAGTTTTTTATACTTGACAGGTATCTTTTACGCCGGTCAAAGATCTGAATCACACTCTGCCTCCTGATGCTTGGAACTTAGCACATTTTATCACAGCTTGTCTTTAGATTGTAACGCAGGCAAAAGTTTTATGTATTCCTTACTGAAAGGAAAAACGAATGTATTGCTCATCACATCTAATAGAAACATATTTAACGCAAAAACGCTCTAATTAACGAGTGTCAATTCTTAACTCAACTTAAAATTGGATTAACTTGAATTTGACTTGGATCAATTTGAACTTTCTTGCATTAATTCGAACCTGATTTTAAATAAATTGAACTTGACTTGGATTAATTTGAAGTGAAAAAGGTAGCGCTAACATTGGCGCGGACATGGTATCATACTTTAAGTTCCAAAGTATTTTAAGGTCCTTATAATTCCAAAACTAAGGAATTGTGAGCATTTTTTCATTCGCGAAAATTGATTTATTTTGAGCTTTTCAACCTAATTTCAACCTAATTTCTCCGCACAAAAAAATACCCTATGAATATAATGAAACGCTAGGTGTCTCAATCAATTTATAAATAAATGTATTTTTGTGTGTAATTTCCCCTATGTTATTACAATGGGGATCAGCTTGATTGGATGGTATCATAAATACCATTCAAATAATGTGAAAAACCTGGCATCTTTTCACTTTTGTTTATAATTAAAAATATTTTGCTTTAAATTGAATCTATTGGTGAGAAAATGCAGCTTATCGTGGTAAAAAGGTATGGCAAATTTACTGAAAATTTCTTTGCCAATA
The DNA here is from genome assembly GCA_030386875.1 of Morinoia aosen. Taxonomy (NCBI): domain Eukaryota; kingdom Metazoa; phylum Arthropoda; class Malacostraca; order Amphipoda; family Talitridae; genus Morinoia; species Morinoia aosen. Next base: position 28,720,204 of record CM059557.1, on the reverse strand, counting down.
ATAATTTAAAATATAATACCCAGTTGTTGCTTGCTTGGTTGGCGTGTGCGTCTGTGACGTTCATTAGGATGTTTAATGACTGTATCTGAGAAAGAGTTTCACCAGTGCACAAGTACAAGAATGTTTTATCGCGGGTACTATTAGGGGGGATCTATTTGTTAGTCACCTATACGAGTATCTTGCGACTTTTTCAAAAGAAACTATCGAGTTCCGTCATTTTTGAAGGATCATGTACACTAGAAGATATACTGTATATTAGTAAAACTTTATTTTTAACATTCTGTAGCTGCTTTAGAAGTCGTTCGTAAATAAAGATCATTATAACCATAAGTACAGGTCGCAACACCTGCAACCAGTAATATTCGTCTTATAAATTGTGAATAGGTGAAGTTGGAGTCACAAAATTGTAATTAGGCGGAGTCGGTGTCGGAGTCGCAAAATTCCGGAAAGGTGGAGTCGGAGTCGGAGTCGGAGTCGCAAAATTCTGGGAAGGTGGAGTAGGAGTCGGAGTCGGAGTCGCAAAATTTTGAAAAGGTGGAGTCGGAGTCGGAATCGCAAATTTATTTCTACGACTCCGCAACCCTGGTTGCAAGGCGCGTCTTCAGACGCTAAAAGCTAGAAGTAGATCTAATGGTAGAGTGTGGTAGACGGAGGGTCGCTAAGAATACCTGCCCAAATATTTACGGAAAATCTAACTTGGTAAACTTGTCTCGTAACCTTTGGATTAACATCAAACCACACGTCTAAGTTATGGACGCAATCTTTTCTTTCTCACTTGAATGTTTCGTCTGTGAATAAGACTTATGATGAAAACTAAGGTTTTTCCACTGTTTTGTGTAGAAATCACCAAGAAAATTAAACACGACATTGAAAATCTTCGTCTTTTTATTCTTGGGTACGCTGAACGTGAGATGGATGTTGACCATTATGGGGTAGCACTTTCTACGCTGAAGTTTGACTTACATGTAAAACACGAGCAACGGAACGAGTCCTTGAGGTTTGAGTTGTAGAAGAAATTTTCAGCGTATCTTCCTCAATTTTTAAATGTCATGATCTTCTACGACGTCCATATTGAGTTGCGCTTTGCAAAATGCTCTGTCTTCATTTCAATTTCCTGTGCATTGCTACGAATGTTTGACGCGATGGAACAGGTTTCTTGGGATTTATTACTGCGTCGAATTCGGACAGCCTCCCTAGAATTACAAGTTGCTGCACCGTAAGCTAGATAGAATATCTGTCGATTCAGTCCTGGATAAAGGCTCCATTTCAGCCGATGAACTGTTCAATGTTATCAAACAAATTTTTATTTTTGGAGTGACGGAACTCACAGAAAAACGTACGAAATTTCAAGTTCTCGGAATATATTTGTAAAGTATTTCCGATCTCATAGTTATTGAATATAATATGTCCATTCTAACGGCTTTTATCCTACACCAAAGTCGTACAATAAAGTACTGGTCACCCTGTACAACCCAAAATTCTGATGTGTTTGGACAACTTTGAGCACAGATTCGCAATAAGCTCATCAAGAGTAGTTAGTTGCTCAACAATTTCCTCGAGTAACAGACACAAAGTTGGTTATTTGGCTGCTTTGGCTAGAGTTTTCTGCTGTGATTTTCTCACAAAAAGGATGGGTGAGCTCTAAATGAATGGTAAAATGCAAATATCGAATAAAATTATATGTTTGGGATGAATTAAAATAGATTTTGGCAGGTTATAATGGGCCAAGAAGTAGCAAAATAAGTTATATGAGGTTTTGAAAAAAATTGACACAGACCAGTGTGCGAAAAAACTGATGTAAAAGCTAAATAAGCGCTTGAATCCGAAATCGTGGCTCAAGTGTTTCATGGTGAAAAACTCTCAGCTCAAGAAAGATCAGATGACCCACTGCAGACTCTTCTATAAGCCTTAATTTTGTACGAGATCGAGGTTCTCTGTTTGCGAGACTATGCTTAGTATTCACACGCAAATGACAAACACAAACTCGCATGCTTCTGGTGCACTACGATCGAAGGGCTGTAAAACGACGTTATTTGCACAAGAGGGTAATGATGCTCAGGTGGTCTACATCTGACGTTCCTTGAGCTTTCTGAAGGTCTATTCTTCTGTCACTTCTGTAAGGATCAATAATAACCACCGAGACCAAATCCATTATGGCAGATATTGTTTATGAACCAAAAAAATCTCTATAAAGCTACGCATATAGTCAAAATTTTTTGACCTTTCATCAATGGATAGCGCAAAACCAAAACTATAATAAAGAGGAAGTTCATTTCAAGTTTTTACATTAATCAGTTCTGGACCTCACTTTTCTGTCAATCAAAAACACTACTATGCCAACAATTTTGAACCAATGAAGGCGGTATTGGTATTTTTTTGGATGTGTGATAAAATATTTTCCCCTGTGGGGGGGGGGGTTAGAATTCTCCCACCGTGGTCCGCTGCGTGTCGTAAGAGGCGATTAGATTGGATGGAGCGAGGGGACTGGGGATCCCCTTCTCTGTAATGATTTTCCCGAGAGGCAGCAGGCCAATGAAGGGGGTGAGAGGGGTCGGAAGACCCCTCAAACCCTAATACTAGGATCTATGAATGTTAGGGGTTGTGGAAGAAGAACAACTGAGAGTAAGAAGGAGGAGATCGGAAGAATGATGTTAAACCGGAAGATGAATGTGTTGGCCCTGAGTGAGACGAAGTTGAAGGGTAGTGGTGAGTTGATGTTTGGGAGTGGGGGGGGGGGGGAGAGTATCTGGAGTGCGTGGGGGACATGCAAGAGAGGGTGTGGCTATATTATTGAGTGTAAGAATCAGAGAGAAAGTAGTTGAATGGGGTGAGGTGTGATCATGAATAATGTGGGTGCGAGTGAAATAGGGGGAAGAGTCGTGGGTGTTTGTGAGCGCGTACGGACCGGGATCGGAGAGGAGTTGAGAAGAGAGAGAGGAGTGTTGGGAGAAATTGTCCGAGTGTGTTGCAAGAGTGGGGAGTGGTTGTAGAGTTGTGGTGATGGGGTACCTGAATGCAAGAGTGGGTGATGAGGTGGTGGATGGTGTTGTTGGTAAGTATGGAGTAGCTGGGGTGAATGAGAGTGGTGAATTCTTGGTGGGGTTATGTGTAGAGAGTGAGTTGGTGATTGGGAATAGTTTGTTTCTGAAAAAAAGTATAAACAAGTATACATATGTGAGGACGAATGGAGGTGTGATAGAGGAGAGAGCATTGATGGATTATATTTTGGTTAGCAGGGGAGTGATGGGTCGCTTGCTCGATGTGCATGTGTTCCGTGGTGAGATGAATGGGATTTCGGATCATTACTTGGAGGAAGGAAAGTTGAGGTTAAGTGGAATGTGGGGAGGTGTAAAAAGGAGGAGGGGAAAAATGGTGTTAAATGTAAGCAAGTTGCATGATTCTGAGCGTGAGTGTGAGTATCAGGAGAAGATGAAAGTAGAGTATGGAAGGGTGAAGGAAAGGGAGGGGGGTGGAGTGGAAGGGGAATGAAAGTTGTTTAAAGATGCGGAGGAGAAATATGCAAGGGAAGTGTGTGGGGTAAGGAAAGTTGGAAGGGAGATTAGAAAGGGGAGTGAAGGGTGGAACGGAGAAGTAGGAGCGGCTGTGAGAAGAAAGCGGGGGGCGTTCGAAAGGTGGTTGCAACGAGGCAACCAGCAAAATTTCGTAGAGTATAAGGAGGGGAAGAAAGAGGTACAAAAAATGGTAAGGAGAGCAAAGAGGGAGGCGAATGAGGAATGGGGGAGAAAGTTGGGAGGTGATTTCATGGAGAGAAGGAAGGTTTTCTGGAAGGAAGTGAAGAGAATTAGGAAAGGCCAGGTGGAGAATGAGGCAAGAGTGAAGGATGCAAATGGTAGGCTGCTAGTGGAGAGTTGTGATGTGAGAAAGAGGTGGGCGGAGTATTTTGAGGAACTGCTGAACGTGAGGGATGAAAGGGTTTCGAGAGTAGTAGCTGTTGGAAGTGATGTTAGAATGCCTGTGTTTGGTGAAGTGAATAGAAGTCAAATGAGAAGTGCAGAGGTGAAAGGTGCGTTGGATGAAATGAAAAATGGGAAAGCTCCAGGTATGGATGGCTGCACGGTTAATTGAATGTCTAAAGAAAGGAGGAAATGTGGTGTAGAATGGTTGGTACGTTTATTAAATGTATGTTTCGAGGCTAGTAAAGTGCCGGATAATTGGAGTAGCGCGTGTGTAGTTACGTTGTACAAGGGGAATGGTGACAGGTATGAGTGCAGTAATTCTAGGGGTATAAGTCTACTGAGTGTCGTTGGGAAGCTGTATGGAAGAACTTTAATTGGAAGAGTGAGAGTGTTGACGGATCGTGTGCTTGCTGAAGAACAGTGGGGTTTTAGGTGTGGTAGAGGTTGTGTGGATCAAATGTTTGCTGTGTGGCAGGTGAATGAAAAATACTTATTAAACGGAAAAGATGTATATTGGGCATTTCTGGGTCTAGAGAAGGCGTATGACAGAGTGGATCGTGAGGCTCTTTGGCAAGTGGTAAGCTTGTATGGAGTGGGTGGGAGACTGTTGAATGCGATCAAGAGTTTCTACATTGATAGCAGAACACGTGTGAGAGCAAGGAATAAGGTGAGTGAATGGTTCCCAGTTGTGACAGGTGTGAGACAGGGATGTGTGATGTCGCCGTGGTGAGAGAAGTGAATGCCAGAGTGTTGGGAAAAGGTGCGCAGTTGGTGGGACAAAATGGTATGTATTGGGAAGTGTGTCAGCTGTTGTTTGCAGATGCTTGTGGCTGATTCAGAGGAAAACTGAGGAGACTGGTTGCAGAGTTTGGTAGAGTGTGCGAAAGATGGAAATTGAGGGTAAATGTTAATCAAAGTAAGGTGATGAGATGTTCAAGAGGTGGAGTGTTTGGAACTTTGGATTTGAGGTTGAATGGAGAAGTTTTAGAGGAGGTAGAGCATTTTAGGTACCTCGGGTCGGATGTGACTGTTGAGGATAGTATGGAAGTAGAAGTGAGGCATCGAGTGAGTGAAGGCTGTAAGACATTGGGTGCAATGAGGAAAGTTTTTGAATGCAGGAGTTTGAGTATGAATGCTAAGAGGGGACTATATGAAAGCTTGATTGTGCCAGATTTGTTGTATGGAGCAGAGTCCTGGGGGTTGTAGTGTTTGAGGAGCATGTATGGAGTAACAAGAAGAGATAGGATCAGGAATGAGTTGGTCAAGGGGCAGACGGGTGTTATCAAAAAGTTGAGCAGGCGAGTGGATGAAAGAGTGCTTGGATGGTTTGGGCATGTTGAAAGAATGATTGTTGAGCAGCTGTTGAAAAAGATATATATATCGGAAGTGAGTGGTCTTCGAGCGCGAGGTAGACCACGGATGAGTTGGATGGATGGGTTGAAACGTGCTTTGTATGAGAGGGGTCTGACTGTGGACGTTGCGAGAGGGATGGCTGCGGACAGAAGTCAGTGGGGCAGTGCATAAGAAGGTAATTTTATTTATGACGCGGTACTGGAAGTTGCCCGCGTGTGATGGGGTTGACCTGTCCTGTGCGGGGGGAGGGGCTGCACTCAATGAAGCGGTTGGGGTAAACCAGCTATGGCTGTCGGGCCTGACTGTGGAAGGTGGTTGTGCTGGGCTGCTGCTGATCCTGGCAGTTCAGGTGCGGCCAGTGCTGCCTCTCTCGCCTCCAAGTGACTAAGTGTGGTGATTGTGGCCTGCCGTCAGCTACCCTCCCATAGGGAGGATAAGCCCGGTATATGTATGTATGATAAAAAATTTTTCAGTCAACATTATATTTTTGATATTCAACGTACATTTCGTTTTCACTGAGAAAAATGGTCATTTTGGACGTAAGGAATTCGTCTTCCAAAAAAATCCTGAATTTTTTTTCAATTTGAATTCTGAAGCGTCCTTAAGTTCTTTAATACATCACATTATTTAAAATCTAAGTGCCAAACTCGTTTGTGTGTGAGTCAGAAGCTCTAGAAGAAGTAGCAGCAGAAAAATCTCATTATTTTCCAGTTATATGCAGTTTTCTCTTTTCCTAAAGCGGAAACGTAAAAGGTGTCACTGAGTGGAACGAATGACTCTTATATGTAGAAAAATAAAAGTTTTTCTTCGGGTATCTATATGACAATCTAGCCCTTATATGAACAACTCCCTTAAATTTAGAAAATAAAATAAATGTAAAAAGTCACTAAAATTTATTTCATGTTTTGGCGCAGTCATTCGGTGTGCTTAACAATCAAGTTTTCTTCTCAAATACACCGAAGAAAATGTGACTTCATCCAGTCTCGGCGACAACATCAGCGTTGCTGCTCGCCTGCTTTCCCCCTGATTGACCTCATTTAATTCTCTACGCATTAAGCCTACTGTTAGATCTACTCCTGAGTGTTTCCGGTGTCGTGGCTACCGTCTCCTGTTCTACATATCTCCTCTTTCGAGAGGGTCCTGACGGTGACATGATGGTCTAGACTGCACTGCCGACCTGCTGCCTCCTTGCGCTTCGCTTCTGCTTCGCGGCTCGAGTTCGGCTGCCTAATTAACTGATGTGAGTCACCGTAATTGTTAGCGCCACAATTTTACGTTAGTGACTTCAGCAGCAGTTCCAAAGAACCTCCCTTACTTACCTCATATATTATGGGAGATTTGAAGCTTGTAGGTATAACGTTGTCAAAAAATCAACTGAATTCATGCTTAATATTTAATGAAAAATAATACAGCAAATTTAAATTACTACTAGTGTTAAACTTCGTGTATCATTGTAATCCCCGAGGCTAGGGTTACCGTCGTCGTCAGGTAGGGAAGGAAACGCGGGGAAGGTTTCTATCAGTATTACTGGTGATCGGAGCTCGCTAGTCAGTATACGGTGGAGGCCAATGAAACGCTTCAGGTATTCTTGTGTGGAGGCTTTATTGGAGAGAGACAGGTGCGGTACAGACGAGATACGATTATGATTGAGCATCAACCGAATAGTGACAACGCCTTATATAGGCTGCGAGAGGCGCGAACCAGGAGGAGAACGCAAGCAAGAGTAAACGCTCGCGCACATTACCTCCCCCCTTCAACTAAATAATCGGGCGAGAGGAAAAAAAACGCAGACAAGTTAACCAAAATAAAAGAGAACTCAAAGAGAATTAAGAGAATTATTAACGAAGTCGTTTCACACCTTCGTTCAAAATTAATACGACAACCCTAGGTTAAATGTAGTGCTATTACTTGACGCAAGTATTTTAAGTCGCCTCGCCTCTCATACTTTTTTAAAATTTAATATTGGCAAATGAATTTGAATCAATTGATTAAAAATATACCATCCAAGAATTATTTGAATTATTTATAACACTCGGCAAGACATACAAAAACGAGGGCCGCTGAAGCGAACAAAAGTAAAAATGCCCTGTTCAAAGGTAAATATAAACAACTTAGAACAACTAGAGGTGAGCAACTCTACCCTAAACAGACACATGGTATAAGGACGCGCACTATAACTCATCATGAAACTGAATAATTTAGTAATCGTCCCAACCGAGTTTGAAAACACTGAGAAGAATTACTGAATGCTAAATAATTTAAAAAAATAACAAAACGCAAAACAACTTTAGAAATATAAACTCAAAAACGCAAAAATATTATTAACACGCTATTTCCTTTAGCACATTAATGATTTACACTAGCAATTACCACTTATTTTTTACACCTGAAATTTGACGTGAAGTACACAAAAAATAAAACTATTTAATAACATAAATTATTGCTTCGAAAAATTTAAAAACCACATAACATTCCAAAAAGTAGAAAATATTTATACATCAAAGACACGCAGCGAAAGAAAAAAACGAATTTTTAAACTCTTCCGGTTACACCACATCACAACCACGGTTACACAAAAACGCAAAGAAAAACGATTAATAGCTGTTACTTAAAAAGCAACGAACAAAATGGGATATTGGAAATTAGCGAAACACCAGCTGCTACCACCGGTCGGCATTAGTACCAACTTACCGTGCAACCAGATAGTCAGCACGCCGACAGAGGTAGGGTTAAAAAAAATCGCCACATTTTCTCATTATTAGACGCAAACTAATAAAAAAAATAATTACCAACAATTCGAAAAAGAAAAACCCCAAAGCTTACACATTAGGAAATTAGAATTATAAACAAAAACAACACAACACCATCCCATCACTTTTTTTAAAATTTAATTCGTGTCACCGAAAACCTTTCAACACAGACACATTTTCCGTTCTGCATAACCTTGATGGACGTTGGTAAAATTGCGCAACACTATTAATAAACACACGATATGGGATTATATGATTAGGATTATATGATTACATATGATATTAGCGATTACATCTTACTGCTAAAAAACACAATTGCACTATTAAACCAATAACCTCCACTATTAAATTCAAAAATTTCAATAAAAACTTCGTGGAGAAATTTAATTTTAAATGAATTTTTCAATTTTTTCATTTTTCAATTTAATTCATTGAATTTTCAATTTCACTTTAAACAACTTAATTCTTAAAACCGAACTATTGGCCGCACATTAGTAGTGGAACAGGGACGTTCATTGCGTCCTGTTTGTCTCGGCCGCCCAGCCCGCCTTGCGCCAGGCTGTTGCACCAGTACCACTACATCACCGCTAATGTTAATGTTTTTAACTACACTTCATCCTGTTGATTGTTGTATCTCGGCGGCCTCAGCGTCCCTCGCCGTATTTGAAAATCCTCCGAGCGTGAGCGCTCGGAGAGAACTTCCATATTTTTCTTCACATAGTCGAGTATGGTCCCCAACCCCATTGTAGTTAGGACCAACAGCATCACCAGGACATCGGTGACGGTGTCCGGCAACAGGTCCATCCTCGAATTGGCCCGCAGCCACTCGTCGTTGGTGGTAGTTTTGTGCTCGCTTTAATGCCGACACCAGTGTGTCGACATCAATGGAGCTGTGGGCATTTCCCATGTCGGGCCTTGTGATCCTGCAAAAGGAACAGACACAGAACCGATTAGCACGACCCACAAAAATAATGAACTCTTACAGTTTGTTACACAAGTTAGGCACGTGTTGCTCGACGGCCATCCAAATATTTCTAATTGAAAATTATGTTTAGGCTCCCGGTCGGGGAATTTCCATTCACCGGATAAATTCAATTCATTTGTGCTGACCATAAAACTTCCAATCAACCGTAAAAAAAATTAAATTTCGCCTTAGCGCCAAGACTGACTGTCCCACGAGATGAACTGCAATATCAGCGATTGCATTTAGCAATCGAAGATTTCGCTCATCATTTAATTTGTCAATTCAGCAACAACATCCAAGCGGTCGCACGCCTAGAGTTGCATATGCACAGCATAATACAAAAATCAAAAAGGAATTGCAAAGATTATGAAAAACATCCGAGAGACGACCTCAGTGATAGATAAACATTCCGTTAAACATCGAGGTTCAAATTCAATACTTAACCTATATTAACCTGAAATGCACAGCTTATAGAGCTGGAATTATAGTATACGGGTCATAGAGAATAATAATGAAACACGAGTTATACAGATAATACGCTAATTGCGCATATCACATAGCAAAAATCCTTAAACTATGATTATTACCCTATAGTGGAAACGTTAAATTGAGTAACACAGTTGTCCTACACAGTAAATCGTATTTCGTCGAGTCGTTGCGACGTCAGTAGCGTAAGTCGTAGACATAGTAAAAATGGACTTGTCATTTTAACTCATAATTTAACCCTCCGTAAGGGTAATATATGTTTTAAATTGTTTTTATGTACTTTGTAACCAATCTTAACTTCGGCCCAATTACGCTTGACTTTCAGAACCACGGCCGGACCCATTCAGGTTAATTCAAGTTTTTGTTTTTTCATGATTTCTCAGAAGGACACGGTCACCCACAATGACGTTTTTATTCTTATGCTTGATATTTCTGTGAAGGTTCCTTTCCGTAGTGTTATGCAATATCAAATTCCTAATATTTTCGACAGTACGCGCTGCCTCTTTTGCTCGAAAATTAACCAAATCTATTTCTTCATCATAACTGTAAGTTATGGCATCAAAAATTTCACTATGGAAAAAAGGACAAGTATCTCTATTGAATACCACGAAACTCGGCGTGTCGCCCAAAGTAGAATTTAGTGCATTGTTCAATGCATTTTCGACAACCTCCAGGCACTGGTCCCACTCGGCATGAAGCAAAGAATTTACGTATAGCTTCAATAAATTAGTTATTTTTTTGTTATTCCTCTCTACTATAGCGTTTGAATGAGGACTAAAAGCCAAAACTTCTTTTTCGCGATAGCATGAATATTGGCAAACTTCTTTACCGCTACCGACCTAAACTCCAATGTATTATCAGAAATCAAAGTTATAGGAAACCCAAATATGCTAAAGCAGTTACTTAAACATGAAATTACCGTGTCTGTACGACGATTAGAAGTCGCGTACAATTTGCAAAATCTAGAGAAAAGGTCAATGATTACTAAGATATACTTGTTACCACTATCGGTAACCTTTAGTGGACAAGATAGTCCATTGAAACAACCTCAAACGGTTCTTTCGCTAAAGGAGCTGTCAAAATTTTAATTGGCACAGAAGGTCGTGCCTTAAGTAATTTACACACTTCACAATCTCGTACGAATTTTCTCACTATCGTTTTTCCCAAAGGATTATAGAATCTAAGTTTAAATTTGAACAACGTGTGCAAATCATCCGTATGGTATATCGAATGTATTGCCAAACTTGCTTTACCTATTAAAGAATTAGGTACCACTGCAGTTAATATTGTACTAGGTCGATTTTCAATCCGTCGTCGTCGGTACAAAGTGTCATTCAGAATTATAAAACTCTGTAGGTCTGGAATTTTAGACACACTATCATGGAGTAAAGCTTCTTTAACTGCTATGCAAAAGGGTCTTTCTTTTGCTCGTCGATAAATTCCTTTATAGTCCAAGAGATTTGTTTGTCTGTCGGTACGTAGTGTTCCGACCCTTTCTATGTACCGGCCGAGAACTACGCGAATGAGGTTCGGGAGTGAAACCAGATGCAGTAACTTGGTGTTATCCTTTATTATTGTTACTTCAGACTTGACACAGGTTTCATATTTGGTAGAGAGTCTTTAGATCGGAAGATAATCTCGTTAACTTATAGCGCATCAGTGATCTCTACGGATGCTTCTCGACAGCCGAGCTCCGCTTTTGTCTGTAAACTCGACCTCTACGGCAGACACCGCCAAATGAACGACGATCTCTCTCGCCGATCCTATTTATATGCCTGGCGGGCGCACATCTAGGACCCCCACGCACAAAAAATTTTTTATTACAATAAAAATATTTTTAAAACGTCAATCAATCACATTGATTATCCTTTGACGATCAATGACTCTTACAACTCGTCGAGTTAATTACACAGATCAGAAAAGTTGCTTCCGAATTATGAACGGAGGTAGGCAAGTATGGCCTTTGCCGTCATCATAAACAAATTTCAACGGTAATCCTACATCTTGTTAAACAATTTTTAGTGTCTATATTATATATTAGTGTCAATTCAATACCAGATTTATTACCCAAAATCAACCAATTAATCATTCTACGCACTTAGCTCAAACAATTTGTTCATTTATTATAGAGTTATTTACCAATTGATTCTTAGAATTCGTGGGTACTCCAGATATTTCGGATACAATGGATACACCACACAATTTTATTAACATATCAGAATATCAAAATCAAACATCAAAACGCGTACTGAATAAATCCTTTCGTGGCAAAACAACCGCCAGTAACAGTAAAAACACAAGGGTGAAAATACCAACTTAATATTAATTCATGAGTAAATATAAAAACATCCGCTTACATCGCTGGTGAAACAGTAACGCCGAGCAAAACACGAGTTCTTCGGCAAGGCAATTTCGGAAAGTTTTATAAGAATCAAACTATTGCCTCGTAGGTAATGAAAAATGATACAGAAAAGTTGAGTTGATATTAAACAAAGCATCATTAAAGTTTTCACCAAAAAGAAACATTCAAAATATCGTCTGCGTTACCGTAGACTTGAAAATAGAAGTTAGTGTTATAGCCAAACATCGCACAAATTAGAACAGAACCTTTCCACTATTAGTTAAAACAATAATCGAAATAAACAGAGTACCGTTGACTCGTAAAACTTAATTCTATCGGTAACATAATGATATAGAACGTGTAGTAAGATATAAGATAATACGTAACAAAATCGAACACACGCTAGTTTAAGACATCAAGTATGAATATGAAAATCGGGTTTCCAAATTATCGTAATGTAACCGTAATAAAATGTAAACAAAGTCATAATTTTTGAACGACTGAATTTATAATTACCACATTTTAAGTTACTAAATTTATTAAACCACGTTTTCAACACTATGTCCATGTATAAAGTATTAACACCACATTAAACCTTTAAAGTGAGTTACTCTCTTCAAATCACTGCGCGCGAAGGTAATCTCTTTCAGTAATCTCTTGACTGCGCGCGAAGGTAAATTTCAGTAATCTCTTCGCTGTATGCGAAGCTTAGCTGCCGCCGAGGCCATCGATGTTTGTTGACAGTTGCGGGGCGCCAGCCTGTCGCAGCCGGACTCCGCACTGCATAGTGCGTACCCCGTCACGTGTGACTGCGTGACTCGGCTGTAATCGATGTGCTTCCTTGCTGGCACAGCAGCATGAATCGCGTTACAGATGTCATGTTACCGCTCGCACACGCTCGAACTGAAATTGGAATTCAATACAAAAACGATTAGCATGGCTAAAGCGCAAACTTTCGTACATGAATGCACAAATAAAGTGAAATGACAAACAAAAAGTAGCTTCCTCATTAGCATCCAAGAATCTTCCAGTAACATAATTGCTAAACTAATAAAACGACTAAATTTCGCATTTACGTTTAATCTTCGTTGCAGACATTCAAATTTCTCATTAAGACACATTCTCATTAAGACACTCTCATTCCAACTACACTGCCTAGCATTGTTGTCAAACAATCTGCGGCAGATTCGAGGCAGTCCTCGCGGTTGCACACTCGCACTCTCGTTTCGAAATCTCCACGATTACCGCTCAGTTTATCAACTTTAGCTGACGGCTTGATGAGCACAGCTCTTGATGTCGCAACAACAGTATGACAACTTCCTGAGCTCAACATCTCTTCTGAAGGTGTTTCGCAACAAAATATTTCCTAAAGCAAGACATACATAAATCTTGAAAGAACTCATAGAATGCTCTTACAAGCTAGAACTCATAGAACGCATATATGGAATTCAAAACTAAGAACTGTTAATTAACCATTTCTATCGTGAGCAAAACTGGGGCATTTTCAGCCTCGATGCACAATGAAAAAATAAATTTCTGCAAGATCATCAATGTTTCTTGCAACGACAGATCATAATCAATAATCACGTACTGCTTTTGCACAAGAAAATTACGTATTATTATACTGTACTTGTTGAACTGTTACACTGTGAACGGTTACTTTACGTTTCACTTATCGCGTTACGTTAATGCCTCAATCAAAAAGGTTAAATACTAAAACATATAAGAGGTTAACATGAAGCATAAGCAAATACAACAAAAAGAATGATTGAACACGTAAGGACATACTTTTACAGTACGTACACAAAAAGTTGTCAATGCAAAAATCAATATTGACGTTAAATACTCTAAATTTTAATCGTTCAATCAGTTGTAAATTTTAATCGTTCAATCAGTTGTTAATTATCCCGTAGAAACCTTGGGAGACTTGACGATAAATTTTACATTCTTTTGCGTTTGATTAATTTCAAATTCACAACATAAAACTATACTGAGTATGAAATTCGGGTAGGCTTGTAAAATGACTTTTATGATGCACTAGATCGTTTCAACGTGCTCAAAAATTATTAACTGAAGGATTATTAAATGAAGCCTCTCTCACTGACAAATGACTATGAAGTAAATTAAATTTTACTCTCACACTGAATTAGTGTGGACTCTCACGTCCAAAACACATCTAATTCATGACTATCCACCAGTCACACCAGTCACTAAAAAATGTTTTAACAACATTAACAACATTAATGACATCTGTGGCACTTTACCATAATCTTTAATGGTCACTATCATAACTAGTTACCTAGTCATATACTGTTTCACAGTATTACTACCTTCACAGTATTACCAACATTACTGCCTCGTGCCAATACTAACGCGTACGAAATGCTGAGCACAGCTCTCGGCCTTGCGCCGGCGTACAAAAAAAATATCTGCCTCTGCATCAAGCAAAAAAAACATCACACTCACTCGTGTGCGCTGCAGTGCAGCTGTACTGGTAACTTTACTCGATACTCTTTACCAGTGATACTTGATACTCGATACTTGTTACTCTTTAACTTATTACCAGACAACCACGTGTGGTTAATTAACGGGCATCTATCGCCTCTCATTATTATTCGCCAGCACAATGACAACCGCAATCTACAATGCTAAACTCTGATCATCATGGTATCAATGACATTAATTCCAAGTTCGTGTTAATCAATTCGTAATTCGCTTCTCTAAAGCTTACTCACTTAATTGTCTGCGCGAATTCATTTCTACTTCAATACTTTGACCTCGCTGATAGAATTACCTGGTACTAATTTGCCTTTTCCCAGATAATCCCACAGCATTTCTGTCTCGGGGTTATTCGCTGCCCCACAGCATTTATCGCTAGGCTATCTAGTTGCCTTCCACCATTTTCTGGGCTCTCTATACCGTAGCAAATATTACTCATTACGCCTCCTCTGGGCAACCACGTCTGTCATCAGACACTCTGCATTATTTACGGTATTCAAAATACTTCATTCTTACTTTAACCGTGCTATCCGTGCACATCAGGTATCATCAGAATATCATCATTATTTAATTTCCGCCGACCACGGGCTACTTCTTTGGAATCATAAACGTACCCTTCGTCGACAACTCCTGTGATCCCGACAGATTTACTATTAGTGTCTTTCTTCTCGACATCTAAATGACTGTCCAGAACAACACTCGTTGCCTGCACAAAGGTACTTAAACAATCGCTCTGTCGGAGCTATTAATTAACAACAACGGAATCTTTCTCCTATTATTAACTCTCACAATTGCTTCTGCGACACACACGCCTTCCTTCAAAGTTGCTTTCTTTATTATGTATTCTCCATTTTTACACTTTCCAACATGTCCAACATGTTTCAAAATTACATTGGGAGCAATTTCTACGCGTCGAGTATGAACTCTTAACGGCTTGTGGGAACTGGTAACTGCAACCACGCCTCGAACAGGCTGGTTTTCTCTCTGACCATCCCTTTTTACTTCATCACTTGCTTTCTCAGCAATGCACGTCCTCTTCTCTCTTAGCTTATTTAGGACTTTTTCTTTAGCTCTGGACGTAATCGTGTCCGCCATAAGACACTCAGTATTCTCTATTAAATACTCAAGACACTCTGTCTTTCTCTTTTTTCGTCTTTTTACCTCTGCAAAGGGAATTCTCTCGTTTTTGATAATTAAACATCTTTGTTTTAAGTCTACAACGGTGTTCTTGTCTAATAAATCTCGCCCAATAATGACGTCATAATTGTAAATACCATCTTTAATTATGAGAGCATTTGTCTTCAAACTTACACCGTTTTTTAACTTTAGGACAAGCTCCACCTCACCTTCAACATTACTCTTAGCGTTAACGCCTTTTATAGTCAGAGAACTTGGCTTCACGTCATTACTTATCTCATTAATTCTGTGGTAGCTGATCAGGCACTTCTCTGATCCTGAATCAATCAATGCATTCCACAGGTCTGCATCTTTTCTAAGCACAATCATGGGCTTATGACTTTTTCGTATTACAAATAATTCATTTTGTCCTGTGACTTCAACTTCTTCATTTTCTTCATATTTACAAACGTTCGCCGTGACATGGCTTTCTATTACGCTTAATTCCGCCTCTCCCAGCGCTTCATATCTGTTGTGACACACTATGATCGGATCGATTATCTCAACATTTTTAACGAGGGAATCTTCAGCACCAGAATTCTCCTCGGGTTCACAGGGGTTTGTCGCCGTAGAGTCATACTTAGTTATTGTAGTTTCATTTTTACCATTTACGTTATTTCCATCGAAAATGAAATCTTCTCCGCCGCTTACGCTAAAAAATCATTTCCACTGTTAGTTTGGTAAGTTTCTACCTGGCCTTTTTCTGACATACGAGTTTTATACTGTCCTCGCGCACGGACACGATTCGGTCTGCCTGGTCTGTTTAAATAGTCTCTTCTGGACCTACAATCTCTTGCGTAGTGTCCTAACTTATTACAACGAAAACAAGCTCCGCTACTCCGCGACTGCTCGGCGGCTGTCTGCCCTAAACTTGGTTTGTACCAATCAGTCGGTTTCTCTACCGACGCACCTTGTCTTTGGCAGACGCACACATTTCTGTTGCAGTACGAGCAACGCCTAGCTTCGGTGGCTGTTTCCAATGCCTGAACTTCTAGAGTTCCTAATTCTCTATCTCCAATTTCCATTAAAGAAAAATGTTCTACACACAATAAAATTTTCTACATGCAATTGATAATATTCTACATACAATAAAATTTTAACTCACATTTTCAGTGGGCTTAAACCAAGCTATTCCAGCACTCGCGAAGGTTGGCAGCAAACTGAACTGCGCAAACCGCTCCAGCTTACTCTTATTTGCTAGGGGACAATGAGCCCGCGAACAATAGCAACAACTTCCTTCAATTGTTTGAGAACAATGGACTACCTCAGTACACAACTTCTTCCGCGTACCGCGCACACGCTCGCTCTCTGACTACTGGGAATGAGCTTGCTTACCTGCGCTTTCGCAATGCTTACGCTGCTCGCCCTCCGGCAACCAGGCTACCAGGAATCAACCTGCGCTTGCAACGCCTACTGCCATTACTGCTTACCGCTACTGCTTACTACTTACAACTTACTCATTAATTTTATATTGCTGGTGTATAATCATTAATTTGAGCTCATGCTTATTTAATTCGCAAGCAACATTATCGGCGTATACTCAGCTTGCTATTTTGCGATGTGCAGATCTCGTCGATCTTCTCGTAGATCTCGTCGATCTCTTCTCGTTGCAGATGACGATGCGTGCGGAAATGCGTAGACCTCGTCTCACATCATCTTCTCCTTTGAGTAGCCCATTTTGTAGATTTTCGATTTTTTCCTCCCTCGAAGTGTTTCCTGGAAAGCACTTTGATTTTCTGCGCTGACGTCTTTCTTCCTTTTCTCGATGCTCTGAAGTAATGTGTGATAACTATGCGACGTTACTCCAAACAGGGTGACACTCCTCACACTGAAGATTACGGATCAGCAGAACTGAAGATCAATTTTTGATATCTTTCTTCTTCAATGGGGCAATGTGGCACTGTGGATATCTTGAATGTGGCTCCCCATACACGGGCCACCAGAAATGTTCCGACCCTTTCTATGTACCGGCCGAGAACTACGCGAATGAGGTTCGGGAGTGAAACCAGATGCAGTAACTTGGTGTTATCCTTTATTATTGTTACTTCAGACTTGACACAGGTTTCATATTTGGTAGAGAGTCTTTAGATCGGAAGATAATCTCGTTAACTTATAGCGCATCAGTGATCTCTACGGATGCTTCTCGACAGCCGAGCTCCGCTTTTGTCTGTAAACTCGACCTCTACGGCAGACACCGCCAAATGAACGACGATCTCTCTCGCCGATCCTATTTATATGCCTGGCGGGCGCACAGTAGTCAATGAGCTTGGGTCGTGCTTGCTGAGACGTCAGTACTGTCGCTATGCGGCGAGTCAATAACCGTCTGTCTAGACATGTCTTTTTTTCTGCGACCGAGTCTCTGCGATACATGCCTCTGATTCAAACGTGGAGTCCAGAGCATCACAGCGCTCTAGTTCTTTAATTGTTAATTGTTCATTGTTTATAGGTAGTCTGCTTAAGTAATCAGCTACGACATTCTGTTTCCCAGGTTAATATTTCACAATAAGATCGAATGAATGAACGTTTATACACTATCTCGCCATATTGGTGTCTTCTGGGAGTTTCTTTGCAAAAAGCGGCGCCAATGGCCGGTGATCCGTATATACACGGATAGGATATCCAGTAATTAAACATTTAAAATATTTTAGAGCTGAATACAGCGCAAAAAATCCTTCTTCGTGGTACTATATCGTTTCTGGCTAGAGATTAAACTTTTACTAAAATGAGCCACAGGGCGCATAATTTGATCGTTTGAATCTTCGGCCTGCATCAAGACGGCTCCAATACCAAAGTTAGACGCGTCCGAAAATATGTGGAAGTCCTTCGAGTAGTCAGGATGTCTTAAAACCGTGTCAGAAATTAGGGCAGATTTGATAAAAGCAAAGCTCTTATGGCGTTCGTCACTCCACTTATCAACAACGTCTTTTCTTAAAAGCTTGTACAGGGGATATGCGACCTCCGCAAAATTTGGTAAGAAGTTTCTAAAATAATTTGCTAGCCCCAAAAACTGCTGCAACTCCTTCACATTTACGGGAGCCCTGCAATCCTGCAGTTTCTCCGAATTTTTACATCTAATGCCATCTGCGGCTATAATATGCCCCTAATATTCAATCTCTTTCTTGAAAAAATGACATTTTTCAAGCTTCAACGACAGGTTACCAGATCGAAGCACCTTAAGGACGCTTCCAACATCAGCCAAGTGCTGATTTTTAGTTTTGGAATACACCAAAATATCATCAAGAAAAACGAAAGTCATTTTCCCCAGAATAGGCGCAAGAGCAGAGGTCATCACACGCAGGAATACGCTTGGACTCGTACGCAAACCAAAAGGGATACGGCGGAAGTGGAGCTTCCGACAGCCAACACTAAAGGCAGTAAATTTCCTACTCTCTTGGTCTAATTCGACCTGATGAAAAGCAGAGCGCAAACCTAAATTTATTAATAACCATGTGCTACCTCCTAGGGTCGATAGTATTTCATCGATTCTGGGTATAGGGTAAGGTTCTTTCACCAAGACTTTATTAAGGGCCCTGAAATCAATAACGGGGCGAAGCTCCCCGCTCTTCTTTTTAACAACGATGACTGGAAAATTAAAATTGGACATGGACTCCTCAATTATTCCCTGTGAAAGCACATCATTAGTAATTTTTACAACTTCCTCCTGATATTTATGAGGAATTCTGTACGGGGCTAAATTCAGAACGGGTGCATCCGGTTTCAACTGTATCCGGTGCGTCATAACGTTTGTAACACCTATAGTTTCCCCTTCCAGCGTAACTACATCACGGAACTGATTTAATAAATTTACCAAAGGTAACTGTATGTCCTCTTCATGACATGAAATATGAACATTCATTAAAGGACGTCGTACGTCCTGCTCTCCTGCACTCGACACTCCGTTTACTTGTGCATCTCCGCCAAACTTCTCACCTCCAGCAAGAACTTGATTTCCGCCGCGCTCGTCAGACTGCAACCCAAGTTTCCTCTCCGCCATTGCCTTCATTCCACCACAAACCGAGACAAACTGCATTGAATCCGACACAGCATCAGAACTTTTCTCCACATTATTTGCGTCCCTAAGTGCTGTTTCAACGCTAGTGACATAAATTTCGTTCTCGATCTCATCAGCTGCAATTAATTCCGAATTGCATAACGTTGTATTCTCGCTAAAGTAAATAGCATCTTCTTGTGCATTTAAAATCATGACAGGCACCACGCCGTCTTCCTCGACTCGAACAATTGACTCAGCTAAAAGGGCTCCGTTCTCAAAACCTCATGTCAAAATTAAATACTCTCCAGGGATTGTTTTTTTAACAAACCCGTATATCAACTTCATTGAGTTACTTGGCACCTCCGCCGCAGTGCAATGAACTGTCAGCGGCGTTCTCTTTTTTTCTCGCCTTCCGCTTCATCCTGCTTCAGCCGCCGGCACGGCTTTTTTTACTTCTTTGCAGTTAATATTTTTCGCGCGGTAACTGCCTCTGTTGCTCTGCCTGGCAACTATTACATCAGACAATAAGCAGTCACTGTTTACAATACTTCTTATCACAGCTTCTCTACTTAGTGCCGGTTCCACATTTAACTCATTAAATGGCACAGTAACACCTTCCCAGACAAGGGATCCGTTTTTAAAGTTTATAATGGCATCACTCAGCACATCTCTTCCTAATATCAAATCGTAATTAAATTTCGCATCTTTAACAGTCAACGCACTAGTTTTAAGCACTCTGTTAGTACCAGGAATTGAAATATTCAAATCGACTTCTCCGCTGACCTTACTTTTACCGTTAATACCTTTGACAGTCAGGCAACTCGGCTTTAATTTCCTCATTCAGGCGCTGAATATGCTTGTAACTAATTTGGCATTTTTCGGAGCCGCTATCTAGGAGGGCACTTAAATACTGATCATTTCGGCTCAAAACTATCGTAGGTTTACTAGCTTTGCGGAAAGCAACTAATCCAGCGCCTTTTTTCTTGAAATTGCCCTTCACAACACTAGTGGAGAAGTAAGCCCCAACTGCTTTGTTTTGTTGTTGATTATAATCCGAAAGCTTTTCGTCTTGCAGTAATTTGTACCTATTATCACACTTGAACAACGGATCAATGAAGGATTCAAATTTGATTATCTCGGGCGCATCTGGAATTTCGACCACAGCTTTAGGATTTACGAGAGCACTGCTCTGACTCTCGGGCTCAATCTCGTTCCCACTGCTACCTATTCCTGCTTCTATTCCTCCAATAAAAAATCCCGAGCATCAGGCTCGGAATCTGCAATATACACCTCATGTCTACCACGCGATTGACCACCTCTGTTTGCGTTGCAACCGCGTAGATACGCTTTGTAGCTTCTAACCTCACTTCCCGAAGCTTTACAATTTTTCACAAAATGTGGACCTCCACAAGCGAAACACGCCGGCCCGCCATTTCCTCTCGTTTTACTCTGGCCTCTTTGAGGTCTACACTCAAAATGAACAACCATGGAACATGAATTACAGAATGGGAATCCTCGCTTCCTAGCTGCAAAATGCCCTGAGGCCTGACTAGAACTATTTTTTGTCCGCATGGTATTGCATTCCAAGAAACCTATTCCTCTATCTCCTACGTAACCACTAAATTCCCTCGCTCTTCCACGAGGATTTCGTAACCAAGGTCTAGGAGCTGTCCTACGTTGTCCTGCGCGATTCCTACGGTAGTTCCCGTAATTTCCGTAAATCCCGTAAAAGACTTCACTCTCCTAAAAAGAGTTCGGCGCTTCAACGCCTTCTTCAAGACCATCTGTCACATCTGCTAAATAACCCTCTTTCTCGTACCGCGTTGGGTAATGGACCGCTAGGATTTTCTTCGTCTCAGATTGACTCCTAACAGTAGCTATCAAACGCGCTAGCAGTTCTTCCGATGTACTGAATTGACGTTCAAAAATTTTTTTCGAGAATGATTCGTCTAGCAAAGGTCCCAATATTGTTGACGCGAGACTGTAAACGATGCTGTCTACAACGAAACGTTTCAGTTCAGCCTGATTTGCACAAGTCTTGTAATGAGGATGACGCTGCCAGCCAGCGAAACTGAATTCAATATATTCTCTGACAATTTACGTATTTTTGCAAAAGCAGTAACCAGCTGGGCTGCCAAAGCATCGTTGCGTATCAACTGCGACTCATTGAGATCGCATGCTAGGGCGTGAATTGACTTTTCACCCCTGCACACGTAGATATCGTCTAAGATTTTAATGACTTCCTCGAAAGTGTACTGTAGGTACGAGTTTACCAACTTCGTTACAATTGAATTAAAATCTTCTACTTGTTTATTGGCAGACCGAACAAGGAGCTCTTTTTTGCTCTCGTCAGAACTCACATCTGGCAGAAGAGACATGTACGCTTTTAGATTCATTACGTGCGTGTGCCAGCTCTTATTTTCAAGAAATTCCGGATCCTATTTTCGCCTTCTGCCACGGAAACAGGAATTTCTGCATTGGACAGTATTGTTCCCGCTCTAGGGATATTAGCAGCAATTTCCCTGGCTAACAGAGCCCTATCCGTACTACCAGTACTAATACTGGGCTCAGTGGCCCCTACAGGATCAGTCATTGCTATACTTTTGGTATCTGCAGCAGCAAAACGCGGCACACTAACCCTTCCACGACTGGTTATTATTGTATCTGATCGTATGAATTCGCCGGAGTCTGAGGAACCTGACATGAGGTGTTTTATCACAGATATTAAAATTCAAATTTGCACATCACCGTTAATACACAATATGCAAAAATACACTTCTAAATTCTAACAATATACGTTTAATAATACACGATTAATAACACACCCCCAAATCTACGCGAAAAAAACTCGAAACAGTAAAAAAAACATTAATACACCAATAAACAATAAATCACCTGGTGCTTTACAATAAAATCCACGTACTTTAGGAAGTCGTCCCAGCCGGCAAACATGTGTAATCCGTAAATGTTCTATGGGTTCTCCTTAACTCCACTTTAGCATATGCTTCACACTACAACAAAGCTCTCACTAAAAGTCTCTCAGACTCCCACTCTCAGTCTCGCTCAATGCAATCAAGCTGTTGTTGCTGAGCTAGCCCAGCCTTGGCCGGCGCATAAAAACCTACTAAAAAAACACGAGCTGCCTCTGCTCACTCCGTCGGTACAGCTGCACTACCTCACACACAGATAAATTCTACACTCTGTACTTAACTCAAAACATCGGACTGGAGGCTGGGACGCCGCTGTAAAACCGCCGATGTCGTAGACTTAGACGTTATTTATGTCGTAGCTGTTGTAGTTGTAATTTGCAGGTAACACTTCAAAAGTTTGTATAATTTAGAGTAACACTTATTGTCCGTCGCAAAATATCAGCACTTTAGGTTTGTTGCACTCTCACTTATCACTCGTCGTAGTGGCGGCTCATCCATAGGTGATTTCTAACACGATTTCGGGATCTTCTCCTGCATCGAACAGCAAAACACGAGTACATAATAGAGAGGCCATATCAATCCAAGCCGAAAATTGCGCATATGATTCCAATAGCGTCGCAAACGGAATTTTAAATTCCAGGACAAGAACCGATGGACGAGGCTGCCAAATATGGTTGTTCATACTGTTGCCGGTCATCAAAGAGGCTGAAGGCTTCGAAAGTACTGTAAATCTTCAGAACAGGAGCAACTTCAAACGTCTTTACTTCTTGATGACTTCGTTAGTTTGAAATGTATCACACGGTGTCGTTAACTCGCACGTTACTAGGCCACCAATATACGGTGAAGGCCAATGAAACGCTTCAGGTATTCTTGGGTGGAGGCTTTATTGGAGAGAGAGACAGGTGCGGTACAGACGATATACGATTATGATTGAGCATCAACCGAAGAGTGACAACGCCTTATATAGGCTGCGAGAGGCGCGAACCAAGAAGAGAACGCAAGCAAGAGTAAACGCTCACGCACATCAGGTGCTTCCGGCGGGAAATGCTCAGTCAAAATGCGATTGCTCAGACACGACGAGCGTTTTTGTGCGGCTCGGCTCACGAATGTATGAAGGGAGGCAAATACCTCCCCGATGCCGAAAAAATATAGACCG
The DNA here is from genome assembly GCA_030386875.1 of Morinoia aosen. NCBI lineage: Eukaryota > Metazoa > Arthropoda > Malacostraca > Amphipoda > Talitridae > Morinoia > Morinoia aosen. The sequence continues at coordinate 28,696,641 of CM059557.1, read as the reverse complement.
AGAAAAAAATGTAAACAAAAATTTTAGGTTTGAACAATTTCAAAAACAAACGCTAATCAATAACGCAGATAGCACCGTACGCCACAGTCCAAAAAAAAACACAACACTATAGAACTGGGTAAAATAATATTACAAAGCAAAAAGTGTAGAACAACGCAAAGCAAAAAGTATACGGGCGGATGAAGCGGTTTAACAAAAAATGCCCTTTTCTTCCTAATTTAAAATTAAATTAAACTATCCAGTACAACACCATTACACAAGACATGGTTCGTACTAGGCAGTTTGGCAATAGCACCAAGAATGAAAATACACAGCAATAAAACGCATTAAAGTAAGCAGGAAGAAGCGAGGCAGTGAACATTATAGAGCCTTCTTCTTCAATATTATAGAATTAAAACACAAGGTACCACACTACTCGGTACATTTCAAATAAACTAAAAAGTCGCCAATATTTTATTGTAAGGGAATAGTTAAAAACGCCAGATAACACAATTATAAAAACACAATTAAAATATAATCAATCTCGACTCGCATAAACATCAACAATTCTAAACAACATTTCGCACTTAGCATGTTTCTTGTGACGAAATATCTTGCGGATGTTTAAAGTAATAAACAAGTTAAACAATGGGTCATAACATCAATAATTTAAAAACCGTGAAGCATAACAATTATCAATACCAATACACAATATATTGATTTACATGCGTAACAAACTTTTCAAAAATGAAAAAGGGAAAACAAATCCGTAGAGTTCAACCGTTGAAAGTTTAGTATCGTTATCCCTCCATTGCACGAAGGTGATCTATTCCTTATTAGTTTGAATTCACTGCGCGTGAAGGTTAGCTGCCGTGAAGTTGTTTACTGTTGTTGGCAGGCGCTTGGGTGCTAGGTTGTCTGGGCTGGACACCGTACAGTACGTGAAGACATTACGTGTGTAATACGTGACTCGCCCGTATTCGCTGTGCTTCTTTGCACAGCAACGTGAAACTGAAATGGAAACGAAAACAATGAACAGATTAGCATGGCATTGTATGAAAAACACAAAGTCCTAAAGAAATAATAATCTAACTAAATCGAAATACAATCATAAATACATTCAATGGATAAACGTTACTCGTCCTCTAAACTTGAAAGTAAAAAACGTAACACTAACTCTTTCGAATCAGTTTACTGCAAGTGAAAAACAATTAAACTAATTGTCAATCAATAAATGAACAACAGTAGCCTGATTCGAATCGAAGTGATTTTTGATTAAAGATCCCACGATGTACTTCGTCTCATCAATGTAAGGCCTTGTCATCGATTGCTTTTTGCAAATGCGGAAGTCGCTCACCATTTTTAAATTGGCTATTTAGCATCAACATTCGAGTGAACTTGAGTGTCGACTGGCATCATAAAAAAAACTTATTAAAAAATACAACTACACAGATCGTGAGAACATACGTTGAAGGACGTGATCTGTGATATTTGTTACCCTTGAAATTTTAAGTACAAAACTTAAGCTTATCATGGGTTGAAACGGTTCAGAAAGTTATTGCATATTTTGCTAGCAATGAAAAAAATAATGCTAGATCACATACTTTTTACGGTACACATACACGAATAGTTGTCAGAGTAAAAATCAATGTTGACGGTAAATGCTCTAAATTTTAATCGTTCAATCAGTTGTGTGTCGTCCCGTGGAGACTTTATGAGACTTGACGATGAATTTTTCATTTTTCTACGACTGAATAATTTCAAATTATATAGCATAAATCTTTACTGATCATGAAATTCAAGTAGGCTTGCAAAATGACTTATGACGCACTTGATTGTTTAAACGTGCTCAAAAACCATTAAGGGCAGCCACTCTCGTATAACAGATAACTAAGAAATATATTAAATTTTGCTCATGCTTTTAATTAGTTTCCACAAGTCAATTAATCGTCAATTGTCAAAAACACATCTTATTCATGACTATTCACCAAGTTGTATTCGTGACTATTCACCTAGTCGTATTCGTGACTATTCACCTAGTCATATTTGTGGCTATACACCTAGTCATATTTATGGTCACGCGCTGTCGTCTATCCGCTGTCTGAGCATCGTTACCAGCCAAAGCTACCGGAAGAACAGCACCCACGGCCTTGGTCGAGTTCAATGCCTGGTACAGCCTGAGCTGCGTGCTGCACTGCCCACTTTAGCTTTCTATTACTCGTTACTCTTAACAATACCAGACCACCAAGTGTGGTTAGTTGATGGGCGTCTATCGCCTCTCATTATTCCTCATTTGGTACTTCTGTTCGCCAGCACAATGACAACCGCAATCTACAATGCTAACCTCTGACCGTCATGGTATCAATGGTTTTACTTTCACCACATGAAGTTATGAACTAAAGTCAGAGTCCCATCGAAAATCAACGGTAACAGCTTCTCTTAAAGCTTGTTCACTGTCTGCGTGCATTTATTCAATACTATTTCTCAACAGTATTACTCAACCTCGCTGGTAAATTTACCTGGTAATCTTAAACCATTTACCAGATAGATCCACAGCCTTGTAATGCAATTATTTACCTCTCTGGGCTTACCATCTATGTACACTAGAAGAGTCTTTCTTTTCTTTATTTTTATTCTCTCGCGGACACTAACTCTGCTGCGGTATCTGCTATGGCTTCTCTACTTATCGTAGGCTTATTTTCTATTTCGTTGAAAGGCACCGTGGTTCCTTCCCCCTCGAGGGAACCATTCTCGAAATCACGTCGCATTTCTCAGTACATTTTTCATCATTATTACCTCGTCATTACTTCATATATCATCATTATTATTTCTCTTGCTAGGCTTAGTCCTCAGCTGAATTTTGTATTAACCGTACGCTATCTCTCAATTCCTGTTCTTTTAATACAGCGAATTGTTCTCTCAATAATGGATTCTTTGATATCAGTAGTCTCCCGAAACTAAAGCAGCGATTCTCTTGCAACAATTCTCTTCTTATTCTCTAATGCTAGGACCTTGAGTTTTACAAAGGTCTCCAGCACTACCTTTGGGCAAAATGACGCACTTTCCACCAGCAACATCCTACCAGACGCAACCAGTAAAAATAACTCTAATATGAATTCTAAAAATGACACTATAAATGTCCAAAATATGATCACCCAAAAATGTCCTTCGTAGAAAGCATTTAAAGGTACCTGCGTCTCTTTCGCCAATATATCCACGCCAGTTTACCCGTGGTAGGCATTGTACTCGTTCCACGCGCGCTGGTTAGCGAAATTTCAGGCATATTTACGTTACTTGTTTGGTGTCTAGGTATTAGGCATATAACATAACTGCTCAACACAGTTTAACAATAGCTCAAACGCAAATTTATACCACAGTGACTAAAACAATACAAAACTACTTAAATCACTTTTAACAACACTCCAATATGAATGTAGAAATAGAGAAACAGCTGCTGCCACTCAATTTATAAGACAGCTCTTTTAAACTCTTAAAAACAGCTCATATCTAGGGGTTATTGAATACACTGCTTGCACTTACTGCAAGAGCAGCCTTTGTTTGGCCTTGACGCCTGTGCTCACTGGTCAATGCAAAAAAAAAACTGCCTGGCAAAAACTCTCCCTCTGCTGCTGCACGCTGTCTGCCTCATGCACAATGAATATCTAGGCTGCAACGGAACTGTAACAATTAAAACAGTAAATTGTTGCTGCTTTACTTATCTTAAATTGTAGGTTTAGTAATCGTTGTCGAACGATGTCGCGATCTCCGCAGTCGTTGTAGGCGATGCACCGTTCACGCTTCGTCCGTAGCACGAAGATAACGTAGCTGTAGTCGGCTGAACCACCACGTAGATGTAGTTTTTAGTTCTGTAGTCGCCCGTAGATCTCTGAAGATCTCTGTAGACGCTGTCCTTATTTTCGATTTCTTGTTGCTCTGACTGTCTCTGCAGATCCTCTTCTTAGACGTTATAATTATTGTCTTCACCAGACAGTTTTCACTGTATTTTCTGATTTTCTCTTGTTCTCTCTGCAGTTATCAGTTATCGTCTCCGCCGTCTAGATTTGCTGTAGTCACCTGATCCTCTCCTCAAACTTCTGTAGGTTTCTCGTCGAATTCTATTTCTTCTTGAAGTTTCAATTATATCTTCTTAACTTCGTGGGTCCGTCAACTCTCTGGCCACCAAATGTAAGCCCCGAGGCTGGGGTCACCGTCGTCGTCAGGTAGGGAAGGAAACGCTGGAAGGTTTCTATCAGTTTTACTTGTGATCGGAGCTCGCTAGTCAGGTGCTACCGGCGGGTAATGCTCAGTCAAAATGCGATTGCTCAAACACGACAAGCGCTTTTACGCGGCTGGGCTCACGAATGTATAAAGGGAGACGTATCATTTTATTGAAACCAGTGTTCAAATTTAATGTACAACAGAATTTTTAAATTAATAAAATTAACTCAGGATTTAGCATGCTTCCTTAATTTAAAATTAATTAGTCTAAAACAGCTAATCCTAGAAATAACGAATGCTGAACTCCCGAGCGCTGCATTATTTTCCCAATACCAAAACTTCAGACAAAAATGATAGTAAAGATAGCTGATCTAAAAATCATTTTAGTAAGTGAACGTTTCGGCTTCAAGTTCTAGCCATCATCAACACCTGTAAAAGCGGATGGAAGTACAGAAAATACGACATGGATAAAACACAAAAAGAAAACAACTTAAAATTAACTATACAAAACTATACTGCAATTATGTTATGAAAATCTTGCTATTTCTAATTGGAATGATGACAATATTAAATTTGGAGCCGTTTTCAATTGTTTAACAAAAAGAAATTCTAGAATATGTAAATCGTTTCAATTTCCACAGAAACTTATTATTGAAAAATAAGATTTACTTACTATTACATCACACTGCTCTGCGTGATCCCTAATGACCGAAAAAGATGGTTTAGCTAAAACTCTACCCTTTCTGGAGCTCCTAACAACGTGCTCGAAAAATCTTGTTCTAAAACTACGCTGGGCGCAACCAACAAAGCTAGACCCGCACAGCGGGCAACAATACATACTTATAGATTATGCGAGAGCACAGTTCAGTAGGCAGACGGTCTTTAAATCTAAAAAACGATCCTATAGTACACTGGTTCTCAATATTGGAATAGAATCTAAGCAATTGTAAAATTTCTCCACCAGCTTTGAACCGTCACTGGCTAGCTTCTCGGACTGGGCACGATAAAAAAACAAGTTACGATAGAATTTTTTTTGCTTCACAGTTGTCTCAAAGTAAATCGGTATATATATTTGTCTAAAAGTAATCTTACAATTTTAGAGATTAGGTTTTTTGGAAAAGCATTGTGGCTGAAAAAATTTGTGGAAACCTAAATTCATAATGCATACTGCGTTAAGTTGCGGTAGTTAATTGTCGTATCGCTATTATTAAATTTGCGTACGCGGTCTTTCGAACCCATATATTTTGCGACGTCAGAAAAATTCGAAACTTGATATTTTGATCCACTAATATTTCAACAGTCGTTATCGACTCAATTTCTTCAAAATGTTAAATATTTGTTCTCCCGTGACGGAGATCGTGGCACGGTGCTGGAGGGGTGCTACGGGGGTGCTCGTGTTTCTCTCACTCCCTTCTTCCGCCACATTTGAAGCATAAAACCTTCATTCATTTATCAAAAATGAAACAAATTAACATTAATTTTTTGTTGTTTCCTATCACTGCGTCAGTGTCAAGTTTCGTTTTTGTCATATATCTCCAGGCCTGCTCTTAAACGCGGCAACAGAGCAATGACTTCGCGCTAGTGTTCGAAAGATGACCCCAATTTTGTCTAAAATCCAAAGGCGGTAAATTTGTTATCTGCATTATTTTCATCGAACCTTTCGCGATATTGTGAAAAAGTGACCAAAATTTACGTTTAAACTGTGTAAAGAGATGAAAATTCGTGTTATAAACTTTTTAGGTTTGTATATGGTGTGTTTTCTAATTTCTAAGCGACTTAATAAATTAACCGTAGTCGTTATGTAGACCTGTGTAACAACTGGACAGAAGAAATAATAGCGTAGAAGATTTCAAAGTCACTTTGTCTAATTTCAAACATTGTTCCGTTTGTTTGTTGAACTGAGCCAGACTTTTGTTGTAATTGGCAATTTTTGACAATCTCGTGGTCTATAATTTTGATAGGAAAAAAAAATTATGTGAAGTCAAATCATTTTATGTTACTCATCTGTTTAGATGCGAGATGATCACCTCAACGACCATGCAGGGCCAGTAGAAACATTCAGGGTGCCAATAGATTCCTACAGGGTACCAGTAGAGTCCCAGTGCTACTATTCGTTTTAAAGAAACCAAGAGGCCAAGAATAAGAACCATGGGGCTAACATTGTATGAGCATCGACCACTCGAGGTAGAAGATCCATGCTAACTACGAATAGCGTTTCAATCGAAAAAACTCGACTACAAGGACCATGCAGGGTCCCAGAACCCTCGCAGCTAGAATAGACTTTCCAGGAGATGTGCAAAAAGTAAAACGAAATAAAAAACCTTCGAGTGTTCTTTTAGTGTACTATAGGATCTAGTTTTTTTTGGTTTCTAAGTGCATCAGAAGATATACCAATGAATGATGCCGTAAATAGATTGAATAGTAAATATTTCATACATCATAGAGTAAGAAAACAATCATTATAGAATATTAATCTGCTCGATCAGCTCTAAGATGGATTTTCGTTTGTTAGAATGGCGCGATTGTTCAATAAAAAAGGCTTGCATTATAGAAAGGTTTTCAAAAGCATATGCCGGTCATTTATGGTCACGAACGGCAAATGGATAGAACAAGGGAGAAGCTAATTATAATGAAGTATATCATCTAGATTCTAGATGCTGATGCATTAGAGACTAGAAACCGAGCAAGCGAGACTCCATGTTAAGATTCTTCGCAAAGTGATAACTGATCTCTGCATAAACACTATAAATATGGGTTGACTATAATTGAACAATTTCGCTCAACAATTGATTCATTGCGAATCGTGAATGTACAATGCAGCCAGTTGTGTTCTTGATAAAGCAGTGTGAGTGAAGTCCACTTATCCATACCGTGGTCATTCTCGAGAATTGTTCTGTTGTGTAAAGTGGATAAATGATCAAGCCAAATGGTAACACTTGGGTGGGAAATTCAGAAAGTTTACCCTTCAGTTGAAGGCAACCATTTTAAAGCTTAAATTGACTTGAAGAAGGATAGAAAACGCAATTAGAATGCACAATTTATTTTATTTTCTGCGAGCAATTTTCACCACTGTAAATAACAAATTGATACAGTTCTCATAGAAAAATCCATTCAAACCCAGACATTGAATTTCATTATATACAACAGATGAAATTCAGTTTTATCAAAATTGCCGGTATCGAATTTTTCAGTTTTACCTGTGACATAAGCATTTCTTCAAAAATGATCTAGTCAGAGGAATCACATGCCTTGTCGTGATGAATCGGAAATATTCCACCTCAAGGACTTGGCTTCGTGGAATTGGTATCATTTTCTGCACTCTTGGCGGGCCTGTGTGCCACATTTCCTAGCGCTGAGATTTCCAGTTGCCAGACATGCCTCAAATTTCTCATCGACACATCGATCATACGAGCTACCGTTAGGATTTCGTCGCCTTCGCATGTAACTTTCGTCCATACGCTGCGCCTGATCGAACGAAAGCTGAGCCTCGGGTTCCTCAAATGACCAAACCCGCAACTCGTCATCGCCTTCCTCTACAGGAATAGCTCGTGCTTGGTTGTCGTAGTAGTTTTCGTATACACGCGCTGGTGACAAACCTGCAGGAAATGTCTCGCTGAGTTTTCCCTCAACCGGTAGAAAGCTTTCAAAGCCCTTCAGACCTGCAATCTGCAAAACCGAACGAAAAATGAGTTACGTCATACTGCTTATGCACCCACAAAGTTTTTCCCCTTGTAGCACGTGAATATCTCGATCAACTTTATCCTAGGATTTTAAATCGCAGCCACAATTTTAGCAGAATTATATGTACACAAAGTGTTAATTTCTGTAGTTTTCAATCGGATAATTCGTACACAAACCATTAGTATACATGAAAGAATGCGCGTAGAGTGCCCCTGGGCAAACAGAATGTGTGGTGTGAAAGTCAGTCATTTGCATGGAAGTCAATCTTCAAATTAACACCGAGTGTAGGAGCAAATACATCATTTTACAACACTAAAATAAAAACTTTTCATTCAATGCAATGAAGCTCTATCTCTATTTCATTACTAGTACGTAATTTAGTTCAAATATGATGCTTGGTCCAAATGTAATTTTGATCCAATTTGCGATACCTGGTCAATTTCATCAGACGAAGTCAACAACAATACTGACAGGTCAGTTGGAACTTTGCCACAAGTAAACTTGACATTTTGGGGCTCTCTAAACCGTAGGGGAAACTCTAAAAACTAGTGGGTTACGAGAGACGCGGCTAAAACACAAGGTAGATATTACGGCTTAGTAGCCTCTGTTAATGTCGGTCAAGTCAAAATTCTGTAAACACTCAGTTTTCACGCGTAATATTTAATCGTACAGTTTCAAACATGTGATGAGCAATATAATACTTTAAATCTTGAAAAGTTTTTGAATGCGGTATTATATTTCTTGTATTTATTCTATGATTTCTGAATAGTTTTCTGATATATCGGTCGTTGAAAACTTTCTATCTGAAAAAAACGAATGAGCAGAAGTACTGCTTAAGTTTTCAACTGTCGCAAAAGTTAAACGAGTGCAATGAGTTTCCAGAGATATAATTTAACCAGTCGTGACAATGCGAGTAAGTACTGACATTCGTAGACCTAGTGAAACAAATTTTGCCATCTTAAAATGTTTAACATGTCAAGTTTTATAGAAGTTAATAATCTGGGCTTGGAGAATATCAATATAGATGTTGAATTCTCGATTTGTATTTACAGACAAAGTAAAAATAATTGATAACATACCAATACTACAAGGAAGAAGAACTTTAGTTGGAGCATGGTCGTAGGTAATCTTGGTTCTTGATGTCCAAAAAAATAGGTTTGCAAGATATTCTTCTTCCTCCGAACGCTTCTGCAACAGAGAAAGAAAGTAAAACAGATACGTTAAAGTCAGAGAACTCTCTTCACCTCAACTGAATAAATTTTAAAGCGTACACGATCCAAACAATTACATTGAACCTACAACTTAAACCGCTCATACTGCCACCACTAGATTGGACTTTAAAATTCCTTCACATTACGGCGTCAAGTTATCAGAAAAAACTGAAACTAAAAAATTGGTCAGGCTCTTGTCAGATATAACAATCGCGGTCTGTTATGTTAATTTTCCCCTGAAATATTTAAATCTTTTGGAAAGTCGCATAGTGTTAACATATGGCCACAACTAACTATTAATATGTTGTTCACAAAAGAAAATAGTATTCATTTTGCGACCTCCTGTTCATAAGGTCGCCTCAAGAGAAGTTTCACAATTTACAGGAGCAAGTTTGCCCCTCAAAAAAAGGGAAAAATCAGCTCGCTTAGGTGAATAGATCTGCTCCTCAGTCTAAGTCCCGGTACGGCGGTGAGCTGCCGGCCTGAGAAGTGGTGGGGCAATTTATAGGCCCGTGGTCTGGCTCTGACCTCCAGCACAGCTGTGTCAAGCGTTGGTCAGCGCGAAATTTTAAAGCAATGTTTCTGATGGTGAATGTGACGCAAGATCTTGTTTCATCCATGAAACTCGATGTTAGGAAATCATTTTAATTATGTGAATGTTTTTAAAGAATTTACGGAATACTTCACTAGATTTTTTTTTATTGTGTCTTTTTCATGACTAAATCATGTTTTGCTTCCTTTTTCTTGTACGGTATTTGTAACACCTTAGTAAAATCCTTGTGGATAGGGGCAGTTGTAAGCCGAGGTCCGTCAAGAAAAGAAGTACGTGTGTTCTGAAATAAAAAAAAGTCAGGAAAAGAAATACGAGTGTTTTGAAATAAATTTGTGCTGAAAAATACGTGGATAGAGCGTGCGTCTAAATATATTTATACATGTCAAAATTTAATGTCGGTAGTACAAATTTCTCTATCTGTTGTGCAGAGGGAAAAGAATATCTCACCAGACCGTGGTAGTCGTAGAAGAAACATTAAGTTTAACATCGCTGGGAGGGTGAGAGTTTTTTGTTCACAAGAGATGCTGTTCGAAACATTTAAACGTATAATGGAAAAAATTAATGCCGTTGAATTAAATATAAAATGAATAAATGAGCACGACTTTTACAGACAAAGTAATGGGTAATAATTGTTGTGATTTTTTAGGAGGGTGGTTTGTCAATCTCTCCGTAGAAAAATCGACGAGAAGCTCTGAATGCATTCGTCAAAAGCACATTTTCTGAACTGAGAATAATTCAGGGGATCTGAACTGAAGCCATGCCAGTGCAAATTTGCTTGTAATCTGAATGACCGTTTCCTGTGATGTTGGAAACGTGATAATATAGGAGCGGGTTTTTCCGTCATGTATTCGTGTGAAGTTAGATTCGTAGAGATGGGTTGGCCAACCCAATCATCAGGATAGCGTTGTCATGAGGGCTATTAAAAGCTCGTACAGTTTTTCAATTTCGTTAGTCTTGTTAGTGTGTTGTAAAGGGTAGAATGTTTGAGGCATTAGTAGTTGCACTATTCCTTATGACATGTCAATTGTATGTTAGCCTCATAAACGTGTTGTAGAACTTACTGCCGTAATCATAAAAATTTATGCAAAGATATATTGCGTATAAAATTCCCAATAACGCAAACAGCATATATCGTCGAGGCAGATGCGCACAGAAACAGCGCTTTTGTAAGTGGGTTGCTTCTCATCGGTGAATACCGTCATATATTTTAGTATTTTGTGACATTTAATGTTTCTGTATTTCGGTTTGCCTGTATTTTCTTGTGTTTTATTCTCGTGTATTTCATGATTTCATAGAGATATGCCAATTCCTCACTTCCGAGAGTTCTGGTCACCTCATTAATACAAATTAATGAAATTAATGAGGGGCATGACTAAGTCTCGTGACATCGAAGTTCCAATCATAAACCTGCATTGAAAACTTGTTGTCTAAAATTTCGGTCGAAAAACTTCATTAGGCACTTAGTAAAAATTTTTATTATTGTTTATATGATTATCATAATTTACGAAAATATTGGGTTTTCACGTACTAAATCTCTCACAGCTATGGAATCGTACTTCGTAAAACGATTTCCCAATTGGAAAAAATATAATTCCGTCACATACTTATTTAAAATTTTCTAATCCTATATTGTGATTTGTTATATCCGTGTTTTAGTCAAAAATAATATTAACAAAAATTTTGAATTAAATGCTGACTTCAGGATGCATCATATGAAAACTAGCGATCACGATACGTGTAAATTTATATTCACTCATCAAGCAAAACACACTCGCAAATAACAGTCATGTGATGCATTCTTCAAGCGGGATGAGACTGAAGTTAAAATCCAAGTTAGATTCCAAGTTAGGGGAGTCCATGTAACAGACTGTATTGAGCTGGGTGAGTGACAAAAAAATACAATAATCAATTTTCTGAGATCACATTCCTGGGCAAATAAAGGCATCAATGTCGGGACAGTTATGTGTCCTCTTCATCTTCAAAGTCTTAGCTGCAAAAAATCTGCTCATAAATATCAAAACTCAAAACTTTTTTCGGTTCAAAAATCGTTATCTCCGCATGATGGCCCATGAAGGCCTACTTTGAACTTACCCCGCAATTCTACAACAAATTTGAGAAGGAGAGAACACCACCTCAACAATTTACCATTGATAAAATTGAACTAAATTATTGAAAGATTAAATCCTGAAGAGCACTGTTAAATTTAAGGACATATATGCCCCAAAGTAGGACATCAAACCAAACGATTAATGCCGCAGAGCTGAGTGTCAGCAGCCAGTTACCGAGTAGCAGGTTTCTGCACCCCGCCTGGTGTGTGACAGCCTTTCATTACATGGCAGCACAGCTCAGCGAACATACCTTAATAAAATTGATAGACTTGTGAAAATGAATCAACACACTATCTTTCTACTTACTGTTATGGAGGTTTGCAAATAAATGATAAATTTTGAAGAAATGCAATCGGTATTAGTAAAAACGAATTTTAACAATAACAAGGGAAATGGAGACCCTTGCTTGGAACGGCATCTTAATCAACAAACGGGAATTGAAAGAATCTGTAGGTGTTTTGGAAGTGCTTCACACACAAATAATTAGTTTACATAAATGTATGTAAGTAGAGTGCCCATGGGAGAACAGAATGTGTGGTGTGGCTTCCGTCACTTCACATTCTGGAGTGACCGTCTGGAGTGACCTTCGCGTCACTCAAGGCTACCTCACAGGACCTCATGTCACCTCATGTCCCCTAACGTCACATCATGTCACCTCATGTCACCTCATGTCACATCACGTCCCCTAACGTCACCTCACGTCACCTCATGTCACCTCAGGGCACGTCACGTCCCATAACGACACCTCACGTCACCTCATGTCACATCACGTCCCCTAACGTCACCTCACGTCACCACATGTCACCTCATGTCACATCACGTCCCCTAACGTCACCTCACATCACCACATGTCGCCTCATGTCACATCACGTCCCCTAACGTCACCTCAAGTCACTTCATGTCACCTCAGGGCACATCACGTCCCCTAACGACACCTCACGTCACTTCATGTCGCCTCATGTCACATCAAGTCCCCTAACGTAACCTCACGTAACTTCATGTAACCTCATGACAGATCACGTCCCCTAACGTCACCTCACGTCACTTCATGTCACCTCATGTCACCTCATGTCACATCACGTTCCCTAACGTCACTTCACGTCACTTCATGTCGCCTCATGTCACTACACGTCCCCTAACGTCACCTCACGTCACTTCATGTCGCCTCATGTCACATCACGTTTCCTAACGTCACCTCACGTCACTTCATGTCACCTCATGTCACATCACGTTCCCTAACGTCACCTCACGTCACTTCATGTTGCCTCATGTCACATCACGTCCCCTAACGTCTCCTCACGTCTCTTCATGTCGCCTCATTCCACATCACGTCCCCTAACGTCACCTCACGTCACTTCATGTCGCCTCATGTCACATCACGTCCCCTAACGTCACCTCAGGTCACTCCATGTTTCTTTCTAATCCGATAATCCGATAATCTTTCTAATCCTAATCCGATGACCTCAGGTCACTCCATGTCGCCTCATGTCACATCACGTCCCCTAACGTCACCTCACGTCACTTCATGTCCCCTCATGTCACATCACGTCCCATAACGTCACCTCACGTTACATCATGTCACCTCATATCACCTCATGTCCCCTCATATCACCTCATGTCACATCACGTCCCCTAACGTCACCTCATGTCACCTCACGTCACATATCGTCACGTGACATTGTATTCCCTTCTGTGTGGAGGTATATCCACCGTATGGTGTACACCTTCACTATATTGTTTCTTGATTAAGATTTGGATACTTTCTTGTATTTATTAAGTTTGATGACTTTGCAATTATACAATTTTAATCTATATTTGATTGTTATTTCAATAACGGGTGAGATGATATAAAGGGGCATTGTTCCGAGTCTCACACTTTTCATTGAACCTATTCATTAAACTACTTTCCGTGGGAAACACATACACAGGTATTCATTCACCCGAACTGTAGTGCACGGCTCGCACATGAAAGTAGTTGACACATGATCCAATGAGAACAAAGAGCGAAACAAAAAAATAGAACAAGGTAGAAAATGTGCAATGCATCATAGTGTACTCCTCCGGGAATGTAGTGCTCGTAACACATTTTTGTGATTGTTCTATTCAAAGTTGGAATTTAGGTTACGAAAACTGTTCCACACGAATGAAATTACCCGCCAAGAACTGTTTCAAATTCTGCACTGTAGATACACATAAGTTCTCGGCAAAGAATTTCGACCCTTGATGACACGTTTGTAGTGGTTGGGGCAAAGTGGCCACTAGCAGTATCCGTAGTTCTTCGCAGAACTGAAACAAATATTCTCTCAAATTACTCTGTCAGCAGAGGCAAATAAATTCGTGTCCAAATCAGACATAAGGTCAGCACCACGTCACTGGAACTATGCTGCCACGCTTGTAAACCCAGCAATGAAGATCGAGTACACTACTGCGAGTCGACCACATTGGAACTCGAGTAGTCCGCAACACCGATCTCATATGTGAGGGGAAATTACGTACACGAAATAACTTGACGGAGGGAATTTTTCCATAGCTAACCCTGCATAATAGTTCGTAGGTGGTGATGAACGAATTTCACGTTATAAGTTCAGTATTAAGTTCATTAAGTGTTTTTTCATTGCAAAGAACAGCTCCTCTAGGCGAAGCTGAAACACTAGAGAATACCCTATATGGAACTTTCTAGACAACGAGCTGCGGAAACTCTCTAAGTTTTGCAGTTCTGAGGAAGACTTCAAATGGAGCAGTAAAATGGAAATAGGAGCACAGGAACTCAGCAGAGGCACAAAATATTCAGTAGCAACACCACTGAAAAAGATAACCAATTCGTTAGGATGCGAGTTTAATTAACAAAAGAATTTAAAATAAAAACTGTAAAAAAGTGAGATTTCAAATAAAGTTTTTTCCCGAGACCAATAGGATTCAAGAAGAGAGTTTTATTTAGAAGCAGCCGAAAAAATATATTATCCAGAGCAAACCAATAATCGATTCCAGATGAAATTGAGCTAAATACTCGGGTCGAATCGTCGAATCCACCTACTATAGTCCGACTAGAATGAAATGACCGTTTGGGGGCGGCCCACCAGTTGTGCAGGACTTTGTGGTAGTTCTGGGGTCACCAGGTGGAAGTGGCAGGCAATGTAGAAGCCTCGGCCCGTTGGTGAAACCGCTGGAGATCTCCTAGGATCACCAGTTGTAAGGGACAGGCGATTTGGAAGCCTAGGCCCGATGGTGAACCCGCTGAAGAGCTACTGGGGTCGCCAGTTGGTAGACCAGCTGAAAAGCTATTGGGGGCCTTCAGTTGTTCGAGCTGCTGGGGTCACCACTTCTAAGACCTGAGGTCGCTCTGAAGTAAGGGTCTTACTTGAGCTTCTCCTGAACTGAGTATCGGTGATGCGCAACGGGGAAGTCAGAACTTTTTAATGAATGAATTTACTTTGGGACAACTTAAGATTACTGAACATATGAAATGACTATGTTGACGAGATTTTGAGAGGTGACTGAAATATAGTCATTATACTTTCAAAATCTGTCAAACAGTTCACAATCACTGTATTAAATATAGAAGGAACGATAATACAACTTAGAAAAATTTTGACACACTGCGATGTGCCTTGACTCACCTACTGGTTGACTGAGAACGTAAAAGCAGCATCCAGGGAGAAAATGTAGCCAAGGTTACCGTTGCTAAGTTTCCTTCCGTATATATGAGTTGTATGGCAACGTTGAGTTTGAATTGTTTTAATAATAAATTTTAGGCTATTTTCGTATACTGAAAGTAGAGAGAAGTATGAAGTTTTCTGAATTATTGAAAGTAGGTATTTTCAAAAGTGACAATGTTGAGGCATCTTGAATCCCTCGGTTCATTCAACGTTATATTTCGGTAATCCTAAATTACGCGATATTGATTTTAGTAGAATATATTACATGAAAATGTATAATGTTGGCAAAAGATTGCTTTTCAAAATGTTGCTTTTGCCCTTGTTTCTCTCTCTCTTCCACTCATTTTCACCTTTCTCGCTCTTTGATAAGATTCTATTTTAGCTAGTAAACTGTCCTCATTGCCGTTTGCATTTCAGTTGTACTCCTACGTTTTTATTTCTTCTTTTTTACCTCGTATTTGTGATACAGGATAGTGAACTTCTGATAATTGGGTTTATGTAGTTTTTACGTCTTGTCAGTGTTTTTTTAAGAAACCAATTTGAATCCTTGAGGAGTAAATTTGTGAACGTGTCGTGTTTTTTATTCAACGCATGTATATTTTTTAACAGATTATGATTGATGAGATGAAGCTTAAAACGTTACATTAAAATAATGTTGAAATTCTTATTTAGAATTCTCTACCTTCATAGATAATTTGATTAATAGGTTTGTAATTTCAGTTTCCTCATGATTTGTTACATTATCTTGAAGGATGGAGACGATTTTTCTTGCCTTATTATTTTTGGTTTATAAGTAGAATTGAACTTGTCCTATTGTTTATATATCGTTTTTGGGTTGGGAAAATGTGAGCATGAAATTATTTTTTACATTTTTTTATCTAATTTCTTACAGAGGTTCTAAACCTTGTATACACTGCTTATGATGATTTCCTATCGTTAGTCAATGTAAGGTGTGCTAAGCGCTGTCTTATATTGATGATATTTTGAGTAATCAACGACGTGTGTTCATTTTTTGGCCTATGAGTGATTGTACGAGTGATTATGAGCCTACAATAGTTGGAATTGACTGTAAAGTAAGCATATACGTTCATTGAATATAGCTAACTATTTTCGTGCCTATTTCAGCCCTTGCTGAGCGTACTATAAACTTTATGCGCGAGATTAACATTGATATCACTCTTATGAACGGCCAACTGTAGAGTGAACTATCACCGAGGCAGCAGAAAAGACGTAGGATTCGTACATTGACCTCTGCAATAACGCTCAAGTTCGCTTCGTTAGTTAGGAGCTGACCAATGATTATCCTTCATGAATACAACATAGATTGAGATGGCCTTGATAGTAACCGTAGTGTGAGCGAAAAACTATTGTTAGAGAAGGAAACTATGATTTCAAGCAACTAATCGGGATTTTCTCAAAATTATTTGACACGTGCTTCACATTATTTTATTTTTCTAGCCATTTGATTATCAAAGTTCATTATATTAATGATGTTCGCTCGAGCTGGAGACCTTGTAAGCGTTATTAACATTTGTTTAATGACGATGTAATCAACTTTATGAGCCTCACGCTCGTAACTCTCCGATAAAACGCACGCCCGCTTCTTGTCCAGTTCAGTTGAGTCAACTCGAGCGAGCATGTCTAGAACACGTGACTAAAATATGCGCTCAATCATTTCCATCTGAATTTAAGTAATTCATTTTTCCAAATTGACATAGGATTATTGCATTGACCTCTGCAGTAACGCCTTAAGTTCGTTTCGTTAGGTAGGAGTTGACCAATGATTATCCTTGATGAATACAACAAAGATTGAGATGGTCTTGATAGTAACCTCAGTATGAGCGAAAAACTGTTGTTAGAGAAGGAAACGATAATTTCAGGCAACTAATCGGGATTTTCTCAAAATTATTCGACACGTGTTTCAACATTATTTTATTTTTCTAGCCATTTGATTATCAAAGTCCATTATGTGTAATGATGTCCTCTCGAGCTGGAGACCTTGTAAGCGTTATTAACATTTGTTTAATGACGATGTTATCAACTTAATGATCCTCCCGCTCATAACTCTCCGATAACATGCACGCCCGCTTCTTTGTCCAGTGCAGAGGAGTCAACTCGAGCGAGCATGTCTAAAACACCTGACTAAAGTTAACGCTCAATCATTTTCATTTGAATTTAAGTTGCTCATTTTTGAAACGCCCCCATACCAACGAAAATTTGTTGTAAATACTGTAAACTAGAATTTTACTGAGGCCTTGCATTCATTTGAGCGTGCAATTTCCCTTGAAATTACTTTGGACGAGGTACTCTGGTAGAGAAAAATTAATTATTCAAGAACACAACTCAATTTGAAATGTGCATTATTAGCCAGCTTCTTCTTCTCGGGCTATAGTCTATTCTAGGCGCTGGTGAAAAATCTTATTAACTCATTTTGGCTTAATGTTATAAGTATAATGAACACCGAAGAATATTCCTATGAAAGTATTGGATGAAAATAATATTGAGTAGTTAAAATGAAAAAAAATTAGCATAATTTATAAGAATTTGGAGGTTCGGACTCAGTTATTTATCAGAGGTTAAGATAAAAATATTAGACATTAGCAGGACCCGTGGTAATTCCACGGTCACTATCATTGGGGAAAAACGATTTGCACCACTGGATTCAGCGTGATGTGATGAATAAAGTTAATTTCATGAGATTTTTGAAATTGAAAATTGCAATTATTTGAAAAATGTGCTAGCTCGTTGTCGATTTTTTCCCAAAATGCTATTCTGCCAAAGTAAGGCAAATATATCTGGAATATTGAAGAAATACAATACAAACTTACAATACAATTAAAAGACACAACAAGACACTACACTCTGATTCAAACTTAACAACTAAAAGGCATTAAAATTCGTTTCTGACACACTTCTTTGCTTATATGATGAATTATATATATAAACTTGGTCAAGAATACGATAGCATTTATGACATATTAGCTATAATTGGTAATAAATTATTTGTCCTGATATGATATACTATATATCATCGGTGTAATTTTAGATTTGCATTGTAACCATTTAGATAGCCTATGTGGCAAATTATATATCCTTTCTAATACAATAAATATTCTGTTTAAAAAATTGTCTATCCTTTGTGATAAATTTTTTATCCTTTGTGTCAAATTAGATAACTTTTCTAACAAATTTGAAATCATTTTCGACAAATTAGATTACCTATGGGGCAAATTATATTTTTAACCTCAAAAAATTATATTTCATTGGTAACCATGAACCTGTAAAAAAGAGTAGGATAGCATGAACACACACAAGCATTGAATACAAGCAAGTACACAGTTGCACGTAAAAGATTACAAACGAAAAATTCGGGAGAAAGTGAAGTCCTTATCTCAAATCCTCTATGTTCAACGCACTTTCAGTAGTTATGAGCAGAAAGATACGGTGATTCATAAATTGTAAGAGACAAAACATGTAC
This sequence comes from Morinoia aosen, assembly GCA_030386875.1. NCBI lineage: Eukaryota > Metazoa > Arthropoda > Malacostraca > Amphipoda > Talitridae > Morinoia > Morinoia aosen. The sequence continues at coordinate 28,677,757 of CM059557.1, read as the reverse complement.
TTGTATTTTTGTATATTGTTTCAAATATGAAATGAAAAGGAGAACCAAGGCATAAATAAACATTTTTACTTGTAAACATTTTTACTTGTAAATGTTTCGGAAAATCTGGTTTCCATCATCAGTACTGAAAATGAAGTAAAAGATAAAAAATGAAATTAGATGTCTACTACGATAAGAGAACTTCTAGTAACCTCAATAAACATGAAAAATAAAATGCGAGTATAAACAAAAAAAGGGGGAAAAGGTACTGCTAAAAACTATAATCGCATACCTACACACCCACACACACACACACACACCCACACGGACACTAAAAACTATAGGCATACCTAAGCTGTTAAGGCAATGTGTAATTTTGCGGCACTTTGATCATTATTCAATTTCGGTTTAACTGTATATATGAATAGTGATTCTAAAACTCTCAGATCGTGTTCTCTATTAGTTTTAGCAAAAGTTGAAAAATTTGAGGATTTAAATGGATGGTCGCACTTAAAACAATGGTCTCGGATTGCAGACTCGGTAAATTTTGTAACTTGTTCACTATTGGCTTAACGATCGATGCAGAACTGTTTTCTGGGACTGACATGCAGGCTTCGATGCTTCTCAAATTTTCCTTTGAATTTGTAACATAAAACGTTGGATTGCACCAATCACATATTTTGATAGGAACCGTCACTTCCCACTTTTTCGAATAATATTGAATACCGTCCTCTCTTCGATGCGCCGCCCTTGAACACATAAATGAACACACAAGGAAACGCACCAATTCTACATTAGTTGAGCCTATATTTTCTGCGAAAGAAAAATATCTACTTCGATATTTCCAACCGAGCATAGTAAAAATGAAAAATATACAGAGGAAACGCCTTTTTTCAAGATTACAAACGAAACATGAGAAGATGAATTTCGTTCTAGAAACACGACTAAAACAAGTTTTCTTCTGGTTCAATGTCTATATCCTGAAGCGATATTTTATGCGTGATAAAACTAATCAATGAAAGAAACTAGTGAAAATTCTTTCATTCATTGTTTTATATCAAAATAAATTCAAAATAGAAGATTTTTTGTTGAAATACTACAGTTTTCTTTTGTTTTGAGTGTGTTTTTTATCAACTGTGTTCTTTACCATTCATTACTTTCTTCTCCTTTCTTCAGGTTTCACAAACTTCTTCCTTGAAAGTTTTTACATACGGGGTATGGATACACACTTTGTGCATAGATTCTTTTTTAATGTCCATACTAAATAGTCCCTTCTCTTTACTCCATTCTAATTGCTTTTACTTTGGCTAGAGATTCTTAAATTAAACCTAAACAATTTTTGACAAAAAATATTTCACCAAAGTTTTATGATTGAGGAAAAAATGTTGAGCACCTATGGGTCATTTCCCGGTTTAAGGGTCGGTAAATTTTTAAGCAACCTTCAGGCTCATTCAGCCCTTTTAGTATATTTTCCACACTGCTTCTCTTGGAGCCAAACGAAGAAACTCAGTTCAATTGAATGTGTGGAAAATTGTTCGACGTTTTCTAAGAATTAAATAAAGAATTAAATTAAACAATTGAAATGAATAATTAAATAAAGTAAAATCAAATTCTAGATGTATTTAAAATAAATAAAATGAATTTTAATTCTAATAAAAATCTCAAAATCAAATGTAGAACGCATTAACTTGAATTTTTCTCATTTCGAATTTGATTTGAACCTTTATTCCCTGAGTGAAGTGACCTCGGGTTGGGCAGCGGCTCGACCTGTGGATTCTTTCCGTTCCCCGTAGAGCTTGTTCCGAACGAGCTGGCGCTCCTGTCTCGTGGTTGTGCTCCGAACAAACTTCGGCGACGTCGGGTGACGTAACTTTCACCATGATGTGGTCTAACCAATGTGTCAACTCTATTCTTCAATCGTTCAGTTGACTGCTGTCTACGTCTTGATCAAAGTTACCGTGTTACGTGGCGCAGTTTCTTCTGGCAACCTTAACTTCCTGTTTTTCATTCTTTCTATCTTTTGAGTTACAGTAATTATCGTTTCTTTCAATTTTTGTTGTGTTGTGTTCTACGCTCCTATTTCCATCATGGCGTACTACATCGGTCAAAGTAAATCAAATGAACTCCAATGAATTTAAATCAAGTCGAATGAATTTGAATTCAAATCATATCAAATATTCTAAGTGCCTGGCTCTACTAAAAGTGGAGGTTGACCGTGACCCTGACTCATCAGAGTGCAGCGCTGTTCCAAGTCTTTTCTAATTTCCATCGAATGAGCCTCAAACGATTCTTTACTTTTCTTTTCTAAGATGGAGTGCGCTTCTTCTCGCTATATTTCTCTTAAAATACCTTTTCTTATGCCTGAACGTATTCCACTGAAGACTATCATTCTTAAGGAGAGTTAGTCGCCAAATCGCCAAAATCAAAGTGTTGATCTGTTCGCATATCGCATATTGAATTTTCGTGCTCCTCTTTTCCGCGCTCTAGTCTGTCCTTTTAATCACGGGCAGTATCAACGTCCTGAGACTGCTGTTCAGTTTTCTTGCATCGGGTCAGCTACTTCGCAAAAAGACCTCACCTTCCTGTAGGTGAGTTAGAGTACTGATGTTCATTGAACTATTGCCATAGTTTGGTTATGCATTCCTGTCTTTTTTAGCCCTGTTATCTAACTGTGTCTTTACTCGTGCAGTATTAACGTCGCAACGGTTTCTGTTCCGATTCTATCTCGCTTCGTTTTGAGGCCTCTACTTTGGAAAGCCACCCTTTTCCCGTCGATGGGTTAATGTTCGAAATATCCTGAATTTATTTTGTAACATTTTTGTTCCTCATTTGCGTTTGTTTCAAAGTTTCAGCGTTTGTTATTTGTTCTGCAGCATTGGTATAGCCGAATGGCCTGGTCCTGTATTATGACTCCTTCTACCGCGTTGGGTTCTTGCCAAGACGTTCGTTGTAGCGACGGCCACTTCGAAGCGTGCGCTGCTTTCGTTGATCTCACTGGCAGAAGGAGCAAGGCTTGATGTCGTCGTGCACGCTGGAATAACTCGCAAACCGAAGATCTCTTGTCACCCTCCACATTAATTTTCTTTGAACACTTATCACGCTACACTGTTTTCTGGGTTCCTTGCAGACTTCGGACTGTTTTAAATGTAACGTTCTCTTTAGTTCAAGGAACCTAGTACTTTTTGTTTGTAGAGAGAGACAGTGAACTTGTTGGAGGAACTTGTTAAATATCTAAACTTAACTCACGGCTGTGTTGCCGTTCAAAATAAACTCTCCAACTTCAGATATAACCCAGGCTTTGTTGCCGATCAAAACAAGCTCTTCAACATCAATTTAACCCAGGTTGTGGCCTATCGAACTAAACTCTTAAACGTCCAAACTTAACTCGTCTCGTGTGAAAATCCTCGCAAATGAATCTTAGTAAGACAAGCTTTATTGGGCTACCACCTAGTCGTATTCGCCGACCGTAGGTCACATCTGACCGGGTGCGTCCCTGTGAGCGGTTACTTCTGTTGTCCACCTTGAAATTATTATAATATGCGGTAAATGAATAAATAAATTTTTATTTCTCAATACTTTCGTCCCTGAAAAGGATGGAGATTAAGTTCAGGCCTTGAAAAAACTCGGTAAATGAAGACTAAATGAGTAATAATGACACTGCGAAAATTCCCTGTTCATGCTAGATTTCCATGTTCATGGTGTTTTGCTTCCCCAAGTTTTGATATCATGACTAATAGAAGTGAATCTTAAAACTAATGTGGCACCTCTAAATGATCAACCTTCATTTAGCACTCTCCTAATAAAATTAATTTGACCACTACATAAACAACCAGCAATAACTCGAATAGTCTACAGTATTTTGAACAGTTGCTTAGTACTTTTACGATTTGTTTGCCTATTCAACCATTCAACCTGGCCTAACTTTATAACTGAACATGTGAGGAGAAAAAGCAAATAGTATTGTTCACATGAAATATCTTTTAATGTTTCTAGATATTCTAATGCATTATGCATTCCGCTAGAGTTTGGAATTGCTAGTGTACAAAAGAAGTTCAAGTAATTCAGGGATTAAAACTATTTCAGAATGTAGAACAAATGACCTAGAAAATTCGTCAATGTTCTAAACGGTCTCATAAGCTAACATACAGCCGAATTTACCCTCGTCTTAAGGACAGCGTCCCCCATTGGGAACCAGGATTTTGAGACCGTTTGAGTAAAAGAAATTTTTACTGCAATATGACGTGTAGGAGGTCAGATACATCGTGTGAAAAAATGAGACTCATACGTTCACTCGTTCGCCCGCTACGGGGGTTTGAAAAATGGGGTGTGAGAGGAGGGGGAAGTGGTATTTTATCTTGTTACACCTCCTCGTTGGCACTTTTTTTCACGGCGCGACGTAGCTACGTCATTTCCTACGTTTCTGGATTACTCTATAATGATTTCATGGGTCTAACCTGAACCAAATTTTTTCAAAAAATTTCATTTCAAATTGTTTACATCTCTTTGTTTTGCCTATAATGAAAACCTCGGACTTTAGGATTTCAAAAGCCTTCTTCTCCGACAGTTTTTGAGCTACAGTAATGATTTCAGTATCATTGGATGCGAAAAGATGAGGGCTTTTATATCAACTAAAAAAATTTGGAAATTAATTTTTGGTCAAAAGTTATTACGTCATAAATCCGAATTTTTTCGATAAACAGGTTTGCTCCCGAATTTTTTCATTTTTTATTTAAAACTGAAAATTTGGGGATAAACATTTGAGTTTCTATACAAGCCCTCGTCTTTCCGCATCCAATGATACTAAAATCATCACTGTAGCTCAAAAACTGTCGAAGAAGAAGCATTTTGAACCACCCTTAATACTTCGTTTCCTATGATTTCCCATTTTCTTTTCATGAAAATAGCATTTTTTCATAGAATATAAACGATTCCAAATTGCATTTCCTATCAGTATACCAAACTTCACTGCTCAAGGTTCAATAATAAAAAAGGACCATTTGGGGAACGCTCTTCTTTGAGCATTGAATTTTTCATATCATGAACACTCAAAAAGCTTAAAATTTTGATATTGGCGCTAAAATCTTGAAAAGTTTAACCGACTAAATGTTGCCTATCAACTGCTTGATGTTTAAAAAAACACGTCAGTACTTTTCTCTAGTCATAGACGTAGGATCGGGTGAACCATTCCCCATTGATGCTAATTCAATAGAATTCCTAGCATACTTACTAGCTTCAAATTTTCAAGTGAAATAACTTGAATTTATCCAACAATACATATAAGATCTCGGTATGGAAAAGGGCATTTTTGGTTTTGACTGGAGCAGACACAGGTTCACGCCAGCTGGTGTCTGGTGAGGATGCGGAAGGTCACTTTGTTTTCTTAGTTGTTCGGACGTACTGCACTTGTCAATCTTTGGGGTTAACCTGTGGGCTCATTCAACTCATGCATTTCTTTGCCAGGTTGAAACTGCATTTCACTGTATTGCATTCAATGAAAATATCAAATCGATTTTTTTAAGATGGCCACATAAATAGAAGTACAAATGTGGGTAAACCTCCATAGCTATTGAACTTGTGGGCAGTGGTGGGCACGATAACGAAAAAACGTTATCGCGATAACCGATGAATCGATAACGAAAACCTTATCGGCGATAACCGATAATCGATAATTGGCGAAAAATTTATCGCCGATAATCGATCACCGATAAATCGATAAATCCAAAATTCCGATAATTTCGATGACGATATTGGTATTTTGAATAAAAAACAAATCGAAATGTTTTTTAATCTTTATCTTAGAAAACAGAAAAATCTTAGAAAAAATAGAAGTCTTTCAAAACTTTTAGAAAAAATAATAAATGTTTTGTCCTGTCTACTAATAAAAACTGCGGTTTGAAGTAAAATAACTAAATTTAGACGAGGTTCTGCAGCATGTTCCCCTTCATAAACATAAGAATGTTGAAGTTTTCATCAGAGAGGCAGCTCCTCTTGGCCCAGAGGATGTCCTTTCCAAGGGAGAACAGACGCTCCACCGCGGCGCTGCTCGGCATCGCCGTGTTGTACCTCAAAAAGAGGTCGATGAGGACCTTCTCGCTGTTGAAGGGAGGGTCTGCCAGACTGTCAGCCCCTTTGGCCTGCAGCCACACATGCACAATATGAGCGGCCTTGGACTTAGTAAACCTGTTATGACCTCCAGTGTCATCCTCCTCATCACAAATGCTGCCGTAGTAGTCATACGTCTCCATGTCATCGCTGCTGCTGGCGGTCTTCAGGTCAGCACGCCGCAAGAACTCCTCCACCTTCCTCTCCATCAGGGACTTGACCTCTGACACCATAACACATACCATAACACGTACACCTTATTACACCTTAACACGTACATCCTACACGTATAGTTCCTGTCCCGAACTCGTCCCGCCCCGTCATGTCGAATCCCAGCGGAAAAAACTGAAATTATCGATTATCGCTAGTTTGGAACCAAAAGTATCGGCGATACCGATAAATCGATAACTCGGGGAAAAAAATTATCGGATAACCGATAACCCGAAATCGTTATCGCGATAAACTATCGCGATAATTTATCGCGATAACGCCTAGCTTTGCTTGTGGGCAACACACAGTCATGCTTGTCAAAGCTGGCAAGGAAAGAAAATGCAGACTGTGCCTCATTAGACTTGACCTTCATGGCGGTTTGAATTAGCAAGCACTGAAGTGGCTGGGAAAGAACTTCAGGTATATAAGCAGGTTTTGCTCTGAGTGGATCCCAACTAATCCATTCAGGGGCACTGAGCCGGATTATAATCAACATGGCAATTTTAATAATGTTAATTTTGTTTAAGAAGGCATTGACCATAATTCAATTGTGTGTAAGACCATTTGGATGAGTTACTGTCAGCATAAATAATGAATAACCGCCAAGCCATTCGTTGAATATTAGGTTATTTGAACGTTAAGTGTTTGCTTTTTCAGCAATAATTAATATGAATAACCATTCAGAATTTCATAAATATCTGTAATGAATTTCATGGTTTCATTTTTCAAAACTCCAGGAAAGGGTGGAAGAAAGCATTTTGTTAGTGAGGAAAGTTCTATGCAAATTTACGAATTTCTTTGTTTACAACAGTGAGAATATTTTTCATATTACTGGCAGCATTTTCTTAGTTCTTGACTCAGATTATTCGCAAGCGAAATGATGAATGCTTGTTTCTGTATATGATAGAAATAATTGTACTTTTCATGTTTATTTTCTTTTGTTCAATCATGGCACCTGACGACTGCAAAAATTCACGAATTATTTTTTCTTGTTTTGAGGAAGAATATAATTCAATTATTTCTGCACACACACTGTGAAAGATGTCTTATGGTTAGTTTCAAATACGCGTGGTAGCCCTCGCGCTAACAATTTTGGGTGTTATTAAAAGGATATCGTTAAACTTTTCGTTCATAGCATGGCAAATTTGATATATTCCTCGACGACTATAGGCTGTAAATCTAAAAAAATCAATTAAACGCAACGAATTTTACTCCTAATCAATTTTCAATTACACAAATTTCCAAAGACAAGCTACACTTATGTAAAATAATCTCTAGTTAATATGCACAGATACCTAGTCAAAACGTAATTTGACGCTTACATGACGTAAAAAGCGCGCAGTGATGAGGAGAGACTTTATGTACGTGCTGTTCTTACAGTTCACACGATAGTGGTCATGTCAAGTGTCCAATTTCAATCATTAGCATTTTTGCACTCGTTCTGAAGTCTCTGATTCACAATGACATTTTTTAATGACTCAAAGGTTCTAGGAAGAAGAATTTCACAAGAACATCACGCTGAATTGTCGGAAGTTTTATGCTGATTTTGATATATCAAAAACTATTTCGTTAATTCACGTTAACACATGTCACGTATAAGTTAATGCTGTAACTGCGAGGGTATATAGAAAAGATTCTGGGAATGATTACTAAGCACTGACATTGACACTCAGACATGCGCGATATACGGTAACCAGTGAACAAAGACGATTGTACAGTACTTACAAAGATGCGTCATCACAACTCTCGATCCAATACCATATTTTTTGAATGATTTCTTTAGAATGTTCTCTTTGATTGCCGGACGCGTTACTTTCCAGAAGACATTTGTGGAGCACAAAGCGCAGACTGCATTTTCAAAATAGACTCGCACAAATTCCGCCCGGATACAATCATTACGTATAACAAGGCACTATCATAATTTAATATCTGCTAGTTAATCAGCAGCACGGTTGAACATTGACCGAATTAGTTCGCCAAAAATTTACTGCGTGAAGAACATCAATACTGTCAATATACATTCGAAATAAATTAACACAGACATGCGATTTCTTCACCATCCAGGTCAAAAATGATTAAGAAGTTCCACCTGTAATTGGTCACTCATTGCCAACACTTCAACGACCAGTAAGAAAGAATTACAACACGATACATACAACACGGTAAACAATAATTTCATTATTTATACAGCATCGTTTCGAGCTGCTCTTTCATCGCGTTTTCAGATGCAACCTCATTAGTATTCTATTTTTTACATTTAGTTCATATTCCATTGCTCGAAGATTGTAGTTTTTACTTGTTTCACGGGCAAACTTTTCCGCAAACGAGTATGTTAGAATTATAGGCTGCTCAATATTTCTGCTTTGAATCTTGTATAAATTCTCGTAGTTTCATAATTCAGTAATTTTTAACAATGCCCCTTGTTCTCAAGGATATTTAGCTCAGATAATAATCAATGTTGACACAAAGATATTGACTACTGCATTTGTTTATGATTACAATTTGATTTGCAAAATTACACTTGTTTATGACGCTTAGGAAACCTTTATCATGCTGAGTTTTTCAAAAATTTCTATAGAAAACTTAGCTAATGAGAATCGGGTAGATAAATATGAAAAAGTTATTTTACAGGCACACAGTGCAACGGTTTACCTTTTTTATCTTCGCTTCTATCAAACTTAGGGATACAGGGAAACAACAATTTGTGTTTCCTCACTCCCTCATCAAATTATGACTCATTTCTCTTTTCAGCGAAAATTCACAATCGAACTGCTTCTCCTTCCTCAATTATTTCTGATCGCTTAACGCGCTTCCCATGCTTGGTTGACTCCTGATTTTCTATTCAGTCAGTCAATCAATAGCCTTTTCCAATTAGCTTTCGTTACCTAGAAGAACCATCAGAACAAATTTCTTACGAAGGCGACACTCCATTGTGGTTTCTTGGACTAATTTCCTAAGTATTTTTGACGTCAAATTTACAAGACGTATTGGTGCCTTCATCGAGAGCTTGTGGCCCTAAAATAAACAAACGAACTACACTCGTTACGTCCTCGGGATCACGAAGTGATCCTGAGGATGATAAACGCTTAGCTGCCAGGGAGCTTGGTGAGAACTCTCGTGGCATAACCGTTTCTTGTTGTCAACGCAAGCAAATGATTTCATCTCTTATTTTCCTTCGTCTCTCTCATTCTTCCTAACTTGCAGAGGGAATTGAAAAATGAAAGAGCTCTTATTTCACTATTTAACGCTGATAACTATACTGTACATCACAAAGCTGTTGAGAGAGAAGCTGGTAACACATAACTGTAAGAATGACCTCTTATATTACAAGTCCTTCTGAACGTTGGTGATGCTTAAGCGAGGAGGCTGATCACGTTTTGATTGAAGATAATATTTTTAATCGAGGCAAGATTGATCTCCTGACTTTTGTGATGATTCACGACACTTTTTTTCCCTTCACAGCCGTCACGAGACAGAATTTAGTCTCCTCATTGATTAGCGCAACGGAGACTAAAATCTCGGGCTTGAGGAACTGGCATTACCTCCGTGTTAAAAAAACGTACGAGAATACAAGCAACAAAAATGCAAGAAAACAAGCATGGAAATTAATGAGTATAAAATACAAGAACACAAATTGTTGAGGTACTCACCGAGTCGTAAAATCCTGATTTTCGGTCCGCTTCCTTCTGCTGTGAACTTCTTTTCATGCTTCAGGTAATTAATTACGCGCTTATAATTACTGAAGGACATCCTACCACACCTTGTATGAGGTTATCGCACTCTTCAACATATAATCAGAGGCAGGTGCTACTTCATTGACAATAATTGAGACATCTACGACTATTTCGAAATACCACCTCACTACAAATATATAATAGAGATTGATGAAAAATTGGAAATGACTTGAATATAATTTGGCAATGATTGATCCTAATTGTTACGCGAATATAATTCCACTATCATTACAAACACATCCCAATGATTGGCCGGCCAACCCCTGTTCTATTAAATTAGACACCAATGATACATGTAAACAATCATGACCTCCATTGCTGCATTGAACAATCAAGCTCCAAATGCGCACACAACCAGACACTCAGCGGCATTTTCCAGGGATCGAGCTTCGAAAGTGTATTCTGTATGAACGAGACATAGTTCATGTTAACAAGACTTCAGTTCATATGAAGGCCAGGTAGTTCCAGATATGACTCCAACACTACAGCGCTGGTGGTGGCATTGCGCGGTGACGCTGCTACATATACTGGATCTTTGGCCTTCTTTTTTCCCACTATCTGCATGTCCAAATTTAATCTACTTATTCACTTTCTACCGCCAAATCTTATTAGCATTTATTTATCCGCGTTATTTCAAGATAACATAACTTTAATTTGACAAACAAGTTTTTTGAATAATTTCCTAGTAACAAGAGTTTTTTCTAACAACTCACCCCTCCTTCCTACAGGAGTATTCGTACGTATAATTTTATCTCATTTTCGTAATGTAACTCTTAGTTTTATTTAATGTGGAAGTGCTCTCTGGAAATGAGAGAAGAAGAAGATAGCGTTTTAATGGTTGTGATATCGAGTAAAACACAAAAATTTCAATATTCCCACTTTATATACTCATTTCATTTTTTTGATCGCTTATTTCAAACGTACTTGTGCTTTTACCGAACGTCGCGCCACGGTTTCGTAAGTCGAACAGGCTCTCTCCACGTCGAAGACCCTCCTTGTTAGTATATCATTTTCGCTCCGTTAATAAACGAGCCAATGATGTATTAAAAATTTAAAAACGTGTTCATAAACTCCTCCTCTTTCTAAGCGCAGCTGTTTCTATAGGTTATATTGTAGGCTGTATTCTCCGAATTTAGAATACAGATTTGGGACCCTTTTCTGAAAACCTGTAACGGCCAATCTTTTCTCGGTGTATTTCCGAAGGCCCGCGATTTATGTTTTTTGCTGTGAGGGTTTCCTGTCGCCTAGGCTTGCCCCTTCAAGGGTTGACAATAAATTACTCTCATGACCATCTGGTCTTGAGGCTATTGTGAGTCTCTCTAAAGCTGACCGAATACAAAACCACCACAGCAAGCAACACACAACACACAGCACACAACTACACGACTCAGCACAACACACAACACACATCAGCCCACAACGTTCGAACTTTCTTTAAGCGACATATTTTTGCACAGAATAATCTAAATAAATGCTACAAACAACGGGGCAACCTTGTAATAATACCCCAAAGCAACTTGCAATGATCTCCCCCAAAAAAACACAATTTAGCGATTAATTTATAAAATCATTTCAGCCGTAGATTTCTGAATACTTCATAACCTATTTCGTAACATAGCCAATTCGAAATAAAGGGGTCATCGCCGAAGACGACGAAGCCTGAAGACGGAGCACCAGTGCTTGTGATCTAGCTTAGTACCTCCCTTGGTAATGTCCCAGAGTGATCTGCCTGCTCAGCCCTTTCTAACCCATAAAGCACGTCATTATGAATAAACACGTTATGACAATGGTTAACAGTTGATATGAAAGCCCATATCTTGAACAACCACTAAGAAACTCATTCTTACATGTAGTGTGTATAAAATGCAAAGATTCTAAAAAGGTTAAGTGAACAAAGATCTCGAAATATTTCTTCGAAGTGAAAAAGGTAGCTGGTTAATCTCATGACTCATAACTCTCTCGGTGTGCTGAGGGCGCAGGGCAGAGGGTAAGACGAGACATTCAAATGGCGCGAGCTGCGAAGGTTATTTGTAGTGCATTTTATTCATAATAGGTTGTGCGGATGATCGTGAAACTGCACGAAACAGGATTTAATCACGAAAACACATCTCTCACGAGATAGATAATGAGTTTTGGTTTCTTTCGAGGTATGGGAAGGAAATGTTGTTGGCCAGAAGCACTCTTCCCCCGCAGCGCTGCATTTGTTACTGAAATTGTGTTCTCTTTTATTATTTTAGTAACATATTTAATCAAATCTAGATTAAGCAACATCAGGATTTCATTACCCTCAATTATTTCACTTCGACTAGCGACATGAGTATAACGATACTCAAGTAAGTGTAGTATATAAGAACCCTTACTCTTAGATATTTTAAAAATCAAAGATAAGTTTATTGTATCATCTATATTGGAAATAAAGTGCTTTTTTTTTGCCGGATGCGACTTCGGAAGTTGTGTGCAATACAACACCTGTTAATACTCCGCGTGACCGTGGTCCAAGAGAAAGCGTTAGTGGAGTTATATACAAATATTAGATTGAAATAATATGTGTGAGACGTGTGTTATTACCATTAACTCAATTTTGAACGCATGCTCTTATCCAACATATGAATAATCAATATAGATATGATTAACGGGTACTAACTTCCCACGTCGAATCATACCGTACGCATTTAAAACATTAAGGTAAAGTTTAATGATCGCAAGAGCAGTTCAAATAACTGCAGACTGATTGAGGAAAAGTGTAATCACGTTCCTTTAAGGGGAACGTCTACCCAGAATCTGAAAAATTCCTTGTTCTCCTTTTATTGCATTGTGCATGCGCGCTTCTCTCTCACCCCTCCCCTGCGTGCCTCAAAGGTTATATAAGCGTTGCGCTTGTTTTCTCTATGCTCAATCGATCAATCGTTTACGTACCTCGCCTGTACCACGCCTGCTACGGACCAATAAAGTGTACCCCTGAGAAGATCTTTTACCGCCTGCACATTAAGTGGTGGCCATTATAATACGAACTCACGACGCTGTGCGAATACGTTTAAAGCCCGAGAGTCAGATCAGCGCTCTCGTAAATCCTAAAGCTGTGGTCGAAGTTTCAGATACGTCCGAGACTATTAAATTTGAATCATTCATCGATCCGTTGTTCAAATGCGGAAATAGGTATGAATTATTGCAAGATGAAGAGCTTGCGGATGAGAACCAACCGGATAAGGCAGTTGAGGCTTATTTCTCCACTAGAGTTGTAACAGGAAATTCTGAGAAAGAAGGCGCCGGTCTAATTGCTTTTCGTAAGGCTAGAAAACCTACTATAATTTTGAGCAGAAATGATCAGTATTTGATCACGCTTGTAGATAGCGGCTCTGAGAAATGCCTCATTAGTTACAAGCAAATTGGGTGCCTGAATGAGAAATTAAAGCCTAGTTAGGTGAGCGTCAACGGTATTAATCGTAAAAATGTTAGTGGAGAAGTAGATTTAACTATCTCAATTCCTGGTACTAACAGAGTCCTGAATAGCAGTGGGAATCGTTGAGGATGCTAAATTTAATTATGATCTAATTTTAGGTAGAGATGTGCTACGTAATGCAACTATGAATTTCAAAGAAGGTTCCCTCGAGTGAGAGGATTTAACAGTGCCTTTCAAAGCAATAGAAGTTGAAACAGCGATAAGTAGAAAAGCTATGGTAAAGATAATTGTAAATAGTGGCTGTTTACTTTCTGATGTGATAGTTGCCGAGAGGAGCAACAGAGGCAGTCACCGTGCGTTGAAAAATTATGGCTACACAGAGGAAAAAAAAAGTCACGCTTGCGCCAGTGGCAAGGCCAGAGAAAAAAGGAAGGCCAGAAAAAAAAGAGGTCTCCTCTAGTAGTTCATTGCACTCCGGTCGAGGTGCCGGGTAACTCAATGAAGTTGATATAAGGGTTTGTTAAAAAGGCAGAACCCGGAGAGTTTTTAATTTTGAAAAGAGGTTTTGAGAACGGAGCACTTTTAGAAGAATCAATTGTTCGAGTCGAGGAAGATGGTATAGTGCCAGTAATGATTCTAAACGCACCAGATGACGCTATTCATTCCAGCGAAAATACAATGTTGTGCAATTTGGAATTAACACGTTGGTCGCGATATGAGTCGCCGGTGTACATGGAGGGAATTTTCATAATGCTGCTGACCGGCCAGTAATGGAAACTCAATTTTTATAAATCATTAATTAAAGCTAAAAGAAGGCACGATCCAGTTAATGTTCGTAATTTTCAAAATTGCTTACTACGATTGACTTCAAATTTGAGTCGAGTATTGAACTTCGGTTTAACGAATCGCGGTCAACGTGTTAATTGCAGCTGATGAGGTTGAAAGTGAGATATATCTCACTAGCGTTGAGGCAGCGCTCAGTGATGCTAATAATGCTGGGAGAAGCTCTGACGCTAAGTCGGATTCAATGCGAGTTGTCTCGGATAGTGGTGGAATCAAGACCATAGCCGGGAGAACACTTGAGTTGGAGTCTAACGAACGCGGCGGAGATCGAGTTCTTTCTAGTAGTGAGGTGTTAGGAGTTAATGCACAAGTAGAAGGTGTGTCTAGTGCAGTAGGAAAGCAGGACGTACGTCGTCCTTTAAGGAATGATGATATTTCTTGTCACGAAGAGGACATGCAGTTAGCTTTGGTAAATATATTAAATCCGTTCCGTGACGTAATTACGCTAGAAGGGGGAAACAGTTGGAGTTACTAATGTTATGTCGAACAGGATACAGTTAAAAGCGGGTGCGTCAGTGCTAAATATTACCCCATATAGAATACCTCACAAATATCAGGAGGAATTAGTAAAAATCACAAGTGTTTAGCTTACACAGGGAATAATTGAAGGGACGATGTCTGACTTTAATTTTCCAGTAATTATTGTGAAGAAAAAAAGCGGTGAGCTCGCCCCGAAATTGATTTCAGGACTCTTAATAATATTGTGGTGAGAGAATCTTATCCTGTACCCAGAATCGACGAAATACTATCGACTTTAGGTGGGAACACATTGTTTACAACGTTGGATCTGCGTTCCGCGTTCCACCAGGTTGAATTAGACAAAGAGAGTCGGAAATTCACAGCTTTTAGTATTGGGTGTCGGAAATTCCAGTTTCGGCGCATCCCGTTCGGGTTGATTTCGAGTTCATGCGTTTTCCAGAGGGTGATGACCTCTGTTATTGCGCTTATTATAGGACAAATGTGCTTCGTCTTTCTTGATGATATTTTGGTATATTCAAAAACTAAAAACCAGCACTTGTCTGACATTGGAAGCATCCTTAAGATGCTTCGGTCTGGGAACTTGTCAATAAAACTTGAAAAATGTAATTTCATTAAAAAAGAAATTGAATATCTGAGGCATATTATTGCTGCGGATGGAATTAGGTGCAAGAGTTTGGAGAAGTTGCAGAACTGTAGGGCTCCCGTAAATGTGAAGGAGTTGCAGCAGTTCTTGAGACTAGCAAATTATTTTAGAAATTTCTTACCTAATTTTGCAGAGATTGCCTATCCACTGTACAGGCTTTTAAGGAAAGATTTTGTTTTTGATTGGAGCGACGAATGCGACAAGAGTTTTAAATATATTAAATCTGCTCTGATATCTAAGACTTTTTAAAACATCCTGACTACACGAAAGACTTTCACATTTTTACTGACGCGTCTAATTTTGGGATTGGAGCGATTGTGATGGAGGCTGAAGATTCAAGTGATAAAATAATGCGTCCTGTAGCTTATATTAGTAAAATTTTAAATTCTAGCCAAAAACGCTACGGTACCACGAATAAAGAGTTTTTTGCTCTTTATTTAGCTCTTAAAGCTTTCAAATATTTAATCCCTGGATATCCTATCCGTGTTTACACGGATCATCGACCCTTGGATCCTCTTTTTGCAAAGAAACTCCCGGAGGATACAGCTATGGCACGGTGGTGTATAGGTGTTCATTCATTCGACCCTGGTGTCAAATATATACCTGGTAATCAGAATTTCGTAGCTGATTACTTAAGCAGACTACCTATTAATGATGATCAATTAACAATTAAAGATCTCGAGAGCTGTGAAGCTCTACACTCAGAGTTTGAATCAGAAGCGTGCATCGCAGAGACCCGGTCTCAAACGAAAAAAAGAGCTGTCTAGATAGACGGTCAATGACTCGTAGAAGAGCGAGAATACCGACGCTGGTTTGACATGCAAGGAAACGCCACCGAAAATGATTGATTACTTACCGACAGAGAGACAGATTTCTTGGACTACAAAAGAATTCATTGACGAGCAAAGTCAAGATCCATTTTTTGTTGAGGTTAGAGACGCGCCACTTCATGGAAGTGTGTCAACAATACCTCACCTACAGAGTTAATTAATTTTGAATGACATATTGAACCGACGACGATGGATTGATACACGACCAAGTAACATATTAACTTCAATGGTGCCAACTTCCCTAATGGAAAAGGCGGTTTTAGCCATACATTCAATGTACCATACCGATGAGTTGCACACTTTATTTAAATTCAAACTTAAATATTATAACCAATTGGAGAAAACGATTGTGAGGAATTTCGTGCGAAATTGTGAGGTTTGTAAACTGCTTAAAGCGCGACCTTCTGTGCCCATTAAAATTTTGACGGCCCCAAAAGCGAAAGAACCTTTTGAAGTTGTTTCAATGGACTTTCTTGGTCCTCTAAAGACTACCGATAATGGTAATAAATATATTTTGGTTATTATTGATCTTTTTTCTAGGTATTGCAAACTATACGCGACGTCTAACCGTCGTACAGACACAGTCATAGCATGTTTAGGAAATTGCTTTAGTACTTTTGGATTTCCGAAACGTTGATCTCGGACAACGCTCTTGAATTTAAATCATTAGCAGTGAAGCAATTTGCGAACATCCACGCAATTGCGAAAAAAGAGGTTCTGGCTTTCATTCCTAATTCGAACGCTATTGTTGAAAGGAACAATATGAAAATCAGTAATTTATTCAAATTATACGTCAATTCATTACCTCATGCAGAGTGGGATCATTGCTTGTAAATCGTCGAAAATTCATTGAACAATGCACTAAATTCTACTTTGGGGGATACTCTGAGTTACGTGGTGTTTAATAGGGATACACGTCCATAACCTACCATAACCTACAGTTATGACACTATAACCTACAGTTATGATGAAGAGATAGATTTGGTTAATTTTCGAGCAAAGGAGGCAGCTCGTACTGCAGAAAATATTAGGAACCTGATATTGAATAATACCACGGAACGGAATGTTGACAGAATTATTAAGCGTAAGGCTAAGAACATCGTAGTCGGTGACCGAGTCCTTTTAAGGAACCACGCAAGGAGGGAGAAGCTTGAGCTTTCTTAGTTAGGTCCTGGTGTAGTTTAAAAGTCAAGCGTAACTGGGTCGAAATTAAGATTGGTGATAGGGTACACAAAAGCAATTTAAATCATGCAATACCTTTACGGAGGGTTAAATGAGAAGTATTTACGAAAGTTTACTTTTACTGTACTTACGACTATCGTTTTGACGTCGCGACGATTCGACAGGTTACGATCTGTTACTAAGGATTTCCTTAGCCTATTACTCAGTTTAGAGTTTAGCAAAATCCTTATGGTTAAGTTTGTTCCGATGTGTTATTTGTTTTACCAACGCATTATCTGTGTAAATTGCTTTACCACATTCATTATAATCTGTATGTATTATTTTCAGTTTTGGTACAGTTTTTTTAGCTGCGCCCGTTGTAATCAGTCAAGTTAAAAGACATGTGAATGTACCTATAAAGTTGTGTAAAGTTACTAAAATTATTATACGATTATTGCGATTCGCTATGTTTTTTGGTTTGTGTTGTGCTCTGCACGTGCAACTCTAGGCGTGCATTTGCTTGGACGTTGTTGCTGAATTAACAAATTAAATAGTGAGCGAATTCCCCGGCTGCTAAATGCAATCGCTGACATTGCAGCTCATCTCGTGAGACGGTCGATCTTGACGCTTTAGAGAGATTAAATATTTATTTTTATTATTATGTGGAATGTTTTATCGTCAGCACGAATCAATTAAAATTTTTACTGCGAATGGAAATTTCCCGATCGGAAATCTAGATGCAGCTCATACGTGAAATTTATTCTTGTCGACGAGCAACATTTGTTCATTTCTTATAGAGTATTTCAGATTTTGCTTCGAATAAAATTTATTTTTTATTTTTAAAAAGATTTAAACTTATCACGCTTTAAGTTTTGACAATTTTACATCTAAAAGCTGTTAGTTATCAGGCTGCGGTTAGCCTTAAGCGAGATTTAGTACTTGTGTTTCCTATTAGTATATTATTTAGGGTTGTGAAATTGTGTTTATTCTTATTATTAGTTTTTTTTGGTCATGCTAATCGTCTCTGTGTTTCGTTCCTTATGCATGATCACGAGGATGGGGAACGTCATGTCAACCGTGGTTGTGGACACGCTTGTGGCAGCTCTGTCCAAGCACAAGAGCGAAATGAATCAGGACTGGCTGCAGGCAAATTCAAGACTGGATCTGCTACCCGATCAGTTAAGCGATGTCCTCGTGATGCTCTTGGTCGTCGCGCTAATGGGACTGGGTGTCCTAATGTTTTATGTGAAGAAGAGTGTAGAAGTTCTCGCCGAACGCAATAGAAGCGAGGATTTTCAGCTCCGTCGGGGCACGCTGAGACCGCCAAAATACAACAATCCCGCGGAGGTGTAGGAGTAACGAACATAACAGTCGGCGGTGATGCGGTGATATTGGTGCAACAGACTGGTTCAAGGCGGGCTTGACGCTCGCAACGATCAGGGCGCACTGGACGCGCATGTTCCCCAACAAATGTGCGGCCGGGAGTGTGATTACTAAAATAAAATTATTATTAAAAATTATTAAAATTATTGAAATGTAAAATTTACTGAATCTTTTGTTATGATGGCCATTAATTTCATTTGCATTAAATATTAAATATCCACGAGATGATAATCTCGATTATTGTTGAAATTCCGTGATTGCTCTACTAAGGAAACTGTGTTTTGTTTAGCAGTAAGTCTATTTAACCGCTTCTATAATCCTATAATCTTATAATCATATGGTTTTCATCTATTATTTGGTGTTTATGCGCAACTTCACTAACGTCCAGCAACGATGTGCGGACCGGAAAATTTGTCTGTGTAAAAGGGTTCACTGTGCCACGAACTCGATTTTAAGCAAGTGATTGGCGGGTGTTTCATTTGGTTGTAATTCAAAAATTTGTGGCGACTAATGAGTACACCCTTGCAGAATTCTTTTTTTGAAATTATTGGAAATTATTTTTTTAATTGGTTTACTATTTGTGTTTACTGTTTACTGAAATAGTTGGCATTTTTTTAACCTACCTTTCTCGCCGTGCTAACTTTCTGGTTGTATGGTCAGTTGGTGCTAGTTCTGACCCGTGGTAGCAGCTGGTGTTTTTTCCTTGTCGTTTTGTTCGTTACTTTTACCTATTACTATTGCCTATACCTATTAATCGTTTTTCTTTGCGCTTTTTGTGTAACCATGGTTGTAAGTTGGTGTAACCGGCAGAGTTAAAATTAGAAATGTGTTTTTCTTTTCGCCATTCACTGCGTATAATTGTGGTAATAACATTTTCCCCGTTTCGCAATATTTTGCGACTTCTAAATTTTTCAATGCAATTTTTACTATGTTATTGAATAATTTGTTGATTTTTCGTCTTCTACTAGTCAAAAATTCAATGTGAAGGAACGAAATACTATCGCGAATACAGGTCGCTGGTGTGTTGAGAAAAATTGGCGTGTTATTATTATTATTGTGTTTTTTTGAGTTTATATTTCTATAGTTGTTCCGAATTGGCGTTTTATTTTTTTTTAGCATTAACTAATGCTGCTTTGTGGTTTCCAGTTCTATTTGGATGGTAAGATTACTGTTTAATTTCATGGTGAGTTATAACTAATGTTTTTAGACCATGTGTCTACTTGCGTGTTTGTCTAGTACGAACTTACTTTGTCTAGTACGAGACGCTTGCTCCGAGTAGTTTAATTTTAAATTTTGAATAACAGAGCATTTTTTGTTCGCTTAAGCCGCCCTCGTTCTTCTTTCTTGTGTTGCCGAGTGTTTTAAATAATTCTTGGGTAAGGTAACTTTACTGGGTTTAAAATTTCATTTGTTTGAGTTTAAAACGCAATAAAGGCGGAGAGGAGTTTTTTTGGTAATTTGCTTAGAGTTAATATTATTTTTTTTCTCTCTCGCCCGAATGTTTTTTTCGGAATTGTGTTTTGAGTACCTAATATTCGGGAGGGGGAGGAATCTGCATGCGTGCTTCTCTCTCACCCCTCCCCTACGCGCCTCAGAGGCTATATAAGCGTTGCGCTTGTTTTCTCTGTGCTCGATCGATCAATCGTTCACGTACCTCGCCTGTACCACGCTTGCTACGGACCAATTAAGTGTACCCCCCGAGAAGATCTTTTACTGCCTGCACAGCTTTATTCGATAGAGATATGCTTACTTCAAAAGCTGTCAAGTTTTCAGGACAATCTGAGTATCGTAAGTAGGGGAAATGGGGTTGGGACGGGGGAGGGAGGGGTCAATAAGCAGCCAGCACCGACCAGCAAGTGCTTGTGCCACGCCTCAGAAAATTATTTTTCGATGGTTTATATGGCTCTATTCAATACAGAAGTCCTTACCTTACAAGCTAACGAAGGTTCGGAACGTTCAGTGCTTTGTGAGAGGAGGAAACGAAGGGGGAAGGGGAAGGGGTTTCGAATGCAGCTTTTAGTGCCAGACAGTCCGCGTTAGACACGAACCAGAAATATCTGGATTTTGTTTTGCTGGTCTATTCGACACAAAACTCCTTAGTTTTCAATCTAGCAAAGCTACACAACGTTCTTTGCTCCGTGAGAGGGGCAAAAGAAGGGGGGGAGCGCGCCGAGGAGGACGCCACAGCATGCGTACCTGGAGCGGTGATTCGTATCTATGATACGAGACGTATCTATGATACGTATATGGAATACCCTTTGTAGTACCCGTTCCTTCAAGGAATCACAAAACCTTACAAGAAATGATGTTCAAAAGCTTTTGATAGCTTTCAGAACCTCAACCGAGTGTAATTTTCCAAGCAATAGAGCTTGCGAATGAAAGAATTTAGAATTTTGGAAAAATGTTCTCCCATAACAGTTGAAAATGGGAAAATAGGGTATTTTCAAAATCTATCTCCTCCAACAGTTATTATCGTAGAGCAATGGTTGAGGACTCTTTGAATGCGCAAAAAAAGCTGCATAACTGGAAGGAGAATCATGATGAAATGCATAGTAATCTTTTAGCTACAGTGAAAAATCTACGGAAAAAACAATGACTTTTTAAAAAATAAATTTTAATATCGTGAAATCTAAACTGTCTTGGATTTTTAATCCAGTATCCGTCTAGCTATGCGGTAGTATTTTGCGCACTCAATGAGACCTGGATCATTCCTCTACAATAATAACTTTCGAAGAAGATAGCTTTTGAAAATACCATATTTTTCACCATTTTTCCCAATTATCTCAGTAATTAGTTCAAAAATGGAAAAAAGTTTGTGAGACGCACCTGTAACCCTATCCAAAATACATGCGTAGGCCAAATTTTACAGATCTAGTTCCCATACAACAAACGTGACAGCCATTTTTCTGATTCAGGGTTGACTTTCCCCTTGAAGTGGTAGTCTTTGAAATTTAGTACACTAGAAAAGTTGATAGCTGAAGTTATGCGAGGTTTACTTTTTTTCTCCTATTGTTCGGTGCTGCATTAGAAACAGTTTCTACATTTTGTTCTACGTACTTGATTTGCAGCGTTCGCTTTCAGCATTGTGATGACGTTTACTTCACTTCAACCCACATCAGTAGCCTTTAGTGGAATTTAAGGCTCTAATATTGCCCCATTAAATATTTGGAGCTGAGGGTTACGTTTCAACACAGGAAATACTCTATAGTATGGTTTGATGGTCTAATAACACTTGGTATGGTTTGGCGGTTGTGCTGATAGTCTTGCGTAGAGTGCGGAGGTGAACTGACGCTCCGCGTAAACGCGGCGTCAAACATTTCAAAATGTAAGGGAACAAAACTTTCCCAAAACCCCAAACTCGAACTGAGTATCTGTGAATGTGCTTTCTACCTCATTGAATCGCAAAAGTGAAAAACAGTAATCAAGTACAATCATTTGTGACCAATTTAATCGTGCAAAAACAGTCTGGTGCTTTCTGTAAACTTTGTCTCCACTCGAAGTCTGTGTAGCGACCCTCGGTGTAGCCTCCGTCCCTGGTCAACCGCAACACCTGCTCCTCCCTCTTCCGCATATAGAACAAACGTACCACGAATACCAGCATGAAAACAAAAAAAGGCCCTATGCACTAGCAATTTTGAATTTTGTGAAGACAAACATAAAACACAGTGAGACATTTTTTGTTATTTTATCAGTTATTGCAAAAAAAAAACTATGTTGAGTGTCTATGACGCTCAATTTTGACCTTTAATCCTCAAAATTCTGTTCAAATTACTTTACCAGTAAGTAATTCTGTCCTTTTATTGAGAACTTTTGGTGAAACAGTGACGTAAAAAGTGATTTAGAGAAAAATTTTCTGTAAATGTTGAAGGTCGCAAAATGAGTGAAAAACGTGAAACCCTGAAACAATAGAGCTCTATGAGGGCTCAGCTACACCAAGTCTGCGCCCCGCACCCCTTCCTCCCCCCAGCCTACCCTCTCATTGTGAGAATTGCCACGCTGTAATAGTGGCTAACTTAAATCTGTGTTCACTGCTAGAACATAATTCCACAACGTAAGGCGAATTTTCAGCAATATGACGTCTTTTGGATAGCTCACCATAGCAATCTTTACATGGAAAAAATAGTATTGGTTTCTTCAAAAGCAGACGAGCGAGAAACGCCAAGCTGGATCACCGCAAGCATCCTGCTCCCCGCCCTCCCCCCCCCCCCCCGTCTCTGTCTACTCCGCCTTCTCTTTTCCTCTACTCCTCCCCCTCTGTCTTACGAGCGGCTTCTCTTCGTCTGGCATTAAAAGGCGGTCTTTTTCGTTTTCAAATGCGAACAAGCAATGCAATCCCTCATTCGCAAATATTTCAATGATGGCTATCTTTCTTGTCGAAAGTTAATCACTCAATTTTCAACCTCCTCTGAATAAACAAAATTAACTTTCCATTGGTGAAATAGTGACCCACCAGTTAACTTTGGTGAATAGTGACATAAAAAGTGAAAGAGGGATTACAAATTTTTTAATTATGAAACGTTGAGAAACTGAATAAGTAAAATGTGTCAACCTGCAAAGGTCTGAACGTCATTTTCGTCATTATTCACGGCCGACCAACACTCTCCCAGTTTCTCGCCTCCTTTCTCCAGCATTTAAAGGCAACTCTATCTTCTTATGTTCTGGTGATGTTTTTTAGGTGATGTTTTTTTGGCAATATTTTTGGGTGTTTCAAATTCTAAATGAGAAGCTAGCCCTCACTCATGTGTAAACGATTACCCTTCTACCCAAGACGATCGTTATTCACTCCGTAACAGCTACAGAGTAAACAAAATTTTGAATTATCTTCACCTTTATTCACTCATCCAATACAACTTCACAATGTCTCATTACGAAACTCGCTCAGCTACTCGGAAAGCAGCTCTATCTGGAGAAATAACATCCCTCACAACAGCGCCGCATGAAAACTCAAACCTCAAAAAGCGGAATATATCTGAACCGTTCAGAAAACGAAAGCAAAATCCACCAAAATTCTCGCGTGTAAAATCGCTCGTTCAAAAGCCTAAGCCGCTCACAATGACTTCAAAAACTCCGACAGAGAAACGGTATGACGTCGACGAAAGCACCGCAATTCCCAAAACATCACCAGTGTCGACCGACAGAGAATCGACGGAGAGGTGCCCGACAGAGAATCTAGCAGCAGAGTCGCCCGTCTTTGACGAAAATATCCCAAGCGCTGCTTGTACCTCATCACTGGCGCCAGCTGCCACAGCACCACCGCTAGCTCCTTCGTCTCGTCCCAACGATTGCGTCATGGCGGCATCTCCCCTGTCCTGCGTCACTGAGAAAGCTCAAAATTGTTCACCAACGACTACGACACCGACATCAACGTTGGAACGCGATAAAATTTTCGATGTGAGGAACCATTCAGAGACTAAAATGGGTAATTTTAATTATAATTTTAATGATAAATTGTGTGCAGGCCTTTCAGGCGGTGGAGTTAGGTTTGAAAATGCATGCGCGGCAGCTGACACTGGCAGTAAAGTACCTCAGAGCGTAAACTGCGAGGATAACTTAAAATTTTCAGTGGAGAACAATACAAACAGACCTGCTAAAGCTTTTGATGGGTACTTACATCCTCTCCAAATGACCAGCTCCCAAACTATTCACGAAATAAATAACATGCTGTCTCTTACAGCTGCATTTCTCAATAAAGCTTTGAGACAAAATTGTCCCCCAAGCCCAGCGTCGATTTTTTCCACTGTATCGAATATTCAAATGATTACAGAACAGCTTTTTGCTTTAAATTATTGTATCAGCGCTCATGATTTTACGCCGGTGGTAGCTGCGAGTAACCATCATTATGCGAAATCCCCTCTGGACACTTTTCTCGTTGGAGACAATAGTCTCACAAAAATCAACAGAGATGACATTGATAGCGCATGCAGGATTCAGACCATAACTTCGGAACGTCTTAATGATCTTTATGATGAGATTGAACGCGCACCTCCATTCAGGAACTATTTAATTAGTTTCAAAGGCTTGAGCCTCTCGTCCCATAATCTCAACAAGTTAAAAAATTTGATCATGACAAAGAATCTTTTTTCTTGTATTTATGTGGTGAGCGCCTGCAGTGGGCAGCAATTGTACATGGCATCGAGCCTGTGCAGAAAAATTGGTCTTAAACTGATTCCGCTGCGAGCAAATGTAAAAACCGGTCCTGTTAATGAAGCTTACAACAATGTCCGCACTTGGCCCGTTACGCGAGAAGACACGCATCATTTTCTTCAACAAATTGCTCTAAAATCACCTTTGAGACTAACTTCACATTTTATCTCCTGTGTCAGAAACTCCCATGATCTGAATGAAGAAATTGAATACTCTAATGATTATGCAAAACAGCAAAATGAGTTGAATGATTGTTCTAAGTTGACCGCCTATCCACGTGATACCTCCAGCGGCATAAACCGATGTTTGCCTTCATATAACAAACCCTCTCCTCCCCTCTCCTCCCGATGTTTGCCCTCATATAACAAGCACTCTCCGGCATCCGCCACAAACAATTGCGGAGTGCCTACAAAAAATAGGTTTTCATTGCTGTCCAATGCTGATGAAGAGGATGAAAAGCCCCTCTCAGACACGAGTATAAATCAATATCCAATCACATACTCGGAAGCAGTGAAATCAACAGGAAGAGAGAAATCGCTGCAAAATTGCAGTCGACAATCGATGGAAAATCCACTACCCAACTGTGTGCACAATCATCACCAGAAAAATATAATTGACACGAGCATTTCTCAGTTCTCTGCAAATCCCCATACAAGAAATCACCACAGAACGGGAATTCAGAGCCTGAAAAACGTAAATTCCCCGCACCTCTCAGAACCTCTTAATGATTTAAAAAGTGCGAAAAAAAACGTCTCCAGCCGCATTTGTGAACGCATGAATTCCACAATGGATGAATTGAAACGATCATGGAACATAAAACTGATTCCCACCAAAGCCGATGGACACTGCCTCCTTCACGCAGTAGCTCATCTACTTACAAAACAACCAGCATCAAAATGGAATTACAATTCCCTAAAGGCTGCAATCAAAACAGAGAGTAAAGCAAACAACAGCACATATGCTAAGTTTTTTGACAAGAACAGTGGCGACATGCAAAACCTCATAGATAATTACATCGACGAAAAACATTTTGACCAAGCTGCTGTAGACCTTATACCACTAATTATTTCAAATGTGACAGGCCAAAAACTTCTCGTCCTGGATGAACAGGATCATTGTGTTTGGAAAATATCAGTCGTTCCCAATTCAGAATTATCAAATAATAACCCTCCACTACTGCTCCATCGTAAAAACGATCACTACAGTGCTCTTGTCACACAAGGCAAAAATCAGACCGGGGTTACCTCATCTTGACAGAGTGCCGCTGCCCAGCCAAATAGTAGACTTTCTTACATAGCAGATGCTGGGCCAAACACCCTGGGCAACTTAGACAAAATCGATAAATCCCCTGAACGATCCCATCGAGATAGTAACTTCACTACCTTTAAAAAGAGTGCTAATATAGGTAAAATCAACATCAAGCACGTAAATGCTCGAAGCCTGAATGATAAATTGGATGAAATCAGAGTAATGTTGGTCACTGAAAAAATTGACATTTTGTGTGTCTCAGAAACATGGTTTGATTCACGAACCCAAAGTTCATTTTTTAACATTCCTGATTACGTGTTGTACCGCTACGACGGCGCTAAAACCAGCAGAGGCAGTGGATCTTGTATTTTTGTGAAAGAAATGTACTCAACATCTTCACTACTAGCTAATAAAGTTTGCGAAGGCATTGAAATGGTTTGGTTAGAAGTGCAAATAAATAAACACAAATCAATAATCATTGGCAGCCTTTACCGGCACCCATCGTCTCCCCTAAATCTAACACTAGATTTCATTGAGGAAACCTTCAAAGAAATCCTTCAGGCAAAAAAATCATTCTTTGCTTTCGGAGATTTCAATGTTGACCTAACGGACAAAAATAATCAGCTAAGCAAACTACTGTATAAACTAAGCTAATCACAAATGGTCAAAGAACCGACTCGCATCACTAAAGTCTCTGCAACTCTCCTCGATCTAGCAATCACAAATAATCCCACCGCAATACTTAGTACAGTAATATCTCCTTCTATTTCCGATCACCACTCTATAGAATGTGAAATTAATATTGCGAAGGAAAGACAAAAATACCGCTTAATGACCTATCGCTCGAAAAGGCACTATTCAGCAGAACTATTTCAAGAAAAACTACTCGATAGGTCTACCGAATTCCAGAAAATGATGCAATCTGACGATGTTGACATACAAGTGTCAATCTTCAACGAGAACTTCACAGCAGCTCTCGACGAATGTGCACCTTACGTCACCAAAAAAACCAAGCCAAAACGGACTGTTTGGATTACTGACGAAGTTAAAGAGATGAGCAGAATAAAGAAAGCTAACTTGCGAGAGTACAAAAACAATAGATCAAACAGTACCTTATACAAGAGATATAAAGAACATGAAAAAATTCTTCGAAAGAAAATCACTGAAGCGAAACAAACTCATTTCCACCAGGCACTGATAACGGCTAAAAATAACCCGAAGCGAACTTGGGAAATCATTAGTGAGGTAGCCCCATATAAAAATTTAGATCGCATAAGTAATTTTGAAAATCCCTTGGCAACAGCCACGGATTTCAACACATTCTTTTCAAAAGTAGGGGCTCAAGTTTTCAGTGAGGTGTGCACCAATCCAGATGAAAAGACAATTGAAAATTCATGCCCCACTGCACCCTCGAGGACTGATGTCAAGTGGAGACCACGCCCTGTCGATTTACCGGAGTTACGAAACATCTTATACTCACTAAAAAACACAAAGGCAGTTGGACATGATGGTATCAGTCTTCAATATATCAAAGACAGTTTCCCTGTTACAGCACCATGGATTCGTCTGATAATTAATACATCAATAGTAACCAACACATTTCCAAACCAATGGAAACACTCCATTATTAGACCGTTGCACAAAAGTGGTGACTTAAATACAGCATCAAACTACAGGCCCATCAGTCTTTTGCCTGTCATGTCCAAACTATTGGAGAAAGTGGTGACAAATCAACTGTCATTTCACATGGACGAGTCAAATTTACTCCACCAAAATCAATATGCCTATAGAAGAAATACTAGCACTCAAGACGCTCTGCTCAATATATCTGAAAAAATACACAGTGACATTGATCAAAAGAATGTAACACTCTTGCTGCTACTCGATCTCTCTAAGGCGTTCGATAGCGTCCAACATGAAAGACTTCTACGTAAAATACTGAACTTGGGAATAGACACGCAATGGTTTGAAAGTTACTTGTCAAATCGATCTCATGCAGTCCGCATAGAAAACAAATTGTCCCCATTCACACAAAACAATTTTGGTGTTCCCCAAGGATCCATTCTTGGTCCACTACTGTTTTCTATTTTCATTAATGATTTCCCTCCAATGCCTTCTGACACACGGATCTCAATGTATGCAGATGATGTTCAAATTGCAATAACAAGTTCTGTATCGGAAATACCACAGACGCAAATTAAAGCCGAAACTTTACTGACTAGCCTGAAATCATGGTACGACCGAAATGGTCTGAAATTAAATGCTAATAAAACACAATGCATTATTTTTGGATCCAAAGATGCAATTAAAAAAACTTCAGATCTTACTCTTGCAGTTGGAAATGATAAAATTAATGCATCAGAAAAAGTTAAAAATCTGGGTATCTGGTTCGATAGAAATATGTCCTTCAAATCTCACGTTGAGACTACTTGCAACAAAATCTACGGAACTTTAATGTTTTTTCATCGTATAAAAAGTATGCTAGACGAAAAATCCAGATTATTAGCCATTCAATCCCTTGTGTTATCGGGCATTGACTACTGCAGCCTAGTATGGGGAGACTTTCCTCAATACCTTAAAAGGGACTTACAAAAATGCATGAATTTTGCAGCCAAGGTGGTATGCAACGGTAATTTCAAAAGAAGTGATCACTTAACCCCTCTCCTCAATGAACTCGGCTGGATCCCTATCCAAGAAAGGCTCCTCATGCAGAAGGCCCAATACGTATTCTCCTCGTTATATCTTCCTCAGAGCAATGCTGAGATAGTGCGTTTCCATCCACCCACTGTAACCAATCAAAAACCGAACAGAAACAATAATGTCTTAGTCAACTATCGTTCATCTCACTTAGGGCAGAAGGCTCTGTCCATATCAGGCGCCTTACTGTGGAACAAACTTCCCCTGAGTATTAAAGTCCCTCAAAGACCGAGAGAATTTAAAGCCAAAATAACTCGTCATCTTGTGTCTCAATAATAATCCTTAATTACAGAACATACTGAATGAGTACTGACGAATCTCATTTCCCTGGTATCTCCCTTGCTGAAAAATCTCCCTCGCTCATTGTTTTATAATTCAAGACATCACACAACAGTTTTGAAGTATGCGTAGGTATTATGATTTGACCGCCTATACGTTGTCATTTGCAAACATGCTTACTTGTATATGTGTGTACGTATATAGGTGTATGTGCGCATATGGGTGTGTATATGTGCACGTACAACTGTGTGCACTAGAGTAGATCAACCAGTCGAAGGTGCATTTTATGTCATTCCTCTCCATTTCTGTGCAAGCATCAAACTAGACCGACATGGTACCTATGTGTGTGTGTGTTGATCAATTGCAGACATTCTGCACCATATTAAAAAAAATAATGTGTTTTTTTCTAATATGAAATTGTAAAGCATCCATGTAAAAAAAATAAATTCGTTGTGTGATCATCCATTTATACTGCAGTAATATACTTATTCGGCTTATAGTTATATGCTTATAATAATGTGATACCTATGTTTGTTTATCAACTGCCGACAATTTGCGCCATATTTCAAAGATAACGTGATTTTTTTTTTCTAATATGAAACCTATATAGGACATTAATGTTTTCTTTCTTATTCACGTCCCACAATCGTTTTCGTGTTTCCGACTTAAGTGGACTGTTTTGTGCCACTATTTTTAGTACGAAATATTATAAAATTCATGCTATAATAAAAGATATTTTCTCCGTTTCCCTCGATTGGAATTCTGGTTTATACGAACTAGTTTACGCTGATATTTGCGCACATGCTTACTTGTGTATATGTGTACGTGTCCACGCTATGCGTATGACACTCTGTAGAATGCGTATGTATTGCCTCGATGCATAGAAATGCATTTGTGTTTGCTTACGAGTTTGGTGTATGTGCGTGGGTATATGTGTGCATGTGTATATATTTACATGTATACGTGCACATATGTGTATACTAGACTGACAACTAGCATTTTACCAGAGATAATGGTCTTTTTTCTGTGCACACTCAACTTGTAACATTACCTAACTCGTCATCTCTTTAGTATTGTAAAGCATCCATGTAAAAACTATACTTTTGTTGTACGATCATCCATTTATATTTATATAAAATGCTTGTTAACTAATGACCGTTATGTTAAAATTGTTGAATCAGTAATACAAAACTTATAATCTTCTTGGTCCTCATGCTTATATGTATATATGTATTTGTGTGTGTGTGTATGTGTGTGTGTGTATGGATATGCACACACATGCATACGTATATTTACATATGTGTGCAGATGGATATATATTTATAAATTTTTTTTTCATGCTTCCTTAAAACGACACTTGTGAACATTGACCGAAACAAGCGATTTCATATATTATTTCCTGGCGTCAAGAATTGCGAAGTTTTATGTCATGTACATGTAAACTGTCAAAAGTGTTTTCACCTCACAATGAAA
Organism: Morinoia aosen; assembly: GCA_030386875.1. Lineage (NCBI taxonomy): Eukaryota > Metazoa > Arthropoda > Malacostraca > Amphipoda > Talitridae > Morinoia > Morinoia aosen. The sequence continues at coordinate 28,647,151 of CM059557.1, read as the reverse complement.
ATGCATCGTCCATGAAATTGTGTTATCTCTTATAATTATCATTACATGTATTATCAAATGTAGATTAAGCTAGATTAGGAGTTCATTGCCCTCAATCATTTCTTTTCGACTAGTGACACGAGTTTTTCAATACTCGTGTGTGTGTATCATCTAAGTATATTAATTTTAAGATATTTAAAAACCAATGATTGTAATATTGTACAATCTCTATTGGAAATAAACTGTTTTTCTTTCTTTCTTTCTTCTCACAATCTTCGTTACATTTAGATGTTCTGCAATCAATGCTCAAGTTCGGTTGACGACAGGATAATTAATGCTCCCTATGATTCATTCTAATGTTATTCGAACAATCATCACTACTTTTTGGTGGTCATTTCAGAAATCATTTATAAGGTTAGTTACATGTGCATTTCATTCATACAGCGCTTCGTAAGAATCCTTTAACACTTAAAAGCCCAATAAATGCTCACGAAATTAGTGTTAACGTTCAAGGAAACAAAAAGCCTCAAACGTTTTGGAGAAGCGAACGAGAGAAGTCTATTACCGGTATCTCACTGGCTCAAATTCCTCATTTACCAATAAGTAGGCATGCTGAGAAGTTCGATAAAAATAATACAATACAATCTGTGATATTCTTTTCGTGATATTGACCTTTGTATTTTAGATTCGTCTTACATTTTTGCGGCAAAATCAATTTTAAATGACAGGCTAAATACATGTATATTCAGATAATTAATCCGTATTTGTGGTTTCCGATCTTTGAGGTTTAGAAAGTTTGGAATTTACTATCAATCGTGATTTTATTCTTAGGTGGTATTAATTACACTTCGATTTTAACAGAATTAGTGATGGACTGGTCTCCGAAACGTTTAATTTTCATTTCTTTTATAACATGACTAGTATTATTGGAATTTTTTACTCATTTGAATTTTAAATGAATTGGCGATTTAAGCATATAGAAAAATTGTTGAAATTAGGGAGAAGTGTTATTACTCTCATGGTTTAGTAGATGCGTGAATGCACCTTATCTCATTTCCAATGTTTTTTTAAGCTTTCTGACTCTACGATCAGGTCCCTCCAACATTTGAAGCGAGTGTATCCAATGCTCGCTGTGGTTTGGTGGGCGTGCACCCAAACTCTCCACAGTCCGGATTCAATGCTTGTGTTTTGATTACTTATAGTAGCCAGTCTAATGTTAGAGTTAAGGCTGTTAGAATGCCTGCTCCCTCTCTCTCTTCTTGTTAAAATGGCTTACGTCATTTCGCAGCTGTGTTATAAGTTTAACCCTAACTGATGATCCGGGCATGTAGTAGTACTCTTTTTCAATATCTTGGTTGTGTTTTCTCACATTTACGAAATTATATCACTTTTAATACTAAAATTGTTACCTTTTAATTATGAGGTTATTTTTTCACTCTCAATATACCCTCATGGTCGTTCATGATGAATTTCTATGAACACTGTTTTTCGGAAAAATAGCGTGACTAGGACGCGCATCGAGTGCTAATTATTTTATTTCGGTCCACTCATAACTCTCTTTACTGCACACAGACATACTGAGTCACCCATCGCTCGGTAGAGAACATTAAGTGTGTGTAGATTTAGTTAACTTTGAAGAGAGGATATAAACCTCAACCCAAGTTGGATTCCTAGTTGCGAAAATTTTCAAAATGTATTTTAAGTAAAGTTTCCACCGATTTGGTTGATTATGAGATCGAAATTGTAGCCGCTGGTTGTTGGTTGTATAATTGCATAGTAGCACCATTGCTGATGCTTCATGGCAGTGTGCGCATAAATGACGTGAGAACTGATGTGTGTTGCGCATAAATTTGAACTGTATTGTTAGTTAGTTAGAAACTCACTCTTGTATTTACAAAATATCTCGCGAACTATTCAGAAAGCTAAGGCTAAATTAATTTCAAAAGTTCATGACTAAATTGTGTGTTTTAGAAATTATTGTCTCCATGTGGTTTGAAAATTATTGCAAGGTTGCCCAGTTGTTTTATCGAATTTTAGTAGGAGTCTTTGGTGCTAAATTTCCTACAGTGCGTGGTTTGATCGGTGTCGTGTGTGGACCTTGTTTGTTTGCGTTAGAAAATTGTATGTGGGGCTGGTCTTTGCTTTGAGTAAGCCGCGTAACAGGTGGCTGAGAGTGATTAACGACAGGCAAAAGAGGAATGCGAAACGCCAAAGGTCGGCCGACGATCGGCCGAGGCGGACAGGAAGCCTGCACAGCGAGTACATATCGCTGGTGTTTGAAAGTACGAGAAAAGATTGAACGTTACAGGCTCAAATGGGTTTCTGTATTCTAAGAGGTGGAGAAAACAGCATCTTTCAAGGCCAATAGAAACAGCCACGCTTAGAACGGGGAGGAGTTCATGAACACCTCTGAAAAAATTCTTAACAAATTTTTGATTCGTGTGTTGAGGGAAGGAAAGGAACACACCCACAAGCACATCATGCAACTTGAAGGAACTTAGTTGAGCCGCAACATTACAGGGGTGTACAACGGCGAACAAGTGATTTAATAACCAAGTGTTGCACTGAAAAAATTATTCTGGAAAAGATGTATATTTAGAAATAACGTGCGTTGTATTATTGAAGAATGTTGCGATCAAAATTTTAAAGATAAATCGGTAAAAGTAGTCATGGATGTTTCTATCTTTCGTTCAGAAAAATATGTTTGCACAAGAAGAGAATTCGATGTGATTTAGAAATGCGCAAGGAGGGTGAGCTAAACACAAATTTGTATCCAAGAAACGATTTTTATGTTATAAATTAATGTCTTTTCGAAATAAAGTTGAAGATCAGCTCAAGTGCAATTTTTTGGTGGATGAATGGGTCAATTTTGTCAATTATTACAGGTTGGGAGGAGTCCAGGATCGAAATGGCAAACGGCGAAGAATTTTCGCGCGAAATTATGAATTGATGTTTGGTGGAATGGAACGAATGGAACTGTACGAGTGTGATAATTGTGTCGCGCACTGTTGAGAAAAATGCTGCAGTAAGATGTGTTGTGTTGTTTTGAAATAAATTGCAAATGCTTAAACTTATAGGAAGGTAATTTGGTCGGTCAAATTAGTTCTGTCGTCACTATTAGTAGGATAATCGGTCATATGAGGGTGGAATTTAGATGGGCCAATTGTCAATCAAAGTAGTGTCAGGCTCTGATCATGTGTACCAATTGTACGTCGGATTTTATACAACATGAATTAGAAGGTGTTGATAATAATATAATTTGGCAACGAGAATTTGGGCATTGAGCCTGTACCGATGAATGGAACCTCTGCTCAAAAGGAAGCAAACATAAAACGCTACCGTAAGTTGGGTTTCTGCATTTCGGTGAGCGCCGCCATGATTTGTGTTTTTGTAATCTGTAATCATTACTTACTTTTTCGAATTTTCGTGCATTTGTGCTGCTTGTAATTCCTTTGTATATTTTTTTCATGGAGGTAATGCCAATTCCTCATACCCGAGATTTTGTCTCCCTTGCTAATGGAAATTAAGGATACCGTCCACGATTTTGACCTTTTTTCGTCCGATTCACCTGAAAATTGACCAGTATATTATTTTTTGAAAGTAAACCTTTTTTACTAATGTCATTTTTTCGATTTATGCCTTATTTTTTTTATTTTTTTACGAAAAATTAGTTTTTTGATACATATTTATGTATATTTCAAGACGTATCAACTCATTGAATTTGATGCTAGAACAAAACCAAAGACAGTTTTAGAATCCTTGTACCATTTCTAACAAAGTTATAATTTAAAATTTAACATTTCGAACAACAATTTCTGTGATAAGCGGTACTTTATAATAACATCACAAACAATTATTTTTGGGTTTGGAGCCGTATAACTTTTTTTATTTTCTAAAATTTTGAAAAGTCTAATTATAACTTTGTTAGAAATGTTTCAAGGATTTCAAAACTGTCTTTGGTTTTGTTCTAGCATCAAAACTCAATGAGTTGATACAGTTTGAATGTTGCAAGGTATATGTTTTGGGTATGAGCCATAACAAAATTTTTTTTGAAGTGTAATATAATGGATAACTTATGTAACTGAATGCAGTTTTAAATTTTATTTCGATAATTTCAATGCATAACTTCATCTTTTCACTGTGAATTGTGATTTCAAAAAAAAAAAATTAATAAAAAAAGATCAAAATTATATACGTAAAAATCATGAAATTCTTCATTTTCAGTCTGATTCTTATGAAATTTGATAATAATATGTTACTTTTGAAAAGAAACACAATTTCTTCAATTCATTTTTTTGATTCAGGCCTTAGTTATTGAAAAAATTTGACATACTGGTTTTTGAGTGTATTTTCATGGATATTTCGAAACGTATCAACTCATTGAGTTTTGCGGCTAGAACGAAACCATACACAATTTTAGAATCTATGAAACATTTCCAACAAAAGTGTATTGGGAAACTATCCAATTCCCTTTATATTTTCTGTTTATATGGGGTCGAAATCAGGTCGAAGTTTCAAGATTTTTGTCCCATTACCCCCCCTCTGGAGGGGGGGATTTATTGTCCGTAGCGCAATAAAATTTTAGGACCGAATAGTCCACAACCTAAGGGTTCTTTTCCAACAATAACATGATAAATGCTCACCGGACCGACAGGGGCCTGGCAGAGGCTTCGGACGGTATCCTTACCAATTGAAAATAGAGGAGGTCGCGCCGATGTGTTATGGCCGAGCAAGGGATAATTCAAAAGACGTATCGCCGGTAAATCATCTCCGCATCATAGGCGAAATGTCCACTTAGGGACGAAATTTTTGGCCCAGGGACACCGGCAGCCAACTGCGATGATCGACCATTTTAAGTCTTTACTCGTCTCCGGCACGTCTAATTTCGCCGGCGATATGTACATGATACGCGGCTGGCCATCCTTGAATTCTGCTTTGAAAAAACTCTCGGCCACGCACAGCCGAGATTTATCGCCTCTGAACGACCCTCAAATTCATATATAGGGTCGTTCAGAGGCGATAAATCTCGGCTGTTCATGGCCGAGAGTTTTTTTAAAGCAGAATTCAAGGATGGCCAGCTGCGTAAATATATTTATAGATACAAATATATATTTGTATAGATATTTATATAATATATATATAAATTTCTGAGTCGTTCAGTAGTGATAATCTTGGTTGTGCGCTACCGAGAGTTTTTAATCGCAAAATTGAAGGATTGCCAGGCTCAAATCATACATATATTAATAGGGAAAATGTATTAATGTATTAGTAGAGTTTATGGGCGTTTGCTTCTAAAGGCGAATACCCTAAGCTGAAATGCCGTAAACCGGAGACTCACTGTATCCATATCTATAAAACTGCATATATATAACATATTTGACCGCTGCTCTCCAGGATGACAATGTCGCTGAGCGTAGCCGAGCTTTTTAGTTTTATCGCACCTGGACTACTGCAGTCTTGTATGGGGAAATTTACCGCAATATCGTCAGAAAGAGTTGCAAAAATGTCTAAACTTCGCCGCCAAAGTGGTGTGCAAAGGAAATTTCAATAAATACGATCATGTCACCCCTCTTTTAAGAAAACTCGACTGGATCCCGATACCGAACAGATTCATGATCCAAAAAGCTCGACGAGTGTTCTCCTCTCAGTACCTCCCCCAAAGTAATGCAGAGGTGGTAAAATTTTTTCCATCTAATATCCCAAACAAAAAACCAAATCGGAGGAATGATGTTTTAGTCAGTTACCGTTCATCTAACGTGGGACAAAAAGCTCTCTCAGTTTCTGGAGCTTTTTTGTGGAACAAGCTTCCCCAGCATATCAAAAACTCTAAAACTGTAAAAGAATTTAGAGTAAATGTGTCACGTCATTTTGCATCTCTATAGACCTGCAGCATTTCGGTGTGAATTTCCCATTTACCAGAAATTTTAATTTCCCTGAAATTTCTGTTAGAAATTAGAAACTATTTCATTTTACGTTTGCTAAGCCATTCGTGCATTCATCTTAACTATTTCTGTCGACAATAATGAGCACCCCAGCCGTGAGTTCAATACAGCAGAATGAACGTTTTTTTCCATAATTAGGAGTATTTCCTCATCTTTATTTTGTTATTTTTTCTTCTCTGTGTTAATATTTAACATCCGTATGGAAAACATACTCTGAAATACATTTTGTGTGTACACCAATATACAGGTTTATAAATGTGAGGATTGTGCAAAGTTTATAATGAATTAAATTTTGGCTAACGTTGTCTCGTTATTTCAAAATCATTCTCGAAGATGTTTTCAATCGATTTCGGCTGAGCTGGGGGGAGAGGTTAATTTAAGCATTTTCATTTAGTCTTTTAATATTTTTCCGTGCGTTCAGTGCACACCAGCACTAAACTTTAAAATCGAAAAAAACTGTTAATTTCTGTTATCAAAATTATCACTTTGGACCATTGCTTAATCTACCTATATGTGCCAAATTTTGTAAATATTCTCCACTCAAATGTGATATCCGGCCACAATGTTACTCCATTTTATCCCATGTACACATGTCTGTATAATGCTGAAGAGTTGTGTTGTTTCTTGACTGTAACCTGAGTTTTCTTAAAAATTTCCATGAAGAAACTAAAAATCAGTTCATTTTACGTTTTCCGAAGTCTTCTTTTCCTTTTAGTTATTTTTTTTCGAATAATTTCTTAGGATTACAATGAGCTCAACTGTCATTATCGGTGTAATAGATGGTAGGTTGTTTCTATCCTCTTATTTTATATTTGTATTTTTTTCTTATATTTCATTCTCAATAAGTACATATATTAATATGTGTGTGTACGTATATAGGTATATATATATCTACATAAATAGATATACATGTTTCTATTTCATTTCTTTACACAAAAACCATCCGGTTAATAAATTTTATTGCACTAGCGAAATGATTCAAAAATAGATCTCCCACTTACACCAGAGGACGTCTCTGTGAATCGGATAAATGACAAATACAATTAATGAAATTAATCGTAATTTGAGCGTATGAATCGTGGTAAAATTATCTTTCTGTCCGTATGTTGTACAAGCAAATTTTGATGTTGAGTATATGTTTGTTTGCGCATTTCTGCCAAAATTTTGTAGATATTTGTCAATCATGAGTGGTAACTGGCCTACACTGTATCTCCATTTTATCCCATGTACCCATGTCCGCATGATGTTGCAGAGAATATCGAGAAGATATGATATATGATATATATTGAAGATATATGTTTTTTTTGTTGTTGTTGTTCCTCAGCGGTAACTTGAGTTTTCTTAAAATTTCCTTTAGGAAATTAAAAAACCATTCCATTTATACGTTTTTCGAAGTCCTTTTCTATTCCTTATCTTTCCTCAGGTTATTTCTTACGATTCATCAGAGCTTGGGCTGTCATTTTAAATATTGAAAGAGTAAGATTATTTTTCATGTCTATTAGCATTTTTCTTATATTCGTTTTCAATACGTATATATATGAATATGTGTGTTGGTGTGTGCGTGAGTATGTACGTGTGCGCACGCAAACATAAATGTTTATGTATCAGTGTAAAGATGCACACGTTTCGCACACATATATGCGCACATGTACATATATCGGTTTTTATTTCTACTTTTTGCATAAAAAGCAAAACCTCATGACACATTACATTTTACCTAAAGCTCTGCGATCAGTTAACACTGCACCATATTTCAGAAATAAACAAATTGATTGCGCTTGCTTTATGATTTATAAATCGATCTATCACGACCCCGAAGGGCATTTCTGTGAACAGAAGAAATTAAAAAGTATAAACAGACAAACGAAATAAAGCACTCGTGCAAAAATTATCTCTATATTTGTATGCCGAACAAGCCATGCATTTCAATTTTGAGTGTAAGTTTGTTTACGCATTCCTAGATGTGCGTGCTGTGTTGCGCGATGTTCTTTACAAATTATTTCGAGACTATCTTTTTCTCAATACTTGATTGTCATTTACGGTGTTGTTTCAATCTAGTACGGTGTAGCGTTTTTTTGTATTTTTCCTACTTCGATGATCTTATAAATAATTCGAAAAATACTAAAGAATTCTTCGAAACTGCCAAGTTCATAGTTGAAATTATCGAAGTAGGAAAAAGGCAAGAAGCGCTGTACCGGAATCTCTTGGAATATAAAATATCCAAGAGATAATATTTCTCATTTCTCATTCAACTACCCTTGACAGAGTTAAACTATTAGCACGACCCGTATGGTTTGTCTATTAGTACGCCTCGTATATTTTTCCTATTAATATGCCTCGTATGGTCCATCTATCTGTACACCTATGATAGTATTGTCTAATATTACATCTCGTATAGTTTGTCTATTATTATGCCTCGTACGGCTTATCTATTTGTACACCTCGTATGGTTTGTCAATTAGTATTCCTCGTATGGAACTTTGTGAGACTATTAGCACACCACGTGTGGTTTGTCTATTATAGTACGCCTCGTATATTATGTCTATTAATATGCCTCGTATGGTCTATCTATTTGTACACCTCTGATAGTTTATCTATTAGCACACCTCATATAGTTTGTCGATTATCATGCCTCGTATGGCTTATCTATTTTTACACCTCGGATGGTTTGTCAATTAATACTCCTCGTATGGATCTTTTGTTTTAGGACGTCTTATGTTAAGGAACTTTTAAAAGCCAATTTGTTGGCATATGTATCTCATGTGACAACTTGTAAATAAACGGTTTTTTTTTTTTTTTTTTTTTTTAAAGTAAATCCTTTATTCAAAGAATTTCGAAGAAAGAATTAAAATGGAAGTTAGTGGAAGGACACTGAAAATTCATTTGACCAAAGCGCGTCTACAAACCTTGTGCACAGGCACACAATTGGAAAAATTTATAAAAGAAAAAAATTGGAAAAAAAGTAAAAAGTGATGAAAAAAGACACCAGCGAACCGGGAAAAGATGTTCCGTTAAAAAAAACAGTTTATTCCAATTCAGATACAGGCCATTTGATTTTAAAACGCTTCAACTTGAAGATCCTTAGTTGATAAACATATGTGTGTGGGTGTCACAATATCCGTGTTGCTTGTCGAAAAAAAGTAATTGACAGAAAATCATGAAAATGTATTCCACCTGTTGAATTATTTTAAGGTTTTTGATGCATAAACACTAAATATACATGTACCTACATATGTATATCTCTATCGATTAATTGATAATGCAACCGACGCATTGATGAAAATTTTTTTTTAGTCCTTACTTTCATTGAAATATGAAGGCAGCCTTTTGCGATATCGGGGAGATGAATTGAGAGTAAAAATTGATGGATGTACAGTCTAAAGGGTAGACACAGTAGAAATTCGTAAGCGTCTTATGTTTGGGTTTCAACTAGTATACCAAGAGACTAGCTCGGAAAAAGTTTAACCATTCAACCAATTCATGATATTTCTTACGCGAGCTTAATACGCATTTGCCTACAAACAAATAATTACTTGAGACAGGACCAAGGAAATGATAGTCGCATAATACTAATCGAAAACATTTTACAAACAGAATAGAAAATTTCGTGAATGCCTACCAAAATCATGAAGTCAAAAAGCTGTCGGAATGAAACAATTAAAACGTCTTAATACTAAGATCCTTGGTTGATATTCGCACATGGGTATCGTAATACCCATGTCAAATATTGTCGAAACACAAAATGATTGAGAGAAAGGCACGGTCATACGTGCCTTTATCTACGTTCCCTTCGTTGCGTTAATCTGATTTTGATAATGCATATAAATACAAGTGATAGGGAAAGATAATCACAGTGATGTATTGTTGAAAACTATCTAAGAAGTGCGCACTTACACTGTCATTTTAGCATGCGAACATAGGACATAGTCACATGAGAGATTAATGTTGAAAGTAAAATAGACATAATTCAATTGTTTTGCGTCTACGACAATGAGGTCAACACTCGGGACAATTTTTTATTCTTGTGTATCTACAATTGTGTCAAAATATCGAGCTCGAAGTGAATAAAATATTTTACCATAACACAAAGTTATAATTTCCTACGGTAATAATACTGGCGCAAAAAAGTCTACCTGTCAAAACCATAAGGATTGTTGTACAATGCCAACCATAGCATTTGCCGCATAGCTTGGACAACACAAAAAGTCAAACTACCTAAAATAGTGTTGTTTTAATGTACTCAAGAGCGCAAGAGCGCAAGTGCCACACAAGTTTAACAAAAACATTTTAGGGCAGGGATATATATATTTATGTATACATATAAAACAGAAAGCTCTAAGTATTGAAATAATATTTAATAACGAGTTCACAAAATTTGAAACTAAAATGAGTACGAATTTCCTTATCACCGTATTTTGGTTTTGTGGGAGCGAGCACGCCCCCCTACCCTAAGCACCTCAGAGGTCTTATAAGCGGTGAGCTCTTTAGGGCCCGCGCATTTGGTCCGCACCCCGTCCTATACAACATCGCTACCAATAAACGTCGCAGTTCACCAGCGTATCTCTAGCCTCTGCCCGTATATTGGTAGCCAGAGAGTTGAAGGACCCACGAATTTAAGAAGATATAATTGAGAAGTGAAGAAGATAGAGTATTCGACGAGAAACCTACAGAAGTTTGCGAAGAAGATCCAGTGATTTCAGCAAATCTACAAGGCGGAGAAGACAGATAACTGATAACTACAGAGAAATCAAGAGAACTACCGTGAAGATCGTCTGGTGACAGAGAAAGCAAGAGAACTACTGTGAAGATCGTCTGGTGACGAGAATTATTGTAACGTCTAAGAAGAGGATCTGCAGAGCCAGTCAGAGCAGCGAGAAATCTATTATAAGGACAGCATCTACAGACAGAGAGCTTCAGAGGTTAACGGAAAGGGCGACTACAGAGCTAAAAACTACAACTACGAGGTGTCAGTCTACTACAGCTACGTTATCTTCGTGCTGCAGACGAAGCAGTAACGGTGCATCGCCTATAACGACTGCAGAGATCGCGACAACGCGCGACAACGACAACTAAACCTACAATTTAAGATAAGTAACGCAGCAACAATTAATTGTTATAATTGTTACAGTACTGTTGCAGCCTAGATATTCGTTGCGCGTGAGAGAGACAGCGTGCAGCAGCAGTGGTAGAATTTTTGTCAGGCAGTTTTTTTTTGCAATAGCCCGTCGGAGATGCCACAGAGCGTGCAGGCGTCAAGGTCAAACATAGGCTGTACTTGCAGAGTGCAAGCAGTGTGTTCAATAATCCTTAGACATGAGTTTTTTAAGAGTTTAAGAGAGCTGCTTATTTTTAAAGTGAGTGGCGCTATTTCTTGGAGTGTTGCCATAAGTGATTTGAGTAGTTTTGTAATGATTTAGTAACTGTTGTATAAATTTGCGCTTGAGCAATCGTTAATCAGTTGAGCAGTGATGTTTTTCGTGTAATACCTAGACACCAAACTAGTAACATAACTATGCCCGAAATTTCAGTAACCAGCGCACTTAGAACTAGTACAATGACTACCACCGTTTTTTTTCTTGCGTGGATATATTGGCGAAAGAGACATAAGTATCCTTAAATGCTTTCTGTAGCCTGTGCAGCATGTAGGTCATGTAGTGCTACCCGTAATGCAACCTGTAATGCTACCTGTAATTTGAGCGAGGCGGTCAGTTGCAAACCATGCTCTTTACAAGAAATCCCTGCCTGTTTGCGGGCAGGAAGGACATTTTTGGGGTAACTATATTTGTGACATTTATTGTGTCATTTTTAAAAATCATATTTGAGTTTTTTTGCTGGTTGCGTCTGGTAAGATGTTGCAGGGGGAAAGTGCGTTCCAATTTGTCCAAAGGTAGTGCTGAAGACCTTTGTAAAACTCAACGTTCGAGCTTTAGAGAATAAGAGGAAAATTGTTTCCAAAAGAATCATTGCATTATGATTTCGAGGAAGTACTACTGATCAAAGGATCAATTATTGAAAGAACAATTCGCTGTATTAAGAGGACAGGAATTGATTAAAACATGATGTACAAGTAGTACAATGCAGTGAAATGATGTAATAACGATGAAATATGTACTGAGAAATGCAATATGATTTCGAAAATTAAATACATTTTAAAGTAGGAAGGAGTAAGGGTACTCTACCCGAGTGAAGTGAATAATAGTGGATGTTCTGATGATACATACCTGATGTTATTGCTCTGAGTACGAAAGAAGAAATATGTGAGAAATATGTGAGAAAAATAGAGAGCAAAAAGAGCAGATACCGCGGAAGAGTGAATGTCCGTGAGAGAATAAAAATAAAGAAGAGAAAGACTCTTCTAGTGTACGTAAGAGGTAAACCCAGAGAGGTAAGCCAAGAGAGCGTTGCAGCGCTTGGTAAAAGATACCGACAGGGCTGTGGATATATCTGGTAAAATGGTTTAAGGTTACCAGGTAAATTTACCAGCGAGGTCGAGTGATACTGTTGAGGAAGAGTATTGAATTATTGCGCGCAGAAAAATGAATAAGCTTTAGGAGAAGCTGTTACCGTTGATTTTCGATGGGACTCTGATTTCAGTTCATAATTTCAAGTGGTGGAAATAATACCATTGATACCATGACGGTCAGAGTTTAACATTGCAGATTGCGGTTGTCATTGTGCTGGCGAACAGAATTACCATACGAGAGTAATAATGAGAGGCGATAGACGCCCATTAATTAACCACACGTGGTGGTCTGGTAATTAGTTAAGAGTAATGAGTAACAGAAAGCTAGAGTGTGCAAGAGCAGCACGCAGCTCAGGCTGCACCAGCCATTGAACTCTGCCAAGGCCGTGAGCGCCGTATTTCCGGGCTCAGCATGGCTGGCACCAGTTGGCAGCTGATGTACGACAGCGTGATCATGAATTTGAATATGAATATGCCTAGGTGAATATTCATGAGTATGACTGGTGAATAGTCCATGAGTAAGATGTGTTTTGGATAATTAACGAAGAATTGAACAGTGGAGACTAATTAAAAGTAAGGCCAAAATTTAATTTATTTCTTAGTTATTTGTTAAACGAGAGTGTCTGTTTTTAATGTTTTCTGAGCACGTTTACGATCTAGTGTGTCATATAGTCATTTTGCAAGCCAACTCGAAGTTCATGATCAGTAAAGTTTTATGCCATGTAATTTGAAATTAATCAGACGTAAAAGAAAGCAAAATATATCGTCAAGTCTCCCAAAGATTCTACGGGATCATTTACAACTAATTGATCATTTACAACTGATTGAGCGATTAAAATTTAGAGTGTTTAACGTCAATATTGATTTTTACGTTGACAACTTTTCGTATACGTACAGTAAAAAGTATGTTCTTATGTATTCAATTGTGCCTTTTTGTTGTATTTGCTTATGCTTCATGTTAACCTCGTATATGCTTTAGTAGTTAACCTTTTTTGATTAAAGCATTAACGTAACGCGATATGTGAAATGTAAAGTAACCGTTCACAGTATGAAAGTTTAACAATCACAGAATAACAATTTTCTTTTGTTCTTGTGTTAAAGCCGCACGTGATTGTTGGGATCTGATGCAATAATTGACGACTTTGCACATATTTAATACTTTTGTGCACATGCAACTCTAGGCGTGAAATCTCTTGGACGTTGTCGCTGAATTGACAATTTAAATGGTGAGCGAATTCCTCGGTTGCTGAAAGCAAACGCTGATATTGCAGTCCATCTCGCGAGACAGTCAGTCTCGGCGCTAAAGTGAAATTAAAATTATTTTTTTATTATTGGTTGGAATGTTTTATCGTCAGCACGAATTAATTAAATTTTTACAGTGAATGGAAATTTCCCGATCAGATATCTGGGTGCAGTTCTTACTTGAAATTTACTCTTGTCGACGAGCAACATTTGTTCATTTCTTATAGAGTGCTTTAGAATTGGCCTCGATTAAACCTCATTGTTTATTTTTAGTTTTTACATTCAAAAGGTTTAAACTTTTCACGTTTTAACATTTAACACTTTTACATCAAAGCTGTTAGTTATCAAGCTGCGTTTCGCTTTAAGCGAGACTTTGAGTTTGCGTTTTAATTTAGTATATCTTTCAGGTTCATTGAAATTGTGTTTATTCTTATTGTCGGAGTCGGGATTTCTGATGTTATTCTTGTATTCTTATCAGTATGGGAGAGCCCGAATAAGATACTGCTAACTACATAACGCGCTGTAATGTTAAAGCGTCTGGCATACAGAGAAGGTATTCAGAGTCGAGCGCAGCCCGCCGAGCTACGGCGTATGCGCGTCGCACAGCGGTGCTGGGGTGCGGCCCTGCCCCGCCCGTTCAGTGTGTTCACTGTATTAAGTATCAGTACTGTATCAACACTACACCAACAATAAAGGGACATCGCCAGCTGCGTGTAATTCTCCTTCCCCTTCACAAAAGAAACTGAAACGATCTCTAGAACCTTGGACCTCAAGGCAAACCCTACAATTAGCGCCCGAACATACCTATGATAGCTCGACGGATTATGAAGAGATCGTTCAACATTTCAACATTTTGCGCTGTGACATTGGCGCCGAAACTTTTGAGATAGTGAATGGGAGAGTGAAGTGAGTGAAGCGAAAATACTGTGGTGTTGAGATTAACCCACCGAATTCCCGAGATTGACTCGAGAGAACCAAGAAACGAGCAACGCGTCTCATTAAATCTGCGGAGGCCGCGATTATTAAGTGTTCATCAGCATCCCAGAGAAGATGGAGACCACGGAAGCTGTTCCGTGACGCAACTAGAAATTTATCCAGCGTGATGGCGCACCGTGACGAAGAAATTCTTTCATCGACGAAGGAATCGCTGCACAAGGCGGTGAATTTATTTTCGTTATTTTACGTAACGACCTCACGACGCACCCAACTGCAACCAACGGATTAGGTGCAGAAGATGCGGAACTTCCCGGCGACTGGACAGAAGTATCAAGGACGAAACGCGTGATCATTAGTTATCTCGCGGCACGGCAAAATACGACATCGGAAGCTAAAGGGTGTTCTCAAGCGGAAGAAAACCACATGTGTTTTTTGCAATTGAGCGAGAACTGTTTCTTCGAGTTGTGCTGTTCGTGTTCTTGTGTTTTTTTTTCAAAAGTGACAAACATTTTTTTTCTCGTTGTAAGTTACCTGTTCTGGTGAGAATGGGGTGGTCCAGTATTTCTTTTCTTTCGTTGTTGGGAAAATGGAGAGCAGAGGTCGCTGTATTTGAACGTAGGAAGATACGTTTGGCAATGGTATTCGGTCGAGTAATTATTTACGGTTATCGGATGACCATAAGCATATGTTCTCTTTAATGAGTTAAAATAATTTTTAGGAAGTGTCCGAACGTGGATACAAAGTTTTATTTTTTTTTTCGTTTATTTTCGTTCACAGTTGGTGAGCGAATTTTTTCGAATTTTTGCGTGTTTTTTCTGGGCAACGAAGCTCGATTTTTACGTGAGTCCGCAGTTTTAATTAAGAGCAAGAATTTACGGTATAGGAGTCCGTTTTCGTGAAAATGGAAGCAGAAGTGATTCCAAACATAGGACGGTTTTTTGTATTGTGAATGGCAGTGTATTTTTTTTACACTGTTTTTTTACAGTATAGTTGTATACTGTCACGTATTTTTGTCAGTGTAGCTACGGTTGCGCTGTGTTGAGATGTCTGCCTTGCAGATATCAGCGTTGCTTGCGGCTTCTGTGTGGCTCGTGGAGCTACACGTTACTGTTTCTGTTATTGTTGTGTCTGTTACTGTTAATTTACTGTTGCTTCGCGAATTCTGTATTTCATTTCTGGTTTTATTTTGAAATGTTATTTTGGAATGTTTTGGCATGTTTTCTAACGTGTGCAGATTGTTCGTGCTTAGTTTCGACGCACATATTTTGAAATGTTATTTTGAAATGTTTTTTTCATGTTGAGTTACAGGTGCAGGGTTTCCCATTGTACTTGTATTTTCCCGAAATTTTTATAGTTTTTCCACATGAATTGTGACGCGTGCGGATTGATTGACGGAGCAATCTCTTCTAGAGTAGAAGGGATGGTGTTCTGTATAATGGTGTTCGATGCGATTTATTTATTCATGCGATTTATGAATTACTGTAAATGCGATTTTTGATAATATGATTTTTAATGTATTCGTCATATAAGATTTGTTAAGAGATGCAGAGCGGACGTGCTCTGGTGTTGGAAAATCCACGTTGGGGAAAACTGACGACAGAGAGTCTTGTTATCTGAGACAGTATTCCCCAAAGCAGATTTAAAATTAGGCCGAGGAGAAGCCTGCAGCGAACCCGACGGAAGAATTGGTGTAAACAGGATGTACTAAGCCGTCGTGTTTGTGAAAACAGCGGATACGGAGTCGATACCGAGCCAACAACGACTGGGGCTTTCGGTGGATGAGAACTTAAAAAAAAAACTTTCAATTAACTTTAAGGTTCGATCTACAGTGACAATAGTTTCTCTCTAAATTCAACAATCCAACTTGAAAAGAGTACACCAGTGCCAAGTTGAAAGACTTATTGGAAACTATCATTTTGGTCTGGTCATGTTAATTTCATTCAGTCCTGTATTGTTTTAATATTATTCCATAAAATTTTAAAAGAATTCCCTCAAACAACTTATCTAGTTAACGATGAAGTTGGGGCATCGATAACATCTTCGAAGTAACACGGGACATAAATCTTTTCGTTGCCCGTTGCCCGTGAAAACTTGTTGAAGTTTTCCCTCTATGTGTTCAGTCCGTTTTCTGAACATGTGTTTTGTATTAGCATATTAAGTTTAGATTTTCGTTCCATTCAGTATACCCGTTTGAATTGTGTTGTACCTTTCCTTCTATTCTCTCATCATGTTTTGTCATATTCATTTGATTTATTTCTGATTTGTGTATGATTGTTCTTTTATCTGTGTATTTTCTTTTATACGTGTTGCGATGCGTAATTGGTTTTACATGTCGTTTTATTTGTGTTTCGTTCAGTGTTCTTTTATGTTTTGTGTGCATGTTTTTTTGTGCATTTGGTGTTTGTGCTCTTTTGCATTCAATATTTGTGTTCAGCTGTAGCGCTGCAGACGTGCAGTTTGCTGTAGCCGTTTCCGGTTCTTGCGATAACATGTCGTGAGGTTCTCTCACATTTTTCTGTAACATGTTCTCAAGCCATTATTAATTTGTGTACTTAAGTATTTCACTTCGTTTCATGTTTATTTATGGAAAATTACACGCCTTTGCGGATAACAGCGACTAATCCATTTGCTCAAATTCTTTAAACCCTTCGTCTTGAGTCTTTGATTGTCAGCCTTTAGTATGACCTTCAGTTAAATTTAATTATGCACGCTGTGGCTCCAGTTGGAACACAGCCAAACAAGTATTTAAAAGCTTTAGATTTATAATGTTTTTTCGAAGCTTCTCTATCGTGTTTTTTCGAAGATTCTCTACCGTGTTTTTTCGAAGCTTCTCTATCGTGTTTTTTCGAAGATTCTCTACCGTGTTTTTTCGAAGCTTCTCTATCGTGTTTTTTCGAAGCTTCTCTATCGTGTTTTTTCGAAGCTTCTCTATCGTGTTTTTCCGAAGCTTCTCTATCGTGTTTTTCCGAAGCTTCTCTATCGTGTTTTTCCGAAGCTTCTCTATCGTGTTTTTCCGAAGCTTCTCTATCGTGTTTTTCCGAAGCTTCTCTATCGTGGTTTTTCCGAAGCTTCTCTATCGTGGTTTTTCCGAAGCTTCTCTATCGTTTTTTTCGAAACTTCTGTATCATGTTTTTTCGAAGCTTCTCTATCGTGGTTTTTCGAAGCTTCTCTATCGTGGTTTTTCGAAGCTTCTTTAGCTGTACATACTAATCCTTGCGTATAGAAATATCCTTCTTCTGTCTAATAGGCGAGGAAAATTATTCAGCATATTAAAATTATGCTGAATCTCCCGGCGGGAGTGTAGAAAACGGGGAATTTTCCCCTGGCATAAATTACAATTGCTCGTATTCATTCCAGACGTTGGCATTGCAGTAGACTCATTGCCACTTCAACTTGGTTTTCAAAGGGCTCATGATATGCTCGTCTGCGTTGAACCTTTTATGTTCACAGCGCAGCAGAGCTCCTTCCGCGCGTACGACTGCGCATGAGTTCATGTCCCGTGCAGGACAGGGCTGGATATGAGGCAGCGAGGACAGTGAAAAGGCCGTGTCTCTGGCCGTCCAATTTACCATGTGGCAGCGGTTATAAGTATGTGCCGTGCTGTGTACTGTGTTAAGGTACAGTGTTGGTGGTGTCTCTACGGTCACTGTTGAGATCACGGCTACATCTTCTGCTGCGGCCATTGTTGAGATCACGGCATTTTCTGCTGCGGCCATTGTTGAGGTCACGGCTACATCTTCGGCTGCGGCCATTGTTGAGGTCACGGCTACATCTTCTGCTACGGATACTGTTGAGGTCACGGCTACATCTGCTGCTGCTATGGTGGAACTGTTACTCCTGCCGCTCCTACGCTATACGTTTACCAAACGTAGACCTTCGTGGAGCCAGTCAGCCAGCGCGATGAGCTAAATCCATTCGGTCTGCGCTGGGAGAGGGTCTTCTCGGCACGCGGGAACCTCCACGGGACTCCGCGTGGGACGACTCTCGACGGAGGTTGGTTGGAGAGGTAGTGGGCGCTACTAGCTTTGACCATTCGTTGGGAGGCCTTACGAGCAATTGTAATTGTCCTGGACAAGTTAGGTGAGAACCCATAAAAAATTCATACGGCAACTTGTATTTCATCGAAGTGATCTCATTACGTTCTCCTGTCAAATTTGACTATTCATTTTAGATGAGATCTCTCCAGTATAACGTGATTTTCAGTGGAATGCGTAAATGCGTAAGTGCGTAAACCTAAAGTATTTTTGGGAATATCCTTTCTTTTAAATGTTACTTACTGCGCATCTCTATATTGCGTAGGTCATGCTCCGTTAGTCTCAGGCTATAATGTGTGACTTTCTCTAACAGGTTGCCGTTTCTTGGGAAACTTCAGGGTGCTGGGAAGGGGGTCGCCCTCCGTTCTTTACCTATTGAGAACGGAACCCTCCGACCGGCTGGGGTGACGGCCCGAGAACCAGACAAGTTTAACTTACTTTAATAAACTCTGTTCTCGTGAGCTGTCATTACCGGCCCATCCTGCACGGGACATGAACTCATGCGCAGTCGTACGCGCGGAAGGAGCTCTGCTGCGCTGTGAACATAAAAGGTTCAACGCAGACGAGCATATCATGAGCCCCTTGAAAACCAAGTTGAAGTGGCATTGAGTCTACTGCAATGCCAACGTCTGGAATGACTACGAGCAATTGTAATTTATACGAGGGGAAAATTCCCCGTTTTCTACATTTGGTTTTTCATTTTCTCGTGCCATACATTGTATTTTTACGCTACTGAAATATTTTTGGTGCCTACAATTCACTGTACTTTGATCTTTTCTTTCAGACGTAATTTTTGTTTTCCCTTGAACTGATGATGGAGCGGGACTCCGAAATGTGTTCTTAGTATCGATGATGAATTTTTATCAGAATTTTCTTCCTTCTTAAGTTTCTAAATAAGTACATAGCGTCAGTTCTATCAAACGTTTCGAAGACCAGCTCCCTCAAATCATATCATCATATATTTCGAGAAATCTTTTAAAATATGGTTTTAATACTTAGTCCTTTCTTCGTTTCTAAATTCCCAAAGATCATTCGCTTCAAAAAAAGTAACTTCCCTGGCTTCCTGAAAATGCTCTATTATAACAACTAATGAATGGCCTACCTAACCTCGTGCTTACGAATCATCCTGGGAGCGCTAGTTCTCATAGATACAATAGTTCTAAGGAATTTTCACCACTCCAACTCAGAGCACGGCTGCTGTCTTCCTGTCTAATTCTACTGACACTGACAGTGGCTCCACACCGGCTGGTGAACGATTCTCCACTGCTGGAGGAGAAGTAAAGAGTCTCTTGCCTCTTCCTCCACTCCAGTTAACCGATCCTGTATAAAAAGCATGGTTAATTGTCAAGCATTGGATTACGATAAAACAAATGAACATTCTCTCATTGCAAAATACCTTAACTCCAGTTTTTTGATATTTCTGGCATTCTACGAACAATTTTTATTTCTGACTGGAACTTTTATACGAACCAGTTATGCAAAATGCAAGGAAAACTTCGGAGGTTTGCCAAAATATCACCTCTGAAAAGCAGTGTGGTGCTCAGCTTCTTTTTCTTTACCTATTTCATAAATTGAATATCAATGAGGGTAAATGCTCGTCACAGAAAGAGGTTTATCAAGTTTACTCTTCATTTTAGGTCATCTATCAGCAGCTTAACTCATTCTAACACATTCCCTGCGAAGGGACCAACCGGTGGTCACTTAGGTGATTTTCATAGTGCTGCTGACCCACCTGCGGTCACTAACTCATTTATAATTAACACTTAATGAAAGCTAAATAAAGGCTCGATACAGTTAATGTTCGCTATTTTCAAAGTTGATTACCACAATTGACTTGAAATTTGAATTGAATATTGAACTTCAGTTTACCCCATTGCAGTTAATGTGTTAATAAGGATATACTGGCTAGACAAAAACTCTGAAAGAGAAAAATACCGAATTACTTGTGTATTAACAATTAAAAAATAACTTTAATATATTACCAACCTTTCGTTGTAATTATATTCAGACGTACATATTAGAGAAACATGTAAAATTATGCTTTCACTACTATGATGATGAAATTTTTTTTTAAAAAGAAACTATACCATCAAATTTCTGTCAAGTGTTGAAGAAAAAGGTTATAGCAAGAAAAAATCCTCTAGTGTGTGTCAAGAAATCAAGAAGAGGAAAGTCCCAATACATTACGCCCCCAAAATATCACAAAAAAAATAGAAAAAAATAAAATAAATTAGCACTAAACATTTACTGGAATAGATTTCCTTCCAATGCGATGCCTCATATGAGCAAAACAAAACAAATATTACATATCAATCTAAACGAAACAACGTCATCTGAGCGTTATTCTCACCGGCTTACGTCAGGAAAGAATTCATCCATTTTCATAATGGGGGCAGGTTGAGTATCTCTCTCAGGGTCCTCATATGAATCCGATTCTTCTGAAAGTAAAACGCGGATATGAAATACTTCCAGATAGGTCTAGGTCAAGGTAAGGACGTAGCACGTATTTTTTCTGAAAAGAAAATTTCTTTATTCCGCCTTAGTTTTTGTACAATAATAGTCTTATTAGAATTTCTTGCAAAAGATTAACAATTTCACCCCTATAGGTACTAGTGTGGATAACTGCTTAATACGTAACCTTTAAATTAAGATGTTGAATATTATTTAGGTTTCCAGCTGGACATATTCAAGTGTTTTTGTGTTTAAGCAGTCTACACGTTGAGCAAGGTTGAGTTAAGCTTTGTTAGGGTGAGTTATGACAAGTCATTTAATGTTCAATTGAACAAAAAGAAAACTTTACTGTGGACGGTGAAAATATGTTTATGGCACTGTAAGATTTTGCGTGGACTGCAGATTTTTAATGTTGGATTTAATCCTACAATATCGATTGCAAGAGAACTAATGGGAGATTTTCATTAGAAATTGAACTGGCAACTATAAATGGAAGTTGTTATATTATCCTGTTCATATTCAATTATGTTTACTCTAAAGTGTTATTATATTCACACATTTGTATTAAAAACACATACAATTTACGTCCACTGTTATAATTATAGAAATATATTCTCAAAAAGATACTACTCCAACAAATTCCTATGAAGATGTGCTGAAGAAAAAGGTTATAGCTATAAAAAATCTTCTAATGTGTATGAAGAAAGGGAATGTTCCAAAACATTATAAAATGAAGTACATTATTAGTGTATAGTTAAAAAAAGGATATTACTGTTATTGATGCCACAGTATTGTAAAGCTCAACTCGCTCTTTCCTTATCATTGATAAAAGAATCGTAAAAATATGATTTTCGGTAAAGAAACATTTACAGAGGGGAAGCATATATGACAAGTATAATTTGTGCGCCATTCCACCTATTACGAGAGGTGGTGAACGACAAGCTGACTATGTCTCAACAAAAATCTCTTACCTTGTCTGCACACAATTACAGTCTCTCCTTTTCACTTTGATATTCCAATTAACAATAATACTGCGTGAGATCAGCCTATTTTTAATTGTATAAACATGTATACGCATTTTCAACTTTGTAGTTTAGACCCTTGCATTGTCTGTTCACTTACCTGGATTCTCTACAGCTTTTTAACTTTAATTTAAGAAAGATCAAGTTCAATTTAAAACAGCTCAAGTTTAATTTAAAAAAGGTCAAGTTTAATTTAAAAATAGTCAAGTTCAATTTAAAAAAGCTCAAGTTCAATTTAAAATAGCTCAGGTTCAATTTAAAAAAGCTCTAATTTAATTTAAAAAAGCTCAAGTCCAATTTAAAAAAGCTGAAGTTCAATTTAAAAAAGTTCAAGTTTAGTTTTAAAAAGTTCAAGTTTAATTTTAAAAAGTTCAAGGTCAATTTGAAAAAGCTCAAGTTCAATTTAAAAAAAGCTCAAGTTTAATTTCAAAAAGATCAAGTTTAATTTAAAAAGTTGACTTTTAGATGAATCCATTACTGCCATAACACCCAGGCTATGTCTACGCTCCTACAATCATATATAGAAGCATTTTGCTGGAATACTTGGGTTAGAAGATTTGAAGATGGGAAATAACGTATAAATACACTTGGGTATGGTATAAAGGGGTAAAAATTAAATTATTAGTCGAGAGATTGGCCTCTAATTTGGTATACATTTTCTGATGAATTTTAGTATTGGGTTAGGTAGTTTAGTTTCTTAATATGTGAATTACTTTTCATGTTTACAGTTTGCGGACATTTTCTCATGTACAGTATTTTACTTTGTTTCAGCACTGAAGATGGAATTTATGTATTCCGAAACGTTCGCTTTTAATTAAAATGTATATATGCACTTTGGTTCTTTTGTTTATTTTACGCATAAGATTCCCTAAGAATCGTCCAATAAGTACTATGGTATACATTTTATGCGTAATACTATGTTATATAACATGATATAATAAGCCATTATTGTAGAGCATTATTGTTTAAATATAATTTTGAAGCTATATAATGTTCAAATTTTCAGTCAGTGCAGTTTGCTAATTATCACACAGTTACTTATTACATAAAATTTATTTTGGATTTTTTGGTCAATAGATATACACTGTACGTACCGATGATCTGTTTGTCAAATGTTTACCAAATGATTCATAGGTAACACTTGATGAATGTCAAATTAAGTACAAAATCACAACAGCTTGGTTTGTCTGATAATTTATTTACTTTATTTTCAGTGTCAGTACTTTTAAATATACCTATGCATTCTCAGAAATAAACTTTACTTATATTATTATTACATGGGTAGGATTTCTTTTCTAACTTTTCAGCCCTACGAAATAGTTCAATTTATTCACGTGTAAATGTAACCGAAGAGAATGTAAGTCTCTTGATAAACGTTACATTGGCATGACCAGAATGACCCTGAAGCAAAGATTAACCGCTCATAAATATCAAGGTTCCATTTTCAATCATTTTCGTGTTGACCATAGCTGCAAACCATCCAATGAAGATCTGTTCCCTAACACCAAAATTCTTTATAATGTTATTAAAAAAGATCATATTCATATAATTGAAGCATTACACATTCATGAACTTAAACCTCCCCTTAATGAAAACACGAATGATTTTTTCGCTCTCAAACTGTTTCGTAGAACTTCAGCTTGCTAGGTGCGACGAGGCTGCTCGACCATTTTGCTCTTGTCTCTCGTGTGATGAACATCGGTTTTGTACAATGTATCTAGTCATACTACTATTTCTGTGGAAAAAAGGTTGTTATTTTGTCTAGTCGCTTTCGTCTTTTGCGATCTGCTTATCTAGTCTATATTACTTAAGTGTTAGTTTATGCATTTTTTCCAATGTGACTGAAAATCATTCTGTTTTTTTTTCCAGCCTGAGGATGATGTTTGATACGTCGAAACGTTGCATTTTATAATTAGACAGAAATATAGATTTTAATGAATTGCTGTGTTTTAGTACGAAAATGCTAGGTGCATTTCTTAATCAACTTACACGTGAAGAAATTGAACATAGGTATGAAATTTTAGAAACATAAGGTTTCAAAATTGAAATTCGTCTTTTTTTTAAATGACCTATAGCCTGCTTGAGACTTTTCAAATTAAACTTGATCTTTTTTTAAATTAAACTTGAGCTTTTTAAAATTGACCTTGAACATTTTTAAATTGACCTTGAACTTTTTTAAATTAAACTTGAGCTTTTTTGAATTGAACTTGAACTTTTTTAAATTAAACTGGAGCTTTTTAAAATTAAACTTGAGCTTTTTAAATTGAACTTGAGCTTTTTTAAATTGAACATGAGTTTTCTAAATTGAACATGAGCTTTTTTAAATTAAAGTTAAAAAGCTGAAGTAGACATATGTCTACTCAAATATTTATCAACTGCTTGCATAAGCACCTAAAAGCGTTAAAACTCAAGTAATTGAAAACAATGAAATATTAGATATATGTATAGGCCTATTTTAAAATAACCTAAACTCAAAACAATTATTCACACACGCGTAAAATACTAACTTAATGTGACTCAAGTTTGAAGGTGTAAGAACGCCCCTCGCCCTCGCAGCAGTTTTTTTCAGGCAACGATCAAGTTCTGTGGCATTTCCTTCACTGGGCCACCGCACTTTTATCACGGCCTTCAGTAAATATTAAATTCGACAGAAAAACTTGTTTTTTTTCATTTTTTAATAAGTAAATTTTTCGAATAAGAAGTAAACCAAGGAATGTAATGAAAAAGCAATATATCTTGAGTACTTTTACATAAATAACTCTAAAAAAACCCTTCAATAGCTAACAGAATTTGAAAAATTAAACTAAACTTGAACTCTCCTACCGATAAGGAAGTTCTAACGATGAGAGTAACTGTCGACCGACACAAAATCGTTTAAAAACTTTCATCCAGTACAAATTCTGAGTTGGCCCATGCATATAACGTTCAAACACCTGCATTACAATCAATAAAATCTCAGTTTTTAAGCAATAATTGCGAATTAGTCACTTCACATCGGGTAACTTCACAAAATAACCAACTGCCAGTGCAGCAGCGCCTGGGCGGTGACACGGACTGCTACTTCAAAAGTTCAAAATTTCGAGTGCTTCGACCAGCCCATAGGGCAAGATGTTAGGGTAAATTATCTCAGAGGCTTCATGTTTGAATGTTCGTTACAAATTTTGAATGAGTACATTATTCTAGACAAAAAAATTATACATATCACTTTTTCTTGGAAGCCTGCATGAGTGTAATACAAAATGTTTTTTTGTTACTTCATTTTAATTCAAACTAGCATGGATAGGGTAGTTTGTAGATTGGTCGTCGTCTGGCCTTCGACTGATGGTCGATTCATCGACCTCATGCTTACCGAACTCTTTACAAATCACTTGTTAACTTCTATTTCAGACATGTTTATTTATTATATGTCTCCTCAGTATGCTTCGTTGATGATTAAGTTTTTGTTTTACATTGAGTAAAAATAATAACCAATTTTTAGTTTTCGTTCTAGGTGTTGAGGAATGTTGCGAATTTGTAATCATTTTGCTATTCAAAATGCGAGAGTGTAAAACTGTAAAAGTGTTTCTAATTTTCTCATCTCCTCTTTCTCTCATCCAAACGAAATATTAATTTGTGCGCTGTCTCTAGAACGTAATAATTAGAATAAAATTAATATTTTATGTATTATTTCCATCTTACAAACACTCATATGTCTTGACAAGAGACTTCAGCTACGCACGACTGCCTCGAGAATAAAAAAAGGTCAATAAAAATTAAAAGATCAATGTTACTTGAATTGCGAACCACGAAAACTTAGACTTGTACTGCTTTATTATTATTATTATTTTTATCACTATCATTATTATATAAGAATGTTTTAGGCTCCCTTAACCACGACAAAGATGTTCTAAGAGAGGAAGGAGGAAGGTGCCATTCAGTATGGAGGTGAGGGAACGCGGAATCTATGCACAAGGTGCACAGAAACAGGAAGCTAAGAAAGAAGTTCATGAAACGAGAAAAAGTTGAAGAAGAAAGTAGTAAGTGCTGAAAAACAGGACAGCAGTGAACCGAAAAAAGATGGTCCGTAACAAAACAAAAACCTATTCTATTTTAACAAAAAGGAAGCCTACCTAACCTTTAGCTCGGGCCCTCACAAAGTCCTCCTGGGAGCGCTAATTCCCATTGATACAACAGTTGTATACCCCTGAAGGGAACTTGTATTGCTTTACTTTTTCAAACAATAATCAATTTGATTACTTGTTAGAATAAAAGTGTTTCTTATAACCACATGTAATTCTTTGTAACGTAATTAGCAAAGTTTTAAGCGGAATTTCGTTTAGGAAACTACAGCGGGTACTGTCAGGAAACTTGTTGTCAGAAACTATCATAATTAAATGCGCTTTCTCTTAGCATTGTTTGAAATCTTTGTGCTTCTTGAAATAATTAGCATTGTCAACATCACGATATCTTCACCATAAAAAAGAAAACGACTAAGAATAAAATTTAGACATACGATTAATCTTAGGCATACGGTTCACGATTTATCAATTCCATTTCATGTTACTTCTTATTTTATAAATTTCCGAATGATGATTAAATTCATTAGAATGGAATTAGAACTAAAAAGTAATTACACCGATTTTACTCGTGGATATCATTTTTCAATGTAAAATATTGCATAGATAAGAATAAATATTCATGTCCTCTCAGTAAGTAGCACTTCTCTTCTGAGAGAGATAGACTGCTGGGACTGTAGTAATGTGTTTGTCTTGTCTGGTATTGAAGAATGAAATAAAAACATGCGTAGAACAATGGCATGGTAAAAATACACAAATGAACACAAGTAAACGCAGCAATGCATTTATTCTGCAGTGGAGTAAAGTTTTCAGTTTCAACGTTGTGAATATTTATGGAAAAGCATGAAATAGAATAAAATATGTGAAATATAATTTCAAGCGTGATGCATTGTACGCCACAATGTCAGAGCATACGTTTCATTGCGATAGATCAATGATATTTGTATGGTTGTAAACAACGGATGGCCGTCCTCATATACTACGGCCATTAACCAACTTAGAAGTTTGCGCCCTCAAATTATAACTGGCCGGCTCAGCATATTACGTCCGAGCTCGACCGTGCGTGGTTAAGAGCGCGGAGATAGAGTTATAAGGCCGAACCGGCCGACTCGCCTTTAATTCATACTTGATCGACTGTCTCGTCTTTAATTCACAGGCGACGCGTCCTTGATTTTCAATTGGGTTAATTAGGGGACTAACCTTGTTTCGTGACTGTATCATCATAACTGATGCTCATTAGTCGAGCATTAAATAGCAATTTTATAACTTATCCTTAGTCACATACGTGAGCACAGTCATTCTAAATTGTTTTAGCTCAAGTTATTGTTTATTATTTCATTCCTATGTAAGAGCCTGTGTTAGATGTGATGCACTGGTAGATGTGCGAATGGCTTATTGATTCCAAGTGTATCAAGTCTATTTTGTAAACACGGGTTTCTAGGTCAGTTTTTACGCTAGAAATGTACACTTTCATTTACCTATTATAATAGTCTGCCATACTCACCTCGACGCACTCTGCTTTTAATTTCTATGGTACTCCATCACTGCAAACCTTGCAGCTGTCAATGTTTTCTTCGTTCAAAATTGAGGGGAAGGAAAGTCAATACGAATTCCCTTGCAATATTTTTGCCCACACTTTTGAAACATGGTGTCGCTTGACATTGGCAATTCGTCTAACTAGTTCAAGTTAGCAAAAGATTAAATCGTGTAGTATGGAAAATTTAAGGCCTCGTGTCATCGTCGCTATAGCATGAAATTTATAGATAATACGGCAACCAGGAAATATTTTACTATCACAACTTTTCGCTTGCTAGCTCTAATATTAGGGCCAAATAAGTTGATTAAATGTTCAATATATATATAACGCCTCTAATTTTAAGCCTGGCATTCGAACAGCATTTTACTTACACTTTTTGATGAATAGAGCATATACATAATAGTCATCTTGCTTGTTACGCTTTCATGCGCAAAAACTTCCCAGTTGTCTCGTTCAATCTTTCTTGAGGATGACAGTCTCATCTACCGACGACTGTCACATGGAAAATCATTTGATTGCTATTTATTTTTACAAAGATTTAAAGCAAGTGCTTATTGCTATATGAATATACAGTACCGTCTTGACGGCGATTCTTTTCAGGAATCGGTTTAATTCTTTTATTAAAGTGTTGCTCTTTGTTTGTCAATAATTTTTTATATAATGTTACCAGACGTAGTTCACGCTGCACTGACAACGTTACCTTCTATGTTGGAACTGAATTTATTTCTATCTTCAAGGTCGCTAACAAATGTATCTTCTTGTATTCACTAACTGATACAAACTTCACGGTAACGATTATTCACCGTAATATTTTTTTCCTAAGTATCCTTGTTTTCTACACTTGAATATATGCGCTTTTGAAATATTTCATTCGAAACTCGTTCGAGACCAACATGGTTGAGGTGTCCTTGGATTCAAAGCTCATTACATCCCCGCTGAAGCCTGCGTTACCGAGACTCCAGGTTCCATTAAATAAAACAATAAGAAAACCACCAAAGAATCACGCTAGAAAAGACAAACCGCAAGTTCAAAACTAGTGAATAGAATGATGAAGTATCCTATAATTATTTCGCAACTAACCACATTTCTTATTTATGAAGGTTGCGCCCATTAAATTCGAACTAACGACAAACGAAACCAAGAGAGGCCTATGAAATAAGCTGAAGACCCACGTTAGCGTGTTTTGAGGTAGAAGATGACTGCGGCGCCGGTGCTGATCACGAACAGCACGATGAAGACAATCATGCAGGCCATGAAGGCGTCGCTTTGCTGCTGCAAATCATGGTACTCCTCCTGAGACACGGTCTTGGGAGGAGAGTCTGTCGGCATGTTAGTTGGCTTTTCTCTAGTCGATGTGGTTCCACTCTGCATGTGCATGCAAATGGTCTACTTGACGAAAAGAGGTTTGAAGAAATTTGATTGCTGTTGCATGGGTTCTTAATTTTTCTTCATACGTGGGTTTCATTTTTGTTGTATAAATTTTCATACCCATTTGGAACAATTATTCAGTATTGAGGTATTGCTAGACATCATAGTCAACAGTCACAAGCTCGTGAAAATCAAATAATACGGTAGGCTTTTTCTCTCGCCTGTCAGGGAAGTAATTTTCGACAGTGACTTCGTCTTGAATGAGGAGGTAGTTCTTGAATGACTGCCATCCGCAGTCATGGGCGTTTATACCGACAGTGCAAGATCGGTGATTTCGCCGTCAGGAGTCGGGTTTTTGCGACCAGAAAGAATTAAGTCACTGTAAAAGTTACCAGATATACCGCCACTTAATGGCACGTACCGATGATGAAGGTGTTTCAAGTATTTTCAGGTAGAGTCCTTCGAGCTGCTCATCGAAACTCACTCCCTTTCTATTGTTAATTAATAATAATGTTATAAGAACAAAACATACACGATAGCATCCCTACCCTAGCGATTAACCCACCGACCTCTCCAGAAAAATAATCGAATCTGCAACACTGAAGCAGATACACACACTTTGAACAACAGTGAATCTGGGCTCACTGAGATGCTTTTCACACGAGTTCCGCCCACAAAAATACGATTTTGATTGTCAGCTAACCTGTCGATATTCTCAGCAGTACAATCTAACACTTACATAAAATAAAGAGATAATTAAGTGTAATTGAGGTGCTGCTCATTCCTCATGCAGTATAATGTTACGCCTTGTCTAAGAATATATCCAATGTAGACAATTATGCTCTTACCTATTAGCTTAGCGAGTCTTCTTACGCCGAAGTCAATTGTTTGAATTGCGTCCCACATTGTGTTATATTTTTACGTGACCAGGAGTGTAGTGAGTTACGAGAATCGTTCCGCTCGCGACGGTTTTTCCCAGTTAATGAGTAGGGGCATTAAGAGTACAACCGAAGTATATTTATTCACATTGCATTGAGTTTTGTGATGAGAGCAATGCATGATGAAGCACTAAGCCTGTGCTACTGAGCAAACACCACTGATCATGCGCCGCTGAACAGCCATCGTAAAGCACGCACAGCTGATCATGTATCGCTGATCTTGCACCTCTGAACATGTGCCGCAAAACACCCACTGCAAACATGCACCACTGATCACGCACCGCTGAGCATATCCCTGTCACGATAATAGGAAATTGAGATTACGACACCAAGAAATTCACGTCGAATGGAATAATATAGCTACGGGACTGAGAGTACATGGTTGAGGGGTATTTTTATCCGATGGCGTTCGTTTGTAATACGCGCTGCTGACTTGGCATAAACACTAATAAAGGATAAAAACTCAAGCCCCAGCAAATCGAGTACAACAGCGTGAAGCCGCAGTTTGCTGTTTCCTGAGGATAGCAAAACATAAAGTACTTCATCTCAATCGTTCCACGGTTATTTATATAAAAAACTAATACCTGGTCAAGCAAACCATGCTCTATAAAAAACATGGCGTACGAATTGAGCCGGAGTACGTTTTGCTCAGTAATTAAGCAAGGACAAGAAAGGAACTTCAGAGTACATGCCTACGCATCAAACACAAGTTTTTGAAACGATAGCTAGCATCACAAAGCAGAGTTATCTAATTCGTGTTTTATATACCGTGGGGAACAAAATAATACAACACGTTGATTAAATAGCAAAATTCCACTTGTGTAAATCACATACAATTACGAAGGTAGGAATAAATATTAACAATAGTATAAAAAGGGTAATAATATATCAAAAACCCTAAATATTTAGCACACAAAATATATAGAAACCTGAATAATAAATAGGTAAACTAAAGGTTATAAAACCCGACTTTTTTCTCGAAATATTGCCCTAAAATTATTGTAGGATTAATCCAGAGTGTTCTAGTACATTCTACTATTTGGCAACCGAACTTTCATCAGCATTCATCTTTAGTAACGTGCCAATGGTACAGCAGCTCTCGTTTTGAAAGGTTACAAGCATTGGTAAGAATAAGAACATCTGCCAAGACCTTTGCAAACGTATTCTGTAGAGCTCCATAATGATGTCTTAGGATAACGGAATATATGTGCATAACTGTGTGTTTCTATCAATAGCCTCATTTTGAACCTAAATACATAAGTGGAAATGTCGGAATACGACTCTCAGTAAGCCTCAAACTGACAGTCTACGGACGATTAACGACCGTGCTGTCCGAAAATTGGTCTGGACAGTAGTGCAGAGGCGTCAAACTATTCGTGAAGAATTAAAGGATGATCTCACGGCATCTGTCACCGAAGCCAACAAACACACGATCAGTAGGGCACTAGGCAATGAAAGTTTTCACTCCTGCACCCCTTCCCAGGCAGCAAAAATTATTGGGAAAATGTTGTGCCACTTCTGGCACTCAGCATTGGGGCAGCCTTAGTCACCAAAATTGGCCCCATGATGGGATTTAAAAACCGGGACAATATTGGTAATTTTTATGGGGACGAAACTGGCACTCCAAACTGGGGACGGAATTGTCACTCCAAACTGGGGACGGAATTGGCACTCCAAACTGGGGACGGAATTGGCACTCCAAACTGGGGACGGAATTGACACTCCAAACTGGGGACGGAATTGGCACTCCAAACTGGGGACGGAATTGGCGCTCCAAAATGGGGACGGAATTGGCATTCCAAGCTGGGACGGAATTGGTACCCAAAAATTGAAATGAAATTGGTACGAAATTGGTTCCAATTGTATCAGACACAGGACATAGTCTTAAAAATTTTTCACTGTGCCAGCAAATGAAATAAATATTTTAATGTTATCACAGAAGAGCTAGAATCATATATGAATACCCTCAGGTATTAAATTTGTTTGCAAGCATAATTATAACAGAGCATCAATGAAATGTCAACACATGCATTCAAAATCAAAAACAATCGAGCAACATTTTGTTTTAATGACATCAATTCAGTGAAATAAATTGAAGAATGCTTTGTGCCAGTAAGTAGTTGATAAAAATTAATTAACCACTGCATTGCTAATTACAATTAATAGTCACTTGCGGTATGATATTGAAAAGAGCCCAAAGGGATTTGAACCCCAACCTTTCACTCATTCAGAGTGAACGCTCTTGCGTTAAGCTGTAAGCTCCATGAAAGTCATTGCGCAAGTAACAGTTTTGTAATTATTTGCCAAGAATTAAATTGCACTGCTAATTACTAACACATTGCAAACATATTATTCAAACTTACCTCAAATGCTATCAGTGCATGCTGGCTGAACATGAAACTCTGAAGAACTTAGTGGATGTTGTATTCCGGCAGCCACCGATTTCGTGAGACCAGGTATGCGAATTGACTGGGGATCAACTGAAAGACAAAAAATATTTCAGAAAAGTATAGATTGACATATGTACTATGTACATGGAAATACAAATACGTTGAGAATAGTCCCAACAAATTCAAGGAGCATTTCCACCAACTCCTTAGGCAAAGGAATTGTTATTTCCAATGCCATGAGGCCTCCTTGATGGTTGGTCGCTGACCTTTTGGGCGGAGGTCTCACCGTGGCAGAGCCAATAAAGTTGCTCATTCATGGCTCTACCACAGTCCTAGTATAACCGCATACATATGCTCAAACACATGCTTCTTTTGATATCTATAAATCTATTTAAACCACTGCTTCCAACTGACTAAAACTAAATTTCAGTGAAAAACTTCACAACTTGAGATTAGGTACATATAATACGTCTCTATTCACAATAACTTCCTTTGATATCATTAAATCTATTTAAACCGTTGCTTTCCCTTGACTGATAATAAAATTCACTGAAACACCCTCACGACTTGAAATTAAGTTCATAAAATAATTTGCTACCCATTACAACTTCCTTCCCATTGAGTAATCAAAATAATTCAGTGCGAAATATTATTAGCCTTAAAATTAGCTTCGTCTAAACTAGCTAGCTACTCGCAGGCTACTCGAGGATTTTCCACTCTTTCGCAGTAATTTTTTCTTCCGGCAATCCGATCTTTAGCATATGTTAGATTCAGTGGAATTATCTTGTTTGCTTCCGATGCATGTGCAGTTTTGCCGGCTGGTGACAAAGCAGCTTCTGCAAGAACCAACCAGTGGAAATGTTCATTCAATGTAGTTCAAATGAGCTATATTCAATAAGCAAAGAAACTGAGATGAATATTTCCAATTTCTTATTCTCCTTCAAAATATGGTATTACTTTTAAATTTTTTATTGTAAAAAACAAGCACTCCGTTAGATTCAGTAAGCCGTTTTACATCCAAAAACACTCAATCTGAAATTTTTTATCATATGTAGAAAAAATGCACAAGTTCTGAAAACATTGGAACTGAAAATCTAGGGATTAGTAAGGCTCATACCAAGAAAATTGGAAAACAAATAAATAGAAACAATATTAGAAAGTTCATATATGTTCTTATCCTTCATAAAAGTTTCATTCATGTTCTTGCTATAGTAATCACACAAGTAGGTTGGGAGAGGTCAACCATGCTGTTTTTTTTAATAAAAACATGTTTTTTACAAAAAAATGACTAAAACACAGCTATTAATAAATTTTATGGGACCAGAAAACCATGCCGTTTTTTTAAAACATGTTTTTTACACTCAAACCATGATTACAAAATATGGTCATCAATATATATTTTTTGACCAAAAACAACCATGTTGTTTCTGAAAAAACTTTTTTACAGAAAAATCATGATAAAAAAACATGGATAGTAATGAATTTTTGTAAACAAACATAATTTTTTAAGAAATAGCATGTTATTTTTGGGTCACATATAACATATCAGAATCCATATTTTTATCATGATTTTTTTGTAAAAAATTTTTGTTTAAAGCATGTTTACTGTGAAAAATGTGAAAAACAGTGAACTTTCCAAGATCAAATTGAATATATTAATATCCATGTTTATAGTCATGATTTTTCGTAAAAAAGCCTGTCATTTTGGTACCATAAATATAATAATACTCATTTATATTAGTTATGATTTTTCGAAAAAAAACAGCCTGTTTTTTTGGTCACGTAAAATATATTAATGTTCATGTTTTTAACGTAAGATTTTTTTTATGAAAAACCTGATTTATAAAAAATCATGATTTGTTGTAAAAAAACAAAATAAAACAACATGTTTTTTTTGGTCACATAAAATATATTGAAATCCATTATTTTAGTCATGATTTTTTGTAATAAAAACATTAAAAGGAAACCATACAGTAATAGTGGTGGCAGATAACCCCCAATTACTTAGAGGAGTTTAAGAGGAACAGCAGGAGCAACAGAACTTATATTGATGGAGTCAAAATTCAGAAATTACTATTTCTACTATGTCTGATTTTTTTGGTCATATAAAAATAAAATCAGACATGTAGAGATAGTAAGCTCTGAATTTTGACTCCCATCAATATCAGTTCTGTGGCTCCTGCTGTTCCTCTTAGACTCCTATAGGTAATTGTGGGCTATCTGCCAACATTTTTACTGTATGTTTTCCTTTTGATGTTTTTATTACAAAAAATCATGACTAAAATCATAGATATTAATATATTTTATTTGACCAAAAAAAACAGACAAACCTAACAAAATTTGAGTGTGTGCAAACATAAACAAAAAAACACATAAAAAAATGTTTTTTTTTTGCAAAAAACTGCCATCAAATATAACCGTTTTTTTTGCCTAACTAGATACTCCTCAACTGAAAGCAGAAACATGCAGGCAGCATTTTCTACACTCTGTTTTGTACAGTAGAACTTCATACACTTCATCAAAGAGAATTGATGTATTAAAATCTAGTCGCTAAACAGAAGCAATGCACAATGAAAGGTACGTACCACGTATGCAGGAGCAGAGCTTCAACTCTATGAAGTGCCGTTTTGTTCCTTTACCATGCATGGAGAACTGGACTGCTACTTCATTCTTTAAAACTTTCTTCATAATTTGATGCACAGTTGAATTTATACTAGCACCACTTAAGTTTGCCAGCATGCTAATCAAGCTCTGTTTCTTAACATCATCTTTCAGAATTGCTTCTATATCTTCTACATTCTTCATTGATTCAAGTGGGAATTGAGGAAATGTGGTTGGGTCAGTGATAGGAGTAACGGTTGCTTTGTGTACTTTTTTAAGTAATTTTATTTCCTCTTTAAGGTCAAGAATGTTCTTGTGTAATTTTCCATAGGCTTCCACTTGTTTATCAAAACACTTTTCAAGTTTCTTCACAATTTGTATTTTACTGTTTTTCAATTCTTCATGAAAGAAAGCTTGCATTTCAGTAACATTTAATTTAGCTTCTTTTTCAGAAGGTCTAGACTGTTCTCGTTTTCTGATTTTTTGGGGAGGCTGGGGCACTTCATCATCACTACTGGTGTCACGACAAGCACTAATTGCACTTTCAAGAAGTTCACCATCACTGTTAGGTTCTGTAGCACTTTGGTCTGAAGCCTCCTTTGATTTCTGTTTACATTCTTCGTAAGTAGATCCCGCTGAAATAACTCGGCACTTAATACAGCACCACAAATTTGATGGTGGTTCACATTTTTTATTCATTTTGGATATTTTATCCATGGATTTGTTTTCAGGCCAACGACAATACTGTTCATTATCAAGTTTTTGAAGCCAAGAAGTTGGAATACCTTCTACAGTGTTTTCCTTCTCAAAGTACACAATTGAATACATTTTGAAGATTCTAAGAAATCAATGAAGTCCAGCTGTCTTTGAATGGAAATTGAACAAAAAATTCACATGACCCACAAACTGCAGTGTGAATGAAATTATAACATAAAAATTAATGCCAGGAATATGGGAACCTAACTAATGCACAAAATAAACACAAGAACATAAGCTTAAAATTAACAAAGTACATAAAGGACTAAAACATGGCCATCAACATTCATAGCAGAGGAAGTACAATATACCTTTTTTGAAGGGTAGGATCAAACATTTTCTATAGATGTTGTTTCTTTTGATAATTTTGGTTTCAGAACTTTTGCTAACAATAAAAACATAAAATATTGAGGAAGAAGTTGGATATTTGGCAGCAGGTTTGATTTTCATCAGCTTTTTCATAGTACTACAGTCTCTTGTGACATTTGTAACCAAA
The DNA here is from genome assembly GCA_030386875.1 of Morinoia aosen. NCBI lineage: Eukaryota > Metazoa > Arthropoda > Malacostraca > Amphipoda > Talitridae > Morinoia > Morinoia aosen. The sequence continues at coordinate 28,610,941 of CM059557.1, read as the reverse complement.
CCAAATTCTTGGTTTCCTATTAAAATGCAAGAATTTTTAAATTGATTTGGAATTATTCGCTGGTTATTCACAGTTATTCGTCTTGATGTAATTTGATTACTATTTTAAAACTTATAACCCTCATTTACTCATCTGCTAATTTGTGCTAATGGACTATTTGATGATCTTATTCTTCTCTTCATTCTGCCTAAGAAACTTTCAAATGGAAAGGCAGAAAAAGAGTCGAGTACACAATATTCTCTGACATCATCAACGAAGTGAATAAGTGAATGAACATTGAATGAAACATTGACATCCCTTTAAATTTTTTTGAACTGTTTCACAAAATAAATAGACAACTTTTCAGCATAGTTCAGGTTACTCTCATCAGTAATTAAATTTGGGTCAGACAGAATCCTTACAATATACATCAAAATAAGAAAATGATTGTACAGTTTTTCACACAAAATGGCTTTGAAAAGAATGATTCCATGATAAAGTAATATTGCCCGAAATTCTGAGCTTTGAACCGATCTAATTCTTCAAAAGACCGTGGTTTGCGAACAAATTAATGGGGAAAAAATTTATGTATCAAAGTAATTCTTTCGGTTACAATTTTCTTCTGTGAAGATGATATTTTATACGGCACTCTACTCCAAAACAATGATAGTAATTTTCTGACAATTCCTAACAGTATTACATGCAAGTAATCATACACAAAGCAGTTAACCATGTCAATTTTTAAACTTGAAAATGGGCTGGCCCCAATATGGTGCTGTTCTTGCAATCTATTTCTAAATGACTCGTTATTTCGCTTAGAAGCACTAGTCTCTTCGTAGGAAATGGCTTTATTTCTATAAACACCTTTAGTCAGGCACCTGTCGCATGCAAAGTATCCTCCATGACTTTTGGTCTGCTTAAGAAAAGCACGGGCCGGAGCATCCGCTATAATGCAGCGTACTTGTGCATTATACCTTTTTCCTTCAATGACCATTCCATTCTCTAACAAAACTTTCAAATCAGAAATGAATCTATCAAGAAACTCAAAAATAATTTTCTTTTTAGCACCATAAAATATAGCAACCACAAATGGATGAACTGAGCAAAATTTATACGGAAATGAATTATCTATAGAACACAGAATTGGCCAAAAAGATGTATTACGAGATTTAAATATTGGTATACCATCTATGTTGTTATGCACTTTAATACAGTCAATATTTTCCAACTGAAAACGGAAGTTTACTTTTATATTTTCCTCTAAGCCGAAGTAAACAAATTGACCATTTTCAACTGTTACAATATCTGAAGTTTTGGTTTGTAAAATTGTTTGTGGGTCAGAGGGCAAATCTGTGTGGACTACTTTCAAGATATTAAGTAATTTTTTGAATGCAACCAGTGTCACATTATGCTGCAAATACCAATCTTTAGGCTATCTCTCAAACTTTAGAGGATTTTCTACCAGGGCATCAATTGCTGTTGATGCTGCTGAAGAATGCAAAGAAGATTCTGAGATAGTTTCAATACTCACTTCAGAATGAGTTTCACATTCACTTTCATTGTAATCAATATCAATTTCACTGTTCTGATCACTTTTACTGTCATCATTATTAACTTTACTAGATTTTCCTACCTCAACAGTTTTGAGAGCTTCCTCATCAGTACTTTCCTCAGGAGGAAGCTCGTTTTGAACCTCTTGTGAGTCAGCGGCAGTTGAGCTATTCGAGTCACTATTCTGAATTTTCAAGCTATTGAGGAACTCATCATTTTTTTTCTTTATTACATAATAATTTTTTCGATCTGCCATTCACACGATGGATGAACATTAACAGCAGAAGAGATTATTATATAATAATACAGTGGACAATAACTGAAAAAAAGTTTGTGAAACATGACGCTTGTGCGAACGTTCGATTCAGTGAATATCAAGCTGCATGGCCTCGAACGAGATTTTGAAAAAAATATGTCTTTCTGACCACTGAAATGCTAGAAAACAGATTTATTTTAATAAAACACGTCCATAAAAACTTTCCACAGTAGTTATTAAACACTAAAATCAGAACACGCGAGAAAATATACCTAATATACTTCAATTTAGCCACTTCAAGTCCACTGTATTGAGGTTCGCGCGTTTACTAAGCGACGCCAAGCGAATAGGTGCCAAAGGCTACAGATTATTGTTACTAAATTTCTTGAAAATATTAAAATAGATCACACATTAAAAATTCGTTATTGAGTTCATGTAAAGAAAATATTTAATTCATGCTATTAATTCACCTTTTTTATATCATGGTTGGTTTTCTGAATACTAAGTGTATTAAAAAACTAATGTTGTTCAAAAAAGTAATAAATCAGGAATACAACACGATCGACTGACTGTTTTGAACTTCTAAAATCGAAATTTTTTTCATAGAAACTGACACAAATAATTAATTATATCCTACTTTTCATCTGCAAGAAAATAATTTTGACTTTTTAAATGAAATAATTCATTTGCAAAAGAATATAAACATGTAGAAGAAGGGGAAAAGTTGGTTTAGAAATTCTAAAAAATATTACCAAACTAGTACCTAGATGAATAATTCCGTTTTCCTTCAGATAAAATGTTTCTAGTTCTACTTAATTTTGTCCTATTCAAATTTAGAAAAATCCATTTACCTTTTGCAAATTCAGCTCAAATAATTTTTTACCTGCCGGCTGACTGGAAAACTCGAAAAAATTTCCGCACATTATGACAGGATTACTCATAGAAATCCTAACTAACCTAATTTTATTTATTTATATGACTAGTTATTTATATGAAGAGTTTTGATTTCTCCTTTTATGTGTAATTGAATCACAATAATTGATTGATTAGAATTTAGTTTTCGCCTCCCTTTACCACAACAAAGTTGTTCATGAAGAGGAAGGATGAAGGCACCATTTGTTATGGAGGTAAGGGAACAAGGAATCTATGCACAAAGGGCGTTCCCGCAAAGGATCCCATGCGCATAAAAACAGTAAGTTGAGAAAGTAGTTTATGAAAGAATATAAAAGTTGAAAAAAACATTCAGAGGTCGTGAAAACCAGGACACCAGTGAACCGAAAAACGATGGCCTTTAACATAACAAAAATATTTTATTTCAACAAAAAAAAGACCTACCTACTCTAAGCTCAGGCACTTACACATTTTCTCCCTGGGTATTGAATCATAAAATGACTCATCTACCTGTTCCCTGCAAGATAGTAATATTTATAATCCGTCATTGAGAGCTTTTGAGTTCGGACAATTAAGTTTGTGAAATCAAGGCACTGGAGCAACTACTTTACAATACTGGGACACTTGATCGGTTCCAAGGTCTCTAATAAAAATATTTATAATCCGCCTTAGGGATTTTTTTGGGACAAGGTTGTGAAATCAGTGCTATAGTGCAATTTTTTCCCAATACTGAAACAATTGATCGGTCCCAAGGTCCCATACTAACAATAAAATACCAACATTGTCCCATGAGAAGCTTGCTGCCTGGGCCGTAAGACACTCTTCTCCTGAAACATCACGTCAAGGCTAGGCTGAAGTATGCCAATGACCATTTGAACAAGCCAGCAGCGTTTTAGAATTCAGTAGTGTGGTTAGATGAAACTAAAATCAAACCATTTGGGAAAAAGAGCACAAAACATGTTTGGAGGCAACACAACGGAGAGTATAAACCAAAGTGTACCAAATTCACCGTCTATTTTGGAGGTGGCTCAACCGTGGTATGAGGATGTTTCAGCTCATAAGGGTAGGTAAACCTCACAACATTGAAAAACAAAAAATGGCAAGAAACATCGTGAAATATTAGAAGAGCAACTCCTACCTTCAGGACAGCGTCCTCCTTATGAAACCATGTTTTTGAGATTTCTTGAGAAACTGGGATTTTTGCGGCTATAAGAAGTGTAAGAGGTCAGGTACATCCTGTGAAAGAATGAGACTCGTACGTTCACTCGTTCGCCCGCTACGGGGGTGTAAAGAATTAGGAGGAGGGGAGGGGGAAGTGGTATTTCATCATGTTACACCTCCCCCATGGCACTTTCTTCACGGCGCGAAGTTGCTATGTCATCTCCTATGTCTCTGGATTACTCTATAATAATTTCCGGGGTCTAAATTGAACCAAAAATGCTAAAAAAAATTTATTTGAATTCTTTATTTTCTTTGTTTTGCTTATAATGTAAACAATGGTTTTTGGGGTTTCAAAATGCTTCTCCTCCTACAGTTTCTGAACTACAGTGATGATTTTGGTATCATTGGATGCGAAAAGACACGGCCTTTTATGAAAGCTAAAATTGTTTCCTCAAATTTCCATTTTCAAAATTAAAAATTGTAAAAATTGGAAAAAACCGGTTTCGGAAATGTGCAGCTTTATGACGTCATAACTTATGAACAATAAATGATTTCGGAATGAATTTTAGCTTCCATAAAAGCCCGTGTCTTCCGCATCCAATGATACTAAAATCATCACTGTAGCTCAAAAACTGTAGGAGGAGAAGATAATTGAAAACCCCCCTAAAATTTCGTTTTCTTCGATTTCCTCTTTTCTTTTCAAAAAAATCGAACTTTTGCTCTAAGCAAAAACGATTCTAAATTCAATTTCCTATCAGTCCATCAAATTTCGTTGTTCAATAATAAAGAAAAAAGTCCGTATGGGTAGCGCTGTCCTTCAGCTCGTGTGTTAATATTGGAACTTGGATGGAACATCCAACAAGACAACGATTCAAACCATACTTCAAACGAAGCCAAGATGTCGGTGCGATAACGGACTATCGCAGGGGTTGAATATTCGTGATCATAAAAGTCTTATGACATAATATTTGACGCTGAATTACAGTAATTAAATCAAGATTCTATTATCATAAGTTATATTGTTACGTTGCAATTTTATTTCGAATACACTAGTTTTTTACTGTTACTAGTTTTTTGCTACAAATAAGTAGTGTCGTTATTCACATTAGTGCGGTAAATGTATCCAATTCTCAAATAGGTTCTTATGAACTGAATGTTACGTTAAGATAGGAGTTCGCAGGAACATTTTAGAAAAATAACACTCGTATAAAAATTCGAAATGTTTTAGTTGGAATCGTCTGGAATCGTACATTTGAGCAGGTATCTTGGGCGAGAGTCAACTCAGCTTGAGATCGACAAACCGAGCGCTAGTGTTCATGTCTCAACAGTTTTAGGCACCAGCCTTGGCCATTAAAAAGTCGTATAAATAAAGAAAGGAAAACATGAGAGTTAAGAGAGAATAGCTTCCTCTAGCTTGCCGTGTAGGAGGGTGGAGACAAAAGTGACCCATAGATTAGGTACACACTGAAGAAATGTGCCCTTATTGGTCCCTTTTCATTGTAAGGTGAAGTTGAAAAATCGTACTTGGGAAAAATTCCGGAATTTGAAGGCAGTTTAGCAAAAAACTCTATGAATGGGGGACACGAATAGACGCGACCTAAATTGGAAAAGTTAGGTTTGCGGAAGTGTGTAGGATAATATATACGCTGTTCCGTCCCTTTCCATGTACAGGTCGAAACTAACGCGAATGAGGTTCGGGGGTGACCCAAATGCAGTAACGTGGTTATCCTTTATTGGTACTTCAGAAATTGGTACAGGCTTCGGTAGTGGCAAAGAGTCTGTTAGATCGGACGGTAGCGGCTAATACGAAGTGGTGTTACTTCTATAACACATCTGTGATTGGTACAGGTGCTTCCTCGACGGTCACGCTTCCGCTACTGAAGAGCGACGACTCGTTTAATGCTACCTCTACGTCAGGCCTCCGCTAATGAACGGCGATGTCTCTTGCCGATTCTATTTATATACTCGGCGGGCGCACATAATGCTCCCCCCACCTTTAAAAATTCTTTATTACAATAAAAAATTTTAAAACGTTATTCAATTAACTTTGATTTTCCTTTGACTATCAATTAATCTTACAATCCGTCAAATTAATTCGAACAGATCAGAACGTATGACACAAAATGCTTCCGATGTTCACTATTGGATACACCACACAATTTTATTAACTTATCGAAATCAAAAATCAAATCACGTACGTAATATATCACCTCTATAAGGTACACTTTTTTTTTTTGAACAAACTGGACACATACCGTCAAATCGAGAATAATACATTACATTACTACAATTGGCAAGTTAAACGTCGATTTGCTTTTCCGTACGATTCAAGTCAAATACATAATCATTATAAAATTAATAAATGCCCTACGATTCGAATTAACTTATTTCAATTCAACTAAATTAAATATTGAAAGTAAATTAAATAGAATAATCAATAAATGAACTAATTCAATTCAACCAATCCACAAGCGTGCAATTCGGTTTTTATTCGCAATACAAATAATTCGTCTCCTTATCTTGAAACAAAACATTTCCATAGGGCGAGTAAAACAACATCAAAGGATATAATTAACGACACCAAGAACACGTAATTATCCGTATAAAAAGAAATATTCTAAGACAATATATTCTAAAAGAAATATTCTGAAAATATTCAGATCCATCTTGTATGTGTACCTCCACACAATTTATATTGTTTGTAGCACTTTCAGATGTAGAAAACTTATTTCTTCACTGGATGTTTGCTGGGAATGCAGCGATTGTGATTTTGAAAACTAGTTCGATGTCGTCTCCGGATTCATATACCAAAATACGTGTACGCAACGGGGAATCGAGGTTCAGGAACAACCTGAATTTGCAGTAAGCTTCCTGTAATACTTTCGGTACACTGATTCCGAAAACGATCGTTGTTTCCTGCGGCTGCCAGAGTTGATTGTTTCCCCCGGTACACATCGGGATTTAAGAGTGTTCAAAATAAGCAGTGAATGAATGCGGAATTCTAGCGTTGTATTGTTATGCGCCAACTTGAGGTGGAACTGCAAATAGTTGTTCAGGAGTCGCCCAAGGAATCTGAAAGGAACCGAGACAGGAGATTAGCATGGCCACAAGTTTAAAGTAAACAACTGTCGTTACATACTAAGGCAACGCTCCCGTCTCATTAAGACACATTCATTCCAACTACAATGCCTGACATTGTTTTCAAACAAACTGTGGCAGATGCGATGCAGTTCTCGCGGGTTTCGCACTCGCACTCTCGTGTTGACATTTCCAAGATTGCACCTAAGTTTATCAACTCTAGCTTACGGCTTGACGAACACAGCTTTTGATGTCGCAATAACAGTATGACAACATCCGAAGCTCAACATCTCGTCACAAGGTGTTTGCGCAACACAATATTTCCTAACGCAAGAACACATAAAGTCTTAAGAAAGAAACTCATAGAACGCACTTACAAGCTAAAAACTCATAGAACGCACTTACAAGCTAAATACCATTTAAATACATATATGGAATGGCAATTTCGGAATATATGGAATGAACAGTTCCAAACTAGGTTGACAATTTTACCTTTTTAACTTATCTAAAGGCAGTACATGGTTTAAGTTCGATCGGATAATCTTGTTACCGATCTTAATATCTGCGTAATTTTTACCTAGCCTTTCAATGATACCTGGTCCTAAGAAATTTAGCTGTAGTTTGTGTTTTTTGGCATGATTTTTCACTAGTACACGGTCCGTCACTTTTAAATTTTTATCGCGACGTTTCACGTTCCTATATGTAGTTCTTTCGATTGTAGCGTTAATGATTGCATTTCTAATATTGTTCACTACAATAGATGACTCTTTAAATTTTTGTTTTTGAACATCTTCATATGTAGTCGCAACATTGAAGTCTTCTAAATTAGTAGAACTAATATACACACACGTATCTCTACCGTATCTCTACTCCACTACGCGTTAGCTATGGCCATCATCAACCCCCTAGTAACAGAAGATTTTTCCAAAAAACTATTTAACAAACCCTTTAACTCGTCGGAAGAGCTCCTTCAGAGACTCGTGACTGTCATTAGGAATTTTCCCCGAGGATAAGCAAATATTAGCGACTCGATCTGAGAGATCTGTGGAAATCTATTGTGCAGAGGATGACCATTCGTCCGAATCAAACTTTGATGCAGCCTATGATGAGGCCGAAGTGCATACAATGACAAGAGGCGGATTTCAAGGTAGAGGTAGGACGCGTAGGCCCTACTCGAGACCAAATTTCCCAAGACCAATTTTCCGTGCTAGACCTCACGTAAAATCTTTTGTTGGAGATCGTGAACTAGGAACTCTCGAAGTCCAAGCATTAGAGACAGCTGAAGCGAAGCGTTGCTCGAATTGTTACAATCATGTGTGTGTCTGTAAAGGACAAGGTGTGTCGGTAACCACTGTGGCTAGGAAACCGACTGATTGGTACAAACCAGGTTCATATCAGACAGCCACCGAGCATTCACTGCGTGATGTAGCTTGTTTTCGTTGTAATAAGTTAGGACACTACGCAAGAGACTGTAGGTCCAGACGAGACTATTTCAACAGACCAGGTAGACCTGATCGTGTCCGTGCGCGAGGACAGCATAAAACTCGTGTACCAGAAAAAGGCCAGGTAGAAACTTACCAAACTAACAGTGGCGATAATTTTTTAGCGTAAGCTGCGGAGACGATTTCATTTCCGATAGAAATAACGTCAATGCTAAAAATGAAATTGAAATAACTAAGTGTGACTCTACGTCAGTAGCTCCCTGTGAACCCGAGGAGAATTCTGGTGCTGAAGATTCCCTCGTTAAAAATGTCGAGAGAGTTGATGTGTTAAACATGTCTGGAGGTTCCCTCGTTAAAAATGTTGAGATAATTGACCCACTAATTAAGTGTCAAAATAGATATGAATCGCTGGGAGAGGTGGATTTAAGCGATTTAAAAGATTTAAATGCTCATGGCACTGAATTTGAAAGCCATGTGACGGCGAACGTTTGTAAATACGAAGATGAAGAAGTTGAAGTTACAGGACAAAATGAATTATTTGTAATACGAAAAAGTGATAAGCCCATGATTGTGCTTAGAAAAGATGCAGACCTGTGGAATGCATTGATTGATTCAGGATCAGAAAAATGTCTAATCAGCTACCACAGAATTAGTGAGATAAGTAATGACGTGAAGCCAAGTTCTCTGACTATAAAAGGCGTTAACGCTAAGAGTAATGTTGAAGGAGAGGTGGAGCTTGTCCTAAAGTTAAAAAACGGTATAAGTTTAAAGACAAATGCTTTAATAATTAAAGATGGTATTTACAATTATGACGTCATTATTGGGCGTGATTTATTGGACAAGAACGCCGTTGTAGACTTAAAACAAAGATGTTTAATTATCAAAGACGAGAAAATTCCCTTTGCAGAGGTAAAACGACGAAAAAAGAGAAAGACAGAGTGTCTCGAGTATTTAATAGAGAATACTGAGTGTCTCATGGCGGACACGATTACGTCCAGAGCTAAGAAAAAAGTCCTAAATAAGCTAAGAGAGAAGAGAGAAAATCTCAGGACGTGTAATGCTGAGAGAGCAGGCGAGGAAGTAAAAAGGGATGGTAAGAGAGAAAATCAGCCTGTTCGAGGCGTAGTTGCAGTTACCAGTTCCCACACAGGGCCAAGGCCGTTAAGAGTGCATACTCAACGAGTGGAGATTGCTCCCAATGTAATTTTGAAACATGTTGGACATGTTGGAAAGTGTAAAAATGGAGAATACATAATAAAGAAAGCAGCTCTAAAAGAAGGCATTTGTGTCGCAGAAGCGATTGTGAGAGTTAATAATAGGAGAAAGATTCCGTTGTTGTTAATTAATAGCTCCGACAGAGCGATTGTTTTACCAGAGAATGCAATTATAAGTACTTTAGAAAAAGTGGAGAAGGATCACGTTGAATCCGAAGTTTACTTGTCAGATGTACAAGGAGAATTAAAAGGAGGATTGAGTACCTTTGTGCAGGCAGCGAGTGTTGTTCAGGACAGTCATTTAGATGTCGAGAAGAAAGACACTAATAGTAAATCTGTCGGGATCACAGGAGTTGTCGACAAAGGGTACGTTTCTGATTCCAAAGAAATAGCCCGTGGTCGGCGGAAATTAAACAATGATGATATCAAGTGTAACGATGACGAAATGAAGCCTGAATTGCTGAGTTTGTTGAATGAATTCAGAGACGTTATTACTATAGACAATGAATCGATCTCCGCTGCTGCGATTAAACCATACAAAATACGTTTGAAACCTAACGTGGATGTCGTAAATGTCCCTCCCTATCGTATTGCCCACCGTTACATGGAAGACTTGAAAGTCGTTAACGAAAAAATGTTAGACGACGGAATTATTAGACCATCGATTTCAGCTTATAATTCACCGATAATTGTAGTTCATAAGAAAGATGGAACTATACGTCCGGTAGTTGACTTTCGCAAAGTAAATGAGGTAATTTATGAAGAATCATTCCCTCTACCGAGAATGGACGAGATTCTCTATAGTTTAAATGGTCAGAAATACTTTTCGAAATTAGATCTTAGGTCGGGATATCATAATATTACACTGACCGATGAGAGTAAGGAAATAACAGCGTTTACAGTTGGTAGCAGAAAATACGAGTTCAATCGTTTACCTTTTGGTTTAAAAACCTCACCTGCATATTTCCAGTCAGTAATGACGCAAACGCTATCTCCTGTTCTAGGAAAACTATCTTTCGTCTTTATGGACGACGTGCTCATATTTTCTAAGGAAAAGGCACAGCATCTTGCCGATATAAAAGTTGTACTTGAACTATTAAGAAACGCTAGATTGTCAATAAAAACGGAAAAGTGTCAATTTTTCAGGGACGAGATTGAATATCTCGGACATTCCATTAGCGGAATGGGAACCAGAAGCACCGGTACTGACAAAGTAAAGAATTTAGAAATTCCTAAGAATGTGAAACAGTTACAGTCATTTCTAGGACTAGTAAATTTCTTTCGTAGGTACATAAAAAAATTTGCGAGTATCGCAAGCCCGCTCTATAATCTTCTGAAGAAAAATGTTGAATTCAATTGGTCTAGAGATTGTCAAAACGCTTTTGAAAAATTAAAGAATGAACTGTGTGAACGCACAATCTTGAGTCACCCAAACTTCGATCAAAATTTTCATCTGTTTTGTGATGCCTCAAACGTCGGCATAGGAGCTGTTTTACTCCAATCATCTACTGATAAAGTTCGAAACATGAGACCTGTCGCATTTTTTTCTAAAACGTTGAATTCCACCCAACGAAGATACTCAACAACTAAAAAGGAGATGTTTGCTATAGTTGAAGCGTTGAAGTACTTTAAATATCTTGTTTTAGGCTATGATCTGGTCATTTACACCGATCATAAGCCTTTAGTTCCTTTGTTTTCAAGGAAATTGCCTGAAGACAACACGCTCGCTAGATGGAGTATTTATGTGCAAGCTTTTGATGCCAAATTAAAGTATTTTTCTGGGAAAGCGAATAGTGCCGCCGATGCATTAAGTAGATTAAATCATGACGAAAATCCTTTAACAGAAAGAGAACTATTAGAGTGTTCTGAATTAACCCCGGATGTAGAGACTTTTCCCGTTGTAACCAGGCTGCAAGCCGCTGCTGCGGGTAACAAATGTAACAAGCCGGTGACTGAGGAAGAGTTCGAGGAGACAATGCCAGGAAGTAAGGACGGAAGAAACAACAACAGTGCTGCTGAACAGCAGACAGCCCCCAGACGTGAACCCAGTGACTTTAATAGCAGACAGAAAACGTGCTTATGCAGACTGGATAACGTTAACAAGACTACAGACCATTCAAGTATTAACGACAACTGGTCGTTAGACGAATTTAAACGTGAACAAGATAGTGATCCCTTTTGTTCTGAAATAAAGGACGCCCTAGAGAATGCAACAAAAGTTACTAATACTGACATGAATGAATTTCTGATTATGAATGACATTTTGTATAAAAGACGAAGAATTGACAACAGACCCAGCACCATTCTGACTATTGTGGTGCCATATACTCTGCTACACAAGACAATTCTATTCATCCATAATTTGTCCCATACAGATTTGAATCATACCTTGTTTAAGTTTAAATTAAAATATTTTCATCTGTACGAACGGACAATTACACGCAAAATTGTTGAATCTTGTGACATCTGTAAGATTCTAAAATCACGAATACCGACGCCGAAAAAAATTCTAAATGCTCCAATTGGAACACGATGTTTTCAAACGGTCAGCATGGACTTCTACGGTCCATTTACAATGACAGACAATGGTAACAAATATATCCTTGTCGTAATCGACCTATTTTCCCGTTTTGTTAAATTATATTCGACTAGTGACCGATGTACAGAGACTGTTACAGATTGTCTATGGAATTTTTGCTGTTTGTTCGGTACCCCTGACGTATTGTTGTCCGACAACGCTTTAGAATTTAAATCATCTAATGTGAGAAATTTCACATAAGGACTTTCTATCTTAAAAAGGGAAGTTCTGGCTTATTCCCCTTTTTCCCTTTTAAAATTTAAAATAAAAAAAATTAAAATGAAATAAATCTATACATAACTGAATAAATGAATATGCAAAAATAGAGAAAAAAATCAAAAATAAAAAAATAACAAATTGAGAAAAATAAATCAATTGCAAAAACTGAAAGAAATTGAAAAAAATTAAAATTTTGATAACATAAAAAATTTAAAAAAATATTTACAAATGAAAAAAATTAAAAAAAAATTGAAATTTCGAAAAAATAAAAAATAAAAAAATTATAAAAATGAAAAATAGAAACAATAAAAAATGAAAAAAAGTATGGAGGTGAAAAATTGAAAAAATAAAACCTGAATAAAAAATGAAAAAAATATACGAAAAAAATTGAAAAAATATAAAAAAAATATAAAAATAAAGAAAATGATATTAGGAAAAAATGAAGAAACAAATAAAAATTGGAAAAAATTAAAAAAATGAAAAAATAAGATCAATCAAAATTTATGAAAAATAAAAAAATAAAAAAAACATAGGAACAAAAAAATAATACAAATTACCAATTAAAAATTGGGAATGAATAAAAAATTGAAAATAAATAACAATAAAAAAAAATGAAAAGGTTTAAAAAAATTGAAAATTTAAAAAATAAATGAATAAAAAATTATTGTAATAAATTATAAAATAATTACCAAATCAACGAAAGTTAACAAATCAAAAATAAGTTACCAAATAAAATGAAAATTAACGTATAAAAAATACTTGATATAAAATAAATAATATAAATACCCTCCCCTAACTCACCTATCCTATCAAGCCTATTAGATGTAGAGCGTTACCTACGTATTTAGTTTTTAGTTTTAGTTTAGTTTGTAGAGCGTTACCTAATACGCTCAAAGCTAAATTCGTAGGTAACGCTCTACATCTACTAGGCTTGATAGGATAGGTAAGTTAGGGGAGGGTATTTATATTATATATTTTATATCAAGTATTTTTTATACGTTAATTTTTATTTTATTTGGTAACTTATTTTTGATTTGTCAACTTTCGTTAATTTGGTAATTATTTTATAATTTATTTCAATCATATTTTATTCATTTAATTTATAAATTTTCAATTTTTTCAAAACTTTTCATTTTTTTCTAGTTATTTATTTTTAATTTTTTTTCATTCCCAATTTTTAATTGTTAATTTTTATTTTATAATATTTTTTCTGTTTCTACATTTTTCAATTTTTTTTTTCTAAATTTTAGTTTATCATATTTTTTAATTTATTTCATTTTTTCCAATTTTTTTTTAATTCTTTATTTTTTCCAAATTTCATTTTTTTTTTGTTTATTTTTTTTTTTATTTTTTCATTTGTTCTCAATTTTTTATTTATATTTTTTTCAATTTTTTATTTAGTTTTCATTTTTTGGTCAATTTTTCACTTCTATACTTTTTTTTATTTTATATTTTGTTTTTATTTTTTATTTGTATAGTTATTTAATTTTTTTTTCGAAATTATAACTTTTTTCTAATATTTTTCATTTGTAAATAATTTTTTTAATTTTTTATTTCATCAAAATTGTATTTTTTTAATTTCTTTCATTTTTTGCAATTGATTTATTTTTCTCAATTTGTTTTTTTTTATTTAGGATTTTTTTCTCTATTTTTGCATATTCATTTTTTCACTTATGTATAGGTTTATTTCATTTAATTTTTTTCATTAAAAATTTTTTGTTTTCTCATTTTTAAGTATCCTTTAGTAAAATTTTTTTTATAGGTATTCCAATTTTTTCTATTTGAATATTTTCTATGTATTCATTTATTTTTTTTATTTGCTTTTATTTTTTTTACTTGCTTTTCTTTTTTTCAAACTTTGCATTGCATACAAATTTGATTTAAAATAACAGTAATTATTTAAGGCACCATGACTCACGTTATCGTGTCTACGAACAAACTAGATATATGGAAACAAGCAGAATGGATAGGATATGTTGGTATATTTTAGATTAGCATGGGTTAGGTCAGAATATCTTCACTTATGTTCAACCTTTTATTTTTTACCTTTTTACTTCCTAATTTCTGTCGAATTTTTTCAATCGATTTTATTCATTTTTTAAAATTTTTTTATTGATTTTTCATTTTATAATTTTTTTCATTTTTTATTTTGTATTTTCTATATTTTATATTTTTTTCTGATGTTTTTATTTTCATTTATTTATTTTTCAGGTATACATTGTACATTTTTTTATTTAGTTGACTTAATTTTTTAATTATTCTTTTTATAATTTTATTATTTGTTCTACTTTTTTATTTCAATTGCCTATTTATTTCAATTTTGTTCTAAATATTCATATTTTTTCTTGTATTTTTTGTTTCACTTTTTAAAAGCTTTGATTTGATTTTAAATTGCTAATTATTTCAGGAATTTTCCATATCGAGGAATTCCAATAAAATACATTTCCATCAAACTTTCCCCTTATATGCTTGGAAGTGAGTTAATTAAGGAAACCGTGTAATCTACACGGGCTTCTACTCATTATTTTGAAGTCGACGTGACTCGCGGTATCATGTCTACGAAGATACCGTCTATAAGGGTCATTTGGAGCTACTCACACTGAGATCGCCCTTCAAAATGGAGCGTAGGAGACAATTATCAAGAGAGAGACAAAGAAGATTTCGAACTGGATTAAGAACGGAATAACGGCAGTCTATTCGAGATGTGAACAGAAATTTTATGCAACGAAGAAGACAAAATTTAAATGCCACGGATAGGGAGCATTAATTGGTTGAAGCTAGGAATAGAGCAGCTCTAAGAATAACTCGTAGGACTGAAGAGGAAAGAGATGTATACTTGGACGATTTAAGAAATCGTTACCACGAAAGAAGAGCTAATATGAGCGAAGAAGAGCTAATTCAGCATAATTTAAATATAAGAGCACGGAACCAATAACGACGGGTGAACACAATTCAAATAGTTAATGAATAATTTAATATAGGTCTCATGAATGTCAAATGTCGCTTTTGTTCTGCTTTTCGGTTTCAAGGAGAGCTCCTAAATTGCTGTCACAATGGAAAAGTTCGCTTGCCCTCTTTATAAGAATGCCCTCCACTACTTCGAAGATTGTTGGAGTGTGATAATAATGAAGCTAAAAATTACCGAGACAACACTAGAAATTACAATGGAGCATTTTCATTTGCTTCTTATGGTGCAGATGTAATTATGCCACCTGGAAGGGGACCTTACTGTTTCCGCTTGCAGGGTCAGACTTATCATTTCATGTCTGGTTAGCATCCAAACAATGATGAAAGAAGAAAATATGGACAGGTATATATTCTTGATTCAGCTGAAGCATTACAAACAAGATCAGAAGCACCCGAAAACATTGCTTGCCTCCAATCTGTTTTTGCTTCCATTTCAGCAATTATGGACCAAAATCCCTACGCTCAGGTGTATAAAACTATGAAAATGGTTGAAACAGAAGAAAATGCTAAAGCATTTAGTGAAAATAGGGAAGCAAGAACAATTTCAATGCATTTCATGTCAGGCCCTGACATGAGACGATTCAACCTTCCAAGTAACAATGATGTAGCAGCTATTTTCGTTGGTGACGATGGTGCCTCTCCAGCGCAAAGAGATATTATTGTGTATCCCCACCAGCAACAATAGCGTCGCATATCGTATTTATCGTGCCACTTAGACCCTATGGTGGATCCCTTATTATTTCCTCATGGAGAACAAGGCTGGCACATCAATATGAATCATGTTCAAGAACGTCAAACGAGTATACGTAATAAGGTAACAATGCAACAATTCTACAGCTACAGGCTAGCAATACGAGACGAATTTAGTGTTATTCACAAATCAGGCAAACTGTTTCAACAATATATAGTTGATTCTTACGTAAAAGTAGAGGGAACACGAATAATTTTTTTGAGGAACAATCAACCACAATTGAGAGCTACCTTATATTCTGGATTAATGGATCATATCTCAAGAAATGATGAAGGTGCACTTGGTGTTCCAGTAGTATTGCCTTCTCCCTTTACCGGAAGTCCAAGAAATTTACAACAGTTATACCAAGATGCTATGGCAATTGTGTCTAAATTTGGGAAACCAGATTTGTTTCTGACCTACACATGTAATCCCAGATCTCCAGATATAGTAAATAATCTCGGACCATCAGAAACCGCACAAAACCGACCAGATATCGTAGCACGTGTGTACAACGCTCATCTTAATGAGGTGATGGTGGATATCAAGGGCCGGCATGCACTTGGAACACCTGTTGCACACGTGCACGTCATAGAATTTCAAAAGAGAGGTTTGCCGCATTGTCATATGCTAATAATTCTAAAAGATGAAGATAAAGCAAGAACTCCGCAACAAATTGATGCCTTAGTGTCTGCAGAGATTCCAGGACCTGAAGACCCAATCTTGCAAAATTTGATTAAAACATTGATGATCTATGGGCCGTGTGGCATCGACAACCCGAATTCACCATGCATGATGAATGGCAGCTGTCAGAAAGAGTTTCCTAAAAACTTCAGAGGAAATACTTCCGTCAATGTTAATGGATATCCAGCTTATAAGAGACCTGATAATGGCGTTACTCTTCGAATTGGAAATTGCACGGCAGAAAATCGATATGTAGTACCTTTCAACAAGTACTTGCTAAAAAAATATCGTGCACACATTAACTTAGAAATATGTTCGTCTGTTAAGAGTGTGTAGTATCTATTTAAATATGTCTATAAAGGACATGATTCCATTATGGTAGAAGTTAGAAATGGCAATGAAACTAGACACGATAATAGCAATCACGATGAAATTCAACAGTATCTCTCATGCAGATTTGTATCGCCTCCAGAAGCTGTGTGGCGCCTTTTTGACAACAGGATGCATGGACAATCACACACTATCTATCGTTTAGCTGTGCACCTTCCAGGAGAACACTTAGTTTACTTTGAAAATGATCAAGTAGAGGAAGCTGCCCAGCAAGCACAGCAGCGTGACACACACATACCTGCATGGTTTAAATTGAATCAATAGGACCCTCGAGCCCGTCAGTACCTATATAGTGAAATACCTTACCACTATGTATTCAACAAGTCCTCTACAACATGGAATACAAGGCAGAGAGCTACGGACATAGTAGCTAGAATATATTCTGTTTCACCACGGCAAACTGAAAAATTTTACTTGAGAATGCTGCTACTCCACGTAACTGGTGCGACCTCATTTGATGAACTGAAAAGAATAAATACAGAAATTTGTCCGACCTTCAAAGAGGCATGTATTAGGCTCCATCTTCTTGAAGATGACGCAGAAATGCACAATGCACTTGCAGAAGCAGCTACTTTTAGAATGCCGAGAGAAATTAGAGCTATGTTTGCAATGATGTGTTTGTACAACAATCCTACAAGTGCTTTTCAGCTATGGAACGACCACAAGCAGCACATGACAGAAGATCTTCTCATACAAAATGATGTTTCAACATCTGAAAATATTGCCCTCCACTTTCTTGATGCAATTTTCAAAGAAAATGGTTCATCTTGCCATGAAGTTGGTCTACCTGAACCTCATGGAAATAATAAGAATTGTTATATACAACCTGCAGTAAATTATCCCGACTTGAATTTACTAAACACTGAACAATTGTAGGTCTTTCGTACTATCGTTGAAGCAGTATCATTACAAGAGAGAGGGCTGCAGTATCAGAACTGCTTTTACTTAGATGCCCCTGGCGGATGTGGTAAAACCTTCTTATTTAACATTCTTGCAACCCATTTTATGGCAAACAATATATTCACTTCTACTTCAGCTTGGACTGGAATTGCTGCCACTCTATTGATTGGAGGAAAAACAGTTCATAACATTTTTAAACTTCCAGTTCCTCTTACTGAGAGCAGCGTTTGCAATGTTCCACTTGATTCATAACAAGCAATGTATTTAAGATCAGTGAAACTTTTTATCATCGATGAAGCCTCAATGATTCCAAGTTATGCTCTTCAGGCAATTGATAGATGCTTGCGAGACATTACATCAATTGATGTACCTTTTGGTGGAAAAACTGTACTTCTCGGAGGAGATTTTAGACAAATCTTGCACGTTGTTCCTCATGCTCCACCAGTTGCAGTTCTAGATGTTTGTCTGAAGAGATCTCACCTATGGTCTTGCTTTGGACAGCTTAAATTAACTACGAATGTGAAGATAAGTGAACATGAATAAGCTTTCTCCCAATGGCTTCTACAACTTGGAAGTGGCTTACTCAGCAGCCAGCTAGATAATGTACCCCAGGATACTATTGACATTCCTAACGAATCAGTTTGCAATGACTATTTCATTGTTGATATTTTTGATTGTACCCCGCAAGAAATGGAGTAGCGAGTTATCCTTTCACCCAAAAACATTGATTCTCCTGCTATAAATGAAAACATTCTCAAAAACATTCCAGGAGAAAGAAAACCTATTTAAGCACTGATTCCGCTTCAAGTGATGATCAATCAGAAGCCCAAAATTATCCATTAGAGTTCATAAATTCTTTAACTCCATCTGGTATACCACCACATCGTCTAAATTTAAAGATCGGCGCAATTGTGATGCTTTTACGAAATTTATCAATCAGTCAAGGACTATGCAATGGAACTAGGATGAAAATAGTTCAAATGCACCAAAGTAGCATAGAAGCTACATTAATCAGTGGCTCTCACATTGGATCAACAGTGCAAATCCCAAGAATAAAGCTATCTCCAAGTGATACAAACTTACCATTCACTTTACATAGAACACAATTTCCTCTAAGACTCTCGTAATCAATGACCATCAACAAAGCTCAAGGGCAAACCTTCGACAAAGTTGGTATATATTTGCAGCAACCCGTGTTCTCTCATGGCTAGCTTTATGTAGCATTTTCGCGATCGCGTGCCCAACCAAATGTAAAAGTTAAAATCGCCCATGATAATGCCAGCAAATATCAGGGAGTAAAGTATGGAATAACTTACACCAAAAATATAGTCTATAGGGAAATTTTGAATGATTCATAAAATTCTATGACAATATGTTGACATTATTTTTCACTATATCTGCGTTGCCAATAATAATATGTTTTTTCAACGATATGCATCGACAACTGTGCAATGTACATTTAAATTATACATAAAATATTTTAAATAAAATTTTATTTTAACTTAAATGTGAACAGAATTATATTTAAACTTTTTATTGCATGATAATTTGATTTCAAATTACAGTAATTTCATGGAATCTTTCTGTACCAAAGGTAGGTTCGGTTATGATAGGATAGTATCCGTTTGGCTTAGAATATGTTATTTTGGAAGTAGTAAAATAATGTTGACCAATTTTTTTTCAAGGGTCGCCCTAGAAAACACTGGAATTGTCCGTGGAATTTCCACGGATCCTGCTAGTATATATTATTGTTGCATACCATTTTTTAATTGCGAGTTCTCTGTACAGTATCGCGTCATAGAATATAAATGGCATGAGAACAATTTCGTGAAAAATTCAATCATATTATGGGGTAAGAACGCAAAAATAACAAGTACTGGCTCAAGAACACATAGAGAACGTACAAAAAACTGTGATGGAGATGTAAGTAGGTTTGTCACATAAACTTGGTGAGTGCAGGCCCATTGAAGTGCATAGTTATGTCAGTTTCGAATTCATGATCATTCGTGAAAATTAAGTTATTCTTATTATTATTCGTGTTTTGTTTGAGGAGAGCTATTTTTCTAATCTGAGAATCTCTTTTTAATGTTTAGTAGCAAGGGGAATAACGTCACGTGATACTTTAGAAATAACAATGCAGCTTTTTTATGAGCATTTTAGCTCATCAGTTTCTTTAATCTCTACAAAGTAAATGATAAATTTTTCAAGTACGTTTAATTTCAAATTTTGTTGCAAACGCCGCAATTGCGAGAAAGATCTGCTAATAGTTATATAATTTCTATAATTCGATTCTGCATATTGTTTGAGTGAAAATCTGCAAAACTTAACGCATTATTACAAATATGAGATGATTTACTTATTATACTACAATACGACATGTTCTTTTCATTGTATTTTCTTTTTCCTGCAATTGTTAGCTCGCTTTATGCGTTGCATTTTCAATGCGCTGTTCATAAAATAAAAAAAATAATTTGTGATCCGTTGTCGTTGTTTATCCATACCAGTCACGCCTGTTATTATGTCTATTTTATTTCCTCAGTGCACACTTTCCATTCCCCCTTCGCTGTTTCTCGACCTTTCCTGGAGAAGTTTATATTTCTTCTTTGTGACCAGCCTTTCTAATGTTTCTGAAGAGAGTTAAGTCCCGCGACATATCGCAAAGCAAGCGCCGTAAAGCAAGCATTGCAAAATATCTTGAATAAACTACCATGGGAGCAAGGAAAGAAATGCTGAACACTCTGGACGTATACTGAAAGTCGTCAGTACATTTCTGACAGACAATTTAAGAGCAATCTAATAGTCAGAGCCCCAGCAAATATCCCCGCATCGCAGAGGTAACCGACGAAGTGTCGTCGGCAGCGCGGCTCAACGACTAGCCCATTGGCGTTCACAAGGAGGAAGATCACGGGCTGTGAACAAATACTTAAGTTTTTTCGGTGCGGTAAAACAAAGTTTTATGAAAAAACACTAAGAGAAAATAGTAAGCCTTCCCTTATACATCTTCGGAAGTAGATAGCTCGGAAATAGCATGGATAAATAGCGTTTAGGAAACATCATGGCTAAATAGCATTTAGGAAATAGCATGGCTAAATAGCATTTAAGAAATGGCATGGCTAAATAGCATTTAAGAAATAGCATGGCTAAATAGCATTTAGGAAATGGCATGGCTGAATAGCATTTAGGGAATAGCATGGCTAAATAGCATTTAGGAAATAGTATGGCTAAAAAGCATTTAAGAAATGGCATGGCTAAATAGCATTTAGGAAATAGCATGGGTAAATAGCATTTAGGAAATGGCATGGCTAAATGGCCTACATCGCTCATTGTGTGCTCAATTGGGCGAGAACCCTTCATGATCTTCTCATTTATTTATTAGGCCAGAGTAATGGACCTTCTACTTGGTTAAGTAGTTAAGAATTACTGAACAGGTTGACTGGACATAGCGCAATCAATCACTGCAACCTACCATAACAGTAACCCAGTCCTTGGATGTCCGTAGTGACGAGAAGGGAGTCGTGTGCCAGGTCTTCATCGCTTGCGGGAAATGACCGCTCCCCCCGATTAAGACAGATACAGTGGATGCTAAGGAGTGCAGCTCATCATAGCACTGACATGGGACGAATTGAATATAATATAACCTTCCAAGCGTCGATGACATAGGCCCTCTTTATGAATGTAAGTTCATAAGCCTGAAAATTAAGCAAAAATCTCTTGTCAGATGGCAATGAATATACGACCTGAGGAACATGACGCTGTAATATTTGTCTGATAATTTCAAGTAACAATTTTGTGATATTTCGTGTTGGAGAACAACAGATTTTCTTCAGAGTATTTCCTGCAATGGATCTTGTACTATTGCAGGGTAAATGGCATGAATAGATATGAAAGTTAGGCAATTAGGCAATTATTGTGACAGCGATAAGAGCGGTTTGGGCTCAGGATAAACAATTCTGGAACAAAAAACCACCGATCGGAAAATATTGGCAAAATAAAGACGTCATATTTCTTATGCCCCTCGGGAATATTTCTGTGACGAAAATAATTATTTGCAGATGTCGGGCATGCTTTTTCTCGAATCCGGCACGAACATCTACGCTAGGCTGCTCAGCGAATTCTACACACACAACACCTTCTATTACTCCCTTGACTTTATACCGGCCAATGAAACGCAGGAGGTCTTCTTGGGTGTATTCTTTATTAGTCCGTGGCAGGTGTGGCGCAAAGGCGAGGAACGTAATCGATTGAGCTCAGATAGAACAGGGACAGCCTCTTATATAGACTCCGAGAAGCGCGAGATAGGGAGAAAACGCAAGTAAGAGTAAGCTCGCCTGCACATTACCCTCCCCCCTTTTATCGGATAGGTATTACATAATAAATCAAAAAAAAAATATTCGGGCGAGAAAAAAACTTTAACTTCAAACAAGGTTACCAAAACCAATTTCGTCTCCGCCTTACATTTTTTCAAAACTCAAAGAGAATTAATTTTACCCGAAAACACACTAGCACAAATACAAGTTGTTTTATCCCTTCGTTTAAAATTTATACGAAAACATTTGGCAAATTTAGTACTATCACTTAACGCAAGCATTTTAAGTCGCCTCGCCTCTCATGCGTGTTAAACTTTAAGATTGGCAAATGAATTGGAATTAATTTATTAAATACATACCACCCAAGAAATATTTATAACACTCGGCAACACCAGCAAAAAGAACGAGGGCCGCTGAAGCGAACAAAAGTAAAAATGCCCTGTTCAAATGTAAACAACTCGGTACAACTAAAGGTAAGCAATTCTAACGTAAGTAGACACATGGTTTAAAAACATGAACTATAACTCATCACGAAATAAATTAGCAATCTTACCATCCAAACAGAATTTTGAAAACACTGAGCAGTATTAGTTAATGCTAAAATAAAAATAAAAAATGATAAAACGCAAAATCATTTTCTAAATCGAAGAAACTATAGAAATATAAACTCAAAAAAACACCATAACAATAATAACACGCCAATTCTCATTAGCACATCAATGACCTACACCAGCAATGACAACCTGTCCTGTTACACTGAAATTTTTGACGTTTAGTGCACAAAAAAAATATATCATTTAATAAAATAGTAAAATTGCATCGAAAAATTTAGAAACCACATAACATCGCAAAACGTGAAAAATGTTATTACCCAAAATACACGCAGTGAAAGAAAAATACATTTTAAATTTTTAAACTCTTCCGGTTACACCAACCCACAACCATGGTTACACAAAAAGCGCAAAGAAAAGCGATTAATAGCTATTGCTTAAAAAGCAACGAACGAAATGACAAGGAATAAAGCAAGTTGTTAATTAACTAAACACCAGCTGCTACCACCGGTCAGCACTAGCACCAACTTACCATACAACCAGAAAGTCAGCACGACGATAGAGGTAGGGTTAAAAAACACCATATTTTTTCCTTAGTAAACACCAATGGTAAACCAATTAAAAAATAATTCAATGCAATTTGAAAAAGAAAAATTCCGCAAGGGTACACATTAGGCGCAAGAAATTTTGAATTATAAGCAAAAACACCATCCCATCACTTGCTTAAAATCGAATTCGTGGCACCGTAAACCTTTTAACACAGACAATTTTTCCGGTCTGCATCCCGTTGCTGGACGTTTGTAAAATTGCGCATAAACACTTAATAATAAAACTTGCCGCATAAATGAAAAGCATATGATTATGTGCCGTCCGAAGGGGTAGAGATACGCTGGTTAACTGGGAGGTTTACTTGTAGAGATGTTGTACAGGGTAGAGCACGGTCCAAATGCGCCTCTAAGAGCCGCGCACGTCCTTTTATACTATCTCAATTCTGCTGACCAAGCATCTGCAATGCGGCACTGCGCACCAGGGCGTTGCCTGACCTACGTACTAACGCATGTACGGACAAAGTGCACATACACACCTTCCCCCCATACATGATTGATTACCAACCACAAAATTAAACAATCAAAGGGAAGAATTATAAACCAAAATCAACATAGATACCGAAAGGCATCCTAGTTAGGAAAACCAAAAAAAAAAAATAACCCTTTCATGGCAAAAACAACTGCCATTAATAGTAAAAACAAACGCGTCCATTTAAACTCGACAAAAGCATCGCAAAGAAAAACACAAACAACACCCCCATCACCAAAACAAACATGGGACGAGCCGCTGCTCAACACACGTATATAATGCAAAAAAAAATTTCAGGCACACGAACAGTGCAACAACCAAAAAAAATTGTGGTTACAGAAAACCTTAAAACAAGCACCTCTGCAGGTGTCGTACCAAAAAATTAAAAACCGCTAACATGAACACCAGCCATGAAAATCACAAATAACTCTAACAATTTTTTGTGAAAAACAGTTGAAATGATAACGCAGTAAAAATGAAAAAAAATCCCATCGTTGAAACAACAACTAAAGAACTTTTCACTTGAACATAAATATGAAACACCGCACGCAGAAACCTCGTAAATTGGCATCGACACTCGTCATAAAATGTAAAAAAACAATACATTCGTTTAGGATAAACACGCATGAAACAAATTAACACATAATATCTCTAAATTTTGAATGATCAAAATATTCGCATGAAATGAGTTATCGAAAAGCAAAATGAAACAAATCATAATTATATACCTGAACATTGCATCGACTCGAGCATCTTCGCGAACATGGTTAAAATGAAATACGTAAAACACAAGGGTGGAAATACCAACTTAAGAATAATTCCTGAGTAAATATGAAAACATCCGCTTACATCTCTGGTGAAAGAGTAACTCCGAGCAAAACACGAGTTCTTCGGCAAGGCAATTTCGGAAAATTTTTATAATAAACAAAGCTATTACCTCGTGGGTAACGAAAAACATATCAAAAAAGTTAATGAAATTAGAGAATCATTAAAGTTTTCACCAAAAAGAAACATTCAGAACATCGTCTGCGTTACCGTAGACTTAAAAATAGAAGTTAGTGTTATAGCCAAACATCGCACAAATTAGAACAAAACTTTTCCACCATTAGTAAAACGACCAATCAGAATAAACAGAGTACCGTAGACTATTAAAACTTAATTCTATCAGTAACATTATGATATAGAACGTGGAGGAAGAAATAAGAAAACATGTTGTAAAATCAAACACACGCTAGTTTAAAACATCAAGTATGAATATGGAAATCGGGTTTCGCACCCTGCAAAATAAAAAGAAAAACACTAAACCGATACAATTTATCGTAATCCAATAGTAATAACATGTGAACAAGTCCATAATTTTTTGAACGACTCTGAATTTATATTTACCACATTTCAAGTTACTAAATTTATTAAACCACGTTTTCAACACTATCCCCATGGTAAAGTATCACTGTAAAGTATTAACACCATATTAAATCTTCAAAGTAAGTTAATGTTTTGAAATCACTGCGCGCGAAGATGAATTTCAATAATCTCTTGACTGCGCGCGAAGCTTAGCTGCCGTCAAGGCCATCTATGGTTGTTGACAGGTGCTGGGCGCCAGCCTGTCGGGCCCGGACACCGCACAGCACAGTGCGGAACACGTCACGTGTTTACTACGTGACTCGCCCGTACTCGCTGTGCTCCTTTGCTCGCACAGCAGCATGAATCGTGTTGCAAGATGCCGTGTTGCCGCTCGCACGCGCTCGAACTGAAATTGGAACCAAATACAACGATTAGCATGGCTAGAGCGCAAGCTTTCGTACATGAATGCACAAGCAAAGTGAAATGATAAACATCATTAGTGTCAGTGATCGATTACCGAAACTTACTATTTAGTCAATGACGAGTAAACTTCCTGAAAACTTTCAAGTAAATAATTTTAATGACAAACTAGATGTAGCTTCCTCATTAGCATCCAAGAATTTTCCCGTAACACAAAGGCTAACCCAATAAAGAACGACTAAATTCCGCATTGACATTTAATCTTCGTGACCGACATTCAAATTTCTTATGGAGAATTCTGACATTCCCCATTGCCCTGAGAGATACTTAGCCGTTAAAACTTTAGTACCTTTGCAGCTTGGCTCGTGCCAGGTGAGGTGGGAGCTACTTTACGGAGAGTAAAAGAGAGCTTCATTCCATTCCTATTGAGTCTTGGGGTTGATCCCTTTTATTGTAGAGGTACCGTTTGGTATCTCTTGCTTTTTTTTCCTTTATTTTAGTTGCGACTTCCTAGCTATGGTGGTGACCTTTATTCGCGATCTCAGCGGTTATCAATCCCGAGAGTAAAGGCGTTCCGCAGTCGTGGGTGCCGGCGCTCGGTGTTCAGCCGTGGCAAGTCCTCAAGCGCGTGTCCCGGTGGATCGCTTCTTCACTTATTCTCTCTATTTCCTATAGCCATTTTTGCTTCTATTTCTTATGAATTCAGCACCTTGTCCTATTGCTCTGATAGATGACCTTGCCTTTGTTAATTGTATGACTGTGAGTGTGAGTGATCTTGTTAAGCTACCTTAAATTTCTTGAATTATTAAATCCTTATACCTTAATATCTTCTATATCTTAATGCTATAATATCTTAAATGTAACCTAAATCTATTTCGAGCTTGCTTGGAATGGGCCCTTAACCTTTTTCCTTAACTTAAATAATCCTACCTGGAGCCTAACTGAAAGACGGCTTACCGGCTGTCTGACTTTCCGGGTAGTGCTATTGACTCTTAAACCTAATTCTATTTCCTAACTTTGCTCTTAGTTGAGCCTTTTTCTTCACGTTTACCATCTTTCTAACTCTACGAGTGGCTTCCACACTGAGGCATAATTAAACTCAGGTTAGCATATGAAATAGTCCTGCTATAATGTTCCTGTTTGCTGCAAAATCATTATGAATAACTTCTTACTCCATTGACTTCTTCATTGCATTAATTCATTTGTTTCATTTTTCTAGTATCTGCGTCTTCGGGCTCCAAAAGCACAGTTTGAGGCTGCTCTACCGGGAGCGTTGCGGGACTGCTGGTTTTAATTCTGCGCTGCGATCTCAGAGGAGGCTGTCATTTCGGTTGTGCGGTACTGGCTACCCTGGCTGTCGATCGGCCTACTAAAGCTGCGTTAAACTACTGACGATTATCGGGGCCATGCGGCTTGAATGTTGCCTGCTGGGCGAACGGCCAGTCCTCTGGAGGGCCACGCCGCAAGCTGATTGAGATCGCCGCTGAGGAATGCAAGGTTTCGCGCCTTCGTAGTGGAAACAGTGCTGCTGCTTTTTTAGCCACCATGCAAGGAGTCGCCATTTTTGTTAATTTATAGGGATCGCCTTTCTTTGATTTATCTAGGTTAACCCTAGATCCTTCGTTCCTGAACTTTGTTGTGGTTAATTAGAATTAATGTAAGCTTGTAATCTTATACGCTGAGCAGGCATTAGTCCTAAGATTTGTCCTAGTTGATTAATTCTTGTTCCTGGCTCGTGAACCTACGATCCTGATGTTCGGCCTATTGAATGGTTCGTATCATCTAAATTTACTGCTACTTGCAGCGTTCAATAAACTTTTTTGCTGTCATTCCCTGTTTACCATTGAACCTATTTGTGTGGATTCTCCACACAAAGATATACTGAGTTTAATTCTTCTTTTTGCAGCTTCGTTGGCGTGAGAGCTGAATTAAGGCAAATTGTCATACTAATCATTTATTACTTTCACATTTATAGGGTGTATTTTGAGCCTTCGTTGACTTCTGCTGGATTTATATCGTGCATTTTGTCAGTAACTTCCCAGTTCCAGCAAAATGGAGGCTTCTCTAGCTCAGAGGCGCGGTGTGGTAAAAGCAAAATTACCATGGCGCTAAGGTAGGCTTGCACGTGGTTCTCAAACTTCCTATTTCTCATTGACCTCATTACTCGTTCTTATTAACCTTCACATTATCTAATTGACATCCTTCACCTTATTACTCCATCATCCTTCACCTTATTACTTCATCATCCTTCACCTTATTACTCCATCATCCTTCACCTTATTACTCCATCATCCTTCACCTTATTACTCCATCATCCTTCACCTTATTACTCATCATCCTTCACCTTATTACTCCATCATCCTTCACCTTATTACTCCATCATCCTTCACCTTATTACTCCATCATCCTTCACCTTATTACTCCATCGTCATTCACCTTATTACTCCATCGTCATTCACCTTATTACTCCATCGTCATTCACCTTATTACTCCATCGTCATTCACCTTATTACTCCATCGTCATTCACCTTATTACTCCATCGTCATTCACCTTATTACTCCATCGTCATTCACCTTATTACTCCATCGTCATTCACCGTATTACTCCATCGTCATTCACCTTATTACTCCATCGTCATTCACCTTATTACTCCATCGTCATTCACCTTATTACTCCATCGTCATTCACCTTATTACTCCATCGTCATTCACCTTATTACTCCATCGTCATTCACCTTATTACTCCATCGTCATTCACCTTATTACTCCATCGTCATTCACCTTATTACTCCATCGTCATTCACCTTATTACTCCATCGTCATTCACCTTATTACTCCATCGTCATTCACCTTATTACTCCATCGTCATTCACCTTATTACTCCATCGTCATTCACCTTATTACTCCATCATCCTTTAACCTTATTACTCCATCATCCTTTAACCTTATTGCCTTCTTAAACTTACTAAAGAGCCGATTTGCTCAACTTACTTTGAATTTTCGCTTTAAATTAACTTACCTGGGGCCTGCCGGATAACGGTTAGAAGACTGTCTAGGGCTCTGGGTAAATCTTCACTTGAGCATCTTGCTCTGGATTCATCTGTTTCGGCTCTACATGAGCCTGTTCTTTGCTTTGCTCCATTACCCTTCTTCATTCTGAACTCCGGAAGTGCCTTACAAATATCCTAAGGTAACTGATCTGCCCGGGGATCGGGTAAATTTTGTGCGGCCTTTCACTCACGTGGGAGTGGACTTCACTGGTCACTACAATGTAAAATTAGGAGATCAAACTGTTGAAATGTACATCTTGATCTTTACTTGCATGGCAGTTCGGGCTGTGCATCTAGAATTAATTCCGGACATGTCCACTGCGTCGTTTCTAGCGGCATTCGTTAGGTTTACCAACAGATTTGATATTCCGCAGGCAGTGTACAGCGATAATGCTCCTTCATTTTGCAGGCTGCGGTATACCTTAGCAAGTAGCTTGCTGACGACTATGTTTCTGAGTACCTGTCACGTAATAACATGAGGCATGTCCGCATTCCCTTGTATTCCGCTTGGGTTGGCGCTTGCTGGGAGCGGATGTTGGGGGTCGTTAAACGATGCCTTTACAAAGTTGTATGTAAGGCCAAAATGAAATATTTCAACTTTTTAACTATAATTTCTGATGTGCAAGAGGCTGTTAATTCTAGGCCCCTGACTTACCGAGATACTTCGGATGTGGCATGCGAAGTAATTACCCCGAATTCCTTTCTAAAATTAGCGCCTGCAGGAAATTTAATGTATCAAACTTCTGTTGGAGAAGAAATGCTTCGGCCTTCCCAGACGATTCTCCTGAAAACCTTAGATCTACGTAACGAAATGATTGATAAATTTAAAGACCTATTTTTTGCAGATTACCTACTTGCCCTGAGAGAGCGAAGCGCAGATTGCTTCCAGCCCGCGTGGAAGGACCGCATCAGAATCGGTGATGTCGTGCTCATATTTTCGCCGGTGAAGCCACGAGCACTCTGGGCCTTGGGTAAAGTAATTTTATAGTATTCGGGTGCAGATGGCTGCACTCGTTCCGCTCAAGTACTTCGAGCAGATCGTACAGTAGGAGATTATGCCGTCTCCTTGCTATATCCTTTAGAGTTGCATACTATTTATGTCCGAACACATCAATCCCACGTAAATGGTCAAATTGCTAGTGAAAATAAATCTACAGGTTCATCAGGTCCAGTCCGGCCTTACCGGGCGGCCGCTGCTGCTTGTAGGCAGCGATTGAAAGCCTAAAATACACATTAATGTGCATTTTTTCTTAGTCCCCGGAGGTATGGAGAATTCTGACATTCCCCATTGCCCTGAGAGATACTTAGCCGTTAAAACTTTAGTACCTTTGCAGCTTGGCTCGTGCCAGGTGAGGTGGGAGCTGCTTTACGGAGAGTAAAAGAGAGCTTCATTCCATTCCTATTGAGTCTTGGGGTTGATCCCTTTTATTGTAGAGGTACCGTTTGGTATCTCTTGCTTTTTTTTCCTTTATTTAAGTTGCGACTTCCTAGCTATGGTGGTGACCTTTAGTCGCGATCTCAGCGGTTATCAATCCCGAGAGTAAAGGCGTTCCGCAGTCGTGGGTGCCGGCGCTCGGTGTTCAGCCGTGGCAAGTCCTCAAGCGCGTGTCCCGGTGGATCGCTTCTTCACTTATTCTCTCTATTTCCTATAGCCATTTTTGCTTCTATTTCTTATGAATTCAGCACCTTGTCCTATTGCTCTGATAGATGACCTTGCCTTTGTTAATTGTATGACTGTGAGTGTGAGTGATCTTGTTAAGCTACCTTAAATTTTTGAATTATTAAATCCTTATACCTTAATATCTTCTATATCTTAATGCTATAATATCTTAAATGTAACCTAAATCTATTTCGAGCTTGCTTGGAATGGGCCCTTAACCTTTTTCCTTAACTTAAATAATCCTACCTGGAGCCTAACTGAAAGACGGCTTACCGGCTGTCTGACTTTCCGGGTAGTGCTATTGACTCTTAAACCTAATTCTATTTCCTAACTTTGCTCTTAGTTGAGCCTTTTTCTTCACGTTTACCATCTTTCTAACTCTACGAGTGGCTTCCACACTGAGGCATAATTAAACTCAGGTTAGCATATGAAATAGTCCTGCTATAATGTTCCTGTTTGCTGCAAAATCATTATGAATAACTTCTTACTCCATTGACTTCTTCATTGCATTAATTCATTTGTTTCATTTTTCTAGTATCTGCGTCTTCGGGCTCCAAAAGCACAGTTTGAGGCTGCTCTACCGGGAGCGTTGCGGGACTGCTGGTTTTAATTCTGCGCTGCGATCTCAGAGGAGGCTGTCATTTCGGTTGTGCGGTACTGGCTACCCTGGCTGTTGATCGGCCTACTAAAGCTGCGTTAAACTACTGACGATTATCGGGGCCATGCGGCTTGAATGTTGCCTGCTGGGCGAACGGCCAGTCCTCTGGAGGGCCACGCCGCAAGCTGATTGAGATCGCAGCTGAGGAATGCAAGGTTTCGCGCCTTCGTAGTGGAAACAGTGCTGCTGCTTTTTTAGCCACCATGCAAGGAGTCGCCATTTTTGTTAATTTATAGGGATCGCCTTTCTTTGATTTATCTAGGTTAACCCTAGATCCTTCGTTCCTGAACTTTGTTGTGGTTAATTAGAATTAATGTAAGCTTGTAATCTTATACGCTGAGCAGGCATTAGTCCTAAGATTTGTCCTAGTTGACTAATTCTTGTTCCTGGCTCGTGAACCTACGATCCTGATGTTCGGCCTATTGAATGGTTCGTATCATCTAAATTTACTGCTACTTGCAGCGTTCAATAAACTTTTTTGCTGTCATTCCCTGTTTACCATTGAACCTATTTGTGTGGATTCTCCACATTCTCATTAAAAAAATGCATCAGTAATCTTATCTCGCAAATGTGGAATTCAAACACTAAAAAACTGCTAATTCACCGTTTCTATCTTAAACAAAACTGGGGCATTCTCAGCCTCGATGCACAATGAAAAAAAAAAAATTTCTTCAAGATCATCAATGTTTCTTGCCACGACAGATCACAATCAATAATCACGTACTGCTTTTGCAAAAGAAAATTACGTATTATTATACTGTACTTGTTGAACTGTTACTCTGTGAACGGGTACTTTACGTTTCACATATCGCGTTACGTTTATGCTTTAGTCAAAAAGGTTAAATACTAAAGCAAATACGAGGTTAACATGAAGCATAAGCAAATACAACAAAAATACATGATTGAATACGTAAGAACATACTTTTTATGGTACACATGCCCGAATATTTGTCAAGTTAAATGTTGCCGTTAATAGCCCTGAATTTTAATCTTTCAATCAGAAGTAAATCGTCATTTTGAAAATTTGGTGGACTTCACGAGAAATTACATTCTTTTACGACTGACATTTTACAAATTTCATGGCATAAAACTAAATGCCAACGTGCAACATTTCACTCAAAAGTCAGAAACATGATTCATATTACTTTCACTTTCTGTCATATTACTTTACTAATTCTACCAAGTCACTATGGCTTCGTCAATAGCGGTCTTTGAGGCCGCTCGCACCGAACATGCGACGCTGAGTCAGCTTTTGCATGTCGTCTAGTGCTCTATTTTCTCAGAGTTCAATGTCTCGGTGCCGCTGCGTGCAGCTCTGCACCCTGGTGCAACTTTCTATATCTATTTAATAGGCACCACACACGTCTTATAACCTCTCATTCTTCATTATTCTCAAATGGAACATTATTCTTCTCTTCGTCAACACAAGTACTACCGCAATCCACAATGTGAACCTCTGACCGTCATGGTATCAATGGCATTATTTCCACCACATGAAATTATGAACTGAAATCAGAGTCCCATCGAAATTAACGGTAACAGCTTCTCTTAAAGCTTATCCATATGTCTGCGCGCAATAATTCAATACCGTTCCTCAACAGTATCACTCGACCTCGCTGGTAAATATACCTGGTAACCTTAAACCATTTACCAGATATATCCACAGCCTAGTAATGCAGGTCTCGTACCATTTACGGACACTAGAAGAGTCTTTCTCTTCTTCATTTTTATTCTCGCTCTCGAGCGCCTCGCTCAAGGCACCTGCTTCTTTCTTGGGGTTTTTTGCTGCCCCGCAGCATTTATCTCTCGGCTATTTAGTTGCCTGTCGCCATTTTCTAGGCTCTTTCTATCGCCATTCAGTAGGCTTATTTTTTAGGTTCCCTCTGCTTCAGCAGATATTTCTCTTTACGCCTCCTCTTGGCAATCACGTCTGCCATCAGACACTCTGCATTATTTACGGTATTGAAAAAATACTTCTCTCTTACTCAGAGCAATGACATCAGGTATCATCAGAATATCATCCACGATTATTTACCTCACTCGGAAGAGTATCTTTACTCCTTCCTACTTATATTTATTCTTAATTCCCGAAGTCACATAGCACTTCTCAGCACTTTAATTACCACAATATATTTCATCATTATTTTCTCATCATTACTTCATATTTCTCGCTAGGCTTAATCCTCAGCCTGCTCTGTACTAGTCGAAAACTATCTTTCAATTCCTGTTCTCTCAATACAGCGAATTGTTCTCTCAATAAAGGATCCCGTGATCCGTGGTCTCTCAAATTCGGCTTATACACAACGCTAGAAAGTTGATTTTTACAAAGGTCTTCAGCATTACCTTTGGGCAAATTGGAACGCACATCCCCCCCTGCAACATCCTACCAGACGCATCCAGCAAAAAAAAAAAAAAAACTCACATGACCTACATGTTGCACAGGCCACAGAAGGCATTTAAGGATACTTATCCCTCTGTCGCCAATATATCCACATCAGAAAAAAAAACTGTGGTAGGCATTCTACTATTTCGGAAATCACTCGCTACTGAAATTGCAGGCATAGTTACGTTACGAGTTTACTCTCTACGTATTACACAAATAACATCACTGCTCAACTGAGTTTAACGTTGCTCAAGCGTAAATTTCCACAACTAAAACATTACAAAATTACTTGAAACACTTAAAGCAACACTTCAAGAAAATAGCGCCACTCACTTTGAAAAAATAGCTCTCTTAACACCTTGAAAACAGCTCATGTCTAGGGGCATTGAATACACTGCTCGCTCTCACTGCCAGTGCAACCTAAGTTTGACCTTGACGCCTGCACGCTCTGTACCACTGCTGCGGCACGCTGTACGCTGCCTGCCTCAGTCTCACGCGCAATGAATAGTTAGCTGCAACGGCACAGTAACAATTATCTCAATTATTGGGTGCTGCGTTACTTATCTTAAATTGTAGGTTTAGTTGCCGTCGTCGGACGATCTCGTGATCTCCGCAGTCGTTGGAAACGATGTACCAGTACTGCTTCGTCCGTAGCACAAAGATAACGGAACTGTAGTCGGATGAAACGCCTCGTAGTTGTAGTTTTCACCTCCGTAGTCGCCCTCTCCGTAGATCTCTGAAGCTCTCTCTCTGTAGATGCTGTCCTTATAATCGATTTCTAGTTGCTCCGACTGTCTCTGTCACCAGACGATCTTCACGGTAGTTCTCTCGATTTCTCTGTAGTTATCTCCGCCGTGTTGATTCGCTGAAGTCACTCGACCTTCTTCTCAAACTTCTGGAGGTTTGTCGTCAAATACTATATCTTCTTGACTTCTCAAATATATCTTCACGAATTCGTGGGTCCGTCACTTATATGGCTACCAGTGTGAAGGCCGAAGGATAGAGATAACGCTTGTTAACTGGGAGGTTTACTTGTAGAGATGTTGTACAGGGTAGAGCACGGTCCAAATGCGCCTCCACGGTATACATAAGACAGGTAGGAGCATTCAAGTAATTTCTAGAAAGAGCCCTGGATGTGGTGACGTCACGGGCCCAGAACGAATAGCAACCCAGATAAAGAGTGATTCACTATCTGGCAATAATATGCGACAATATCGAGTCAGCTGTACGAGTACGACAACTTGGACAACAACAATGCGCCCAGTTTCTCGTCGGTATCAGCAAGGATTGCGCCTGCAATTAGAACGAAGAAATGTTCTTTTATCAGATGTGAAAATAATTCTAGAGATCAACCTGATATCAAGTACTTCCATTATCCTCATGCAAATTTTATAGAGTGGATAAGAGCAAGTGTAAATGAAATTTTGGGTTCAATTAATGAATCTAATTTGTGCAAACATTATTTTGTGTGTAGCCGCCATTTTCGAAAAACAGATTACAGAAGAATCCTTTCACCGTTCAAAACTAAAAGTACTTCTTAAAAACGGTGTGGTGCCATTGCCTTATAATGACATGAATTTGAGTATTGGAGGTAAGATATACAATTGTCATGTGTAAATCCAGTACGAATTTATCAGTACGTTTCCAATCCGTGAATTGGCTGATGGTAGTACAAATTTGTTGATGGCTTTCGTGACACGTTGAGATCCTGTGGAAGAATAATTAAAGAGGTAAATTTATTTTGAGAAGAGTAATTAAAAGTAATGGTTTCAAATATTTTTGGTAAATTTACATGAATGGTGCGAATTGGAGTGGATGTTTTTTGATCATAATTTTACAATTTTTACTAGCCTAGCTGGATGGGTGATTAGGGATTATTATATAAATTTTAAGTAGGGGTATGAATAATTTCTACAGATGGTAGAACTTATTCTGATAGAATTTTTTTCAAGGTGCTCCAACAAAATTGAGTCAATGTGAAGTTTAATGCAATCACAGAAAATAATAATTGCGATCCCAGGAAACACTTAAGGAACCCATTTAAGAACGTTTTACACGAATGACATTCTGCTCGCTGATGCGTTATTTTTGAATAATTGAACTTTAAAGTTGGCCTATGCGCAAAAGGAAGCGAGCGCGTGAAACGGAATTTAAATAATAACGGAAGCTATTACAAACGTCAAGAGGTTGGGTCGCGAGGGGGAGGCACAGTTGTTCTAGTGAAATTATAAATAAAGCTTCTAACCCACCCATTAGGGTGACGACTGCAATCTTATTGACATCGGCTCTAAGATGGCGGCGCCCATGGTGGTCGCCATCTTAGAGCCGATGTAAATAAGATTGTGGTCGTCACGTTAATGGGTGGGTTAGAAGCTTTATTTATCATTTTCGCTAAAAGAACTGTGCCTCCCCATCACGACCCAACCTTTTTACGTTTGTAATAGGGGGTTAGCTTCCGTTTTTAATTAAATTACGCTCGCTTCCTTTGGCGCGGGAAGGCCAACTTCAAAGTTCAACAATTCGAAAAAAAGCATAAGCGAGCAGAATGTCGTTCATGTGAAACGTTCTTAAATGGGTTCATTTAGTGATTGTTTGGAATATAATTATTAATTTCCGTGATTGCATTTAACTTCACATTGACCCAAAATTGTTAGGTATAAATGTGTTCTATTGAACTTACAAACATTTCAAACATCAATTAAATGTGTACTTCTGCTGAAATAAAATTCTCTATTTTTTTGGTTCTATTTTAGTGTTGTTGCCCATATACAATTATGTTTTAAAATATATATCTTTTGTAAATTTACCCATGTACAATAAAATTTTGATGACAACATTTTGACATCAATATTGATTTTGGTGCTATGGAAATCAGGGCCATACCCACAACATAACTGCAATTTATTTTGAGGTCAATATTGAGTTTATTCTTGTCTACAATTTCAATAATTTTGTTTCCATAGATAGGTAATATGGTAGATTTTAAGACGTTTTAAATGAATGATGTTGTGCTCGCAAATACTTAGTTTTTGAGTTATTTAACTTTGAAATTATAGAAACGGTGCTATGAAATGGGTTTTCCGTGCAAAAGCAAAGTGTTTTTCAACAATGTCGCAACTGCGCGGAGCGCGAGAAAAGATAATTGATTTCACAATATATGGCATATGGCGTTATTAGTTATTAGCCGACCCCACGGAGCCTGCAGAGTCTGAACCCACTTCTAGGATCTTTTAGTTAATAATGCAATAAGGGTTATCACCCAGAAATATTAACGGGACTGGGGTAGTGAATACTGAAATTGATATGCAGTTGACATCATTTTCAATATGGCGGCCACCGTAGAACATTAGCAAAATTAAAGAAGTCAATACCGTATATTTAAGTATTCACTATTCCAGTCCCACTAATATTTTGGGGTGATAGCCTTTATTGTGTTATTAACATTAACTAAGACATCCTAGAAGTGGGTTCAGGATCCGCCAGTGTCGGCTAATAATAAATTACGTCATATATTGCAAAAGCAATAACTTTTCCTGCGCTCCGCACACTTGCGGCATTGTTCGAACACCCTCTCCTTTTGCACGGGAAACCCATTTCATGAGCGCCGTTTCTATAACTTCAAAGTTAAATTACTCAAAAACTAAGCATTTGCAAGCACAATGTCATTCATTTAAAACTTCTAGCAAATTCATGGTACTACTAATACTACTACTACTCATTTAAAACTTCTTAAAATCTACCATATTACCTATCTATGGCAACGAAATTATTAAAATCGTTGACAACATTAAGCTCAATATTGACCAAATGGATCGTTGGTTAGAAAAAAATCTGCAATGCTAAACAAATTAAAAGCTATTAAAAGAATTTTCAGAATCATTCCATGTAATTGCAGTTCCTGCTTTCATTTTCAAACAAAATTGAATGTAGTACTTTAGGGGCTGCTGGTAGTATGACTTGACCTAAGAATTATAGCTGAAAGACACTCTGAGGATAAACTTTTTAGAATTTGTTCATAATGCAGTTCATGTTATATGATTGAAGGGTTCTATTGCATCATATGTTGAATTATACTTGTCTGCCAAATTATAATGATTTCATCTTGTGGAGTACCTTCTATTCTATCCATCATTGACTGAACAACAGTACACTTGGGTTATTGAATGTTTGGAGACTATTGGGGTAAAGTTTTTTTACTTGAATTGTTTGCAATCTTGATGACTTATCATTCTTTAACAATAGTTCCGGTCAATATGGAGTTTAATGCGCTCACAGAAATTAAAAATTCTGTTCCCAAGAATCACTACAGGACTACATTTAAAAATGTTTTACAAGAATGACATTCTGTGCTGATCCTTTATTTTTGAGACATAGCAATCATCACGTTCTAATAAGAATATCATTATATAGTCGGTTGATTAGCCGCCGCATTGTTGGGTCACGCATATTTTTTGGGGGGGACACGCCCACTTTTTTGTGTGAAATTAACAGCCTCAGTTTGGGTAAGCTATTTTAGGTTGCTTTGTTATTTT
Organism: Morinoia aosen; assembly: GCA_030386875.1. Taxonomy (NCBI): domain Eukaryota; kingdom Metazoa; phylum Arthropoda; class Malacostraca; order Amphipoda; family Talitridae; genus Morinoia; species Morinoia aosen. The sequence continues at coordinate 28,572,919 of CM059557.1, read as the reverse complement.
AGGTTAGTTTACTTAACTAACCTAACATTACCTAACTTAACCTTACCCATCGCAACGTCAATACCGTATTAGAGCATATTTACGTCTCCATTCCTTCACTTTTAAGTAGAACATTCCCATAACTTCAGAGTTGAATAATTTAAAAATTGCGCATCAGTGAGCAGAATGTCATTCATGTGAAACGTTTTTAAATGTGTTCCTTTAGTGATTCTTGGGAACAGAATTTTTAATTCCTGTTAGCGCATTAAACTCCATATTGACCATAGTTCCCTCAGAATAAAAATTATTTTGTGCCCTAAGGCTCATTTTGTATTGAAACATTCAAATGAATCAAAATCTGTTATATTATCCTGAATTACTTTGTCAATAATTTGAAAATAATTTTTTTTTGTGGATGTGAAGGTAGAGCTACAAGTAGCTCATGTCAACTGAAGTAAGCGTTGTTACCGGAAGGCCTCCTAAGGTTTTCATCACGCACTATCAGCTGTGGTTTTTGTGTGCTCTGTGATAACATTGCTTGGCATACTTAATTTGTGTGTTTCTTTTTGTTTGTTTCAGCCTAGATTCTTGCTCTGCTATAAACTATTATTGTGCATAAATTAATCTTAAGCCTGGAAGACCTGGCTTGCTTGAGTCCTACCATCTTGGGAGGTGAGTTGAGTGGTTTTTCTAGTTAATTAGCATGTGGCTGGTTGGAATTTTCAGTCCATCAGTTTTGGTTTCTGATTTGGTTTGCTTTTATTTCTTTCCCATTGTGTCTTGAGATGATGATTTTGATTGATTTCCTTTATTTTGGATTGAAGTTCTGTTCTTTATGTTCATTGTACATATATAATTTACATTTTTGATTTATTTTGATTTACTTTGCATTATGAGATTTATTTGCTTCTGATTTCTGTTTAATTTCTGTTTGTTTGTTTTATTCTTTTTGTAAAGCCTGGTCATGGGAGTTGGTTGTGGTTCTTGTACTTATAAGTTGTACTCATTCTTTTCAGCCAGCAAGTCAACACCTCATGTCCATGCTCCCTATGCTCCCTACTCTTGGCTCATTCTGTCATACCTGTTTCTACAATTTCTTCTAGTTGCTGTGCCTCTGGATTAGTTAATTCTCATATTCTGGTTCTGAGTAAGCTATGACAAACACTAAAGTTTCATTTCACCAATAGTTAAAGACTTATTATGCAAGATCAATGATGTATTATAGGAAATTCTGACCCCGCAACAGCGTGCTACGTTAATCAATTTTGCTGCAGTTCAATAACTATACTCTATTTTTATTTTACAACACTTAGAAAATATATAGGAAATACAATTTTATATATTTTACTTTATAATTATAATAATTTTGAGCTATTTTTGAATTACTCTGTTTTCTGAAGGATGTTCAAGTTATATCTCATTGCAATATTAATTGACTTTAGCCCCTCTCAGGTTGATGCAACTAGTGTATCTATGGGTATGAATTAGTGTTCCCAGGGGGACTATGTGTGTGCACGAGCTAAAGGTTAGGTAGGCTTTCTTTTTGTTAAGGAGAGCGTCCCCCATACGGACTTTTTTCTTTATTATTGAACCTAGAACAATGAAATTTGATATACTGATAGGAAATTGAATTTGGAATCGTTTTTGCTCAGAGCAAAAGTTTAATTTTCTTGAAAAGAAAACGGGAAATCGCAGAAAACGAAGTTTGAAGGGGGGGGTTTCAAAAATCTTTTCCTCCTACAGTTTTTGAGCTACAGTGATGATTTTGGTATCAATGAATGCGGAAAGACACGGGCTTTTATGGATGCTAAAATTCATTCCAAAATTATTTATTGCTCATGAGTTATGACGTAATAAATTTTTGCATATCCGAAAAAGGGCATTTTTTCCTATTTTTACACTTATTCATATTGAAAATTTGAATTTGAGGAAACGAATTTTAGCATCCATAAAAGCCCGCGTCTTCCCGCATTTAATGACACCAAAACCATCACTGTAGCTCAAAAACTGTAGGAGGAAAAGCATTTTGAAACCCCAAAAACCATTGTTTACATTATAAGCAAAACAAAGGAACATAAACAATACCAATAAAAATTTTTTTAAAATTTTTGTTTCAAGTTAGACCCCTGAAATCATTATAGAGTAATCCAGAGACATAGGAGATGACATAGCAACTTTGCGCCGTGAAGAAAGTGCCATGGGGGAGGTGTAACATGATAAAATACAACTTCCCCCTCCCCTCCCCCCCATTCTTTTAATTCCAGTAGCGGGCGAACGAGTGAACGTACGAGTCTTATTTTTTCACAGGATGTACCTGACCTCTTGCACTTCTTATAACAGCAAAAATCCCAGTTTCTCAAGAAATCCCAGAAGCAAGGATTCATAAGGGGGACGCTCTCCTAAAAATAATATAGGTTTTTGTTTTGTTATGGACCATCTTTTTTTGGTTTACTGCTGTCCTGTTTTTTCAGCACCTACCACTTCTTCTTCAACTTTGATCTTGTTTCATGAACTTTTTTCTCATCTTGCCGTTTCTATGAGTTTCCTGCATAGATTCTGCGTTCCCTTAACTCCATACTATATGGTGCTTTCTTCCTTCCTCTCTTTGGATCTCATTTGTTGAGGATATGGAGGCTTAAACTAACTGATAACCTAATTGACTTTAGCCTAAAAGAACTATCCTGAAATATTAATTGTTTTGTGGGAAATGAAAGATTAAAATGTCTAAAATATTTGATGCAGTGTAACAATTTTTCAGTTTAATTTAACTGCATTTGGTGATAAAATATCTTATATATAGATTCATGCATTGGGTGTATTGGCGAGTGAGCCGTGCTAAAATACTGTTCATGTTTTTATAACTTATTTTCATTTCACAGGAAGATGTTGAAGAGTTCATGAGCAAAAAATCTGGTGGTGCAGAAGAAGTGATCAGGCGCCTTGATGAGCAGCTCGGCAACTATCGCTGCACGGAGTCGCACCTCACAGCCACTCGCCTGAAGTGGGTCTATTATTTTATCATAAAGATTTAAAAAAAGCACATTTGTGTAGAGTATATTAATTTTATGTTAACTATGTCAGTATTAGTTGAAGTAGTATCCTCTTTTTTGACTAAATCAAAAAAGTGCTCTTATGCTGAATGTAAAATTTTCTCTTGCTTATTGGTGAGGACACAAGGGTTTTGTATCAAAGTTCACCATTAGTATTTGTTGCTCATTAGGCAAGACAAAGGATGGGCTTTTGTGAAAAGTGCTACTCTAATCTTTTTTATGCTATGCATCTAATTTCATTAGTGTAATTAAGGTGTCTTAATGTTTTTGATGTAAGCCAACTTGCCAAAGTAATATTTTTCCCTTCTCCAGCATGCATTGAATGTAGGTGGGATATATTGTTAATTGCCATTCAGAAAGTTTAAAACTTTCCTCTATGGTTAAAATCTCTTATTCTTCATAGACAAAAATCATTTGTGCATTATTTTAATTTTTCTAACACTATTTGCCAAAAAATGTTTAGAATTTATGTTCCATGAAGTGAATAATTTTGACCTATCTGCAGAAATATTCACTCATCCATTATTTATTGGTGCAGGCTGAAGCACCAAGTTCCAGACATCAAAAGCTGCCTGCAGATCATAGAAGAAATGAAGGCTCGACAAGACAGCACGGAGGATCTGGAAACTTGATTACTGCTTTCTCACCAAGTCTATGTTGAAGCTACCATCCAACAGTCTGCTTATGGCTTGGGGTTAGTGAAACTGGACTAAGTTCAACTGCTGTAAGAAATTATGAGAAGTTAAGAAAATGTGAAAGATTTTAATCACATTGTTTCTTGTACTAACATGTTTGGGTAGGGAGAAATTTTTTTTCATTTTCATTTGAGTTTGAAATTAGAGCAAAGCAGAAAATTCTGATTATGTTTTTGTATTTTTATTTTTAATTTGAGATCATTTCTAAGTTTATTTTCTAATGGTGGGTGTAATATGTCATTTTTACGCAGAAGCTTTGTACTTCGTAGTATCTTGCTCATGTGTTTGCTTCATTGCTACTGCTTTTACATTATATTTCATAAAGCAGCATATGCCTTGATTTTAGGTGTATCTCTGCCATAGTTAGATCAATATAACCAGTGCGCCCTCTCATGGAAGTACAACTTTTGCATCTATAGGAACTAGTACTGCCAGGGGTGAGATGTGAGGATCCAAGCTGAAGATTAGGTAGGTATTCCGTTGGTTGATGTAGAAAAGTTTTTGTTTTGTCGTAGGCAATTTTTTTTTGTTCACTGGTGTCTAATTTTTCATGTTATCTATCAAACCAGTGTACATAATTTTTGTGTATATTTTACTGGCGGTTTTACCCCTTTTTGTGAATGCTTAAAATATCTAGTCAGAATGACTGAAAACTCTCCAGTAGTATGAGCAATTTCTAAGCTCCTCTAAAGGTACATATGCATAAGTGCCTCTTCTTATCAATGTATGAAACCTCTTGAATTACTATGACTATCCCCTTTTCTTGAAGGAAACTGCAATTTCAGCTGCAATAATTATATCTATGAGTGTGTTTTGCAGATAACGAGTGTTACTGCAATACTGTAAGATCTTTGCATCAGTGCTTATTTGTTTGTATTCTCTTTTCTGGTCTTTTGGTGAACTTAGTGTACTAACCAAGTAATTCGTTATGTGTGATTGCTTACTTCATTTCATAAGTTCAGTTATTGAAAGTAAATTTTTGCATATCTTCCAATTCCATTGATAGGCCGAAGTCTACCAACATAGACATTGATTTTCTGCATTTTTTCAATGCTTTAGTTCAAACTGCTACAGCAAAATTCCTCTGCTGTGATGCTTTGTTACTGATCTATGTATCTCTTGGTTAATCGTAGAAAACTTATTAATTGAACTTAAACCATGGTTTTAACCTAAATAATACAGTGATGACTCGTGTGTGCAGGCGAATGTGATGCTAGAGTTAGTAGAGTATGACCTGGAGGCAGCATCGGTGCTGCTCAACAAGAACCTCAGCAACGCGAACACCAAGCTCACCCAGGTCGTTTCGGACCTTGATTTTCTTAGGTGAGGTTTAGTAGATTTTCATGTGGCTACATAACTGCATTTTCCAAGTTCTATAGAATGTTTAAAAAATGTATGTATATACGTTATGTTTTAAAATACTCTTCTGTCATGGTATTTCAGTCAAAAAAAGAATACTGTAAAAATTTGGTGAAATCGCCCGTTACTGGCACAATTAGGAATACGACTGTTTTCTTGCGTTTTCACGACGTGCTTATCTCGACATGTGTTTGTGGCCATACCTAATCTTTTATTTCATCATTAGAGAGCTGCAGGCTCAATTCAGCAGCTACCGAGAATTCACATTCGAGTAGGAGTTTTGGTACGGCCCAAAACATATGTTTTTGGCCGTACGTAATCATCTACTCGAATGTCACTTCTCAGTAGCCACTGAATGGAGTCTGCAGCTCTCTGATGATGAAATAAAATTAGTGATTGGAGATCAATTATTTCAGATACCGTAACCCTAGTAAGATGTATGCTCCCCCAACAAATAACTAAGATCTCAATCAAGACAAAGGTCATCTGGAAAGTTGAGAATATTTATCCCTCTTCAGAAAACCATTTCAAGAAAGTTTCGTACTGAGATTTTTTGCTCGTGTCTTTACGAGTGTTGAATTGATCGTTTTCTTCATTCAAACTTAGTTCTGGGTGTAGCTTCTGTTTTCAAGCTTGTAGAAAAATTCCAATTGTGGGACTGAACTGTCTTTCCCCGCCTCACAAATGTGAGGTCCCAAGATGAGAGGTAGACTTTCTTTGTATCGAAATAAACCTATATGTTTTTTTGTTGTAATAGATCATCGTTTTCTGTTTACTGCTATCCTGTTTTGAGTTATGTGTTCATTCTTAGCTCACAGTTTCTAAGCCTTAAAGACCTTGTGTGGGAACGTACGCTAGTTTCCATGCAACTTCATACTACATGGTTCCTTCATCCTTCCTCTCTTTGAAACATTTTGTTGTGGCTAGAGAGGCTCAAACGGTGCTACTATAGCGTGAGGTCTATTGCCATATATCGCCTACCCAGGTACAGTTTGAGATGTACTAATTGTTTTTAGCCGAATCAAATGTATGACAATTGGTATATCCATTAGTAACCTAACCTCACGCTATAGTATTAGCTATAAGTAGACTTCACGTTATAGTATTAGCTATAGGTAGACTTCACGCTATAGTATTAGCTAGAGGTAGACCTCACGATATAGCACTAGCTATAGGTAGACCTCACGCTATATTACTAGCTAGAGTTAGATCTCATGCTGTAGTGTTGTAGGCCTCACGCTATAGCAACGCCCGCTTAAACTAACTTAAAACCGATCAATCTTGCCCACCTCAGGACGCAGTGCACCACCACCAAGGTCACCATAGCCCGCGTGTACAACTGGGACGTGAGGCGCCGCAGAGCCAAGGCTGGCAAGACAGCACAGCAACGGAAAAACTAACCCCATAGTAGCCTTAAATATTTAGCTTTTACTTCACTGCCTCCTGCCTAGGGCTATGTTGTTGGCATATACGAGAATGTAACCCTGGTCGAGCTTCAGTTGCGTTTCTTGTTGGCCGTCATTGGACGACTACCTCTCAGGGGAATACAACTATTGTATCTATGGGAATTTGCGCTCCCAGGGGGACTATGTAAGGACCTGAGCTAAATGTTAGGTAGGCTTTCTTTTTGTTAAAATAGAATAGGTTTTTGTTTTGTTACGGACCATCTTTTTCGGTTCACTGCTGTCCTGTTTTTCAGCACCTACTACTTTCTTCTTCAACTTTTTCTTGTTTCGTGATCTTCTTTCTTAGCTTTTTGTTTCTGTGCCTTTTGTGCATAGATTCCGCGTTTCCTTAACTCCATACTAAATGGGTCCTTCTTCCTTCCTCTCTTAGATAGCCTTTGTTGCGGATAGGGAGGCCTAAACTAACTAATAATCTAATCTAATTATTGGACGACTAATTTGCTGTGGCGGTTGCAATGCGTGAGTCTTCTCTTTTGTAGTCCCACGTGTTAGACACAAATGTGTCAAGATGGGTAGATTGCAAGTTTGATTTAAAGTCTTAGGTAGCTATACTTGACCTCAAGAATTATAGAACTGAGAAATTGCGTTGAAATTTCCTCCTTTAGTATCGGTTGTGCGCAGCGTTCGTTTTCCTCCATCACAGTTGAATGGAACGACCTCATTGCTAGCTTACCGTAGTACATATTTGACGGAGATGTTTCACGGCATATTTCGTTCCTCGTGACGAATGTTTAGGCAAGGCTTCATTAAATTGTGCGAGAAGATTGGGTGAGGATGTTGAATTTTACATCCTAACTAATAGTAATGTCCGAGAACCACATGCTCCCTGTTGAGTTCATTCTCACTTCAGATATTTGAGCATTAAGCTCATCATTGTCACAGGACATTAGGGCAGTAAAACAGGTACGTTTTATCTTCGTCTAATGTCCTGTATCAGGATGGAGCTTCATTCTTTCACATTTGAAACTTATTTATTTGCTCATAAGAAACCAATACACGCTCTTGGCTTAAATTCTCAGGTTTCTGACGTGCAAATTATTGAATTGTGAATACTCATGTGAATTTACTGAAAGAGAGTGGCGTAGCATGAAATTCTTTTATATATAGTGATCATAATGTGTATTTTACATTTCAAGCGTCTGATTATCGCTGAAGTCTTATAATTTGTTATGTCCAACAGGGAAGGAAATGAGATTTGAAATTTCTAAGCGGTCACAGGAGGAAACATAAGTGTGGCCAACCTGTTATTTGATGGGGGACTTATTCATAAAGTAATGGAATTTGTTAAAGAAGTGAATGTATTTGGGAATATATGATGTTAAATCTGAGTGGACCCACCCAGTTCAAGAGAGGTGAGGTTGTGTTTTAATGTTTGTATTATGGATTGTCTAAGTCCTAGTGGCTTGTAGCAGTTGTTATGTTCTGCGGCACAGTTTAGAACCAAAATTGCCGAGCGTACTGCGCTCCTTTACTCAACGCTGAGTTCAGAAAGGGTTTCAGCGCGGGTAAGACGCTCGGCCAAAGTGAGGGTGGGAGCTGGAACCCCAACTTTGGGGTTTTAGCTTCAATCCTTCCACATTTATTGTTCCCTTGCATCTATGTACCCTGGTTCTTCAGGTAAAAATTACGCGTTTCATCTATATTGGCCTCAATTTTTGTTCATATGGTGATTGAATCCTTATGATGACGGGTAAAAAGAAGCAAATGTTGTGATAAGTGTTAGAATGTCCATGACGGCTCCTTTTATGGTTGCTCTTGGTGAACGGTAGTTATCGACATTTATGTAATGCTATATCGCTGTGTAACGAATGGGGTTGAAGTTCTGGAGAATTGTTGTGGCCCGACGAAAGGAGGGCATACTTTATGTGTTATGCCAGCTATTGCTGAAGTCGGACATGAGTTTTGTTGTTTTGGGGAAAAGTGTATTGTATTAAGTGGTTTTACACTTGACTGAGTAAGATGGAAAATGCGAGCAATAACGTAATTGAAGTAATCTGTATAGATAGCAGAGAGAAAGATGGAAGGCACTGATGACCTCAGCGTACCACCTTACAACAGCAGAGCAACTTTGGTAGAAATGCCCAAAGCGACGACTTAAGATCTATGACCGAAGTTGTCGGTAACTGAGTTCATCTTTGTTGTTATTATTATTATTATTATTATTATTATTATTATTATTTATATTCATTATTATTATTATTCATTATTATTATAATTAACCGGAGCAAGTTGCACATTATAGGATGTGTGCCGTACATGTCTATATATATGTATTTGTATATTCAATAATTAAAGTGCGTTGTGTTCAATATTTAGTTGCTACAATAATGTATTCATCGAATAAATATGGATGTAAGGCTACTTTTGCCATGTAGTAAAACTAGGCCAAATTCATGTTTTACTGTATTGAGAGATTTTCACTGGGAAAAGTGTAGCTGCTGGAATAATTACAGCAATACTGCCAATATTCCTGAGGTTACTCAAAGCAGCTACACTTTTAGTTAACCGATGCTCGTTATTCAAATTTTCAACTATTAACGCGTCGATCATGGATACAGAGCAATTCGAAATTTAACTAATCTTGATTACACATTCTTTATAACGCAATTTGATGTAGCGGTGATTATTCAAAAATCGTCTGAACAAATCGGTAGGTAAGAGTAAAAGAGCACAGCAGAATATAGAAAAGGTGCAAGAGAAAGATTTGTACGGAAGATTTGTACTTCGGGAGCATATTCTTATAATTTGAGTTTATGCGAGGCCTCTAATATATATATAGTCTAAAAAAAATGTCCATTAAAGATTATGAACATTGTAAAATAACTAATCCTGCTTCCTATGTATATTGTTCAACAAGTATTCTAAAAAAATAGAAGACTTTCTTGAAACAGAAAGCATTGTTTGCAAGAGTAATTTTATTCTGTAGTTTATTTACGTTGAAAAACGATGAACTCAGTGTTTCGTTCTGAAATATAAAGTAACATTATGGGGACTTTCATTTGATTTATCCTTTTAACACTCGAGAAGAAAAATTAGAATTTGAGACTTACAATGAGTATGCAAGTCGCAAACAGAGCTTGGTATTGATAAATATGAAGCTTTTGCTCAGTGTGCACACAAATTTTAATTATTACGTGGCTATTAAGCATTGCATACGAGATTATCCAAGTTTTTCAGTATCATGGTTTCCAGACAATTTACATTTTTTTCAATACGTATGTGCGGAAACCCGGCAGTTCCTGCCACAGTGCAATCATACGTACGGCAGCCAGTGCATCGCTGCCGCGAGTGTGGTGTGGGTCACGTGGTATGGGTGTGGCAACGTCATCAGGTCAAACGTCTCCTATTGGCTGGCTTGTCTAACGGTTGCGAGCAGCTGTCCCCTTTGAAGTGGACCTACCTTTCTTGTGTATATCGTGTGCGTCTCTAAGATCCGCGCACGTCCTTTTATACTATCTCAATTCTGCTGACCAAGCATCTGCAATGCGGCACTGCGCACCAGGGCGTTGCCTGACCTACGTACTAACGCATGTACGGACAAAGTGCACATACAATTATAAGATTATAGGATTATAGTAGCGATTAAATGAACTTACTGCTAAATAAAACACAATTGCATTTTCTAAATAGACCAATAACGGTATTTTTTGAGCGCCCTGAACCTCAGCGAACGCTCAGCCCGCCTTGAACCAGGCTGTTGCACCAATATTACTACATCACCACCGACCGTGATGTTCATTCCACCTACACCTCCGCTGGATTGGTGGGATTGTTGTATCTTGGCGGCCTCAGCGTGCCCCGCCATAGTTGGAAATCCGCGTTCCGATTAAGATCGGCGAGAACTTCCAAATTTTTCTTAACGTAGTATACGAGGGTCCCTAATGCCATGATGGCGACCAGCATCAGCATCACCAGGACGTCCGACACTGGATCTGGCAGCAGATCCACCTTGTTATGCGTCTGCAGCCAGTCCTTACCAAACTCATTTCTGTGCTCGGAGAGCGCTGACACCAGCGTATCTACATCGACTGTAGACTGCGCGTTGCCCATGTCGGGCCTGAGTATCCTGCAAAAGGAACAGGAACAGAACCGATTAGCATGACCAAAAAAAATAATAAAATCTCGCACAATTTTAGTTACCCAACACAGAAGCATAATAGCCTGAACAAGAGAACGGTATCTTGACATAGCACAGCTAAATAGAACCAAAGATTTCCCCCAATGAATTTACACAAGTTATCAACACTTGTTGCTCGACCAGATAAGTAAAAATTGTGTTCAGACTCTCGTTCGGGAAATTTCCATTCACAGTATAAATTTAATTTATTCGCGCAGACGATAAAACATTCCAACCAAAAGTAAAAAAAAAACAATTTCAATTACGCCGTAGCGCCAAGATCGACCGTCTCACGAGATGAACTGCAATATTAGCGATTGCATTTAGCAACCGGGGAATTCACTCACTATTTAATTTGTCAATTCAGCAACAACATCCAAGCGATTGCACGCCTAGAGTTGCATGTGCACAGCACAATACAAAATAAAAAATAAATTGCAAAGATTAATAAAGACATCTTAGAGACATCTTCAGTGATACATATACATTCCTTTAACCTCGAGAATAAAGTACAATACTTAACCTTATTTAACCTAATAAAACAATTGCGCTTAAAACATTCGTGTTTTAACGAATTATAACGGAAACGCAAGTTACACAGATAATATGTTGATAGTGCAAATAACACAGCAAAAACTCTTAACCTATAATGAAAACGCTAGGTTTAGTAATACAGTTTAATTTTGTATAGTAATTCTATACAGCAAATCGTATCCTGTCGAGTCGTCGCTACGTCAACAGTGTAAGTCGTAAGAATAGTAAAAATGGACTTGTCATTTGACTTATTATTTAACCCTCCGTAAGGGTAATACATAGTTCAAATTGCCTTTTTGAACTTTGGAACCATACTTAATTTCGGCCCAACTACGCTTGACCTTCAAAATTACCCCCCGCCCTAACCAAATGAGTTCAAGCTTATCTTTTTTTGCATGATTCTTTAAAAGCACACGGTCACCCACAATGATGTTCTAATCCTTTCGCTTAGATATTCCTATAAAGGTTTCTTTCGTTAGTGTTATTCAATATCAAATTTCTAATGTTTTCGACAGTACGCGCTGCCTCTTTTGCTCGAAAATTAACCAAATCGATCTCTTCATCATAACTGTAGGTTATGTTATCAAAACTCTCACTTTGGAAAAATGGACACGTGTCTCTGTTAAACACCACGTAACTTGGAGTGTCGCCCAAAGTAGAATTTAGTGCATTATTTAATGCATTTTCGACAACCTCCAGGCATTGATCCCACTCAGCATGAGGCAAAGAATTTACGTACAATTTTAATATATTAGTGATTTTCTTGTTGTTCCTTTCTACTATGGCATTTGAATGAGGACTAAAAGCCAGAACTTCTTATTTTGCAATTGCGTGGATGTTCGCAAATTGCTTCACTGCTAGTGACTTGAATTCAAGCGCGTTATCCGAGATCAGAGTTTTCGGAAACCCAAAAATGCTGAAGCAGTTTCCTAAACATGAAATTACTGTTTCCGTACGACGGTTAGACGTCGCATACAGTTTGCAAAACCTAGAAAAAAGATCAATAATCATTAAAATGTACTTGTTACCACTATCGGTAACTTTTAGGGGAACAATATAGTCGGTTGAAACAACCTCAAAAGGTTCTTTCGCTACTGGAGCTGTCAAAACTTTAATGGACACAGAAGGTCGTGCCTCAAGCAATTTACAAACTACACAATCACGCACGAATTTCCTCACAATCGTTTTCTCCAAATGGTTATAATGTTTAAAGTTGAATTTAAACAACGTGTGCAAATCATCGGTGTGGTACATAGAATGAATGGCTAAAATTGCCTTACCCATTAGAGAATTTGGTACCACTGCAGTTAATATGGTACTTGGTCGATTGTCAATCAGTCGTCGTCGGTACAAAATGTCATTCAGAATTAAGTAACTCTGTAGGTGTTGAATTTTTGACGCACTAGCAGGAAGTAGCGCTTCCCTAACCTCCATGCAAAATGGGTCTTGTTTTTGCTCGTCAGTAAATTCCTTTATAGTCCAAGAGATCTGTTTCTCTGTCGGTACGTAATCAATCAGCTTCGGTTGCGTTTCCTTGTTTGTCGAAGCGTCAGTGCTGTCGCTATGCGACGAGTCATTGACCCTCTGTCTAGAAAGATTATTTTTTTTTGAGACCGAGTCTCTACGATGCACGCCTCTGATACAAAAGTTGAGCTCAGAGCTTCACAGCTCTCTAGTTCTTTAATTGCTAATTGATCATCGTTTATAGGTAGTCTGCTTGAGTAGTCAGCTACGACATTCTGTTTCTCAAGTAAATATTAGACAATAGGATAGAATGAATGGACATTTATGCACCACCGCGCCATAGTTGTATCTTCTGGGAGTTTCTTTGCAAAAAGAGGCGCTAATGGTTTGTGATCCGCGTATACACGGATAGGATATCCAGTAATTAAATATTTAAAAGATTTTAAAGCTGAAAACAGTGCAAAAAATTCCTTTTTCGTGGTGGTATACCTTTTTGGCTAGAGTTTAAACTTTTACTAAAATAAGCCACAGGACGCATTACTTGATCATTTGAATCATCGGCCTGCATCAAGACGGCTCCAATCTCAAAATTAGACCCGTCCGTAAATATGTGGAAATCCTTCGTGTAGTCAGGATGTCTTAAAACCGTGTCAGAAGTCAGAGCAGATTTAACAAAAGCAAAACCTTTTGCCATTCGTCGCTCCAATTATAAACAACGTCTTTTCTTAAAAGCCTGTACAGGGGGTTTGCAATCTCTACAAAATTAGGTAAGAAGTTTCTAAAATAATTTGCTAGTCCCAAAAACTGCTGCAACTCCTTCAAATTTACAGGAGCCCTACAATTTTGCAGTTTCTCCGAGCTCCTACACCTAATACCATCCGCGGCAATAATATGCCCCAAATATTCAATTTCTTCCTTGAAAAAAATACATTTTTTAAGTTTTAACGACAAGTTCTCAGACCGAACTATCTTAAGGACGCTCCCTATGTCAGCCAAGTGCTGGTTTTTAGTCGTGGAATATACCAAAATATCGTCAAGAAAGACGAAAGACATTTTCCCTAGAATAGGCGCAAGAACAGAGGTCATCACCCGCTGAAAAACGCTTGGACTCGAGCTCAACCCGAACGGAATCCGTCGGAATCGGTATTTCCGACAGCCAACACTGAAAACAGTAAATTTCCGACTCTCTTGGTCTAATTCGACCTGATGAAATGCGGAGCGCAAATCCAAATTTGTGAACCATGTGTTTCCTCCTAAAGTCGATAGTATTTCATCGATTCTGGGTATAGGGTAAGACTCTTCCACCAAAATTTTATTAAGAGCCCTGAAGTCAATCACGGGGCGAAGCTCCTATTTTTTTAACAACGATGACTGGAAAATTAAAGTCAGGCATCGTCCCTTCAATTATTCCCTGTGAAAGCTAATCATTAGTAATTTTCACAACTTTCTCCTGATATTTATGAGGCATTTTGTATGGGGCCAAATTTAGAACTGGTGCACCCGGTTTCAACTGTATCCGGTGCGTCATAACATTAGTAACCCCAATAGTTCCCCTTCTAGCGTAACTACATCACGAAACTGATCAAATAAATTTACCAAAGGTAACTGCATGTCCTCTTCATGACATGAAATATCAACATTCGTTAAAGGACGACGTACGTCCTGCTCTCCTGCACTCGACACACCTTCTACTTGTGCATTTACTCCCATCACCTCACTACTAGCAAGAACTCGATCTCCGCCGCGTTCGTCAGACTGCAACTCAAGTCTTCTCCTAGCTATGGCCTTCATTCCACCACAAACCGAGACAACCTGCATTGAATCCGACATAGCGTCAGAGCTTCTCTCAAAATTATTAGCGTCCCTAAGTGCTGTTTCAATGCTAGTAAGATAAATTTCATTCTCGATCTCATCTGCTGCAATTAATTCCAAATTGCATAACATAGTATTCTCGCTGAAATAAATTGCGTCATCTTGCGCGCTTAAAATCATGACTGGCACCACGCCGTCTTCCTTGACCCTAACAATTGACTCTGCTAAAAGCGCTCCGTTCTAAAAACCTCTTTTCAAAATTAAATACTCTCCGGGTACTGCCCTTTTAGCAAACCCGTATATCAACTTCATTTAGTTACTCGGCACCTCGGCCGCAGCGCAATGAACTACTAGCGGAGCTCTCTTTTTTTCTGGCCTACCTCTTTGCTCTTGCCTCGCCTCAGCCGCAAGCGCGACTTTATTTACTTCTTTGCAGCTACTATTTAACGCGCGGTAACTGTCTCTCTTGCTCTCTCTGGCAATTATTACCTCAGACAGTAAACAATCGTTGTTTACAATAATTTTTATTACAGCTTCTCTACTTAGTGCTGGTTCCACATTTAATTTTTTAAAAGGCACAATAACACCCTCCCATAGGAGGGATCCGTTTTTAAAATTTATTAATGCATCATTCAGCACATCTCTCTCTAAAATCAAATCGTAATTAAATTTTGCATCTTTAACGACCAAAGCACTAGTTTTAAGTACTCTGTTAGTACCAGAAATTGAAATAGTTAAATCGACTTCTCCACTGACATTACTTTTACTGTTAATTCTTTTGACGGTCAGGCAACTCGGCTTTATTCCATTCAGGCACTTAATTTGCTTGTAACTAATGAGGCATTTTTCAGAGCCGCTACCTAGAAGTGCGCTTAAATACTGATCATTTCTGCTCAAAATTATCGTAGGATTACTAGCTTTACGAAAAGCAACTAATCCGGAGCATTTTTTCTTGAAATTGCCCGTCACAACACTAGTGGAGAAGTAAGCCTCAACTGCTTTGCTTTGTTGATTATCATCCGCAAGCTCTTCGTCTTGCAATAATTCGTACCTATTACCACACTTGAACAACGGATCAATGGAGGATTCAAATTTAATAGTCTCGGACGTATCTGGAACTTCGACCACAGCTTTAGGATTTACGAGAGTACTGATCTGACTCTCGGGCTTAATCTTGTTCTCACTGCTACCTACCCCAGCACGTCCTATTCGTCCGATGAAAGTCCCGAGCATCTGGCTCGGAATCTGCAAAATGCATCTCAAGCCTACCACGCGATTGACCACTACCTCTGTTTGCGTTGCAACCGCGTAGGTGCGCTTTATTGCTTTTCACCTCATTTCCTGAAGCTTTACAATTTCTCACAAAATGTGGACCTCCACAAGCGAAACACGCTCGCCCGGCATTTCCTCTCGTTTTACCCTGGCCTCTTTGAGGTCTACAATCAAAGTGACCAACCATGGAACATGAATTGCAGAACGGGCACCCTCGCTTTCTAGCTGCAAAATGCCCTGGGGCCTGATTTGAACTACTCTTTGTCCGCACAGTATTACATTCCATTGAACCTATTCCTCTATCTCCTACGTAGCCACTAAATTTCCTAGCTCTTCCACGAGGATTTTGTAATCAAGGTCGGGGAGTTGTCCTACGTCCCGCTACTCGACTCCTACGGTAATTCCCGTAATTTCCGTAATTCCCGTAAAAGACTTCACTCTCCTGAAAAGAGTCCTGCGCTTCAACGCCTTTCTCAGAACCCTCTGTCACATCTGCAAAATAGCTTTCTTTATCATACCGCGTCGGGTACTGAACCGCTAGGATTTTCTTTGTCTCAGTTTGACATCTAACTGTAGCTACCTAACGCGCTTGCAGCTCTTCAGACGTACTGAACTGACATTCAAAAATTTTTTTCGAGAAGGATTCGTCTAGTAAGGGCGCCAAAACCGTTATCACCAAACTGTAAACAATACTGTCCCCAACGAAACGTTTCAACTCTGCCTGATTTGCACAAGCTTGATAGTACGGGTGGCGCTGCCAGCCTAACGAAGCTGAATTTAAAAGGTAATCTGACAATTTACGTATTTTAGCAAAAGCAGTTACCAACTGGGCTGCTAACGCATCGTAACGTATCAATTGTAACTGATTGAGATCGCATGCCAGGGCGTGAATGGACTTTTCACCCTTGCAAACATAAATATCATCCAAAATTTTTATCACTTCCTCGAAAGTATAGTGCAGGTCAGAGTTGACTAACTTAGTCACAATTGAATTAAAATCTCCTACTTGTTTGTTGGCAGACCGAACAAGGAGCTCGTTTTTACTGGCATCTGATGTCACGTCTGGCAAAAGAGACATACATGCTCTAAGATTCAAGATATGCGTTTGCCAGCTCTTTTTTTCAAGGAATTCAGGATCCTCCCTACGTCTCCTTCCAAGAAAAACAGGAATCTCTGCATTTGACAGTATTGTTCCTGCCCTAGGGATACTAGCAGCAATCTCCCGTGCTAATAGCGTCTTATCTGTCACACTAGTGCTTGGACCGGAGGTCTCGACTGCTTGTGAATCTGTCATTGCTATATTTTGGGCTGCAAACCGCGGCACACTAACTCTCCCGCGACTATTTTTTATCGTATCTGATCGTATGAATTCCTCCGAGTCTGACGAATCCGACATGAGGTATTTTAACACAGATATTTAGATTCAAATATTCCCATTACCGCTGATACACAATAGGCAAGAAACACACTTCTAAATTTCAATAATACACGCCCCCAAATTTACGTGAAAAATTTCAAAAACAGGAAAAAATCACCAACAATGCACCAATAAATCAATAAATCACCTGAGCTCTGAAATCACCATCAATACAAATCATAACAATAAGTTTAAATTCACTTTATCAAATCTTGCCACCCGGCGTACATATGGTAATCCAATGCTTTAATGGTAATCCGTTAATCCACTGAATATGCGCTCGTTACTGCGCTCCACACTGCAACAAGTCTCCGACTAAATGTCTCTCAGCTCTTTCTCTCTCAATGCCACAGAGTTGTTGTTGTGCAGCCAGCGCAACCTTGGCCGGTGCAAAAAAACTACTCCAAAAAATGATCTGCAAAAAAAACACAGAGCTGCCTCTGCTCACCCTGCTACTGCGGCTGCACTCGCGCACGCACAGATGGAATTTACTGTTACAATCTATACTTAACTCAAAACGTCGGACAGGAGGCTGGGCCGTAGCTGTAAAACCACCAATTATGTAGACGTAGACGTAGTTTACGTTGTAGCTACCACTGTTGTAGGTGTAGGTAACACTTCAAAAGTCTGTTTAAGTTGGAGCTATCACTATAGTTCGTTGCACTAGCACACTTTTAGTTCGTTGCACTAGCACTTATCGTTCGTCGTAGGGACAGGTCCTCCAAAGGTGATTTCCAACACGATTTCTAGGTCTTCACCTGCGTCGAAAATCAACACACGAGCGCGGAATGGAGAGTCCGTATCGATCCAAGCCGACAATTGCGCGTAGAAGTCCAATAGCGCCGCGAACGGAATTTTGAATCCCAGGACAATAACCGACGGGCGTGACTGCCAAATATGATTGTCTTTACTGTTGCCAGTCATCGATGAGGCTTCGTTAATACTGTAAATCTCCGGAACAGGAACAGCTCCAAACTTCTTCACTTCTAGATAACTTCTTGAGCTTGAAACGTATTCACACGGTGTTGTGAATTTGTAGTATACTGGCCACCAAATAATATACCGGCCAATGAAACGCAGGAGGTCTTCTTGGGTGTATTCTTTATTAGTCCGTGGCGGGTGTGGCACACAGGCGAGGAACGTAATCGATTGAGCACAGATAGAACAGGGACAGCCTCTTATATAGACTCCGAGAAGCGCGAGATAGGGAGAAAACGCAAGTAAGAGTAAGCTCGCCTGCACAACTTTGAGAGTCAGAACTCTTTGTTTGATCTCGCCTACTTAGGAGGGGAACCTCCATTTGAAGACGGTACCCAAATAAGGGCGGATCGCCGGTGAAATGGCGTTGGTAATAAGGTTGCTTTTTGGTTGGAGTACGCACGGTTTAGAGGTTAAATGTCCCTGTTATTGGATACAAAGCCGCCCACGAATCAACCGTGACCCACCTTACCTATCGGCAGTGTACCACTTCAGAACAAGATTCGAATCGCGGCTGGCCGTCCGTTGTGCGTAGAATAAAAAATCGCCCCCAGTTATACGCGCCTCGCCTCACAGGGTGTAAAATATCGCACTGAAAGCTATGTATATTACGATGCATTCACACTTAATGCATTGTGAATCTATTGTCGAACGCTTATATTTTTCACACTCGTTAAAAAGGACATGAATGGATTTGAGCAGTACAGTCGGTTTCTAAATTTTGCTATTCACAACCTAACCGAACCAACCGTAGCAATTGCACAAACGTAGTCAACGTTTTAAGAGAGCGCAGAATCTGTGTAGAAAGGATATAAAAACAGTTAGTTGAGGAAAAAGTTCATGAAACAAGATCAGAGTTGAAGAAGAAAGTAGTAGGTGCTAAAAAAGAGGACAACAGTGAACCAATAAATGAGTGGTCCTTAACATAACAAAAACATTTTATTTCAGCAAAAAGAAGGCCTGCCTAACTCTTAGCTCGGACCCTCACATTTTCCTCCGTGGGAGCGCTAGTTCCCATAGATACAATAGTTGTATCCCTCTGAGGGGCCTTAGATCCCATCGGAGAATACTACTGCACACATTAACAAATCCACACTTTCTCCGTCAGGATTCATTCCTAAGGTACAAGAGTTCCATAATCATTGTGAAGCCTACACGGCATGGGTTCACAGCCTGTGATTGGCCTATAAAAATACTTGTAACACAGCCCAAAACTTGCTGAAAAATACAGTTGGTCACTTTCATTAGGGAGACTATCAAGATTTTTTTAACTTTTTTAGTCCGATTCGTTTGAAAATTGGCAAGTATATGTATTTTTTGAGAGTAAACCTTTTTACTCATATCACTTTTTCGATTTAGGCCTTATTTTTTACGAAAAATTAGTTTTTGGTATATTTTTATGTATATTTTACGACGAATTAACTCATTGAGTTTTGATAATAGAACAAAACCATAGACAGTTTTAGAATCCTTGAAGCATTTTTAACAAAAGTATGTTGGAAAATTTCAACATTTTTGAAAAAATTGTGATAAGCGATACTTTATCATTACATCACAAACAATTAATTATGGGTTTGGAGCCATGTAACTTTTTTATTTTCTCAAATTTGGAAGAAAGCCAACATACTTTTGTTATGAATGCTCCAAGGATTCTAAAACTGTCTGTGGTTGTGTTCTAGCATCAAAACTCAATGAGTTCATGCTGTTTGAATGTTGAAAGTTATATGTTTTGGGTATAAGCCATAAACAAAATGTTTTATTGAAATGTAATATAATGGACAATAATTATTTACGTAATTAAATGCAGTTTTATTTTTATTTCAGTAATTCACATGCTTAACTTCATATTCACGCTGTGAATTATGATCTAAAAAAAACAATAGGAATGAATAAGAAAATTTTTACATATTATTAATTTTTTTATTTTCAGTTTGATTCTTATGAAATTTGACTATGAAATGTAACTTTTGAAAATATACACAATTTATTTACTTCATAGTTTTGATCCAGGCCTTAGTTTTTGTAAAAAATTGGACATATTTTTTTTAGTTAATTTTCATAAATATTTCAAGACGTATCAACTCGTTGAGTTTTGAAGCTAGACCATAACCAAAGACAGTTTTAGAATCCTTGGAATATTTCTAACAAAAGTATGTTGTAAAATTATCCGTTTCCCGTTTTTTTCTTTTTATATGGGGTCGAAATAGGGTCGAAAATTCATGGTTTTTGTCCCCTAATCCCCCCCTCCCCTCCCCCGGGGCGAAATATCTAATGTCCATAGCTCCATACAACTTTAGGACCGAATAGTCCACCACCTAAGGGTCCTTTTCCAACAAAAACAGGAAAAATTCTCATTGGAGCAACAGGAGCCTAGCAGGGGCCTTGGATGGTCTCCTTAATGTCTAAAAATAATATACATAGGTAAAGTCAATCAGCTATTACTTATTTACTGATTCGAGTAGATAAAATCGAAACAATTCCATGGATAGAATCATTGATGAATGAAGTCCTCATCATCAACAAAAATTTAGGAGAGAACCGAATGAATACATGCAACTATACACACCATGTTGCCGAGCTAGTAAACTTATTTGATGATTTATTTTATAACAATGTGCGATTTAAATTTGATGTGAACCACAATTCTGCCACAATCGTATGAAAATTCGTGCGAGCCACTAAGCAATAATTCGACTGACCGAGTGTATGCTGTATGAACACATGCAAAGTAGAGGCTAAAACCTAGTAGTACAACAATAAGTTTGAGCCACTGATTCTATTTTTTATTTATTTATTTACCAAGCTTTTCCTCTTTACGGGAGTGTAGCTAAAAGCAAGCCAAAGGGAAAAGATATACAATGAACAAACAATCAACCTTAGTCACTAGGAGGCGAAGAAAGGCAGCAACGGCCGCACCAGAACTACCCCGATCAATAGCAGCCCAGCACAACCCTCTTCCACAGTCAGGCTCGACTGCCATTTGTGGTTTACCCCAACCGCTTCATTGCGCACAGTCTCCCCCCTCTCCTCAGCACAATGAGCACATGAGAGGACAATCATACACCCCGTCACATGCGGGCAGGTGTCCAGTGACCGCGTCAAAATGTCCATCCATATACAATGTTTCAACTCACTTCTGGCTGTTTCACCAGCATGGATTTCTGGTGAATAATTAAAATAACATTTTATCATAGTACCTGAAACTATGTCGAACACACGTGTTGAAATTTGTCCCTACAATGGGTTGAAATTGAGCTGTAGATGTTCAAAGAAAGTACTGCAATCACCTGACCTTATGGAAGTTTTATTCCATCTAAGACTGGCTTTACTGAAAATTCGCAAACATATGCACATTCGTTCGGTTTAAATGAATCTAAATTGGCATTGTAAATTTTTAGATTTTACAGTTCTTCGTAGTTACGCAAGAAAATGATTTATAGTTGTTGTTTTTATTCAAGATCCAGATCATTTAATTTCATTTCAACTCAACGTAGACAAATCCTTCCTACCAAATTGGGCGACCAACTTTGAATTTTTTTAGTGGTTTCAGAAAACCCTATATCTACAGATACTCAAGATGAACATAGGACAAAAATTGAAATGGGCCTTCCAGTTATATAGCGTAGTAAATTTCATTTTTAGAAAGCCTATCACCACTAGAAAGGATTTTGAAGTTCAATTATATATTTAAATTAGCCAGCTGCTGTTGATATTGGACAGGACATATCAACTGGCTAGCTTTACGAAGAAAGGCTTCTGAAACGCTTACAATATCGAGTTCTACGGTACTCACCAAAACATCTTTTTTGAGAAGGAACTCCAATTCATCAGGCGTATCAGCTGGTACCTGTAGGCAGTGAGGAACTGGAGTTTCACTGGGCGTCATCTTCTCGCCCTTTTTCTTGTTCACTGTCTCTTTGACTAGGAGGTAATTTCCTTTCACAACTTCCAGAATTTGGACCAACTTGAGATGCAAGTGCTTTTCTTTCTCATGACCTGTTGTTGCTTTTTTGGCGTTCCACTGAAATCATAAGAACAATAGTTGTATCGTTGTTTTTTACATGTAAATAATATAAAAAACATACGACTATTGAAATCATAGACTTATAGCTATTTAACGTGGAGTAAATGCTCAGCATTCGAAGTAAAATCAAATTGCAGATACTGTTCCCAAACTATCATTAGGAGATTTTCATTAGTGTCAGATCCTTCCATGAGTTGATTGATTGATTATAAGAAAGTTTTAGCCTTCCTTTACTACAACAAAGATTCTCAGAGAGACGAAGGAGGAAGCACAATTAGTATGGAATTAAGGGTATGCGGAATCTATGCACAAGGTGTATGGATACAGTAAGCTAAGAAAGAAGTTCATGAAACAAGAAAAAGTTGAAAAAGAAAGTAGTAGGTGCTGAAAAACAGGACAGCATAGAACCGAAGAAAGATGATCCGTAACATATTAAAAACCTTTTATATATAAAAAAAAGAGAGCATACCGAACCTTTAGCTCGGGCCCTCACATAATCCCCCTGGGAGCGCTAATTCCCATAGATACAATAATTGTATCCTCTTGATTGGTATACGCAAAAGGCAATTTAAGCCTCCCTACCTACAAGAGTTATTTTCAGGAGAGAGGATAATGATGGGACAATTCAGAACAGACACATTCATGAGGAATCTATAGATAAAGTGTGTTGGCACATAGGACATACTTGCATGACAACATGCGTCACCACACACCATACCAAGTGCATCATAAAACAGCAAGTCAGGAAGAAAGTTCAATCTAGAAAAAGTTTGAAGAAGGAAGTTGTCTGTGCTGAATACAACAATAGCAGTGAGCTGACAAAGTTGGTCCATAACATAATAAAAACATCTGTTTTAGCAAAAAGAAGTCCTACCTAATCATTAGCTTAGGCCCTCTCCTGGGTGCGCTAACTATTGATAAAATTATTTCATTCTCCTGAGGAGATCTGACAGAAAAAATCAAGAAGTATGCAACAAAGTAATTGCAACAAAAAATTTGCATTTGGGTATCATCATTTTCATTTGAATTTCACTGGGTGCTACTTTCTTGCAAATTTCCAGACTCATGACCTTATAAATACCTTCCAGTTGAGAATCAGCTGGATTTGTAAAAAATGTTTTTTTTTCTAAAATAAGGTGATAAAAAGTATATCACTTGCTATTTCTGTAATGCATCCTATTTCTCCAGGAACAAGCATCACACAATTTGTGCAGTGAACAAATCTCAACAGCATTGCCTGGGGCCCCGGGAGGTTGAGCTGCTGGTTGTTTGTCAAAAGTATGCTCATAGCCAGGCTCAAATCGAAAAAATTCTTATGGTATTCTTCTTGGAGAATGTCAAGAACTACAATGCCAATTTATAGCAAAAAACACTGAATTCAGTAGCCATCCAATGTAAAATTATGTTAAATCACCCAGCTAATTTCGTAACAAAATCTGAAGGCACATGACATGATGCTGCTAGCAATGAGTTTTGTAAAACTTCTCTTTTCGCAGGACTCAAAGAACACTTAAATCACCTTTTTTGAACCTCTCAATCTAAGCAGCAACCGCCGCATTACTCCCAAACACACCAAGTGCAAATAATCTAAGGCAAATTAGCTAACTAGTACTATCTTCAGCTAGAAAAGAACTGTACGGCCTGGAGCTTTATGATGACTTTTTTCATTAAATTCATCATCTGTGCGGAGATTTCCATTCACTTCCAACAAAGCATCATGCTCTCTTGCATATGAACCTTTCTGATGACATCTCTCACAGCTATTGAATGCATTATGATTTACAGTGAGTTTTAGATCCGACCGAACTGGAGCATCACACACAAATGCTTGAATCTCAACTGGTATACGACGATTGTTAATGATTAAACCCCCATTAGTTAAATTATTCATTTCATCCTCAAATTGTATAAGGAAATCATTGACATGGAGTATTTTATTGGATTTATCTGATTCAGACAAATACATCCTACTGCATAAGATGTTTGAGGGTTGATGACATAATTGAATCAAGATTAGGTAGGTAAGCATGATATTTTCTATAATCATTAAACAAAGGAATCCATCTATGTTGATGTTTATCTTTAAAACTTTTCAATCACTAAAATGATACACATGTTTCTTTAAAATTTCCCGTCAGTCATTGAAATGAAAATACCTTCCCATGTGCATTCTAGAAATTGTTACATGCACTTCATTATTGCAAAGAGTCTTCGAAGTCAAAACCAGTCTTCGAAATAATTCACTTCGAAATTTACTTCGAAAAAAAACACTTAAATGGTAGAGTAAGCTGGTTACACTAGAACCTGGTACTCTTGGGCAATCTATTGTCCAATTAATCACTGCACTTTCAATTTTTGTCTCCAGTGACATGTAGTCATCGATGTCTTTGTTTTTATTTTCGTTTATGAATTCTTTCTCATTTGAGGAGGCACACTTTCCATCAATATTTAGGACACTGACATGATTAGCATCTTCTAGCTCATCACTGATTGGACTAGATCCAGAATCTACAGTGTCAGATGAACAGCAAGTCGAATTAGTTCCACAATCGGTTGATTCACGGAGTGGACCAGAACCCTGCTCTGCAGCATCAGATGACCAGCAAGGCTGATTATTTCCACTATAAGTGGATTCACCAAAACAAGCAATAGTTAAAAGCCGTTCTCCAGCGACGCCTTTCTTGACGTTTTGATGAAGTAGAATAAGCTTTGAGCTTTCTAGACTCCTAGTCATTAATTGCTCACCACTAACCTAGATATTTGTCAAGGGTTCAATCTGTAACAAAAAAATTTAATGAATCTAAAAGCCTTAGAGGGAAGAGTACACCTTTGAAAAAATTTTTATAATTGAACCTATAGTAATTAAATTTGCCATACAGATAGAAAATGCAATTTAGAATCATTTTCCATTCGTGAAAAAATGCGATTTTCCCCATAGAAAACGAGATATTTATAGAAAACGAGATTTTGTTTTTTTTTCAAAATGTATCTCCTCCTATAGTTTTTGAGCTACAGTGATGATTTGAGTGTCATTGTATGCGGAAATACTTGCAGATTCCACAAACTAACATGGCATTTTCCATACTTCAGTTTGAAGTTGAAAAAATTGAAAAATTTAAAAAAGGTATTTTTTCTCAAAATTTCATACTTTATGACGTCACAATTTTCGATCGAAAATGAATTTCTGAATGACTTTTTAGTTTTTAGAATGCCCACGTATTTCCGCATCCAATGACACCAAAATCATCACTGTAGCTCAAAAACTCTAGGAGGAGATACATTTTACCCTCCAAAACCTATTGTTTACAGTATAAGCAAAACAAAGAAACATAAACAATTGAAATGAGAAATTTTGAAAATTTCTGGTTCAGGTCAGACCCCTGAAATCTTTATTGAGTAATCCAGAAACATAGGAGATGACATAGCAACGTCAAGCCGTGAAGAAAGTGCCAAAGGGGAGGTGTAACATGATAAAATATCACTTCTCCCTCTCCTCCCCCCATACTTCAAACCCCCGTAGCGGGCGAACCAATGAACGTACGAACTTCATTTTTTCACAGGATGTACCTGACATCTTACCCTTCCTATGACAGCTAAAACCAAATATCTCCAGGAAATTTGATATTTTGGGGGTACTCTTCCCATAAAGAATGAAATGATGATGATTAAGCTAGGAAATACCACAGCTTAATACTCATATGTTTAAAAACTTGCAAATCTGTGAATAGCGTATAGGGCACTCATTTGTGTCAAAAAACTGAGCTTCAAAGGATGAATCCTTTCAATGAGTAAAAATGTCCAGGTAGCCTTTTATGAAAACAGAGCACATTTTGCAATTAAGTGCAGAAAGAATATTGAATGAAATGTATTTCCTCTTGTATTAACACCTGTACATCATTTACTATACCTTGAAATGCTATGCAAATGAACTCTGTTTTTGGTTTGGCTTTTCTAATTTCATTAACAGCATGCAGCCAAATAGAATACGATAGAAATTTAAAAGCGAAGAAAATGCTGATAAAACTAGTCTTATTTACTCAAATTGAGAAAAAACAAAATCGAAAAACGTTTCGGAGTCCAGCTCCATCTTCAGTTCTGTAAAATACAAAGAATTCAAGAAAGTGCAAAAAGTACAAACATTACAAATAATACAAGCAATACAAAAAGTAAAAAACAATTGTATCGACAAAAAGATAAATAAACGTCAAACTAGCAAAAAAGTAACGAAAAAATACACACTATGAATTTACTATTTAAAGGGGATAGGAACTAAGCATATTATTTAGGGAAGGTTTTTCTTTAAAAATATGAAGGGATTCTAAAATTCGTAGGTCAAACTCATTAGGAGCGCTATCAATGACTTTAAAATCTTCCTCACGAACTACTATATTGCACTGTTCAGCATGGTTGCGTACGGCTGAATGAGGAGGATGTGCAAGTAAGTTGCTGGTACGGTGGCTCCTACCGCGGTGTTCTGCTATTCTTGTGTAAATACTGCGTGACGTCATCCCGACGTACGCCGATGTGCACTGCACACAACTATATTTATAAATGACACAAGAACGCATCAGACCAGGGGTGGATTCCTTGTGCCGAAAAAACGAACCGATTTTTGCCTTATTAATCAAAATTACACGCAGGTTGATAGTAGGAATATGCCTATCAAAAAGAGACTTTAATTCACGGGCCAGTTTCTCAGAAGGGGTACCAAAATAGGGTAGAGTGCAGTAAAGAAAACTATCGGATCTGACATCAATGTTCGACTGAGAATATTTTCCAGATAAAAACTTTTTAATTTGGGAGTTTACAATTCCTATAGGAAAACCATATTTATAGAAGAAATCTCGTAAAAAATCAAATTCCGCATGTATATCAGTAAACGATGAACATATATTATAAGCCCTATTTAACAGAGTCTTTATTCCGTTTACCTTGAAAATTTTATGACAGAAACTAAAAAACTAGTACCCAAACCAGTAAATGTTGGCTTACGATAAACAGATGTTACAAAACTTGCGCCATTCTTAGAGATCAGACAATCAAGAAACGATAATTTGTTACATATTTCCATTTCCATTGTAAATGTAATGGATGGGTGTTTCCCATTTAGATAATTCAGGAAAGATTCGGCATGTGAAGAGCTCTTAAGAGGTAAAAATGTATCATCGACATACCGGCTGTAAAAAACAGGCTTGAAAACTGCAGGACAATCGGCTAACCATTTTTTCTCATGGAAACACAAAAATACATTCGCAAAAGTTGGTCCTAATGCGTTACCCATTGCGATTCCCTCTATTTGTTTAAAAAACTTCCCTGCAAACAAGAAAAAAGAATTCAACACCGAAAGCTCAAGCAACGTCCCGAAAAATTTCCGATTAAGGCCTATGATTTTATCTTCAGATGTACGAAACAAAGAATCTAAACATATTTCTATAGTTTCACGAAGGGGAATATTTGTGAATAGGTTTTCAACATCAAAAGATACCATTGTTAAATTTTGGGCATTTTCGATAGTTTTTAATTTTTTGCTAAACTCGAAAGAGTTCTCAACAGTGAATTCGTTAGTTGTCAAATGACTTAAAACAGGCACCAGAAATTTAGCTAGTTTATAATTAGGAGTATTGACAGCTGAAAAAATGGGTCGGAATTGAAACAATGTAGCAAAGTCTGGCTTGTGAATTTTAGGTAAGCCATATAGGACACCTGGACTCGATCCCGAAACTTGAAGTTTAGAATAGGTTTCAGCTGATAGTAGAGAATTGTCTTTTAGTTTACGTAGGAAATTGTTAATACGATCTTCTAGCTTTAGGATGCATTTATTAATAGGGTCAAAAACTTCAGTGAATTTAGAAGAATCAGATAGTATTTCAAAAAGACTCTTATGGTATTGCTTTTTATCTACTATTACCACCCCCCTACCCTTGTCTGGTTTACAAACGATCAGTTCATCATTGTTAGCAAGGGACTTCAGAAGCGAAAAATCCCCTTTCCTAAAAATGGCCGAAAAAACTTTGTAGGCTTTGAAACCGTAAAAATGCTTGTGAGCCAGTGACTTTAACCTATCCAGGAATTCTGCATAATTAGACGAATTATTCTTTTTTGAAATGAACGCAAGCTTCTCAAAAGGTAAAAAATATTTATAAAAGTCTATTTTAAACACAGGGATGCAGAACTCTAATCCGTAAGCTAAAAGTAATTTCGTACGAGGTGCTAGGCTAAAAGAACTATAATTGAATACAACTTTTTCCGGATCACATGGACGAATATCATTATGAATGCCCAGATTACCAAGTTTCTGCGTATGGGTTCTGCGTGTAGTATCTTCGAACTGATTTGTAGAGATCCTCACGTGCCGCCGGACAGCAAAGGCATCAAGCCTCGAAAACAAGCAACCAACACTGCGTTCCACGTCCGACACCTTTGAAGTTAGGTCTGCAAGTGTTTTCTTCTTGCACCCAAGCTCACGAGACAGGAGTTTGCTCTGCCAGGACTTGTAAAATGAGGTTGTATGCAAGCAGCGTTTGTAGAGCCGGAATCTCAAGAATTTTGGAAATACGTTGTACACTTTGCACTTGGTGAGAAAATCAATATCTAACACTGTCTTGGAAATTTTTCGCATAAGGTCACTATATCTTCTGAGTAAACGAGTTCCTTCTTCACCGTATTCTTGCCCAATATGTCTAAAAAACTTATCACTTTGCTTGAATCGCAATGCTAATAGAAATTTAAAAGTGAAGAAAATGCTGATAAAACTAGTCATATTTACTCAAATTGAGAAAAAACAAAATCGAAAACGTTTCGGAGTCCAGCTCCATCTTCAGTTCTGTAAAATACAAAGAATTCAAGAAAGTGCAAAAAGTACAAACATTACAAATAATACAAGCAATACAAAAAGTAAAAAACAATTGTATCAACAAAAAGATAAATAAACGTCAAACTAGCAAAAAAGTAACGAAAAAATGCACACTATGAATTTACTATTTCGAGGGGATAGGAACTAAGCATATTATTTAGGGAAGGTTTTTCTTTAAAAATATGAAGGGATTCTAAAATTCGTAGGTCAAACTCATTAGGAGCGCTATCAATGACTTTAAAATCTTCCTCAGGAACTACTATATTGCACTGTTCAGCATGGTTGCGTACGGCTGAATGAGGAGGATGTGCAAGTAAGTTGCTGGTACGGTGGCTCCTACCGCGGTGTTCTGCTATTCTTGTGTAAATACTGCGTGACGTCATCCCGACGTACGCCGATGTGCACTGCACACAACTATATTTATAAATGACACAAGAACGCATCAGACCAGGGGTGGATTCCTTGTGCCGAAAAAAAGAACCTATTTTTGCCTTATTAATCAAAATTACACGCAGGTTGATAGTAGGAATATACCTATCAAAAAGAGACTTTAATTCACGGGCCAGTTTCTCAGAAGGGGTACCAAAATAGGGTAGAGTGCAGTAAAGAAAACTATCGCATCTGACATCAATGTTCGACTGAGAATATTTTCCAGATAAAAACTTTTTAATTTGGGAGTTTACAATTCCTATAGGAAAACCATTTTTATAGAAGAAATCTCGTAAAAAATCAAATCCCGCATGTATATCACTAAACGATGAACATATATTATAAGCCCTATTTAACAGAGTCTTTATTCCGTTTACCTTGAAAATTTTATGACAGAAACTAAAAAAACTAGTACCCAAACCAGTAAATGTTGGCTTACGATAAACAGATGTTAAAAAACTTGCGCCATTCTTAGAGATCAGACAATCAAGAAACGATAATTTGTTACATATTTCCATTTCCATTGTAAATGTAATGGATGGGTGTTTCCCATTTAGATAATTCAGGAAAGATTCGGCATGTGAAGAGCTCTTAAGAGGTAAAAATGTATCATCGACATACCGGCTGTAAAAAACAGGCTTGAAAACTGCAGGACAATCGGCTAACCATTTTTTCTCATGGAAACACAAAAATACATTCGCAAAAGTTGGTCCTAATGCGTTACCCATTGCGATTCCCTCTATTTGTTTAAAAAACTTCCCTGCAAACAAGAAAAAAGAATTCAACACCGAAAGCTCATGCAACGTCCCGAAAAATTTTCGATTAAGGCCTATGATTTTATCTTCAGATGTACGAAACAAAGAATCTAAACATATTTCTATAGTTTCACGAAGGGGAATATTTGTGAATAGGTTTTCAACATCAAAAGATACCATTGTTAAATTTTGGGCATTTTCGATAGTTTTTAATTTTTTGCTAAACTCGAAAGAGTTCTCAACAGTGAATTCGTTAGTTGTCAAATGACTTAAAACAGGCACCAGAAATTTAGCTAGTTTATAATTAGGAGTATTGACAGCTGAAAAAATGGGTCGAAATTGAAACTATGTAGCAAAGTCTGGCTTGTGAATTTTGGGTAAGCCATATAGGACACCTGGACTCGATCCCGAAACATGAAGTTTAGAATAGGTTTCAGCTGTTAGTAGAGAATTGTCTTTTAGTTTACGTAGGAAATTGTTAATACGATCTTCTAGCTTTAGGATGCATTTATTAATAGGGTCAAAAACTTCAGTGAATTTAGAAGAATCAGATAGTATTTCAGAAAGACTCTTATGGTATTGCTTTTTATCTACCATTACCACCCCCCTACTCTTGTCTGGTTTACAAACGATCAGTTCATCATTGTTAGCAAGGGACTTCAGAAGCGAAAAATCCCCTTTCCTAAAAATGGCCGAAAAAACTTTGTAGGCTTTGAAACCGTACAAATGCTTGTGAGC
The DNA here is from genome assembly GCA_030386875.1 of Morinoia aosen. Taxonomy (NCBI): domain Eukaryota; kingdom Metazoa; phylum Arthropoda; class Malacostraca; order Amphipoda; family Talitridae; genus Morinoia; species Morinoia aosen. Next base: position 28,541,977 of record CM059557.1, on the reverse strand, counting down.
CAGTGACTTTAACCTATCCAGGAATTCTGCATAATTAGACGAATTATTCTTTTTTGAAATGAACGCAGGCTTCTCAAAAGATAAAAAATATTTATAAAAGTCTATTTTAAACACAGGGATGCAGAACTCTAATCCGTAAGCTAAAAGTAATTTTGTACGAGGTGCTAGGCTAAAAGAACTATAATTGAATACAACTTTTTCCGGATCACATAGACGAATATCATTATGAATGCCCAGATTACCAAGTTTCTTCGTATGGGTTCTGCGTGTAGTATCTTCGAACTGATTTGTAGAGATCCTCACGTGCCGCCGGACAGCAAAGGCATCAAGCCTCGAAAACAAGCAACCAACACTGCGTTCCACGTCCGACACCTTTGAAGTTAGGTCTGCAAGTGTTTTCTTCTTGCACCCAAGCTCACGAGACAGGAGTTTGCTCTGCCAGGACTTGTAAAATGAGGTTGTATGCAAGCAGCGTTTGTAGAGCCGGAATCTCAAGAATTTTGGAAATACGTTGTACACTTTGCACTTGGTGAGAAAATCAATATCTAACACTGTCTTGGAAATTTTTCGCATAAGGTCACTATATCTTCTGAGTAAACGAGTTCCTTCTTCACCGTATTCTTGCCCAATATGTCTAAAAAACTTATCACTTTGCTTGAATCGCAATGCTAATAGAAATTTAAAAGCGAAGAAAATGCTGACAAAACTAGTCATATTTACTCAAATTGAGAAAAAACCAAATCGGAAACGTTTCGGAGTCCAGCTCCATCTTCAGTTCTGTAAAATACAAAGAATTCAAGAAAGTGCAAAAAGTACAAACATTACAAATAATACAAGCAATACAAAAAGTAAAAAACAATTGTATCAACAAAAAGATAAATAAACGTCAAACTAGCAAAAAAGTAACGAAAAAATACACACTATGAAGTTACTATTTCGAGGGGATAGGAACTAAGCATATTATTTAGGGAAGGTTTTTCTTAAAAAATATGAAGGGATTCTAAAATTCGTAGGTCAAACTCATTAGGAGCGCTATCAATGACTTTAAAATCTTCCTCACGAACTACTATATTGCACTGTTCAGCATGGTTGCGTACGGCTGAATGAGGAGGATGTGCAAGTAAGTTGCTGGTACGGTGGCTCCTACCGCGGTGTTCTGCTATTCTTGTGTAAATACTGCGTGACGTCATCCCGACGTACGCCGATGTGCACTGCTCACAACTATATTTATAAATGACACAAGAACGCATCAGACCAGGGGTGGATTCCTTTTGCCGAAAAAAAGAACCTATTTTTGCCTTGTTAATCAAAATTACACGCAGGTTGATAGTAGGAATATACCTATCAAAAAAAGGCTTGAATTCACGGGCCAGTTTCTCAGAAGGGGTACCAAAATAGGGTAGAGTGCAGTAAAGAAAACTATCGCATCTGACATCAATGTTTGACTGAGAATATTTTCCAGATAAAAACTTTTTAATTTGGGAGTTTACAATTCCTATAGGAAAACCATTTTTATAGAAGAAATCTCGTAAAAAATCAAATCCCGCATGTATATCACTAAACGATGAACATATATTATAAGCCCTATTTAACAGAGTCTTTATTCCGTTTACCTTGAAAATTTTATGACAGAAACTAAAAAAACTAGTACCCAAACCAGTAAATGTTGGCTTACGATAAACAGATGTTACAAAACTTGCGCCATTCTTAGAGATCAGACAATCAAGAAACGATAATTTGTTACATATTTCCATTTCCATTGTAAATGTAATGGATGGGTGTTTCCCATTTAGATAATTCAGGAAAGATTCGGCATGTGAAGAGCTCTTAAGAGGTAAAAATGTATCATCGACATACCGGCTGTAAAAAACAGGCTTGAAAACTGCAGGACAATCGTCTAACCATTTTTTCTCATGGAAACACAAAAATACATTCGCAAAAGTTGGTCCTAATGCGTTACCCATTGCGATTCCCTCTATTTGTTAAAAAAACTTCCCTGCAAACAAGAAAAAAGAATTCAACACCGAAAGCTCAAGCAACGTCCCGAAAAATTTCCGATTAAGGCCTATGATTTTATCTTCAGATGTACGAAACAAAGAATCTAAACATATTTCTATAGTTTCACGAAGGGGAATATTTGTGAATAGGTTTTCAACATCAAAAGATACCATTGTTAAATTTTGGCCATTTTCGATAGTTTTTAATTTTTTGCTAAACTCGAAAGAGTTCTCAACAGTGAATTCGTTAGTTGTCAAATGACTTAAAACAGGCACCAGAAATTTAGCTAGTTTATAATTAGGAGTATTGACAGCTGAAAAAATGGGTCGAAATTGAAACAATGTAGCAAAGTCTGGCTTGTGAATTTTGGGTAAGCCATATAGGACACCTGGACTCGATCCCGAAACATGAAGTTTAGAATAGGTTTCAGCTGATAGTAGAGAATTGTCTTTTAGTTTACGTAGGAAATTGTTAATACGATCTTCTAGCTTTAGGATGCATTTATTAATAGGGTCAAAAACTTCAGTGAATATAGAAGAATCAGATAGTATTTCAAAAAGACTCTTATGGTATTGCTTTTTATCTACTATTACCACCCCCCTACCCTTGTCTGGTTTACAAACGATCAGTTCATCATTGTTAGCAAGGGACTTCAGAAGCGAAAAATCCCCTTTCCTAAAAATGTCCGAAAAAACTTTGTAGGCTTTGAAACCGTAAAAATGCTTGTGAGCCAGTGACTTTAACCTATCCAGGAATTCTGCATAATTAGACGAATTATTCTTTTTTGAAATGAACGCAAGCTTCTCAAAAGATAAAAAATATTTATAAAAGTCTATTTTAAACACAGGGATGCAGAACTCTAATCCGTAAGCTAAAAGTAATTTCGTACGAGGTGCTAGGCTAAAAGAACTATAATTGAATACAACTTTTTCCGGATCACATGGACGAATATCATTATGAATGCCCAGATTACCAAGTTTCTTCGTATGGGTTCTGCGTGTAGTATCTTCGAACTGATTTGTAGAGATCCTCACGTGCCGCCGGACAGCAAAGGCATCAAGCCTCGAAAACAAGCAACCAACACTGCGTTCCACGTCCGACACCTTTGAAGTTAGGTCTGCAAGTGTTTTCTTCTTGCACCCAAGCTCACGAGACAGGAGTTTGCTCTGCCAGGACTTGTAAAATGAGGTTGTATGCAAGCAGCGTTTGTAGAGCCGGAATCTCAAGAATTTTGGAAATACGTTGTACACTTTGCACTTGGTGAGAAAATCAATATCTAACACTGTCTTGGAAATTTTTCGCATAAGGTCACTATATCTTCTGAGTAAACGAGTTCCTTCTTCACCGTATTCTTGCCCAATATGTCTAAAAAACTTATCACTTTGCTTGAATCGCAATGCTAATAGAAATTTAAAAGCGAAGAAAATGCTGACAAAACTAGTCATATTTACTCAAATTGAGAAAAAACCAAATCGAAAACGTTTCGGAGTCCAGCTCCATCTTCAGTTCTGTAAAATACAAAGAATTCAAGAAAGTGCAAAAAGTACAAACATTACAAATAATACAAGCAATACAAAAAGTAAAAAACAATTGTATCAACAAAAAGATAAATAAACGTCAAACTAGCAAAAAAGTAACGAAAAAATACACACTATGAATTTACTATTTCGAGGGGATAGGAACTAAGCATATTATTTATGGAAGGTTTTTCTTTAAAAATATGAAGGGATTCTAAAATTCGTAGGTCAAACTCATTAGGAGCGCTATCAATGACTTTAAAATCTTCCTCACGAACTACTATATTGCACTGTTCAGCATGGTTGCGTACGGCTGAATGAGGAGGATGTGCAAGTAAGTTGCTGGTACGGTGGCTCCTACCGCGGTGTTCTGCTATTCTTGTGTAAATACTGCGTGACGTCATCCCGACGTACGCCGATGTGCACTGCACACAACTATATTTATAAATGACACAAGAACGCATCAGACCAGGGGTGGATTCCTTGTGCCGAAAAAAAGAACCTATTTTTGCCTTATTAATCAAAATTACACGCAGGTTGATAGTAGGAATATACCTATCAAAAAGAGACTTTAATTCACGGGCCAGTTTCTCAGAAGGGGTACCAAAATAGGGTAGAGTGCAGTAAAGAAAACTATCGCATCTGACATCAATGTTCGACTGAGAATATTTTCCAGATAAAAACTTTTTAATTTGGGAGTTTACAATTCCTATAGGAAAACCATTTTTATAGAAGAAATCTCGTAAAAAATCAAATCCCGCATGTATATCACTAAACGATGAACATATATTATAAGCCCTTTTTAACAGAGTCTTTATTCCGTTTACCTTGAAAATTTTATGACAGAAACTAAAAAAACTAGTACCCAAACCAGTAAATGTTGGCTTACGATAAACAGATGTTACAAAACTTGCGCCATTCTTAGAGATCAGACAATCAAGAAACGATAATTTGTTACATATTTCCATTTCCATTGTAAATGTAATGGATGGGTGTTTCCCATTTAGATAATTCAGGAAAGATTCGGCATGTGAAGAGCTCTTAAGAGGTAAAAATGTATCATCGACATACCGGCTGTAAAAAACAGGCTTGAAAACTGCAGGACAATCGGCTAACCATTTTTTCTCATGGAAACACAAAAATACATTCGCAAAAGTTGGTCCTAATGCGTTACCCATTGCGATTCCCTCTATTTGTTTAAAAAACTTCCCTGCAAACAAGAAAAAAGAATTCAACACCGAAAGCTCAAGCAACGTCCCGAAAAATTTCCGATTAAGGCCTATGATTTTATCTTCAGATGTACGAAACAAAGAATCTAAACATATTTCTATAGTTTCACGAAGGGGAATATTTGTGAATAGGTTTTCAACATCAAAAGATACCATTGTTAAATTTTGGGCATTTTCGATAGTTTTTAATTTTTTGCTAAACTCGAAAGAGTTCTCAACAGTGAATTCGTTAGTTGTCAAATGACTTAAAACAGGCACCAGAAATTTAGCTAGTTTATAATTAGGAGTATTGACAGCTGAAAAAATGGGTCGAAATTGAAACAATGTAGCAAAGTCTGGCTTGTGAATTTTGGGTAAGCCATATAGGACACCTGGACTCGGTCCCGAAACATGAAGTTTAGAATAGGTTTCAGCTGATAGTAGAGAATTGTCTTTTAGTTTACGTAGGAAATTGTTAATACGATCTTCTAGCTTTAGGATGCATTTATTAATAGGGTCAAAAACTTCAGTGAATTTAGAAGAATCAGATAGTATTTCAAAAAGACTCTTATGGTATTGCTTTTTATCTACTATTACCACCCCACTACCCTTGTCTGGTTTACAAACGATCAGTTCATCATTGTTAGCAAGGGACTTCAGAAGCGAAAAATCCCCTTTCCTAAAAATGTCCGAAAAAACTTTGTAGGCTTTGAAACCGTAAAAATGCTTGTGAGCCAGTGACTTTAACCTATCCAGGAATTCTGCATAATTAGACGAATTATTCTTTTTTGAAATGAACGCAAGCTTCTCAAAAGATAAAAAATATTTATAAAAGTCTATTTTAAACACAGGGATGCAGAACTCCAATCCGTAAGCTAAAAGTAATTTCGTACGAGGTGCTAGGCTAAAAGAACTATAATTGAATACAACTTTTTCCGGATCACATGGACGAATATCATTATGAATGCCCAGATTACCAAGTTTCTTCGTATGGGTTCTGCGTGTAGTATCTTCGAACTGATTTGTAGAGATCCTCACGTGCCGCCGGACAGCAAAGGCATCAAGCCTCGAAAACAAGCAACCAACACTGCGTTCCACGTCCGACACCTTTGAAGTTAGGTCTGCAAGTGTTTTCTTCTTGCACCCAAGCTCACGAGACAGGAGTTTGCTCTGCCAGGACTTGTAAAATGAGGTTGTATGCAAGCAGCGTTTGTAGAGCCGGAATCTCAAGAATTTTGGAAATACGTTGTACACTTTGCACTTGGTGAGAAAATCAATATCTAACACTGTCTTGGAAATTTTTCGCATAAGGTCACTATATCTTCTGAGTAAACGAGTTCCTTCTTCACCGTATTCTTGCCCAATATGTCTAAAAAACTTATCACTTTGCTTGAATCGCAATGCTAATAGAAATTTAAAAGCGAAGAAAATGCTGACAAAACTAGTCATATTTACTCAAATTGAGAAAAAACAAAATCGAAAACGTTTCGGAGTCCAGCTCCATCTTCAGTTCTGTAAAATACAAAGAATTCAAGAAAGTGCAAAAAGTACAAACGTTACAAATAATACAAGCAATACAAAAAGTAAAAAACAATTGTATCAACAAAAAGATAAATAAACGTCAAACTAGCAAAAAAGTAACGAAAAAATACACACTATGAATTTACTATTTCGAGGGGATAGGAACTAAGCATATTATTTAGGGAAGGTTTTTCTTTAAAAATATGAAGGGATTCTAAAATTCGTAGGTCAAACTCATTAGGAGCGCTATCAATGACTTTAAAATCTTCCTCACGAACTACTATATTGCACTGTTCAGCATGGTTGCGTACGGCTGAATGAGGAGGATGTGCAAGTAAGTTGCTGGTACGGTGGCTCCTACCGCGGTGTTCTGCTATTCTTGTGTAAATACTGCGTGACGTCATCCCGACGTACGCCGATGTGCACTGCACACAACTATATTTATAAATGACACAAGAACGCATCAGACCAGGGGTGGATTCCTTGTGCCGAAAAAAAGAACCTATTTTTGCCTTATTAATCAAAATTACACGCAGGTTGATAGTAGGAATATACCTATCAAAAAGAGACTTTAATTCACGGGCCAGTTTCTCAGAAGGGGTACCAAAATAGGGTAGAGTGCAGTAAAGAAAACTATCGCATCTGACATCAATGTTTGACTGAGAATATTTTCCAGATAAAAACTTTTTAATTTGGGAGTTTACAATTCCTATAGGAAAACCATTTTTATAGAAGAAATCTCGTAAAAAATCAAATCCCGCATGTATATCACTAAACGATGAACATATATTATAAGCCCTATTTAACAGAGTCTTTATTCCGTTTACCTTGAAAATTTTATGACAGAAACTAAAAAAACTAGTACCCAAACGAGTAAATGTTGGCTTACGATAAACAGATGTTACAAAACTTGCGCCATTCTTAGAGATCAGACAATCAAGAAACGATAATTTGTTACATATTTCCATTTCCATTGTAAATGTAATGGATGGGTGTTTCCCATTTAGATAATTCAGGAAAGATTCGGCATGTGAAGAGCTCTTAAGAGGTAAAAATGTATCATCGACATACCGGCTGTAAAAAACAGGCTTGAAAACTGCAGGACAATCGGCTAACCATTTTTTCTCATGGAAACACAAAAATACATTCGCAAAAGTTGGTCCTAATGCGTTACCCATTGCGATTCCCTCTATTTGTTTAAAAAACTTCCCTGCAAACAAGAAAAAAGAATTCAACACCGAAAGCTCAAGCAACGTCCCGAAAAATTTCCGATTAAGGCCTATGATTTTATCTTCAGATGTACGAAACAAAGAATCTAAACATATTTCTATAGTTTCACGAAGGGGAATATTTGTGAATAGGTTTTCAACATCAAAAGATACCATTGTTAAATTTTGGGCATTTTCGATAGTTTTTAATTTTTTGCTAAACTCGAAAGAGTTCTCAACAGTGAATTCGTTAGTTGTCAAATGACTTAAAACAGGCACCAGAAATTTAGCTAGTTTATAATTAGGAGTATTGACAGCTGAAAAAATGGGTCGAAATTGAAACAATGTGGCAAAGTCTGGCTTGTGAATTTTGGGTAAGCCATAAAGGACACCTGGACTCGATCCCGAAACATGAAGTTTAGAATAGGTTTCAGCTGATAGTAGAGAATTGTCTTTTAGTTTACGTAGGAAATTGTTAATACGATCTTCTAGCTTTAGGATGCATTTATTAATAGGGTCAAAAACTTCAGTGAATTTAGAAGAATCAGATAGTATTTCAAAAAGACTCATATGGTATTGCTTTTTATCTACTATTACCACCCCCCTACCCTTGTCTGGTTTACAAACGATCAGTTCATCATTGTTAGCAAGGGAATTCAGAAGCGAAAAATCCCCTTTCCTAAAAATGTCCGAAAAAACTTTGTAGGCTTTGAAACCGTAAAAATGCTTGTGAGCCAGTGACTTTAACCTATCCAGGAATTCTGCATAATTAGACGAATTATTCTTTTTTGAAATGAACGCAAGCTTCTCAAAAGATAAAAAATATTTATAAAAGTCTATTTTAAACACAGGGATGCAGAACTCTAATCCGTAAGCTAAAAGTAATTTCGTACGAGGGGCTAGGCTAAAAGAACTATAATTGAATACAACTTTTTCCGGATCACATGGACGAATATCATTATGAATGCCCAGATTACCAAGTTTCTTCGTATGGGTTCTGCGTGTAGTATCTTCGAACTGATTTGTAGAGATCCTCACGTGCCGCCGGACAGCAAAGGCATCAAGCCTCGAAAACAAGCAACCAACACTGCGTTCCACGTCCGACACTTTTGAAGTTAGGTCTGCAAGTGTTTTCTTCTTGCACCCAAGCTCACGAGACAGGAGTTTGCTCTGCCAGGACTTGTAAAATGAGGTTGTATGCAAGCAGCGTTTGTAGAGCCGGAATCTCAAGAATTTTGGAAATACGTTGTACACTTTGCACTTGGTGAGAAAATCAATATCTAACACTGTCTTGGAAATTTTTCGCATAAGGTCACTATATCTTCTGAGTAAACGAGTTCCTTCTTCACCGTATTCTTGCCCAATATGTCTAAAAAACTTATCACTTATCTTGAATCGCAATGCTAATAGAAATTTAAAAGTGAAGAAAATGCTGATAAAACTAGTCATATTTACTCAAATTGAGAAAAAACAAAATCGAAAACGTTTCGGAGTCCAGCTCCATCTTCAGTTCTGTAAAATACAAAGAATTCAAGAAAGTGCAAAAAGTACAAACATTACAAATAATACAAGCAATACAAAAAGTAAAAAACAATTGTATCAACAAAAAGATAAATAAACGTCAAACTAGCAAAAAAGTAACGAAAAAATACACACTATGAATTTACTATTTCGAGGGGATAGGAACTAAGCATATTATTTAGGGAAGGTTTTTCTTTAAAAATATGAAGGGATTCTAAAATTCGTAGGTCAAACTCATTAGGAGCGCTATCAATGACTTTAAAATCTTCCTCACGAACTACTATATTGCACTGTTCAGCATGGTTGCGTACGGCTAAATGAGGAGGATGTGCAAGTAAGTTGCTGGTACGGTGGCTCCTACCGCGGTGTTCTGCTATTCTTGTGTAAATACTGCGTGACGTCATCCCGACGTACGCCGATGTGCACTGCACACAACTATATTTATAAATGACACAAGAACGCATCAGACCAGGGGTGGATTCCTTGTGCCGAAAAAAAGAACCTATTTTTGCCTTATTAATCAAAATTACACGCAGGTTGATAGTAGGAATATACCTATCAAAAAGAGACTTTAATTCACGGGCCAGTTTCTCAGAAGGGGTACCAAAATAGGGTAGAGTGCAGTAAAGAAAACTATCGCATCTGACATCAATGTTCGACTGAGAATATTTTCCAGATAAAAACTTTTTAATTTGGGAGTTTACAATTCCTATAGGAAAACCATTTTTATAGAAGAAATCTCGTAAAAAATCAAATCCCGCATGTATATCACTAAACGATGAACATATATTATAAGCCCTATTTAACAGAGTCTTTATTCCGTTTACCTTGAAAATTTTATGACAGAAACTAAAAAAACTAGTACCCAAACCAGTAAATGTTGGCTTACGATAAACAGATGTTACAAAACTTGCGCCATTCTTAGAGATCAGACAATCAAGAAACGATAATTTGTTACATATTTCCATTTCCATTGTAAATGTAATGGATGGGTGTTTCCCATTTAGATAATTCAGGAAAGATTCGGCATGTGAAGAGCTCTTAAGAGGTAAAAATGTATCATCGACATACCGGCTGTAAAAAACAGGCTTGAAAACTGCAGGACAATCGGCTAACCATTTTTTCTCATGGAAACACAAAAATACATTCGCAAAAGTTGGTCCTAATGCGTTACCCATTGCGATTCCCTCTATTTGTTTAAAAAACTTCCCTGCAAACAAGAAAAAAGAATTCAACACCGAAAGCTCAAGCAACGTCCCGAAAAATTTCCGATTAAGGCCTATGATTTTATCTTCAGATGTACGAAACAAAGAATCTAAACATATTTCTATAGTTTCACGAAGGGGAATATTTGTGAATAGGTTTTCAACATCAAAAGATACCATTGTTAAATTTTGGGCATTTTCGATAGTTTTTAATTTTTTGCTAAACTCGAAAGAGTTCTCAACAGTGAATTCGTTAGTTGTCAAATGACTTAAAACAGGCACCAGAAATTTAGCTAGTTTATAATTAGGAGTATTGACAGCTGAAAAAATGGGTCGAAATTGAAACAATGTAGCAAAGTCTGGCTTGTGAATTTTGGGTAGGCCATATAGGACACCTGGACTCGATCCCGAAACATGAAGTTTAGAATAGGTTTCAGCTGATAGTAGAGAATTGTCTTTTAGTTTACGTAGGAAATTGTTAATACGATCTTCTAGCTTTAGGATGCATTTATTAATAGGGTCAAAAACTTCAGTGAATTTAGAAGAATCAGATAGTATTTCAAAAAGACTCTTATGGTATTGCTTTTTATCTACTATTACCACCCCCCTACCCTTGTCTGGTTTACAAACGATCAGTTCATCATTGTTAGCAAGGGACTTCAGAAGCGAAAAATCCCCTTTCCTAAAAATGTCCGAAAAAACTTTGTAGGCTTTGAAACCGTAAAAATGCTTGTGAGCCAGTGACTAACCTATCCAGGAATTCTGCATAATTAGACGAATTATTTTTTTCTATGAACGCAAGCTTCTCAAGAGATAAAAAATATTTATAAAAGTCTATTTTAAACACAGGGATGCAGAACTCTAATCCGTAAGCTAAAAGTAATTTCGTACGAGGTGCTAGGCTAAAAGAACTATAATTGAATACAACTTTTTCCGGATCACATGGACGAATATCATTATGAATGCCCAGATTACCAAGTTTCTTCGTATGGGTTCTGCGTGTAGTATCTTCGAACTGATTTGTAGAGATCCTCACGTGCCGCCGGACAGCAAAGGCATCAAGCCTCGAAAACAAGCAACCAACACTGCGTTCCACGTCCGACACCTTTGAAGTTAGGTCTGCCAGTGTTTTCTTCTTGCACCCAAGCTCACGAGACAGGAGTTTGCTCTGCCAGGACTTGTAAAATGAGGTTGTATGCAAGCAGCGTTTGTAGAGCCGGAATCTCAAGAATTTTGGAAATACGTTGTACACTTTGCACTTGGTGAGAAAATCAATATCTAACACTGTCTTGGAAATTTTTCGCATAAGGTCACTATATCTTCTGAGTAAACGAGTTCCTTCTTCACCGTATTCTTGCCCAATATGTCTAAAAAACTTATCACTTTGCTTGAATCGCAATGCTAATAGAAATTTAAAAGCGAAGAAAATGCTGACAAAACTAGTCATATTTACTCAAATTGAGAAAAAACAGAATCGAAAACGTTTCGGAGTCCAGCTCCATCTTCAGTTCTGTAAAATACAAAGAATTCAAGAAAGTGCAAAAAGTACAAACATTACAAATAATACAAGCAATACAAAAAGTAAAAAACAATTGTATCAACAAAAAGATAAATAAACGTCAAACTAGCAAAAAATTAACGAAAAAATACACACTATGAATTTACTATTTCGAGGGGATAGGAACTAAGCATATTATTTAGGGAAGGTTTTTCTTTAAAAATATGAAGGGATTCTAAAATTCGTAGGTCAAACTCATTAGGAGCGCTATCAATGACTTTAAAATCTTCCTCACGAACTACTATATTGCACTGTTCAGCATGGTTGCGTACGGCTAAATGAGGAGGATGTGCAAGTAAGTTGCTGGTACGGTGGCTCCTACCGCGGTGTTCTGCTATTCTTGTGTAAATACTGCGTGAAGTCATCCCGACGTACGCCGATGTGCACTGCACACAACTATATTTATAAATGACACAAGAACGCATCAGACCAGGGGTGGATTCCTTGTGCCGAAAAAAAGAACCTATTTTTGCCTTATTAATCAAAATTACACGCAGGTTGATAGTAGGAAGATACCTATCAAAAAGAGACTTTAATTCACTGGCCAGTTTCTCAGAAGGGGTACCAAAATAGGGTAGAGTGCAGTAAAGAAAACTATCGCATCTGACATCAATGTTCGACTGAGAATATTTTCCAGATAAAAACTTTTTAATTTGGGAGTTTACAATTCCTATAGGAAAACCATTTTTATAGAAGAAATCTCGTAAAAAATCAAATCCCGCATGTATATCACTAAACGATGAACATATATTATAAGCCCTATTTAACAGAGTCTTTATTCCGTTTACCTTGAAAATTTTATGACAGAAACTAAAAAACTAGTACCCAAACCAGTAAATGTTGGCTTACGATAAACAGATGTTACAAAACTTGCGCCATTCTTAGAGATCAGACAATCAAGAAACGATAATTTGTTACATATTTCCATTTCCATTGTAAATGTAATGGATGGGTGTTTCCCATTTAGATAATTCAGGAAAGATTCGGCATGTGAAGAGCTCTTAAGAGGTAAAAATGTATCATCGACATACCGGCTGTAAAAAACAGGCTTGAAAACTGCAGGACAATCGGCTAACCATTTTTTCTCATGGAAACACAAAAATACATTCGCAAAAGTTGGTCCTAATGCGTTACCCATTGCGATTCCCTCTATTTGTTTAAAAAACTTCCCTGCAAACAAGAAAAAAGAATTCAACACCGAAAGCTCAAGCAACGTCCCGAAAAATTTCCGATTAAGGCCTATGATTTTATCTTCAGATGTACGAAACAAAGAATCTAAACATATTTCTATAGTTTCACGAAGGGGAATATTTGTGAATAGGTTTTCAACATCAAAAGATACCATTGTTAAATTTTGGCCATTTTCGATAGTTTTTAATTTTTTGCTAAACTCGAAAGAGTTCTCAACAGTGAATTCGTTAGTTGTCAAATGACTTAAAACAGGCACCAGAAATTTAGCTAGTTTATAATTAGGAGTATTGACAGCTGAAAAAATGGGTCGAAATTGAAACAATGTAGCAAAGTCTGGCTTGTGAATTTTGGGTAAGCCATATAGGACACCTGGACTCGATCCCGAAACATGAAGTTTAGAATAGGTTTCAGCTGATAGTAGAGAATTGTCTTTTAGTTTACGTAGGAAATTGTTAATACGATCTTCTAGCTTTAGGATGCATTTATTAATAGGGTCAAAAACTTCAGTGAATTTAGAAGAATCAGATAGTATTTCAAAAAGACTCTTATGGTATTGCTTTTTATCTACTATTACCACCCCCCTACCCTTGTCTGGTTTACAAACGATCAGTTCATCATTGTTAGCAAGGGACTTCAGAAGCGAAAAATCCCCTTTCCTAAAAATGTCCGAAAAAACTTTGTAGGCTTTGAAACCGTAAAAATGCTTGTGAGCCAGTGACTTTAACCTATCCAGGAATTCTGCATAATTAGACGAAATATTCTTTTTTGAAATGAACGCAAGCTTCTCAAAAGATAAAAAATATTTATAAAAGTCTATTTTAAACACAGGGATGCAGAACTCTAATCCGTAAGCTAAAAGTAATTTCGTACGAGGTGCTAGGCTAAAAGAACTATAATTGAATACAACTTTTTCCGGATCACATGGACGAATATCATTATGAATGCCCAGATTACCAAGTTTCTGCGTATGGGTTCTGCGTGTAGTATCTTCGAACTGATTTGTAGAGATCCTCACGTGCCGCCGGACAGCAAAGGCATCAAGCCTCGAAAACAAGCAACCAACACTGCGTTCCACGTCCGACACCTTTGAAGTTAGGTCTGCAAGTGTTTTCTTCTTGCACCCAAGCTCACGAGACAGGAGTTTGCTCTGCCAGGACTTGTAAAATGAGGTTGTATGCAAGCAGCGTTTGTAGAGCCGGAATCTCAAGAATTTTGGAAATACGTTGTACACTTTGCACTTGGTGAGAAAATCAATATCTAACACTGTCTTGGAAATTTTTCGCATAAGGTCACTATATCTTCTGAGTAAACGAGTTCCTTCTTCACCGTATTCTTGCCCAATATGTCTAAAAAACTTATCACTTATCTTGAATCGCAATGCTAATAGAAATTTAAAAGTGAAGAAAATGCTGATAAAACTAGTCATATTTACTCAAATTGAGAAAAAACAAAATCGAAAACGTTTCGGAGTCCAGCTCCATCTTCAGTTCTGTAAAATACAAAGAATTCAAGAAAGTGCAAAAAGTACAAACATTACAAATAATACAAGCAATACAAAAAGTAAAAAACAATTGTATCAACAAAAAGATAAATGAACGTCAAACTAGCAAAAAAGTAACGAAAAAATACACACTATGAATTTACTATTTCGAGGGGATAGGAACTAAGCATATTATTTAGGGAAGGTTTTTCTTTAAAAATATGAAGGGATTCTAAAATTCGTAGGTCAAACTCATTAGGAGCGCTATCAATGACTTTAAAATCTTCCTCACGAACTACTATATTGCACTGTTCAGCATGGTTGCGTACGGCTAAATGAGGAGGATGTGCAAGTAAGTTGCTGGTACGGTGGCTCCTACCGCGGTGTTCTGCTATTCTTGTGTATATACTGCGTGACGTCATCCCGACGTACGCCGATGTGCACTGCACACAACTATATTTATAAATGACACAAGAACGCATCAGACCAGGGGTGGATTCCTTGTGCCGAAAAAAAGAACCTATTTTTGCCTTATTAATCAAAATTACACGCAGGTTGATAGTAGGAATATACCTATCAAAAAGAGACTTTAATTCACGGGCCAGTTTCTCAGAAGGGGTACCAAAATAGGGTAGAGTGCAGTAAAGAAAACTATCGCATCTGACATCAATGTTCGACTGAGAATATTTTCCAGATAAAAACTTTTTAATTTGGGAGTTTACAATTCCTATAGGAAAACCATTTTTATAGAAGAAATCTCGTAAAAAATCAAATCCCGCATGTATATCACTAAACGATGAACATATATTATAAGCCCTATTTAACAGAGTCTTTATTCCGTTTACCTTGAAAATTTTATGACAGAAACTAAAAAAACTAGTACCCAAACCAGTAAATGTTGGCTTACGATAAACAGATGTTACAAAACTTGCGCCATTCTTAGAGATCAGACAATCAAGAAACGATAATTTGTTACATATTTCCATTTCCATTGTAAATGTAATGGATGGGTGTTTCCCATTTAGATAATTCAGGAAAGATTCGGCATGTGAAGAGCTCTTAAGAGGTAAAAATGTATCATCGACATACCGGCTGTAAAAAACAGGCTTGAAAACTGCAGGACAATCGGCTAACCATTTTTTCTCATGGAAACACAAAAATACATTCGCAAAAGTTGGTCCTAATGCGTTACCCATTGCGATTCCCTCTATTTGTTTAAAAAACTTCCCTGCAAACAAGAAAAAAGAATTCAACACCGAAAGCTCAAGCAACGTCCCGAAAAATTTCCGATTAAGGCCTATGATTTTATCTTCAGATGTACGAAACAAAGAATCTAAACATATTTCTATAGTTTCACGAAGGGGAATATTTGTGAATAGGTTTTCAACATCAAAAGATACCATTGTTAAATTTTGGGCATTTTCGATAGTTTTTAATTTTTTGCTAAACTCGAAAGAGTTCTCAACAGTGAATTCGTTAGTTGTCAAATGACTTAAAACAGGCACCAGAAATTTAGCTAGTTTATAATTAGGAGTATTGACAGCTGAAAAAATGGGTCGAAATTGAAACAATGTAGCAAAGTCTGGCTTGTGAATTTTGGGTAGGCCATATAGGACACCTGGACTCGATCCCGAAACATGAAGTTTAGAATAGGTTTCAGCTGATAGTAGAGAATTGTCTTTTAGTTTACGTAGGAAATTGTTAATACGATCTTCTAGCTTTAGGATGCATTTATTAATAGGGTCAAAAACTTCAGTGAATTTAGAAGAATCAGATAGTATTTCAAAAAGACTCTTATGGTATTGCTTTTTATCTACTATTACCACCCCCCTTCCCTTGTCTGGTTTACAAACGATCAGTTCATCATTGTTAGCAAGGGACTTCAGAAGCGAAAAATCCCCTTTCCTAAAAATGTCCGAAAAAACTTTGTAGGCTTTGAAACCGTAAAAATGCTTGTGAGCCAGTGACTTTAACCTATCCAGGAATTCTGCATAATTAGACGAATTATTTTTTTTTTATGAACGCAAGCTTCTCAAAAGATAAAAAATATTTATAAAAGTCTATTTTAAACACAGGGATGCAGAACTCTAATCCGTAAGCTAAAAGTAATTTCGTACGAGGTGCTAGGCTAAAAGAACTATAATTGAATACAACTTTTTCCGGATCACATGGACGAATATCATTATGAATGCCCAGATTACCAAGTTTCTTCGTATGGGTTCTGCGTGTAGTATCTTCGAACTGATTTGTAGAGATCCTCACGTGCCGCCGGACAGCAAAGGCATCAAGCCTCGAAAACAAGCAACCAACACTGCGTTCCACGTCCGACACCTTTGAAGTTAGGTCTGCCAGTGTTTTCTTCTTGCACCCAAGCTCACGAGACAGGAGTTTGCTCTGCCAGGACTTGTAAAATGAGGTTGTATGCAAGCAGCGTTTGTAGAGCCGGAATCTCAAGAATTTTGGAAATACGTTGTACACTTTGCTTTTGGTGAGAAAATCAATATCTAACACTGTCTTGGAAATTTTTCGCATAAGGTCACTATATCTTCTGAGTAAACGAGTTCCTTCTTCACCGTATTCTTGCCCAATATGTCTAAAAAACTTATCACTTTGCTTGAATCGCAATGCTAATAGAAATTTAAAAGCGAAGAAAATGCTGACAAAACTAGTCATATTTACTCAAATTGAGAAAAAACAGAATCGAAAACGTTTCGGAGTCCAGCTCCATCTTCAGTTCTGTAAAATACAAAGAATTCAAGAAAGTGCAAAAAGTACAAACATTACAAATAATACAAGCAATACAAAAAGTAAAAAACAATTGTATCAACAAAAAGATAAATAAACGTCAAACTAGCAAAAAAGTAACGAAAAAATACACACTATGAATTTACTATTTCGAGGGGATAGGAACTAAGCATATTATTTAGGGAAGGTTTTTCTTTAAAAATATGAAGGGATTCTAAAATTCGTAGGTCAAACTCATTAGGAGCGCTATCAATGACTTTAAAATCTTCCTCACGAACTACTATATTGCACTGTTCAGCATGGTTGCGTACGGCTAAATGAGGAGGATGTGCAAGTAAGTTGCTGGTACGGTGGCTCCTACCGCGGTGTTCTGCTATTCTTGTGTAAATACTGCGTGAAGTCATCCCGACGTACGCCGATGTGCACTGCACACAACTATATTTATAAATGACACAAGAACGCATCAGACCAGGGGTGGATTCCTTGTGCCGAAAAAAAGAACCTATTTTTGCCTTATTAATCAAAATTACACGCAGGTTGATAGTAGGAAGATACCTATCAAAAAGAGACTTTAATTCACTGGCCAGTTTCTCAGAAGGGGTACCAAAATAGGGTAGAGTGCAGTAAAGAAAACTATCGCATCTGACATCAATGTTCGACTGAGAATATTTTCCAGATAAAAACTTTTTAATTTGGGAGTTTACAATTCCTATAGGAAAACCATTTTTATAGAAGAAATCTCGTAAAAAATCAAATCCCGCATGTATATCACTAAACGATGAACATATATTATAAGCCCTATTTAACAGAGTCTTTATTCCGTTTACCTTGAAAATTTTATGACAGAAACTAAAAAACTAGTACCCAAACCAGTAAATGTTGGCTTACGATAAACAGATGTTACAAAACTTGCGCCATTCTTAGAGATCAGACAATCAAGAAACGATAATTTGTTACATATTTCCATTTCCATTGTAAATGTAATGGATGGGTGTTTCCCATTTAGATAATTCAGGAAAGATTCGGCATGTGAAGAGCTCTTAAGAGGTAAAAATGTATCATCGACATACCGGCTGTAAAAAACAGGCTTGAAAACTGCAGGACAATCGGCTAACCATTTTTTCTCATGGAAACACAAAAATACATTCGCAAAAGTTGGTCCTAATGCGTTACCCATTGCGATTCCCTCTATTTGTTTAAAAAACTTCCCTGCAAACAAGAAAAAAGAATTCAACACCGAAAGCTCAAGCAACGTCCCGAAAAATTTCCGATTAAGGCCTATGATTTTATCTTCAGATGTACGAAACAAAGAATCTAAACATATTTCTATAGTTTCACGAAGGGGAATATTTGTGAATAGGTTTTCAACATCAAAAGATACCATTGTTAAATTTTGGCCATTTTCGATAGTTTTTAATTTTTTGCTAAACTCGAAAGAGTTCTCAACAGTGAATTCGTTAGTTGTCAAATGACTTAAAACAGGCACCAGAAATTTAGCTAGTTTATAATTAGGAGTATTGACAGCTGAAAAAATGGGTCGAAATTGAAACAATGTAGCAAAGTCTGGCTTGTGAATTTTGGGTAAGCCATATAGGACACCTGGACTCGATCCCGAAACATGAAGTTTAGAATAGGTTTCAGCTGATAGTAGAGAATTGTCTTTTAGTTTACGTAGGAAATTGTTAATACGATCTTCTAGCTTTAGGATGCATTTATTAATAGGGTCAAAAACTTCAGTGAATTTAGAAGAATCAGATAGTATTTCAAAAAGACTCTTATGGTATTGCTTTTTATCTACTATTACCACCCCCCTACCCTTGTCTGGTTTACAAACGATCAGTTCATCATTGTTAGCAAGGGACTTCAGAAGCGAAAAATCCCCTTTCCTAAAAATGTCCGAAAAAACTTTGTAGGCTTTGAAACCGTAAAAATGCTTGTGAGCCAGTGACTTTAACCTATCCAGGAATTCTGCATAATTAGACGAATTATTCTTTTTTGAAATGAACGCAAGCTTCTCAAAAGATAAAAAATATTTATAAAAGTCTATTTTAAACACAGGGATGCAGAACTCTAATCCGTAAGCTAAAAGTAATTTCGTACGAGGTGCTAGGCTAAAAGAACTATAATTGAATACAACTTTTTCCGGATCACATGGACGAATATCATTATGAATGCCCAGATTACCAAGTTTCTTCGTATGGGTTCTGCGTGTAGTATCTTCGAACTGATTTGTAGAGATCCTCACGTGCCGCCGGACAGCAAAGGCATCAAGCCTCGAAAACAAGCAACCAACACTGCGTTCCACGTCCGACACCTTTGAAGTTAGGTCTGCAAGTGTTTTCTTCTTGCACCCAAGCTCACGAGACAGGAGTTTGCTCTGCCAGGACTTGTAAAATGAGGTTGTATGCAAGCAGCGTTTGTAGAGCCGGAATCTCAAGAATTTTGGAAATACGTTGTACACTTTGCACTTGGTGAGAAAATCAATATCTAACACTGTCCTGGAAATTTTTCGCATAAGGTCACTATATCTTCTGAGTAAACGAGTTCCTTCTTCACCGTATTCTTGCCCAATATGTCTAAAAAACTTATCACTTTGCTTGAATCGCAATGCTAATAGAAATTTAAAAGCGAAGAAAATGCTGACAAAACTAGTCATATTTACTCAAATTGAGAAAAAACAAAATCGAAAACGTTTCGGAGTCCAGCTCCATCTTCAGTTCTGTAAAATACAAAGAATTCAAGAAAGTGCAAAAAGTACAAACATTACAAATAATACAAGCAATACAAAAAGTAAAAAACAATTGTATCAACAAAAAGATAAATAAACGTCAAACTAGCAAAAAAGTAACGAAAAAATACACACTATGAATTTACTATTTCGAGGGGATAGGAACTAAGCATATTATTTAGGGAAGGTTTTTCTTTAAAAATATGAAGGGATTCTAAAATTCGTAGGTCAAACTCATTAGGAGCGCTATCAATGACTTTAAAATCTTCCTCACGAACTACTATATTGCACTGTTCAGCATGGTTGCGTACGGCTGAATGAGGAGGATGTGCAAGTAAGTTGCTGGTACGGTGGCTCCTACCGCGGTGTTCTGCTATTCTTGTGTAAATACTGCGTGACGTCATCCCGACGTACGCCGATGTGCACTGCACACAACTATATTTATAAATGACACAAGAACGCATCAGACCAGGGGTGGATTCCTTGTGCCGAAAAAAAGAACCTATTTTTGCCTTATTAATCAAAATTACACGCAGGTTGATAGTAGGAATATACCTATCAAAAAGAGACTTTAATTCACGGGCCAGTTTCTCAGAAGGGGTACCAAAATAGGGTAGAGTGCAGTAAAGAAAACTATCGCATCTGACATCAATGTTCGACTGAGAATATTTTCCAGATAAAAACTTTTTAATTTGGGAGTTTACAATTCCTATAGGAAAACCATTTTTATAGAAGAAATCTCGTAAAAAATCAAATCCCGCATGTATATCACTAAACGATGAACATATATTATAAGCCCTATTTAACAGAGTCTTTATTCTGTTTACCTTGAAAATTTTATGACAGAAACTAAAAAAACTAGTACCCAAACCAGTAAATGTTGGCTTACGATAAACAGATGTTACAAAACTTGCGCCATTCTTAGAGATCAGACAATCAAGAAACGATAATTTGTTACATATTTCCATTTCCATTGTAAATGTAATGGATGGGTGTTTCCCATTTAGATAATTCAGGAAAGATTCGGCATGTGATGAGCTCTTGAAAAGTAAAAATGTATCATCGACATACCGGCTGTAGAAAACAGGCTTGAAAACTGCAGGACAATCGGCTAACCATTTTTTCTCATGGAAACACAAAAATACATTCGCAAAAGTTGGTCCTAATGCGTTACCCATTGCGATTCCCTCTATTTGTTTAAAAAACTTCCCTGCAAACAAGAAAAAAGAATTCAACACCGAAAGCTCAAGCAACGTCCCGAAAAATTTCCGATTAAGGCCTATGATTTTATCTTCAGATGTACGAAACAAAGAATCTAAACATATTTCTATAGTTTCACGAAGGGGAATATTTGTGAATAGGTTTTCAACATCAAAAGATACCATTGTTAAATTTTGGGCATTTTCGATAGTTTTTAATTTTTTGCTAAACTCGAAAGAGTTCTCAACAGTGAATTCGTTAGTTGTCAAATGACTTAAAACAGGCACCAGAAATTTAGCTAGTTTATAATTAGGAGTATTGACAGCTGAAAAAATGGGTCGAAATTGAAACAATGTAGCAAAGTCTGGCTTGTGAATTTTGGGTAAGCCATATAGGACACCTGGACTCGATCCCGAAACATGAAGTTTAGAATAGGTTTCAGCTGATAGTAGAGAATTGTCTTTTAGTTTACGTAGGAAATTGTTAATACGATCTTCTAGCTTTAGGATGCATTTATTAATAGGGTCAAAAACTTCAGTGAATTTAGAAGAATCAGATAGTATTTCAAAAAGACTCTTATGGTATTGCTTTTTATCTACTATTACCACCCCCCTACCCTTGTCTGGTTTACAAACGATCAGTTCATCATTGTTAGCAAGGGACTTCAGAAGCGAAAAATCCCCTTTCCTAAAAATGTCCGAAAAAACTTTGTAGGCTTTGAAACCGTAAAAATGCTTGTGAGCCAGTGACTTTAACCTATCCAGGAATTCTGCATAATTAGACGAATTATTCTTTTTTGAAATGAACGCAAGCTTCTCAAAAGATAAAAAATATTTATAAAAGTCTATTTTAAACACAGGGATGCAGAACTCTAATCCGTAAGCTAAAAGTAATTTCGTACGAGGTGCTAGGCTAAAAGAACTATAATTGAATACAACTTTTTCCGGATCACATGGACGAATATCATTATGAATGCCCAGATTACCAAGTTTCTTCGTATGGGTTCTGCGTGTAGTATCTTCGAACTGATTTGTAGAGATCCTCACGTGCCGCCGGACAGCAAAGGCATCAAGCCTCGAAAACAAGCAACCAACACTGCGTTCCACGTCCGACACCTTTGAAGTTAGGTCTGCAAGTGTTTTCTTCTTGCACCCAAGCTCACGAGACAGGAGTTTGCTCTGCCAGGACTTGTAAAATGAGGTTGTATGCAAGCAGCGTTTGTAGAGCCGGAATCTCAAGAATTTTGGAAATACGTTGTACACTTTGCACTTGGTGAGAAAATCAATATCTAACACTGTCTTGGAAATTTTTCGCATAAGGTCACTATATCTTCTGAGTAAACGAGTTCCTTCTTCACCGTATTCTTGCCCAATATGTCTAAAAAACTTATCACTTTGCTTGAATCGCAATGCTAATAGAAATTTAAAAGCGAAGAAAATGCTGACAAAACTAGTCATATTTACTCAAATTGAGAAAAAACAAAATCGAAAACGTTTCGGAGTCCAGCTCCATCTTCAGTTCTGTAAAATACAAAGAATTCAAGAAAGTGCAAAAAGTACAAACATTACAAATAATACAAGCAATACAAAAAGTAAAAAACAATTGTATCAACAAAAAGATAAATAAACGTCAAACTAGCAAAAAAGTAACGAAAAAATACACACTATGAATTTACTATTTCGAGGGGATAGGAACTAAGCATATTATTTAGGGAAGGTTTTTCTTTAAAAATATGAAGGGATTCTAAAATTCGTAGGTCAAACTCATTAGGAGCGCTATCAATGACTTTAAAATCTTCCTCACGAACTACTATATTGCACTGTTCAGCATGGTTGCGTACGGCTGAATGAGGAGGATGTGCAAGTAAGTTGCTGGTACGGTGGCTCCTACCGCGGTGTTCTGCTATTCTTGTGTAAATACTGCGTGACGTCATCCCGACGTACGCCGATGTGCACTGCACACAACTATATTTATAAATGACACAAGAACGCATCAGACCAGGGGTGGATTCCTTGTGCCGAAAAAAAAAAACTATTTTTGCCTTATTAATCAAAATTACACGCAGGTTGATAGTAGGAATATACCTATCAAAAAGAGACTTTAATTCACGGGCCAGTTTCTCAGAAGGGGTACCAAAATAGGGTAGAGTGCAGTAAAGAAAACTATCGCATCTGACATCAATGTTCGACTGAGAATATTTTCCAGATAAAAACTTTTTAATTTGGGAGTTTACAATTCCTATAGGAAACACATATTTATAGAAGAAATCTCGTAAAAAATCAAATTCCGCATGTATATCACTAAACGATGAACATATATTATAAGCCCTATTTAACAGAGTCTTTATTCCGTTTACCTTGAAAATTTTATGACAGAAACTAAAAAAACTAGTACCCAAACCAGTAAATGTTGGCTTACGATAAACAGATGTTACAAAACTTGCGCCATTCTTAGAGATCAGACAATCAAGAAACGATAATTTGTTACATATTTCCATTTCCATTGTAAATTTAATGGATGGGTGTTTCCCATTTAGATAATTCAGGAAAGATTCGGCATGTGAAGAGCTCTTAAAAAGTAAAAATGTATCATCGACATACCGGCTGTAAAAAACAGGCTTGAAAACTGCAGGACAATCGGCTAACCATTTTTTCTCATGGAAACACAAAAATACATTCGCAAAAGTTGGTCCTAATGCGTTACCCATTGCGATTCCCTCTATTTGTTTAAAAAACTTCCCTGCAAACAAGAAAAAAGAATTCAACACCGAAAGCTCAAGCAACGTCCCGAAAAATTTCCGATTAAGGCCTATGATTTTATCTTCAGATGTACGAAACAAAGAATCTAAACATATTTCTATAGTTTCACGAAGGGGAATATTTGTGAATAGGTTTTCAACATCAAAAGATACCATTGTTAAATTTTGGGCATTTTCGATAGTTTTTAATTTTTTGCTAAACTCGAAAGAGTTCTCAACAGTGAATTCGTTAGTTGTCAAATGTCTTGAAACAGGCACCAGAAATTTAGCTAGTTTATAATTAGGAGTATTGACAGCTGAAAAAATGGGTCGGAATTGAAACAATGTAGCAAAGTCTGGCTTGTGAATTTTGGGTAAGCCATATAGGACACCTGGACTCGATCCCGAAACTTGAAGTTTAGAATAGGTTTCAGCTGATAGTAGAGAATTGTCTTTTAGTTTACGTAGGAAATTGTTAATACGATCTTCTAGCTTTAGGATGCATTTATTAATAGGGTCAAAAACTTCAGTGAATTTAGAAGAATCAGATAGTATTTCAAAAAGACTCTTATGGTATTGCTTTTTATCTACTATTACCACCCCCCTACCCTTGTCTGGTTTACAAACGATCAGTTCATCATTGTTAGCAAGGGACTTCAGAAGCGAAAAATCCCCTTTCCTAAAAATGGCCGAAAAAACTTTGTAGGCTTTGAAACCGTAAAAATGCTTGTGAGCCAGTGACTTTAACCTATCCAGGAATTCTGCATAATTAGACGAATTATTTTTTTTTTTAATGAACGCAAGCTTCTCAAAAGATAAAAAATATTTATAAAAGTCTATTTTAAACACAGGGATGCAGAACTCTAATCCGTAAGCTAAAAGTAATTTCGTACGAGGTGCTAGGCTAAAAGAACTATAATTGAATACAACTTTTTCCGGATCACATGGACGAATATCATTATGAATGCCCAGATTACCAAGTTTCTTCGTATGGGTTCTGCGTGTAGTATCTTCGAACTGATTTGTAGAGATCCTCACGTGCCGCCGGACAGCAAAGGCATCAAGCCTCGAAAACAAGCAACCAACACTGCGTTCCACGTCCGACACCTTTGAAGTTAGGTCTGCAAGTGTTTTCTTCTTGCACCCAAGCTCACGAGACAGGAGTTTGCTCTGCCAGGACTTGTAAAATGAGGTTGTATGCAAGCAGCGTTTGTAGAGCCGGAATCTCAAGAATTTTGGAAATACGTTGTACACTTTGCACTTGGTGAGAAAATCAATATCTAACACTGTCTTGGAAATTTTTCGCATAAGGTCACTATATCTTCTGAGTAAACGAGTTCCTTCTTCACCGTATTCTTGCCCAATATGTCTAAAAAACTTATCACTTTGCTTGAATCGCAATGCTAATAGAAATTTAAAAGCGAAGAAAATGCTGACAAAACTAGTCATATTTACTCAAATTGAGAAAAAACAAAATCGAAAACGTTTCGGAGTCCAGCTCCATCTTCAGTTCTGTAAAATACAAAGAATTCAAGAAAGTGCAAAAAGTACAAACATTACAAATAATACAAGCAATACAAAAAGTAAAAAACAATTGTATCAACAAAAAGATAAATAAGCGTCAAACTAGCAAAAAAGTAACGAAAAAATACACACTATGAATTTACTATTTCGAGGGGATAGGAACTAAGCATATTATTTAGGGAAGGTTTTTCTTTAAAAATATGAAGGGATTCTAAAATTCGTAGGTCAAACTCATTAGGAGCGCTATCAATGACTTTAAAATCTTCCTCACGAACTACTATATTGCACTGTTCAGCATGGTTGCGTACGGCTGAATGAGGAGGATGTGCAAGTAAGTTGCTGGTACGGTGGCTCCTACCGCGGTGTTCTGCTATTCTTGTGTAAATACTGCGTGACGTCATCCCGACGTACGCCGATGTGCACTGCACACAACTATATTTATAAATGACACAAGTACGCATCAGACCAGGGGTGGATTCCTTGTGCCGAAAAAAAGAACCTATTTTTGCCTTATTAATCAAAATTACACGCAGGTTGATAGTAGGAATATACCTATCAAAAAGAGACTTTAATTCACGGGCCAGTTTCTCAGAAGGGGTACCAAAATAGGGTAGAGTGCAGTAAAGAAAACTATCGCATCTGACATCAATGTTCGACTGAGAATATTTTCCAGATAAAAACTTTTTAATTTGGGAGTTTACAATTCCTATAGGAAAACCATTTTTATAGAAGAAATCTCGTAAAAAATCAAATCCCGCATGTATATCACTAAACGATGAACATATATTATAAGCCCTATTTAACAGAGTCTTTATTCCGTTTACCTTGAAAATTTTATGACAGAAACTAAAAAAACTAGTACCCAAACGAGTAAATGTTGGCTTACGATAAACAGATGTTACAAAACTTGCGCCATTCTTAGAGATCAGACAATCAAGAAACGATAATTTGTTACATATTTCCATTTCCATTGTAAATGTAATGGATGGGTGTTTCCCATTTAGATAATTCAGGAAAGATTCGGCATGTGAAGAGCTCTTAAGAGGTAAAAATGTATCATCGACATACCGGCTGTAAAAAACAGGCTTGAAAACTGCAGGACAATCGGCTAACCATTTTTTCTCATGGAAACACAAAAATACATTCGCAAAAGTTGGTCCTAATGCGTTACCCATTGCGATTCCCTCTATTTGTTTAAAAAACTTCCCTGCAAACAAGAAAAAAGAATTCAACACCGAAAGCTCAAGCAACGTCCCGAAAAATTTCCGATTAAGGCCTATGATTTTATCTTCAGATGTACGAAACAAAGAATCTAAACATATTTCTATAGTTTCACGAAGGGGAATATTTGTGAATAGGTTTTCAACATCAAAAGATACCATTGTTAAATTTTGGGCATTTTCGATAGTTTTTAATTTTTTGCTAAACTCGAAAGAGTTCTCAACAGTGAATTCGTTAGTTGTCAAATGACTTAAAACAGGCACCAGAAATTTAGCTAGTTTATAATTAGGAGTATTGACAGCTGAAAAAATGGGTCGAAATTGAAACAATGTAGCAAAGTCTGGCTTGTGAATTTTGGGTAAGCCATATAGGACACCTGGACTCCATCCCGAAACATGAAGTTTAGAATAGGTTTCAGCTGATAGTAGAGAATTGTCTTTTAGTTTACGTAGGAAATTGTTGATACGATCTTCTAGCTTTAGGATGCATTTATTAATAGGGTCAAAAACTTCAGTGAATTTAGAAGAATCAAATAGTATTTCAAAAAGACTCTTATGGTATTGCTTTTTATCTACTATTACCACCCCCGTACCCTTGTCTGGTTTACAAACGATCAGTTCATCATTGTTAGCAAGGGACTTCAGAAGCGAAAAATCCCCTTTCCTAAAAATGTCCGAAAAAACTTTGTAGGCTTTGAAACCGTAAAAATGCTTGTGAGCCAGTGACTTTAACCTATCCAGGAATTCTGCATAATTAGACGAATTATTTTTTTTTGAAATGAACGCAAGCTTCTCAAAAGATAAAAAATATTAATAAAAGTCTATTTTAAACACAGGGATGCAGAACTCTAATCCGTAAGCTAAAAGTAATTTCGTACGAGGTGCTAGGCTAAAAGAACTATAATTGAATACAACTTTTTCCGGATCACATGGACGAATATCATTATGAATGCCCAGATTACCAAGTTTCTTCGTATGGGTTCTGCGTGTAGTATCTTCGAACTGATTTGTAGAGATCCTCACGTGCCGCCGGACAGCAAAGGCATCAAGCCTCGAAAACAAGCAACCAACACTGCGTTCCACGTCCGACACCTTTGAAGTTAGGTCTGCAAGTGTTTTCTTCTTGCACCCAAGCTCACGAGACAGGAGTTTGCTCTGCCAGGACTTGTAAAATGAGGTTGTATGCAAGCAGCGTTTGTAGAGCCGGAATCTCAAGAATTTTGGAAATACGTTGTACACTTTGCACTTGGTGAGAAAATCAATATCTAACACTGTCTTGGAAATTTTTCGCATAAGGTCACTATATCTTCTGAGTAAACGAGTTCCTTCTTCACCGTATTCTTGCCCAATATGTCTAAAAAACTTATCACTTTGCTTGAATCGCAATGCTAATAGAAATTTAAAAGCAAAGAAAATGCTGACAAAACTAGTCATATTTACTCAAATTGAGAAAAAACAAAATCGAAAACGTTTCGGAGTCCAGCTCCATCTTCAGTTCTGTAAAATACAAAGAATTCAAGAAAGTGCAAAAAGTACAAACATTACAAATAATACAAGCAATACAAAAAGTAAAAAACAATTGTATCAACAAAAAGATAAATAAACGTCAAACTAGCAAAAAAGTAACGAAAAAATACACACTATGAATTTACTATTTCGAGGGGATAGGAACTAAGCAAATTATTTAGGGAAGGTTTTTCTTTAAAAATATGAAGGGATTCTAAAATTCGTAGGTCAAACTCATTAGGAGCGCTATCAATGACTTTAAAATCTTCCTCACGAACTACTATATTGCACTGTTCAGCATGGTTGCGTACGGCTGAATGAGGAGGATGTGCAAGTAAGTTGCTGGTACGGTGGCTCCTACCGCGGTGTTCTGCTATTCTTGTGTAAATACTGCGTGACGTCATCCCGACGTACGCCGATGTGCACTGCACACAACTATATTTATAAATGACACAAGAACGCATCAGACCAGGGGTGGATTCCTTGTGCCGAAAAAAAGAACCTATTTTTGCCTTATTAATCAAAATTACACGCAGGTTGATAGTAGGAATATACCTATCAAAAAGAGACTTTAATTCACGGGCCAGTTTCTCAGAAGGGGTACCAAAATAGGGTAGAGTGCAGTAAAGAAAACTATCGCATCTGACATCAATGTTCGACTGAGAATATTTTCCAGATAAAAACTATTTAATTTGGGAGTTTACAATTCCTATAGGAAAACCATTTTTATAGAAGAAATCTCGTAAAAAATCAAATCCCGCATGTATATCACTAAACGATGAACATATATTATAAGCCCTATTTAACAGAGTCTTTATTCCGTTTACCTTGAAAATTTTATGACAGAAACTAAAAAAACTAGTACCCAAACCAGTAAATGTTGGCTTACGATAAACAGATGTTATAAAACTTGCGCCATTCTTAGAGATCAGACAATCAAGAAACGATAATTTGTTACATATTTCCATTTCCATTGTAAATTTAATGGATGGGTGTTTCCCATTTAGATAATTCAGGGAAGATTCGGCATGTGAAGAGCTCTTAAAAAGTAAAAATGTATCATCGACATACCGGCTGTAAAAAACAGGCTTGAAAACTGCAGGACAATCGGCTAACCATTTTTTCTCATGGAAACACAAAAATACATTCGCAAAAGTTGGTCCTAATGCGTTACCCATTGCGATTCCCTCTATTTGTTTAAAAAACTTCCCTGCAAACAAGAAAAAAGAATTCAACACCGAAAGCTCAAGCAACGTCCCGAAAAATTTCCGATTAAGGCCTATGATTTTATCTTCAGATGTACGAAACAAAGAATCTAAACATATTTCTATAGTTTCACGAAGGGGAATATTTGTGAATAGGTTTTCAACATCAAAAGATACCATTGTTAAATTTTGGGCATTTTCGATAGTTTTTAATTTTTTGCTAAACTCGAAAGAGTTCTCAACAGTGAATTCGTTAGTTGTCAAATGTCTTGAAACAGGCACCAGAAATTTAGCTAGTTTATAATTAGGAGTATTGACAGCTGAAAAAATGGGTCGGAATTGAAACAATGTAGCAAAGTCTGGCTTGTGAATTTTGGGTAAGCCATATAGGACACCTGGACTCGATCCCGAAACTTGAAGTTTAGAATAGGTTTCAGCTGATAGTAGAGAATTGTCTTTTAGTTTACGTAGGAAATTGTTAATACGATCTTCTAGCTTTAGGATGCATTTATTAATAGGGTCAAAAACTTCAGTGAATTTAGAAGAATCAGATAGTATTTCAAAAAGACTCTTATGGTATTGCTTTTTATCTACTATTACCACCCCCCTACCCTTGTCTGGTTTACAAACGATCAGTTCATCATTGTTAGCAAGGGACTTCAGAAGCGAAAAATCCCCTTTCCTAAAAATGGCCGAAAAAACTTTGTAGGCTTTGAAACCGTAAAAATGCTTGTGAGCCAGTGACTTTAACCTATCCAGGAATTCTGCATAATTAGACGAATTATTCTTTTTTGAAATGAACGCAAGCTTCTCAAAAGATAAAAAATATTTATAAAAGTCTATTTTAAACACAGGGATGCAGAACTCTAATCCGTAAGCTAAAAGTAATTTCGTACGAGGTGCTAGGCTAAAAGAACTATAATTGAATACAACTTTTTCCGGATCACATGGACGAATATCATTATGAATGCCCAGATTACCAAGTTTCTGCGTATGGGTTCTGCGTGTAGTATCTTCGAACTGATTTGTAGAGATCCTCACGTGCCGCCGGACAGCAAAGGCATCAAGCCTCGAAAACAAGCAACCAACACTGCGTTCCACGTCCGACACCTTTGAAGTTAGGTCTGCAAGTGTTTTCTTCTTGCACCCAAGCTCACGAGACAGGAGTTTGCTCTGCCAGGACTTGTAAAATGAGGTTGTATGCAAGCAGCGTTTGTAGAGCCGGAATCTCAAGAATTTTGGAAATACGTTGTACACTTTGCACTTGGTGAGAAAATCAATATCTAACACTGTCTTGGAAATTTTTCGCATAAGGTCACTATATCTTCTGAGTAAACGAGTTCCTTCTTCACCGTATTCTTGCCAAATATGTCTAAAAAACTTATCACTTTGCTTGAATCGCAATGCTAATAGAAATTTAAAAGTGAAGAAAATGCTGATAAAACTAGTCATATTTACTCAAATTGAGAAAAAACAAAATCGAAAACGTTTCGGAGTCCAGCTCCATCTTCAGTTCTGTAAAATACAAAGAATTCAAGAAAGTGCAAAAAGTACAAACATTACAAATAATACAAGCAATACAAAAAGTAAAAACAATTGTATCAACAAAAAGATAAATAAACGTCAAACTAGCAAAAAAGTAACGAAAAAATACACACTATGAATTTACTATTTCGAGGGGATAGGAACTAAGCATATTATTTAGGGAAGGTTTTTCTTTAAAAATATGAAGGGATTCTAAAATTCGTAGGTCAAACTCATTAGGAGCGCTATCAATGACTTTAAAATCTTCCTCACGAACTACTATATTGCACTGTTCAGCATGGTTGCGTACGGCTGAATGAGGAGGATGTGCAAGTAAGTTGCTGGTACGGTGGCTCCTACCGCGGTGTTCTGCTATTCTTGTGTAAATACTGCGTGACGTCATCCCGACGTACGCCGATGTGCACTGCACACAACTATATTTATAAATGACACAAGAACGCATCTGACCAGGGGTGGATTCCTTGTGCCGAAAAAAAGAACCTATTTTTGCCTTATTCATCAAAATTACACGCAGGTTGATAGTAGGAATATACCTATCAAAAAGAGACTTTAATTCACGGGCCAGTTTCTCAGAAGGGGTACCAAAATAGGGTAGAGTGCAGTAAAGAAAACTATCGCATCTGACATCAATGTTCGACTGAGAATATTTTCCAGATAAAAACTTTTTAATTTGGGAGTTTACAATTCCTATAGGAAAACCATTTTTATAGAAGAAATCTCGTAAAAAATCAAATCCCGCATGTATATCACTAAACGATGAACATATATTATAAGCCCTATTTAACAGAGTCTTTATTCCGTTTACCTTGAAAATTTTATGACAGAAACTAAAAAAACTAGTACCCAAACCAGTAAATGTTGGCTTACGATAAACAGATGTTACAAAACTTGCGCCATTCTTTGAGATCAGATAATCAAGAAACGATAATTTGTTACATATTTCCATTTCCATTGTAAATGTAATGGATGGGTGTTTCCCATTTAGATAATTCAGGAAAGATTCGGCATGTGAAGAGCTCTTATGAGGTAAAAATGTATCATCGACATACCGGCTGTAAAAAACAGGCTTGAAAACTGCAGGACAATCGGCTAACCATTTTTTCTCATGGAAACACAAAAATACATTCGCAAAAGTTGGTCCTAATGCGTTACCCATTGCGATTCCCTCTATTTGTTTAAAAAACTTCCCTGCAAACAAGAAAAAAGAATTCAACACCGAAAGCTCAAGCAACGTCCCGAAAAATTTCCGATTAAGGCCTATGATTTTATCTTCAGATGTACGAAACAAAGAATCTAAACATATTTCTATAGTTTCACGAAGGGGAATATTTGTGAATAGGTTTTCAACATCAAAAGATACCATTGTTAAATTTTGGGCATTTTCGATAGTTTTTAATTTTTTGCTAAACTCGAAAGAGTTCTCAACAGTGAATTCGTTAGTTGTCAAATGTCTTGAAACAGGCACCAGAAATTTAGCTAGTTTATAATTAGGAGTATTGACAGCTGAAAAAATGGGTCGAAATTGAAACAATGTAGCAAAGTCTGGCTTGTGAATTTTGGGTAAGCCACAAAGGACACCTGGACTCGATCCCGAAACATGAAGTTTAGAATAGGTTTCAGCTGATAGTAGAGAATTGTCTTTTAGTTTACGTAGGAAATTGTTAATACGATCTTCTAGCTTTAGGATGCATTTATTAATAGGGTCAAAAACTTCAGTGAATTTAGAAGAATCAGATAGTATTTCAAAAAGACTCATATGGTATTGCTTTTTATCTACTATTACCACCCCCCTACCCTTGTCTGGTTTACAAACGATCAGTTCATCATTGTTAGCAAGGGACTTCAGAAGCGAAAAATCCCCTTTCCTAAAAATGGCCGAAAAAACTTTGTAGGCTTTGAAACCGTAAAAATGCTTGTGAGCCAGTGACTTTAACCTATCCAGGAATTCTGCATAATTAGACGAATTATTCTTTTTTGAAATGAACGCAAGCTTCTCAAAAGATAAAAAATATTTATAAAAGTCTATTTTAAACACAGGGATGCAGAACTCTAATCCGTAAGCTAAAAGTAATTTCGTACGAGGTGCTAGGCTAAAAGAACTATAATTGAATACAACTTTTTCCGGATCACATGGACGAATATCATTATGAATGCCCAGATTACCAAGTTTCTGCGTATGGGTTCTGCGTGTAGTATCTTCGAACTGATTTGTAGAGATCCTCACGTGCCGCCGGACAGCAAAGGCATCAAGCCTCGAAAACAAGCAAACAACACTGCGTTCCACGTCCGACACCTTTGAAGTTAGGTCTGCAAGTGTTTTCTTCTTGCACCCAAGCTCACGAGACAGGAGTTTGCTCTGCCAGGACTTGTAAAATGAGGTTGTATGCAAGCAGCGTTTGTAGAGCCGGAATCTCAAGAATTTTGGAAATACGTTGTACACTTTGCACTTGGTGAGAAAATCAATATCTAACACTGTCTTGGAAATTTTTCGCATAAGGTCACTATATCTTCTGAGTAAACGAGTTCCTTCTTAACCGTATTCTTGCCCAATATGTCTAAAAAACTTATCACTTTGCTTGAATCGCAATGCTAATAGAAATTTAAAAGTGAAGAAAATGCTGATAAAACTAGTCATATTTACTCAAATTGAGAAAAAACAAAATCGAAAACGTTTCGGAGTCCAGCTCCATCTTCAGTTCTGTAAAATACAAAGAATTCAAGAAAGTGCAAAAAGTACAAACATTACAAATAATACAAGCAATACAAAAAGTAAAAAACAATTGTATCAACAAAAAGATAAATAAACGTCAAACTAGCAAAAAAGTAACGAAAAAATACACACTATGAATTTACTATTTCGAGGGGATAGGAACTAAGCATATTATTTAGGGAAGGTTTTTCTTTAAAAATATGAAGGGATTCTAAAATTCGTAGGTCAAACTCATTAGGAGCGCTATCAATGACTTTAAAATCTTCCTCACGAACTACTATATTGCACTGTTCAGCATGGTTGCGTACGGCTAAATGAGGAGGATGTGCAAGTAAGTTGCTGGTACGGTGGCTCCTACCGCGGTGTTCTGCTATTCTTGTGTAAATACTGCGTGACGTCATCCCGACGTACGCCGATGTGCACTGCACACAACTATATTTATAAATGACACAAGAACGCATCAGACCAGGGGTGGATTCCTTGTGCCGAAAAAAAGAACCTATTTTTGCCTTATTAATCAAAATTACACGCAGGTTGATAGTAGGAATATACCTATCAAAAAGAGACTTTAATTCACGGGCCAGTTTCTCAGAAGGGGTACCAAAATAGGGTAGAGTGCAGTAAAGAAAACTATCGCATCTGACATCAATGTTCGACTGAGAATATTTTCCAGATAAAAACTTTTTAATTTGGGAGTTTACAATTCCTATAGGAAAACCATTTTTATAGAAGAAATCTCGTAAAAAAAAAATCCCGCATGTATATCACTAAACGATGAACATATATTATAAGCCCTATTTAACAGAGTCTTTATTCCGTTTACCTTGAAAATTTTATGACAGAAACTAAGAAAACTAGTACCCAAACCAGTAAATGTTGGCTTACGATAAACAGATGTTACAAAACTTGCGCCATTCTTAGAGATCAGACAATCAAGAAACGATAATTTGTTACATATTTCCATTTCCATTGTAAATGTAATGGATGGGTGTTTCCCATTTAGATAATTCAGGAAAGATTCGGCATGTGAAGAGCTCTTAAGAGGTAAAAATGTATCATCGACATACCGGCTGTAAAAAACAGGCTTGAAAACTGCAGGACAATCGGCTAACCATTTTTTCTCATGGAAACACAAAAATACATTCGCAAAAGTTGGTCCTAATGCGTTACCCATTGCGATTCCCTCTATTTGTTTAAAAAACTTCCCTGCAAACAAGAAAAAAGAATTCAACACCGAAAGCTCAAGCAACGTCCCGAAAAATTTCCGATTAAGGCCTATGATTTTATCTTCAGATGTACGAAACAAAGAATCTAAACATATTTCTATAGTTTCACGAAGGGGAATATTTGTGAATAGGTTTTCAACATCAAAAGATACCATTGTTAAATTTTGGGCATTTTCGATAGTTTTTAATTTTTTGCTAAACTCGAAAGAGTTCTCAACAGTGAATTCGTTAGTTGTCAAATGACCTAAAACAGGCACCAGAAATTTAGCTAGTTTATAATTAGGAGTATTGACAGCTGAAAAAATGGGTCGAAATTGAAACAATGTAGCAAAGTCTGGCTTGTGAATTTTGGGTAAGCCATATAGGACACCTGGACTCGATCCCGAAACATGAAGTTTAGAATAGGTTTCAGCTGATAGTAGAGAATTGTCTTTTAGTTTACGTAGGAAATTGTTAATACGATCTTCTAGCTTTAGGATGCATTTATTAATAGGGTCAAAAACTTCAGTGAATTTAGAAGAATCAGATAGTATTTCAAAAAGACTCTTATGGTATTGCTTTTTATCTACTATTACCACCCCCCTACCCTTGTCTGGTTTACAAACGATCAGTTCATCATTGTTAGCAAGGGACTTCAGAAGCGAAAAATCCCCTTTCCTAAAAATGGCCGAAAAAACTTTGTAGGCTTTGAAACCGTAAAAATGCTTGTGAGCCAGTGACTTTAACCTATCCAGGAATTCTGCATAATTAGACGAATTATTTTTTTTTAAATGAACGCAAGCTTCTCAAAAGATAAAAAATATTTATAAAAGTCTATTTTAAACACAGGGATGCAGAACTCTAATCCGTAAGCTAAAAGTAATTTCGTACGAGGTGCTAGGCTAAAAGAACTATAATTGAATACAACTTTTTCCGGATCACATGGACGAATATCATTATGAATGCCCAGATTACCAAGTTTCTTCGTATGGGTTCTGCGTGTAGTATCTTCGAACTGATTTGTAGAGATCCTCACGTGCCGCCGGACAGCAAAGGCATCAAGCCTCGAAAACAAGCAACCAACACTGCGTTCCACGTCCGACACCTTTGAAGTTAGGTCTGCAAGTGTTTTCTTCTAGCACCCAAGCTCACGAGACAGGAGTTTGCTCTGCCAGGACTTGTAAAATGAGGTTGTATGCAAGCAGCGTTTGTAGAGCCGGAATCTCAAGAATTTTGGAAATACGTTGTACACTTTGCACTTGGTGAGAAAATCAATATCTAACACTGTCTTGGAAATTTTTCGCATAAGGTCACTATATCTTCTGAGTAAACGAGTTCCTTCTTCACCGTATTCTTGCCCAATATGTCTAAAAAACTTATCACTTTGCTTGAATCGCAATGCTAATAGAAATTTAAAAGCGAAGAAAATGCTGACAAAACTAGTCATATTTACTCAAATTGAGAAAAAACAAAATCGAAAACGTTTCGGAGTCCAGCTCCATCTTCAGTTCTGTAAAATACAAAGAATTCAAGAAAGTGCAAAAAGTACAAACATTACAAATAATACAAGCAATACAAAAAGTAAAAAACAATTGTATCAACAAAAAGATAAATAAACGTCAAACTAGCAAAAAAGTAACGAAAAAATACACACTATGAATTTACTATTTCGAGGGGATAGGAACTAAGCATATTATTTAGGGAAGGTTTTTCTTTAAAAATATGAAGGGATTCTAAAATTCGTAGGTCAAACTCATTAGGAGCGCTATCAATGACTTTAAAATCTTCCTCACGAACTACTATATTGCACTGTTCAGCATGGTTGCGTACGGCTGAATGAGGAGGATGTGCAAGTAAGTTGCTGGTACGGTGGCTCCTACCGCGGTGTTCTGCTATTCTTGTGTAAATACTGCGTGACGTCATCCCGACGTACGCCGATGTGCACTGCACACAACTATATTTATAAATGACACAAGAACGCATCAGACCAGGGGTGGATTCCTTGTGCCGAAAAAAAGAACCTATTTTTGCCTTATTAATCAAAATTACACGCAGGTTGATAGTAGGAATATACCTATCAAAAAGAGACTTTAATTCACGGGCCAGTTTCTCAGAAGGGGTACCAAAATAGGGTAGAGTGCAGTAAAGAAAACTATCGCATCTGACATCAATGTTCGACTGAGAATATTTTCCAGATAAAAACTTTTTAATTTGGGAGTTTACAATTCCTATAGGAAAACCATTTTTATAGAAGAAATCTCGTAAAAAATCAAATCCCGCATGTATATCACTAAACGATGAACATATATTATAAGCCCTATTTAACAGAGTCTTTATTCCGTTTACCTTGAAAATTTTATGACAGAAACTAAAAAAACTAGTACCCAAACCAGTAAATGTTGGCTTACGATAAACAGATGTTACAAAACTTGCGCCATTCTTAGAGATCAGACAATCAAGAAACGATAATTTGTTACATATTTCCATTTCCATTGTAAATTTAATGGATGGGTGTTTCCCATTTAGATAATTCAGGAAAGATTCGGCATGTGAAGAGCTCTTAAAAAGTAAAAATGTATCATCGACATACCGGCTGTAAAAAACAGGCTTGAAAACTGCAGGACAATCGGCTAACCATTTTTTCTCATGGAAACACAAAATTACATTCGCAAAAGTTGGTCCTAATGCGTTACCCATTGCGATTCCCTCTATTTGTTTAAAAAACTTCCCTGCAAACAAGAAAAAAGAATTCAACACCGAAAGCTCAAGCAACGTCCCGAAAAATTTCCGATTAAGGCCTATGATTTTATCTTCAGATGTACGAAACAAAGAATCTAAACATATTTCTATAGTTTCACGAAGGGGAATATTTGTGAATAGGTTTTCAACATCAAAAGATACCATTGTTAAATTTTGGGCATTTTTGATAGTTTTTAATTTTTTGCTAAACTCGAAAGAGTTCTCAACAGTGAATTCGTTAGTTGTCAAATGACTTAAAACAGGCACCAGAAATTTAGCTAGTTTATAATTAGGAGTATTGACAGCTGAAAAAATGGGTCGGAATTGAAACAATGTAGCAAAGTCTGGCTTGTGAATTTTGGGTAAGCCATATAGGACACCTGGACTCGATCCCGAAACATGAAGTTTAGAATAGGTTTCAGCTGATAGTAGAGAATTGTCTTTTAGTTTACGTAGGAAATTGTTAATACGATCTTCTAGCTTTAGGATGCATTTATTAATAGGGTCAAAAACTTCAGTGAATTTAGAAGAATCAGATAGTATTTCAGAAAGACTCTTATGGTATTGCTTTTTATCTACTATTACCACCCCCCTACCCTTGTCTGGTTTACAAACGATCAGTTCATCATTGTTAGCAAGGGACTTCAGAAGCGAAAAATCCCCTTTCCTAAAAATGGCCGAAAAAACTTTGAAGCCTTTGAAACCGTAAAAATGCTTGTGAGCCAGTGACTTTAACCTATCCAGGAATTCTGCATAATTAGACGAAATATTCTTTTTTGAAATGAACGCAAGCTTCTCAAAAGATAAAAAATATTTATAAAAGTCTATTTTAAACACAGGGATGCAGAACTCTAATCCGTAAGCTAAAAGTAATTTCGTACGAGGTGCTAGGCTAAAAGAACTATAATTGAATACAACTTTTTCCGGATCACATGGACGAATATCATTATGAATGCCCAGATTACCAAGTTTCTTCGTATGGGTTCTGCGTGTAGTATCTTCGAACTGATTTGTAGAGATCCTCACG
Source organism: Morinoia aosen (assembly GCA_030386875.1). NCBI lineage: Eukaryota > Metazoa > Arthropoda > Malacostraca > Amphipoda > Talitridae > Morinoia > Morinoia aosen. The sequence continues at coordinate 28,503,479 of CM059557.1, read as the reverse complement.
TGCCGCCGGACAGCAAAGGCATCAAGCCTCGAAAACAAGCAACCATCACTGCGTTCCACGTCCGACACCTTTGAAGTTAGGTCTGCAAGTGTTTTCTTCTTGCACCCAAGCTCACGAGACAGGAGTTTGCTCTGCCAGGACTTGTGAAATGAGGTTGTATGCAAGCAGCGTTTGTAGAGCCGGAATCTCAAGAATTTTGGAAATACGTTGTACACCTTGCACTTGGTGAGAAAATCAATATCTAACACTGTCTTGGAAATTTTTCGCATAAGGTCACTATATCTTCTGAGTAAACGAGTTCCTTCTTCACCGTATTCTTGCCCAATATGTCTAAAAAACTTATCACTTTGCTTGAATCGCAATGCTAATAGAAATTTAAAAGCGAAGAAAATGCTGATAAAACTAGTCATATTTACTCAAATTGAGAAAAAACAAAATCGAAAACGTTTCGGAGTCCAGCTCCCTCTTCAGTTCTGTAAAATACAAAGAATTCAAGAAAGTGCAATAAGTACAAACATTACAAATAATACAAGCAATACAAAAAGTAAAAAACAATTGTATCAACAAAAAGATAAATAAACGTCAAACTAGCAAAAAAGTAACGAAAAAATACACACTATGAATTTACTATTTAAAGGGGATAGGAACTAAGCATATTATTTAGGGAAGGATTTTCTTTAAAAATATGAAGGGATTCTAAAATTCGTAGGTCAAACTCATTAGGAGCGCTATCAATGACTTTAAAATCTTCCTCACGAACTACTCTATTGCACTGTTCAGCATGGTTGCGTACGGCTGAATGAGGAGGATGTGCAAGTAAGTTGCTGGTACGGTGGCTCCTACCGCGGTGTTCTGCTATTCTTGTGTAAATACTGCGTGACGTCATCCCGACGTACGCCGATGTGCACTGCACACAACTATATTTATAAATGACACAAGAACGCATTAGACCAGGGGTGGATTCCTTGTGCCGAAAAAAAGAACCTATTTTTGCCTTATTAACCAAAATTACACGCAGGTTGATAGTAGGAATATACCTATCAAAAAGAGACTTTAATTCACGGGCCAGTTTCTCAGAAGGGGTACCAAAATAGGGTAGAGTGCAGTAAAGAAAACTATCGGATCTGACATCAATGTTCGACTGAGAATATTTTCCAGATAAAAACTTTTTAATTTGGGAGTTTACAATTCCTATAGGAAAACCATTTTTATAGAAGAAATCTCGTAAAAAATCAATTTCCGCATGTATATCATTAAACGATGAACATATATTATAAGCCCTATTTAACAGAGTCTTTATTCCGTTTACCTTGAAAATTTTATGACAGAAACTAAAAAAACTAGTACCCAAACCAGTAAATGTTGGCTTACGATAAACAGATGTTACAAAACTTGCGCCATTCTTAGAGATCAGACAATCAAGAAACGATAATTTGTTACATATTTCCATTTCCATTGTAAATTTAATGGATGGGTGTTTCCCATTTAGATAATTCAGGAAAGATTCGGCATGTGAAGAGCTCTTAAAAAGTAAAAATGTATCATCGACATACCGGCTGTAAAAAACAGGCTTGAAAACTGCAGGACAATCGGCTAACCATTTTTTCTCATGGAAACACAAAAATACATTCGCAAAAGTTGGTCCTAATGCGTTACCCATTGCGATTCCCTCTATTTGTTTAAAAAACTTCCCTGCAAACAAGAAAAAAGAATTCAACACCGAAAGCTCAAGCAACGTCCCGGAAAATTTCCGATTAAGGCCTATGATTTTACCTTCAGATGTACGAAACAGAGAATCTAAACATATTTCTATAGTTTCACGAAGGGGAATATTTGTGAATAGGTTTTCAACATCAAAAATACTATTGTTAAATTTTGGGCATTTTCGATAGTTTTTAATTTTTTGCTAAACTCGAAAGAGTTCTCAACAGTGAATTCGTTAGTTGTCAAATGACTTAAAACAGGCACCAGAAATTTAGCTAGTTTATAATTAGGAGTATTGACAGCTGAAAAAATGGGTCGGAATTGAAACAATGTAGCAAAGTCTGGCTTGTGAATTTTGGGTAAGCCATATAGGACACCTGGACTCGATCCCGAAACATGAAGTTTAGAATAGGTTTCAGCTGATAGTAGAGAATTGTCTTTTAGTTTACGTAGGAAATTGTTAATACGATCTTCTAGCTTTAGGATGCATTTATTAATAGGGTCAAAAACTTCAGTGAATTTAGAAGAATCAGATAGTATTTCAAAAAGACTCTTATGGTATTGCTTTTTATCTACTATTACCACCCCCCTACCCTTGTCTGGTTTACAAACGATCAGTTCATCATTGTTAGCAAGGGACTTCAGAAGCGAAAAATCCCCTTTCCTAAAAATGGCCGAAAAAACTTTGTAGGCTTTGAAACCTTAAAAATGCTTGTGAGCCAGTGACTTTAACCTATCCAGGAATTCTGCATAATTAGACGAATTATTCTTTTTTGAAATGAACGCAAGCTTCTCAAAAGATAAAAAATATTTATAAAAGTCTATTTTAAACACAGGGATGCAGAACTCTAATCCGTAAGCTAAAAGTAATTTCGTACGAGGTGCTAGGCTAAAAGAACTATAATTGAATACAACTTTTTTCGGATCACATGGACGAATATCATTATGAATGCCCAGATTACCAAGTTTCTTCGTATGGGTTCTGCGTGTAGTATCTTCGAACTGATTTGTAGAGATCCTCACGTGCCGCCGGACAGCAAAGGCATCAAGCCTCGAAAAGAAGCAACCAACACTGCGTTCCACGTCCGACACCTTTGAAGTTAGGTCTGCAAGTGTTTTCTTCTTGCACCCAAGCTCACGAGACAGGAGTTTGCTCTGCCAGGACTTGTAAAATGAGGTTGTATGCAAGCAGCGTTTGTAGAGCCGGAATCTCAAGAATTTTGGAAATACGTTGTACACTTTGCACTTGGTGAGAAAATCAATATCTAACACTGTCTTGGAAATTTTTCGCATAAGGTCACTATATCTTCTGAGTAAACGAGTTCCTTCTTCACCGTATTCTTGCCCCATATGTCTAAAAAACTTATCACTTTGCTTGAATCGCAATGCTAATAGAAATTTAAAAGCGAAGAAAATGCTGATAAAACTAGTCATATTTACTCAAATTGAGAAAAAACAAAATCGAAAACGTTTCGGAGTCCAGCTCCCTCTTCAGTTCTGTAAAATACAAAGAATTCAAGAAAGTGCAAAAAGTACAAACATTACAAATAATACAAGCAATACAAAAAGTAAAAAACAATTGTATCAACAAAAAGATAAATAAACGTCAAATTAGCAGAAAAGTAACGAAAAAATACACACTATGAATTTACTATTTAAAGGGGATAGGAACTAAGCATATTATTTAGGGAAGGTTTTTCTTTAAAAATATGAAGGGATTCTAAAATTCGTAGGTGAAACTCATTAGGAGCGCAATCAATGACTTTAAAATCTTCCTCACGAACTACTCTATTGCACTGTTCAGCATGGTTGCGTACGGCTGAATGAGGAGGATGTGCAAGTAAGTTGCTGGTACGGTGGCTCCTACCGCGGTGTTCTGCTATTCTTGTGTAAATACTGCGTGACGTCATCCCGACGTACGCCGATGTGCACTGCACACAACTATATTTATAAATGACACAAGAACGCATTAGACCAGGGGTGGATTCCTTGTGCCGAAAAAAAGAACCTATTTTTGCCTTATTAACCAAAATTACACGCAGGTTGATAGTAGGAATATACCTATCAAAAAGAGACTTTAATTCACGGGCCAGTTTCTCAGAAGGGGTACCAAAATAGGGTAGAGTGCAGTAAAGAAAACTATCGGATCTGACATCAATGTTCGACTGAGAATATTTTCCAGATAAAAACTTTTTAATTTGGGAGTTTACAATTCCTATAGGAAAACCATTTTTATAGAAGAAATCTCGTAAAAAATCAATTTCCGCATGTATATCATTAAACGATGAACATATATTATAAGCCCTATTTAACATAGTCTTTATTCCGTTTACCTTGAAAATTTTATGACAGAAACTAAAAAAACTAGTACCCAAACCAGTAAATGTTGGCTTACGATAAACAGATGTTACAAAACTTGCGCCATTCTTAGAGATCAGACAATCAAGAAACGATAATTTGTTACATATTTCCATTTCCAATGTAAATTTAATGGATGGGTGTTTCCCATTTAGATAATTCAGGAAAGATTCGGCATGTGAAGAGCTCTTAAAAAGTAAAAATGTATCATCGACATACCGGCTGTAAAAAACAGGCTTGAAAACTGCAGGACAATCGGCTAACCATTTTTTCTCATGGAAACACAAAAATACATTCGCAAAAGTTGGTCCTAATGCGTTACCCATTGCGATTCCCTCTATTTGTTTAAAAAACTTCCCTGCAAACAAGAAAAAAGAATTCAACACCGAAAGCTCAAGCAACGTCCCGAAAAATTTCCGATTAAGGCCTATGATTTTATCTTCAGATGTACGAAACAGAGAATCTAAACATATTTCTATAGTTTCACGAAGGGGAATATTTGTGAATAGGTTTTCAACATCAAAAATACTATTGTTAAATTTTGGGCATTTTCGATAGTTTTTAATTTTTTGCTAAACTCGAAAGAGTTCTCAACAGTGAATTCGTTAGTTGTCAAATGACTTAAAACAGGCACCAGAAATTTAGCTAGTTTATAATTAGGAGTATTGACAGCTGAAAAAATGGGTCGGAATTGAAACAATGTAGCAAAGTCTGGCTTGTGAATTTTGGGTAAGCCATATAGGACACCTGGACTCGATCCCGAAACATGAAGTTTAGAATAGGTTTCAGCTGATAGTAGAGAATTGTCTTTTAGTTTACGTAGGAAATTGTTAATACGATCTTCTAGCTTTAGGATGCATTTATTAATAGGGTCAAAAACTTCAGTGAATTTAGAAGAATCAGATAGTATTTCAAAAAGACTCTTATGGTATTGCTTTTTATCTACTATTACCACCCCCCTACCCTTGGCTGGTTTACAAACGATCAGTTCATCATTGTTAGCAAGGGACTTCAGAAGCGAAAAATCCCCTTTCCTAAAAATGGCCGAAAAAACTTTGTAGGCTTTGAAACCTTAAAAATGCTTGTGAGCCAGTGACTTTAACCTATCCAGGAATTCTGCATAATTAGACGAATTATTCTTTTTTGAAATGAACGCAAGCTTCTCAAAAGATAAAAAATATTTATAAAAGTCTATTTTAAACACAGGGATGCAGAACTCTAATCCGTAAGCTAAAAGTAATTTCGTACGAGGTGCTAGGCTAAAAGAACTATAATTGAATACAACTTTTTTCGGATCACATGGACGAATATCATTATGAATGCCCAGATTACCAAGTTTCTTCGTATGGGTTCTGCGTGTAGTATCTTCGAACTGATTTGTAGAGATCCTCACGTGCCGCCGGACAGCAAAGGCATCAAGCCTCGAAAAGAAGCAACCAACACTGCGTTCCACGTCCGACACCTTTGAAGTTAGGTCTGCAAGTGTTTTCTTCTTGCACCCAAGCTCACGAGACAGGAGTTTGCTCTGCCAGGACTTGTAAAATGAGGTTGTATGCAAGCAGCGTTTGTAGAGCCGGAATCTCAAGAATTTTGGAAATACGTTGTACACTTTGCACTTGGTGAGAAAATCAATATCTAACACTGTCTTGGAAATTTTTCGCATAAGGTCACTATATCTTCTGAGTAAACGAGTTCCTTCTTCACCGTATTCTTGCCCAATATGTCTAAAAAACTTATCACTTTGCTTGAATCGCAATGCTAATAGAAATTTAAAAGCGAAGAAAATGCTGATAAAACTAGTCATATTTACTCAAATTGAGAAAAAACAAATTCGAAAACGTTTCGGAGTCCAGCTCCCTCTTCAGTTCTGTAAAATACAAAGAATTCAAGAAAGTGCAAAAAGTACAAACATTACAAATAATACAAGCATTACAAAAAGTAAAAAACAATTGTATCAACAAAAAGATAAATAAACGTCAAACTAGCAGAAAAGTAACGAAAAAATACACACTATGAATTTACTATTTAAAGGGGATAGGAACTAAGCATATTATTTAGGGAAGGTTTTTCTTTAAAAATATGAAGGGATTCTAAAATTCGTAGGTCAAACTCATTAGGAGCGCTATCAATGACTTTAAAATCTTCCTCACGAACTACTCTATTGCACTGTTCAGCATGGTTGCGTACGGCTGAATGAGGAGGATGTGCAAGTAAGTTGCTGGTACGGTGGCTCCTACCGCGGTGTTCTGCTATTCTTGTGTAAATACTGCGTGACGTCATCCCGACGTACGCCGATGTGCACTGCACACAACTATATTTATAAATGACACAAGAACGCATTAGACCAGGGGTGGATTCCTTGTGCCGAAAAAAAGAACCTATTTTTGCCTTATTAACCAAAATTACACGCAGGTTGATAGTAGGAATATACCTATCAAAAAGAGACTTTAATTCACGGGCCAGTTTCTCAGAAGGGGTACCAAAATAGGGTAGAGTGCAGTAAAGAAAACTATCGGATCTGACATCAATGTTCGACTGAGAATATTTTCCAGATAAAAACTTTTTAATTTGGGAGTTTACAATTCCTATAGGAAAACCATTTTTATAGAAGAAATCTCGTAAAAAATCAATTTCCGCATGTATATCATTAAACGATGAACATATATTATAAGCCCTATTTAACAGAGTCTTTATTCCGTTTACCTTGAAAATTTTATGACAGAAACTAAAAAAACTAGTACCCAAACCAGTAAATGTTGGCTTACGATAAACAGATGTTACAAAACTTGCGCCATTCTTAGAGATCAGACAATCAAGAAACGATAATTTGTTACATATTTCCATTTCCATTGTAAATTTAATGGATGGGTGTTTCCCATTTAGATAATTCAGGAAAGATTCGGCATGTGAAGAGCTCTTAAAAAGTAAAAATGTATCATCGACATACCGGCTGTAAAAAACAGGCTTGAAAACTGCAGGACAATCGGCTAACCATTTTTTCTCATGGAAACACAAAAATACATTCGCAAAAGTTGGTCCTAATGCGTTACCCATTGCGATTCCCTCTATTTGTTTAAAAAACTTCCCTGCAAACAAGAAAAAAGAATTCAACACCGAAAGCTCAAGCAACGTCCCGAAAAATTTCCGATTAAGGCCTATGATTTTATCTTCAGATGTACGAAACAGAGAATCTAAACATATTTCTATAGTTTCACGAAGGGGAATATTTGTGAATAGGTTTTCAACATCAAAAATACTATTGTTAAATTTTGGGCATTTTCGATAGTTTTTAATTTTTTGCTAAACTCGAAAGAGTTCTCAACAGTGAATTCGTTAGTTGTCAAATGACTTAAAACAGGCACCAGAAATTTAGCTAGTTTATAATTAGGAGTATTGACAGCTGAAAAAATGGGTCGGAATTGAAACAATGTAGCAAAGTCTGGCTTGTGAATTTTGGGTAAGCCATATAGGACACCTGGACTCGATCCCGAAACATGAAGTTTAGAATAGGTTTCAGCTGATAGTAGAGAATTGTCTTTTAGTTTACGTAGGAAATTGTTAATACGATCTTCTAGCTTTAGGATGCATTTATTAATAGGGTCAAAAACTTCAGTGAATTTAGAAGAATCAGATAGTATTTCAAAAAGACTCTTATGGTATTGCTTTTTATCTACTATTACCACCCCCCTACCCTTGTCTGGTTTACAAACGATCAGTTCATCATTGTTAGCAAGGGACTTCAGAAGCGAAAAATCCCCTTTCCTAAAAAATGGCCGAAAAAACTTTGTAGGCTTTGAAACCTTAAAAATGCTTGTGAGCCAGTGACTTTAACCTATCCAGGAATTCCGCATAATTAGACGAATTATTCTTTTTTGAAATGAACGCAAGCTTCTCAAAAGATAAAAAATATTTATAAAAGTCTATTTTAAACACAGGGATGCAGAACTCTAATCCGTAAGCTAAAAGTAATTTCGTACGAGGTGCTAGGCTAAAAGAACTATAATTGAATACAACTTTTTTCGGATCACATGGACGAATATCATTATGAATGCCCAGATTACCAAGTTTCTTCGTATGGGTTCTGCGTGTAGTATCTTCGAACTGATTTGTAGAGATCCTCACGTGCCGCCGGACAGCAAAGGCATCAAGCCTCGAAAAGAAGCAACCAACACTGCGTTCCACGTCCGACACGTTTGAAGTTAGGTCTGCAAGTGTTTTCTTCTTGCACCCAAGCTCACGAGACAGGAGTTTGCTCTGCCAGGACTTGTAAAATGAGGTTGTATGCAAGCAGCGTTTGTAGAGCCGGAATCTCAAGAATTTTGGAAATACGTTGTACACTTTGCACTTGGTGAGAAAATCAATATCTAACACTGTCTTGGAAATTTTTCGCATAAGGTCACTATATCTTCTGAGTAAACGAGTTCCTTCTTCACCGTATTCTTGCCCAATATGTCTAAAAAACTTATCACTTTGCTTGAATCGCAATGCTAATAGAAATTTAAAAGCGAAGAAAATGCTGATAAAACTAGTCATATTTACTCAAATTGAGAAAAAACAAAATCGAAAACGTTTCGGAGTCCAGCTCCATCTTCAGTTCTGTAAAATACAAAGAATTCAAGAAAGTGCAAAAAGTACAAACATTACAAATAATACAAGCAATACAAAAAGTAAAAAACAATTGTATCAACAAAAAGATAAATAAACGTCAAACTAGCAAAAAAGTAACGAAAAAATACACACTATGAATTTACTATTTGAAGGGGATAGGAACTAAGCATATTATTTAGGGAAGGTTTTTCTTTAAAAATATGAAGGGATTCTAAAATTCGTAGGTCAAACTCATTAGGAGCGCTATCAATGACTTTAAAATCTTCCTCACGAACTACTATATTGCACTGTTCAGCAATCAAGTTTTTTTAGTTTCTGTCATAAAATTTTCAAGGTAAACGGAATAAAGACTCTGTTAAATAGGGCTTATAATATATGTTCATCGCTTAATGATATACATGCGGAATTTGATTTTTTACGAGATTTCTTCTATAAAAATGGTTTTCCTATAGGAATTGTAAACTCCCAAATTAAAAAGTTTTTATCTGGAAAATATTCTCAGTCGAACATTGATGTCAGATCCGATAGTTTTCTTTACTGCACTCTACCCTATTTTGGTACCCCTTCTGAGAAACTGGCCCGTGAATTAAAGTCTCTTTTTGATAGGTATATTCCTACTATCAACCTGCGTGTAATTTTGATTAATAAGGCAAAAATAGGTTCTTTTTTTCGGCACAAGGAATCCACCCCTGGTCTAATGCGTTCTTGTGTCATTTATAAATATAGTTGTGTGCAGTGCACATCGGCGTACGTCGGGATGACGTCACGCAGTATTTACACAAGAATAGCAGAACACCGCGGTAGGAGCCACCGTACCAGCAACTTACTTGCACATCCTCCTCATTCAGCCGTACGCAACCATGCTGAACAGTGCAATATAGTAGTTCGTGAGGAAGATTTTAAAGTCATTGATAGCGCTCCTAATGAGTTTGACCTACGAATTTTAGAATCCCTTCATATTTTTAAAGAAAAACCTTCCCTAAATTATATGCTTAGTTCCTATCCCCTTCAAATAGTAAATTCATAGTGTGTATTTTTTCGTTACTTTTTTGCTAGTTTGACGTTTATTTATCTTTTTGTTGATACAATTGTTTTTTACTTTTTGTATTGCTTGTATTTTTTGTAATGTTTGTACTTTTTGCACTTTCTTGAATTCTTTGTATTTTACAGAACTGAAGATGGAGCTGGACTCCGAAACGTTTTCGATTTTGTTTTTTCTCAATTTGAGTAAATATGACTAGTTTTATCAGCATTTTCTTCGCTTTTAAATTTCTATTAGCATTGCGATTCAAGCAAAGTGATAAGTTTTTTAGACAAATAGAATACAATGCAGCATGATCGAGTACTGTACATTCAGATTTAAAACAATGAATAAATATGAGACAGAGCCTCCCGTTTCTTACACAGATTCATGGAAGAAATCATCACAAACAGTTTAGTCTATACAACGCTTAGAGTCTATGAAAAGAATCAGGTGAAAAAACTAAACAAAAAATTCGTTTTTGAATTTCGGGCGTCAACGATTTTGAAACTTTTTCTGGTATATTAAGGTAATAAGAGACATTTTAAAATGTTTAACATGTATGACATTTTCCTCGCAAATACTCACTTCTCGAGATATTTAACTTTAAAGTCATAGGAACTTCGTTCATAAAATTCAACAAACGGACAAGTAAATAAGTTTAAATACAGTATCGACGCAGCAATTGGTGAGGTTAGGTTAGGTAGGTAAAGGTAGGTTTGTTAAAATAACCTAATTAAACCTAAACTAACTTTATTAACCATACCAAGACCGAGGTTTTTGCACCAAAATCCTGTACGTGTTTCGCATCCATCTTTCACCGGAGAAGCAATTTCAAAACTGTCATTCATGCTATTCCTAATTATTAATGCTATCTTGAAAACTAAGCATTTGCGAATACGAATTCATTCATGTAAAACCTCTTAAAATGTTCCCCAATACCTAAATTTTCCGAAAAATTCAAAATCGTTGTAAAGCTAATCTCAATACTGACCCAATTCTGTTTATAATGCAAAAATAATTGGGCAAGAAAAATAGTTTCAATCATTCAACAAAATGTAACAAATCACGAGGAAAGAAACATTGCTCATCTATTGCACAAATTCTCTACTTACGTAGCGTAAAACATCTAGAACACCCTTCACATAACTAAGTTCAAAAAATTTGAACTCAGCTTGAGCCCGCCTACCAACGAGGAAGATCTAGATATGAATCACTGTCAAACAACACTAATTGTTGAATATTCCACTAAACTCATATTACAATAAACGATCAATAAAAACGAGTTTCTTACATTAAATATTAGGTCACAATTTATCAAACACAATAACTACGAAGAATGCAATCACAACAACAATCACGACCTGACAAGTCAAGAACTGCCCGTTAAGACTACGCCGCCCGCAGCTCACGCTTTGCGGTGACTCATAGATCGAGACTCATCCGTAAGTGATTTAAGTAAATTTTTAGGGTAAATTGAGTTATGGACAATAAAGATCATTTATTAGTTTCAGTTTTTTGGAAGAGTACATAATACTAAGCTAGAAAATATGGCATATATTTCACATGTGTATGCATGGATGTAAGGGTGCTTACACAATACGAGCGGAGCGGCGACGGGCGTCAATAATGTCTTTGGCTATTCCTATGTATAGACGCTTTACCTTATATACTACAAGTGGAGCGGAGTGAGCAGCGAAGAGCGGAGCGAAGAAAAACGCTCGAGAAATTGAGGGATATTTATTGACGCTAGCGGCAAACTGAATTTGGTGAGTTTCCCTTTAATGTTTTCATTGAGGTTTCATAGAAAACTGATATACACTGGTAGGTGGGTAACTAATTTTCTCTAATCATACAATATGGCATTAAAGAAAGGTTTTATAAGGGTTTGGTAATGCTTGTTGAACATGTTCATAGAATTAAAATAAGTTATATGATAGCGAAATACCCATGAAATGCGTATCAAGTTAGAAGATAGTATATTAATTTTATATTGTACAAACCTTGGTCAAACATTGTGAAATACTTGTTCAAAACGTGTACGACGCCGGCAGAAACGACGCTGCACTGTTGTGAGATGCAAACAAACAACTCACTCTGTGTCTTACCTTAGTGCTTGGTTCATCTTGTTTTCGAGAATCATGGCAAAGAAGACAAGTTCAAACGTGAGTAACCGAGTTAGGTGAAGCATTTGTTTTGGTTGTAAAATTGAGCTTCAATAGCTAATGCATGTAGTGAAACATTTCAATCTATCGAATAAAACATTTCATTTTATAGAACGAACATTTCAATTTTAGAATATCGTGTTCAGAATCGTGTTCCGCGTACCCAACTACATATAAAAAGATACCAATATCATCGAATTTCAACAATTGTTTTTGTTACGATAAATCAGGTTAACCTTACCTAACCTAAGATAGCTAACCTAACCTAACCTTACCTTTCCCTTTACAGATATCAATGGAGGAGTTGATCGGGCTCTTGCCTTTCATGCCTGCTTTGTGGCAAAAATCTCATCCAGATTTTCAAAATCGAGACATCCGCACTGCTTTGTAGGGCGAAATGGCTGACGAATTACAAGCTCCGGGTAAGTAAAAATCAAGAGAAGCTACTTTTATTACATAACGTCGTTTTTTACCAGATAATTGTTACCTAAGAGTAGGTATATATGTGTAATAAAACTTTGTTGATTGGCCAAGGACATTACTTTAATTGCAATAATCATCTCACAATATTTGAGAGTGAAGATTTCACATTAAAGTGACAAATGATAATTAGGACTACGGTGAATGAGAGACAATGCTAATAATGTAAATTTATAGTATTTCTATTATGTATTTTGATTGATAGAGGAAAGCGTGCTAGGTACACTGCCTACACATTACCAATAATACACATTTTAGTGAACCTTCCCAGCTTGCCACGGAACAGCACCTTCTCCATTGACATAATTCATGAGCTGGTCACGGATCCATGAAGGATAGGCCGCTGGTCTTCCGAGATAATGGGTTTGCTGATTGCCAGTAGGGACTCCAGGCCAGGCTTCATAATCATTCACATCTACTTTTTCCATAGACGTAACAAAGTTATGGAGAACGATTATCGCCAGCGTAATTTTAGTAGCAGTTTCAACTTTTACATCGATTGCTCTGCGAAGCACACGCCACTTTCCAGTCGAAATACCGAAAGCACTTTCAATGCAACGGCGGCAACGAGAATGCCTATAGTTGAAAACCCTCTTTTCATAAGTCATGTCAGAAATGTAAGGGGTAATGAGATCTTTCCGAAGAGGATACGCAGCGTCACCAAGTAGGAAAAATGGCAGATCTCTTTGGAAGTCTGCGGCTGTTGTGGCAGTTGCTGGCAGGTCAAATGCGTTGGAGTCCATAATACCCTTCATTTTCGATACTCCGAAAATGCCTCCATCGCTCTCCTTTCCATACGCTCCGACATCCACGAACAAGAACCTGAGATCTGGGCCAGCAACACCTTGAAGCCCGATTGAGAAGAATTTCTTGTAATTGTAATATTCAGAACCACTGTTGCCTGGGCACTGAAGGCGGATGTGTTTTCCGTCAATGCAACCAATGGTGTTTGGAAAATGCCATCTCTCAAAGAACTCTTTTGCTGAATTTTGAAGGGATTCTCTTGTCGGCATTGGCACATATATCTCATGTAGTTCCCATATAGCCAGACAATTTTCCTTGACAATAAGAGCTACGGTTGATATTCCAATGCGAAAAGAAAAAGCCAACGATGAGAATGATGCTCCAGTGGCCAAAAAACCTGCAAGTAAAAACAATAAAGATCAACATTTTGGCCTAACCGCAGTCTAATAATAAATAACAGGGTAAAAACAGCAACTCTAAGCTTTATCATAAGGACCTTTAATTTAAAAATTCCGGACGTTTCGGACATCTGTCCATCTTCAGCTCCACCATCTGTACAGGATATAAAATTTAATTTCACAATATTTTTCTAAAACAGGTACAAAAGACAACATCCCTATAGGCATTTAAAAGAGTAGTGTAGTTTGGGGCAATCTGGACGTGGAGATTTCTGAATATTAATTTCGGCTTTAGTTTTAAAAATAAAAAAGCTTTGCAAAATCCTTAGATCTATTTCGTTACTGCAGGATGCTACAATTTTGAAATTATTTATTCAATGATTTTTTTTCTTTTTCAGTTGCCGAGGTGAAAGAACGCCTGAAAAACATCAATGACTCTATGAGGAAGCAAGTTAATTCTCTACCAAAAACAAAATCAGGCGCTCCAGCCTTTGAAATGGCGTTTCAGATCACGTGGCCCTACTTTACAAAACTTCTCTTCATGAAAGAGGAATTTGTTGGCCGTAAAATGATATCCAGCGTCCCAACGTACACCCCTAGCACTCAAAAACAATGTGATACCGAGAGTTTGGAGGGAAATGACCAGCAACATGACGAGGGTGATGTGTTGCAGCAAACACTTGAGCCCTCAGGAATACTTCCAGCGGAAAGTAGGTGCTCAAGCAGGGCACCAAGCACTTCAACAAGTGAAGGGTCACAGGTGAAAAGAAAAAGGAATACAAAAGCAAGCTCAGATAACATAGAACAGGAAAAGTTGAAGCTACTGAAAGAAAGTCTTGAAATGTCAAGAAATAGAATGGAAGAAAATAAAGATCCTTTTGATGTGTTTGCTAGTGATTTGGCAATCGTTCTTAGGCATATTGTTGGTGGCAGGCTGCTCGTACAAACTAAACTTGAATTGAAGCAAATAACTTCCAAAGCATTGCTGAGACAAATGAATGCTGCGTCTGGCGAGAAATCATCTTACGTGCATCAAACATTCCAAATGGAGACTGGCTATGTACAGGGAGCATGCAACATCCAGCCAAAAAATCAGACTCACCAGTCAGCTGCCCAATTGCCAGAAATCACAGATCAACCGGTATATGCAACACTGTACACTCCTAACAATTGGGATACATAAAACAATATTACGTCACACTCTAATTAATGAAACAAAAGCCTTCTGTAAAGTGTAGACTGCTTTAATTTGTAGCAATTATTGCATCCTACTCACCTCAAAGTGACCACAAGACGCTTCTTAGTGCCAATTTGCTTACGGAAACTGGTGGTCCTGTGAGTAAATGAAAAATTAATAAATAACTCATTCGTATTAACTACACATGTTTTTCTTGCAGCTGTTTTCTGAAAAAATAAACTTTATTATTGTTATTGAACTACATCATTTGTAATGTTTCTTTTATTTTCTTTTTAATTTTGCAGGTCATATAGACTTCACGCAAAGTATTTTTTTCTTAGCATAATAATCTTTTCTTTATCTATTTCATTAAAAGGAAATTTTGCAAGCGTATACGAGTTATTTTATAGTATGTAAGTTATTTTCAGAAGGTTCATGTTTTCATTTCCTTCATTTGGTATGATATATTGAATAGAATAAACCAAAAAGTATTTTCATTTATATTTCCTATTAATAACATAGAAAGAAGGCTACATCATTACATGAATGTTAGCTATTGACGTTGAACACTACGAAAAGTACGTTACTTGAAACGTGAGAGTCTCACGAGTTGCTAAATAATTTATAATATGAATAGCAAGCTTCATAGAAACAATACAACTCTTATATAGGAACTGGACATTACTAAAACCTAAACCAAGTAACTTTGTCTTACCTTTTTGCAATTTTTTCCTCTACAAGGGAGTGTAAACTCTCGAAAGAGGCTGGTTTCATCCTTATGTATGAGAAAAATCGAGATTCATCTCTTTTCAGATCCTCGTACAGACCATGAAATTCACCATGGGTTTCTCTCGCAGAATTATCGGGATGGACCCAGTGGTTTCTTTTATTTTTTACTCCGTCCAGCCGCAGGAATGCACTCACAAAGTCCTCCATAGCGACTGATCGATCGCACCGCTCAGCTTGTATGTGAACACCTCGCCGATTCGCTCCGCTATTCTCCTAGCCGCTCAGCTCCTCGCCGCTCCGCTCTGCTCGTAGTGTGTAAACACCCTAAGGGTGTATTACATTATGCTTGTATGTTCTTCGATTTTAATTCAAACTGGCAAGATTATAGGGTAATTTATAAATGAACTTCGGTTGGTCTCAGATGATCCTTGATTTGTCTCTGATGATCCTCGATTGGTCTCCGATGATCCCCGGCTGGTCTACGACTTATACGGGCAGGCGGCAACCTTATTGAATGTATATTTGGTATTTTCAATACATTTCGTTGATGATGAAGTCTTCGTTTTAAATTTAATATGATAAAAATTCATCTTCAGATTTTTTTCTATGGGCTGGGATATATGACGTAAGTCTACAACAAACGCAACGACACAATTCATTTTTATGGTTAACGTTTGATGACTGTGCTAAAATATACTAATTCTGAAAATTTCATTTATAGAAAAATTTAAATTAACAACCTTTCATAACAATTTGCAAATACCTAGTTATAACATCGATCTTAAAATAAGGTAAATTTACAGCTTTAACTCCTGCTTATTTATCTAACTATTTCAGCTGATCTGTGGCATTTCGTTTAAGGATGATGCAAAGACATACCCATTACAATGGTAAGCACATAGATAAACGTTAGTAAATGTACCAATCTTTTTAATTGTACAACATAGACCTCCGGACATCTCGCTCCCTCCTATGAATACGCTCACCAACAAATCATGCAAACCATCCATACCGCACACATATAAAATCTACAACAAATCATCAACAACCACATCATACACACACACCATTCTAATAGAGCCCATACATTACCTTTCACCAACCATCTATCTTCAACTTATAGACACCACAACCACTACTTCATTTACCAACAAACCATTCACTCCTAACCATAAACAATCACTCAACCGGTCAATACTTCAACCTCTTCTTGTAAGACACTTTGACCAAACCTTTCTGATAAGAACAACACTTATACGATTATAATCATTAAACCTTGTACTCTAATCATTACGCCTACCGATAACAATTAAACCAATCTAAGATTAAATATCATAACCTTGCCTAACCTAACCCAACCTAACATAACCAACCCATCATGCATCTTTCACATATTCCCTAACCGCGGTTCACCAAATAAATACACCAAATAAACAATCTTCATTACTCTAGACACCATCTTTACTCATCGACAGATACACAACATCATCATCTTCACAAACACCCTCGCCACTTTTCGATACACTCTCTCCAAAGGTAACAATTTAATGAAAACATTGAAAGTCAATTCCAATCAACTTTCCTAACATGATAAACAAAACAACATTCATATTCCACCAACTGATTGTAATTACGACACATGTAATGCCGTTCAAACTAAAATTATTTACGAACAAATCTTTTTTCACAACTGTACCATCAGTAATACACTTGTCCCATATAATCTGAAGCTATCGTCATTTATTCATTTATCTTATTCTCCCCTCCCCCCCTCCTTCAAAAATATAAGCATAATTCTAAAATTGAATAAATTATCCCTTCTCAACACAGTCCAACCAAATCTAATCCTATACAAAACATTTATTAAATTTTCCTGAACCATGGTAAAAAAGACGAATTGCTCACAGAAAGGGGATTCCATTATTGAATAATAAGCTTCATTCTCAAATAAAGAACTATCAAGAATTGCAATTCACTGCAGCTTGGCGAGTGGGCCTCAGCAGCAGCAGCGTCAACCACGGCAGCACAGTAAGCAGTGAAGCACCAGGTGACGTTTCATAGGCTGTAAGAGAAAACCGAGCTAAGCACACTTTCGTATTATGGAACTGATGCCCTTCCAGTGTAGGTAAATACGAGCCGAGCCTAGAAGATGGTTACAGACTAATAATTGAGCACGAGGCCACAGATTACAGATCGCAGATTAAAGAGAAAAGATTACAGATTCCTACGTTGGGCGTGAGGCCACGAGATTACACAGATTACACAGACTCCTAAGTTGGGCGCGAGGCCACGTGGTTACACAAATTACACAGACTCCTAAGTTGGGCGCGAGGCCACGAGCTTACACAGATTACACAGACTCCTAAGTTGGGCGCGAGGCCACGAGATTACACAGATTACACAGACTCCTAAGTTGGGCGCGAGGCCACGAGATCAATGATAAAGAACACGATAACAAAATTGAATTAAGTTTCAGGGTTAATCGGTACAGATTGAGCAGCGAGCCACTTTTCAGAACGATACTAAACCTAAGCTAAGGACAGTCGGCAAACATTGGAGAGTCCATCTCACCTTAGGCCAGGCTCATTGAGCTTGACGACGTCAAGCGAGGGGCGCAGCCATCGAAGTGGGGCGCAGCCATCGAAGTGGGGCGCAGCCATCGAAGTAGGGCGCAGCCATCAAGGCATCTCTCCGCTCAACGGACGCAAGCCGGCCAGAGTGTCGCAAGTTGCCGCCACCTAATTCTTCACACCATCATCTTAGGTTGATGGTGAACTAATGAAGAACCAATAAATAGACAGACGAATAATCGTCCCCTTGAGATATATTCCACTGTAGAGTGGTCGACTCTGCTAATACTAGCGAGTTCAAGAAAAAGTGACGGAGACGCTGCTCGCTTGCGCGGCGCAGCGTGAAAAGAGCCGTCGAGAAAAAGGGGCGAGTCAGGCTTACTTTAATTTGCTCGCATGTAAGAAATGTGGATGGAGTTCTCAATGTTTGCCGACAACTATTCTATTACAAACTTGACAAAGATCACAGCAAACTAACTTCGAACAAAGATTATTTAATACATTTAGGAACGCTCAAACAGCTAAAGAAAATTCAACACTGCAAAGAACAATAAACACAGGCAAACACAAATACATGGGAACACGA
This sequence comes from Morinoia aosen, assembly GCA_030386875.1. NCBI lineage: Eukaryota > Metazoa > Arthropoda > Malacostraca > Amphipoda > Talitridae > Morinoia > Morinoia aosen. The sequence continues at coordinate 28,484,939 of CM059557.1, read as the reverse complement.
AGAGCATGCGTTTTTACAAACCCAACCTATATTAACGACAATTCTAACCTAACACTAATACATACCAACGCATCCAAAACTAACACAACAGACTGTGCGTAAACCTATAATTATTCTCAAGATAAATTTATTGAACGCAAATGTACTTTGTGACACTACTAAAATTCTAAAAAAGGAATTGACTACCCAAAGCACTTTCCTTCCGATACAATAACGGAAAATATTATTGAAATCTTACTGACAATAATCGGAAAACTCTAAAACCACTCAAGTCACCATCTCAAATATGAGAAACACATTCAGTAATTTAAAGTTATATATGAAGCATAAAAAAACACTGATAACATCTAAAAATTGTAAAACAGCTGCGTTGATCACCCATGCACAGTAAATTAACCAAACACACACTAGAATCCACACCTTCATTAAATATTGAATCCCAACATTGAATGTCATTCACTTACACAATTGCAATAAGCCCCACACAAAGTAGTGTAATATTTCAGTCCTAATGAAAAGAATAAAACTCAAACCAGTCGTCAGAGATTCGAAAAGTCCTTCGATATCAACTAAATACAAGATAACTAACCACAAAAGCTCTCTTCCCCAACTCATTAAGCACTCCCAACCTAAAATTCGAATTAGAAATCAATTACCAACATTTATTTGGTAATTTATCGAATTGTTCTTCCCTTCACATTTCACTACAATCTGTACACACACAAACATTTGATTCAACTGTGATCGTTTGATGTTTGTCTCAAATTCTTTCCATAGTCACTTTGATTCGATAACCAATCGAATGATCGAAAAACTTTTCCAAAATGTATTTTAGACATTCAAATATATTCATTGAACAACCAAATGAATTCCAATTTATATTTCTTGTAAGCCATCTCATTTAAACGCTTACAAAGCGCATCACTACTCTTGCCAATTTCTCCTTTGAGATAACCTCTCGCCAAAAAACCATGCCATCGCTCAAGCTCATCGCGCTCCAGAATGAACGACTCTCGCAACAATATTTCCTCTCCAAACTCCTGACGCGCGTACTTCCCCATTTTCGTCAGTTACTCACAACATTACACAACCAAAATTCTCTATCAACACTGGACAATTAGCATTTCTCTCCCCACTTTCTCGTACGCCCTTTCAAATAATCGCCACTGACCCTTCGTGTTCATTTTTATTCTCTCATATTACCTAAGGGAAAAAAGCATTTCAACGCCTCAAACATAGGATTTTCCCATATGCCACGATGCTATCTATACTTCTTTTCCCTGAATCTTGAAACAACTCAGCCTTAAACACAAAATAAGTGCAAAACCATGCAAATTCTTCTTCGCATCCACATAACTTTCCAATCCATCTTTTATCTCACAATGCATTCATTTTGCAGCCCCCAAGCCCTTCAAACAGGTTTCCAACTCTCCAAATGTTCACCTTCATTGCCTTTCCACATGTGCACGTACCACAAAATATACAACTTATTCCCAACGCAACTCCACACAATGTATCCAAAGAACTTAATCCTAACGTCACACACACTCCTTTGCTGATTTCAATTCTCATTTCACCCACAAACTCCTAAAATATACCTTGACATTACTTTACTTCAATTCATATAATTTTTCACCGTTTATTCGCACGCTCCACCTATGAGCTTGCTGCATGAAAGCGTAGTTCAGCGCCATTATCAATGTCGGAAGAAAAAATCAACTAAATATTTCAATCATTTCCCTAATAAATAATTGCCCTCTTTCAGCACCTATTATTTTGTCATCACAATGAAAAGAAAGCTTAGGTACAGCCACTTACACTGGTTCATGTCCCAAACCTACCTAACTGATAATCAAAATGATTCAACTCAATCATTTCGACGATTAATTTTCACTGTAGATTTTTCTTGCCGTTTAACAACTGTGATACTTTACCGATTCCACCCTACAAATTTAGAAGCCTCACCGATTTTCACAGTTAAAAATGCTCCGAATTATCAGCAACATTATTCAAAATAAAAGGAACAATTCTTTTTACACTAGTTTATGAGCCAAAAAATCATATTCGGCCACGATCAATTCAGCTTAATAAAACATGTGCACAATTTCTCTTTTCAACGAACCACTCGTTCCTTGTCTTACTCAACTACCGTCTACAAAATCTCACCCCAAACTCATCAGCAAGCAAGCATTAATAGCCATTTGGATACTTCGATTACCCAAACCTTTTTTTTCACGCTCAATCGAAAAAAAAGAACAGTAAACTTCTAAAATTTTGTTCTATTTGCCTACCATATTTAAACAAATTCCTTCTTGGAAGTACCAATTTTGTTCAGAAAAAAATGGCTACACACTAAAGAGACCCATTTCCTATTGCAGTGAAAATATCCTTTCACTCCTATTCTAGACCTAAATGCTAGCATGTACATAAATAATTATTCTACATTTCCCCATCTTCTCCTTCCTCACCATGCGTGAAATTTGAATTCTTAAAAAATACTACTTTTCAAACTGTACCACATTCACGAACAAGTTTCTTCGTTGTAACACTGAAAAATAACCACCACCTTTCACGATTCAAGGCCATAAATGAGACACTCGACCAACAACTGGTCACTGCTTACTGTACCTACTTGGAGTATACTTTTCCAGTGCTTAGAAAATTTTCGCGACTTGAAATTTTCTCATCTCTAAGTGCTTCGAAGCTTCAAGCAAGGTGAGAATATAACTGTTGATACATATCATGTAAAATCTACAGGTAACTATGGTCGATAGATAAGTTATGAATTCCGTAAGGCTGGTAGTTATTTCCCTTGCGTGACTTCATTTTGAATAGACTATTTCTTCTAAAGTCGCCAACAAACGGTTAAAGTCACGCGCTTGACTGTTTCTCTTAAACCAGCTTTCACTTTTGCTGAATTTCGAGTTCATCTATAAAAACTTGTGCTATAATGTTTGTCCTGCAGCAGTCTTCCTCCCTAAATGGTTTTCTCTACCTCGCATACGTGTTGTCGAGTGATATATTTTACAACGCCTATACATTCCCAACATTTTCAGGATGAATTTAAGCCTCTTTTTTCAAACGCTGTTTAAGCCCCGGTCTCTATTTCCTTAAGAGTTCATCTAATACATTTAACTTCGCTACGCAGCCAACATTACACTCACGCTTTCTCTATTTTTACGTTTCCTGCACCTACTATGAGCTCCGATCACATTAGAATTTCCTATTCTAGCGCAATTTTTGGCCTTCTAATAAAAAAATTCCTAATATTCGTGGAATCTTTTACCATATAGATATGATAATTATTACAGGTATTCAAGGTCATATTATGCCATGAATTTTCTCAGCAATCTCGAATTGCAATAGACGATGTTAAATTGAACATCTTGAATACCATTTCCGCCTTTTAAACTATTAACTCTCTTAGAACGATCCAGTTGCCAAAACGGGCTATAAGCGCTTGCACATTCTGCTCTATAAATTATTCCTGCCATTGTGTAGCTATTCTTGTAAGCAACTATATGCTGCCACGTAAAAAGGGCTTCTGTTCAACTATCTTTGATTGTGTTGTTGCATGGCAATTTGATCATTTGTTCGTATCGTTTAGTTATACTTGGAAGTTTGTGCTTCGAAGCACACAAAAGTCGTAAAAAATGCATTAAGAACTCTGCCTTGTGCTAAAAATTTCCAAATTTCCTCCATTGGCCATAGATCGGTAGACACCATCGTGTAGAAAAGTTTAATTTAAGTATATTAAAAATACCCACCTTCTCTTCTATGAATTTTGAGTTCCTAATCTCGTCATTGAATTTACAGCTGAAGTGATTGCCAATAGTTCATCCATCTACGAATTTATTTCAACGGTTCCTCAGGTACTGAATCCCTTTGTATGTTTCTGCCGTCATTGCAATTGTGTTAGAATTCCCTAACATGACTTATCTTTGCTCCGCATCGGTGGATAACGTTTAAATTCGTTTTTTTATTAAACGTTTCTTATGTACGAGTTCGTAGTACACCTCGTGTGATAATCGCACGCAAACTTTGCACTGCACTTTCCAATTTGCCATTAGTCAATTTCACTTCTAGCAATATACTATTCTGCAGAATAAATACAGTTGCATCGGGAAACTCTGTTCAAACTTCAATAATTACTTTCTTTACTTAACTTTCTTGCAAATTATTTCAGGGTTTTTCCACAACGAACATGTAATAATAGTTGCTTTAGTTTTAAACTGTTAAATTTGGACGTTTTAATACCCAAATAGAATTGCTTCAAAACTGAATTTTAATGTCTTTATTTATTTTATAGAAACTTTTATTCTTCCATCGAATGACTACGTGACTATTTAATGCACTTTTTTCATTATCTCGTAAAGTAATACTCATGATCTCATAAGCTCCTGTCCTACCCCACTGATCAGAATAAATAGACCTTGAAAGTACAGCGAATCAATAATTTTCCGGCTATTGTAACGAGTCGTTCAAGAGCTAAACTCTCCTGTGGTTTCAACTATGTACTGTCGATCTCCTAGCACGTTTTATTCTGAAAACGCTAGATTAACTTCCTCGGTGCACAGCAGCCCTGATATCTTGCTACAGGTCCTGAGATTTAAGAAAGCTTCTCGTATACGGATAATAGTAATAGAATTACGCTCTTCAGGTTTACCCCGATCTCAAACGTAAAAACTTCTAATGCTAATCTGACTTTCCTATTGTGCGAAAATCATCTAATCACAATCACTATTTTCTACTTATCCCCTCGCCAGATACCAACCAGAGCTCCAACCAACGCTCCTACTAGCGATCCAACCCCCTGCTTCCAGCAAATGTAAGTAAACCGTCAATTTCTGAGCTAAATCGTGAGAAGTATGTTTCCTAAATAATCATGCGAGCACATACTTTTGAAGTTGGCGAATTTCCCCAATTCTCCCCCATCTTGAACTTAAAAACTTCAAGTGCATATGTGGCTTTTTGTCGTGATAGCAATGAAATATGCAATTTAATTTTATAAATGAGAACCTTCCACATCCTCGTGAATATTTTACCTACTCGGTTTCAAATGCAGGGGAAATTTTTCACTCGAACTTCCATCCCGTAAACATTTGATAAAATCGTGCAAAATTTACCTTGTAGCTCCTGGTACGGTCAATTACTTAGCCGCAATTCATCACAGTTCTCGTCGCAAATGTATTTAGAACGGTTTCTAATAGCTCGTAATGCCAAGATTCTTTTCACAACGAATGATCAAAATCTTGCCCCCTAATGATGGTTCGTAGTATGAATCGAATTATGCCTAAGTTTCCTCGACGGAATATAAGGTTCATTTTTGATGTCTGAATAAAACTTCTTCCCGCTTATTTCACTGCGGTTATCTAAACCTCGAATTAGAATTCGTCAAATAAGTATCTATTGGCAACGAGACCAATCAGAATTTTCTGGAACCCAGGATCAGTTTTTTTAGCCATGTTAGCACCAAAATCCTTACCCTTGTCTCCTTCATAGCGTAATATTAATTCCATAGATATGTTCTGCACTTACCCGGTCATTTTTGCTCATGTTTGACTACAATAATTCTGATATTTACACTTAGCCCCTGGTAAGTGTCTACCAGAGGAAAAATATTGCTGAATCATTCCTAGAAAATTATTTTAAATTGTTGCATGTCATATTTGCTGAACACTTGTACAAACACATTAAATGTTGAAGGTTGACTAAAGCAAAGCACTACAACTTGATCATAAGTGCCGCTAACTTCATCATGCACACGGCATTTCTTTCAACAATTGAAGGTTCGCAAACCCTCCATGTACGGAATTCGCCAAAAAATGAAACTAAAACTTTTAACACACACCCACACCCACTCCAACGCTGCTATATTTCTTGATTTGATGCAAAATTCATTCCCAGATGATGCAGGAACTGCTGCACGGAGGGAACATCGACAAGGCGCTGTTATGGCCGTTCCGGCCCCATCTCAGACCAACCAACTTGGATCTTGTGATGGCATAACCGACCTAGAGTTCAGCCGGCTCTCACCTCTCGTGTCCAGCGTATTTATTTCTTAGAAACTTTTATTTATCTTCCTAGAAACGGAAAAGCGCCCAATGAAGACGCTATGCCGCGTTAATTCACGAACAAGGAAAAGGCTATACCATATCATCGCCTAATTCTTTGCACGTCAGTTAAGTTGATTAACCCATCACCAACCGTAACTTAATCTAGTTTTTTCCTCCAATTAACAATCGTTCTACTACGTGTCCCTTACCATTTCCTCTTCAACAAACTACTGAAACTAGTAGGCTAATGCTTGACGCAATCAAGAAGGCGTCGGAAACAATGAAGCGGTTTCAATTTTGATCAATTATTAAACGTTCGTCCGAAATCGCCTAAAAAAATTTGTTTTACTAAAACATTCAGTCTAACAAAACAATTTGACGTTCACCTGAATGGTTCTTGAATCCAATCTCCAGCATTCTCCTGCGGACCACTACCTTAAAGCTGCTGCACAAATAATAAAAAACGGATTTTCAACATTCTCTCCTTATCACTAATACTTTCCCCACTCTGTCATCGCTAAAAAGGTTGCACTAACAACATTACAACTAGAAAATTGAGCAGGCCCATAATCTCATTAGTCTCGCATGCTCTGTTCATTCTTCGAACCTATGTTTCGTCAAGCTTTCATACCTTGTATCGTGATACATGCTCAATCTAACGTATTTTCAAAACATTCTAAACAATTTTTCTTTTTGCAGGGACTTGTTAACCGGCAAGAGTTTTTATCTACCAGGTGAAACCCGAAAGAAACGGAACTGTTGTTCTGCCTGTTACCAAACAGCACTTTTTACGGGCAACAAGTGACTCTTTACGAGCCTGAATACACAGGCGAGTTAATCCTTGGGATTGACCTGCTCACCCTGCATGAGCCACTGGTCCCGTCGAATGCAAACCCGGATAATTCCGGCTCGACGACGTCGTATTCGATGCTGGAAAATCCCGCACACAGACGTTCCTAGTTTCCTCTATGGAAATAGAACTTGTATTCGCAAATCTCGAAACGGATGGCCCTTCAAAATTTTGTGACGCCAGTCACAAACTATGTGCTACGCCCCTCAATCACCTCGCAACCGGCGTCAACTACCCCTTCCCGGGTGCTATGCTGTAAGGTAACGGTCCCAGACCGTTCGCTGACGAGAATACCCTTTCGCAGCACGATCACCTCGTAATTCTTCGCTTAGGAAAACCTCTTTTCAGTAATGTCCATTATATTTTCTAACTTGATGTTATACAATACTTTCCTCCCTTGGCATAATTACTCTATATCACCAACTACAATCGGTTCATTTAATAATCTAATCCCTTCTTCATCTATACAGTCCAAGAACCTGACTTTTTCGGACCTAGAACTTCGTGCGTCAGTGCGCCGCCCTTGGACTTGTACCGTAACTCCGACGAACCATAGATCCTGTCCGGTTGGTACAAAAGATTCCACGAAACGGACACCCGGAAGGTACAAATAGAGTATCTAAGACCTCGTGAAGTCCTTCCGGATGCCCCAAAACTGGACGTCCAACTGGAAAGGATCTTGAGAGAGCTCCATGACGAGCCCCGAGAGTGGAGACGTCGACCTGCAGCTGTCGTTGGCGACAAGTTTCCCCATTTTCGGTAAGTTACCATACCAATGGTATACTTCTCGAATTTTCTATCGTTATAATTACTTCGAACCTGGCGAGACGTTTCAATACAAAACTAAATTCTCAATACTACAGCACTAATATTCATCTCATCTCTGTCCTTAGAGAGCCTCTCAGCCCTCCTCGTGGTGGTGGTGGTGGTGGTGGTGTTGGTGTTGGTGGTTGTCGTGGTGGTGCTGCCGCTGGTCCTCCTGCCGCTGCTGCTCCTCCTGCTGCTGCTGCTGATGATGCTACTTCTCAGGACGAAGATCCTACATGCAGACGACGAACCTTCCACCCTTCCCCCACTCGCTTCTCAAGAGGACGAATAGATCCTGACCATTTAGAGCCCAGTTAGCCATTTGTGGGGTTGACCATTTGTTCTTCAATATACATACGGAAATTTCACTGTTCCCTTTACCAATTTTACTGGTATCAACTTCAGCGATTATACTTTGTGTTAAAGAGAAAACGAAACAGACCAGGATTTGATATATATATATGGTAGCTTCATTAATTTGTCTGTACCTAGTACACCAGCACCTTCACGAGGTGGTACTGATAATATAACCAGCTGTCGTATGTTTACGATTTTGATTTTAATTATTCATTTCCTTATATTATTTTCCCACAAATAGGTTACTGGCTAGAACCAACGCGGGCGGCGCCCTCTAACATCAGGCTTTTATTTCATTATTTATCTTCGGTAGTACCAAGGACACACTTGTAAATTAGAGGTCTTCAACCTCCTACATCCTCGGAGCTCTTGCCCGACAAGGGTCAATCTTTCTTTCCCAATTAGATGGTATTTTCAAGTACCACGAACAACACACCAGAAATGTCTTTCCAGGCCCTTACTGAGGCTGGTGAAGGCAATACGCCAACAAAACATGATAACCAGTCGCGAGGCGCCTCCACAGGAGCAGCCTCAAAGACTAATGAACCTGACTCCTCTCGACTAACAACTGAAGGAACCTTGGAGACGTCAGTGGGCGCTCTGAACAATTCAACTGGCTCATGGACTACGATCACTAGAGAAAACCGGAGAAGGAAAACTGTCACGAGAAACTCAAATGATCTCACTTGATGAACTCTTCCAACCGTAACGACCATATTTTCAGAAATATTTTACCTTAAAATTCCCCGGGATAAACATTTCCTCAGACCTCAATATTATTAAAACAGATGCTGACATTAAGACTCAGGTTGGGCACGTACCACGAATCAAAGTGGCAGGCAGGGGCACACTACTCTAGGAATCTGCCGATCATTCACAGTCAACAAAAATCCTTGCTCTCCGAAGACTGGGCGTGCGGGAAGTTGTCGTGGAACCCCATAGAACCTTCAACATTGTCAAAGGTGTAGTCCGCAGCAAATCCTTCGTTCAACACACAGAGGAGGAGCTGAAAGACTATGTTTTTCCACAAGGAGTAATAGATGTTAGACGAATTCAAATTGAACGAAACAGCGACCTCACACCAACAAATACGCACATTCTTACCTTCCAAGTTAACGAAAAACCCCACTCAGTTTATCTCTCAAGCTGGTTCTCTGAGCGCGTTGAAGAGTATGACCACCGACCCCAGCAGTGCTTTAAGTGCCAGAGATATTGTCATGTGGCTAAGTACTGTAGGCGAAAAGAGGAGGTATGCGCTAGATGTGGCCTCTCAGGACACAAGAAGGCTGGCTGCACCACCCAAGGAAGTTCGATACATGGAACCGGCATCGCCATCTTTTGCCAGTCAAGCGAGTGAAGCCACTTCTGCCGTCCCAAGCTCCGCCCATCCGGCATTTGGCCCTAGTGTGGAGGTGGTGTGGCAGTGGAAGTGTACCACCTCCTCCAACATCAAGAACTGAACACCGTTTGCAGTTCATGAAATTTCTCTACGTACACGTGAAAACTTATGTCTGAATCTTTTTTGAAAGTAACTGCACATGTGTATAATGCATGAGCTAGGCATATTGGGAAAGTAGTCTTTGAATGCAGCATGGATAAGCTGCACCCTTCCACGCCGAGTGCCACTTGCGAACCGTGGAGGGAGTATATATGGAGGGAGCATAGCCGTCTGTGAAGAGAACCAGTTTTTGAGATTTCTCCTCTGTTTGTGGTAACCAATAGCCGTCTCGCAAGTGTGACGTCAGCCAGGACGTCAGTTACCTACTGGCTACGTTAGAGTGCGCACACTCTCGCTGAATGCTCTTCCATCTGTTTTCCAGCGTTAATCATTAATTTGGGATTCTAAGACTCCGAAAGATAATGAATTGTGTTTTCTGACTTGAGGACACTTTATAACATCAAACTTACTAGCAACGATACATTAAGAGTTTAAAACTATGAAGATTACAGGCCCTTGATTATAACAAGTTAGAGCGACTTGCACGCTCACCTCACCCTCTGACTTGTGGTGAGGTACTAATCTTGCTTTGGAAAATGAGGTGGGGTTGTAGGGAAGGTGGGTGGAGCCAACTTCAGCCAAGCGTCTGTGGTTGGCTCAGAATTGTGACGTTTCGAGCATTGAGAGTGCCCGAGTCTTTCAACTTTTGCAGCCAAATTGAGCCCGATCAGAGTGCGCTATGCTCCCTCCATATGTCCTAGCTCCATGTTGCGAACTGAGCCCCATCTCCGTGTCTGGGGCCGTCTGCCTACAGCTACCGAAAATTGGCTTCACTTTTGAGCGATGATGCCGGTTCCATGTATCCAACTTCCTTGGCACCACCCTTGTCAACTGCTTTCATTGCGCCGATGAACAATATTCTAACGATAAAACTTGTCCCAAATTTAAATGTGAAAGTCCCATAGTTAACCTCCAGATGCGAGTGAAGATGCCACGCAATGAGGATATGGACATGACACTAACACAGAACCCTGTGTACAAAAGCCTCAACTCAAGGCAAGAAAAAATACAACCCTTGAGAAACTCCCAAGGTGTAAACCCCCATAAAACTTTAGCCTCGGTAACAGCAGCACGGGACCTGAATCGAGAAGTAGAGGTACGCAACACTATGGATATCGAAAAGACAGCTGTGACAACACAGACAGGACATCAACGTACACCGAAACTGAACTCACGGACAACTGCTCCAACAAGGCTAAGGGCTTCACCCAGCGAGACTCACACTAATACTAATCTGGAGAACTGCCACCCAACGGTACAAACTCCAATTACGTCGACTGATTTGCAAGCAAATTCATTCCTGAAAACTAATCAATGTTCTATTGCTGAAACAGAAAACTTGAATTCAGAAGGAAGAAGCGCTGCACAAAGAACTGCAGACACAATAGTATCAAAAAAACTAGTGAACTACAATGACTCTGAAACTGAAACGGAGACATCCCTCGCGGACATCAAGCGAAAACGTAACTCCTCCTCTTCACCACTGCGTCAAGATAAGCCTACGTTTTGACAGCCATAGAACACCCACCTTCCGTACGAGAACGGTGGAGCTTTCGTCGACTGGAGCTGGGCAGCCGCCCGTTGGGGTAGAGCTGCCGCCGACTGGGACGGGGTGCTTGTCTGAACCAATGAGGCGCCCACCCACGGCGGGGGAGCGCCAGTCCACTTCGGTGGAGCACTTGCCTCCTTCACCGGTATGTCGATCGCCAGCGACAAATCAAACACCCACGGGTAAGTCGCCTTATGGCAAAATAACAGTCATCGGGAGTGGCTCATCTCAGTATGCCAAACCCAGAACTACATCAGACAAAAAGAAGGGCAGTAAAGACTCCGTTTCTTCTACTCTTCGCCGTTAATACTAATTTCTATTGGTAAAAATTTTCCGTAACTGTTTCTTACAGTGGAACTTACCGTCATATTTTACTAAATTTAGTGAATAAAAACTTAACCTCCAATAATACTCACCAGGATGTGTCAGCCTGCAGAAAACTCTTATACATAATCGCAATGTTCAACCACCATCACAATACCGAATAATAAAATCCGCACCAGTCCTTCAGGACGGACATGAGAGAGGCGCTGCCATTTTGATCCATCAAATAATACCATTCAACATAGTTCAGTTAAATACCAATCTACAAGCAACAGCAGTTAAGATAGACGTCTCTAAAACATATACTATACGCTCATTATGTCTACCCCATATACCAGTCCTTCAAGAAGATGTTAATAACCTTATAAATCAATTAACATTATGGGTGTTCATTATTATGGGTGATCTGAATGCCAAAAGCATGACTTGGGGTTCCCAAGTAACAGATCAGAGCGGGAGAATGATAGAAGTATTGCTTCTCGAGCGTAATCTATCAATTTTAAATGATGGGTCTCCGACCCACTACCATGTACAAACTAACTTATTCGGTAATAGATTTAACAATAACCTCTTCAGATTGCATGGTGGACTTTAATTGCACTACACTAACAGAACTGCACGACAGTGATCACTACCCTATTCTTCTCGGTCTCAAAACAATATCAGTTGTAACTGAACTACAAGACCGCTTCGATATCCAGCGAGCTGACTGGCGATCATTCAAAGAACTGACGTCTACAAACATTACAGTTCGAGATATCCCTGACATTAATAATTTAGTGGCTTCCATTACCCAGACTCTTGCAGACGCTGCAACACGTTCTGTACCGTTGAAATCTTACAACGTGAAAAAACATCCCGTCCCTTGGTTTAACGACGCATGTAAGGAGGCTCGACGCGCCAGATTACGTGCTGAGCGTGCTTTGAAGCGCAAATATTCAATCGAAAATAAAATAGCGTACAATAATTCAAAGGCAAAATGCCGTTACATCTTCAACCAATCACGGAGTGAATCGTGGAAAGACTACGTTTGTTCAATTAACAGCCAAACTTCTAGCAATCAAGTGTAGAGGAAAGTGGGGAAAATGAACGGGAAATACACATTGGAACGAACACCAGTTTTATAAATACCTGACAGAGGTAAAGTCACTGCCCACAATGAAGTGGCAGAGGAATTGGCAGCTCACTTAGCCTCGGCATCTGAGAATACCTACTCAAACCACTTTTTACGACATAAAGCTCGCATAGAAAGCAGGCCTATTATCTTTAATATTGATGAACCTGAAAGACATTACAATACAAAGTTTACAATGCGAGAACTCCAATGTGCTCTGTCCTAAACTCGGGACAACAGCCCTGGAGAAGATCAGGTAACTTATTCAATGCTGAAATCCGCTCATCCTTCTTTGCAATCTTTATTATTGAACTCTAACACTTATAACAAAATATATACAGAACAACTTTTCTCTTCAGTTTGGAAAACGGCAATAATCGTTCCCATTTTGAAACATGGAAAAGATCCATACAGTCCCTCGAACTACCGTCCAATATCACTTACTAACTGTCTTTGTAAACTTTTGGAAAAATGGTCAATGCCAGACTAATGTGGATGGATACTGGAGCAAACCACAAAAATATCCCCAAAACAATCAGGTGTCTGAAGAAGTCGGTGAACCATTGATAACATAGCGGAATTTAAGCATGATGTCTTAACTGCTTTCGAGAATAGGCAGCATGTGATGGCGATCTGCTTTGATATAAAGAAAGCGTACGATACGGCCTAGCGACATGGGCTGTTGAAAACACTAACCAGATGGAACATCCACGGAAATCTACTCAAATTCATAGCTAACTTTCTAGCTGATAGACTTATCAAAGTACGAGTAGGCCGTACCTTGTCCACACCATTTCTGATCAATGAAGGAATCCCGCAGGTGAGCATACTATCTGGCACCTGCTTTATAATAGCTATTAACTCTATAACTGAAAACTTGCCATCTAACGTGAACCATTCTCGTTACGTAGATGATTTCACTATATGGTCCTATGGACAAATAATCGCAAGTATAGAATGCAGACTCCAACTAACCCTTAATAAACTTACGAACTGGAGCAGCCGCAGCGGTTTTTCCTTCTCGAAAGAAAAATGTGTAGCCATGCACGTTTGAAAAAAACGTAACTGTCATAAACACGCGAATAACTTCTCCTTAAATCACCAAGCAATCCAGAATGTCGATCACCGCAAATTCTTGGGAATGACTATAGATAATCGACTTAATTGGAAGCAACATATCATGACTTTGAGAGCTTCATGTATCAGTAGTTTGAACTTACTCAAGCACCTTTCGCACAAAACATGGGGAGCAGATTACCTAACTTTACTCCGATTATATATTATGCTTATAAAACCAAGACTGGACTATGGCTCCGATATATACTCTTCCTCACCTCCATCAATTCTAGAACGACTCGTCCCCATTCACAACGCTGCCATACGTATTGCGACAGGAGCACTTCGCTCAAAAGAAACACTGAATGCAAAATGCAATGAAGTACAAAAATGCTCTTGCTGAAGCAATCGAACGTCCATTCATTTCGAAGTAGCAGATCAATCAAAATCCAAATTCGTCACTTGATCACTCGAGATCAATTGAAAATCATCGTTCAATAACTGAAAAGAAAATAGAGCAAGCAATAAGTGTCCAAAATTGTTAATCCCCAGCAACAGAAAATGAAATTATGCATGAGAAAAAACAACAAAAATCTCTTATAAACTGGCAAATAGTCACAAAAGCGTTACAAAACCAAACACACCCAGAACCATACGCGGACGGAGAATAGCTTCAGCGCGCATCACGTGGTATGCGTCGTCTGGAAGCGAAGCCTGGTCGGAGCGAGCGTGTACCCTAATAAATGAACGATCTCATCAACTAAATTCTGACCCCTAATTCAAAATTTCCATCCATGGTAGACATTTAAACAAATATAGGCAAATTGATTGTCACTAGTATCACTGAATATCAAGTCAAAGCGCTAAAACTAAATAATTGAATTAATAACTCGGCCAAAGATACAAACTTGCCTCTCCTAAGACTTTACGCTATTCCTACGTGACAAGGTCATTCGAAAACATAAATGTAAAAAATCATTCCTTTAAACCCATTTCTTAAAATAAAGTTATTTTATCTGAAATTTCATGGAGCGAAAGTTTTGCTAAACAAGTTTCCACTGAATATCAATATTCTGTTTCAATTTATTCTAAAATAGTAGTTGTTCATTAAATTCCTAACCCTTACATTCGTGTAATTTTTCATACCACTAAGGACGTATTTTCTTCTATAACCCGAAATTTTTGTTTTTGAACAGTTTTCAATAATTTATTTACCACAAGCGATACAAAAATAGTTTGATTCTGGATAGACTCTAGTACAATGGTCAACTTTGAGCATACCTACCTGTGAACCCGAATAGATTCGAAAACTTCTAAAGCATCCAATCACCACATAAGATTAGATTATTATTTACTTTACGCGGCTCTATCCACCACAAAGGCGATCCAAACACAGAAACGAAAAAAACACCATTTACAATAGAGTTAGAAGGACATGAGATCTATGCAGAAATGGCATCGATACAGTAAGTTCAGAAAGAAGATTAGGAAACAAGATCAAAGTTGAAAAAAGTAATAGGTGCTGAAAAACACGACAGCAGTGAACCGAATAAAGTGGTCTTAAACATACGTGAACATTTTTCACCAAAAAAACACCTACCCAACTCTGAGCTCGAGTCCTCACATTTTCCCCCTGGGAGCGCTAATTTCCATGGATACAAAAGTTCTTTCCTCCTGAGAAGCATCACCAACCCACTATTTGAAGTGAGCAATTATGTTTAACCTAATTCACTTGACCTAGTCACGCACCAGACTGATAAAATAGTTACTTCACTCGAAATTCGATGCTCATTTTTTTGTTAGTTTATACCTCAGATTATTTATTAGTTTAAGCCTCACTATCTGCAACAAAGGCGATCCAAACAGAGTAAGGAGGAACGCACCATTTAGTGTGGAGTTGTAAGAACGCAGAATCTATGCAGAATAGGCGTAGAAACAGTAAGTTGAGAAAGAAGATTATGAAACGAAATCAAAGTCGAAGAAGAAAGTAGTAGGTGCTAAAAAAACAAAACAGCAGTGAACCGAAAAAAGCCCTTGAACATAACAAAAACATAACAGCCTGTGCAGTTGACTCTGTCGCCATCGTCGGTCAATGTTTTATACATGAAATTACATATGGAGAGTTTTTACATCAAAAAGTTTGATTTTTATCAAGCTTGATATTCAATCAAATGCTTAATTTTTTTATTTAAATCCTTTTTAGCATATTCTTCGCTACAGAAACTTTCATTTTTATCCCAACAGGACGATAACAAAATCTAGAAAGATTAAATTAGATTATTAGTTAGTTTAAGTCTCCCTATCCGCAACAAAGGCGATCCAGAGAAAAGAAGGAGGAAAGCACCATCTAATATGGAGTTAAGAGAACACGGAATCTATTCAGAAAATGCATGCAAACAATAAGTTAAAGAGGAAGGTTATGAAACAATATCAAAGTTGAAGAATATATAGCAGGTGCTGGAAAACAGGATAGCAGTGAACCGAAAAAAATAGGTTCTTAACATAACAAAAGCATTTCCTTTCAACAAAAAAAGAAAACCTATCTAACTCTCAGCTCGAGCCCTCACTTTGTCCCCCTGAGAATGCTAATACCCTTACATACAATAGTTGTATCCCCCTGAAGGGAGAAAAAAATATAAAGATTTTATTAAGACGTTAGCGTTGAAGAAACGCAGAGTTTACATGTACACAGTATGAGCTCCCGCACAAGATTCCCTGGTCAGGAAAACAACAGGTCAATACAAGATGTTAGTTTGCGCCTATAACTGCAACAAAGGTGTTCCAAAGGGAAGAAGGAAAATACATCATTGAGCATGCAATAAAAGGTACGTTTAATATACATGCGCAAGGGGGCATGAAACAATAAGTTGATATGAAGTTCATGGAACATGATGAGAATTTAACAAGTTCTGAGAAAGAGGACAGTAATGCAATGAAAAACATGAGCTCATAATCAATGGAGAAAAAATCCATTTCAAAAAAAAAATCTAAACTCTCAGCTCAGGACCTTGTATCTTCCCCAAAAATCACTACGTTAGATTAAATGTTAAATCAAGCCTCCCTAATCTTAACAGATAAAGTAAAAGAGAAGAAGAAGAAGAAAACACCATTTACTATGAAGTTGAAAGAGCCCTAAATTTATGCAGAAGCTACATAATAATCGCTACATAATCATCCGTAAAAAAAGACAGAGATCGAAGAAAAGGTAAAAATCGTTTAATCAAAACCTATTCTATGTCAACATGAAAATTGCCTCCCTAACCTTTGGCTCGGAACCTCACATATTCCCCGCAGGAATCACTAATTTCCATACCTACATTAACTGTATCCTCTTGAGAAGATTTATTTACACCAAACAATACAAAGCTTCCGATTAACACACAATAAACGAAATCAACTGACTATATCTAACAGCGTCTTGCCCTTGAAATCTCCACTCCTCATATTACACAGTACATGAACCTAACTCGACCTAACTCTATTTCCTATCGCCTAAACACCTACTTCTGCCTCAATCTGAATCAGAATAATTATATTCTATTTGATGGTCTCTACGAACAATACAAGCTCCACTAGACCCAGCTTCGCTTCCAGGCACAGGACGCGACACGCGCTGGAGTAATTGTTCGTCAGTGTACTCCTTATGATGGATGGGTTTCGTACTGTAACGAGACCTCTCGACAGCCAGTAAGAGTTCTCCGTGCTCTTTCTCAGACAAACTTCCTAATTTTCTGTTCATAGTCTTTGGCGACTGTGGCTTCTTCGGAGGCAGACTTTTTCCCTTCATAATGACGGAACGACGATTGTCTCTCGATTTCACGTCATCGCCTGAAGAACTCGCATTCTTACTAGATTTCTTCAATTCTAAAAATGAGCGCTCTAGTGCTACAGCAGGAGATTCTTCGTGCTCCATTGCACCCGTTTCTTCAATATGACTCCCCTGAGGAGAAGGGCAAGCATCAACGCTTGACGTCACCACGTCCTCACCAGCTCGGGCACCTACTGCCCCACGAGAGGCCGCGGGAAAGGCCACGGGAGAAGCCACGGTAGGGGCCACGAGAGGAGCCACGGTAGGGGCCACGGGACGGGCCTCAGGAGGCACCACGGGACGGGCCACAAGAGGCGCCACGGGACAGCCCACAGAAGGCGCCACGGGACGGGCCACAGAAAGGACCACAGCACGAAGCACGAAAAATCTAATTAATCTGCATAATAAACATAAACTATGTTGAGAACATTTTTGGAGAAGAATATATATTCAATAAAATATTCTACATATTGCTTCGAGCTTGATGCAGTGTACGTAACAATGTCATAACGCACGATTGATGGGTCACGTCCGTCCATTATACGCACTGCGACCATTCAATGCAGCACACTACCTGCAGCGCACCCCCTGCAGTACACCACATGCAGCACACCACCGGCAGCACACCACTTGCAGCACAAATTTTGAAGGCTGTAAGCCACGGATGGCCGCTGCCAAATGTTACGGCCGTAAAACCAACTGAAAATTTTGAACCTTCAAATCGTCAATGGGCAACTATGAATTTCACGTCCGAGCTCGACAGCGCGTAGTTAAGAGCGCGTAGAGGAAGTGTTAAGGCAGAGCAGGCCGACCAGCCTATAAATCGCACATAATCGACCATCACGTCCTTAATCCACCAGCGATAACTCCTTGACTTTCAATTGGGTTACGACAAGCACTAATCACGCCTAAAAACAGATATAAATTGCACACAACGGGAATACAAATGAAACTTCCAGAATAGCACTAATCAGACCTATTTGTAGACAGACATCAATTCAACCTTGACAAACACTAATCACATTTACAGAAAGTCACAAATCACATCTTTCGACAGTCGCTAATCACACCTCCTAAGAGGGAATAATCAAAACTACGACCAGAAACTAATCGTAACAACAGATAGGCACTAATCACACATACACACAGGCACTAATCACATATACCGGCAGGCAATAATCACACATGCAGGCAGGCACTAATCACACATAAAAACAGACAGTAATCACACATATAGACAGGCACTAATCACACATACAGACAAGTACTAATCACACATAGACAGCCACAAGTCACACACACAGACAGCCACAAATTACACATCCAGACAGGCACTAATTGAATGACACCACCGTGTTTGATGAGGGCCCATATTTCGTTGCTCTGCACTACCGAGTACGGGCCATCGAAGCCGAGCTGTGCGTTCAAGCGCTGTGCTGACTGCATGACCGTGCAAATAGTCACAAATAAGAAAACTTGCATTTGAAAAAATAAACGCATAACACGTCAAAACAAAATATTCATGAAACTAATTTTCAATTGAGGTTTTGAAACTACTTCGATCTTAAATTTGGATGCTGATGTTTTCGAATACAAGTAAAGAGGACCAGTTAGTAATCTCAAACGCATTCATGACCTTTTAAAGTTAGTTTGACTACTTTAACGTGTCCAAGATCTGTTGCTAAGCAAGTGGTCCTAACCAATGGATTGTTCCAAGATTAATAATCAGAAAAAGAAAATGGGTAATATACCTTAACAAGCTTATCAATGGGCATAAGAAAAATTCCTGAGATATACTTCGTTTTCTTGCAAGTTGATTCCTTTTGCTGCATAAAAATACACTTTGGATTTTATTTTGACCTTAGGAGAGATTCACCAGAATGAGAAGGTCTCTCTCTACGTTAGAGCAGGCAGGACTCACAACATTACATGGCGCAGTCTGCAATACGCCTCCTCCAATTATCTGAGCGTTGTGTTTGGGCCCGTGTTTGCCCATTATTGTAGTTATACATGGGTTAGTTGTCGTACCAAGGAAGAAACAATAGACGTGCACTTGGTCGCAGTGTATAGTGAGTACCCAAGCATGAATGTCTGGAGGATAAGGTTCGAAGCGCGCTCATAGTCCATCTTTCTATGGCTCCCCAGACACATTATCATGATAAAGTGACTTCTGCACAGTAATTTCGGGTGTGCGCACCCACATTTCGCGGTACATCATGTTTTGCTTGGCCTAGCAAGTGTTGCATTCGGTGTATCATATCTTTGGTGCGTCAGCGACGAAGAGCTTCAGGCAACTCATGGTAAATAACGGTTGTACATGGCGAGTTTCACCATGGGACTGGAAATGGATAGATGTGATTAAATTCTCAACTCACCACAAATTTACTGGTGCACACTGTAGTTTCATCTGGGGTTTTCTACTGCGTCTGGTGGCTGTAGACGGCAGTCTCGCAGCTGTAGTCCTCACACCCACAAAACTCGGCGAAATCCTGAATTAACTGGACTGGATGCTCGCCGATGGCCCAGTACTCGAACGCAGAACCACTCTCCGCTATTCTGTCCGCAAACAGTTCTGTTTGAATCGTTTTAATGTTATTCATACTATTTAGATAATTTTCAAATTATACTCATTCACAAATCTACCGGTATAGTAAACGACTTGATTTCAATGGTCATACTATAACAATCATTTTTTTGATAGATGTGGTAGTCCTCCTCTTGTGAGCCTTATAAATATCAGACATTTTAATTTTTTCGTTTTAGATTACAGCATGGCACTTAAAGTGCATTAGTTCGAGGACAACCTTATGTAGATTTCAAAATTTATGCCATCAGCAAATTGGATCAGGAGGATAAGTATTTTTTTCGATCTCTTCCACCGAAATTATTTAGTTTGTTATAAGCAGTGGGGTGTTTGAAGGTTGAGGTTGTGGAATTTCAGGAAAATCATTCATACTGAACTCCTCAGGCTTTATATCGTTAGGTTGATAACAATACTCGTGATAAAGTTGTATTGATATTGTAGTACTTGACTCAACTTGCCCTGTTAAAATACATTCCACCATCGTCTTGGTAACGTCTAAACTAGGTTTGTGGTTCATTATCATCAGTAGTTCATTATTATTATCATGTCTTCAATTATTAACATAATCGCTTCGCAATGAGGAGAAACAACCTGAGGAACGACTTTGTTTGATTCGGTCCACCTACTTTAGGCCATTTAGTCAACATACTACGTATTTACTTTCAAATGAATCAGAAATGCGAATAGAACTATGATAGACAAATAGCCCGCAAGGGGTATAACTAATTTTAACTCAGGTTCGACAGGCTGAAAGGCACGGCCAAATAGAAGTTAAACAGACAATGAAGGCGCCACACGCGCAGGTACAGACTGATAAAGTTTAGACATTTAAAACAAACGCAACGGCGATCTAACATCTAGTTAAGGGTGTCGCAACGGCGACTTTACATTGGTTAAGTTTAAGGTGTCGCAACGTCGACTTTACATTGGTAAGGTTTCAAGGATTGAACTTTAAAATGACAATTTATTCGTTTAAAAAGTTTAAGAGGTTGAAGAGTATGAAAGCGTTGCTTCGTGTTCCCAGTTAGGTCGAGATCGAGGCTAGGAACTTCGACAAGGAAGTCGGCAGCGGACCGTACGTGTCCGGCGGTATAAGTAAGAAAAAACCCAGTCACTCCGGAACTCCGGTTCACAACTCGTCCAAACTTCAAACGTCAGCTGTAAAGTAAAGGTCGAATTTAAAGAAAACCGTCACCACTCAAGGGCCGCATATGAATGAATATACTCGAGTTTAATTAAGGATTAAGTCAGATTCAAGTTAAGGAAAATTACCTAGTTGAACACCATCGCCAAGCACAACCGCTGCTGCAGCACCGTAGTTAGAAACGGATGAAACTGCGTTACGACGGTTAGAGGATACTATGGAAAAACAAAACCACATCCACCGGTAGAAATCGGAAAGATCCATCAAATTTTAAGACTATTCACTTGTTTCGTTTATATCAGATAAATAGAGTATAAGCATCAATACACACCTGAGCTTATGATGCAACTCAGTGTAGAAACTTTTAGCACAGAGAGGAAACTTGAAGTTTGAGATGAAGATAGTTAAGTAAGTGCTCCAGAGTGAGTTGAGTTTGAGGTTAAGGTATAGAAGAGGTACATAGGTTTAAGGTTTAAGATTTAAGGTTTAGTTTAAATTTTAATTTGAAGGTAGCCACATCAGAGTATGTCGACTAGTCAATTAGATGGTCCCTTCTAATTTAAGGTTCAGACAAGCCGTCTGATTTAATAATAGTTTGAGGTTCTAGAGCACTTTAAGATGAGCAGCTATAACAGGCCACTCTAAAGGAAATAATTTAATCACGCACACGCTCACACATAAACACTAATTGAGAAATAAAGATGAAGAACAAAAAGAGCTGACGGAGAAGAGATGGAAAGAACAGAAGTTACGCCGGGGAGCACCCACGTCAGGTTCGCACATTTTCATGTACGTGTGTTGCAGCGTCCGTGTGCGTGAAGGATGCGTCTTGTGCACTGGTCCAGAGTTTACGTTATTGCCAGAAGTCGCTGTATCGTCTATCATGAGTTACGAGATGTCGCAATGCAGTTTGTGTACTTGCTTAGTAAGAATACTTAAAGGCCCCGATACACTGGGCGAAAATCGCGGTGATAACCGCCAGCACGCCTCTCAATGTGCCTCCCATCCCTGCACACCAGCCAGTTGGCAGAGTGGCCACCGAGCTTTCAGCGATCCGAGCATGTCTGGATTAGGACGGTCGTCACTGCGACGAGCAGTACCGTTTTGAACGTTGACGGGAGAGGTGCACAGCCATGACTTGCTTCGCAATTGAGTAGACAAAACTCGAACGCTGAATTCTATAGACGCATTAAAAAAATTCGACTGCTTGCAGAATGTGATGAGCAGCGCTTACAGAAGGTTAAAGCACAGCGCAACGTGCGCTTTGGTTTAATCCTGCGCTCCATACGGCTGGTCGCATTCGCGCACTTATATACCCGTACGACACGCTGAGGCAGACTGACGCCTTGCATTGCATTGAAATGCATTCCGCGGTGCTTCATCTTGCGTGCCGAGTGTATCATGTCGCCAGTTCTCACTTCAACTGGCGGACGGATCCACTGCCGCAATTTCTCGAGTCATGAATGCCAGTGTATCGGGGCCTTTAAGCGAGCGACGTGTACGACTTCGACCTGCATCGTACATCGTACAGGTCCCTTGCTCACTTCTCCTACTCATTCTAGTATAAAAAAACATTGTAGTAATGGTTCCTGTGAACAGATTATTGAAATTAGCCAATTTTAAATATTAGACACTTGTACCGCCAACTTAGACCTACGTATTATAGAGTCATTATTCACTCATAAACTCAAATCTTCTCTCAACGAAATGCAGAGTGCCGTACCCTCTGAAAATAGTCAGCCGATAATTTTTATTATTATGTGTTTTTTCATGCTTATATTCTGCGCTTCTGTAATTTTGGGTGTACTGACTTGTCTATTATTGTATTTTCAGACTTTTTATTGAGAATGAGCCAAGGCTCGAAACGTTCGATGTTTTCAAAGTATTTCTTGTCCATTTCTTTCATTATAATAATGAATAATTAAAAGATAAATTAATAATGCATAAATGCATCAAAAATTAAAATGCATATTATTACATGTAATTTTCTTTAATTTTTAGTATACTATTTATTATTTACTTAGGAAGTTTTGAAAATGACATTAAATATCATCTGAAATATTATAGTTGTCCCGTAAAGAATGAATAAATGAACACACTTGGTAGTGTTAAGTAGTGTGGACACAAGCATTAATTTAAATTAAAAACTGTCTTATTACCGCCAGTGCAGCTGAAATCATTCGGACTTGATGAAGCATTATACCTGTATGTCATATATGATAGGGAAAGTGGTGTGTACAGAGGCTGTACACAATTTCCTGACGCAAACGAAAAAGGCGCAATATTTGTGATGAAATCCATAACGTTTATTACTTGGTGTGTTAGCGTTAAGCTTTCTTTGTATCCAAGGTGAGCATAGAGGTTCTTTTATTTTGCACTTTAAGACCTAAATTATTATAATGAAAGGGAAGTGACAATTAAATATACCGATATGAGCGCATAAATTTCGTAGTCACATTTTCTAGATAAAGTAGTCGAATTCATTTGGCGTAAATATGTAAAAAATGCAACTTACAAAACGCTTAAGCTCGAGAATATTTTATATTCAATTGATATAGCACTTGGTAATTTCTCAAATTAACTCCCAATTTATATTAGAAACTAAATGCGATTTGCATTGTTAACGATACATTTTGAACCACGAACAATACATTATGACATACGGTAGTATCGCACTAACTGAGCTGTTGTTTGGTCTAACTCATTTTATAATGTGTGTCGTTTAAAACCGCATTGACTTTTAAGTGTCAAATGACACATAATGTATTTTATTTCATTATTAAATGATACTTATATGACAGAGCTATACAATAATAAATGTTCGCACTAGAGTTTTGTCATATAGCGACATATGGCACTGTTGAAGTGCGCATGGTAGTGATTCTTGGTGATGGTGACGAGCCATACACGTACACGGACTCGCACATTCTGAGTGTGCGTGTAACACTGGCGGTAATGAGACAGTTTTTAATTTAAATTAATGCTTGTGTCCACACTATTTACCACTACCAAGTTTGTTCATTCATTCTTTCTTTACGGGACAACTATAATATTTCAGATGATATTTAATGTCATTTTCGAAACTTCCTAAGTAAATAATAAATTATATATTAAAAATTAAAGAAAATAACATGTAATAATATGCATTTTAATATGTGATACATTATTCCATCATTTATTTATCTTTTAGTTATTCATTATTATAATGAAAGAAATGGAGAAGAAATACTTTGAAAACATCGAACGTTTCGAGCCTTGGCTCATTCTCAATAAAAAGTCTGCAAATACAATAATAGACAAGTCAGTACACCCAAAATTACAGAAGCGCAGAATATAAGCATGAAAAAACACAAAATAATGAAAATTTATCGGCTGACTATTTTCACAGGGTACGGCACTCTGCATTTCGTTGAGAGAAGATTTGAGTTTATGAGTGAATAATGACTAAAATACGTAGGTCTAAGTTGGCGGTACAAGTGTCTAATATTTAAAATTTGCTAATTTCAATAATCTGGTCACAGGAACCATTACTACGATGTTTTTTCATACAAGAATGAGTAGGAGAACTGAGCAAGCGACCTGTACGATGTACGATGCAGGTCGAAGTCGTACACGTCGCTCGCTAAAGTATTCTTACTAAGCAAGTGCACAAACTAACTGCATTGCGACATCTCGTAACTCATGATAGACGATACAGCGACTTTTGGCAATGACGTAAACTCTGGACCAGTGCACAAGACGCATCCTTCACGCACACGGACGCTGCAACACACGTACATGAAAATGTGCGAACTTGACGTGGGTGCCGCCGGGGATGCCTCGACTTGCTACTGCGAAGCGCCGTAGGATCCGTCAACACTGGTAGCCTTAGAAGGCTCTTGGAAGACACGAACACGTCGCCAACGCGACGCCAATGTAGCTCGACGAGTAGCAAATGGTCTGAAAAGGTCACTCCAAAGTATCAAAAGGTATCTGTTGAAGCGAGTCGGTCCAAGCCCCTCTTGCTTTTTCCTTGTAGCTACAGAAGCCTGAACACGACATCACAGTGAATCTAAATACAACATTAAAGCTGAGCGTATTGCTTTTAATTTTGAAAACTAACATAATTTCAAATCCAAGAAATTTTCTAACACCACAGCAATGTCCGGTTTGATGAACATTGGATTAGTATTATTTTCGTAGTTGAAAACTTCATTTACGTGAAGCTGAGATTGAAGAATCAAAAGCCCTCATTGGCGTCTGTCTTGCAACATTTTCAACAGTGCACATTCAGGGGTGCAGTCTTATAGCGGTGCATGCTTTGCGGTGACTGCTTTGAGATGCATGTTTTGCAGTGACTGCTTTGAGGTGCATGTTTTGTACAGAAATTTCCGCTATTTAGAATAAAAGATATTTTGGGACGAATGTGGGTTCAGATGAGAATCTTTCGTGAGTCTTTCCAATGTACTTTTATACAGTTTTCAGGAAATTACCTAATTTTATTGAGTCATAGCGCTAATCTTTCGCTATCACCTGAGGCTCAAAAAGCAGCCCTGGCTTCTCCAACTGGCTCCGAAGAGCAAAAAACGTTCTAAACTTCAGAGATGCTTCACGCATGAGCATCAGTCTGTCACCAAAAAAAAAATTACCTCATCATTATTATTCATTTACATCGTCCACCACGTTTTCGCAGTGTACATCGTTTTGCAATTCTCGCCGTGACCTGTGAGAGTATGTGTTCGTCAATGAAACTGATCAACGTGAAGATGATCAGCTAAAAGAGTGGCCGGCTCGCGGAGAGATGAGAGCAGGACAGCGACGCTTCGGGGGGAGCGGTCATTTCCCGCAAGCGATGAAGACCTGGCACACAGGACATAAGACCTGGCGCTATGTCCAGTCAACCTGTTCAGTAATTCTTAACTACTTAACCAAGCAGAAGGTCTATCACTCTGGCCTAATAAATAAATGAGAAGATCACGACGGGTTCTCGCCCAATTGAGCACACAATGAGCGATGTAGGCTATTTAGCCGTGCTATTTCCTAAATGCTATTTAGCCATGCCATTTCTTAAATGCTATTTAGGCATGCTATTTCCTAAATGCTATTTAGCCATGCCATTTCCTAAATGCTATTCAGCCATGTTATTTCCTAAATGCTATTTAGCCATGCCATTTCCTAAATGCTATTTACCCATGCTATTCCCTAAATGCTATTCAGCCATGCTATTTCTTAAATGCTATTTATTCATGCTATTTCTGAGCTATCTACTACCGAAGATGTATAAGGGAAAGCTTACTATTTTCTCTTAGTGTTCTTTCGTAAAACTTTGTTTTACCGCACCGAAAAACCTAACTTAAGTATTTGTTCACAGCCCGTGATCTTCCTCCTTGTGAACGCCAATGGGCTAGTCGTTGAGCCGCGCTGCCGACGACACTCCGTCGGTTACAACTTCGATGCGGGGATATTTGCTGGGGCTCTGGCTATTAAATTGCTCTTAAATTGTCTGTCAAGAATGTACTGACGACTTTCAGTATACGTCCAGAGTGTTCAGCATTTCTTTCCTTGCTCCCATGGTAGTTTTTTCAAGATGTTTTGTATTGCTTACTTTACGGCGCTTGCTTTGCGATATGTCACGGGACTTAACTCCCTTCAGAAAAAATTGAGAGACTGGTCTCAAAGAAGAAATTTAAGCTTCTCCAGGAAAGATCGTGTAACAGCGAAGGGGGGGATGGAAAGTGCGCACTGAGGAAAGGAAAAAGGTATAATAACGGGCTCGACTGGTATGGATAAATAACGAAAACGCATAAAAATTATGTCTTTTTATTCTAAGAATAGTGCATTGAAAATGCAACGCATAAAGCGGGCTAACAATTGCAGGAAAAAGAAAATACAATGAAAAGAACACATTGGATTGTAGTATAATATTTAAATCATCTCATATTTGTAATAATGAATTTAATTTTGCAGATTTTCACTCGAATAATATGCAGAATCGAATAATAGAAATTATATATCCATTAGCAGATCTTTCTCGCAATTGCGGCGTTTGCAACAAAATTTGAAATTAAACGTACATGAAAAATTTAACATTTACTTAGTAGAGTTTAAAAAAGCTGATGGCTAAAATGCTCATAAAAAAAGCTTCATTGCTATTTCTAAAGTATCACGTGACGTTATTCCCCTTGTTACTATACTATACATATATACATACTATACTCAAATTTCACGAGTGAAGATAAATTCGAAACTGACATAACAATGCACTACAATGGGCCTGCACGCACCAAGTTTATGTGACGAACCAACTTACATCTCCATCACAATTATTTGTACGCTCTCTATGTGTTCTTGAGGCAGTACTTGATCTTTTTGCGTGCTTACTCCATAATATGATTGAATTTTTTTACAAAATTGTTCTCATTCCACTTATATTCTATAACGCGATACTATACAGAGAACTCGCAATTGAAAATTAGTATGCAACAATAATATATATTATCATGACTCCTCTGATATCCTAAACTTTACTAGCCTGTTTCCTATTCTCAGATTGCGAAGGTTATCTATAGAAATATGATGTTAATGGATCGCAGACTTCAACATATAATATGCATCACACATTAACCCAAAACCAAACATTTGTATGTCCAAGCACACCATGATTGCATCCTGTGTGCAATATTTTAACTTTCTAATGCCCTGTTTGGGTTTTATTCTGCTCATTTTTATTCCCTCTTCAATTCCCGAAATTGAACACGAGAAGACCAATGTCTAAGGAAGAAATTTTCTTTAATGACTGTAGTTGAAGTGAAGGTGAGCAAAAAAGTTACTTCCCGGTAAGTAAAAATCTATTTACTATCACTCAATTATTGTTATTGTTATTAATTTTTGACTAATATTTGCAGAATCATAGTAATTTTGTTTCATTTTTATGTATATTTCAGAATGTTAATTTTCACCATACAAAACCAAGTTTTGAGCAATTAGACTTTATAGGCATGATCTTTATTCAGATAATTCCGTCCATTTACCCGACCCGTAATGATGGCAGATTTTTTTGCCATTAATCAAGAGATAAGTTGTAATGAGGTAAGCCATCACGTTATAGAAAATTGGTATAATTAGTCTCGTATATTTCTCGTTATTGTATACTCGAGACATATTCACTTATTTCATTGACGGCAATTCCTTTGCATTTACTAATGAGCACTTCACTTCTTTCATTTGTTTTTTCATCATCATTGGCATTTTTATTTCAGCACTAACATACATGAAATGCACATTGACCGATGGTACTACTTCACGACGTATCTACTTACGACGTTGTTTTTATCGCGTATATATTCTCCTAAACACTTCCGCATACCTAACTTTTCCAATTTAGCTCGCTAAGAGTTTTTGCTAAACTGCCTTCAAATTATGGAAGTTTTCTCAGGTACGATTTTTCAACTCCATCTTACAATGAAAAGTGACCAATAAGGGCACATTTCTTCAGTGTATACCTAATCTATTGGTCACTTTCGTCTCCACCCTCCTACACGGCAAGCTAGAGGAAGCTATTCTCTCTTAACCCTCATGTTTTCCTTTCTTTATTTATGCGACTTTAAGGAAATGACAAATTATTGAAATGACTTTATTTGTGCGAAAATTGTATGATTACAGACGATTCCAACTAAAATATTTCGAATTTTTATATAGGTGTTATTTTTCTAAAATGTTTCTGCGCATAATATTCAGTTCATAAGAACCTATTTGAGAATTGTTTACATTTACCGCACTAATGTAAATTACGACACTACTTATATGTAGCAAAAAAACTAGTAACAGTTTAATTCAAAATGTAATTGCAAAGTAACAATATAACTTCTGATAATAGAATCTTGTTTTAATTACTGTAATTCAGCGTCAAAGATTATGTTGTAGGACTTTTAAAATCACGAAATTTTAACCCCCTGCGAGAGTCCTTTATCGCACCGACATCTTAGCTTCGTTTGAAGTATGGTTTGGATCGTTGTCTTGTTGGAAGGTCCATCCAAGTACCAATATTAACAAACGAGCTGAAGGTAGGAGTTGCTCTTCCAATATTTCACGATATTTCTTGCATTCGTTGTTTTTTCAATGTTGTGAAGTTTTCCTACCCCTGATGAGCTGAAACATCCCCAAACCATGGTTGAACCACCTCCAAACTTGACAGTGAGTTTGGTACACTTTGATTTATTCTCTCCGTTGTGTTGCCTCCGAACATGTTTTGTGCTCTTTCTCCCAAATGGTTTGATTTTGGTTTCATCTGAACACACTACTGAATTCTAAAAGGCTGCTGGCTTGTTTAAATGGTCATTGGCATACTGCAGCCTAGCCTTGACGTGATGTTCCAGGAGAAGAGTGTCCTACGAGGGGTGCAGGAGCGAAAACTTTCATGGCCTAGTGCCCTACTGATCGTGTGTTTGCTGGCTTCGGGGTCAGATGCCTTGAGGTCAACATTCAATTCTTCACGAATAGTTTCACGCCTCTGCACTTCTGTTCGAACCAATTTTCAGACAGCACGGTCGTTAATCGTCCGTGGACGACCAGTTTGAAGCTTACTGAGAGTCGTTTCCCGACATTTCCACTTATGTATTTAGGTTCCAAACGAAGCTATAGATAGAAACACACAGTTATGCACATTCTTACCCATGCTTGCAACCTTTCAAAACAAGAGCTGCGGTACCATTGACCCGTTACTGAAGATAAATGCGGATGAAAGTTCGGTTGTCAAATAGTAGAATGTACTAGAACATTCTGAATTAATCTTACAACAATTTTAGTGTAATATATCGATAAAAAAGTCGGGTATTCTAAGCTTTTGTTTACGTATTTTATTATTCATGTTTCTATACATATTTTTGGACTTGAATATTTAGGGTTTTAGATATATTATTTACCTTTTTATACTATTATTAATATTTAGTCCTATTTTCTTAATTGTATGTGATTAACAGAAGGGGAATTTAGCTATTTAATCAATGTGTTGTATTATTTTGTTCCCCACTGCATTTAATACGAATTAGATAACGCTGCATTCTGCTGCCAGCTATCGTTTCAAAAACTTGCTTGCTGCGTAGGCATGTACTCGGAAGTTCCTTTCTTGTTCTTGCTTAATCATTGAGCAAAACGTACTCGGGCTCAATTTGTACGCCCCTTTTTAAAGAGCAGGGTTCGCTTGACCAGCTATTAGTTTTTTATATAAATTACCGTGGAACGATTGCGATGAAGTACTTTATGTTTTGCTATTCTCAGGAAACAGCAAACTGCGGCTTCACGCTGTTGTACTTGATTTGATAGGGCTCGAGTTTTTATGATTTATTAGTGTTTATGCCATGTCAGCAGCACGTATTACAAACGAACGCCATCGGATAAGTACCCATCAACCATGTCCTATCAGTCCCGTAGCTATATGATTCCATTCGACGTGAATTTCATGGTGTCGTAATCGGAATTTCCTAATACCGTGACTGGGATATGCTCAGCGATGCGTGATCAGTGGTGCATGTTTGCAGTGAGTGTTTTGCGTCACATGTTCAGAGGTACAAGATCAGCGGTACATGAACTGCTGTGCGTGGATTACGATGTCTGTTCTGCGGCGCATGATCAGAGGTGTTTGCACGACAGCACAGGCTTAGTGCCTCATCATGTATAGCTCTCATCACAAAACTCAATGCAATGTGAATAAATGAACTTCCGTTGTACTCTTAATGCTCCTACAGATTAACTGGGAAAAACCGTCACGAGCGAAACGATTCTCGCACTCACTACACTCATGGTCACGTAAAAATAAAACACAATGTGGGACGCAATTCAAACAATTAACTTCAGCGTAAGAAGACTCACTAAGCTAATAAGTAGGAGCATCATTGTATACATTGGATGTATTCGTAGACAAGGTGTAAAATTATACTGCGTGAAGAATGAGCAGCACCTCATTTACACTCAATTATCTCTCTGCTTAATGTAAGTGTTAGATTGTACTGGTGAGAATATCGAGAGGTTAGCTGACAATCTAAATCGTATTTTTGTGAGCGGAACTCCTTTGAAAAGCATCTCAGTGAGCCCAGATTCACTGTTGTTTAAAGTGTGTGTATCTACTTCAGTGTTGCAGATTCGATTATTTTTCTGGAGCAGGTCGGTGGGTTAATCGCTAGGGTAGGGATGCTATCGTATATGTTTTATTCATATAACATTAACTATTCCAAGTGAGTGAGTTTCGATGATCAGCTCGAACGATTCTACCTGAAAGTACTTGAAACATTTTCATCATGGAAACGTGCCATTAAGTGGCGGTTTATCTGTTAACTTTTACAGTGACTTAATTCTATCTGGTCGCGGAAACTCGACTGCTGACGGCGAAATCACCGATCTTGCAGTGTCGGTATAAACGCCCATGACTGCGGATGGCATGAACTACCTCCTCATTCAAGACGAAATCACAGTCGAAAATTACTTCCCTGACAGGTGAGGGAAAAACCCTACCGTATTATTTGATTTTCACGAGCTTGTGACTGTTAACTATGATGTCTAGCAATACCTGAATACGGAATAATTGTTCCAAATGGGTATGAAAATATTATACAACAAAAATGAAACCCACGTATGAAGAAAATTAAGAACCCATGCAACAGCAATCAAATTTCTTTAAACCTCTTTTCGTCAGGTACACCATCCGCATGCACATGCAGAGTGGAACCACATCGACTACAGAAAAGCCAACAGACATGCCAACAGACTCTCCTCCCAAGACTGTGTCACAGGAAGAGTACAATGATTTGCAACAGCAAAGCGACGCCTTCATGATCTGCATGATTGTCTTCATCGTGCTGTTGGTGATCAGCACCGGCGCCGCCGTCTTCTTCTACCTCAAAACACACTAACGTACGTTTTCAGCTTATTTCATAGGCCTCGCTTGGTTTCGTTTGTCGTTAGTACGAATTTAATGGGCGCAAACTTCATAAATAAGAAATGTGGTTATTTTCGAAATAACTATAGGGTACTTCATCATTCTATTTACTAGTTTTGAAATTTCGGTTTGTATTTTCTAGCGTCATTCTTTGGTGGTTTTCATATTGTTTTATTTTAATGGAACCTAGAGTCTCGGTAACGCAGGCTTCAGCGGGGATGTAATGAGCTTTGAATCCATGGACACCTCAACCATGTTGGTCTCGAACGAGTTTCGAATAAAATATTTCAAAAGCACATTTATTCAAGTGTAGAAAACAATGATAGATAGGAAAAAAATATTACGGTGAATAATCGTAACCGTGAAGTTTTTATCAGTTAGTGAATACAAGAAGATACAATTGTTAGCGACCTTGAAGATGCAAATAAACGTTGTTAGTGCAGCGTGAACTACGTCTGGTAACTTTATATAAAAATTAATGACAAAGAAAGTGCTACATTTTAATGAAAGAATTAAACCGATTCCTGAAAAGAATCGCCTTCAAAATGGTACTGTATATTCATATAGGAACAAGCATTTGCTTTAAATCTTTGTAAAAATAAATAGCACTCAAATGATTTTCCAAGTGAACGTCGTCGGTAGATGAGACTGTCATCCTCAAGAAATATTGAACGAGACAAGTGGGAAGATTTTACACATGAAAAGCGTAACAAGCAAAATGACTATTATGTATATGCTCTATTCAGCAAAAAGTGTAAGTAAAATGCTGTTCGAATGTCAGGCTTGAAATTAAAGGCGTTATATATAGTTTGAACATTTAATCAACACATTTGGCCCTAATATTAGAGCTAGCAAGCGAACAGTGTTGAAAGTAAAATATTTCCTGGTTGCCGTATCATCTATAAATTTCATGCTATAGCGACGATGACACGAGATCTTAAATTTTCCATACTACTCGATTTAATCTTTTGCTAACTTGAACTAGTTAGACGAATTGCCAATGTCAGGCGGCACCATATTTCAGAAATGTGAGCTAAAATATTATTGAAAGGGAATTCGTATTGACTTTCTCCCCTCAATTTTGAACGAAGGAAACATTGACAGCTACAAGGTTTCCAATGATGGAGTACTATAAAAATTAAAAACAGAGTACGTCGAGGTGAGTATGGCAAACTTTTATAATAAATAAACCAAAGTGTTCATTTCTCGAGTAAAAACTGACCTAGAAACCCGTGTTTACGAAATAGACTTGATACACCTGGAATCAAAACGCCATACGCACATATACCAGTGCATCACATCCAACACAAGCTCTTACATAGGAATGAAATAATAAACAATAATTTGAGCTAAAACAATTTAGAATGACTGTGCTCACGTATGTGACTAAGGATAAGTTATAAAATTGCTATTTAATGCTCGACTAATGAGCATCAGTTATGATAACACAGTCACGAGACAAGGTTAGTCCCATCATTAATTTCCATTAGCAAGTGAGACAAAATCTCGGGTGTGAGGAATGGGCATTACCTCCATGAAAAAATTTACAAGAGAATTACAAGCAGCCCATATACACGAAAATTCGAAAAAGTAAGTAATGATTACAGATTACAAAAACACAAATCATGGCGGCGCTCACCGAAATGCAGAAACCCAACTTACGATAGCGATTTTATGTTTGCATCCTTTTGAGGAGAGATTACATTCATCGGTAGAGGCTCAATGCACAAATTCTCGTTGCCAAATTATATTATTAGCAACACCTTCTAATTCATGTTGTATAAAATCTTACGTACAATTGGTACACGTGATCAGAGCCTGACACTACTTTGGTTGACAATTGACCAATCTAAATTCCACCCTCATATGACCGATTATCCTACTGATAGTGACGACAGAACTAATTTGACCGACCAAATTATCTTTCTATAAGTTTAAGCATTTGCAAATTTTTTCAAAACAACACAACACATCTTACTGCAGTATTTTCTCAACAGTGAGCGACACAATCATCACATTCGTACAGTTCCATTCCACCAAACATCAATTCATAATTTCGCGCGAAAATTCTTCGCCGTTTGCCATTTCGATCCTGGACTCCTCCCAACCTGTAATAATTGGCAAAATTGACCCATTCATCTACCAAAAAATTGCCCTTGAGCTGATCTTCAACTTTATTTCGAAAAGACATTAATTTATAACATAAAAAGTTTTTCTTATATACAAATTTGTGTTTAGCTCACCCTCCTTGCGCATTTCTAAATCACATCAAATTTTCTTCTTGTGCGAACTTTTTTTCTGAAAGAAAGATAGAAACATCCATGACTACTTTTACCGATTTATCTTTAAAATTTTGATTGCAACATTCTTCAATAATGCAACGCACGTTATTTCTATACATACATCTTTTCCAGAATAATTTTTCAGTGCAACACTTGGTTATTTACTCACTTGTTCGCCGTTGTACACCCCTTTAATGTTGCGGTTCAACTAAGTTCCTTCAAGTTGCATGATGTGCTTGTGGGTGTGTTCCTTTCCTTCCCTCAACACACGAATCAATAATTTGTTAAGAATTTTTTCAGAGGTGTTCATGTACTCCTCCCCATTCTAAGCGTGGTTGTTTCTATCTGCCTAGAGAGTTGCTGTTTTCTCCACCTCTTAGAATACAGAAACCCTTTTGAGTCTGAATACAGAAACGAATAGGATACAGAAACGTTCAATCTTTTCTCGTATTTTCAAACACCAGCGATATGTACTCGGTGTGCAGAATTCCTGTCCGTTTCGGCAGATCGTCGGCCGACCTTTGGCGTTTCGTATTCCTTTTTTGTCTGCTGTTAATCACTCTCAGCCACCTGTTACGCGGCTTACTCAGAACAAAGACCAGCCCCACATACAATTTTCTAACGCAAACATACAAGGTCCACACACGAACCCGATCAAACCACGCACTATAGGAAATTTAGCACCAAAGACTCCTACTAAAATGCGATAAAAAAACAGGGCAACCTTGTAAAAATTTTCAAACGACATGCAGACAATAATTTCTGAAACACACAATTTCGTCATGAACTTTTGAAATTAATTTAGCCGTAGCTTTCTGAATAGTTCGCGAGATATTTTGTAAATACAAGAGTGAGTTTCTTACTAACTAACAATACTGTTCAAATTTATGCGCAACACACATCAGTTCTCACGTCATTTATGCACACACTGCCATGAAGCATCAGCAATGGTGCTACTATGCAATTATACAACCAACAACCAGCGGCTACAATTTCGATCTCATAATCAACCAAATCGGTGGAAACTTTACTTAAAATACATTTTGAAAATGTTCGCAACTAGGAATCAACTGGGGGCGAGGTTTATATCCTCTCTTCAAAGTTAACTAAATCTAAACACTTAATGTTCTCCACCGAGCGATGGGCGACTCAGTATGTCTGTGTGCAGTAAAGTGAGTTATGAGTGGACCGAAATAAAATAATTAGCACTCGATGCGCGTCCTAGTAACGCTATTTTTTTCGAAAAACAGCGTTACAGAGCGTTCATTGAAATTCATCATGAACGACCATAAGGGTATATTGAGAATGGAAAAATAATTTCATAATTAAAAGGTAACAATTTTAGTATTAGAAGGGTTATAATTTCGTAAATGTGAGTAAACACAACCAAGGTATTGAAAAAGAGTACTACTACATGCACGGATCATCAGTTAGGGTTAAACTTATAACAAAGCTGCGAAATGACGTAAGCCATTTTAACAAGAAGTGAGAGAGAGAGCAGGCATTCAAACAGACTTAACTCTCACTTTAGACTGACTACTATAGGTAATTAAAACACAAATGATATGTTTTAGCCATATGATTAATGTGATTACATGTACAACTAACTAATACTGGATTCCCTGTCACTAAAGATCGAGTAAACTAATGTAGCAAGCCCTAATTTTTACGATATTGATGAACAATATTTATCAACCTAACCAACACAGTTACTCCCTACGTTGATGACAGGGCTCGCAGAACAGTACTTTCATTGCACTGAACCAAACTCATTAATGCCTTTACGGTAGACTGAGTAAAAACTAACGTTAATAAAATAAAACTATACTCTATCGAACTTCTGTGCATCAAATCATAGTACACGTGTGTTTACTCAAACGAAAAGTACGCAACCTATAAATTGTAGAGATCGATCTTTATAATAAAACTAAGCCATGGTGAGCGTTGTTTAGAAGGCAATCCATAGTGAAGATAGTTTACATTGAATCCGGACTGTGGAAAGTTTGGGTGCACGCCCACCAAACCACAGCGAGCATTGGATACACTCGCTTCAAATGTTGGAGGGACCTGATCGTAGAGTCAGAAAGCTTATAAAAACATTGGAAATGAGATAAGGTGCATTCACGCATCTACTGAACCGTGAGAGCAATAACACTTCTCCCTACCTTGAAAAAGTTTTCTCTATGCCTAAATTGCCAATTCTTTTAAAACTCAAAAGAGCAAAAAATGCTAATAATACTAGTCATTTTAATAAAAAAAATGAAAATAAAACGTTTCTTAGACCAGACCATTACTAGTTCTGTTAAAATCTAAGTATAATTAATACCACCTAAGAATAAAATCTCGATTGATGTTAAATTCCAAACTTTCTGCGCCTGTAAAAGATCGGACACCACAAATTCGAATTAATTTTCTGAAATAGACATGTATTTAGCCTGTCATTTAAAATTTATTTTGCCGTAAAAATGTGCGACGAATATAAAATACAAAGGTCAATATCACGAAGTGAATATCACAGATTGTATTGTATTATTTGTATCGAACTTCTCAACATGCCTACTTATTGGTAAATGAGGAATTTGAGCCAGTGAGATGCCGGTAATAGACTTCTCTCGTTTGCTCCTCCAAAACGTTTGAGGCTTTTTGTTTCCTTGAGCGTTAACACTAATTTCGTGAGCATTTATTGGGCTTTTAAGTGTTAAAGGATTCTTACGAAGCGCTGTATGAATGTAATGCACATGTAACTAACCTTATAAATGATTTCTGAAATGACCACCAAAAAGTAGAGATGATTGTTCGAATAACATTAGAATGAATCACCGGGAGCATTAATTATCCTGTCGTCAACCGAACTTGAGCATTGATTGCATGACATCTAAATGTAACGAAGATTGTCAGCACAACCGTCAAACCATGCCAAGTGTTATTAGACCATCAAACCATACTATAGAGCATCCCCTGTGTTGAAACGTAACACTCAGCTCCAAATATTTAATGGGGCAATATTAGAGCCTTAAATTCCACTAAAGGCTACTGTGGGTTGAAGTGAAGTAAACGCCATCACAATGCTGAAAGCGAACTCTGCAAATCAAGTACGTACAACAAAATGTAGAAACTGTTTCTAATGCAGCACCGGACAATAGGAGAAAAAAAGTAAACCTCGTATAACTTCAGCTATCAACTTTATTAGTGTACCAAATTTTAAAGAATAACACTTTAAGGGAACGTGATTACACTTTTCCTCAATCAGTCTGCAGTTATTCGACCTGCTCTTGCGATCATTGAACTTTACTTTAATGTTTTAAATGCGTACGGTAAGATTCGATGAGGGAAGTAAGTACCCGTTAGTCATCTCTATATTGATTATTCAGATATTGGATAAGAGCATGCGATCAAAATTGAGTTAATGGTAAACACATGTCTCACACATATTATTTCAATCGAATATTTGTTTATAACTCCACTAGCGCTTTCTCTTGGACCACGGTTACGCGGAGTATTTACAGGTGTTGTATTGCACACAACTTCCGAAGTCGAATCTGACAGAAAAAGAAAAACATTTTATTTCCAATATAGATGATACAATAAACTTATCTTTGATTTTTAAAATATCTAGGAGTAAGGGTTCTTATATACTACACTTACTTGGGTGTCGTTATACCCATGTCGCTAGTCGAAATGAAATGATTGAGGGTAATGTAATCCTGATGTTGCTTAATCTAGATTTGATTATATATGTAACTAATATAATAAAAGAGAACACAATTTCACTAACAAATGCAGCGCTGCGAGGGAAGAGTGCTTCTGGCCAACAACATTTCCTTCCCATACCTCGAAAGAAACCAAAACTCATTATCTCGTGAGAGATGTGTTCTCGTGAATAAACCCTGTTTTTTGCAGTTTCACGATCCTCCTCACAACTTATTATGAATAAAATGCACTACAAATAACCTTCGCAGCTCGCGCCGCTTGAATGCCTCGTCTTACCTTCTGCCCCGCGCCCTCAGCACACCGAGAGAGTTATGAGTCATGAGATTAACCAGCAACCTTTTTTCACTTCGAAGAAATATTTCGAGATCTTTGTTCACTTAACCTTTTTAGGATCTTTGCATTTTATACACACTAAATGTAAGAATGAGTTTCTTAGTGGTTGTTCAAGATAAAGGCTTTTATATCAACTGTTGACCATTGTCATAACGTGTTTATTCATAATGACGTGCTTTATGGGTTAGAAAGGGCTGAGCAGGCAGATCACTCTGGGACATTACCAAGGGAGGTTGCCAAAGCTAGATCACAAGCACTGGTGCTCCGTCCTCAGGTTTCGTCGTCTTCGGCAATGACCCCCTTAATTCGAATTGCCTGCGTTACGAAATAGGCTATAAACTATTCAGAAATTTACGGCTGAAATGATATCATAAATTAATCTCTAAATTGTGTTTTCTGGGGGAAATCATTGAAAGTTGCTTTGGGGTATTATTACAAGGTTGCCCCGTTGTTTGTAGCATTTATTTAGATTATTTTGTGCAAAAAAATGTCACGTAAAGAAAGTTCGAACGTTGTGTGCGATGTGTGTTGTGTTAATTCGTGTAGTTGTGTGCTGTGTGTTGTGTGTTGCTTGCTGTGGTGGTTTTGTATTCGGTCAGCTTTAGAGAGACTCACGATAGCCTCAAGACCAGGTGGTCATGAGAGTAATTTATTGTAGACCCTTGAAGGGGCAAGCCTAGGCGACAGGAAACCCTCACATCAAAAAACATAAATCGCGGGTTTTCGGAAATACACCGAGAAAAGATTGGCCGTTACAGGTTTTCAGAAAAAGGGTCTGAAATCTGTATTCTAAATGCGGAGAATGCAGCCTACCTTATAACATATAGAAATAGCTACGCTTAGAAAGAGGAGGAGCTCATGAACACCTCTTAAAATTCTTAATACATTATTGGGTCGTGAATTGACGGAACGAAAAGGACAGACTTACAAGGAGGGTCTTAGACGTGGAGAGAGCCTGTTCGACTTACGAAACCGTGGCGTAACGTTCGGTAAAAACACAAGTACGTTTGAAATAAGCGATCAAAAAGATGAAATGAGTGTGTAAAGTGGGAATATTGAAATTTTTGTGTTTTACTCGATATTACAACCATTAAAACGCTATCTTCTTCTTGTCTCATTTTCAGAGAGTACTTCCACATTAAATAAAACTAAGAGCTATGCTACGAAAAAGAGATAAAATTATACGTACGAATACTCCAGTATGAAGGAGGGGTGAGTTGTTAAAAAAAAACTCTTGTTACTAGGAAATTGTTCAAAAAACTTGTCAAAATCAAAGTTATGTTATCTTGAAATAACGCGGATGAATAAATGCCAATAAGGTTTGGCGGTAAAAAGTAAATAAGTAGATTAAATTTGGACCCACAGATAGTGGGAAATAAAGAAGGCCGAAGATCCAAAGCGTCACCGCGCAATGCCTCCACCAGCGCTGTAGTGTTGGAGTCATAATTGGAACTACCTGGCCTTCACATGAACTGAAGTCTTGTTAACATGAACTATGTCTCGTTCATACAGAATACGCTTATGAAGCTCGATCCCTGGAAAATGCCGCAGAGTGTCTGGTTATGTGCGCATTTGGAGCTTGATTGTTCGATGCAGCAATGGAGGTCATGATTGTTTACATGTATCATTGGTGTCTAATTTAATAGAACAGGGGTTGGCCGGCCAATCATTGGGATGTGTTTGTAATGATAGTGGAATTATATTCGCGTACCAATTAGGATCAATCATTGCCAAATTATGTCCAAGTCATTTCCAATTTTTCATCAATCTCTATTATGTATTTTTAGTGGGGTGGTGTTCCGAAATAGCCGTAGATGTCTCAATTAGTGTCAATGAAGTAGCACCTGCCTCTGATTATATGTTGAAGTGTGCGATACCCTCATACAAGGTGTGGTAGGATGTCCTTCAGTAATTATAAGCGCGTAATTAAACCTGAAGCATGAAAAGAAGTTCACAGTAGAAGGATGCGGACCGAAAATCTGGATTTTACGACTCGGTGAGTACCTCAACAATTTGTGTTCTTGTAGTTTGTACTCACCAATTTCCATGTTTGTTTTCTTGCATTTTAGTAGCTTGTATTCTCGTATATTTTTTTTACACGGAGGTAATGCCAGTTCCTCAAGCCCGAGATTTTAGTCTCCCTTGCGCTAATCAATGAGGAGACTAAATTCTGTCTCGTGACAGCTGTGAAGGGAAAAAAAGTGTCGTGAATCATCACAAAAGTCAGGAGATCAATCTTGCCTCGATTATAAATATTATCTTCAATCAAAACGTGATCAGCCTCCTCGCTTAAGCATCACCAACGCCCAGAAGGACTTGTAAGATAAGTGGTCATTATTACAGTTATGTGTTACCAGCTTCTCTCTCAAGAGCTTTGTGATGTACAGTATAATTATCCGCGTTCAGAAGTGATATATGAGTTCTTTCATTTTCCAATTCCCTTTGCAAGTTAGGAAGAATGAGAGAGACGAAGGAAAATAAGAGATGAAATCATTTGTTTGCGTTGACAACAAGAAACGGTTATGCCACGAGAGAATTCTCACCAAGCTCCCTGGCAGCTAAGCGCTTATCGTCCTCGGGATCACGAAGTCAGTACGCAACGAGTGTAGTTCGTTTGATTATTTTAGTGCCACAAGCTCTCGATGAAGGCACCAATACGTCTTGTAAATTTGACGTCAAAAATACTTGGAAAATTAATCCAAGAAACCACAATAGAGTGTCGCCTTCGTAAGAAATTTGTTCTGATGGTTATTTCAGATAACGAAAGCTAATTGGAAAAGGCTATTGATTGACTGACTAAATAGAAAATCAGGAATCAACCAAGTATGGGAAGCGCGTTAAACGGTCAGAAATAATTGAGGAAGGAGAAGCAGTTCAATTGTGACTTTAGGCTGATAAGAGAAATGAGTCATAATTTGATGAGCGAGTGAGGAAACACAAACTGTTGTTTCTTTGTATTCCTAAGTTTGATAGTAGTGAAGATAAAAAAAGTAAACCGTAGCATTGTGTGCCAGTAAAATAACTTTCTCTTCTTTATCAACTCGATTCTCATTAGCTAAGTTTTCGATAGAAAGTTTTGAAAAACTCAGCATGATAAAGGTTTGCTAAGCGTCATAAACAAGTGTAATCAAGTCAAATTGTAAACATAAACAAATGCAGTAGTCAATATATTTGTGTCAACATTGGTTATTTTCTGAACCAAATTTCCTTGAGAACAATGGGCATTGTTAGAAATTACTGAATTATGAAACTACGAGAATTTATACAAGATACAAAGCAGAAATATTGAGCAGCCTATAATTCTAACATACACGTTTGCACAAAAACTTGCCCGTGAACAAGTAAAAACTACAATCTTCGAGCAATGGAATATGAACTAAATATAAAAAATAGAATATTAATGAGGTTGCATCTGAAAACGCGATGAAAGAGCTACTCGAAATGATGTTATATAAATAATGAAATTATTGTTTACAGTGTTGTATGTATTGTGTTGTAATTCTTTCTCACTGGTCGTTGAAGTGTTGGCAATGAGTGACCATTTACAGGTGGAACTTCTAAATTACTTTTGACCTGGATGGTGAAGAAATCGCATGTCTGTGTTAATTTATTTCGAATGTATATTGACAGTATTGATGTGCTTCACGCAGTAAATTTTTGGCCAACAAATTCGTTCAATGTTCAACCGTGCTGCTGATAAACTAGCTGATGTAAAATTATGATAGTGCCTTGTTATACGTAATGAATGTGTCCAGGCGGAATTTGTGCGAGTGTATTTTGGAAATGCAGTCTGCGCTTTATGCTCCACAAATGTCTTCTGGAAAGTAACGCGTCCGGCAATCAAAGAGAACATTCTAAAGAAAACTTTCGCAAAATATGGTATTGGATCGAGAGTTGTAATGACGCATCTTTGTAAGTACTGTACAATCGTCTTTGTTCACTGGTTACCGTAGATCGTGCA
The DNA here is from genome assembly GCA_030386875.1 of Morinoia aosen. Taxonomy (NCBI): domain Eukaryota; kingdom Metazoa; phylum Arthropoda; class Malacostraca; order Amphipoda; family Talitridae; genus Morinoia; species Morinoia aosen. The sequence goes on along the minus strand of CM059557.1, from coordinate 28,442,596 downwards.
TGTCTGAGTGTCATTCTCTTTGTGTCTTTGTAATCTTTGTAATCATTCTCAGAATCTTTTCTATATATCCTCGCAGTTACAGCCTTAACTTATAAGTGACAAGTGTTAACGTGAATTAACGAAATAGTTTTTGGGATATCAAAATCGGCATAAAACTTCCGACAAATCACCGTGATGTTCTTGTGAAATTCTTCTTCCTTGAACCTTTGAGTCATTAAAAAATGTCATTGCGAATCAGTGACTTCAGAACGAGGGAAAAAATGCTGATGATTGAAATTGGACATTTGACATGACCACTATCTTGTGAACTGTGAGAACAGCACGTACATAAAGTCTCTCCTCATCACTGCGCGCTTTCTACGTCATGTAGTGTTCTCCCCCAGGCTGCAACACGCTTCGGGCAGACTTTGAGCTATCTTTTTCGTAAAAGGATAGCCCGAAGCGAGTGCCTGAGGTACCACCGTATTCGGCAGGATAGGGACAACACGGGGGTAACACGGTAATTATATTGGTGACTGTTAGGTACACGGAACACGGACCATTACACTGGGCCCTCGGTGACTACTATGAGCACTGTTCGTTACTCGTAAATTACGTAATGATTGGAACACAGCACTAATACGTGATGGTCGAAATACAATACTATTCGAGAAGTACGTAATGATTGAAACACAATCCTATGTGAGAATAGTACAAATATGTGGTGATTGAAGTACAATCCTATTCGAGAATGACATAAATTGAAACACAATCCTATGCGAGAATAGCACAAATACGTGATGATTGAAGCACAATCCTATTCGGGAATGACGTAATGATGAAAACACAATCCTATGCGAGAATAGCACAAATACGTGATGATTGAAGCACAATCCTATTCGGGAATGACGTAAATTACGTAATGATTGAAACACAATCCTATGCGAGAATAGCACAAATACGTGATGATTGAAGCACAATCCTATTCGGGAATGACGTAATGATTGAAACACAATCCTATGCGAGAATAGTACTACTACGTGATGATTGAAATACAATCCTATTCGAAAATGACATAAATTACGTAATGATCGAAACACTATCCTATGCGAGAATAGCACTAATACGTGATGATTGAAATACAATACTATGCGAGAATTACGTAATGAATGAAACAAGCACCAATAGTGGGTAACGTCCGCGAGGACGCTACTTACGAACGCAGCGGCGAGACGTGATGATTGGTGCTACGTCGTGCAACTGTTACGAACAGGTCAGCTGGTGCTAGCGGGGCGCCGAGACGAGGCTAGTCAGCTGGGTCGGGCCCAGCCGCCACGCGGTTCACCGTTGTAGCTGGTAAGTAGCTACGGCGAGGCTAGCCGGCCGGAGCGGGCGAGAGATGTCGTAGAGCGGCTTGGCCGACGACGCCGGCGCGGGGCGTTGCAACGTGACTTTTTTAAGGCTTTGAAACACCTTGAAGCGTCAAGACGCTACTAGGCTTAAGACCTTGCAACACCTTGGGGCGTCGATAGGCAGGGCCGGTCTCCGGAGCTTGGTGCAGGTACGCGAGAGACAAAGTCGATCTCGGAAGCTAGATGCGGGAACACGAGGCTGGTGCTGGAGATGTGACTTGAACGAGGACGAGGGCTTATGCCGTCACAAGTGCGTACTCTCTCTGTGCATCTGTCCGTACGTGTTCAGACGACGCCCTGTGCGGGTTCCGCAATGCGTATGCTGCGTCAGCAAATATTGAGTATATAAAGGTAATGTGGAGCCCCTAGGGGCGCATTTGGTTCTCCTGTCTCGCTACGCCAAGTACACGCTAAAAAGTCTACTCGTCTCTTTGTTCTACCCTTCGGCCGCTACACACCTAAGGGCGGCACATTGGTGGCTCAGTAAGTTCGTCCCCACGACGTGTAATTGTACTTGATCCTTGTGCTGTGATGTGGATTCAGCGACTACTGTGATTGAAGATATCGGAAACTTAAGTCTGGATTTTAGACGGCGATATCGGAGGATCGCGTGTCTACGGAAATTCGTGGAATTTCTACGTGTGGTGGTCTACGCTTCGCTTCGTGAGCCGAGAATATTTTTGGAAATCACGACAATACTACTATGGAGCAATCTACAGCAACGGGAAGAGAAATTGAAGAATCACCATAGGTATACAATAACGTGTTCCGTTTCGTTGTGAAACGTATCCCTGAAGAAACTCTGAAGAATTCTTCTTATGGGTTGGAATTAAATGTGCCTTTGGGAGTACCTTACACAGCTCGTGTTGACCTGGAAAAGGATGGTGACCACTGCGTGATGAAGCTGTGCGTGAATTTCCATCGCAAGTAGTGACGTGGTCGTTTAACAGTTGTATGCATAAGTGGCTGTGTTCAGAACAATTCTACGAACAGTTGCAGTGTTTCTACTTCTACGAGAACAATTGTGTAACGTGTATGTGGTTAAAAGGTTGCATACCGAAGATTGGTAACTACAATTTATAATGAAACTGTGTTAACGGAATTGATACGTATAATTATACTGTGATCTGTGCGATTACTCAAAGTATGGAAACGTGAACATACGTAAACACTACAGTGACGTGCTACGTGCTAACATTGCTACTCCGCTGTATAACAGCGCTGCGTGTATGACCTTGGATCCGGCAGTCTCGACGTCTTGCCTGTGCTGTGCCTGAGCATCGCAGACGACCTTGAGATACAGCTGGTCGCAACCTGCTCTGCTGTTGCCGAGCAGTCTCGACGTTCGTCTTTGACATCAGCCGAGACGACTGACTGGCTGTGGCTGCACTGCCTGCCGTGTGCTGATTCCAAGTTGAGTATTCTGTAACTATAATATTATTGTTTGGGATTATTCGATAATTTTCTGTGACATCGTCGGTTTTTATTTTTTGTTGCCTTGTGTAGTTTAAAAATTGTTGGGATCGATAGCATTGAATTCGTGTAAAGAGTTTCCTTGTTAGTAATTGGATTAAGTTCGTTTGAAAGTCGCAGAAACAATTTTTAGTATTTAAATTTTTAGTGATTTTTAATGAAGATTTAACCGTGTGCTTCATCCATTTTTGTAACGTGAGCTTTAAGCGTTCTGTTATGTTATTATTTTTTTTGAGAGGTAAGATTTTAGGGTTCTGCGGTGTTATTTTTTTTGTGGCGTAGGATTTTTGCGTTGGACTGTGGGATTATTAAAATTGTGAGTTACGTTTTTAACATTGTGAGAAAAATTGGTTGGTTGCTGTGATTCATTATGGGAGATTCTGATTCCGACCCTGAATTTATTCGTTCGACAGGGACGACGACAAGTCGTGGTAGAGTTTCTGTTCCGGCATTTAGTGGTACGTTACCTGGAACGTGCGGGCGTGCGCCGACAAGAGTGTTTACGTCTGGACCGATGCCTACGACGGTAGTGACGACCGCTGTTAGTACCCAGACTGTGACGTTCAGTGCTCCAAGTGTGACAAGCATGACGTCCTCTAGTGGACCAATGACGGGTGGTAGTGTAACCACAACTTTACAAAGGGGCAGTACTATACTGTCCAGTGCAGAGCTACCGCTTTTTCGAGGCAGACAGCGTCTCACTGACCCGATCTTTTGTGAAACGAAGACTTTCCGTACGCATGTCGCGAATCTAAAATCATACATGTGCTTGTTACCCGACCTGACTTCCGACGATGCCAAAAAAGAATTACTTGTGCGCAGCGCACACAAAAGTGTTGGAGATTTTAACGGAGTCGTTACAAAATTAGTAAACCCTGATGGTAACTATTCCTTTGATCAGGTTATCGACATTTTAGATGACATCTACGTGGCTAAGGGTGAGCGTTCAGTTCATGCGTTAGCGTGCGATTTAAATCAGTTACGGTTGTTACGTAATGAAGGGTTGGCTGCACAATTGGTTACGGCGATGTCGAAAATAAGAAATTTGAGTGATCATATTCTAAATAGTACAGAAGTAGCATTACAAAGACATCCATTTGTAATTGCTAGTACGAACGCAAACGATTTAAAAAAGTTCTCTGGTGACTTGGTAGTTTTTAGTCTAGCTACAGCAATTCTCGCACCTCTCTTAGAAGAGAACTTTTGTAAAAAAATCTTCTCGAGGCAGTTCCATACCTCTGAAGAGTTGTTAGCTCGTCTCGTTTCCGCTGTGCGTAATAATCCTGAGGGCAGAGAAATACTTGCGCGCAAAAACAATACCCAGTCCACGTATCCAACCAGAGAGACTTACCTTGCGGTCGTGCCTGAAGAGAGTGAGTGGGACGAGAAGGAATCGTTTCCCGATGCTTTCTATGCCTCTCAAAACAACAACCGACGTTTTCAAGGTCGGAGACCATTTTTCAGAAGCAATTGGAGACCTGCTAGATTTCAAAGGGGAAGACAATATGCATATTTTGGTGATCGACCTTTAGGTTCTATGGAGTGCAACGAGGCACAGGTGGAAAATCCACAACAGAGTAGTAAGGATAGATCAAAATCTTTCTGTTCACTATGCAAAACCACAGGTCATGTTCAAAGTATGTGCACGAATAAGAGAGGCCAAAGCAAGTCACATTTCCGCGGTCATGCTTGCTACAAATGTGGGAAGGTAGGCCATTTTGCACGTGAATGTCATTCGCGTGGTCGAGGTCGAGGTGAAGCGTATTACGCTGCATCTTCCGAGGGTGACGATTTTTTAAAGTAGATAGAGAAGAATCAGAAAAACCAAAGAGTCTTGGAGTAGAGAAGGAGTTGCCAGTGCCCGAGGATACAGCTACAATCCCCGTTACCAATGATGTGGCGTTGAAACCAGATACTATAACTAAGTCGACTGAAGAGGTGGATCCGCTATTTCTGTGTAAAAAAAAGTTCGAATTACTAGGTGAACAAGAACTTGATGTAGGTGCAAATTCTGAACTACCTGTAGAAGTTTGTTTGTCAGCGACGATTATGAAGGAAGGTCGTTTAAGGAAGGAAAGCGACGGTTTATTTTCATTACGGCGTTCTAAGAAGCCTACAATTATATTACGTAATGATAACAAATTTATGAGCGCTCTCATCAACAGCGGTAGTGACCGGTGTCTGGTGAGTTACCGGAATTTAAAAGGCATAAACGAGCGAATTAAGCCTAGTGCCTTGAGTATCAGGGGTGTAAATTCTAAAAGCCAGGTATCAGGCGAACTTGATCTTTGAATTACGCTGCCTAATAATAAAGAAATAAATACCAGCGCTTTGATTTTGAAAGATGGCGAATTTAAATATGATGTAATCCTCGGTAGGGATATTCTACAAGATGCCGTGATTAATTTTAAAGAAGGATTCATAGTTCTTGACGGAGTAAAAGTACCGTTTCATGATGTGCAAGAATTGCACGGGCAAAGTAAGCGAGAGGTATTTTTCAATACTATAAGTAATCCAGAATGTCTATTGGCTGACATGCTTGCCAATAGGAGGCGTATAAAGAAATATCTAATGAAGCAGAGGGAATCACGAAATGCAGGCCAAGAAAATGGCGATAGGCAACGAAATGGCCTAGAGATAAATGCTGCAGATCAGTGGGGTACCCCAGGGAAAAAGGTTAAAAAATTTGAGCAACCAGCGAATAATGTGAGAATAACTAAACAGCATGCGAACAAAATAAGAGAAACTAAGGAACAAGCGAGAAGTTTGAAAAAAAGTAAAAGACGAGAAATAGTTGTTCATTGTGGAGCAGTGGAAATGCCAAGAAATTGTTTACGTCTTATTAATGGGTATGTCAAAAAGGCTAAGCCCGGAAAGTATATTATGAATAAGACAATTCTCGCGAATGGAATTTATGTCGCCGAATCAGTAGTGGATATCAAGTCAAATGGTTTTGTACCTGTAATGCTTTTGAACGTCTCTGAAGACGTGGTATATATAAGCGACAATACGATGATAAGTACCATTGAGGAAATTGACGACATGGAAATTGAACATGAGATTTATATGTCTACCGTGCACGAAGCTGTGCGAGATGCAAATTTGTGCGATGCCCACGGTAATGCGGATCTACCCGGAGTCGACAGTGTTAATGGTGGAACTTTCAATGCCATCTCTGGTAAAGACGTTGGGGTAGTATCTGTAGAAACGAGGCGTTTTTGTAACGATATTCGTGTTGATGAACTAGGAATTAATGCACAGAAAAATGATGTACCAGAGGGAGGTAGTAACGAGAGACGCTCTTTGACTGGTAACGATGTGAATTGTGATGATGAAGACGCTAAACCATTACTGTTAAATTTATTAAACGAATTTAGAGACGTCATCACTCTAGAAGGCGAAACAATTGCCGTTACGAATGTTATGAAACATAAGATTGAATTAAAACCTAATGCACCAGTACTTAATATCCCACCATATCGAATTCCTTATAAATATCAAAACGAATTGTTGCAAGCTAATAAGCAGATGTTGGACCAAGGCATTATTGAACCTTCCAGCTCGGAATTCAATTTTCCTTTAATTGTTGTTAAAAAGCATTCGGGCGAGATCCGTCCCGTGATTGACTTCCGAGAACTTAACAAAATAGTGATAAAAGAAAGTTATCCCATTCCCCGCATAGACGAAATACTTTACACGGTTGGGGGGAACAGCATTTTGTCAAGTCTCGATTTACGCTCGGCTTTTCATCAGGTCGAATTAGAGGAAAGTAGCCGTAAATATACCGCGTTCAGTATCGGTTATGAGAAATTTCAGTTCAAGAGGCTGCCATTCGGGTTGTCCTCGAGTCCCTCAGTTTTTCAACGTATAATTTCTTCTGTTCTTGCCAATGTCATCGGTAAATTATGTTTTGTATTCCTTGATGACATATTAGTATTTTCCAAATCCATGAACCAACATCTGAAAGATTTACATAGTGTTTTTGAGAAGCTACGTGGTGGAAATCTGTCACTTAAACTTGAAAAATGTCATTTCCTAAAAAACTTAATTGAATATCTTGGACACATCGTGTCGGCAGACGGAATTCGCTGCAAAGAATCAGAGAAGCTACAAATCTTTCTCATTCCAAAAAATGTGAAGGAACTGCAAAGTTTTCTAGGAGTGGCGAACTATTTCCGAAATCACATACCAATGTTTGGATCGATCTCATACCCTCTGTATCAATTGTTACGTAAAAATGTTGAGTTTATCTGGAATCCTGAATGTCGGCAAGCTTTTGAAAAAATCAAATCTGTTTTAACATCTGATACCGTTTTACGGCATCCTGATTTTACTAAGCTTTTCCACGTATTTACAGATGCTTCTAATTTTGGTATAGGTGCAGTGCTTTTACAACACGGAAATGATTCAAATAAATCAATGAAGGCTATTGCCTACTACAGTAAAAGCTTAAATTCCACACAAAAGCGCTATTCCACGACGAAAAAAGAGTTCTTCGCCATTGTGAGCGCGCTGAAAGCATTTAAATATCTCATTCTTGGATATCCGATCGATCTCTACACTGATCATAAACCATTACAGCCCTTGTTTTTCAAAAAGCTTCCTGACGACTCAGCTATGGCTAGATGGTGTCTAACAGTTCAATCTTTCGAACCGGTAGTAAAATATTTCCCCGGGAAACAAAATCTAATTGCAGATTGTCTAAGTAGATTGCCCGAGCATTTAACTATTTCTGATCTTGAAGAGTGCTCAGAGTTCGATGAGGTTGACGCCTTCGCAGTGATTACACGCCGTGGTGCGCTGACCGCCGACATAGACAAAACAGACGAGACAAGTTCTCATCAACTGGCGCCAGAGGCGACTGCAAAACCCCGACTGACTGACTACGTTCCTCAGTTAAAAGACGTATCGTTGACTTTAGACGAATTTCGAAATGAGCAACAGCTAGACCCTTTCTGTTCTGAGGTCAAAGACGCATTACTAACTAGTAGTACATCTACGATCCCTGACTTACAAAAATATTTAATTCTGAACGACATACTTTATAGACGACGACAAATAGACTCTAGGGAAAGCACTATTCTCACTTCGGTTATTCCGACATCGCTAATGAACAAGGCGGTGCTCAGTATACACTCCTTGTACCATAATGATGCCACGCATACATTGTTTAAATTTAAGTTGCGTTATTTTCATTTATTAGAGAAGAGTATCATACGTAATTTTGTCAAAATGTGTGATGTATGTAAAATTCTTAAAGCCAGCAGTACTGTGCCTATTAAGATATTGGACGCTCCCATTGCTAAAGAACCCTTCGAGGTGGTATCAATGGACTTTCTTGGTCCTCTTCCTGTCACAGATCAGCAGAATAAATATATTCTAATCGTGATTGATTTGTTTTCTCGTTACTGTAAGCTTTACGCAACCGCAGATCGATTAGCAGATACAGTTGTCTCTTGCCTAGACAACTGCTTCTCAACCTTTGGATATCCTAAAACACTTCATAGTGATCAAGCTCTTGAATTTAAATCTGCGGCAGTTAAAAAATTCAGTCAAATTCATTCAATTGCGAAAAAAGAAGTATTACCCTGGAGTCCTCATAGCAATGCTATTGTGGAGCGCAATAACCGTAAGATTACGAATCTATTAAAACTATATATTAACTCCCTAGTGCATACCGAATGGGACCAGTGTCTAAACAGCACAGAGAACGCGATCAACAATAGTTTAAATACTACGCTGGGAGACACACCCTCGTATATTATTTTCAATCGAGACACGTGTGCAAATTTTAGCGCCATCACTTTTGAAAAAAACTATAGTCACGACACCGACGTCGATATCATAAAATTTCGAGCTCAAGAAGCAGCCCGTACTGTTGAAAACGTTAGAGCTATAATAATTAATAACACCAGTGAAAGAACTATGTATCACAACCTTCGACGTAAAAATAAAAATTTTGAACTCGGCGAACGAGTATTAATGCGAAATCACCTGAGAAAAAACAAATTAGATATTGCCTGGAAAGGACCAGGGATAATTACAAAAATCAACCGAAATTATGTAGAATTGAAAATTGGGAATCGAACCTTTAAAAGCAATAAGAATCATATCTTACCTTTACGTAAAAAGTATTGAATGACAAATGTACGACTTACGATTGACAACGTTTCTATGTTCACATAATACAATTGTGTGATTCTTGTTTCAGTGTTAATTTTACGTATGATTTTAATTGGAATTTTCTTTATATAACCATATATATTTGCTTTATTTTTTTGTTCTTGATGTACCGTAGTTTCTACGTCCGTGATTGAGGATGTAGCGCACGTTATTTTACAACCAAGTTTTGCATCTGCTCGCAAGCCTTGCACGGTTCAATAACCTCCGTGTGTTTACAAACGCAGCAACTCATTGCTGTGGGAGCGGAGGCTGGCTCCGTAGTTGTTTTGGAGTGCCGTCGCCCGATTTGTTTTGCAATTAGGTGTGCAGCTGTCGAGACCGTGTGGGATCTGCAGCGTGCCGATACGCTGTTTGTTCCTTTCTTTGCAACTGTCACGATTGATTTTTTTATTAATTTGACGTAATAATAATTGATTTCATTTATTTAAATTATGTGGCCATGCTAATTGAACTGTATTTGTTTCAATTTCAGAACGAGCACGCTACCGTTCCTGTCTTCCACGATGGGAAACCGCATGACCCATGTGTCTGTGGAGGCACTCACGAATGCCCTGGAGCAACATCAGGGTCGGGTGTCAAAGGACTGGGTGGAGGCTAACGCACTCGTCGACATTCTCCCAGATAGGGTAGCAGATTTAGGTATTCTTCTACTTTTTCCTTTCACTTTGGCATTAGGAGTTTCCTTCTTTTATCTTCGTCGAGAAATTTATATGTTGGCGGATCGCCTTCGCTCCGAGGATGCGTTACTCCGACGCCAGCAGCTCAGGTCGAGCAATGCTGACCAACCGCTGCGTCACCTGCAAGCAAATAGCGAAGTTTAGGTGTGAGTGTAGCATGTGTTTTTGTTTTTGAAAAGTGGAACTTGATGTTTTTACGTGTCGCCAATTAGGCGCTATTAGCTCTCATGCATTGTAAACGGATGTAGTATTATTTACTTTTAACATATACTCAGGAAGTAGTCTTAGGATACTCAGTTATTTTTTTTCTACATTGATGAGTTTGGTATTGATTTTTTCTCTTGTTCGGATTACAGTTCAAGAATATACGATGTTCAAGTATACAGTATGTATTCTTTCACTTTCACTTACATTAGATTAATTTCTACGACAATGTTGATAATTTAAATTGATAGCAGTTTCGATTAAAGTTTTCATGCGTGTATATTTTTTTCTGCAAGTGATATGGTTTTCATAATACAAAAAATTCATGGGTGTCAACGAAGTTGTACGTAGTACATGCATGCGGCGTTTAATTTTTATGTGTAACGATTCCCATTTGTTTAGTACCTTCTCCTGCCTACGCAACAAAATTTTTTTTGGATAAATATTGCCTTATTGCCTTAACGATTATTTCTGGGCGGTTTATTATTTCATGTTCAACGTTGTTGTTTAGCGTTTTGTTTTCGATATGTTGCTGACGTGTTCTCAAACTAGAAAGTTAGTTGAATCCTGGTTCCGAAAACCGTGGAGTTCTTTTTAACGTTTTTGGATGCCGATTGTAGTTTTAAGTTAACGGACTTTATTGTGTTGCGTTATTAACGACTGTGTTTCGAGACGTGTATTCTGTTATTAACTTAAGATTTTTTTTGCGTTCCTAATGTGTATTTGAGCGGCGGCTCTTCCGATGTTCTTGGCGGTAGGGGTGTGGATGATTTCATTTTTACGATGTCCAGTCAACTTTAATTCGATGCGTTGTTCTTTTCCTAATATATGATAGTTGTTTTGCTACACAGTAATTTTCATTTGGGGATATTTTACCTAAAATGTTTTTTAGCTTCCTGTGTTAAAATTGTAAGTTACGATTCTTAAAACTTCAATTGATTGATTTTGATATTGGTAAATAAGCAGGGCATGGGGGGAGGTGTATGCCGTCACAAGTGCGTACTCTCTCTGTGCATCTGTCCGTACGTGTTCAGACGACGCCCTGTGCGGGTACCGCAATGCGTATGCTGCGTCAGCAAATATTGAGTATATAAAGGTAGTGCGGAGCCCCTAGGGGCGCATTTGGTTCTCCTGTCTCGCTACGCCAAGTACACGCTAAAAAGTCTACTCGTCTCTTTGTTCTACCCTTCGGCCGCTACACACCTAAGGGCGGCACAGGCTTGAGTGAGAGCGAGCCTTGTTGGGGTCGCCTTATGTAGGCCTCGAGTGCAAGCCTTGAGTCCGGGCGTGAGTCCTGATTGGTCGCGAGTTTGTGGGCCTGTGGTGCTGGAGGCAGGAAGCCGTTGTAGCTTACGGGCACCTTTTCTCATAGTCGCGAGGCGGCTTCTCTCAGGTCCCGTGTTTGGTTGACTAGGCGCTTCGGGTCCGGAGGTGCTCTGGAACGGATACGGTTGTAGTCTGGAGGCAGCTTTTCTCAGGTCTTGTGGAGGTCCGCGGCTTGCCGCTGGGATCACCACAGGTGTCCCTCTCATGTTTTTTTTTTTTTCTTTTAAAACACTTAGTACCTCACTGGTGGTCTGCTTTCTCTGCCGTATTTAGTGAATAATGCCTGTTTTGCTGTTTCAGGGATTGCTGTGCCTGTTCCAGGGAACGGAACTCCCTCGTATACTTCGTAGTTTGTTGCTCTCGGTGCCTTAGCCTGTTGTTGAGGTTTATCCTCGATGGTGGGTAGGTACGCTGCTTTGACCCTTTCCGTCGCGATGTTAGCTTTTTTGCCTTGTATATCTACGGTGATGTAGTTTGGTGTCCTTTGGAGCACGGGAAAGGGACCTGCGTAGGGTTTCTGTAAGGGTCTTCTGTGCCCCCCGTGTTTCACGAAGACGTTGGTCGCCTTGTATAGAGCGCTCGGGACATTGGCTTTTTGGGGTCCCTGTTGTTGTGGCAGTATTGGCTGCAGGTTTGTCACTCGTTTTTTTAGGCATTGTAGAAATTCTCTGGCGGGCCGGTCTCCTTTTTCTTTCTCGGGTAGCTCTCCTGCGAGGCGCAATGTTTGTCCGTATACCATTTCGGCGGGGGAGATGTTTGCGTCCGTGTGTGGCGTGGCTCGGATGTTAAGCAGTATGAGGGGTAGTGCGTCTGCCCAGTCTGCGTCAGTGACCGTAGCTTTTAACGCCTCCTTCAATCTTCTGTGCATCCTCTCCACCAGTCCGTTGCTCTGCGGGTGGTACGCTGTTGTTCGCTGTCTCTCAGCGCCCAGCGCCGTCAGCAAGTTTTTCCATAAGTTAGACTCGAACTGGACGCCTTGGTCCGTGATGATTGTTGTTGGAGCGCCGAATGATGCTACCCAGTCTTTTAGGAATGCCCGTGCTGTTGTTTCTGCCGTACAATCGGCCATTGGGGTAGCGGTGCACCATCTGGTGAAGCGGTCAATGCACGTCAGCAGGTACCGTTTGTTTTGTGACACGGGTAGTGGTCCGACGATATCGATGTGTATCGTCTGGAACCGTTCCTTGGGTACCGGCATCTTCCCGGGCGGGCATTTGGTGTGCCTTATTATTTTGCTTGTCTGGCATGGAATGCACTCGCGTGTCCACTTGCCGACGTCTTTGTTGAGTCCGGGCCAGATTACTCGCTGCCTCAAGAGGTCCCTTGTTGCTTGTATGCCGGGATGACTCGCCCCGTGGAAATGCTGAAATACGTTCTTTCTGCAGCATTCCGGGATGTATGGCCTCCGTAGGCCTGTTGACACGTCGCACCAGAGGGGTGGTTTACCGGTCTGTCTGACTATGGGGCGTAGTTTGAGCGCGTTCTTTGATGCTGGGTGCAGCAGTTCTTCTAATTCTGCGTCTCTGTTTTGTTCGGTCATTATTTTGTCGTAGTTGATCGCGGGTCCTTTAGGTATTATTGTTGACACCAGACGTGATAGCGCGTCTGCGACCGTGTTGTTGTCGCCGCTGATGTGCTTGATTTCGCAGTCGAACTGTGAGAGGTAGGAGAGCTGTCTTGCTACCCGGGGGCTGTTGCCTTCCGTGGCTTTTTGCAGGGCAAAACAGAGCGGTTTATGATCTGTCCTGATTTCGAAGCTTCGGCCTTCCAAAAAATGCTCGAAGTGTTTCACTGCGAGGAATATCGCCATTAGTTCGCGGTCGTAGGTGCTGCATTTACGTTGGGTGTCGTCTAGTTTTTTGGAGAAAAATGCTACGGGGCGCTGTTCTTGCCCGACTTTTTGTTGTAGTACGGCGCCGACTGCGGTTCCTGATGCGTCTGTGATTAAGGTGCTTTTGCCTTCTGGAGCGGGGTGCGCTAGCAAGGTGAGTTGCGAGATCTCGCGTTTTAGGCTAGTGAACGCTGCGTCTAGTTCTGTTGTCCAGTTGATAATTTTCTTTGAGTTTTTGGAGTATCCTTTTGTCAATCCGGTCAGAGCTTGCATCTTTTCTGCTGCGGCTGGGAGGAATCGGTGGTAATAGTTGACTACTCCTAGGAATTGTCGTAGCTTTTTTACTCTTGCTGGTTGGGGAAAACTGCATATTTCCTCTATTTTCTGAGGGAGTGGTGAGATTCCGCCGGCTGACACTCTGTGTCCGAGAAAGTCTAGCTCGGGCACTCCGAAAATGCACTTGGCGGGGCGCACGCGCAGTCCTTCTCCTTGTAGCCGTTGGAAGAGTTGTCGGAGGTGTTTTTGGTGCTCCTCTGCGTTTGCGGACGCTATCAGTATGTCGTCGATGTATGCCGTTACGAAGTCCATGTCTCTTGTTACCGCGTCGATGTATCGTTGGAACGTTTGGGCTGCGTTCCGCAGCCCGAATGACATCACGGTGTATTCGTACAGCCCAAATGGTGTGGTGATGGCCGTTTTCTGGATGTCCTCGTTTTTGACGGGTATTTGGTGATAGGCTTTGACGAGGTCGATTTTGGAGAAGATTGTTTTGTTATGCAGTTTGTAATGGAAGTCTTGACAGTGTGGTATTGGGTAACGGTCAGGTTTGGTGCTTGCGTTCAGTCGTCTGTAGTCTCCGCAGATTCTCCATGCCCCGGGTTCGGCTGCCTTTGGTACCATGTGCATGGGTGATGCCCAGGCGCTCTTCGACGGCCTGATGATGCCATGTTCCAGCATTTCCTTGAATTCTTGTCGCGCCGCTTCCAATTTTTCCGGAGACAGTCTCCTTGGTCGTGCATATACTGGGGGTCCGGTTGTTTCGATGTGGTGTTCTACGTCGATTTTCTTTTGTGTGTGCCGGATGTGTTGGGAGGTCGGTAGTATTCCGGGGTATTCCTCGTACAATGTGTTGAATTCCGGGGCGGTTTGGTGTTCGATCCTGTGCACTCGTTGGCTTCTTGAAACGACACGTTTGCAGGGTACTTTGGTTCCGGAAGTTTGGGCGTATAGGCTTGCGTTTGCGGTGTCGACGCTTAGCTGGTGTGCGGCGAGGAAATCCATGCCAATGATCGGTTGTCCCACGTCCGCTTCTATGAAGTTCCAACTTACGGGCCATAGAGGGTTGAGCAGGATGATGCGCTCAGTCGTCCCGTAAGAAGCTATGGGGGTGTTGTTGGCGGCGAGTAAGTCGTAGGACGGGGGTTTGAGCGTGTGTTTCTTTTTAGCTGGTACTAGGCTGACGGCTGAACCGGTGTCGATGAGGTATCGTACGTTGCCGGTGTCTGTGACGTACATTAGCTCGCCTTTTTTTGTCTGTGCGGAGACTGGGGCGTTTACCATTCTCCGCGGTCGTCGTTTCCCGCGAAACTGCATGGTTGGGTACAGTTTCTTGCTCGGTTACCGAAAGTTTGGTGGTAATAGCAGATTGCTTGGTCCTGCTTGATTCTTGTATTGCTTCTGTTTCCGTACCTAGGTCCTGGGGTTTGGTTTCGCCAATCTTCTGCTTGCTTCTTGTTTTCCTGTGGGCGTGAAGCGTTTGCCAGCATTTTCTTGAGTTCTGCTATTTCCTGTAGGGCTTTGTCAAATTCCTCTCTTGAGACGGTAAGAGATGGTGGTTGTTTGATGGCAGTTACGGCGATGGGTTCACTCATGGCAGTTTGGCAAGCGGTTTGCCTTGCTATGATCCGATCTGCGATTACTCTGTATTCTTCGTCCGTTTTCCCCCTGCCTAGTGCCTCGATCAGCGGTTGTGCTGTGATTGGTAGCTTTGCGAGGTGCATGGAACGGATGACGGACGGTGGTAGGGGTGCTTGCCTGCAGCTGTTCAGTCGTTTCATTTCGAGGAGCAATTCTGATGGCGTATTGTCTCCCATGGTAGTTTTGACGATGGTGTCGTAGTTTGCTTCCTCGTCGTGTCGCACGAAACGGTGCGTTAATGCGGCTTTTAATGCGTCGTATTTGTCGTTTGCCGGTGGGTTCAGGAGTATTTCTTGGATCTCGGATACGATGTGTGTTGGGAGTCCTCCTAGTAACGCTCCGAACTTTGCGCCGTCGTCCAGGTTTGGTACTTGTGCGAGGAAAACGTCGCAATGCAGTAACCATCCTTTCACATCTCCGCTGAATGCGGGCAACCGGATATCTTTCCCAGCCATGCCTCCTATTGCCTGCCGAATACCTCTGGGGTCAACCAGTGTAGTGTTCTCCCCCAGGCTGCAACACGCTTCGGGCAGACTTTGAGCTATCTTTTTCGTAATAGGATAGCCCGAAGCGAGTGCCTGAGGTACAACCGTATTCGGCAGGATAGGGACAACACGGGGGAAACACGGTAATTATATTGGTGACTGTTAGGTACACGGAACACGGACCATTACACTGGGCCCTCAGTGACTACTATGAGCACTGTTCGTTACTCGTAAATTACGTAATGATTGGAACACAGCACTAATACGTGATGGTCGAAATACAATACTATTCGAGAAGTACGTAATGATTGAAACACAATCCTATGTGAGAATAGTACAAATATGTGGTGATTGAAGTACAATCCTATTCGAGAATGACATAAATTGAAACACAATCCTATGCGAGAATAGCACAAATACGTGATGATTGAAGCACAATCCTATTCGGGAATGACGTAATGATGGAAACACAATCCTATGCGAGAATAGCACAAATACGTGATGATTGAAGCACAATCCTATTCGGGAATGACGTAAATTACGTAATGATTGAAACACAATCCTATGCGAGAATAGCACAAATACGTGATGATTGAAGCACAATCCTGTTCGGTAATGACGTAATGATTGAAACACAATCCTATGCGAGAATAGTACTACTACGTGATGATTGAAATACAATCCTATTCGAAAATGACATAAATTACGTAATGATCGAAACACTATCCTATGCGAGAATAGCACTAATACGTGATGATTGAAATACAATACTATGCGAGAATTACGTAATGAATGAAACAAGCACCAATAGTGGGTAACGTCCGCGAGGACGCTACTTACGAACGCAGCGGCGAGACGTGATGATTTGTGCTACGTCGTGCGACTGTTACGAACAGGTCAGCTGGTGCTAGCGGGGCGCCGAGACGAGGCTAGTCAGCTGGGTCGGGCCCAGCCGCCACGCGGTTCACCGTTGTAGCTGGTAAGTAGCTACGGCGAGGCTAGCCGGCCGGAGCGGGCGAGAGATGTCGTAGAGCGGCTTGGCCGACGACGCCGGCGCGGGGCGTTGCAACGTGACTTTTTTAAGGCTTTGAAACACCTTGAAGCGTCAAGACGCTACTAGGCTTAAGACCTTGCAACACCTTGGGGCGTCGATAGGCAGGGCCGGTCTCCGGAGCTTGGTGCAGGTACGCGAGAGACAAAGTCGATCTCGGAAGCTAGATGCGGGAACACGAGGCTGGTGCTGGAGATGTGACTTGAACGAGGACGAGGGCTTGAGTGAGAGCGAGCCTTGTTGGGGTCGCCTTATGTAGGCCTCGAGTGCAAGCCTTGAGTCCGGGCGTGAGTCCTGATTGGTCGCGAGTTTGTGGGCCTGTGGTGCTGGAGGCAGGAAGCCGTTGTAGCTTACGGGCACCTTTTCTCATAGTCGCGAGGCGGCTTCTCTCAGGTCCCGTGTTTGGTTGACTAGGCGCTTCGGGTCCGGAGGTGCTCTGGAACGGATGCGGTTGTAGTCTGGAGGCAGCTTTTCTCAGGTCTTGTGGAGGTCCGCGGCTTGCCGCTGGGATCACCACAGTCATGTAAGCGTCAAATTACGTTTTGACTAGGTATCTGTGCATATTAACTAGGGATTATTTTACAAAAGTGTAGCTTATCTTTGGAAATTTGTGTGATTGAAAATTGATGAGTAAAATTCATTGCGTTTATTTGTTTATTTAGATTGGTCGTCGAAGAATATATTAAATTTGCCATGCTATGAACGAAAAGTTTAACGATATCCTTTTAATAACACCCAAAACTGTTAGCGCGAGGGCTTCCACGCGTATATGAAACTAACCATAAGACATCTTTCACCGTGTGTGTAGAAATTATTGAATTATATTCTTCCTCAGAAGAAGAAAAAATTATTCGTGAATTTTTGCAGTCGTCAGGTGCCATGATTGAACAAAAGAAAATAAACATGAAAAGTAAAATTATTTCTATCAAATACAGAAACAAGCATTCATCATTTCACTTGCGGGTAATCTGAGTCAACAACTGAGAAAATGCTGCCAGTAATATGAAAAATATTCTGTGTTTTAAACAAAGAAATTCGTAATTTTGCATAGAACTTTCCTCACTAACAAAATGCTTTCTTCCTCCCTTTCCTGGAGTTTTGAAAAATGAAACCATGAAATTCATTAGAAATATTTATGAAATTCTGAATGGTTATTCATATTAATTATTGCTGAAAAAGCAAACACTTAACTTTCAAATAACCTAATATTCAACGAATGCCTTGTCTGTTATTTATTATTTATGCTGACAGTAACTCATCTGAATGGTCTTACATAAAAATGAATTATGGTCAATGCCTTCTAAAACAAATTAATATTATTACAATTGCCATGCTGGTTATTATCCGGCTCAGTGCCTCTGAATGGATGAGTTGGGATCCACTCAGAGTAAAACCTGCTTATTTACCTGAAGTTCTTTCCCAGTCACTTCAGAGCTTGCTGATTGGAACCGCCATGAAGGTCAAGTATAACGAAACACAGTCTGCATTTTCTTTCCTTGTCAGCTTTGACAAACATGACTGTGTGTTGTCCACAAGTTCAATAGCTATGGAGGCTTACCAACACTTGTACCTCTCTTTATGTTGCCATCTTAAAAAAAATCGATTGGATATTTTCATTAAATGCAATACAGTGAAATGTAGTTTCTACCTGGCAAAGAAATACATGAGTTGAATAAGCCCACAGGTTAACCCCAAAGATTGACAAGTGCAATACGTCCGAACAACAAAGAAAGCAAAGTGACCTTCCGCATCGTCACCAGACACCAGCTGGCGTGAATCAGTGTCTGCTCCAGTCAAAACCAAAAATGCCCATTTCCATACCGAGATCTTATATGTATTGTTGGATAAATTCAAGTTATTTCACTTGAAAATTTGAAGCTAGCAAGTATACTAGGAATTCTACTGAATTTGCATCAATTTGGAAAGGTTCACACGATCCTACGTCTATGACTAAAGAAAAATACTGACGTGTTTTTTTAAACTTCAAGCACAAGCAGTTGACTTTAAGTTTTAGACTTATTGAGTGTTCATTTTAAACTTCAAGCAGTTGACTTCAAGTTTTAGACTTTTCGAGTGTTCATGATTTAAAAAAATTCAATGCTCAAGGAGAGCGTTCCCCATACGGACCTTTTTCAATTATTGAACCTTGATCAGTGAAATTTGGTATACTGATAGGAAATGAAATTTGGAATCGTTTATCTTCCATGAAAAAATGCGATTTTTTTGAAAAGAGAAGATGGGAAATCATAGCAAACGAATTTTTAGGGCGGGTTCAAAATGTTTCTTCTCCGACAGTTTTTGAGCTACAGTGATGATTTTAGTATCATTGGATGCAGAAAGACGAGGGCTTGTGTAGAAACTCAAATACTTTTCCCCAAATTTCCAGTTTTAAATAAAAAATGAAAAAATTCGAGAGCAAAACTGTTTTTTCTAAAAACTTCTGATTTATGACGTCATAACTTTTGAACAAAAATCAATTTCTAAATTTTATTGAGTTTCCATAGAAGCCATGGCTTTTTGCATCCAATGATACTAAAATTATTACTGTAGCTTAAAAACTGTTGGAGGAGAAGGCTTTTGAAACCCTAAAGTCCGAGGTTTTCATTTTAGGTAAAACAAAGTTATGTAAACAATTTTAATTGAAATTTTTTTAAAAATTTTGGTTCAGGTTAGACCCATGAAATCATTATAGAGTAATACAGAGACACAGGAGATGACATAGCAACGTCGCGCTGTGAAAAAAGTGCCAACGAGGAGGTTTAACAAGATAAAATACCACTTCCCCCTCCTCTCTCACCCAATTTTTCAAACCCCCGTGGCGGGCGAACGAGTGAACGTATGAGTCTCATTTTTACACAAGATGTTTCTGACCTCCTACACTTCATATTGCAGCAAAAATTTTTTATACTCATATGGTCTCAAAATCCTGGATCCCAATGGGGGACGCTGTCCTTAAGACGAGTTTTAAATTTGGCTGTGTGTTAGCTTATGAGAGCGTTTGGAACATTGACGAATTTTCTAGGTCATTTGTTCTACATTCTGAAATAGTTTTAATCCCTGAATTACTTGAACTTCTTTTGTACACTAGCAATTCCAAACTCTAGCGAAATGCATAATACATTGACATATCTAGAAACATTAAAAGATATTTCATGTGAATAATATTATCTGCTTTTTATCCTCACATGTTCAGTCATAAAGTTAGGCCAGGCTGAATGTTTGAGTAGGGAAACTAATCGTAAAAGTACTAAACAATTGTTCAAAATACTGTAGACTATTCGAGTTAATGCTGGGTGTTAGGTAGAGGTTAAACTTTATTTTATTGGAAGAGTGCTAAATGAATGTTGATCATTTAGATGTGCCACATTAGTTTTGAGAATCACTTTTATTAGTCATGATATCAAAACTTGGGGAAGCAAAACACCATGAACATGGAAATCTAGCATTAACAGGGAATTTTCGCAGTGTCATTATTACCCAATTAGTCTTCATTTATCGAGATTTTCCAATGCCTGAACTTAATCTCCACCCTTTTCAGGGAGGAAAATGTTGAGAAATAAAAATTTAAATATTCATTTAACGCATATTATAAAAATTTCAAGGTGAACAACAGAAGTAACCGCACAAAGGGACGCACCCTGTCAGATGCGACCTACGGTCGGCGAATACGACTAGGCGGTAGCCCAATACAGCTAGTCTTACTAAGCCTCAATAGCGAGGATTTTCACACGATACGAGCTAACTTTGGACGTTCAATTGTTTAGTTCGATAGGCCACAACCTGAGTTAATTAAATTGATGTTGAAGAGCGCGTTTTGATCGGCAACAAAGCATGGGTTAAATTTGAAGTTGGAGAGTTTATTTTGAACGGCAGCACAGCCGTGAGTTAAGTTTAGATACGAGTTCAATTTTTAAAGTTTCCTCCAACGAGTTCACTGTCTCTCTCCACAAACAAAAAGTACTAGGTTCCTTGAACTAAAGAGAACGTTTTATTTAAAACAGACCGAAGTCTGCATGGAACCCAGAAAACAGTGTAGCGTGATATGTGTTCAATGAAAATCAATGTGGAGGGTGACAAGAGATCTTCGATTCCCGAGTTATTCCAGCGTGCACGACGACTTCAAGCCTTGCTCCTTCTGCCAGTGAGATCAACGAAAGCAGCGCACGCTTCGAAGTGGCTGTCGCTACAACGAACGTCTTGGCAAGAACATAACGCGTTAGGAGTCATAATACAGGACCACGCCAGTTTGCTATACCAATGCTGCAGAACAAAAAAACAAACGGTGATACTTTGAAACAAATGCAAATGAGAAACAAAAATGTTACAAAATGAATTCCGGAAATTTCGAACATCGACCCACCAACGGGAAACGGGTGGCTTTCCAAAGTAGAGGCCTCAAAACGAAACCAGATGGAATCGGAACAGAGACCGTTGCGACGTTAATACTGCACGAGTAAAGGCACAGTTAGATAGCAGGACGAAAAAAGACAAGAATGCATAACCAAACTATGGCAATAGTGCAATGAACATCACAACTCTAACTCACCACAGGAAGCTGAGGTCTTTTTGCGAAGTAGCTGACCCGATGCAAGACAACTGAACAGCAGTCTCAAGACGTTGATACTGCCTGTGATTACAAGGACAGATTAGAGCGCGGAAAAGAGGAGCACGAGGATTCAATATGCGATGTGCGAACAGATTAACACTTTGATTTTGGCGATTAGGCGACTAACTCTCTCCTAAAAAATGATAGTCTTCAGTGGAATACGTTCAGGCATAATAAAAGGTATTTTTAGGGGAATATAGCGAGAAGAAGCGCACTCCATCTTAGAAAAGAAAAGTAAAGAATAGTTCGAGGCTCATTCGATGGAAATTAGATAAGACTTGGAACAGCGCTGCGCTCTGATGAGTTAGGGTCACTGTCAACCTCCACTTTTAGTAGAGCCAGGCACTAATAATATTTGATATGATTTGAACTCGAATTCATTCGATTTGATTTGAATTCACTGGAGTTCATTTGATTTACTTTGATCGATGTAGTACGCCATGATGGAAATAGGAGCGTAGAACACAACACAACAAAAATTGAAAGAAACGCTAATTACTGAAACTCAAAAGATAGAAAGAATGAAAACAGGAAATTAAGGTTGCCAGAAGAAACTCCGCCACGTAGCACGGTAACTTTGATCAAGACGTAGACAGCAGTCAACTAAACGATTGAAGAATAGAGTTGACACATTGGTTAGACCACACCATGGTGAAAGTTACGTCATTCGACGTCGCCGAAATTGGTTCGGAGCACAACCACGAGAAAGGAGCGCCAGCTCGTGCGGAACAAGCTCTACGGGGAACGGAAATAATCCACAGGTCGAGCCGCTGCCCAACCCGAGGTCACTTCACTTAGGGAATAAAGGTTGAAATCAAATTCGAAATGAGAAAATTTCGAGTTAATGCTTTCTAAATTTGATTTTAAGGTTTTTTATTAGAATTCAAATTCATTTTATTTATTTTAAAAACATTTAGAATTTTATTTTACTTTATTTATTTATTTATTTCAATTGTTTAATTTAATTCGTTATTTATTTCTTAGAAAACGTTGTACAATTTTTCATACATTCAATTGAACTGAGTTTCTTCGTTTGGCTCCAAGAGAAGCAGTGTGGAAAATATACTAAAAGGGCTGAATGAGCCTGAAGGTTGCTAAAAAGTTTACCGACCCTTAAACCGGGAAATGACCCATAGGTGCTCAACATTTTTACCTCAACCATAAAACTTTGATGAAATTTTCTTTGTCAAAAATTGATTAGGTTCAATTTAAGAATCCCTAGCCAAAGTAAAAGCAATTAGAATGTAGTAAAGAGAAGGGACTATTTAGTATGAACATTAAAAAAAGAATCTATGTACAAAGTGTGTATCCATACCCATTATGTAAAAACTTTCAGGGAAGAAGTTTGTAAAACATGAATAAAGGGGAAGAAAGTAATGAATGGTAAAGAACACAGTTGATAAAAAAAAAACACACTCAAAACAAGAGAAAATTGTTGTATTTCAACGAAAAAATCTTTTATTTTGAATTGATTTTGATATAAAACAATGAATGAAAGAATTTTCACTAGTTTCTTTCACTGATTAGTTTTATCACACATAAAATATCGCTTCAGGATATAGACATCGAACCAGAAGAAAACTTGTTTTAGTTGTATTTCTAGAACGAAATTCATCTTCTTATGTTTCGTTTGTAATCATGAAAAAAAGGCGTTCCCTCTGTATATTTGTCATTTTTACAATGAAAGAAATAGAGAAGAAGTACTTTAAAAATATTTACTCTGAACGTTTCGAGCCTAAGCTCATTCTCAACAAAAAGTCTGCAAATAATATGATAAACAAGTTAGTAAACCCAAAAATTACAGACGAGAAGAATATAAGCACGATAAATACAAACAAACAAAAATAATAATAATTTATCGGTTGATTATTTTCAGAGGGTATGCACTCTGCATTTCGTTGAGGGAAGGTTTAAGTTTATGAATGAATAATGAATGACCTGCATGTTGGAGTCATCGAACAGGTCGTTTGCTTACCTCTCCTAGTCATTCTAGCATCAGACAACATTGTAGTAATAATTCCTGTGAACAGATTATTGACATTAGCAAATTTAAAATATTAGATACTTGTACCGCCAGCTTAGACCTACGCACTTTAGAGTCATTATTCATTCATAAACTTAAACCTTCCCTCAACGAAATGCAGAGTGCATACCCTCTGAAAATAATCAACCGATAAATTATTATTATTTTTGTTTGTTTGTTTTTATCGTGCTTATATTCTGCTCTTCTGTAATTTTTGGGTGTACTAACTTGTTTATCATATTATTTGCAGACTTTTTGTTGAGAATGAGCTTAGGCTCGAAACGTTCAGAGTAAATGTTTTTAAAGTACTTCTTCTCTATTTCTTTCATTGTGAATTTGCTTCGCAAAATCGATTTTCCTTTGTCATTTTTACTATGCTCGGTTGGAAATGTCCAAGTAGATATTTTTCTTTCGCAAAAAATATTGGTTCACCTGATGTAGAATTGGTGCGTTTACTTGTGTGTTCATTTATGTGTTCAAAGGTGGCGCAGCGAAGAAAGGACGGTATTCAATATTATTCGATAAAGTGTGAAATAACGGTTCCTATCAAAATATGTGATTGGTGTAATCCAACGTTTTATGTTACAAATTCTAAGGAAAAATTTGAGAAGAATCGAAGCCTGGATGTCAGTCCCAGAATACAGCTCTGCACCGATCGTTAAGCTAATATTGAACAAGTTACAAATTTGAAACAATATACAAAAATACGAATACATGTTTTGTCTCTTTCACTTAATGAATCGTTGGAACTTTCTGCTCATAACTACTGAGAGTGCGTTGAACATAGAGGATTTGAGATATGGACTTCACTTTCTCCCGAATTTTTCGTTTGTAATCTTTTACGTGAAACTGTGTACATGCTTGTATTCAATGCTTGTGTGTGTTCATGCTATACTATTCTTATTTACCGGTTGATGGTTACCAATGATCTATAGTTTTTTCGAGGTTAAAAATGTAATTTGCCAAGAAGGTAATCTAATTTGTCGTAAATGATATAAAATTTGTTAGAAAGGTTATCTAATTTGACATAAAGGATAAAAAATTTATCACAAAGGATAGAAAATTTTTCAAACAGAATATCTATTGTATTAGAAAGGAAATATAATTTGCCACATAGGCTATCTAAATGGTTACAGTGCATATCTAAAAATTCACCGATGATATATCATTTATCATCTCAGGACATATAATTTATAACCAATTATAGCTAATTCGTCATAAATGCTATCGTATTCATCACCAAGTATATATATATAATTTATCATATAAGCAAAAAAGTGTGTCAGAAACGAATTTTAGTGCCTTTTAGTTGTTAAGTTTGTATCAGAGTGTAGTATAGCTGTTTTCTGGCGATATTAGGATCGTATAGCAGGAAGCTTTAACTTCAATTCGCCTAGCCGCATACCAGGCAGGAGCGAATGAAACTCACAGCAGGACTTCTAGTAATGTACTGACTCAAAAAGGAACACACATGCCTTAAGACTAGAGCGGCCCCGGAAATTAAACAAAACAATTCCGGTAAGTGCACCACACGGCGGCATCCATCGGCTGCGTTTATGACACTTCCACCGGTGACCGCGATATCCCAAACCAAGCACGCTAAGGACATCCTGTGAGCTTGCCATGCGAGGCTCACAACAATGATCTCCCGAGACTCGTAAACCTAGGCCTCCGGAACTCTCACTTACAAACCAATGTCATACTATAACGATGCATATTTTAATATATAACAATTTCCCTCCCTTTTTAACTTATGATCAAAACTGACATCTTTATAAGCGACAGTTACTGCAGATTGACCAAGCAGGTTTACCGAGACACCACTGTACCCGAAAATTTTGCTGCATGTAGGATTTACAACAGCACCAACTTTGAGTGCATCTCTTTTACGTATAGTTAACACGGCACTGCCGTTATCCAACAGGAATTCAACAGGTTTACCATTTAAGTTGCATGTAATCATAGTGGGTTCTTTAGTAACGGGAATTACAGTGGTGTTTACTCTAAAAAATAAGAATCATTTAAGGAATAATCAGAACATTCATGTACATGATTACCGTCACCACTTTCGTTCCTAGGTTTTTGTAGAACAGCTTCGTTCTTCTTCTGTAGAGGCACCCGTGAACTCTTCATTAACACGTCTTCTCTTCCGACGTTGCCACAGCAACCGCTTCTCCCCGGCTGCACTGTGTAAGTGCGAGCTGCGTCAGATTCTCCTCGTATAGGTCCCCTTCGTGTAGGCTTAGCAGGAGAAGGCCATGCTGCAGTCGTAGATTTGCAAACTTTAGAAATGTGGCCTAATTTTCCACATGTGTAACATTTCAATTTCAAAGCATAGCAATTCCTTGCAAGATGCCTTTGCTTAGTTCCGCAGCGAATGCATATGTAGTTCGGCGGGAGTTTTTCTGTAGTGAAAAACGATGACGATGAATCCTCACGAATAATATCTTGAGCGTCGGAGTTCAATTGTTCGATGAATTTTGCATGTTCAACACATTCGTTGAAGGACTTGCTAACGCACTTCTGTAGAACCGCGCTGAGAATTTGTGCTGAATGTAGCCCAGCCACGAAGGCATCTCTCAATAAATGATCACGACAGCAATTGCCATAATTGCATGCAGATGCTAAGTCATTTAACGTTTTAGCATAACTTTCTATGGATTCATTAGCACCTTGTTTTCTATTTAGAAATGTACCCGTTGCACCGACGATGGATTTTTTGATTTCAAATTGCTGTGTTAATTTTTCTTCAAGTTCCTCATATGTAGCCTCAGTGAGTAACGTAGGTTTAATTCTTCGTTGTAGATCAGTAATTATGTTTACAGGCAATGCTTTGATTTAAATACTAGCTTTTTTACCGCCATTATTTCCCGCTTTCTGAAGAGCGTCTGCACACTGCATTTGAAACCTTTGCAGGAATTCACTCAATGTTTCCACTTCAACATCGAATGGAGGACACCTAACTGTAGAACACGCCATCCTTATTTTAGAGCACTTGTAAAGTTCAAATTCACTTAGGAAGTTTGAAGTCTGGTTGCCAATTGTAGTATCGCTGTTTTCTGGCCATATTAGGTTCGTATAGCAGGAAGCTTTAACTTCAATTCGCCTAGCTGTATACCAGGCAGGAGCGAATGAAACTCACAGCAGGACTTCTAGTAATGTACTGACTCAAAAAGGAACACACATGCCTTAAGACTAGAGCGCCCCCGGAAGTTAAACAAAGCCCTTCCGGTAAGTGCACCCCACGGCGGCATCCATCGGCTGCGTTTATGACACTTCCGCCGGTGACCGCGATATCCCAAACCAAGCACGCTAAGGACATCCTGTGAGCTTGCCATGCGAGGCTCACAACAATGATCTTCCGGGACTCGTAAATCTAGGCCTCCGGAACTCTCACTTACAAACCAGTGTCATACTATAACGATGCATATTTTAATATATAACACAGAGTGTAGTGTCTTGTTGTGTCTTTCAATTGTATTGTAGGTTTGTATTGTATTTCTTCAATATTCAAGATATTATTTGCCTTACTTGGGCAAAGGTGCTTTTTTTGAAATATCGACAATGCGCTCGCACATTTTTCGAATAATTGCAATTTTAAATTTCAAAAATCTCAAGAAAATAACTTTATTCAACACATAACGCTGAATCCAGTACTGCAAGTCGTTTTTTCCCAATGATAGTGACCGTGGAATTACCACGGGTCCTGCTAATGTCTAATATTTTAATCACAACCTCTGATAAATAACTGAGTCCGAACCTCCAAATTCTTATAAATTATGCTATTTTTTTCATTTTAACTACTCAATATTATTTTCATCCAATACTTTCATAGGAATATTCTTCGGTGTTCATTATGCTTATAACATTAAGCCAAAATGAATTAAAATGATTTTTCACCAGCGCCTAGAATAGACTATAGCCCGAAGAGAAGAAGCTGGCTAATAATGCTCATTTCAAATTGAGTTGCGTTCTTGAACAATTAATTTTTCTTTACCAGAGTACCTCTTCTCAAAGTAATTTTGAGGGAAATTGCACGCTCAAATGAATGCAAGGCCTCTGTAAAATTCCAGTTTACAGTATTTACAACAAATTTTCTTTGTAATGGGGGAGTTTCAAAAATGAACAATTTAAATTCAGATGGAAATGATTGAGCGTTAACTTTAGTCAGGTGTTCTAGACATGCTCGCTCGAGTTGACTCAACTGCACTGGACAAAGAAGCGGGCGTGCGTGTTATCGGAGAGTTACGAGCGGGAGGCTCATTTAATTGATAGCATCGTCATTAAAATGTCATTAACAAATGTCGTCATTAAACGCTTACAAGGTCTCCAGCTCAAGCGAACATCATTAACAAAATGGACTTTGATAATCAAATGGCTAGAAAAATAAAATAATGTTGAAGCACGCGTCGAATAATTATGAGAAAATCCCGATTAGTTGCCTGAAATCATCGTTTCATTCTCTAACAACAGTTTTTCGCTCATACTGAGGTTACTATCAAGGCCATCTCAATCTTTGTTGTATTCATCAACGATAATCATTGGTCAACTCCTACCTAACGAAGCGAACTTGCAGCGTTGCTGTAGAAGTCAATGCAAGATTCGTAAGTCAATTTGGGAAAATGAATAATTTAAATTCAGATGGAAATGATTGTGCGTATACTTTAGTCACGTGTTCTAGACATGCTCGCTAGAGTTGACTCAACTGAACTGGACAAGAAGCGGGCGTGCGTTTTATCGGAGAGTTACGAGCGTGAGGCTCATAAAGTTGATTACATCGTCATTAAACAAATGTTAATAACGCTTACAAGGTCCCCAGCTCGAGCAAACATCATTAATATAACGGACTTTGTTTATCAAATGGATAGAAAAATAAAATAATGTTGAAACACGTGTCGAATATTTTTGAGAAAATCCCGATTGGTTGCCTGAAATCATGGTTTCCTTCTCTAACAACAGTATTTCGCTCACACTACGGTTACTATCAAGGCCATCTCAATCTATGCTGTATTCATCAAGGATAATCATTGGTCAGCTCCTACCTAACGAAGCGAACTTGAGCGTTATTGCAGAGGTCAATGTAAGAATCCTACGTCCTTTCTGCTGCCTCGATGATAGTTCACTCTACAGTTGGCCGTTCATAATAGTGATATCAATGTTAATCTCACGCATAAAGTTTATAGTACGCTCAGCAAGGGCTGAAATAGGCACGAAAATAGTTAGCTATATTCAATGAACGTATATGCTTACTTTAAAGTCAATTCCAACTATTGTAGACTCATAATCACTCGTACAATCACTCAT
Source organism: Morinoia aosen (assembly GCA_030386875.1). Classification (NCBI taxonomy): domain Eukaryota; kingdom Metazoa; phylum Arthropoda; class Malacostraca; order Amphipoda; family Talitridae; genus Morinoia; species Morinoia aosen. Next base: position 28,414,125 of record CM059557.1, on the reverse strand, counting down.
AGGCCAAAAAAATAAACACACGTCGTTGATCTCAAAATATTATCAATATAAGACAGCTCTTAGCACACCTTACATTGACTAACGATAGGAAATCACCATAAGCAGTGTATACAAGGTTTAGAATCTCTGTAAGAAATTAGATAAAAAAATGTAAAATACAATTTCATGCTCATATTTTCCCAACTTAAAAACGATATAAAAACAATAGGACCAGTTCAATTGTGCTTATAAACCAGAAATAATAAGGCAAGAAAAATCGTATCCATCCTTCAAGATAATGTAACAAATCGTGAGGAAACTGAATTTACAAATTTATTAATCAAATTATCTATGAAGGTAAAGAATTTTAAAGAAGAATTTCAACATTATTTTAATGTAACGTTTTAAGCCTCATCTATTCAATCATAATCTGTTAAAAATTATACATGCGTTGAATAAAAAACACGACAGGTTCACAAATTTACTCCTCAAGGATTCAAATTGGTTTCTAAATAAAACACTGACAAGACGTAAAAACTACATAAATCCAATCGTCAGAAGTTTACTATCCGTTATCGCAAATACGAGTTAAAGTGGAAGAAATGAAAACGTAGGAGTACAACTGAAATGCAAACGGCAATGAGGACAGTTTACTAGCTAAAATAAAATCTTAGCAGGGAGAGAGAAAGGTGAAAATGAGGGGAAGAGAGAGAGAAACAAGGGCAAAAGCAACATTTTGAAAAGCAATCTTTTGCCAACAGTATTTATACATTTCTATGTAATATATTCTCCTGAAATCAATAACGCGTAATTTAGGATTAACGAAATATATAACGGAGCCCATCCCAGGCCCTTGCCAGATCCTGTCGATGTCATGGTCATTTTGCATGTTTTTGTTGTAGAAGGACCCTTAGGTGGTAGACTATTCGTTCCTAAAATTTTATGGCGCTACGAAAATAATTCCCCCCCCTCCCGGGGGGGGGGGGGGGTGAAGGGACCAAAATATTTCAATTTTCCCGATTTTGACCCCATATAAAAAGAGAACAAATGGGAAATGGAAAAAAGCCGAAAGAGCGTTTGTTAGAAATGTTCCAAGGATTCTAAAACTGCATTTGTTTTTGTTCTAGCATCAAAACTGAAGGAGGAGTCCCATTTTGAAATATCGATTTCCATGAAAAGCACCCAAATTTTTTTAACTTTTTCCTTATTTTGACCCCATATATAAAGAGAACAAATAGGAAATGGAAAAAAAGCCGAACGTGAGTGTGTTATAAATGTTTCAGGGATTCTAAAACTGCATTTTTTTTTGTTCTAGCATCAAAACTGAAGGAGGTGTCCCATTTTGAAATATCAATATTAGTGAAATATCAATCCCTAAAAACGAATATGTCAAATTTTTGCAAAATCTAAGGCCTGAATCAAAAAAATGAATAGAATCAATTGTGTTTCTTTTCAAAGGTTACATATCATAGGCAAATTTCATGAGAATCAGACTGAAAAAAGAAAAAAAAAATTTTTTAATAAAAGAGTAAAAATTTTTATAATTTTTTTTTTATGAAATCACAATTCACAGTTTGAATATGAAGTTATGTATGGAAAGTATCGAAATAAAAATTAAAACTGCATTCAATTACATCAATTGTTCATTATATTACACTTCAACACAAAATTTTATTTTTTGCTTATACCCAACACTTTGAATTTTCAACATTCATCCTGCGACTAGTTCTCGAGTTTTGATGCTAGAACAAATCCAAAGACAGTTTTAGAATCCTTGAAACATTTCTAACAAACGCTCGTTCGGCTTTTTTCAAATTCGAATTCTTTGAAAAAATATATAGCTCTAAACCCCAAAAATTGTTGCTGATTTTTGAAATTTTAAAAATTTTTGAAAAATAGAAAAAATTTGAATTTGAAAAAAACTGAACGCAAGTTTGTTAGAAATGTTCCAAGGGTTCTAAAACTGTATTTGTTTTTCTTCTAGCATCAAAACTGAAGGAGGAGTCCCAATCTGAAATTTCAATAAAAATATACCAAAAACACATTTTTCGTCAAAAAAAAAGTAAGGCCTAAATCGAAAAAATGACATGAGTAAAAAAGGTTTACTTTTACAAAATACATATACTGGCCAACTTTCAAACGAATCGGACTAAAAAAGTTGAAAAAGTGGGATGGTCTCCTTAAATGAACCGAGGCATTCAGGATGCTTCAACATTGTCGCTTTTCAAAGTACCTACCTGCAATAATTCAGAATACTTCATGCTTACTCTCTACTTTCAGAATACAAAGAAGTCTAAATTTTATTATTACAAACCTTAAAACTCAACGTTGCCATAGAACTCATATATACGGAAGGAAACTTAGCAACGGTAACCTTGGCTACATTTTCTCGCTGGAAGCTGCTTTTACGTTTTCAGTCACCCAATAGGTGAGTCAAGGCACATTGCAGTGTGTCAAAATATTTCTGAGTTGTATTTTCTTTCTTTCTATATTTAATGCAATCATTGTGAACTGTTTGACAGATTTTGATATTGCAATGACTATACTTCAGTCACCTCTCAAAATCTCGTCTACATAGTCATTTCATATGTTCAGTAATCTTAAGTTGTCCCATAGTAAATTCATTCATTAAAAAGATCTGACTTCCCCGTAGCGCATCACCGATACTCAGTTCAGGAGAAGCTTTTAAGCAAGACCCTTACTTCACATGCTGCAATTGACCACAGGGGAGGAGAGAGCAGCCTCAGGTCATAGAAGTGCTGACCCCAGCAGCTCGAACAACTGGAGGCCCCCAATAGCTTTTCAGCTGGTTTACCGACTGGCGACCCCAGTAACTCTTCAGCGGGTGCACCATCGAGCCTAGGCTTCCAAATCGCCTGTACCTTTAAAGCTGGTGAACCTGGGAGCTCTCCAGCGGTTTCACCAACGGGCCGAGGCTTCAACATTGCCTGCCACTTCCACCTGGTGTCTCCAGATCTACCACAAAGTCTTGTACAACTGGTGACCCGCCCCCAAACAGTCATTTCATTCTAGTCGGACTTAGTAGGTGGATTCGACGATTCGACCCGAGTATTTAGCTCAATTTCGTCTGGAATCGATTATTGGTTTGCTCTGGATGAAATTTTTTTTCGGCTGCTTCTAAATATAATTCTCTTCTTGAATCCTATTGGTTTCGGGAAAAAACTTTATTTGCAATCTCACTTTTTTACAGTTTTTATTTTGAATTCTTTTATTAATTAAACCCGCATCCTCAGGAATTGGTTGTCTTTATCAGTGGTGTTGCTACTGAATATCTTGTGCGTCTGCTAAGTTCCTGTGATCCTATTTCCATTTTACTGCTCCACTTGAAGTCTTCCTTAGAACTGCAAAACTTAGAGAGTTTCCGTAGCTCGTTGTCTAGAAAGTTCCATATAGGGCATTCTCTAGTGTTTGTGCTTCGCCTAGAGGAGCTGTTCTTTGCAATGAAAATAAACTTAATGAACTTAATACTGAACTTACAACGTGAAATTCGTTCATCACCACTTACGAACTATTATGCAGGGTTAGCAATGGAAAATTCCCTTCGTCAAGTTATTTCGTGTACGTAATTTCCCCTCACATATGAGATCGGTGTTGCGAACTACTCGAGTTCCAATGTGGTCGACTCGCAGAAGTGTTCTCGATCTTCATTGCTGGGTTTACAAGCGCGGCAGCGTAGTTCCAGTGAAGTGGTGCTGACCTTATGTCTGATTTGGACACGAATTTATTTGCCTCTGCTGACAGAGTAATTCGAGAGAACATTTGCTTCAGTTCTGCGAAGAACTACGGATACTGCAAGTTGCCACCTTGCCCCAACCACTAAAAACGTGTCATCAAGGGTCGAAATTCTTTGTCGAGAACTTATGTGTATCTACAGTGCAGAATTTGAAACAGTTCTTAGCGGGTAATTTTATTCGTATGGAACAGTTTTCGTAACCTAAATTCAAACTTTGGATAGAACACTCACAAAAATGTGTTACGAGCACTACATTCTATGAGGAGTACACTATGATGCAATACATATTTTCTACCTTGTTCCATTGTTTTGTTTCCCTCTTCGTTCTCATTGGATCATGTGCCAACTACTTTCATGTGCGAGCCGTGCACTACAGTTCGGGTGAATGAATATCCGTGTATGTGTTTCTCACGGACAGTAGTTTAATGAATAGGTTCAATGAAAATTGGGAGACTCGGAACAATGCCCCTTTATATCATCTCACCCGGTAATGAAATAACAATCAAATAAAGATTAAAATTGCCTAACTGCGAAATCATCAAACTCAATAAATACAAGAACGAATTCAAATATTAATCAACAAACAATAGAGTGAAGATGTACACCATACGGTGGATATACCTCCACACAGAAGGGGATACAATGTCACGCGACGAGATGTGACGTGAGGTGACATGAGGTGACGTTAGGGGACGTGATGTGACATGAGGTGATATGAGGTGACATGAGGTGATATGAGGTAACATGAAGTAACGTGAAGTGACATTATGGGACGTGATGTGAAATGAGGGGACATGAATTGACGTGAGGTGATATGAGGTGACATGAAGTAACGTGAGGTGACATTATGGAACGTGATGTGACATGAGGGGACATGAATTGACGTGAGGTGATATGAGGTGACATGAAGTAACGTGAGGTGATGTTAGGGGACGTGATGTGACATGAGGTGACGTTTGGGGACGTGATGTGACATGAGGTGATATGAGCTGACATGAGGTGATATGAGGTGACATTAAGTAATGTGAGGTGATGTTAGGGAATGTGATGTGACATGAGGTGAGCTTAGGGGACGTGATGTGACATTAGGTGATATGAGGTGACATGAAGTAATGTGAGGTGACGTTAGGGGACGTGATGTTACATGAGGGGACATGAAGTGACGTGAGGTGATATGAGGTGACATGAAGTAACGTGAGGTGATGTTAGGGGACGTGATGTGACATGAGGTGACATGAGGTGACATGAGGTGATATGAGGTGGCATGAAGTAACGTGAGGTGATGTTAGGGGACGTGATGTGACATAAGGTGACGTTAGGGGACGTGATGTGACATGAGGTGATATGAGGTGACATGAAGTAACGTGAGGTGACGTTAGGGGACGTGATGTGACATGAGGCGACATGAAGTGATGTGAGGTGACGTTAGGGGACGTGATGTGACATGAGGTGATTTGAGGTGACATGAAGTAAAGTGAGGTGATGTTAGGGGACGTGATGTGACACAAGGTGATATGAGGTGACATGAAGTAACGTGAGGTGACGTTAGGGGACGTGATGTGACACGAGGTGACATGAAGTGACGTGAAGTAACGTGAGGTGACGTTAGGGGACGTGATGTGACATGAGGTGATATGAGGTGACATGAAGTAACGTGAGGTGACATTATGGGGCGTGATGTGACATGAGGGGACATGAAGTGACGTGAGGTGACGTTAGGGGACGTGATGTGACATGAGGTGATATGAGGTGACATGAAGGTGAGGTGATGTTAGGTGACGTGATGTGACATGAGGGGACATGAAGTGATGTGAGGTGACGTTAGGGGACGTGATGTGACATGAGGTGACTTGTGGTAGCCTGAAGTGACGTTAGGGGGCGTGATGTGACATGAGGTGACATGAGGTGACGTGAGGTGACGTTATGGGACGTGATGTGACATGAAGTGGCATGTGGCGACGTGAGGTGACGTTAGGGGACGTGATGTGACATGAGGCGACATGAAGTGATGTGAGGTGACGTTAGGGGACGTGATGTGACATGAGGTGACATGAGGTGACGTGAGGTGACGTTAGGGGACGTGATGTGACATGAGGTGACATGAGGTGAGGTGATGTGACGTTAGGGGACATGAGGTGACATGAGGTCCTGTGAGGTAGCCTGGAGTGACGCGAGGTCACGTGAGGCCCAACGGCCTAGTTTGGCTGTTAAGTATTTCGAATGCTGGCACTTTGAGGTAGCTTTGTTCCAAAAAATTTAAATGAGGAAGGCTAGGTCAGCTGGGTGACGAAGTTGGGACGGAAAATGACAAGCTTACTTCACCGGTCCAGGAGTGACAGCGATTTGAGAGAGTTTGCAGTATCCTATATGGGGAAAGTTCCCAAAAGTAATATGTGAGACTTCAATGCAAATAACTGACTTCCACACCACACATTCTGTTCTCCCATGGGCACTCTACTTACATACTTTTATGTAAACTAATTATTTGTGTGTTAAAGTTGGCTTAAAAATTTTACAGATTCTTTCAATTCCCGTTTGTTGATTAAGATGCCGTTCCAAGCAAGGGTCTTCCTTTCCCTTCTTATTGTTAACATTCGTTTTTACTAATACCGATTGTATTTCCTCAAAATTTATCATTTATTTGCAAACATCCATAACAGTAAGTAGAAAGATAGTGTGTTGATTCATTTTCACAAGTCTATCAATTTTAGTAAGGTATGTTCGCTGAGCTGTGCTGTCATGTAATGAAAGGCTGTCACACACCAGGCGGGGTGCAGAAACCTGCTACTCGGTAACTGGCTGATGACACTCAGCTCTGCGGCATTAATCGTTTGGTTGATGTCCTACTTTTGGGCGTATATGTCCTTAAATTTGACAGTGCTCTTCAGGATTTAATCTTTTAATAATGTAGTTCAATTTATCAATGGTAAGTTGTTGAGGTGGTGTTCTCTCCTTCTCAAATTTGTTGTAGAATTGCGGGGTAAGTTCAAAGTAGGCCTTCACGGGCCATCATGCGGAGATAACGATTTTTGAACCGAAAAAAGTTTTGAGTTTTGATATATATGAGCAGATTTTTTGCAGCTAAGACTTTGAAGATGAAGAGGACACATAACTGTCCGGACATTGATGCCTTTATTTGCCCAGGAATGTGATCTCAAAAAATTTATTATTGTTTTTTTTTGTCACTCACCCAGCTCAATACAGTCTGTTACATGGACTCCCCTAACTTGGAATCTAACTTGGATTTTAACTTCAGTCTCATCCCGCTTGAAGAATGCATCACATGACTGTTATTTGCGAGTGTGTTTTGCTTGATGAGTGAGTATAAATTTACACGTATCATGATCGCTAGTTTTCATATGTTGCATCCTGAAGTCACCATTTAATTCAAAATTTTTCTTAATATTATTTTTCACTAAAACACGGACATAACAAATCACAATTTAGGATTAGAAAATTTTAAATAAGTATGTGACGGAATTATATTTTTTCCAATTGGGAAATCGTTTTACGAAGTACGATTCCATAGCTGTGAGAGATTTAGTACGTGAAAACCCAATATTTTTGTAAATTATGATAATCATATAAACAATAATAAAAATTTTTTATAAGTGCTTAATGAAGTTTTTCGACCGGAATTTTAGACAACAAGTTTTCAATGCAGGTTTATGATTGGAACTTCGATGTCACGCGACTTAGGCCTGCCCCTCATTAATTTCTATTAATGAGGAGACCGGAACTCTCGGAAGTGAGGAATTGGCATACCTATATGAAATCATGAAATACACGAAAAAGAAAACATAAGAAAATACAGGCAAACCGAAATACACAAACATTAAATGTCACAAAATACTAAAATATTATGACGGCACTCACCGATGTGAAGAGACCCACTTACAAAAAGCGCTGTTTCTGTGCGCATCTGCCTCGACGATAGATGCTGTTTGCGTCGTTGGGAATTTTATACGCAATATATCTTTGCATAAATTTTTATGATTACGGCAGTTAAGTTCTACAACACGTGTATGAGGCTAACATACAGTTGACAGGTCATAAGGAATAGTGCAACTACTGTGGCCTCGAACATGCTACCCTTTACAACACACTCACACGACTAACGGAATTGAAAAACTGTACGAGCTTAATAACCCTCATGACAATGCTATCCTGATGATTTGGTTGGCCAACCCCTCTCTACGACTGTAACTTCACACGAATACATGACGGAAAAACCCGCTCCTATATTATCACTTACCACGTTTTTAACAGCACAGGACACGGTCATTCAGATAACAAGCAAATTCGCACTGGCATGGCTTCAGTTCAGATCCCCTGAATTATTCTCAGTTCAGAAAATGTACTTTTGACGAATGCATTCAGAGCTTCTCGTCGATTTTTCAATGGAGAGATAGACAAACCGCCCTCCTGCAAAATCACAACAATTACCCATTACTTTGATTGTAGAAATCGTGCTCAATTATTTATTTTATATTTAATTCAACGGCATTAATTTTTTCCATTATGCGTAAAAATGTTTCGAACAGCATCTCTTGTGAACAAAAAACTCTCACCCTCCCAGCGATGTTAAACTTAATGTTTCTTCTACGACTACCACGGTCTGGTGGGATATTCTTTTCCCTCTGCACAATAGATAGAGAAATTTGTATTACCGACATAAAATTTTGACATGTATAAATATATTTAGACGCACGCTCTATCTACATATTTTTCAGCACAACTTTATTTCAGAACACACGTACTTCTTTTCCTGACTTTATTTCAGAACACACGTACTTCTTTTCTTGGCGGACCTCGGTTTACAACTGCCCCTCTCCACAAGAATCTAACTAAAGTGTTACAAATACCGTACAAGAAAAAGGAAGCAGAGCACAATTTAGTCACAAAAAAGACACTATACAAAAAAAATCTAGTGAAATATTCCGTAAATTCTTAAAAAATTAAAAAAATGAAATGTTTTCCTAACATCGAGTTTCACGGATGAAACAAGATCTTACGTCACATTATGAAGTTTACAAAATATAACTACCGTATATGTCTTCATTATAAATTAGAATAACCAATACATACCCATCCATGCGCTGTTTCATGGAAAATTACTCACCATCACAAACATCGTTTTAAAATTTCGCGCTGATCAACGCTTGACACAGCTGTGCTGGAGGTCAGAGCCAGACCACGGGGCCTATAAATTGCCCCACCACTTCTCAGGCCGGCAGCTCACCGCTGTACCGGGACTTAGAGTGAGGAGCAGATCTATTCACCTAAGCGAGCTGAATTTTCCCTTTCGTTTAGTGGCAAACGTGCTCCTGTAAATTGTGAAATTTCTCTTGAAGCGATCTTATGAACAGGAGGTTACAAAATCAATAGTTTTTCTTTTGTAAACAACATATTAGTAGTTAGTGATGGCCTTATGTTTACACTATGCGACTCTCCTAAAGTTTTGAATATTTTGGTGGGAAATTAACATAACAGACAGCGATTGTTATATCCAACACGAGCCTGACCAATTTTTTAGTCTCAGTTTTTTCCGATAACTTGACGCAATAACCTAAAGGAATTTAAAAGTCCAATCTAGTGGTGGCAGTATAAGCGGTTTAAGTTGTAGGTTCAATGTAATTGTTTGGATCGTGTATGCTTTGAAATTAATTCAATTGAGGTGAAGAGAGTTCTCTGACTTTAACGTATCTGTTTTACTTTCCTTTTGTGTTGCAGAAGCGTTCGGAGGAAGAAGAATATCTTGCAAACTTAGTTTTTTTGGACATCAAGAACCAAGATTACCTACGACCATGCTCAGACTGAAGTTCTTCTTCCTTGGAGCTTTGGTATGTTATCAGTTATTTTACTTTGTCTGTAAATATTAATCTAGAATACGACATTTATTTTGATATTCTTCAAGCCCACATTATTACCTTCTATAAAACTTGACATGTTAAACCTTCTAAGGTGGCAAAATTAGTTTCACTAGGTCTACGAATGTCAGTACTCGCGCGCATTGTCACGACTGATTGAATTATTTCTCTGAAAACACATTGCACTCGTTTAACTTTTGCGACAGTTGAAAACTCACGCACTACTTCTGCTGATTCGTTTTTTTTCGGTAAAAAGTTTTCAACAACCGGTATATCAGTAAACTTATCATTCTGAAATCAAAGAATAAATACAAGAAAAATAATATCGCTTTTAAAAAGCTTTTCTATATTTGAAGTAATATATTGCTCATCACATGTAAGAAACTGTCCAATTAATTATTATGCGTGAAAACTGAGTGTTTATAGAATTTTGACTTGACCTACATTGACAGAGGCTACTAAACCGTGATATCTACCGTTAGTTTTAGCCGTGTCTCTCGTAACCCACTAGTTTTTAGAGTTTCCCCTAAATTTTAGGGAGCCCCAAAATGTCAAGTTTATTTGTGGCAAAGCTCCGACTGATCTGTCAGTATTGTTGTTGACTTCGTCTGACGAAATTGACCAGGTATCGCAAATTGGATAAAAAATTACATTTGAACCAAGCACCACATTTCAACTAAATTACGGACTAATAATGAAATAGGGACAGGGCTTCACTGCATTGAATGAAAAGTTTTTATTTTAGTGTTGTAAAATGTTCTATTTGCTCCTACACTCGGTGTTAAATTGAAGATTGACTTCCATGCAAATGACGGACTTCCACACCACACGTTTTCTTCGCCCTTGGGGACGTCTACATACATACTTTTATGTAAACTATTTGCGTGCGTGTTAAACGATTGCAAATTGTTTAACTCAACATATTGAGTTCAATTATTTCTGCTAAAATCATGTCTCGGACTTGAAATCCTAGCGTTAAACTGGTCACGATATTAGCGCGTTACAAGGTGGAAAACTTTCGAGTGCATGAGCAGTAAGACTTAACTCATCTTTCGTTTGGTTTCGCAGATTGCCGGTGTGCAGGGCGATGACAGTGTTCCACCTTTCTGGTTTTCACCTGGCGAGACATTTTCTGCAGGTTTGTCACCAGCGCGTGTAGACGAAAACTACTACGACAACCAAGCACGAGCTAAGCCTGTAGAGGAAGACGGTAACGAGTTGCGGGTTTGGTCATTTGACGAACCCGAGGCTCAGCTTTCGGTCGATCAGGCGCAGCGTATGGACGAAAGTTACATGCGACGGCGACGAAATCCTAACGGTAGCTCGTATGAACAATGTGTCGATAAGAAATGGAAGGCATGTGTGGCAACCGGAAATCTCAGCGCTGCGAAATGTGACACACAGGCCCGCCAAGAGTGCAGAAAATGATACCAATTCCATGAGGTGGAATATTCCCGATTCATTACGACAAGGCATGTGATTTCTCTGACTAGATCATTTTCGAAAAAATACTTTTGTCACAGGTAAAACTGAAAAATTCGATACACGGCGATTTTGATAAAACTGAATTTCATCGGTTGTATATAATGAAGTTCAATGTCGGGGTTGGAATGGATTTTTCTATGAGAACCGTGTCAATTTGTTATATACAGGGATGAAAATTACTCGCAGAAATGAAATAAATTGTGCATTCTAATTGCGTTTTTTATCCTTCTCCAAGTCGATTCAAGCTTTACAATGGTTGCCCTCAACTGGAGGGTAAACTTCCTGAATTTCCCACTTAAGTGTTACCACCCAGGTAGCAAGAAATTATTAGGTCAATATTGGGTTGATAATTTTTTATAGACCTGATATTGGAATCTTGGATTACAGTAATAGGCTAATAACAAGACAATATCGAAAAAAGATATATTTATTTATTATATCAACTTGTTATTGGGACAACGTAGTAAATAGTTTTATTTCTAATAATGAACTAACAGTGTATATATCTATGTACTATATTCATATAAGTGGAAACTATTTCATATTAATTAAAAATATCGCAATTGATTGTTACGATATATGACGTATATTCATATTACATGATTTTTTTTTGCTAAACCACGTAAAGTTATATTCATATTACATGATATTTTTTTGGCTAAATCCCGTGAAGCTGCAACATATATGAGAAATGTAAACATTCTGTTGGGCCACAAACATTGGAATGTGTAGGATGTGGGGTGTGGATCAACGTAACGCCACGAGTGAAAAGGGCGTTTGGGTAGTTACGACCAGGCAGCGTTGTTCTCATATTTCGAAAGCCCAAGAGCTGGCCATAAATTTATGTCACTCTTGTAGTGGCCTGCGCCTGGACCCAACGGCTGGCTCAGGCATCCACAAAAACACAAACACATAGGCTCGCACACAAACACAAAAACACACGCACATAAACACAAGATCCGACAAGACACAAACCAGCGATAACCTAAGAGGGAAACCAGCGACGGCCTACAAGGGGGCGTGGCACACAGCGAGCATTCCGTCTCCAGCCAATCATGACCTTGAAATAACGTGGTCATCAAAGCTGTGCAACTTACAGACCAATTAGGTTGGCGGACGGTAATCGAGCATGAGCGCATAACCAATTAGAAGTCGAATCGTCAGGACAAGGAACAGCTTTATCAATCAGAAGAGAATGACTACTTCGAAACGGCATCGGACCTAAATGATTCTAGAACATTCTCTAAGGAAAGAAGCAAAAAGACTTATAAGGAGCTGACGGGAGAAATCGTGAGGATTTTCGCTAGGTTACACGAGGAGAGACGGTCTTTTTGGTGAACGAACCGGGGATCCGGCTGCCGCCGTGATTCCCGGTGGAACAGCAACTCGAGAAAGGAAACATCATGAAAAGTGCACCCGATACAGCGCTTGTGTGACTACATCGAATTCTCCAGCAGTTAGCAACGGACAACAGCAGACACTGAAGTACCATCGGCAACAAATTCCGCTCGAAACGCAACAACTTCGAAGTGACAACAGGCACATAAAAAAATGTGTCAATCGTTCGCCCGAGAGAACGTAAATTGCAGTTTCTACGTCGAATTCAAGCTAGCAAGAAATACCGCATGCCAATTATGCTCACACAGCTGCCAAGTCTTCAACAAAGCCATAGATCGCGAGTTCCACAGTGGTCAAGTTGTTCGGGCAATGAGTGAATGGAGCGCCAGCTACGGGCACTCTCGGCGCAGCATCTTCGATTTTCAGCATCGGCCCCCGCATGCGATGGAGCAGCCGCAGCGAAGGAACCAGATTGCGGGCAACCTCCAAGACTTGACGGGAACGAAATTTAGGTGACGCCTGCAACGCATCACAGACGAGTTAAAATTTTGTGTTGTAGAGAACTTTGAAACAGTTCTTTATGGTGTGATATTGGCAATCAAAGTGGCACCCTGAACAGTGCATTCAAAATTGGCGCGCTGTGTAATGAAGTTGTGTCTTGTGTTAATGCGATATAAATGCAAGGTATTTATATATTTTGGATGCCTTGTTGTGAGTCAAGGTAAACCGTCGAATATTTTTATCATTGTTTTGTGTTTTGTGTTGCGTAGGGAATACCTTAATTTTTGTGCATTCTTAAATCGTTGTTAGCTCATGAGTATTGATAATTTTTATTCTCGGGGAGCATTACATCTTTAGAATGCCATGTCGTGGTGAATTTTCACGTTGTTTAATGTCATGAGCATCTTGCATTATTGCACTGGTGCTACTTTTCATTGTTTCGTTTAGATATTTCCTGATGCTTTTTATCCACGTGTTCAACATAAAACCTTTCAATTGTTGCACTCGTGATCTTTAATCATTGCATTAAGATATTTTGTTTGCTCGTATTTTCGATCCACGTGTTTATTAGAATAAAACCCATTTTTTTCTTTCAATACTTTTATTTTCCATGCTTGTTATATAGGTAGCACGCGAACACAAAGGTGTAACATTATTGATAGATTGCGGTGGTTGAGAGTCCTCAAAGCGTACGTGATTAACCCATTTTCACGTACGGCGACATTAATAAAATTTGTTAAAACATATATTAATATTGCCCAAACATTGGGTTGATATCGTACGCCAATAATACGGAGTAATTTGTATAAAATGTCCCAATTAAGTTAATGAATAGTTATTTCAGTCTTTTATGAGTGCAGATATATATGACAGATATCAAGAATGTGAAACCGTTACAATAATATGTATATTCAGAATTACTGTAATCACACGTTCACAGTTCTAGTTTTTTCAGTCATTCTATGAGTTTCGAAGGTCTAGTTTGTACAAAAAAATATGCTAAGATCGTCTGTCATATGTTACTATAGCAATAAATGTCTATATGTATATTGAATTAAGATGATATGAAGTCATTTATGTAGATGATATAAATGACTTATTTTCGTAATGATGGTATTTAGTAGGCCAATTCCTACCATACAACCCATTTGGCATGCATCATTCTTTGAGTAAAGCGCTTCCGTGCAATTTCTCAAGCACGCATATATCTGCTGCTAAGATGAACGTAGCATGTGTTGTTGTTAAGTCTGATTACACAATCCGGTATTGACATCAATCAACAGAAAAAATCACAAATTAGAGTTTTATTCACCAAAACTAATTCAGTTGTGTAAAAATACCTACCTATTTAAAAATGTCGAAAACACAAATAAAACTATTTATGAGGGGTAATTTTAACGAATAATCGGTCTATTGCTAATGCAGCCCTTAAGTCGGACGTCTTGTGTGCGATACGTTAAAAGCTCGGCCGCAGCCGTGGTGCAGCATGACTCATGCGTGCATCGCGGTAGTTTGAATTTAGTGACTGTCTGAAGTGAAGTAATTGCTATGCTCTTCATGTTTAGGACATTCATTGCTTAGCTATCAACAGCAAGAGGCCAGTTAACGTGAAGTTGAATTCATTTAAGCAACTGAAGCAAACGTGTTACCATTTTTTTGTTTCACTAGGTTTTCAACAACTATATTTTTGAAACGAAAACGTTCCCTGCGTTTCAAATTTAACCGAACTACGCGTAGACAAACTGCATTCATACTCCCATAAAATATAGAGTAGATATAATTTGTGGTACAACTCATTGTAATTCAGTTGTTCATGAATTATTGGTCCATAGAAATCTATATTCAGCATTCGTCATATTCGAGTTACTGTGCTTTGAAGGGCATGAATAATAGACGGGACAAACCTTGTTCTGAACGCATTGATGACTATTACATTTTATGAGAAAACTATAATTCTATTTCTTCAATTTTCTTACATCATTAATTAATACAAGTCTTCTCAATTCTTACAAATTTTTTGAAATAATAGCTTTATGTATTATACATATGTATTCCTAATTGTTGATGATAAGTGAAATTAGTGTTTTTTAGCTATTATTCTCTATGTTTTAATATTACTTCTATTTTTCTTTTTTATTGTCCAGAACAGCTGATTAACGGTTTATTCATTAAAATACTGCGCAAATACTACAGAAATGAAAAGAATTAACTTGACTTTTGTGAAGGAAAGACGTACATCCAAGCTAGCAGAAACACTACTCAATGACTCACAACATTGCCAACATTCCTCCATTTGGAACGTTTTTGCTGTGTGGTTAGGGCTGCCTAAGCTAACTTATAATCTAATCTTTCCTTTTGACATTTTTGTAAGCATCAATGTTAGTGCCTGTTAGTGAATGGCATGAATGGACCCATATTAAATTTTGAACAATACGTTATTCATTAAGGAAGTCAGCCACTATGAGTGGGCCATGGCACCCATGATACCCTTCCGTAATACTCATTTGCATGTGACAAAACTTTATTTGCTTATGTTCAATAAATTATATTTGCATGAACATATTGCTCTTTACAGCACTTTTCAATGTAAAAATTAAATTCTTGCAAATGGGGGGACTGACATTCAGAAATCTACCCAAGATATCCCAATGAGAATCAGAAAACATATTCTGATCTACGAGGAGTTCAACTTCTGCTCTTTCTATGAGGTTACCCAGTCTAACTTTTTTGCCAGGGCATGCCTAATTTTCGCTGCCCAAGCAATTCAATTACTTGGGCGGCGAAAAACATGCCTACAGGCTTCAAAAATGTTAGACTGGGTATACATGTACGAGTTCAAACAGTGATGAAGATTGGCGCAAAAGACAAGGATGGTAGCTTAGACGTTTTTAAATATACTCATTTTATCATACCAAGTGAATAAATACTGCTTGCATTATGTTGTTCCAATGCTGTGCTTGCACTTTTAATGACTAATCAGTTTTGTGACGGATTATCTGAATTAGTTGGCCTATCTTGTCAAGGGGACCAGAATAGGACAAAATATTTAATTTCTAGAGATTTATGTTGTCGTAAATTAATGTAATGAAAAGAACCATATAGTATTTTCACTTCAATTCTTCCCAACTCTTAAAGATGCATGTGTATAGAGACGCTGGTAGATTGCAGCTAAACTTTTCCTGTGACCATCAATAAATCATGTTTTTATGTTCCTCTTCACTATGCAAAGCACAAATCTACAGTAATACTACCATCTGTCGCACGTTGTGCAACATATGTGAAAAGGTATAAATATTTTTCAGTTATATCATTTGGGCCCCATGTCAATCCCACATCTGTGTCTACTTGGGTATTGTTCGATTGTGCTGATATTTTGCACACCTTCTTTTTATGGTATTTCCTGAGTGTTTTATATCCTGCTCATCATTTCACGAATCAAAACTGGATTGACCATTTTCACCTCCCTATGAGGTATATATATCGACGTAGAATTTAGCTACTAGTAAGCTAGGCTAATATGTAAGTTTCCACACATTAACAGTTATAAATGGTGAAATAAAAATAATGGTGACATAAAAGTACTGGACTTATATACATGTATGTACCTAGAATATTATATAAACCTGAAGGGTAAGTTGCCCTGTTAAAGGAGACCAATTCAAAATTTTTTTTAGTGTGAACTTAATCTGAAGCTACACTGACTGTATTCTTATTTTGTTTGTTATATAAACGGTATGTGTGAATTTTTTTAGTTCAAATGTTATAGTTTTAATTCAAATTGTAATTAAAATCTTTTATTTTCAAGTCTGTAATGAATGCATTTTCACGCACATTAAATTTAGTATGACCTTAAGAAATTTTGAAACAAGCCCGCTAAAATTCATGAAGCAGTCATAATTTTTATATATATTTCAGCTGTATATACAGTCACCTTCAATACAGTATGTACCTCAGTTTTTTATTACTTGAACAGAATGTAATAAATAACTAAATTGGCTGCTCTTGAACATTAGCATTCGAGCCACAATGAAGGATTTGGGCTGTCCTGAAACCCTCATTAATACCAAGATGTATCGTACTGACTATTAGTCGTGAGCAAAACCGGGAAACGGGATCATACCACATGTACAGGTTGCCCGACCGCTGGTACGTGCAACACAAAATTTGGACTTCTTTTCTACGATGGCAAAGAGGTTTGTAACCATGGAATCATTGATTTTTGATAAATTTTGAATGCAGTTCAATTCCTTGGTTTTGTAGGTGTGTAGATATGTACACCAGATAACATAGTTATCAGAATTATATGTATTTCTCGTCTTTGAACACTTCTGAATATTGATGTGATATTAGAAATTAATTATTGAGCCAAAGTGTTCCTTAAGGAAACACCTCAATATCAATTCATTAGCGACACAGTAATGAGCTGATACTGGATTAAAAATAAATTATTATTGGGACAATATATTCTACCAATATCCACTTGATATCTGTTGTATATTAAAATATGCATCGTATAATGTGATACTGGTTTCATGAGTACGAGTTCCGGAGCGGAGGTTTGCGCGGCTTGCCGCCGCCGGATGCCATATCGCGTTCAGGTCAGATGTCTTTATGGGACCTCCGCCGGAAGTCCATAAACCCAACGATGCCTACTTCACTATAGTATAACAAAATAAGTATTGGGTCAATATTTTTCTAAGGAACACCCCATTATCAAATCCATAGTGACACAATAATTAGCTAATATTGGGTTAATGAAAATGTGATTATCGGGGCAATATGTTTTACCAATATCAACCTGATATCAGGAATTGAGTATTAAACCAATGTTATTGTAGGGAACACCTCATTATCAATTCAATATTGACTCAATAATTAGTTGATATTGAGTTGATGATAATATTGTTATTGGGCCAATATAATTTTCCAATATCAACCGAATTTTCCAAAGTAAGGTATTGCACCAATGTTTATTTTGAATATTCATTCAATATTGAGGCTGTATATTGACTCAATATTAGGTCAATAAATTTTGCTACCTGGGCATTTGGTTTGATCATTTATCCACTTTTCACAACAGAACAGTCATCGAGAATGACCACGGTATGGATTAGTGGACTTCACTCACACTGCTTTATCAAGAACACAACTGACTGCATTGTACATTTACGATTGCCAATAAATCAATTGTAAAGCGCAATTGCTTGTTTATAGTCAACCTATATTCATAGTGTCTATGCTGAGATCAGTTATCACTTTGCGAAGAATTTTAACATGAAGTCTTGCTTGCTCGGTTTCTAGTCTCCAACGCATCATCATTTAGAATCTAGATGATATATTTCATTATTATTAGTTTCTCCCATGTTCTATCCATTATAGCCGTTCCTGACCATAAATGACCGGCATATGCATTTGAAAATCTTTCTATAATGCAAGCTTTTTTATTGAACAATCGTTCCATTCTAAAAACTAAAAGCCATCTTCGAGCTGATCGAGCAGATTAATATTCTATAATGATTATTTTCTTACTCTATGATGTATGAAATATTCGCTATTTAATCTGTTTACGGCATCATTCATTGGTATATTTTCTGGTGCACTTAGAAACTAACCAAAAGAACACTAGAAGATTTTATATTTCGGTATACTTTTTGCACCTCTCCTGTAAAGTCTATGCTAACTGCGAGGGTTCTGGGACCCAGCATGGTCCTTGTAGCCGAGTTGTTTCGATTGAAACGCTACTCGTAGTTAGCATGGATCTTCTACCTCGAGTAGTCGGTGCTCATACAATGCTAGCCCCATGGTTCTTATTCTTGGCTTCCTGGTTTATTAAAATCGAATAGTAGCACTGGGACTCTACTTGTACCCTGCAGGAATCTATTGGCACCCTGAATGTTTCTACTGGTACCCTGCATGGTCTTTGAGGTTATCACCTCGCACCGGAACAGATGAGTAACATAAAATGATTTTACTTCACATAATTTTTTTTACATATCGAAATTATAGACCACGAGATTGTCAATAAGTGCCAATTTCAACAAAAGTCTGCCTAAGTTCAACAAACAAACGGAATAATGGTTGAAATTAGACAATGTGACTTTGAAATCTTCTAAGTTATTATTTCTTCTGCCCAGTTGTTACACAGGTCCATATAACGATTACGGTTAAGGGCAGCATCCCCCATACGGACCTTTTCTTCAATATTGAACCTAGAGCAATAAAATATAGTATACTGATAGGAAATGCACTTTGGAATCGTTTATCATCCAATAAAAAATGCAATTTTCTTCAGAGAAAACGAGATATTCATAAAAAAACTAAATTATTTTTGGGGGGGGGGGGGTGTTTCAAAATGCTTCTTACAGTGATTATTTGGATATCATTGGGTGCGGGAAGACGTGGACATTTCAAAAAATAGAATGCTTTTCCCAATATTTCTAGTTTTATATAAAAAATTCGAAAGCAAACTGTTTTGGAAAAAATGCGGATTTATGGCGTCATAACTTATGAACAAAAATTAATTTTTCAAATTTGTTCTGTTTTTATCCAAGTCCTTGTATTTCCACATCCAATGATACCAAAATCATCACTGTAGCACAAAACCCCAAAAGTCCGAGGTTTTCATTATAGGCAAAACGAAGAAATGTAAACAATTCTAACTAATTTTTTTTTAATTTTTGGTTCTGGTTAGACCCCTGAAATCATTATAGAGTAATACAGAGACATAGGAGATGACATAGCAGCGTCGCGCCTTGAAGAAAGAGTCAAGGGAGAGGTGTAACATGATAAAATACCAGTTGACCCTCACCGCCCCCATTCTTCAAACCCCAGTAGCGGGTGAACGAGTAAACGTACGAGTCATATTTTTTCACAGGATGTACCTGACCTCCTACACTTCCTATTGCAGCAATAATCCCGGTTTCTCCAGTGGTCTCAAAACCTTGTAATCCTATGGGGGACAGTGTCCTTAATTCATTAAGTCGCTTAGAAATTAGGAAATGCACCATGTACAAACCTAAAAAGTTTATTCCACGAATTTTCATATCTTTACACAGTTTAAACGAAACTTTTGGTCACTCTTTCACAATATCGCGAAAGGTTTGATGAAAATTATGCAGATAACAAATTTACCGCCGTTGGATTTTAGTCAAAATTGGGGTCACCTTTCGAACACCTGCGCGAAGTCATTGCTCTGTTGCCGCGTTTAAGAGCAGGCCTGGAGATATATGACACAAATGAAACTTGACACTGACGCAGGGATAAGAAGCAATAAAAAATGAATGCTAATTTATTTCATTTTTAACAAATGAATGAACGTTTATCCTTCGAATGTGCCGGAAGAAGAGAGGAAGTGGAACACGAGGATGCCCGAAGCGCCTCTCCAGCACCGTGCCACGATCTCCGTCACGGGAGAACAAATATTTCACATTTTGAAGAAATTGAGTCGAAGACGACTGCTCAAAAATTTGTGGATTAAAATATCAAATTTTAAATTTATCTCACGTCGCAAAATATATGGGTTCGAAAGACCGCGTACGCAAATTTAATAATAGCGATACGACAATTAAGTACCACAACCTACTGCATTGCGCATGATGAATTCAGGTTGCTACAAACTTTTTTCAGCCACAATGCTTTTCCAAATAACCTAATCTCTAAAATTGTAAAATTACTTTTAGACAAAAATATGTACCGACTTACTTTGAGACAACTGTAAAGAAAAAAAATTCTATCGTTACTTGTTTTTTTCATGGTGCACAGTCCGAGAAGCTAGCCAGTGACGTTTCAAAGCTGGTGGAGAAATTTTGCAATTGCTTAGATTTTATTCCAATATTGACAACCAGTGTTTATATATTCGTTTTTTTAGATTTCAAAACCGTCTGCCTACTGAACTGTGGTCTCGCAAAATCTATAAGTATTGTTGCCCGCTGTGCGGGTAACAATTGGTTGCTATATTGGTTGCGCCCAGCGTAGTTTTAGAACAAGATTTTTCGAGCACGTTGGTAGGAGCTCCAGAACGGGTAGAGTTTTAGCTAAACCATCTTTTTCGGCCATTAGGGATCACGCAGAGCAGTGTAATGTAAGAGTAAGTAAATCTGATTTTTCAATATTAAATTTCTGTGCAAATTGAAACGGTTTACATATGCTAGAACCTCTTTTTGTTAAACAATTGAAAACAGCTTTACATTAAATATTGTCATCATTCCAATTAGAAATAGCCTGATTTTCATGAAATAATTGCAGTATAATATTTCCATTCCTTTTTTTGTACTGTTAATTTTAAGTTGTATTCTTTTTTTGTCTTTTTGCCACAACGTATTTGTTGTATTTCAATTCGCTTTTACAGGTGTTGATAATGGCTAGAACTTCAAGCCGAAACGTTTACGATTTTTTATATATTTTATTTATACATATATATATTTATTTATATATTTATATTTTATTTAAATTTTATTTATATTTATATATTTCATTTATATATATATATAATATATTTTTATATATTTGTATATATAAAACGATTTTTTATATATCAACTATCTTTACTATCATTTTTATCTTAAGTATGTGGTATTGGGAAAATAATGTAGCGCTCGAGAGTTCAGCTTTCGTAATTCCTAGGATTAGCTGTTTTAGACTAATTTTAATTTAAGTAAATATGCTAAATCCTAAGTTAATTTTATTAATTTAAAAATTTTATAGGTTTTTGAATTTGAGCACTGGTTTTAACAAAATGATACACGAAATTTAACACTAGTAGTAATTTAAATTTGCAGTATTAATTGTCATTGAACATTAAGCATGAATTCAGTTTATTTTTTGACAACGTTATGCCAGTTTCAAATCTCCCATTATTTATGGGGTAAGTAAGGGAGGTTCTTTGGAACAGCTACTGACGTCAATAACGTAAAGTTGTGGCGCTAACCATTACGGTGACTCATATCAGTTAATTAATCAGCCGAACTCTAGCCGCGAAGCAGAAGCGAAGCGCAAGGAGGCAGCAGGTCGGCAGTGCAGTTTAGCCCATCGTGTCACCGTCAGGACCCTCTCGAAGGAAGAGAGATATAGAACAGGAGACGGTAGCCACGACACCGGCAACACTAAGGAGTAGATCTAACAGTAGGCGTAATGCGTAGAGAAGTAAATGTGGTCAATCAGGTGGTAAGCAGGCGAGCAGCAACGCTGATGTTGTCGCCGAGACTGGATGAAGTCATTTTTTCTTCGGTGTATTTGAGAAGAAAACTTGATTGTTACGTACACCGCATGATTGCGCCAATACATGAAATAAATTTTAGTGACTTTTTACATCATTTTTATTTTCTAAATTTTAAGGAAGTTGTTCATATGAAGGCTAGATTGTCATAAAGATACCCGATGAAAAACTTCTATTTTTCTACATATATGAGTCATTCGTTCCACTCAGTGACACCTTTTACGTTTCCGCAGTAGCAAAAGAGAAAACGGCATATAACGGGAAAATAATGAGATTATTCTGCTGCTACTTCTTCTAGAGCTTCTGACTCACACACGAACGAGTTCGGCACTTAGATTTAAAATAATGTGATGTATTAATTAAAGAACTTGGGGACGCTTTAGAATTCAAATTGTAATAAATTCAGAATAATTTTGGAAGACGAATTCCTTACGTCAAACATGGCCATTTTTCTCAGTGAAAACCAAATGTTTGTTGAATATCTAAAATATAATGTTGCCTGAAAAAAATTTATCACGCATTCAAAAAAATACAAATACCGCCTTCATTGGTTCAAAATTGTTGGCATTGTAGTGTTTTTGATTGTTAGATAGGTGAGGTCCAGAACAGATTAATGTAACAACTTGAAATGAGATGCGCATCTATTCCTCTTCATTATAGTTTTGGTTTTGCGCTATCCATTGATGAAAGGTCAAGCAATTCTGAATGTATGCTCAGCTTTATAGAGATTTTTTAGGTTCATAAAAAATATCTGCCACCATGGATTTGGTCTCAGTGGTTATAATTGATCCATACAGAAGTAATAGAAGAATAGACCTTCGGAAAGCTCAGGGGACGTCAGATGTAGACCACCTGAGCATCATTACCCTCTGGTGCAAATAGCGTCGTTTTACACCCCTTCAATCGTAGAGCACCGGAAGCATACGAGTTTGTGTTTGTCATCTGCGTGTGAATACTAAGCCTAGTCTCGCAAACAAAGAACCCAGATCTCGTTCAAAATTAGGGCTTATAGAAGTCTGCAGTGGGCCATCTGATCTTTCTTGAACTGTGAGTTTTTCGCCATGAAACACTTGAGGTACGATTTCGGATGCAAGCCCTTTTAGATTCTGCATCAGTTTTTTCGAACACTGGTCTGCGTCAATTTTTTTCAAAACCTTTGATAAATTATTTTGCTACTTCTTGGCCCATTATAACCTGCCAAAATCTTTTTTAATTCATTCAAAACTTACCATTTTATTCGAAATTTTCATTTTACCATTCATTTAGAGCTCACTCATCCTTTTTGTGGGAAAATCACAGCAGAAAACTCTGGCAAAAGCTGAGAAATATCCAACTATTTGTCTGTTACTCGAGGAAATTGTGAAGCAATTAACTACTCTTGGTGAGCTTATTGCGAATCTGTGCTCAAATTGGTCCAAACACATCAGGTTTCTGGGTTGTACAGGGTGACCAGTACTTCATAGAACGATTTTGGTGTAGGGTAATAGCCGTTAAAATGGACACATTATATTCAATAAATATGGGGTCGGAGATACTTTACTAATGTATTGCGAGAACTTGTAATTTCGTACGTTTTTCTGTGAGCTCCATCACATCAAAATTAAATATTTTTTTGATAACATTGAACAGTTCATCGGCTGAGATGGAGCCTATATATAGGGCTCAATTGACAGATATTCTATCTAGCTTACTGTGCAGCAACTTGTAACTCTAGGGAGGCTGTCCGAATTCGACTCAGCAATAAGTCCCAACAAATCTGTTCCATCGCGTCAAACATTCGTAGCAATGCACAAGAAATTGAGATGAAGACAGAGCATTTCGCAAAGTGCAACTGAATATAGACATCGTAGAAGATCATGACATTTAAAAATTGAGGAAGATACGCTGAAAATTTCGTGTACAAATCAAACCTCAAGGACTCGTTCCGTTGCTCGTGTTTTACATGTGAGTCAAACTTCAGCGTAGAAAGTGCTACCCCATAATAGTCAACATCCATTCCACGTTCAGCGTACCCAAGAATTAAATGACGATGATTTTCAACGTCGCGTTTAATTTTCTTTATGATTTCTACGCAAAACAGTTGAAGAACCTTGTTTTCATCATAAGTCTTATTCACAGACGAAAACATTCATGTGAGAAAGAATAGATTGCGTCCATAACTTAGACGTATGGTTTGATGTTAATTCAAAGGTTAGAAGACAAGTTGACCAAGTTAGATTCTCCGTAAATTTTTGGGCAGATATTCTTAGCGACCCTCCAGTCTACCACACTCTACCATGAGATCTACGTCTAGGTTTTCGCGACTGAAGACGCGCCTAGCAACGTCACGAATTTTGTGAACGAAAAGGAGAAGGAAAAGTGTAACGACTTGTTCACCGTACCGAACACTTATTTATCACGAAGTATATATTTTAACTAAAGGGAAATATTTATCTCAGTAGTAAAAACTAGGGAACGTTTAATCTCTAGTTAGTCAAAAGTTCGCTCTATTAAGAAGCGTAAAACTTTAAAGTATTGCATATTTACGTCGATCACTACAGTTACTGTTATTCATCTAAACAACTACTATCGCCTGTGGCCCAGCAACTTATAATACATCCGAAAGCCGAAATTAACAAAAGATGGGCTATTTCGTGAGGATGGGCTACTTTTTAGTAAGAAGCAGCCCAATGATCCAGCCTCTAATGAGATTATATTCTATTATTCTTTTACATAAATATCACAACGAAGATGTTTAAAGAGAGGAAATATGAAGGCAACACTTAGTATATAGTTAAAGAGAACGCGGAATCTATGTACAAGGTGTTTCCACACAGGATCTCGTGCGCACAGAACCAGACGGTTACGAAATAAGATGAAAGTTGAAGAAGAAAGTTGTAGGAGCTGAATAAAAGGACGACAGTGAACCGACAACAGTTGATCCTTAACAAAACAAAAAACATTTGAATTCAACATAAAAAAGGCCTACCAAACTTTCAGCTCGGGACTTCACTTTTCCCCCCTGGGAGTGCTAATTCCCATATATACAATGGTTGTTTCCCCCCGGAGGAGGGAAGAATTCAAAATCTTAAAGAAAAGAATAAGAAAAATTGAAAAAGAATAATTAGAAAAGAGGAATTTGAAACATTAGCAGGAGATATAGTGAAAAAAATTGAACGTTTCTTAAAAAATTTGTTGCATCGAATGAAGCGGCTTTCCACATTGATAGTCTGATTAACCGTCAAACCGAAATAAATTTTTCTTTTACAAAACACAGTCAAAATTTCTGCGAAACGCCTACCTCTAGAGCAAAATATGTTGCTCTAGAGTTTCCTGGATATGTTTCCTGGATCCCGTCAACTCATTGGACCTATCATTTTTTGAAGGAAACATAGCCGAAATTACCTAATGGTGCACAGTGAAAATGTCATTAAACAGATGTAGATTGGATATAAGAATCAATCCATCAGAATGGAAGGAATGGGAAAAGGAGCTCCATGCCGTAAAAACATTTCCGGAGAGAATGCTCAAACGAAGAGCATGTCAATGAAATTGGCCACAGAAGAGAATAGTCAGCTCGCAGTCTTGAAATGACTCTATGTGATTTTCTATGAGGGTATGTGAAGGAGTTAACAGAAATTGATGAATGAGTTTTATAACAAATACAGCTTGCTCTCCTTCGTAACAAAGTCGTTTAGAGCTCGCTCTAAAATATTCTAGAGGTTTGGAGCTAGGATGGATGTGAGGTCGTCAATCTTTTCCCTAGTTTTAAGTATTATCATCCTTACCTTTGCCTCTGAAAGCCACCGAATGGTAGCTGTGCCAGCGGAAATTACCTTTTGAAAGTCGTGTAACGTTCGAGTTTTGTGAAGTTCTGTTGAGGTTGCCAACACGGCCCGCTGTTCAGCCACAGGATGAATTTAGATTCCTCCGTACCCTTTCAACTTTCTTACTCTACTTGCATTTATTTCTACCATGACTCTTTTTCTTGCATGGGTGTTATTAATCAAAAATTTTTACGTAAACCTAGCAATTTGAAACTTGCTTGTCATTAGCAGTTCTCAGAGAGAGGGGCGTGTATTTACTTGCATTAGCTGTCCTCCGAGAGAGGCGTGTATTTACTTGCATTAGCTGTCCTCCGCGAGAGGCGTGTATTTACTTGCATAGGCTGTTCTCCGAGAGAGGCGTGTATTACTATATAATCTTCTAATAGGCTGCCCAGTAATTTAGCCAGAATTAATTACTCTAGGTTAGTATCCAGAGAAACAGAATTTTTCCTTTTGTGGTCTATTTCTCCACTTGAGCCTTTCATATTACTTACCGCTGAAAGAAGAGATACCTACCTCACTGAGGAAAAAATCCTTAGGTGAGTTTTGACAGTACATGAGTTGTGATTTAGTACCTGAATTACAATGACTTCATTATTACCCTGCTTCCTGTTTCCCTATATTTACGCTAAAACTTTTTTACAGTGTAATTTCACCGGTCTTACCCCTTGACCCAGGAACTTCTTGCTTTATGTCTCGGAGCTCAAGCATTTCTCACCGAATGCGGAGCTAGCCTTAGAAGGGTAAGGGTGCTAATATATCTATTATTTCTGTTCTCCATTTCATTGACGTGTTATTTACCTCCATTAGATGCCTCCATTATTTGCCCTTCAACTTGACAAACTAATCATTGAGATTTTTCCTTCTTCTATTGCAGCATACCCTTTGTACAACTACCCTCTCTTTGCTCGAGCTGAGAGTGGAGACGTCAATAGCACTTCTTGCAATTCTTGCTGGTTGGACACGTTGGCACGCGAGCGCTTCTCTTCAACCCTATTGAAAATCGAGGACGGTGCACCGGTGGAATATGGTTGACAGGGCTTATTATCCGCGATTTATATGTCATTCGGCCATCCGACCGATAAAACAACGGTACACCGCCCAATTTACGAGCATGTTATGATTGGCACTGCCATCCGTGGCCTCCCGTTCATACACCGTCTTTAATTCGCGGCATCTAGTAGCGATTCGAGGTTGACTTGGCCAAAGACGGCCATCTGGCTCAGAATCGCTGTTACCGTGTTTTTCTGACACTTGTTTCTCATGCCCTCTCCCATTCAATAATTACTGCTCTGCATTTGTGGTTAATTCTCAATTGCATAAATTAATCCTTATCGCAGATCGCCAGTAGCTGGTTCTAAATGTGCACCCAAACCAAATACGGTAAATACGACTCATGCTAATAGTTTACTTCCCGTTTTAAAATATGATCAACTCCATGGTCGAGTGAAACTGCATCAAATTGCCGAGGTGTATTGTGGAAGGTTTCAATTATATTTAACTTGTTGGGATATAAATGCACAGGTGTAGCCAAAAACATTTCAACAATATCATAAAATTATTATTTATGTAACGGAGGTGAATACTGTATTTCATGCTGTGATTATACATGATGGGGTTCAACAATACATGGTGAAATATTAATTCTAAACACTTCAACTGTTTGTCGTTTCATTTAAAATGATAAACATAATGCAATAGAGAACTAATTCTATGTTCCTACCCAGTTAAAAATTCATGCCGTTTTTAGGTCGACAGGTAGCAGAACACAGTGAAAGATGGCCGCTGAAGGTCAGAACGTTCCTCTGTCGGCCGCTCTCGACCAAAATTTGCCGTTCGACGACCATCCGCTAGTCTCATTTAGACGGAAACAAGCCGGAAAAATCGAGCCCTTGCCCAAGGGCAAATTCAAGAAGAGAATGTCGGCTTTCTTTCGACTTATTTGATTAATTAACAGTCGCGCAACATACCTGCCGTCTCATTTCTCTCTAGTGTTTATTCATAAATTTCATCGGCGCAGAGCAAATCTATTGCGCTGGCATGTTCAAGTAATCATATGGAATTAACACATTATAAGTAATTTTCATACTAAGGAACTAAAATTAAACTATGTTAAATAACCCCTTAATTCTGAAATGAAATGAACAAAATAATAATGAAATAAATATAAAAAGCTATTCTGACATTTTACATTTTTGCTTTACTAATTATAAAACCTTTCACACTGAGATAAAAATTAAAATATTCAGGCCTCTATGAATAGTATGTTTTATTCCCGATTAGATTATAAGTTTGTTAAAGCCTCCCTAACCGCTACAAAAATAGCGCGTATCGAAGAAAGGAAGAAGGAAGGCACCATTCAGTATGGAGATAAGAGAATGAGCAATCTAAGCAGAATATGAGAGTAAGATGAGAAAGAAGTTCATGAAATAAGATAAAAGTGGAGGAAAAAAGTCAGAGGTGCTGAAAAACCGTGTAGTAGTGAATCGAAAAAAGGTGGTCCTTAACCCAACAAGAAACATTTTATTTCAACAGAAAGAAGCCCTACCTAACTCTCAGCTCGGGCCCTCACATTTTTCCCCTGGAAGCGCTAATTCCCACATATACAATAGTTGTATCCCCCTGAGGGGATGTTTTATTCCAATCAAGCCTAATAAAATATGTATAATTGGCAGAACAATTATTAAATGTGCAAATCTCATACAAGAAAAACAGTCCGTAAAGCAGGCGATAGAGAAGATCCATTTCAAAAACGAATTCATTTGAACGTTTCATGCTCTTGGCTCATTTTAAAAAAGGCTTGCAGATAAATCGAAAATTAATTCAATGCTCGCACAATTTGAACAGATCCATAATAGCCAAAAATCTCAAAGAATACGTGGATTGAAAACTACACGTAATAGCCTACAAACAGAAGTAAATTGTGACAATGATAAAAATATTTAATGAAATGCAATAGTTTAATAAGAGAATAACTGTTCATCGGTTTATTATTCAGATACCGTCCCGAAATAGTGAGAGATACCTACGATAAAAATAAAAATACGATGAATACATTGAATAAGCCGATAATTATAAATTTTTAGGACACTAATAGCTGTTAAGAATGATTAATTTTGCGAATTAAAGCTGAGAATTTAGGAAAAATTGTAATTGTGTGTAAAAAAATTTTAATTGTGTGTTATAAATTTTGTGCTTACTTAAAAATTTGTTCGTTGAAATATCTTAGTAAATTCCAGCAGTACAGATGGGTCGCTTCAACATGTATGTTACATGTCTGTATGTTTGGGCTCAACAAATGTTATGTGTAGTGGAAAGGTCTTGTGTACATTTGGGCCATAAGCTGTGTTGGTTCTAGCGATGTGTGTGTATATTGTGTTAGCAAGAATTTTATGGTGTGAGCAGTTTTCGAGAGGCCGCGATCGGCCCCTTGGGACGAGAAATTTAATCAGCTACACACTTGAGACGTTCGAAAGTGCCGACGCTGTGGTCAGAGCAGGTAAACACTCGCCGCGGGTTTGACAGAGACAGATCGCTACACTTAAGCTAAGAGGATAACCACAGCAACGGTTTCGGATGTTTAAGACTTGGATATGGCGGGACTTGCCGCGTTCTCGGGAAAGGAGCTTTAGCCAATAAGGAACAGTGATACCAGGAAAGGGGAAATTCGAAGGGCTGAAGCCACGTATGATACAGCAAAAGCAACGCACAGGCGGAGCTTCAAACATTACGTACGGACTTCGAAACAGTTGATTGGTTGTACGAAAAGTAGAAAATCGCTCTCTCCCAGACATTTTGGTAGAAGCTAATGAAATAATTTCAGTTTGGCGCCGAGGATCGTCGGACAGAGTACGTGTTATAAATAGGAGGTGGTGGAGATAAAGTTACTCTAAAAGAAAAATACCAATCTGAAATAATGTGACAATGTATTTCAAATAAAGAAAGTTGAACTTATCAAAATTTCTCTTCTTTTTCAATAGAGTAAATATTCTCCGTTTTTCTGTGCAGAGGAGAAATTACAAACCCAAACAAATCGTAGGAGTCATTTAATGGAACATGGAGATGCCACATTAGATGGTAGGGTAAGAGAGATGTAGTTTTCTTTGGAAAAGATATTTATGAAATAAATATTGTGAAAATTTAATGTCATTCAGTGAAGTAAAAATTGAGAAATTCTGAGGAAACGTTATTGGCCCATTTAAAAAAGTAACAAGTTAAAAATTTTGTCTTAAGAGGCGGGAAGGATTGATCTGCTCGGATGAAAAGGGGATTGACGTGTGAAGATACTGAAGCGGGATGAGCAGTAGGACGTCATCAATGGACATTTCTGAACAATGCATAAGACAGGAATTTGAACTGAAGCTGGTCGTGGACGAATGATTCTGTGATTTGAAGTCACGATCACCTACTGTGCTGCTGGAATAGTTGAGACAGAATAGACCTGAATATACCATGTCTCATGTGTAGCTCTCGTTAACTTAGGGGTGGCTGGCCAGCCGAATCATTCAGTATAGTTCTGTGATGTAAGCCATTTGGCGTATGCAGTTTCTACTTTCTAGATTCCATTACTTAATTTGCATCATTCCTAATAACATTCATTGTGCGTACGCTTGTTGATGTTTTGTATGAAGTATGGCCGAAAATTATAAATATTAAGCGAATTTCACCCGGTGTATTATGTCTCCCAACATTAGAAGCGACAGCTCGCAACATCACGGGTGCGCTCAGAAAATGCGCTGAGTAAGTTGAGTCGTCTTTCATCGGTGAGTAACGTTTTGTTTTAGTATATACTGTAATGTTGATTATTTGGCTTTTGGGCTTGCCTATGAGTTTTCTTGTGTTTTCTGTGCATTTCATGGAAGTGAGCCAATTCCTCAAAACGAGCGTTCGGTTTCCTTGTTAGTGCAAACTAATGAGAGACAGGACAGAAGTTCTCGTGACATAGCTTACAAGTTTCAACTTTTCATAGCACATAATACCATCAGCATCAGGCCTGCAGGCTGCAGTGGAGACGGTATGGAAACAGTCTTCTGGAAACTACAGAAATTTCTTTAGAATTTCTTGAGTGCAACTTTAGATTTCAGTCTACCACTCGTAACTTATTAGATGATTCTCCTATCGAGTTCAAATTACTCTCAAATGAAAGATAAAAAACATTCTTGTGAAAAATAGTACATGCCAACATTCTTGAGCACTCTCTGACAGCAAAATTCATTTGCCATAAAAATTACAGTTGGTAGCTGCCGAGGAATACTTGCTAGTCGAAGCTGTCAGCTAAAAAATTGTTAAATTTACCTAAAACTTTAACTTGCGGACAGTTATAATGTAATAAGGTATTTAAATGTCAATTTAATCATTTATTACAGTTTTCATTAAATAGTACTATCCTGTTATTCATTTAAGCCAAAAATTTTTTCTGCACTCGAGTTAGAGATGGCAACACTGCTCGCGCTGGTCGGCAAGATGTCAAGCTTTTTCGAAGTTTCACGGCGGCGGCAGTTATTTGAATTGTGTTGTGCGTCTCAGATGTAGTGCTGGTTTCTGACTCATTTAATAAGTTTCAAGCAATGGCAAAATGTATTACAGTGCAAGTGTGTAGTACGTTAGAGTGTATCTTATTTTTGAAAAAAATTTTGCTCTGAAAAGGTACAAGGTGTTCGCTCTCAAGTGAGTTTCTTATTCCATTGAAGACGTTATGCCGGTATGGCATGTTGCCAAGCGCCTGATGAAGGTGACGATTGAGACGACAAGTGCCTTCAACACTGCCTTGTCGTCTGAATAATTTTTTAGTGTGAATGAATAGTAATGAATAGCAATGACATGTTTATTCACTATTAATTCCATTTCTTTTCTAACTTTTCAGCCCTACGAAATAGTTCAATTAATTATAAAATGCAACGTTTCGACGTATCAAACATCATCCTCAGGCTGTAAAAAAACAGAATGATTTTCAGTCACATTGGAAAAAATGCATAAACTAACACTTAAGTAATATAGACTAGATAAGTAGATCACAAAAGACGAAAGCGACTAGACAAAATAACAACCTTTTTTATCACAGGAATAGTAGTATGACTAGATACATTGTACAAAACCGATGTTCATCACACGAGAGACAAGAGCAAAATGGTCGAGCAGCCTCGTCGCACCTAGCAAGCTGAAGTTCTACGAAACAGTTTGAGAGCGAAAAAATCATTCGTGTTTTCATTAAGGGGAGGTTTAAGCTCATGAATGTGTAATGCTTCAATTATATGAATATGGTCTTTTTTAATAACATTATAAAGAATTATAAAATGCAACGTTTCGACGTATCAAACATCATCCTCAGGCTGTAAAAAAACAGAATGATTTTCAGTCACATTGGAAAAATTATAAAATGCAACGTTTCGACGTATCAAACATCATCCTCAGGCTGTAAAAAAACAGAATGATTTTCAGTCACATTGGAAAAATAGTACGAAAATGTTAGGTGCATTTCTTAATCAACTTACACGTGAAGAAATTGAACTATTAATTCCATTCTTAATTTACAGTAAGTGTTAACACAATTTAGCTTCAAAATTCTAAGATGCAGTATAATTCCAATTGAGAAACCTTTGACAAGAAACAATATGCAATATTTTCAATTCAGATGTACCGATAGTTTCGGTATCGGCCTTTTTCTATTATCTGTACATAACTAGTTTTCAATTTATTAGTGAGAAAATTAAACTTCATAAATATCTGACGAGCTGCGTTATAAAATTATGGCATAACGATTTTTAAAGAAGAAATCATCAATATTTACTTAGATTCGTTCGCGGAAATTAAGAATTCTCTTTCAAAGAATCTCCAAAGGAACACATTTAAGAACGTTTTAACTGAATGATATTTTGCTCGCTGATGCATAATTTTTAAGTTATTAACCTGTGAAGTTATAGGATCTTTGTATATAAAAGCGGAAAAACGGACACGTAAATATGATGTAATACAGCATGACGTGATGCTAGGTTAAATTAGGTTAGGTAACGTCAGATTACCTGAATAAACTAACCTAAAATAACATAACTTAGCCATACTGACACTGATGGTTACCGCCGAAATACTGGGCGTATTTCATGAATGCAGGTACGATGCAGCCGAATATATAATGCTTCTTTAACCTGAACGTAATTCATGTTATAGCTTGAAAATTACGTATCAGCGAGCAAAATGTCATTCGTATGAAGCGTTCTTATATGAGCGCTTTTAGTGATTCTTTAAAACAGAGGTCGTGATTTCCGTGAACGCATTAAAGTAAATACTGACCGAATAAAACTCCTTAATCACCTGATGAACATTAGCATTATTGATGAGTTAGAGTTGAATTATATTTTGAATTGAGGAGCTTCCCACTAGCAAACGTTGCGTGATCGTAGGCTAGTGATGTACAGATAAATCGGTAGCGGCAAAATCTGGCCGATATTTCATCGATACTTTCCAATAATACGTACTTTATCGTGAAAATGAGGTCATAATTCGTTAAAAGAAAAGTATAATCAACTAAAGAGCCTATTCATACCAAGTAAATTAGCTAAATGTTGAATTACACAGATTACACCCGCTAAGTGAATTTACTACGTTGAATTCCCGATGTCACGGACGGTCTGTAAGTGAAAGCTTTGTAGCATAAATAGTTAAACACAGTGGGGACATAAAGTTATTATTCTTTTACAACTAAAACCTTTTTAGCTAACAAAATTTAAACCTATCATATATAGTTGAAAGTGCATTTCAAAGTTTTTATAAATTTAACATAAAAATAACTGAAAATTCTATTTTAATTGAGCTTGTAGGTCGTAAAATATTAAAAAGCTAATTATTTTATTTCAATTTAGCATGCAAATCGCCTTTCATCACAAATCTTGCATTTTTCTTTTATTTTAAGATGTTTGAAAAAAAAAACACGAACAATCTTATAGTTGGTTGCGTGTTAGCGCATCTCTCCGGTTTCGGATCCTATCGAATTTTAATGTTTTCTTTTCGTCAAAGTATGTATTTTGGTGTGAAAAACATGAAAATGATAACCATATTGCGGAGAAATTATTGTTTCGGTCTACTTTTGAAAACATTTGCTATTACAACTATTCTACATTACTTTGCTATAGGGTTTGAAACATCTATTGCAAGGATTTCATTTTGTTATTTTATAGCAACAATATAGTTAACAAAGCTAGAACAGTTCTATTATTCCTAATCGAAAAATTTATTGTTAATATTGTTATATTATTAGATACATTAGTTAATAATTTTATTATATTACTCATTTTGGGCTTATAATGATTTTATTTTAATAAAAGTGTAGAAGTATCGGTAACTTGACTTGGATTAATTAATTATATTAATTTGAACTTGTCTTGGATTAAATTGAACTTGACTTGGATTAAATTGAACTTGACTTGGATCAATTTGAACTTGACTTGGATTAATTTGAACTTGTGTCGGATTAATTTGTACTGAACTCGAATTAATTTGAACTTGACTTAGATTAATTTGAAGTGAAAAAGGTGTAGTTCCAAAAGTGGACCAAAACAATAATTTATCCACAAAATAGTTAGCATGTTTGTGTTTTTCACACCAAAATGCATACTTTGGCGAAAAGAAAACATTAATATTCGATAGGCCCCGAAACCAAAAAGATCCAAACACACGAAACTAACTATAAGATTGTTCGTGAATATTTCAAACATCGGAAATTAAAGAGAAATGCAATATTCCTAGTGTACGGGGATTCATATGCTAAATTAAAATAAAATTATTCGCTTTGTAGTATTTGACGATTTACACGATAAATAAAAATCGAATTTTCAGCTTTTTCTGCATTAAATTTCAAAAACTTTAAAATACACCTTCAACTTTATTGACATAATTGGTTTGATTTTGGTTCGCCTGTTTTGTTGTTTAAGTATAATAATTTTATGTCGCTTCTGTTTTCAACTATTCATGTTACATAGCTTTCACTTACTGACCGTACGTGCCTCATCGGGAAGTCGAAGAAGTAAATTCAGTTAGGGGGCCTTATTAAACACTGTAATTCAACTGTTAGCTAACTAATTTACTAGGTATGAATAGGCTCTTTATTTGATCATACTTTTACTTTCATGATTTATGACCTTCATTTTTATGTCAAAATACGCGATATTGGAAAGTATCGGCCGGATTTTACCAACACCAGTAAAAATGACCGATACCAATACATCGCTTCATCAATAATTTTATGAC
Source organism: Morinoia aosen (assembly GCA_030386875.1). Taxonomy (NCBI): domain Eukaryota; kingdom Metazoa; phylum Arthropoda; class Malacostraca; order Amphipoda; family Talitridae; genus Morinoia; species Morinoia aosen. Next base: position 28,378,938 of record CM059557.1, on the reverse strand, counting down.
AGGATTTTACAAATATTTTTTAACGTTTCGATCCGAATTTCAAATGAAAAAGACAGCTTTTTACATTTAAGTGCAACGGCCAAAAAGAAAGATGGTTTGATGCTGCATTGGCTACTTTAACAGAAGCTTCATAAGAAAATGACGCTGGAACGCACAAAGAGTCGTTTTCTTCTAAAATTTCGCTTGTATTTGAGTTCGGACCCGTGACTTCTGGTGAAGATGGCGATTCTTCTTGTTGACGAGGAACGAGAGATGGCCCAACTATTAGCTTCACCACCTCGGTCAATTGATATATATGACGATTCATCGTTGTGGTGGGGCTGGTAGTGAAGGCAATGTAAGAGCAACAAAATGTGGAAACCAAACCTGAATGTCCTCGTCCGTCTTCAGCAACCTCTGAATTGAAGGGCGTTCTTGAAGGTGATCAACAATGTGTTCAGGTACATATTTGTATGTGTGTGTGTGTGTGTGGGAGGAGGTGCGGAGGACAACTGGGGTGGTAAAAGAATTGGCAGAAAGAGTTGATTGCAATATGTCACGTCGAAAAGTTCGAGGGCCCCCGCTCCACTCATGATGCGGCCGGGGTAAACCAGCGGTAGCTGTCGGGCCTGGCTGCTGAATTCAGATGCCTGGAATGCAAAGGATGTGCGATTGTGATTAGATGGAGATGTATGAACTCGAAAAAAAAAATTTTTCTTATATATGTTTTTTGCAATTTTTTGGTTCTCTGGTTCTCCCTTGTGGAGGGAGAAAGCTCTCGGCTATACATACATACATACATCGATATTATTCGCTTGTAGTTTATAAAAAATATATATTTTACGAATTTTGTTTCATATCCTTCCAATTATTTTCATTCTAATACTCGATTTTTGACGGACGTAGAGGTTGGTTTTTGAGTAAAGCACCTGACCTATCATAGGGGCGATTGAAGGGAAAAGTTGCTATTCCAATATTTCACGATATTTCCTGTCATTCATGGTTTCTTCAATAATGTGAAGTTTGCCTACCCCTGATCAGCTGAAATATCCCCAAACCATGATTGAACCACCTTCAAACTTAACGGTGGGTTTGGTGCACTTTGGCCTATACTCTTCATTTTGTTGCCTCCAAACATGGTTTGTGCTCTTTCTCCCAAATAGTTCAATTTGGTTTTATCTGACCACAGAACAGAATTCCAAAACACTGCTGACTTGTTCAAATGGTCGTTGGCATACTTTAGCCTGACCTTGACGTGACGTTTCTGGAGAAGAGTGCCTTACGAGGGATGCGGGAGCGAAAACCTTCACAGAGTAGTGTCCCACTGATAGTGTGTTTGCTGGATTCGGTGTCAGATGCCTTGAGATCATCCTTCAATTTTTCACAAGTAGTTTGAGGCCTCTACACTGCTGTTCGGACCAATTTTCGAACAGCACGTTCATTTTTCGTCCTTGGACGGCCAGTTTGAAGCTTGTTGTATACAAAAAGACTGATGGTGGAGTTAAAGAAAGTCCGGATTGAAAATTTTAATTGAATTCAACGAAAGATTAGTTACACTAGTAAACAACAGAGTCAAACGAATCAATAGGCGAGGAGTAGCACTGATCGGGCCCGAGTGCACAACACGCAGCTCTTGCCGCACGGCAGCGCCCACCGCTTGACTCGAAAGACCTAGACCCAACGACCTGTAGGGAAAAACAAAGACTTGAGCCTATAAGGACATGAAATAACCCCGAACAACTTCAACCCCTACCGAGGCAGCTGACATATCGGCTGCGGAATTGCGTTCCAATTCTAGATGTAAGTTAAACGTTATACGCTATAAGGTTTCAGTTATAAGTTATACGTTATAAGGTTCCAGTTATACGTTATAAGATTCCAGTTATAAGTTATACGTTATGAGGTTCCAGTTATATGTTATACGTTTTAAGGTTGCATTTATAAGTTATATTCGAATGCGTGTGTGGCGTTGCACCGTAATTGACCAGAGCACGAAATTGATACGTTGACAGCAAATCATAATGGCCAACCAAACCACGTACCCCTCAGTGTTATCCAGTGCTGAGACGTAAGACGGAGAGGAGCAACACGGCCCTCGGTGAAGTTGGGTTTGATGTTTACCCTCTTACAGATAAGTATGCAGATACTGTCACCAGAGCTTTTGTCCAATACGTCGGAAAATTTTCAGCCCCAAATACGATTGTCAGTGACAGAGGTAGTGAGTTCACGAATAGACTGTTTCAAGACGTGTGCAGGAACCTGAACGCCAAATCTCAAACCACGACTGCATACCATGCAATGTCGAATGGTTGTTGCGAGAGAATGAACGGTATCCTGAAAATGCAATCTCTCATCTAGCTGCTGAAGATAAGTTCAGTTGGGACCAAAGCGTTCCATTTGTGACTCTAGCAGTGAACACGTCCTATCAGACTGCAATTAAAGACACGCCGTTCTTCTTGTTCTATGGCAGAGATGCAAACCTTCCCTGCCACGATATATTCAAAGAACAACCAATCAACTATGCGTGTGACCAAGACTATTCAATTGAAGTTTCACTCCGGCTGTCTAAAGCATTTGCAGCGGTTCGAAAAAATTCTGAAGCGGCGAGGCAAACGGCAGCAAACATTTATTTTCGGACTGGCAAGGAGTGTGATCTCCAACCCGGGGAATTGGTCATGCTTAGGAATGAGTCAGGTCGCACTGATGTAGATCGTGCCTGGCCGCACAGGGTCTAATCTCGCAGGATTTCTACACCACCCAGCCCTCTCCCTCCACCTCCAACCAGCTACAGCACCACCTCCAAGCAGCTACAGAAATGTTAGGTTAAATTAATTTAGGTTAGGTTAAGTTAAGTTAGGTTAAGAGGTTAGGTTAAGTTAAGTTAGGTTGAGTTAGGTTAGGCCAAGTTCAGTTAGTTTAAGGTTAACTTAAAAAAGTTTAAAAATGCCTGTTTTTGCGTGCCGAGATGGAGAGTCGAATAGCCAAACACCAGCGGTCGTTGTAAAAACTGATTATAATAATATAATAGAGGTTAAATTTGGTATTCCGCTGTAGTATCTGCTTACTAAGAGTACTTGTAGGGGTTATATTGTGTGTTAAGAAATAATTGATATTAGGCATATATAAACAGCACAGGCACGGCGCAGCCGGCAACCGGAAGGACGCTATTCGGGCCGAGGGAGCTTGGAAAAGCAGGATAGGAGGAGAAGGGAGGAGTACGTAGGGGGTAGCGCCTGTGTAAAGAGCTAGCTCGAAAACTACACATAGTATCACACGAGGGCAACTTGATTGTGTAGTAGAAAAAACAATAGGTTATAAGTAATTACCAACGAATAGGGGAACTATGGAAAATATGCATCTCAGAAGAATATGTTAGAGGGAAATCCGCGTAGCAATACCAAGTTTTGTGACGCAGGGAACACGTCAGAAAGCACCCAATCGCGAGATGCCACGTCACTAACAATTTTCGCGGGCATCCCGCATAACCCACGATGCGCATCCTTTGTGCGGGTGAGGTATAAAAGGGTAGAAGGAGGTAGAACCGAGCTATTTGACTGGTGCAGTGGCAAGGATGTAGGCTTCCTGACGGCCAGAGGGGAGGCGGGTTGGGGAAGCTGGCCTACGCGGCAGCTGAGATATCGCGGAGACTTGGGTTCTGTTATAGCACCACGACCGGTGCACGAGAGTTGTAGCGCTACAACCGGCCGAGCGTTCGCAGCCTTGCAGCGGTCAGCCGGCCCGGTACTCAACGCTAATATGGAAACCTGGACGCTACTCAAGTTGTAAATGTGAAGAAGGAAAAGAAGCAGAGACACACAGGGGAGTAAAAAATTCATTCTGGCGCGCTGTGTTCATGATGAGTTAGGTGGCGAGCTCGCAAGTGGTAATTGCTTGGAGAAGCAAAGGAAGAAGAGGTACTCTGAACAGTACAAATCCATTCTGGCGCGCTGTGTTCATGATGAATCAGATAGCAAGTGCAAATTACAAGGGTTTAGTGTCCATGTTGGGCACCACGGTGTGAAGTGTTCTCAGTATTATGAAAACCAAGTGGTAGAATTTTGAGGTCAAGCATTACATTTTTCCCGTTTGCCTATGCAGCTAAAGTGTAACTATTTCAGTGAGTATCATGTCGCTTGTAATGAGCATCTTGTCTGAGAACACTGGTGCGCATTTTGATTTTGCGATAACATGTTTCCCTGTGCCCCTATCCACGTGTTCATCTTAAAATAAAATAAAATCCATGTTAATCATTCAAATTCTTTTTTCTCCATGTCTGGTATGCAGGTGTGCGCAAGCATGAAAGTATAATACTCAAAAATTGTACGGGGAGGGGTTGAAATTCCCTCAAGCGTCTGGGAAGGGGGGTCCTAAACCACGCCCTTTTCTAATATCGCAACAATTGCAGTGATTAATAATTACTGCATAACGAACAGATAGGTTAATAAATTTCAGTAATGCTACATAGCTCAATAATTGGCGCGAATGGCAACTGCAGTAGCTGCTTGTAGGTGGAGGGAGAGGGGTGGGCGGTGTAGAAATCCTGCGAGCTTGGACCCAGTGCTGCCTGGCCCACTAGGTTCAGAGGCCCATTCCGTGTTAGAAGTCGTCGTGGGAATAATATTATTATTAAAGGTCTCTACTCAGACCGAAAGGAGCAGAATGTACACTTGAACCATGTGAAGCGTGCTTATCTTGACGACGCTTTGGCTTTTCCCTTACCACAGGTGATACAGAGGTAGAATTTTACTTGAGTCTAGTACAATGGTCAAATTTGAGTATAGCTCCCTGTGGGCCCGAATAAGTTCAGCGACTTCTAGGGCATCCTACCATCACGTTATTCTAGGGTGTAAAAAAGTTTAACCTAGTTCACTTAACCTAGTTTCGCATTAGACTGATCATTGAGATAATTAACTCGATATTTTATGCTGTATTTTACAATATAGGTCAAGTCGGCTATATTTACCAGTATGTTCGATAAAATGATTCAAGAGCAGAGAGAAGATTGGTTATGGTACACAAGGCAAGTTACATTATGACATTATCATTAGTTACATGTAGGAGGCAAGATTTCGACACGGTGATCTTACACGACTAGTATTCTGATAGGAAGTGAGATTCAAGATGTCTTTTGAATACTGTGTACGAATTACATTCACGGATCTCTGCAGGTATAGAGTTCCAAGTTTTGGTTCCAACGAAGAGAATACTGTGTTGCTACCTGGCCTTTGATTAATAAGGAAGCATGAATTTACTTCTATTTCGGGTTAAATGGTCGTGATGACCAGTTTGCGCAGTCAATAATTGTCTTAGGCTATTGTCGCCATCATTTCTTAATGTTTTGTAAATGAAATTACAGATGGAGATTTTGTAGAGATCCGAAAGTTTAGGTATTTGTAAATTTTTGAAAGAATCATTTGTGTGAGCATTATATTCTAGGTTCTTTACCGCTCTGACAGCCCTTTTCTGCAGAGTAAAAATTTTGTTGGTTTTATTTTTATCAGTTCCGTGCCATGCTTCTATTCCGTATTGCAAGTATGGAGAAATGAGCGTTCGGTAGAGCATTTGTAAAGCTGTTTCAGGCAGAAAATTTTTAACTTTATTTAGGATTCCGATGGATTTTGATAATTTAGAACTAATATGAGTGATGTGCTCTTTGAAGGTCAGATGTTTATCTATTATGATGCCCAGAAACTTACATGAGTTGGTTTCTTCGATTTCACCTTCGCCAATTTTAATGCATGGGAGAGATACATCTTTCTTGTATGAGAAAGTAATATAATTTGTTTTATCGATATTTAGGCTTATTTTATTAGCTTTGAGCCACGATGAAACCTTGTGAAGTTCAGTATTTATACTTTCCCCAATCATAGCAGGATTTTGGTTCGGAAGGACCGCAGAAAGCGTACTGTCATCGGCAAAAAGTATGAATTTGAAGAATGATGTAGATTTTACAATATCATTGATAAAAATCAGAAACAAGAGAGGCCCGAGAACAGATCCTTGTGGAACTCCATGGCTAATTGTCTGTGGGTCCGATTTTGCGTCGTCAATGACAACGTATTGCTTCCGATTTGTTAGGTATGATCTGAACCAATCATGGGCAATCCCTCGAATGCCATAACAGTGTAGTTTCGATAATAGTATTTTATGGTCCACACAATCAAATGCTTTAAGGAAGTCAAGAAATACAGAGAAGACAGGCTTTCCTTCATCTATATTAGAATAGAGGAATTGTAAATGATTTAATATAGCCTGTGTTGTTGATTTTTTAGAGCGAAAACCGTATTGTTTATCGTAAAGAAATGATTTTTGTTCAAAATAAGAGTACACTTTTTTATACACAATCTTTTCGAATACTTTGCTAATAATTGGTAGAATGGAGATAGGTCGATAATTGTTTACACAGGTTTTTTTCACCACTTTTAAAGATTGGGGTTACTCTAGCAATTTTGAGGGAGTTCGGGAAAGTGCCTAGTAAGAGAGACTGGTTAATAATATTTGATATCAGTGGGGCTACAATGTCAGCAATAACTTTAAGTACTTTAGTCGGAAACGTTTGTAACCCACTCGATTTATTTTTCATGTTGTTTATGCACGTAATTACATCGGAGGAGTTTGTAGGCGTAAAGAAAAAGGAGTTGGGTTCTCGAATATGATCCATAAATTCCAGGTGATCAGTAGGTTCACTTAGAATACCATCAGCTATTGTTTTCCCTACGTCTACGAAGAAGTTGTTAAAGAGATTAGCAATTTCTTTCTTCTCATGATATTTTACATTATCTTGAACAACATATTCAATTTTCTTTTTATCAGCATTATTCGGTTTACAGCAGGAGTTAAGGAGATGCCAAGTCTTTTTAACGTCAGTTTTGAATTGAGTAAACTTGAGCGTAAAGTAGTTCTTTTTTGATGTTCTTATCTGGTTTGTTACATAGTTTCTAAATCGGTTATATGTTTCTCTAGATATTCGTCCTTCGCAAAGGAGGGCTAGGTACGCTTGACGTTTCTTTATATTTATCACGATGTCTCTAGTAATCCAGGGCTTATGTTTATTTTTCGGGGTAACTGTACGAGTTACAATTGGGCAACACTGATTGTATGCGGTCATTATAGTTTCAGTCAACTTTACTACTGCTTCATCAATGCTCGTAGTATTATTGTTTTGTTGAGAGATGTGCAATGTAGGCATTGATTCTTCTAGAACGGTGCGCATTTCTTCAAGATTTGATTCGTTTATTTTACGATATGAGTAAGTTTCAGCCCGTGCCTTGGTGCAAGCAATATAGACATTTTTCTTAATAAGAAAAACTGGGAAGTGATCCTTTAACAACGACAAAGAAGAAGATGATCCCCAAGAATCGGAAATAAATGACGTTCCGGTTATGCAAAACGAGCATTGTCAAAAAGAGAAAACCGTACGTAGATATCATCTGAGGAACAGAACTAAACGACGAAATTAGGCGTAATTGCGCTTGCCCCTTTCAGGAGGACCTCCTTAAGCTCGACCTGATTACCTCATTTCATTCTCAAGTGTACTATGTTTGATGTTAAGAATGTTTCCTAATCATTTCCTTTGTGTTTAACATTTCTTTCATATTTCAAATTTAGGATAAGTGCTTCGACTTAGAATTAACTGATTTCTCCAGCGAAATGCGAGTAGAATGCTTTTACCCTCTTGTATTACATGTTTAATGTCGATTTGATAAACCAATCTATGTATTTACCTTGATGATGCTCATTAATTAGATAGAAAATTTACTTGATGTCAAATTTGTATCCCGTTCGTGTGTCTTTTCATAAATCCTCTACAGGAATGCGTGCTAATACATTGAAATTTTCCTTTACAGCTCACAGACCATCTGATAGATTGTATGTCATATTGTGTATTTCTAAATCAGTTTCATTTACTTTGCATTTATTTCGTTTTGTGTTAGTTATAATGTTCTCTAATGGATTTCTTTGAGCTTATTGCGCGTTAAATTGCTTTGATCTAGTTATGTACTGTTGAAGGATGATACACCGGGTTGTAAATGACAAGGGAGAGATGAGATGAGTAGATGAGTGGCAATTGATTACATTCTCGAAGAAATCCATAGGGGAAAAATTTTGCAAAGCCTTGAAATTAACATCGAACGGTTGTTCCAGCAATACAGCGCCTGCTGTGGCACGCAGGCAAGCGACTGACTGAGACGAGGCACAGCGCAGAGACCGTGGGCAGCACATCAGAGCAGCGACGCAGCGACCGGGAGGCAGTGCTACGACCTTGCGGTTAAAGGGTCTGCCGCAGCTTTCTGGGTGTGCTACGACCGCAGCTGTGCGTGGCGCAATCAGCGGGCGAGTGAGCTTCCATCTGCAGGACGGTGCACTCACTCGTACAAGGAATGGACTTTTCTCTTGAACATCTATATTTTCGCCGGACATGGATTCAACAACGGCGAAAGAAAACTGAAGAAGATACCGATGGACATCAATACGTCCATAATAACTACACGCAGGAGGTTGAGTATAGACTGATCGAGTAAACACTCGATATTTATATTATTAAGGCGGTCTTTACCCCCTGGACGTCTTCAGAAGGCCTCTGGTAGAACGTCTATAGCCACGGGAGAAGATCTTCGGTAGTAAACTGGAACAAGGCGTCCCGACGACAACAGTAAGCTACCGTGTATTTAGGATCTTCGATTCAGAAGTGCGTCAGAAGCACGAATCTCAAGGCTTGTCTAATTTCACCCCTGCAATTAAGTGCGAATCTCAGATGCGTAACTTCAGTAGACAGAAACTTCCAATTCGCATCCAGGAGGATGCTGAGAAATATAGGATGGGAGGATTTTGTTATGTCCATAGTACGAACCGTTAAGTTCTACCACAAAAAAGAGTGAGGACGGTTGAACGTGAGCCCGACGTCTGGTCGGCTACAAAAAGAAACCTGCAAATTCAGCACAACACGGCGTGGAAGAAGGCGACGCTTGCGCAGCGACGGCTTGGCGGTTATAAAAAAGAGGCGACGCCTTTTTTCTTAGCTGCGGCAGCTAGCAGCGTGATCTCAACGACAGCGCGGCCTCAAGTTTGCAGCAGGAGCAGGGTTTTGGCAACAACGGCAACAACAGTGACCAGCAGCAGGAGCTGTCGACGTGGGTAGCTGCGGCAACGGCGCCAGCACCTGCCGTAACGGACTCAGAAGCTGCAGCAGCCCCAGCAGCGCGAGGGTTATTTAAGGGGTACGACGACAGTTAGAGGGATCATTATAGTCTGAGAAATCGTCACTGGAAGGTCTCCTGGTGCCACTTCATAAGCTTGTCAAATGTGTATACGGCTGGCATACCGTATTTGACTCCGACATTGTGTTAATTTTCGCATGATAAATTAACGTAAAATACGAGACCCTGCTATCGTACCTCGTTATCGCTGCATACATCAAGTTACGTGAGATGGTAACAATTGTTATTCCTGAATTTGCTGGTTTCATCGATCTCTTGTCGTATTTATGTGTTCATCCTTCATTAAAACAAGTAAAATATGTGGCCACATTGAAAGAAACGTGTTTTCTTTCTGAAAATAACTCCTTTTATTGGAAGGTCTGACTTGAAGCGAATGAAAATTTTAAACAACGATAAACCTGGATTCGAAAGAAAAAAGTAGTATACGACAGATAACAGTGACTGAGTGAGGATGTCGAAATGTAATTCAAGGTGCGTGCAAAAAGAAGACGCTATTTTCAACCTGTAAACTATTTCACGGAGGCCGGCATAAGATATCAACGTATTCGTGAAGAATTCAAGAATTACTTCTTAAACGAAGGCCAAGTGCCTTGGCAGAAATGAATGTGTCAATTGGTTTAATAAGGAATGGAGGCAAATCAATAAAACTTCGCGCAGATATAGCTTCTTTTATGACGTTATTGGTAATGCCCAAACTAAGGAATAAAAAAATATAACTTGCCCAGCAGATGTATATAGAGACCAAAATAAATGAAATATGCGTGATAGAGTCTGATAACAGGAAATAGAAATAAGTAACAAAAATTATACCATTCTAAGTTCTATCACGAGCCATCTTGTGTTAATAATAGCATGACAGCGAATTTGTGTTACTATTGTTAGAGGTAATTACTTTTGAATTAGAACGAAAATCATTTCAGCTACAGATCATTTCAGCGATAGTTCTTGATAAAAAAATTATATTGACAGCCGTAATAAATACAATCAGACTGACGCTTTGTTTTCAATAAATCTATCAATGTGAAAACTTTAGCCTTCAGCCACTTTTTCAGATCAGGAGAGACTTTTTGGATTGAGATTATGCATGAAAACATGACGACAGAGCAGCTAAGACATACATCCTACCCTCAAGACTGTCTGGAGCGCACTGTCTCTCCGTCGTTCGGCCACTCGTTCCCCAGGCAGTCCCAGCATGTAGGGCAGCAGCGTCGACACGCATGGTGTAGTAGTGGGAGGCGTTAGACCGGGGGATTGGGGTTTTTTTTGAGAGGCGGGGAGGGAGAGAGGGCGTTGCCCCGGGGAAGTCACCCTCCGCGTAAACCCAGCTTGAGTTAGGCTTCCATGGTCAGGTCACACGTCAGCGGGCGAAGAGGCGAACTCTGCTCCCTGACGGAGTGACCAATTGGCTCCACACTCCACCAAGGTCTTCCGACGCCAAACTTCAGCAGTAAATACAGGCACTCTTTCGGTCAACCCAAAAGCTCCGCCCAATACGCAGCCCTCGACGACGGCCACGCTGACCAGGATTGCAGGACAGCTGATCCAGTGACACTGTGCGACGCGAAATCTGGGGCGAGACTGCATAGGGTTGCATGGCGGGTGATTTAAGTAGAGATGTTTATGTCGTAGTCACCCGACCAGAACAATTCACTGTTAACGCAAAAATCATGACTGGTCAACTCAACGAATAAAATTCCTTTGAGAGGTCGCCTTATTAATGAGGTGACCTATATGGATTTCCGCACATGCTGAGAGTCGTATTCCGACATTTCCACTTATGTATTATGGTTCCAACCGAGGCTATACATAGGAACACACAGTTATGCACATATATTCCGTTATCCTAAACCATCATTATGGAGCTGCGCAATATACGTTTGCAATGGTCTTGGCTGATGCCCTTATTCTTACCCGTGCTTGTGACCTTTCAGAACGAGAGCTGCTGTACCAAGGACACGTTACTAAAGATGAATGCAGACGAAAGTTCGGTTGCCAAATAGTAGAATGTATTAGAACATTCTGGATTAATCCTACAAAAATTGTATTGTAAAATATCGAGAAAAATGTCGGTATGGTAATATTTTGTTCAAGAATTTATTATTCATGTTCCTATATATTTTTCTTTTAACTGGTTGTGGGTTTTATATATATTATCAACCTTTTTATACTATTGTTTATACATAGTCCTTTTTTTGTGATTGCACGTGATTTAGAAATGTGAATCTGGATTTTTAATCGATGCGTTTTATCATTTTGCTCCCCACTGTATATAACACTTCTTAGGTAACACTGCATTCTGATGCTCACTATCGTTTCAAAAAGTTGTGTTTGCTGCGTAGGCAGGTACTCGGAAGTTCCTTTCTTGTCCTTGCTTAATTACTGAGCGAAACGCACTCCGAACTAATTTGTACGCCCCATTTTTATAGAGCATGGTTCACCTGACCAGCCATTAGTTTTTTCATATAAGTTGCCATAAAATGATTAAGATGAAGTACCTTATGTTTTGTCATCCCCAGCAAACTGCGCCCGCACGCTGTTGTACTTGATTTGCTGGCGCTCGAGTTTTTATGCTTTGCTAATGTTATACTAAGTCAGCAGCAAGTATGACGAACGAGCGCCATCGGATAAGGACCCATCGACCATACACTCTCAGTCAGTCCTGTAGCTATTTTGTTCCACTCGAGGTGAATTTCCCTGCATCGTAATCTACTTATCCAAATATCGTGACAGGGATGTGCTCAGCGGTGCATGATCAGTGTGCATGTTTGTAGCGCGTGCTTTGCGGCGCATGTTCATAGGTGCAAGATCGGAGGTGCATGTTCTGCTGTGCGTGATTTACGATGCATGTTCAGCGGCGCATGATCAGTGGTGTTTACTTAAGGGCCTTTCACACGATCAGTTTTCTCGTCAGTGACACTCACACTCACTGAGTGTGGTCAAAACACTCGCGTTCACGCGTACGTTCGCGTGACTGAAGTGGCGCGTCACTGGCAAGCTTGCCAGTGCTTCACTATGCGTTGTCGAGAAAGATTCGTCGTAGTCAAAGCAAGCATACTCATCAGCTTTGCGATCAAAGAGAAGAAAAAACACCGTAAATTTAGCTAGGGGGTATAAAATCCAGTGGGTATAAGATTGGCTGGCTAAACATCCAGAAAATGGCAGTTAAAACCGGATTTGTAGTAGGTTAGGACTAAATATCCAAATTTCGCTCACTAATTATTTGTCGCATTCCTTCTTTTTTCAGCATTTGTAAAATTTGGTCACACCAAATCTAACAAATACTACAACTACTACGAATGTAATAATCTACTTCATAATAACTTCAAGTGCAGGTTATATTTTCCGCTCGTTCTGTACAGTTTTGCATGTACCAGCGTGTAATTGTATAGCTCGTAAATTGAATATTTTTCTTGAACTATATTCAGTCATTTCCTAGCGACACAGTGACTAGGATATAACAATTCCAATTGAAATCTAGCGCACATTCATTAGAACTGTGTGATAGAATGCATGCGTAAATCTGTCATCCGCAATCAACTATTATAAAATATAATAAGCCTCTCAAATTACTGCGTGATAATATCTAACAATGCATGTGAATGTGACAGCGGTACGGATAAACTAATAAATGTTTAGATTTATTTCAGGAAACATTTTCATGCTGAAATTAAATGTTAAGGAGAATTCATGAAAAATTTTTTTTATTTCATTTGAAAATGCCGGACAAATTGCTGAAATTGCACTTCGGTTAAATATTTAATTTTATCATTCTAATAAACAAAAATAATATACATTTGCAGTATTTCCAGAGTGAATGTTAAATAAGATTGAAAATCCTTTGTAAATGGCGAATATACACTACAACAGGACGAATGCATTATGATATGCTTGTAAAAATATAAACTATTGTTCCCCGCACCTGTGAATCCAGGAGTTATCCTCTGCTAAATAATAGATTTTTGGAAACAAATGCTCTAAATTCTTTCCTAAACTATTTTTGAAGCGTAATAATTTTTTCCTTCAACCCATTCTCTTGTAAACTAATATTGTGTTGATTCATTGCTTCAATAACATATTTGAGCTACTTGCTTCTTATATCTCTGCTCTTGTATTCGTTGCTTTGCACTTTCCACAAAGCAGGCTGTTGACGAAAATAGCTAATTAATGATTTAGATCTGGTTGAGACCATTTAACACGGGAGAGCGATCGCAGCCGTCCTTACTAGACGCCGGGTGGGCGAAAACTGACACGCAAATAGAAGCAAAGCAGCAGTCAAACCCGACAGTGGCGAGTGCCGAGTAGAGAGCAAAAGAGAGCACGCATGCCCAAATATGTTGCGGAACCGTGAGTGTCAGTGTTAACTGACGAAAAAACTGATCGTGTGAAAGCCCCTTTAGCAGCACAGGCTCAGTTCCTCATCATGTACATTAGCTCTCATCACAAAACTCAATGCAATGTGAAGAAATGTATTGCCATTGTACTCTTAATGCTCCTGCAAATTAACTGGGAAAAACCTTCATGAGCGAAACGATTCTCTAAACTCAATACTCTCAAGGTCACGCGAAAATATGTCACAGTGTGGCACACAATTCGAACAATTTACTCTTTGGCGTAATAAGAATCGCTAAGCTGATGTGTAAGAGCATAATTGTATACATTGGACGTATTCTTAGACCAGGCGTAACATCATCCTGCTTGAAGAATGAGCAGCACCTCAAATACTCTTAACTATCTCTTTGTTATATGTTAGTATTGGATTGTATCGGTGAGAATATCGAGAAATTAACTTACAATCAAAATTGCACTTTTGTTGACGGTACTCGTGTGAAAAGCATCTCAGTGAGCTGACCTTCACGGTTGTTCAAAGTGTGCGTATCTGCTTCAGTGTTGCATATTGGATTATTTTTCCGGAGCAGGTCGGTGGGTTAATCGCTAGGGTAAGGATGCAATCGTGTTTGTTTTATTCTTATAAAATTTGTATAAATATACATTACAGAGTGAGTGAGTTTCGAAGAGCTGCTCGAACGATTCAAGCAAAAAATACTTGAAGCACCTTCATGTTGGGTATATGCCACTAAGTGGCGGGTTATCTGTTGACTTTTACAGTGACTTAACTCTATCTGGTCGCTTAAACCTAACTCCTGACGGCGAAATCACCGATCTTGGGCTGTCGGCATGGACGCCCATGACCGCGGATGGCATGTACTACCTCCTCATTCAAGACGAAGTCACTGTCGAAAATTACTACCCTGACAGTTGAGGGAAATACCATACCGTATTCTACGATTTTCACGGGATTGTGACTGTTAACTATGATGTCTACCAATACCTAAATACCAAATAATTATTCCAAATTGTATGAAATGATATACAATAAAAATACAACCCACGTATGAAGGAAAATTAAGAACCCTTGCAACAGCATTCAAATTTTTTTAAACCTCTTTACGCCAGGTAAACTATCCGCATGGACATGGCGAGTGGAACCATATCGACTACGGAAAAGCCAACTGACATGCAAACAGATACTCCTTCTAAGACTGTGTCTCAGGAAGAGTACGATGATTTGCAGCAGCAAACCGACGCCTTCATGGCCTTCATGATTGTCTTCATCGTATTTTTCGTGATCAGCACCGGCGCCGCCGTCTTCTTCTACCTCAAAAAACGCTAATGTGCGTCTTCAGCTTATTTCACAGGCCTCCCCACGTAGCAAAAAATTATTAGGCCAAAATTTGGTTGATAATTATTTATTGACCTGATATTGGAATCTTGGATTACAATAATAGGCTAATAAAAAGGCAGTATCGAAAATGATATATTTATTTATGATATCAATTTGTTATTGGGACAATGTAGTAAATAGTTTTAATTCTAATAATAAACTAACAGTGAATATATATATATATATATATGTACGATATTCATATAAGTGGAAACTATCTCATAGTAATAATTAAAAATCTCGCAACTTAATAAAATTTTTTAAAACCTAAATTATTATCGCCCAAACATTGGGTTGATATCGTACGCCAATAATACGGAGTAATTTGTATGAAATGTACCAATAAAGTTAATGAATAGTTATTTCAGTCATTAATGAGTGCAGATACATTTGACAGATATCAAGAAATGTGAATACGTTACAATTATACGTATATTCAGAATTACTGTAATCACAGGTTCACAGTTCTTGTTTTTTTTTCAGACGTCTAATGAGTTTCGAAGGTCTAGCTTTTCAAAAAATATACTAAAATCGTTTGTCATATGTTACTATATCAATAAATGTCTATATATTGAATTTAAGATGATATAAAGTCATTTACATAGATGATATAAAGACTTTATTTCGTAACGATGGTTTTGAGTAGGCCTATTCCTAACTTATAAACCATTTGGGTTGCATCATTCTTTGAGTAAAGCGCTTTCATGCAATGTTTCAATCACGCATATATATGCTGCTTAGGTGAACGTTGCGTATGTGGTTGTTAAGTCTGATTACATAATCCGGTATTGACATCAACCTACTGAAAAAAATCACAAAGTATAGTTTTATTTGCCGAAACTAATTCAATCGTGTGAAAAAAACTATTTAAAAATTTCAAAAACACAAATATATGTATTATAGAGGGGTGATTTTAACGACTAATCAGTTTATTTCTAATGCAGCCTTGAAGTCGGACGTCTTGTGTGCGATATGGTAAGCTCAACCGCCGCATGGCTCAAGAGTGAATCACGGTAGTTTGAATTTAGTGGCTGTGTGATGCGGAGTAGATGCTGTGCCTTCATGGTTAGGACATTCATTGCTTAGCTATCAACAGCAAGAGTGCAGTTTACGTGTTGTTAAATTCATTTAGGTGACTGAAGCAAACGTGTTACCCTTTTTTTGTTATTATGGTTTCAACAACTATGTTTTCGGAAAGAAAACATTCCTTGCGCTTCAAATTTAATCGAACTACGCGTAGATAAACGGCTTTCGAACTTACATAAAATATAGAATAGACATAATTTGTGGTACAACTCATTGTAATTCAGTTGTTCATGAAGTAATTTCCCATAGAAACCTATATTCAGCATTCGTCATATTCAAGTTACTGTGCAGTGAAGGGCATGAATATTAGCCGTTACAAACCATTGACAACGGTGACCTCACACGATTCACGATTGGTACAATTGAAAGGGTGGGAAGCATTGAATAATTTATTTCTCCAATTATTGATATTGTAAATGAAGTTATAGATATCGTTTATCATGACATGGAAAATATTTGTGAAACTTTATATTTCAACATGACAAAAAGTTTTACAAGGGTGACAAAAACATATGTAGTATTTGCTTAGAAGGTTTCTCATTTAAAGTGTATTTTATTGAAAGTTTTGCAATTTTACAATGTTTGTAAATAACTATAAATGTGATAGCTTTTTGAATGATGCAGTGTGATCTCAACGCACATATGTAAGTTCTGACTATTACATTATTTGAGAAGACTTAAATATTATTTCTTTAATTTTCTTATTTCATTATTTGATTCATGTTTTTTGAATTCCTACAAACTTTTTGATAAAAAAGCTCTATGTATTTTACATGTGTATTCTTAATTGTTGATGATAAGTGATAATAATGTTTTTTTAACTATTTTTCTCTATATTTTTAATAGTACTTCTATTTTTCTTTTTTATTGTCCAGACAAGCTGATTACCGGTTTATTCGTTAAAATAATTTGCAAATACTACCAAAATTAAAAAGAATTATTATGCCATTCACAAAAGTGTGAAGGAAAGAGGTTTTTGTGAAACGTAGGACAATCATCGATTTTCCAATTTTCGCGGCCTAAACATTGTTAATTTGATCGAAATAAACAATTTTTCTTTCATGCACTTTCGGGGGCAAATGAGTATTTAACGAGTTACAGCGGTAGGCTTAGTTTCGTCTTTGATGAATGCACTCGAATTAACAGCTACTCATCGATTTTCAATTTTTTTTTGCTGGAATCATGGCAATAACATTGAAATAAAGTACTTTTCTTCCATACACTTTTTGCGGCAAATGAGTATTTCACGAGTTAGAGCGATAGGTTTTATTTTTTGCTCAATAGAGGTGTGAAAGGTACGTTTAAGTATTTCGTAATTTATTATTTGCAGGCCCTGCGGAGCCTGAACCCACTTCTAGGATCTTTTAGTTAATAACACATTAGAAATTATCACCCAAAAATAACGATTTATAGCTGTACGAGTATGTCAACTTTCGTCTTCGATGCCGGGAACGGGCTCGATGAGTCGAGGGCGTTCGATGGCAGCGTCCATTGCAGTGTTGCCAGACGCCGTGCTCGATGAATTACTTTCCGCCTAAAAAACTGGAGTTGCGGTAACTAATTTAGCGCTATAACTTGTTAAACACTCGTTTGCCCCCGAAAGTGCATTGAAAAAAATTGTTTATTTCGATCTAATTATGTTTAGGCACCGACAATTGGAAAATCGATGATTGTCCTACCCTTCACATTTACCACGAAAGATGTACATCCAATCTAGCAGAAACACTACTCAATGACTCACAAGATTGCCAAAATTCCTTCTTTTGGAATGTTTTTGCTGTGTGGTTAGGGTTGCCTAAGCTAACTTATAATCTAATCTTTCCTTTCGGCATTTTGGTAAGCATCAATGTCAGTGCCTGTTAGTGAATGGCATGTATGGTACCATATTAAATTTTGAACCATACGTTATTCATTATTAAGGAAGTCAGCCACAATGAGTGGGCTATGGCACCCATGATACCCTTTCGTAATACTCATATGCAAGTGACAAAACTTTATTTGCTTACGTTCAATAAATTATATTTGCATGAACATATTGATCTTTGCAGCACTTTTCGATGTAAAATTTAAATTCTTGCAAACGAAATACTGTGAACTCGATTAGCTACATGTTTTCAATTTCATGTAAACTATGTAACCGCGTTCTTATTT
Organism: Morinoia aosen; assembly: GCA_030386875.1. Taxonomy (NCBI): domain Eukaryota; kingdom Metazoa; phylum Arthropoda; class Malacostraca; order Amphipoda; family Talitridae; genus Morinoia; species Morinoia aosen. The sequence goes on along the minus strand of CM059557.1, from coordinate 28,360,782 downwards.
TTCTTTCAATGAACGGAATTACTGTCGCCACAAAACGAGCGGCTACCACTTTGGCCATCACCGCTGGCAGACTGACATTCAGAAATCTAACCAAGAGATCCAAATGAGAGTCAGAAGAGAAAACATATACTGATCTACGAGGAGCTCAACTTCTGCTCTTTCTATGAGGTTACCCAGTCTAACTTTTTTGCCAGAGCATGCATAATTTTCGCTGCCCAAGCAAATCAATCACTTGGGCGGAGAAAAACATGCATGCAGGCTGCAAAAATGTTAGACTGGGTATACATGTACGAGTTCAAACAGTGATGTGGATTGGCGCAAAAGACAAGGATGGTAACTTGAACGTTTTTAAATTTACTTATTTTATCATCCCAAATGAATTAGTACTGCTTGCATTATGTTGTTCCAATGCTGTGCTTGCATACTTCTAATGACTAATCAGTTTTGTGAGGGATCATCTGAATTAGTTGCCATGTCTTGTCAAAGGGACCAGAATAGTTCCAAATATTTAATTTCTAGAGATTTATGTTGTCTTAAATTAATGTAATGAAAAGAACCCTAAAGTTTTTTCACTTCAATTTTTCCCACCTCTTAAAGATGCATGTGCATAGAGACGCAGGAAGATTGCAGCTAAGCTTTTCCTGTGAGCATCAATAAATCATGTTTTTATACTCCTTTCACTATGAAAAGCACAAATCTACAGTAATATATGTATCTATCGTACATTGAGCAACAAATATGAAAAGGTATAATTTCAGTTATATCATATGGGCCCTATGTCAATCCCACATCTGTGTCTACTTGGTTATTGTTCGATTGTGCTGATATTTTGCACACCTTATTTTTATGGTATTTTCTAAGTTTTTTATATCCTGCTCATCATTTCACGAATGGGAGGTATGCTCATCATTTTTTTCCATCCTAGGGAGGTATGTATATCTAGCTACTAGTAAGCTAGGCTAATTTGTAAGTATCCACACATTACCAGTTATAATGGTGATATAAAAATAATGGTGACATAAAAGTACTGGACTTATATACATATATGTACCTAGAATATTATACAAACCTGAATGGTAAGTTAAAGGAGACCAATTCAATTGTTTTTTTATTTTGAACTCAAGCTGAAGCTACACTGACAGTATTTTTATTTTGTTTGTTATACAAACTGTATTTGCAATTTTTTTTAGTTCAAATGTTATAGTTTGAATTCAAATTGTAATTGAAATCATGTATTTTTTCAAGTCAGTAATGAATATATTTTCACGCTCATTGAATTTAGTATGACCTTAAGAAATTCTGAAACAAGCCCGCTAATACTCTTGAAGTAGTCTTAATTGTTATATATATTTCAACTGTATATACAGTCACCTTTAATCCAGTATGTACCTCAGTTTTTCATTACTTGAACTTAATGTAATTAATAACTAAATTGGCTGCTCTTGAACATTAGCATTCGTGTCACAATGAAGGATTTGGGCTGTCCTGAAACCCTCATTAATACCAAGATGTATCGTACTGACTATTAGTCGTGAGCAAAACCGGTCCCTCACTCTTTTATAATACAAGAACGCAGTTTCATTCAAGGACGAAATACTGGGAACTCGATTAGCTACATGTTTTCAATTCAATGTAAACTATGTAACCGCGTTTTTATTTTTATTTGCAATGAACCGAATTACTGTCGCCACAAAACGAGCGGCTACCACTTTGCCATCATCGCTGGCAGTAATTTTTTCAGTACGTGTTAATATAATTATAGCTAGTTAACTAATTTGAAATACATCACTAATACGCATTTTTGAGCTAAAATGATACATCTTGAGGGGACACGATTTCTTTTCAGGTGAAACGGGATCAAACCGCATGTACAGGTTGCCCGACCACTGGTACGTGCAACACAAAATTTGGACTTCTTTTATACGATGGCAAAGAGGGTTGTGGTCATGGAATCTTGGATTTTTGATAAATTTTGAATGCAGTTTATTTCATGGTCTTTTAGGTGTGTAGATATGCACATCTGATAATATAGTTATCAGAATTATATTTATGTCTCGTCTTTGAACACTTCTGAAAATTGATGTGATATTAGAAATTATTTATTGAGCCAATATGTTGCTTCAGGAAACACCTCAATATCAAATCAATAGTGACACAGTAAGTAGCTGATACTTGGTTAGAAATAAATTATTATTGGGACAATATATTCTACCAATATCCACTTGATATCAGAAAATAAGTATTGGGCCAATATTTTTCTAAGGAACACCCGAATATCAATTCCACAGTGACACAATAATTAGCTGATATTGGGTTAGTGAAAATATGATTATCGTGGCAATATGTTTTACCAATATCAACCTGATATCAGGAATTGAGTATTAAGCCAATGTTATTGTAGGGAACACTTCATTATCAAGTCAATATTGACACAATAATTAGTTGATATTGGGTTGATGATAATATTGTTATTGGCCCAATATATTTTTCCAATATCAACCGAATTTTCCGGAATAAGATATTGTCCCAATGTTCATTTTGAATATCCAGTCAATATTGAGACTGTATATTGGCTCAATATTAGGTCAATAAATTTTGCTACCTGGGTCGCTTAGTTTCGTCTGTCGTTAGTACGAACTTTATGGGCGCAAACTTCGGGAATGAGAATTGTGGATATTTGCGATATAATTTTAGGACACTTTATCATTTCATTCACTAGTTTTGAACTTTCGGCTTGTTTTTCTTGCGTCATTCGTAGAAGGTTTTCTTATGGTTTTATTTTAACGAAATCTTGTGTCTCGGTATCACAGGCTGTAGCGGGGGAGGTTCAGAGCTTTGAATACATGGACACCTCAACCATGCTGGTCTCGAACGAGTTCTGAATGAAAAATATCAGAAGGGCATTTACTCAAGTGTAGAAAACAAGGATACCTATGAGAAAAGAATTATGAAGAGTAATTGTTATCATGAAGTTTGTATCAATTAGTAAATACAAGATGATACTATTTGTTAGTGATCATGACAATGGAAATAACTTCAGTTTCATCATAGAAGGCAATGTAGTCAGTGTAACGTGAAATACGTCTGGTGAATTTATATATAAAAATGATAACAAGCAAAATGCAACACTTAAATGAAAAATTCAAACCGATTCCTGAGAAGAATCGCCGTCGAGAAAATGCTGTATATTTACATGGGAACAAGCATTAGCTATAAATCCTGAATAAAATAAATAGCATTCAAATGATTTTCCAAGTAAATGCCGTCGGTAGATGAGACTGTCATCCTCAAGAATTATTGAACAAAACGAGTGAGAAGGTTTTGCGCATAAAAAGCGAAGCAAGCAATTAGAGCATTGCATATATGCTCTATTCATCAGAAAGTGAAAGTGAAATGCTGTTCGAACGCCAGGCTCCAAATTAAAGGCGGCACACTTATTTTGAACATTTGATCAACACATCTGGCCCAAATTATAAAATCTTGCAATCGAAAAGTTGTGATTGTAAAATATTTCCTGGTTGCCGCATTATCTATAAATTTCATGCTATAGCGACGATGACATGAGGCCTTAAATTTTCCATACTGCACGATTTAATCTTTTGCTAACTTAAACTAGTTAGGCGAATTGCCAATGTCAGGCGGCACCATGTTTCAGAAATATGAGCAATAATATTATTAAAAGGAAATTCGTATTGACTTTCTTTTCCCTCTATTTTGAACGAAGGAAGCATTGACCGCTGCAGGTTTTGCAGTAATGGAGTCTCATAGAAATTAAAATCAGATTACGCCGAGGTGAGTATGGCAGTCTGTTATGATAAGTAAACCAAAGTGTACATTTGTTACGTAAAAACTGACGTAGAAGCCCGTGTTTACAAGATAGACTTGATACACCTGGAATCAATAAGCCATACACAAATATAGAAGTGCACCACTTACAACACAAGCTTTTACATAGGAATGAAATAAGAAATCACAATTTGAGCTAAAACAATTTTGAATGACTGACTTCTCGTATGTGATTATGCATGAGTTATAAAATTGTTACTTAAATACTCGACGAATGAGCATCAGTTATGATGATGATGATCAAATTTACGCTCAACACACGTCCCTTCTCACGTCATTTATGCATACACTGCCAAGAAGCATCAGCTATGGTGCTATTATTCAAATAAACAACCAACAATTAGCAGCTCGAATTTCAATCTTATAATCAACCAATTTAGCGGAAATTTCATTCAAAATAAATTTCGATAATTTTCACAACTAGGATTCAAACTGGGGTCGAGGTTTATACACTCTCTTCAAAGTCAACTAAATCTACATAGACTAATGTTCTCTTCCGAGCGATATAGGCGACTCGGTATGTCTGTGTGCAGTCAAGAGAGTTACGAGTATACCAAAATTAAATAATTCCCACTCGATGTGCATCCTAGTAACGCTATTTTTCTCGAAAAACAGTGTTACAGAGCACTCATTGAAATTTATCGTGAGCCACCACAAACGCATATTGAGATTGAAAAAATAACTTCATAATTAAAGTAAAACAATTTTGGTATTGGAAGAAATATCATTTCGTAAAATGGACTAAACACATCCAAGAGGTTGGAAAATAGTACTACTACATTCCCGGGTCATCAGTTAGGGTTAAACTTATAACAAAGCTGCAAAATGACGTAAGCCATTATAACAAGAAGAAAGAGAGCAGGCATTCAAACAGCCTTAACTCTAACATTAGACTGACTACTATAGTTAATCAAAACACTAAGGATACATATTAGCCATGTAATGAACTTTATTACACGAAGAGCTAACTGATACTGGTACCCCTGACACTAAAAATCGTGTAAACTAATGCAGCAAGCCCTAATTCATACGATATTGATGAACGAAATTGATCAATCTAACACGGTACCTCCCTACGGTGATGATAGAGCTCGCAGAACAGTACTGTCATTCCACTGAACCAACCTTACTAATGCTTTCACGCTAGGCCGGGTAAAAACTAGTGTTAATAAAATAAAACCATACTGTACCGAACTTTTGTGCATCAAATCATATTACGCGTGTGTTTACTCAAGTGTAAATTACGCAAACTCTATGTTGTAGAAATCGATGTTTACAATTTGACAAAGCCATGGTGAACGTTGTTTACAAGGCAATCCATAGTGAAGAATCCCTGACACTAAAGATAGAGTAAACTAATGTAGCAAACCCTAATTCAGTCAGGATTTCAATATTAGTGAATTCTATATGCAACAAAGTTAATTATATGGCTAAAACATTCAATTAGTATTTTGATTACCTATAGTAGTAAGTCTAATTTAAGAGTTAAGGCTGTTTGTATGCCTGCTCTCTCTCTTCTTGTTATAACGGCTTACGACATTTCGCAGCTTTTTTATAAGTTTAACACTAACTGATTACCCGGGCATGAAATAGTACTCTTTTCCAGCATCTTGGCTGTTTTCACTCACATTTACGAAATTATATCACTTACAATACCAAAATTGTTACACTTTCATTGTGAAGTTACAAAGTTAATTTTTCACACTGAATATGCCCTTATGGTGGCTCATGAAGAATTTCAATAAACGCTCTGTAACGCGGTTTTTCGAGAAAAATAGCGTAACTAGGACACTCATCGAGTGCTAAGTATTGAATTTCGGTCCACTCGTAACTCTCTTAACTGCTCACAGACATACTGAGTCGCCCATCGCTCAGTAGAGAACGATAAGTCTATGTAGATTTAGTTGACTTTGGCGAGAGTATATAAACCTCGCCCTAAGTTTGAATCCTAGTCGCTAAAGGTATAAAAATTCATTTTACATAAAATTCCCTCGATTTGGTTGATTATAAGGTTTAAATTGTAGCTGGTGTTTGTTGGTTGTATATTTGAATAATAGCACCATAGCTGATACTTCTTGGCAGTGAATGCATAAATGACGTGAGAATTAACATGTATTGCGCGTAAATTTGAACAGTATCATAGATGATGCTCATTAGTCGAGCATTTAAATAGCAATTTTATAACTCATGCTTAATCCCATACGTGAGTTCAGTCATTTCACATTGTTTGGCTTTTATAACAGACTGGCATACTCACCTCGGCGTAATCTGATTTTAACTTTTATGAGACTCCATCCATCACAGCAACCCCTGCTGCGGTCAATGCTTCCTTCGTTCAAAACAGAGGGAAAGGAAAGTCAGAACGAATTCCCTTTCAATAATATGTTAGCTCACATTTGTGAAACATGGTGTCGCATGACATAGGCAATTCGTCTAACTAGTTTAAGTTAGCAAAAGATTAAATCGTGTAGTATGGAAAATTTAAGGCCTCGTGTCATCGTCGCTATAGCATGAAATTTATGGCAACCAGGAAATATTTTACGATCACAACTCAACGCTTGCTAGCTCTAATATTAGGGTCAAATGTGTTCATTAAATGTTCAAAATAAGAACGTCCCCTTACATTTTGAGCCTTGCGTTCGCAAGCATTTTACTTCCACTTTTTGATAAATAGAGCAAATACGTAATACTCTTCTTGCTTGCTGAGCTTTTTATGGGCAAAATCTTCCCACTCGTCCCGTTCAATAATTCTGAAGGATAACAGTCTCATCTACCCTTTCTCAACCATTCGCATTCATCAGTTTGATAGTGTCATGAACTAAATATGGGGGAACGTTTTCAATTCTATCGTCTGATTTAAATGTCGTTGATTGGATTCAGAATTAAATTTTGATGTTTGTCAGCCATATCATATGTTTTACAAATGCTTGGTATGTGGTATTGAACAATTTGATTTGATATTGTGCTGATTTTTGTCCAGTGAAAATTTCCAATTCACACGAAATATGTCAATCTATCTATACGAAGCTTTGACAAAGACCTTTAAATTCTTCGTTGAGTCCCTGCAAATCCGTCATTATCCCAAGTTCACACACAAGTCAGAGAACAGAAAGAAGCCGTTAGTTAAGTTTCGAAATGATGCAGTGTAGATTAATCCTTAGTGTGCCATGGCTGCCCAAAATGATAAACTTGTATGTGCCACGCACCTCCAATACACACGATTGTGAGTCGCTTATCAGGCAAGCATATCAAACGTTTCAGTTGCCAAAAATAGCTCGTAGTTTCCCTCAGTGTACCGGTTGTTTATAGAAAATGAAATCAGACTGTAAAATTTAATCTATTTCGACTGTCCAAATACTATTTCTCAACCAATAATTGAGCTCTACAGTGATGAAAAAACTAAAATCTCTGTGCCTTTGTTTGTACTTACCACCATTGTCTTAGTATCAAATCTTTAATTTGTGGACTCGTCAATTAGATAAAAGCTTGAAAGGTAACCTATCTTTGAAATGTATATATATTTTTATTAATGCGATTTTTTTTCAAACGACTCTTCTGCACCTTATTTGAAATCATATGTGAGCACTTAGCTGAAAATCCTCAGCCATGAAGTGGTTTTTCTTTAAATGATTGTTCCATAATTCGAAATACTAACCGTGTAACAACACCAAAATATGGCCCCAATTATCAAAATTTCGATTCAAAGTTCCCAACAGCTCACATAGGTGAATAACCTAAGCCAGAAAGCTCGTTAAAAAGGGTGAGAACATTGGAAAGTTTTCGGCCTCCGAAACGATGGTAGAAACCTCATTTAGCATGTTAATAATACACGTCACGAAAAAGACACCGAAACTTTAATAACAGCCTAAATTACAAGCCACTTATCCTCATAAATTTATTCAAGCCTTGCATATAGAAAAAATTGATCAGTAGTAAAGGAAAGTAAATATACGGAACTCAGTTATAGGAAAACTTGATTCATTTATTGCGAGAAATGTCGGAACGACATATGAACGAAAAACATAGAGCACTAAAGTTAAGGGCAACAAAATTATGAACTCTTCTGAGCCGGTCTTCTGGTAGACAGGCGGGCGTTCGAATTGTGGTCTGTGACTATGCCATCGCAGGAAGCAAGCACCCGTGCTCTGTGGAGTTAGTTGCAGTTAGTTAAAAATTGATTTTAATCATAGATTTGGTACAGTTATGGTTAAAGTAAGTTATAGTTTTTAAGGAGATCATCCCAGGCCTCTGCCAGGCCATTGTTGCTCCAGGGGTCATTGCTCATTGTTTGTTGGGAAAGGACCCTTAGGTGGTGGACTATTCGGTCTTAAAATTTTATGGCGCAACGGACAATAAATCCCCCCCAGGGGATTTGGTCCCCCCCAGGGGACCAAAATTTTTTATTTTCGACCGATTTTGACCCCATATCAAAAGAGAACAAATGGGAAATAGAAAAAATAAATTTGAGTTTGTTAGAAGTGTTCCAAGGATTTTGAAACTGTCTTTACTTTTGTTCTAGCATAAAAACTCAATGAGGAGATACGTCTTGAAATATCAATATCAGTGGAAAGTACCAAAAATTTGCAATTTTTTTCCCGATTTTGACCCCATATAAAAAGAGAACAAATGGGAAATAGAAAAAAAACACGTGAGTTCATTAGAAATGTTCCAAGAATTCTGAAACTGTCTTTGATTTTGTTCTAGCATCAAAACTCAATGAGGAGATACATTTTGAAATATCAATATCTGTGAAACATCAATACCGAAAAACCAATATGTCAATTTTTTCAAAAAACTAAGGCCTAAATCAAAAAAACGAATGAAATTAATTGTGTTTCTTTTCAAAAGTTACATATCATAGTCAAATTTCATAAGAATCAGACTGAATAAATATTTTCATATATATAAAAGTAAAAAAATTGTTATTTAATTATTTTGGAAATCACAATTTACAATGTGAATATGAAGTTATGTATGGAAATTATCAAAACAAAAATTGAAACTGCATTCAATTACATAAATTGTTCATAATATTATACTTCAACAAAAAATTTTGATTTGGCTTATACCCAAAAAAAGAAACTTTCGACATTCAACCCGTATTTCCTCATTGAGTTTTGATGCTAGAACAAAACCAAAGACAGTTTTGGAATCCTTAAAACAATTAAAACAAGCCCACGTCATCTTTTTTTGAAATTTGAATTTTTTTAAAAAATATATAGCTCTAAACCCAAAAAATTGTTGTTGATTTCAGAAATTTAAATTTTTTTTAAAAAAATCGAAAAAATTTGAATTGAAAAAAAGCCGATGTGGGCTTGTTATGAATGTTCCATGGATGCTAAAACTGTCTTTGGCTTAGTTCTAGCATCAAAACTCAATGAGGAGATACGTCTTGAAATATACATAAAAATATACCAAAACTAATTTTTCGTACCAAAAAAAATAAGGCCTAAACCGAAAAAATGACACGAGTAAAAAAAGTTTACTTTCATAAAATACATATACTGGCCAATTTTCAAACGAATCGAACGAAAAAAGTTCTCCAACTGGAATGATCTCCTTAAGTTATAGTAAGTTATGGTTTTTAGTATAGTAAGTTATAGTTTTTAGTGTAGTAAGTTATAGTTTTTAGTGCAATAATTTATAGTTTTTAAGTTATAGTAAGTTATAGTTTTTAAGTTATGGTAAGTTATAGTTTTTAACTTATAGTAAGTTATAGTTTTCAAGTTATAGTAAGTTATAGTTTTTAGGTTATACCCAATTGAAAATCCAGGACGTTTCGCCGGTGGGTACGCGTCGGTTCCTAGGCGTTTTATAGTTGTATTACGCACGGTTTAAGGGTCAAATGTCCACTTTTTCGGACACAAAACTGCACGCGAATCGCCGTTGTTCCGCCACCTAACGGCCGTTTACCGCCTCAGAACCAGATTCGAATCGCGGCTGGCCGTCCATGGATTATAGGTTAAAAAATCGCTCCCGGTTGCACGTGCCTCGCCTCACGGGGTGTACAATATTGCACTGGAAGCTCTGGATCCTACGATACATTCACACTTACTGCATTGTGAATTTATTGACCCATTAAGCTCAGTACAATATTGTACATCCAATGAGATCGATGCACGTGCAACTGGGAGCTCAGGTACATAAGACAATATATTAGAAAGGACATAGAATCCCGCTCGTTTTTCAACTTTTATTACAAAAATGAAACATTCTCTACACTATAATTTACCCGAATATCTTACTTCCATTAATCACAGCCTTCTCACCAATAAAACACCAAAATAATGTAGGAATTAAAAATAAAGTCACAATCCGTTTAAAATGCTGCATGTAACAAATATCAACTGCATAAACATAAGGATGGGAATGTAATTTCGGTATCTCGAAGTTCCCTTTCAACGCTTGTTTACATTATAGATTAGATTATTTGGTTAGCTTAAGCCTTCCTATCCGCAACAAATGCGACCCAAAGAGAGGAAAAGGACCTCTTCTAACACTTCACCATTCAACCTCACATCCAAAGTTCCAAACACTCCACCTCTTGAACATCTCATCACATGGCTTTTAGTCACATTTACCCTCAATTTACGTCTTTTGCACACTCTACCAAACTCTGCAACCTCTGCAATGGTTGAGGTAAAAATATTAAGCGCCTATTGGGTCATTTCCTGGCTGGAGGGCAAATTTTTTAGCAGCCTCTAGGTTCATTCAGCCCTTTTAGTCTATTTTCCACACTGCTTCACTTGGAGTAAAACGTAGAAACTCAGTTATGTTAAATGAAAACTAGTTGAGTAATAATGAAACAGCAAAAATTTCTTGAAACTCTATTCATGCGAGATTTCCATGTTCATGGTGTTTTGCATTCCCAAGTTTTCATGTCATGACTAATAAAAGTGAATCACAAAACAAAAGTGGCACATCGGAATGACCAACATTCATTAAGCACTCTCCCAAGAAAATTGATTAAACCATGGAATAACAACCTGTATTAACTCAAATAGTCAACGTTATTTTTATCTTTTGCTTAGTACCTTTAGGGTTAGTTCCCTATTCAAGCATTCAGCCTGTCATAATTTTATAACTGAACATGTGAAAATAAAAAGCTGACAATATCATTCACATGAAGTACTTTTTATTGCTTCTAGATATTCTAATGCATTAACTAATTTGCTAGAGTTCTGAAATTGCTAGTGTACAAGTAAGCTCAAGTAATTGAGGGATCGTCTATGTTCTAAACGGTATCATAACCTAACACACATACAAATTTAAAACTCGTCTTAAGCATTGAAATTTTTTCATATGACAGCTCAAAAAGTCTAAAACATTGATAATGTTGCTAAAATCTTGAAAATTTAACCAAAGCCTAAACGTTGCCTATCAAATGCTTGAAGTTAAAAAAACAGGTCAGCATTTTTCTCTAGTGATAGACGTAGGATAGTGTAAACCATTCTCTATTGTTGCTTATTCAGTAGAATTCCTACAATACTTGCTAGCTTCAAATTTTCAAGTGAAATAACTTGAATTTATCCAATAATAAATATAAGTTCTCGGTATACATAAAGGTATTCTTGGATTTGACTGGAGCAGACAGTGGTTCACGCCAGCTGCAGGGGCCTGGTGAGGATGCTGAAGGTCCCTTTGTTTTCTGCGTTGTTCGGATGTATTTGTCAATCATTGGTCTTAACCTGTGAGTCCATACAACTCATGCATTTCTTGGCCAGAAACCTACATTCATTGTACTGTATCTAATGAAAATATCTAATCAATTTTAGCAGCATAAAGAGAAGTATGTACAAGTGTGGGCAAACCTCCATAGCTATTGATCTTGTGGATAACATACAGTCGTGCTTGTCAAAGATGGCAAGGAAAGAAAAAGCAGACTGTGTCTCATTAGAAATAAACTTTATGACAATTTGAATTTGCAAGCTCAGAAGTGGCTGGGAAAGAACTTCAGGTACGTAAGCAGGTTTTGCTGTGAGTGGAGCCCAACACATCCATTCATGGGCCCTGTGCCTGATGATAATCATCATGGCAATTGTAATCAAGTTGATTTTGTTTCATGAGGCATTGACCATAATTCCTTGGTTTTTAAAACCATTTGGATGAATTACTGTCAGCATTTTTAATAAATAACTGTCAAGCGAGTTTTTGAATATTAGGTTATTTGAACGTTAAGTTTTCCTCCTTGTTCTGTAATTATGGCTTACTCTTCAGAATTTCATAATAATTTGTAATAAATTTTGTTGTTTTGTACATCGAAACTCCAGTAATGGGAGGAAAAGAGCATTTTTTAGAGAGGAAAGTTCTATGCTAATTTATGAATTTCTTTTTCTGTACCAGTGAGAATATGTTTCACATAACCTGAGTCTTTTTCTTAGTTCTTGACTAAGATTGTCCGCAAGTAGAATGATGAAAGCTAGTTTCTGTTTTTGATAGAAACAATTGTATTTTTCTTGCTAATGTGCTTTGTTTTAATCATGGCCCCTGACGGCTGCAGAAATTCACGAATATTTTTGTATTTTTCTGAGAAAGAGTATAATTTAATAATTTCTGCCCACACTGTGAGAGATAGGGAGTATATAGTCAGTTTCAAAGTCGCATGGAAGCCCTCGTGATGAAAATTCTGGATGTTATTAACTAAACTCTTCATTCACAGCATAGTAAATTTAATATACCGAAGGCTGTACATGACCATAGGCTGTAAATCTCAGTAAGTCAAATAAACACAATGAATATTACTCATCATCAATTTTTAATCACACAAATTTCTAAAGCTAAGTTTCACTTGTGGAAAACAAACCTAAGGAAATATGCACAGATACCTAGTCAAAACGTAATTTGACGCTTACATGAATTAGAAATCGTTCTGTTGTGAGGAGAGAGTTCATTTACGTGCTGTTCTAACAGTTCATAAGATAATGATCATCTCAAGTGTACAAATTCAATCATAAGCATTTTTGCACTCGTTCTGAAGTCATTGATTCACACTGAAATTTTTAATGACCCAAAGGTTCAAGGAAGAAGAGTTTTACAAGAACATCACGGTGAATAATATATATATTGTCGGAAGTTGTACGTCGATTTTGATTCCTGATGACTATTTCGTTAATTCACGTTAACACATGACACGTATAAGTTAATGCTGTAACTTCGAGGATATATAGAAATGATTCTGAGAATGATTACATAGCACTGGCATAGACACTGAGACATGCGAGATCTACGGTAACCAGTGAATAAAGATGATTACAGTACTTACAAAAAAGCGTCATCGCAACTCACGATCCAATTCCCTCTTTTTCGATGGTTTTCTTTAGAATGTACTCTTTGCCGGCCCGACGCGTTAATTTCCAGAACATAATTGTAGAGGTTAAGGCGCAGACTGCATTTCCAAAATACACTCGCACAAATTCCGCTCTGGCACAATCATTATGTATAACATGGCGCTATCCTAATTTTATATCAGCTAGATAATCTGAAGCATGGTTGATCATTGAACGAATTAGTTGGCCAAAAAACTGGCGCGTAATGTTTAATGATCGCAAGAGCTGTTCAAACAACTGCAAACTGATTGGCCTAGAGTGTAATTTCGTGCCCATAAATAGTATTCATTAAAATTTGATACACCAGTAAAATCCAGTCTGAAATTTATCATCTGTCCGACGATAATTTACGTTTGAATTTACCGGTAATTATCATCTTCTTCTTCCTATAAGGCAACGATATATCGTCGGAATTAGTGTCGCGAATGTCTCATATTATCGTCCGATTAACATTAAATTACCGGTTTTTATCGTAAATTTTGGGTGAAGACCGACGAAATCAACCAGTTAATTACCCGTAGTTAAACAGTTGTTATAGTCGGTCTTCGTTCAAAACTTACGATAATTACCGGTAATTTAACGTTAAAAATGGCTACTCTAACCACTATATTCCGGGAGATTCATTAGCAGTGCAACGATTTTCCCCCAAAATTGCGAATTGCTTTCAAAAACAATAAGCCACATCTCGTGAAACGCATCTGTCCAATTACCGTGCATTTGAAGACTTCACAAAAATTATCGAAATTACTTATTTAAATTCAACAAATTTGTTTAATACTGAATATATTTCATCAAGTTTCTTACAAATTGCGATAATTGAACAGATTAGTATTACGTGGTGAGGGCTATTGTAACAAGTAACAATGCATTATTAGAAAAATAGCTGCGATGCAGATGAATGCTACAGCAAGAGGGCTCAAATTGTCATCTTCATCGTAGAACACGAGACAATTGCGATAAGTCTCTCAGTACAATATAGTCATTTAAAACTGCCACTGATTTATAAATAGGTTAAAACATAACAGATGTTCAACAAATAGATTTATTTCATTATCAACAGCCTTCATTTGACTGTCAAAATAAATTCTTCCAAAAATATCTTCGGCACGAAAAGAATTCCATCACAGGTTGTTTGTAAGATTCACCGCTGCAAACACTGGCAAGTCAGTCACAGTATTGCCACCTCTATAGCTCAGCATGCAGCTGGAATTCTAACAGAAATGCGCTAGATAATTATAGAAAGATTTATTTTGTTTAGACAGTAAATTACAACAAATAATAAGTCAGAAGAGCACGTTAAACATAGTAAAGAGTGACTAGCAATTATGGAATAAATTGATTTAACAAAAAAGTGTTTCTTCATCGGTGTTTGAGCGTAGCAATGCTAAAAAATTCATTGCTATGGAAGAAACGTGATTGAATGGATTGTTGCCTGCAGCGTTTTCAGATTCAGTTACTTCAACTTAAAGTTCTTTCGGGGATTTAATATTCTTCTACTGGTACAAGCTCAGTTTGTTACATGCTACTTCAATGCTTTTTATTTTTCTCCATTGTACTTATGGCAGGATAAGGCCCTTGCTTTTTAGCTGTCTGAGGGAATCAATTATAGGTCTCTTTAATAATAAAATATACATTTCTGAGCTGGGCTTCTGCTCAACATTAGATACCGACCATAAAATTGAGTGGCATAAGCATCGGACCGAGTTGTGTCGAAACATCCTTTCTCAATGATTTGCTAAAATATCTCACCAAGTAACTTATTATCTGATGTATCAGTGCCTTCAGCAATTTGTATGTTCAACTTTTTTGAGATATATCAGCACACTGTTTACTTACAAAATGAAGTGCAAGAACATCCACAAAAATTCCACGCACTTCGAGAAATGAAGTTTGATACCCTGTACCGTTTTACTGTCAGTAAATGAACTGCGACACACTCACGAAAGAAAGTCACCAGTTGCAAACGAACTATATTCTGCAATATGCAAACATAATTTACCCTCAACTCCACTCTGTATTGTCGTTATCAAAAGCTGTGATTTTTGGCTGACGAACACTGTCGGCAACATGGGAAAAATTGTTCGTGTTTGTGGCTCACATCATGTCCCAGTATGCCTTTGCATTATCAGCATGGTAAGGCAGTAGGCAGACTCTACTTTCAGGAAACAACTTTCAACTTTAACTTAAGTATTGCTTGTACTGCTTAAGCATGATAAGCGATTACGCCACACTTTCTAACACACGCTACTCACCGCAACCAACCCATGACTGGCTGCCGCTGGCAGGGAATGATGTGTCGCCGAAAAAACTTTACATGTACTGAACTTGACCGCTAGAAATTATTATATCATTAATTGACACTTTTTCTATAATTATAAATAATTGAGCCTCAAATATGAGAGTAGGTAAATTATAGCCAAACCGTATTTCAAGTACTCTAGGTTTTCCGCCAGGAGCTAGATCGTGATTTTTGTGAGCTAGATGGAATCTCAATATTCTAGAACTAGCTGAAAATCCGCTAAATTGGCAACACTGATCAGTCGCCCTATAGTTTTTCCAGCATGAAGGTTGGCAGCGAAGATACGCATGTGGAACAGGTGGGAGGCATTATATCGGGGGTTTAGTGTTTTCTAAAGAGGCGGGGAGGGAAAAAAGGCATTGCCTCAAGGAAAGCACCCTGCGTTTAAGCCCAGCTTAAGGGAGGAGCATCATAACCTGATATCGACGGAGCTAGCAAATAAGGCGATTGAGAGGCGGTCAAAGTAAGCAATGAAGAAGCTAGTATAGTTTGAGGAAGTGTACTGGTTTCGTCCGGCTTCTTTTTTGTTTCAATCCTTCCTCTCTGAGCCAGCCCAATCGTTGTAACGCCGCAGGACCTCTTGGATGGCTGACGCCTTCAGTTTCTTATCTTCATCATACCCGACTGCAGCTAAAGCATCTGATAAATTAAAATACATTAGTAAATATTAACTGTGCAAATGAAAACAAAATAAAATAAATTACCATTTGCCGAATGACTGTGTTCAGAGCAAGCCACGCTAGCTCTACTCGTGATCGCAACATTTGACCCATCTGGTTTTGGCTGCCATCAGAGAATAAGTCGAATAACCTAACCCTGAATAGAACACTTGATATCGGTAACCTATTGGACAGCTGGGCGTCAAGTTATTAATAATTTATTTTTATAGAAATTTTGGAATCCATTTGGGTTGTTGAATTTGAATCAAATGATATTGTGGGGATGAAATAAACTGATATTAAAACGTAATATTGAGGACTGACGGCCATGCTAAGCTCAAATACACTGAAGAATAACCAATTCATGAACGAAAAAACAGATTATTTATAACAGCACAAAACTATCGAATCTGCCCACTGCAATGCTAATACGTTTTCAAACGTTGCAACCGATCTGCTAATATTTGTTACAAAAAGTTTGTATCAATAAATCCCTTTATTTGCATTACTATGACGAAAGACAATTTATTATTAGTTAGTGTGAGGACAGCGTCCCCCTTATAGAACTTTTTTTTATCGTTGAACCTAGAGCAATGAAATTTGGTATGCTGATATGACATGCAATTTGGAATCGTTTATCTGATAGGAAAAATGCGATTTTCCCCATAGAAAACGAGATATACAAAGAAAACGAGATTTTTGGTGGGTTTTCAAAATGCATCTCCTCCAACAATTTTTGAGTATAAGGGACGATTTTGGTATCATTGGATGCGGAAAGACGTGGATATTCCAAAAACTCCAATGTTTTCCCCAAATTTTCAGTTTCAAAGAAAAAATGAAAAAAATCGAGAGCAAACCTGTTATTCGAAAAATTTCAGATTGATAACATCTTAAAAAAACTAATTTTCAAAATCTATTGGAGTTTTTAGAAAGCCCTTATTTTTCCTCATCCAATGATACCAATATCCTCACAGTAGCTTGAAAACTGACGGAGGAGACGCATTTTGAAACCTCGTAGTCCATTGTTTACATTATAAGCAAAACAAAGAAACAAACAATTTTAATTGAATTTTTTTTACAATTTTTGGTTCAGGTTAGACTCATGAAATTTTTATAGAGTAATACAGAGACATAGGAGATGACATTGCAACGTCGCGCAGTGAAGAAAGAGCCAATGGGGAGGTGTAACATGATAAAATGCCAGTTCCACCTTCCCTCCCCCCAAATTCTTCAAACCCCCGTAGCGGGCAAACGAGTGAACGTACGAGTCTCATTTTTTCACAGGCTGTACCTGACCTCTTACGCTTCTTATATTAGTAAAAATCCCAGCTTTTCAAGTGATCTCAAAAACATGGGTTCCTAGGGGGGACGCTGTCCTCAAGCCTTCCTATCCGCCGCAAAATAAATGCGATGCTAAGCGAGGAAGGAAGAAGGCACCATTTAGTATGGAGTTAAAGGAAAGCGGAATCTATGCTGAAGGAGCATAGAAACAATGAGTTGAGTTAGAAGTTTATGAAAAAAAAACGAAGTTCAAGAAGGAAGTAGTAGCTAGGCGCTGAAAAACAGGATAGCAGTGTACAGAAAAAAAGGTTCTTAACATAACAAAAGCATCGCAGTTCAACAAACATAAGACCTAACTAGCTCATAGCTCGGACCCTCACATTTTGCCCCAGGGAGAGCAAATTCCCATAGATACTATAGTCGTCTCCCCCGGCGGGGTATTGCTAAAATGGAATGCTATATAAGATATTAGTTAGATAACATGTTAGTTTGACTCCCCAACCGCTAAAAAGAGCGTTTCAAAAAGATGAAGGAGGGAGGCGCCATTTAGTGTCGAGATAAGGGAACGCGGAATCTATGCAGAAGGGGCATGAAAACAGTAAGTTGAAAAAGAAGTTCATGAAACAAGATAAAAGTTGAAGATGACAGTAGTAGGTGCAGAAAAACAGGACAGCAGTGAACCGAAAACTGGTGGTCCTTAACATAACAAAACATTCTATTCCAATAAAAAAAGGCGTACGCAACTCTCAGCTAGGTCCCTCACATATTTTCCCCATGGGAGTGCTAATTCTCATAGATACAATAGTTGTATCCCCCAGAGGTGAAAGATATTGGTTAATGAACGAAAAAAACTGTATGAGCTTAAACGAACCTTATATTAACTCACAGGTATAATGCTCCTTGAAAGAGATTTTCGCCCGTTGACGAGTTTGTCCTAACCCAGAGTAGGACATTTCCGAAGCTACACCACCTTCATGACGCCATAATGAGCTGGTGACGTGCAGACTGAGGCCCACACATCGCTGAAGCTCCGTTATCTAGAATTAAATAGAGAATGTAATTGTGTGTGATAAATCGAAATCAAATGTGCACCCCATTCTGGGAACTGCTTAATTGCAAAGAGAATGAAGCTTTGTTTTCAAAACCTTTACCACACCGTATCATACTGAATAATGAATGACCAGGAAATTTAGACATCTAAGTAGGATCGAGATTCAGGCGGCTTTTACCTCCTCAGGAAAGTTTTCATGGAACGTTGAATTCTAAATAAACGGTAGATATGCCAGCCAGTCCAACCTTTGTGCAATAATTCCTAGCCTCTGAGGGTAGGTACTGCAAAGGAGCCATCACAGCGTAATATGTGTTATTCATTCTGGTAATGAAAAGTTTCATGTGTGCAATCACTGACAAACTTCACATTTTCATAGTATTTTTCAATAACTTTATCCATGTTGCCTACTGAATTCAGTTGAAAACTGGCACCTTTGATGTCAATTCTGTAATGAATTTTTATGTCTATCCTCATCATAAACAAAATTAGAATTTCGAAATTTATTCAACACACAATATTCCTGGAAAATAATTTCTGGTAATGAATGTACTAGTGTTATATGTTCCTCATCAGAAAAAAATTCATTTTAAAATTTTATATTTACCCAGAAACATCAAAACAATTCAAACAAACATTATGCAGGGTGTCGCCTGATATTTCATTTTCAAATTTTACTACTTTTTATGGTCTTCAACAGCAAAAAATGACTTCCTAATTTTTACATAATGAACGTTGTTCAAATATCCAGGATGCGAGAAATCATCTTATAATGAGTAGTTTGAGTTAATAATACACACCATAGCATGGGTTCAAAAAAATTTCAGGGTTTAATGCATAAAATGCTAAATTAAAACCTTATTTCTAAATGAAGCATCCAACGCATAATTCCAAATGAATACTCGTTTTTTATGTACCCCTTCCCAAATGGACCCTAAAAACGTTTGGCAATGACCCTGTCTTAACAACTTTCAACAATGAGAGTAACAGCTCATCATATGCAAAAAAATAAACTGACTGGAAACTAATTGACACCGCAGAATTGTCCAATCCCCTAACAGGAATATTTCCCATAAACTGCATTAAATATCAGGTTCTGGGAGAAATGAATTTTTGAAAATCTTCAAACTCTATATACATATGTACTTAACTTTTAACTTTCAGTGAATTATTCCACTAGACAATTTTTTACAACCCTGACAGGTGAAGTTGACCCCTGGGGCAAATTTCACTACTCCTTACTTCCCTTTTTGCTACTTTAAAAATTTTTCTACTTTTTACTACTTTAATACCTAGTTAACACCCTGTTATGGGAATGAAAGAAATGTCCAATAAGTAACATAAAGCATTAGTACTGAATCATAAGAGATACTTAACATTTCATCATGACAGGTTTTAGTTTACTTGAGGTATCAGCCAAGGCTTCATTGGAGGAATTGCCATCAAAAGAACTTTTGTCTCTAGCTTCAGAATCAAGCAAATCTAGATGGATTTCACTCACTGAGTTTCAAAGTTTGATTGATTGACTCTGGGCTGTTATCAATGGAAGTGTCACATATTGAATTTTAACTGTTAAATGAAACAATTATTTAATTCAATGTTTTGCCGTTTGCAAAGTCTAACTACAAATAAAATAGCAAGGATAGTCACTTTTAAAATAGACATTATTTCTTAGAGAGTTTTATAGGTCAGCACTAAAAACATAAATGAGAAAATGAACGTTTCGACCACAAGGGTCATCTTCAGCATCTGGGAAAATACAAGAGATTTTTTACAGACAAAAAAAAAATATACACACATATGAATAACATTTGTAATTGCTAACAGGAAATTTGCAAGGGGAAGGAAGATTGGGCATCATTTAAAACCGGTTTGTCTTTCATGATAAAAAGAGACTCTAAAATTCGAAGATCTGTTTGACTAGAAGATGTTGCAATTATCTGGAAATCATCTAAGCGAACAGGCAAGTCGCACTTTTCTGCATGTGCACGCACAGAGGATTGAGAGGGAGAAGCAAGAGGCCTATTTGTTCGAAAGCTTCGTCCAGCATGCTCTGCTACACGAGTACGCAAGGCCCTTTTTGTGGACCCCACGTACTCAGACGCACGCAGTGCGCAACGATACTTGTAGACGACTGAAGAGAGCAAAGCCTTCGGAAGCTTATCTTTGTAATTGAAAAAAGAATTGATTTTGTATGCGTTCACTAAAATTATCCGAAAATTAATATGCATTAAATGTTTTGATAAAAGCGTCAGCAAATCTTTTTTCAATTTTTCAGATTGGTAGCCAAAATATGGTATAACAAAATAAAAATCTTTTTTCCGTACGGTTGTCATAGGTGGGCGGTCACAAAATTTTGAATTTAAAAACTTTTTGATTGAGGAATGTATCAGCCAAGCGGGGAAACCATTATTACGGAAAAAGTTATTCAAAAATTCAACTTCACCATGAAACGACTGAAAACTTGAACATACATTATACGCTCTACATAACAGAGTTCTGATACTATTTAATTTGAAACGAAAATTACAAAAACTATAGAAACTCAAACCCAACCCAGTAAATGTTTGCTTGCGATAGACGGAACTGTGAAATTTGTTATTTCGACGAGTAATCATAGAATCCAGAAACGGGAGACAGTTTTCTTTTTCAAGTTCCATGGTGAACTTAATATTCGGATGCTGGGAATTCAAGTACGACAAAAATAGGTTACAATGAGAACTATCTTTAAATAAAAGGAATGTATCATCAATGTAACGTTTATAGAATACAGGCTTATATTCAACGGGACACATTTCCAACCACCTTTTTTCGTGAAAAGCCATGAACATATTAGCAAATGTAGGTCCTAACGGGAGCCCCATTCCTAGCCCGTCTAATTGCTGATAAAAGATATTGTCAAAAATAAAAAATGAATTTAGAACAGAGAGTTGCAACAAAGTTTTGAACAAAGATTTGGTTAAGCCAATAACAGAATCAGTCTGAGAAAATAAGTAATCTAAACAAATCTCTATGGTCTCGTGTAGCGGAATATTAGTGAATAAATTCTCGACATCAAAAGAAGCCATAAAAAGGTCATCTGCGTTATCAATAGAAACCACATCGCTTACAAAAGCTTTTGAATTTTCCACTGTATAATCATTAGAAGTAAAGGGAGTCAAAATAGGTACCAAAAATTTGGCCAGATTGAAGCTAGGAGTACGGTAGGCTGCAAAAATAGGTCTGAACTGAAAGTTCATATCGAAATTGCGTTTGTGGATTTTAGGTAAGCCATATAAAACACCAGGAGCGCTTCCGGAAACAAATAAGGTTTTGTACACATCATCGGAAATTGAGCCAGAATTTTTGAGTTTACGTAAAAAATTATTTATCTTATCTTCAACACTGGTTGTGGATTTTAGTATTGGTTGAGAAATCACTCTAAATTTAGTTGCATCTGAAATAATGTTCTTCATACTATGTATATACTTATCTCTATCAATAAGAACAACACCTCGTCCTTTATCAGGACGTGTAACAATTAGGTCTTTATTTGAGGCTAGGTTTTTCAATAGTGATACATCGTCTCTGCTGAATATGCATGAAAAAATTTTATATGGCTTGAAGCCGTAATAATACTTGTGTGCTAAGATTTTCAATTGATCTTTGACAACAGACGATTCAGATGGTAGTGAAGATTTAAGGCTGCTATGGTGAGGATAGTATTCGCTTTTTTAGAAGATTCGAAAACTCCTCAAAGAAGCTCGCCAAGATTAAATTGGATATTAAGTTTTTGGAAACCTGCAAAGTTTACGAGACCGTGCCAAAATTTTTCCGCTTCATACTCTATAAGAAATCTTTAATGTCTTCGCATTTTTACAAATCCTGGCAACTAAAACTGCTCGTTAATGAAATTTCTACGAAGAAGAAGGCTTTTGCTAAATTGTCTTTAGTTGTGAAAACCCTGGAACAATCGCTGCGTTCAAGTTTTTCTTTTGTGACCCAGATGCTTATAAAAAACTACGTCAAACGGTCTGTCAACTCCTTCGAGATCACTACGAAGTCGACTCATAAGAACAAACTCAAACATCTGGGCATCGACAGCAACCTTCACCCTTGTGATCCCTCCAAAGTGGTCTTTAATTTCAGTTCTGTGAATCTGTCAGCACGGCTTACCTATTTACTTGCATTCGGTTTGGATTTTTCTTTGCCAGTTTATAAGTTAAATTTTTTCAATTACTTTTTGCACTTCGAAAAACTTTTTGCCAGCCTTAAATCTTCACTACCATCTGAATCGTCTGTTGTCAAAGATCAATTGAAAATCTTAGCACACAAGTATTATTACGGCTTCAAGCCATATAAAATTTTTTCATGCATATTCAGCAGAGACGATGTATCACTATTGAAAAACCTAGCCTCAAATAAAGACCTAATTGTTACACGTCCTGATAAAGGACGAGGTGTTGTTCTTATTGATAGAGATAAGTATATACATAGTATGAAGAACATTATTTCAGATGCAACTAAATTTAGAGTGATTTCTCAACCAATACTAAAATTCACAACCAGTGTTGAAGATAACATAAATAATTTTTTACGTAAACTCAAAAATTCTGGCTCAATTTCCGATGATGTGTACAAAACATTATTTGTTTCCGGAAGCGCTCCTGGTGTTTTATATGGCTTACCTAAAATCCACAAACGCAATTTCGATGTGAACTTTCAGTTCAGACCTATTTTTGCAGCCTACCGTACTCCTAGCTTCAATCTGGCCAAATTTTTGGTACCTATTTTGACTCCCTTTACTTCTAATGATCATACAGTGGAAATTTCAAAAGCTTTTGTAAGCGATGTGGTTTCTACTGATAACGCAGATAACCTTTTTATGGCTTCTTTTGATGTCGAGAATTTATTCACTAATATTCCGCTACACGAGACCATAGAGATTTGTTTAGATTACCTATTTTCTCAGACTGATTCTGTTATTGGCTTAACCAAATCTTTGTTCAAAACTTTGTTGCAACTCTCTGTTCTAAATTCATTTTTTATTTTTGACAATATCTTTTATCAGCAATTAGACGGGCTAGGAATGGGGCTCCCGTTAGGACCTACATTTGCTAATATGTTCATGGCTTTTCAAGAAAAAAGGTGGTTGGAAATGTGTCCCGTTGAATATAAGCCTGTATTCTATAAACGTTACATTGATGATACATTCCTTTTATTTAAAGATAGTTCTCATTGTAACCTATTTTTGTCGTACTTGAATTCCCAGCATCCGAATATTAAGTTCACCATGGAACTTGAAAAAGAAAACTGTCTCCCGTTTCTGGATTCTATGATTACTCGTCGAAATAACAAATTTCACAGTTCCGTCTATCGCAAGCAAACATTTACTGGGTTGGGTTTGAGTTTCTATAGTTTTTGTAATTTTCGTTTCAAATTAAATAGTATCAGAACTCTGTTATGTAGAGCGTATAATGTATGTTCAAGTTTTCAGTCGTTTCATGGTGAAGTTGATTTTTTGAATAACTTTTTCCGTAATAATGGTTTCCCCGCTTGGCTGATACATTCCTCAATCAAAAAGTTTTTAAATTCAAAATTTTGTGACCGCCCACCTATGACAACCGTACGGAAAAAAGATTTTTATTTTGTTATACCATATTTTGGCTACCAATCTGAAAAATTGAAAAAAGATTTGCTGACGCTTTTATCAAAACATTTAATGCATATTAATTTTCGGATAATTTTAGTGAACGCATACAAAATCAATTCTTTTTTCAATTACAAAGATAAGCTTCCGAAGGCTTTGCTCTCTTCAGTCGTCTACAAGTATCGTTGCGCACTGCGTGCGTCTGAGTACGTGGGGTCCACAAAAAGGGCCTTGCGTACTCGTGTAGCAGAGCATGCTGGACGAAGCTTTCGAACAAATAGGCCTCTTGCTTCTCCCTCTCAATCCTCTGTGCGTGCACATGCAGAAAAGTGCGACTTGCCTGTTCGCTTAGATGATTTCCAGATAATTGCAACATCTTCTAGTCAAACAGATCTTCGAATTTTAGAGTCTCTTTTTATCATGAAAGACAAACCGGTTTTAAATGATGCCCAATCTTCCTTCCCCTTGCAAATTTCCTGTTAGCAATTACAAATGTTATTCATATGTGTGTATATTTTTTTTTTGTCTGTAAAAAATCTCTTGTATTTTCCCAGATGCTGAAGATGACCCTTGTGGTCGAAACGTTCATTTTCTCATTTATGTTTTTAGTGCTGACCTATTAAACTCTCTAAGAAATAATGTCTATTTTAAAAGTGACTATCCTTGCTATTTTATTTGTAGTTAAATGAAACAGATTTACAAGTGTCTAAACAAGACTAAGCGTTTATCAGGAAGTGACGAAGAATTAAAGGGAACTAAGAGCTGTTCCCTTCATTTGCATTATTGGATGATTCTGAAATTATTAAATCATTAACCCAAGTTTTGGAGACAGTACCAAATGCATCAGGGCTAATGTGAAAAACTAGATTATTTCTTTTCCAACTTTTCAACGTTGCTAAATCTTTCCAGAACATCACGGTAAGAACAGTAGTAAGAAATTCACTGAACATATTTTTATTGATCCACCGTCAATAGTTGAAAAATTCACAAACTCTGTTGTCTATAAAAAGCAATATTTTGATGTACGAACATCATATTCAGGCTGAAAATATATATAAAAAAATTTCAAGTCACATTGATAAAATGTAAAATTTATACTCAAAGCTACGTCAGATAGAGTGATAATTTTGAAAATGACAGCACTAGCAAATGATTAGAAGCAAAAATTTTACCGCAGCAATAAGTACTGGTAAGACTATATCTTTATATCTTTAGTTTAAAAAATTCAATTTCTATCTAAAAACCTCAAATTCAATTCGAAATACCCTGACTTCAATTTAAAAAACTCAACTTCAATATAAAAAATCTCAACTTCAATTTAAAAAATCTCAACTTCAATTTAAAAAATCTCAACTTCGGTTTAGAAGAAACCTCAACTTCGATTTAAAAAAATCTAATCTCCAATTAAAAATAACATCCTCTTCCATTTAAAAAAAACTCAACTTCAATATAAAAAACCTCGACTTCAATTTGAAAATCATCAACTCCAATTTAAAAAACATCAACTCCAATTTAAAAAACATCAACTTCAATTTAAAAACCTCAAGTTCAATTTAAAAACCTCAAGTTCAATGTGAAAAAGCTCAAGTTCAATGTAAAAAAGCTCAACTTCAATATAAAAAGCTCAAATTCAGTGCAAAAAAGCTCAAGTTCAGTGTAAAAAAGTTCAACTTCAATGTAAAAAGCTCAAATTCAGTGTAAATAAGCTCAAGTTCAATGTAAAAAAACTCAATTTCAATGTAAAAAGCTCAAATTCAGTGTAAAAAAGCTCAAGTTCAATGTAAAAAATCTCAACTTCAATGTAAAAAGCTCAAATTCCGTGCAAAAAAGCTCAAGTTCAGTGTAACAAAGCTCAACTTCAATGTAAAAAGCTCAAATTCAGTGTAAAAAAGCTTAAGTTCAATGTAAAAAACTCAACTTCAATGTAGAAAGCTCAAATTCAGTGTAAAAAAGCTCAAGTTCAATGTAAAAAGCTCAACTTCAATGTAAAAAGCTCAAATTCAGTGTAAAAATGCCCAAGTTCAGTGTAAAAAGCGCGAGTTCAATGGAAAAAGCTCAAGTTTAATGTAGAAAAGATCAAGTTTAATGTAAAAAGGTAAAGTTCAATGTAAGAAAGCTTCAAGTTCAATGTGAAAAAGCACAAGTTCAATTTCAAAAAGCTCAAATTTAATTTAAAAAAGGTCATGTTTAATATAAAAATGCTCAAGTTTGATTTTAAATTGCTCAATTTCAATTTTAAAATGTGCGAATTCAGTGTAAAATAGGTCAAGTTCAAAAGGAAAAAGCTCAAGTTCAATGTGAAAAAGCTCAAATTCAAAAGGAAAAAGCTCAAGTTCAAAGTGAAAAAGTTCAAGTTGGTTTTAAAAATGCTTAAATTTGATTTGAAAATTGTCAAGTTTGATTAAAAATGCTCAAGTTAACTTAAAAAACCTCAAGTTAAATTTTAAAATACGTCAAGATCAATTAATATGAACATGTTCAACAAACATTACCAAACCCTTATAAAACCTTTCTTTAATGCCATATTGTATGATTAGAGAAAATTAGTTACCAACTAACCAGTGTAAATCAGTTTTCCATGAAACCTCAATGAAAACATTAAAGGGAAACTCACCAAATTCAGTTCGCCGCTAGCGGCAATAAATATCCCACAATTTCCCGAGCGTGCCGCTCCGCTCCGCTCTTCGCCGCTCGCTCCGCTCCGCTTGTAGTGTGTAAGGTAAAGCGTCTATACATAGGAATAGCCAAAGACATTATTGACGCCCGACGCCGCTCCGCTCCGCGCCGCTCCGCTCCGCTCGTAGTGTGTAAGCACCCTAAGTCGACCTTCTTGGCATTTTCTGTCGGCATCTCCGCGTCGTATCGAAAACGTCATGCCGAGTCCATTCTTCTGGTGGGTATAGACGTTTCGATATCCTCGCAGACTATTGACTTTTGGCATCTTCAACTTATGTGGTTCTTTTCGAACTTTTATGAATGAAACGCTGGCCAGTCGCCTCTTCCAGTTCTTAGCGTTGTTTCCTTTTTTATTTGATCATAGACCATTGGCAGTTATATTGAGAAGTATAACATAGTAACACTTAATAAGGTTTGATGGTTGTGCTAACAAGCTTCGTTACAATTAGGTGTCATGTAATCAAAGCTCACTTAAGTTTGATTAACGACAGGATAATGTTCCCTGGGATTTATTCTGATGTAATTCAAACAATCATCACTCATCCATGTAAAAAGATGGTCATGTCAGAAATCATTCATAAGGTTAGTTAGTTAGAACACTTTGTGAGAATCACTTAATATTAAAAATCCCAAAAAATGCTCACAAAATTGGTGTTAACGTTCAAAGGACTAAAAAATCTCAAACGTTTTGGTGGAGCAAACGAGAGAAGTCTATTACCGGCATCTTACTATCTCAAATTCCTCATTTATTTGTAATTAAGTAGTCATGATGAAAAGTGCAATACAATTAATTCAATACAATCTGTGATGTTCATTCGGTGATATTGACATTTGTATTTCAGGTTCGTTTCACTTTTTTACGGTAAAATCAATCTTAAATCATATGCTGAACACATATCTTCTTCGGATAATTAATTTTTATATGTGCTGTTCGATCTTTGAGGTTTATATAAAAAGTTTGGAATTTACTATCAATCGTGATTTTATTCATAGGCAGTATTAATCATACTTCGATTTTAACAGAATTAATAATGGACAGGTCTCCGAAACGTTAATTTTTTTGTTTCTTTGATTACAATGACTAATGTTATTAGCATTTTCTTCCGCTATGGAATTTTAAATTAATTTGCTATATAACCATAGAAAAAAATTTGTTTAGGTTAGGGAGAAGTGTTATTGCTCTCGCGGTTCATTAGCTGTGTAAATGTACCATATCTCATTTCCATTGCTTTTATAGGTTTTCTCACTCTGCAATCAGGTCCCTTCAATATTTGAAGCGAGTGTATCAAATGCTCGCTGTGGTTTGGTGGGCGTGCACCCAAACTCTCCACAATCCGGATTGAGTGTAAACTATCCTCACTTTGGATTGCCTTGTAAATAAACAATGTTCAACGTGGCTTGGTCGTAAGAGTATTGTAAACATCGATCTTTACAATATAAAGGTTGCGTACTTTTCGTTTGAGTAAACACACGGGTACTATGATCTAATGGGCAGAAGTTTGAAACAGTATAGTTTAATTTTATTACCAATAGTTTTTACCGGGTCTAGCGTGAAGGCATTATTAGGTTTGTTTCAGTGCAATTGCAGAAATGTTCTGGTAGTGTTTTGATTAACTATAGTAGTCAGCTTACTTTTAGAGCCGGTTTGAATGCCTGCTCTCTCTTTTCATTTCATAATGGCTTACGCCATTTCTCAGCTTTGTTATATGTTTAACCCTAACTGATGACTCAAGCATGTAGTAGTACTATTTTTCAACATCTTGGTTGTGTTTATTCACGTTTACGAAATTATATCACTTCCAATGGCAAAATTGTAATTATGAAGTTATGAAGTTATTTTTTCACTCCCAATATGCCCATATTGTGGCTCATGATGAATTTCATTGAATGGTATGTAACGCTGTTTCTCGAGAAAAATAACGTCACCAGGACGCGCATCGAGTGTTAATTATTTGATTTCGGTCCACTCGTAACTTTCTTGACTGCTCACAGACATACTGAGTCGCCCATCGCTCAGTAGAGAACAACAAGTTATGTAGATTTAGTTGAATTTGAAGAAAGTATTAAAACCTCGCCCCAAGTTTGAATCCTAGTCGCAAAAATTATGATTTTAAATAAAATTTTCGCAGATTTGGTGGATTGAAGATTGAAATTTAAGATTGAAGATTGAAGCTGCTGGTTGTTGGTTGTATATATGAAAAATAGGACTAAAGTTGATGCTTCTTGGCAGGTATGCATAAATGACGTAAGAAGTGACGTATGTTGCACGTAAATTTGAACAGTGTCATCATAACTGATGTTCGTTAGTCGAGCATTCAAATAGCAATTGTATAACTCATGCTTTAATCACATACGTGAGTTCAGTCATTCCAAATTGTTTTAGCTAAAATTATAATTTCTTATTTCATTCCTACGTAAGAGCTTGTGTTGCCAGTGGTGCACTTGTATATGTGTGTATGGCCTAGTGATTCCAGGTGTATCAAGTCTATCTTGTAAACACGGGTCTCTAGGTCAGATTTTATGCGAGAAGTGTACGCTTCGGTTTACTTTCAACAACCGACTGCCATACCCACCTCGACGTTATCTGCTTTTAACTTTTATGAGACTCCATCACTACAACCCTGCAGCGGTCAATGCTTCCTTCGTTCAAAATAGAGGAAAGGGAAAATCAATACGAATTCCTTTTCAATATTATTTTAGCTCACATTTCTGAATCATGGTGTCGCCTAACATTGGCAATTCGTCTAACTAGTTCAAGTTAGCAAAAGATTAAATCGTCTATAGTATGGAAAATTTAAGGCCATGTGTCATCGTCGCTACAGCATGAAATTTATAGATAATACGGCAACCAGGAAATATTTTAGTCATAACTTTACGCTTGCTAGCTCTATCACTAGGGCCAAATGTGTTAATTAAATGTTCAAAATAGGTGTGTCGCCTCAAATTTAGAGCCTGTTGTTCTAACAATATTTTACTTCCACTTTTTGATGAATAAAGCATATATGCAATACTCTACGTGCTTGCTGCGCTTTTTATGCGCAAAACCTTCCCACTCGTCTAGTTCAATAATTCTGTAGGATAACAGTCTCATATGCCCATGGCGTTTACTTGGAAAATCATCTGAATGCTATTTATTTTAATCAGGACTAAAGGCGAGTGTTTGTTCCCATGTGAATATACAGCACCTTCTTGACGGCGATTCTTTTCAGAAATCGGTTTGATTCTTTCATTAATTAAAGTGTTCCACTCTGTTTGTCATTAATTTTCTATATAAAGTTACCAGACGTAGTTCAAGCTGCACTGACCATGTTGCCTTCCATGTTAAAGCTGAATTGATTTCCATGATCCATAGCAAGTGGTATCTTCTTGTATTTCTTACTGATACAAATTTCATGATAACAATTATATATTTGCCATTATATTTTCCTCGTGAGTATCCTAGTTTTCTGCACTTGAGTAAATGTTCTTTTGATATATTTCATTCAAAACTCGTTCGAGACCAACATGGTTGAGGTGTCCATGTATTCAAAGATCCGAACATCCCCCGCTGGAGCCTGTGTTACCGAGACACAAGGTCTCATCGAAATGAAACAAAAAGAAAACCTTCTAAGAATAGCACAAGATAAAACAAGCCGAAAGTTCAAAGCTAGTAAATAGAACGATAAAGTATCCTAAAATAATATCGCAAATAACCACATTTCTCATTCCTGAAGTTTGCGCGCATTGTGCGCCAAGCGCACAGGCAACAACTCTGTCAAGGCCGCAAGTACCGTGCAGGCATTGAACTCTGCCAAGGCCGTGAGCGCCGTATTTGTCTGGCAACAGTTGACAGCTGATATGAATATGACTGGTGAATAGTCATGAATAAGATGTGTTTTGGATAATTACCGAATAATTGAATAGTGGAGACTAATTAAAAGTAATAAAATTTGATTCATTTCTTAGTTATTTGTTTAACGAGAGTGGCTGTTTTTAATGTTTTTTGAGCACGTATAAACGATCTAGTACGTCATATAGTAATTTTGCAAGCCTACTCGAATTTCATAATAAGTAAATTTGAAATTAAAATAAATAAATTCATACATTTGAAATTAACCAGACCTTAAAAGAATGTAAAATTTATCGTCAAGTCTCCCAAAGTTTCTACGGGATAATTAACAACTGATTGAACGATTAAAATTCAGAGTGTTTAACGTCAATATTGATTTTTACCCTGACAACAAATCGTGTTTTTTGCAGTAAAAAGTATGTTCTTATGTATTCAATTGTTTTTTTGTTGTATTTGCTTATGCTTCATTTTAACCTCGCATACGCTTTAGTATTTACCTTTTTGATTAAGGCATTAACGTAACGCGATATGTGAAATGTAAAATAACCGTTTACAGTATGAAAGTTTAACAATCACAGAATAATAATTTGCTTATGTTCTTGTGTTAAGGCCGCACGTGATTGTTGAGAATTTTTGATTTTTTTTTGTTTGCACGTTTTGCGAGAATTGACGACTTTGCAGATATTTAAATTATTTTTTGCCGTGCATTGTCTGGGAAAGGTTCAAGAACGCACTCTCATGTCTCGAAGACAATTAATGTGATGAATTCACATTTTATATACAGATTGGAAAATTCTAGCGACATCCGGTCACTATTCATGCCGAGATTTTAATGTGGAGAGAATGTTTTCGATCTCTCAGCAAATTAAATGCCTATTCGGAATTGAGCTGAGCTTTTTTGAGTCAGCATTTATTCTATTCTCTGAGAAAATTTAAATGATAATGAGAGACTTGTTCTTGTTGGACATTTGAATCATCGACTCAAAGTTTTAAGAATGTTTCCTTGTCATTAACTAAATAGTAAGATTCGGTAAAGGATCACTCTGACACTAAAGGTGTTTCTCAATTTACTTCATTCAATCATTCATGTACTAAATTTTGCGCTTTAACCATGCTAATCGTTTTTGTATTCATTTAAATTTCAGTTTCGCGTGGGTGCACGAGCGTTGCGTGGGTTCACGCAATGTACGATAGGTGTGCAAGGCCTGGCGGCGGAGCGCCTGTCAACAAATGAGGCGGCCTTGACGACAACTTAAGTTCCGTGCGCAGTCAACAACTTAGGCTCCGGACGCAGTTTATCCAAACTAAGTAGGGATAATTCACCTTCGTGAAAGGGAAGGAGAACAACGGTGAACCATTGATACGGTGAACCATTGACTTTGAACGGTGAACCATTGATAAGGTGAACCATTGATTTTACATACAAAAATCACTCAACTTGAAAAAAAGAGTTTATTTTCATTTTCGTAGTGTTGGAAACGCGGTTTAATAAATTTTGTAATTTGAAAGACGGTAATTATAAATTCAGAATCGTTCAAGAGTTATATACTATGTATACATTTCATTATGATTGGATTACGATTATTTGAAACGAATTGGTGATTATTCCTTTGTTTTTGCAGGGTGCGAAACACGATTTTCATATTCATACTTGATGTTCTAAGCTATCGTGTATTCGTTTTTGTTACGTAGTATCTTATATCTTACTCCATGTTCTATTTCATTATGTTAACGATAGAATTAAGTTTTACGAGTCCACGGCACTCTGTTTATTCTGATTGGTTGTTTTGACTAATAGTGGAAAAGCGCTGTTCTAATTGGAGCGATGTTTGGCTTTAACATTATAAAAATCATTAACAATAACATACGCGTATAATAACAATAACTTTACCTAACATCTATTCTGAAGTCTACGGTAACGCAGACGATGTTTTGAATGTTTTTTGTGAAAACTTTTTTGATTCTTTAATTTCATGTCTAGCTAATTTAATGATCTTTTCTGAATTATTTTTCATTACCTACGAGGTAATAGTTTTGATTCTTATAAATTTTCCGAAATTGTTTTGAACTCGTGTTTTGTTCGGAGTTAGTCTATGATCCTTATATAATCCCTGTAATCACTAGATTTATTGTTTTAATAATAATACTTGTGTGTATGAGTGACCTTACTAACGTCAAGTAACAAGGTTCGAGCAAATTGATGAAGTTTACTGTAGAGGTATTTACTGTGGCCACGATTTCGAAATTATCCTTGTGATTACTTGATGTCTAAATTGTTTTCATTTACAAATTGTTGCGACGAGTAATAACTTTTTATTGCGAAGGCAATGAAATTATTTGGGTTGATGCGAATCGAAATTGTGTCTTTTTTATAAGATTATCTGGCGTTTTTTTTCTTTCCTTTGCCATGCCTAGTTGACGTTCTTGGTAAGTCCATTAGTTGTGCTGTTGTTTTTTGTAGCAGCTAGTGTTGTGTTTTCTTTTCAATTTTGAAGAAAAGGGCAATTATGTTATTCCGCTTTAGCGCCCTTGTACTTCTTGCTTGTATTGCATATAGTGTTATAAATAATTCTTTTGCGAGGTATCTTTTACTGAGTTTGATCAAATTTAATTGTTTGGTTACTAATTACCTCTGAGTATTACAAGCATGTGAGGCGGATTTTGTGTTTGAAATTTAAATTTTTGTTTTTATCCGCCCGAATAATATTTTTTTTTTATTTATAATTGAATACTTATCCGGGTAAAGGGGGGAGGTATGTGCGCCAAGCGCCATCCATGCCCCTCTTCCCCCGTGCACCTCAGAGGTCTTATAAGCGGAGAGCTCTTTAGGGCCCGCGCATTTGGTTCGCATCCCCACCTGTACTACATCGTACCAGTAAACATCGCACGTAACCAGCGTATCTCTAACCTCTGTCTGCCTGTATAGCATAAAATTCGTACTAACGACAGACGAAACTAAGCGAGACCTGTGAAATAAGCTGAAGACGCACATTAGCGTGTTTAGAGGTAGAAGAAGACGGCGGCGCCGGAGCTGACCACGAACAGCACGATGAAGACAATCATGCAGGCCATGAAGGCATCGCTTTCATGCTACAAATTATCGTACTCATCCTGAGACACAGTCTTGGGAGGGTCTGTTGGCATGTCAGTTGGCTTTTCCGTAGGCGATCCAATCGCCATGTCCATACGGATGGTGTACCTGACGTAAAGAGGTTTAAAGGTTCTTAATTAAGTTAAGATAATTAATTAATCTTAATAAAAGGTCTTAAAGAGGTTCTTAATTTTCCTTTGTACGTGGGTGTTATTTTTATTGCATATTAGTTTCAAACCAATTTGGAACAATTGTTTAGTATTTAGGTATTGTTAGACATCATAGTTAACAGTCGCAATCCCGTGAAAATACAAAAATACGGTATGGTTTTTCCCTCACCTGTCAAGGTAGTAATTTTCGACAGTGACTTCGTCTTGAATGAGGAGGTAGTTGATGCCATCCGCGGTCATGGGCGTCCATGCCGGCAGCCCAAGATCGGTGACTTCGCCGTCAGGAGTTGGGTTTCTGCGACCAGATAGAGTTTAAGTCACTGTAAAAGTGAACAGATAACCCGCCACTTAATGGCTTACCCAAGATGAAGGTGTTTCAAGTATTTTTAGGTTGGTTCATTCGCGTTTCTCTTTGAAAATCACTCACTCTCTAATGCTAATTTATAATAATGTTACAAGAATAAAACAAACACGAGAGCATCCATACCCCAGCGATAAACCCACCGACCTTCTCCGAAAAAGTAATTGATTCTGCAACACTGAAGCAGACACACACACTTCGAACAACCGTGAATCTCGGCTCACTGAGATGCTTTTCACTCGAGTACCGTCCACAAAAGTGTGATTTTGATAGTAAGTTAACCTCCCGAGTAAGTTAACCTCAGCAATACAATCCAACACTTACATAAAACAAAGAAATAGTTAAGAGTATTTTAGGTGCTGATCATTCTTCACGCAGTACGATGTTACGCCTTGTCTAAGAATACATCCAATGTATTCAATTATGCTCTCACACATTAGCTTAGCGAGTCTTATTAAGGAGATCGTCCATCTTTTTCAACTTTTTTCATCCGATTCGTTTGAAAATTGGCCAGTATATGTATTTTGTGAGAGTAAACCTTTTTTACTCATGTCACTTTTTCGATTTAGGCCGTAGTTTTTTTTACGAAAAATTAGTTTTTTGGTATATTTTTATATACATTTCAAGACGTATCTCCTCATTCAGTTTTGATGCTAGAACAAAAACAAAGATAGTTTTAGAATCCATGTAACATTTCTAACAAGAAAATGAAGCGAAATTTTCCTTTTCCCATTTTTTTGTCTTTTTATGTGGGGTCGAATTGGGTGGGAAAATTAAAGATTTTGGTCCCCTCACCCCCCCTTGGGGGCGTGAGGTCACGCATTTTTTATATCAGAATGGTCGAACATCTGGGTCGAAGCTTTCGCAAGGGGAACCAATTAGTATTGATTAGATTGATTTCCTTACACACTAAAATACTAAGGAATTACTTCCTGAGTGAAGCCATTGGAGCTTCTTTTAGAAAGAGGTTAAGTGAGAGATGGAAAAATAACGAAAAGACGATAGTGGGAGAATGCCATTCAGAGCAAGTATCAACAAGAGTTAAACGTTTAAGGATGGCCCAACGGGCTCTTAATTCCTTAGGGTAGCTTGACAGGTAAGTAAGTACGGCTCGACAGAACCGGTAAGTAAGTAAGTATGGCTCGACAGAACCGGTAAGTAAGTAAGTACGGCTCGACAGAACCGGTAAGTAAGTAAGTACGGCTCGACAGAACCGGTAAGTAAGTAAGTACGGCTCGACAGAACCGGTAAGTAAGTAAGTACGGCTCGACAGAACCGGTAAGTAAGTAAGTACGGCTCGACAGAACCGGTAAGTAAGTAAGTACGGCTCGACAGAACCGGTAAGTAAGTAAGTACGGCTCGACAGAACCGGTAAGTAAATAAGTACGGCTCAACAGAACCGGTAAGTAAGTACGGCTCGACAGAACCGGTAAGTAAGTAAGTACGGCTCGACAGAACCGGTAAGTAAGTAAGTACGGCTCGATAGAACCGGTAAGTAAGTAAGTACGGCTCGACAGAACCGGTAAGTAAGTACGGCTCGACAGAACCGGTAAGTAAGTAAGTACGGCTCGGCAGAACCGGTAAGTAAGTAAGTACGGCTCGACAGAACCGGTAAGTAAGTAAGTACGGCTCGACAGAACCGGTAAGTAAGTAAGTACGGCTCGACTGAACCGGTAAGTAAGTAAGTACGGCTCGACAGAACCGGTAAGTAAGTACGGCTCGACAGAACCGGTAAGTAAGTAAGTACGGCTCGACAGAACCGGTAAGTAAGTAAGTACGGCTTGACAGAACCGGCAAGTAAGTAAGTACGGCTCGACAGAACCGTTTAGTAAGTAATGGAAGAGGCGGCTAGAAAGCATAGTAATTAGTAAAACCGCTCTGAATGGCTAGTTGAATAAAATAAACATGAAACACACACATTCACACAAACCAAATCAGGAGTACGGTCAAAGAAAAGAACCAAGATTACGAGAAGGTTGTCGAATGCACAGGCGATGTGCAGCACTCTGCAGTTTCACGTTTACTCCATTAATTAACACAGGACGAGTAGCGAGTCCAATTGAGCGTCGCGTAGTTTTTACGAATGTAAAGCCTCTGATCTATATATATAAAAAAGTCTCACCGACATCGCTTCCTCCTCCGCCCCCGGTCAGCTGAAAGCCTCTTAAGTTCAAACTGAAAAGTACCTGAGAGGCGAACACGGAAATTCTCAACACACCCCTCACACTCCACTACACATAATCACGCAGAAAATGCAACGTACTGATATCCTCTGCTGACTTCAAAATCTTAGATTCGGCTTCAATCGCATATGACCTTAGAATTTTAGAGTCGCTAGAGATTTTTAAAAGAAAACCAGCCCTCAGCTATACTGACACGTTCCTACCCGTTGCAAATAGTAACTAGATAGTAATATTGTCGATTTCATTTTTTTGACATGTTTTAATTTCATTTTTGTTTTCGTGATTTCTTTTCTAAACTGTATCAAACATTTTGTTATTTCTTTAATAACAGACATAATGACTTGTACTTTTAGGAACTGATGATGGAGCTGGACTCCGACACGTATTTCTAGTAAATATGATTAAGTTCTTTGGAATTTTCCTCGTTTTTAAATTCCTCATCAAGTTGCGATTAAAGCAATGAACTGACCCGTTCAGATATATTCAATTTATCATCTTTACCAGGGACACGTTTTGGAGTCCCACTCCATCATCAGTTCAAAAGAAAAAATCATTACGGCTGAAATAAAAGATCAAAGTAGCTGTAGGCACTAAAATTATATCATGAGAGTAAAAATACAAAGTATGACACGGAAAAACGAAAAACAAAACACAGAAGCACGGGCTTCACATGCGAGCCTCTTTGGTGTTCTTTTTCAGTTGTGTGCAGTGCACATCTTTGTACGTTGGTATGACATTTATAGAACGACCGGGTTGAAAATTTGGCCGGGGCCGGAGTCGGGGTCAACAAATTTGTCATGGAAATCTCTCAGGGTTTCTACCCCGCCCAGCCCTCTCCCTCCACCTCCGGGCAGCTACAGCACCACCTCCGAGCAACAACAGCAATGTTAGGTTAGGGTAATTAAGGTTAGGTCAAGTTAACTTAAGTTAGGTAAGTAAGTTAGGTTAAGTTAGGTTAGGTTGAGTAAGGTTAGGCCAAGTTTAGTTAGTTTAAGGTTAAGTTAAAAAAGTTTGAAAATGCCTCTTCTGCAGAGCCGAGATGGAGGGTCGAATGGCCAAACACCAGCGGTCGTTGTCGTATCTTATTATAATGATTTAATGCAGGTTAAATTTGGGATTCCGCTGTACTATCTACTTACTGAGTACTTGTAGTGTTTATAATGCAGTGATTAATAATAACTGTATAATGAACAGATTGGTTAATAAACCTCAGAATTACCACATAGTTAAATAATTGGCACGAATGGCAACTTGATGTAGCAACACGGAGGTGGAAGGAGAGGGCTGGGCGGGGTAGAAATCCGGCGAGATTGGTGTTTGTGCTGCTTGGGCCGGGGTTACCAAATTTACCATGGCCGGGGCCGGGGCGCACTGGGTCCTAGCTCGCAGGATTTCTACACCGCCCACCCCTCTCCCTCCACCTCTGAGCAGCTACAAAAGTTGCCATTCGCACCAATTATTGAACTATGTAGCACTACTGAGGTTTCTTAACCTGTCTGTTCGTTGTGCAGTTATTATGAAACACTGCAATAAAACCACAACAAGTACTTAGTAAGTATATATTACAGCGGAATACAAAATTTCCCCTGTATTAAATCATTATAATCAGTTTTTACAACGGCCGCAGGTGTTTGGCTATTCGACCCTCCATCTCGGCACGCAAAAACAGGCATTTTTAAACCATTTTAAGTTAACCTTAAACTAACTGAACTTGGCCTAACCTAACCCAACCTAACCTCTTAACCTAACTTAACTTAACTTAACTTGACCTAACCTAAATTAATTTAACCTAACCTAAATTAATTTAACCTAACATTTCTGTAGCTGATTGGAGGTGGTGCTGTAGCTGGTTGGAGGTGGAGGGAGAGGGCTGGGCGGTGTAGAAATCCTGCGAGATTAGACCCTGTGCGGCCGGGGCCGGGGTTCAGAGCGTGTCAGGACGTGTCACGACGACGTAATGCACAACGCCGGTTAGTAGCTCAATGCGTATTGAATTACGGTTTCGGTTGGGTGCTTATTTCTGTCAAGTCACTAAAGTTTTGTAGTCTTGCACTTGCAGTGCTGGTTGATTTAAATAATACAGAAATAATTATAGTAATTAAATATACAGGGTGTCCTCAAAAAACGTCCCCGACTTTTTCACCGATTTTATCTCTGCTTTAAATTAACAAATTTGAATTTACTTTTTTTCACAACGAAATAAATTTTGTTTCCTTTTCGAATAATTTAAATTTTTGAAAATCGTTTAATAACCACTTTACAGCGATCGATTTGCTGAAAGAGACAGAAAATCTAATAGTTCATAGTTAAAGTATCAAAAACAACACTGGTGTTCTTCATCTCTCAATACCAACTGTAAAGGAACGCATTTTCAAAACATCACCTCCATCATTAATAATTCTTCGACAACGAATTGAAGGAGTGTTTCAAGAACTAAAAGGATATGGTGAAATAATCCGCAAAACCCTTCGTACAACGGTGGCTAGAAGTAATACTTGCCTTGAGAGAAATGGAGAGTATGTCGAAGGATACTAAATTACTTTATTTATTTAAACGTATGGTATGGTATATACCAAGCCTTTTTCTCTTTTTAGTAGAGAGTGGCTGAGCATCATTGACATGATACTTTACAAGGGATGTATATGATAGGGGATCCCGAGGCCTATAGTCACGCCCGAGCTTTAAGGCCTTATTTTCTTCTCGTTTAGTGCTCAGGTGACATTCCTTGAGGACAGTGACCACACTGAAGGCAACGACCCTGATTTGCTGCATCAGCGTTTTTCACGCCAACTGCTGCGTACAGGGCTCGAACCCGTGCAGGAAGCACAAAACGCGAGCGCTCTGTATACTCGGCCACTGCAAGGCCGACGTGATTTATTTAAACGTGATTTAAGGTGATGATTTGTTACCTATTGAAATTTTTGTTTGTTCGGTTTTTTGGATAGTACAAAATAAGGAAAAATATCAATATTGTTTCAATAACTTTTCCTTTGAACAAACAATTTTTCTACCCCTTTCAGTAAATCGATCATTGTAAAGTGGTTATTGAACGATTTTCAAAACATAAAGTATTCGAAAAGAGAAGAAATTTTACTACATTGTGTAAAAAATACATTTAAAATATATTAATTTAAAGAGGAAAAAATTGAATTAAAAAGTCAGAAACATTTTTGTGGGAAACCCGGTATAATGACTAAAAGGTTCTTCAGCAGTATGGGATTACTTTTATATATCGGTGACGAATTTTGCAGTGTGCACCAAATTGCAGTGTGCACCATTTGTGCAGCAAATATACGACGAGGAGCGGCTGGTGTATCTCGGAAAATTTTCTAAACTAAATCTTTATAGAGCTATCTAAAAGCAACACAAAATGATTAATTCCTGGAAGCTGAAGACAACCAAACAAAGAAAAAGATTTGAAAAACATAAACACAACTAACAAGAAGAAAACCTAAATGTCTATGTATTTAAAACAAACAAAGACTGTTTAGGTTGCAGCAGTGGCAAAACTGCCGATTGTAGCACGTTGTCTTCTTCTACTGGCAAACGGCTGACTTTAAAAGAAACATTTTCGCAATCCAAAAACTGGAAGACAAATAATATTTACCAAATACATAGAAAGATTCAGTTTTGATGCTAGAACAAAAGCAAAGACAGTTTTGGAATCCTTGAAGCATTACTAACAATAAAATGAAGCCATATTTTCCATTTCCCGATTAGTTGTCTTTTTATATGGCGTCG
Organism: Morinoia aosen; assembly: GCA_030386875.1. NCBI lineage: Eukaryota > Metazoa > Arthropoda > Malacostraca > Amphipoda > Talitridae > Morinoia > Morinoia aosen. The sequence goes on along the minus strand of CM059557.1, from coordinate 28,320,643 downwards.
AAATGGGGTCGAGAATGTAAGATTTGGTCCTCTTACCCCTCCCTGGGGGGATCTATTGTCCGTAGCGCCATAAAATTTTAGGACCGAATAGTCCACCACCTAAGGGTCCTTTTCCAACAAAAACATGAAAAATGACCATCGGAGCAACAGGGCCTAGGATGATCTCCTTAAACCAAAATACGGTGATGAAGGAATTCGTACTTATTTTACTTTCATATATCCTGAATTCTTTATAAAATATTATTTAAAAACTTAGAGTCTTTTGTTTTGTTTTTATACATATATTCCTGTTCTATTAATCTTGTGTGGCACTAAATCGTTTCTTACGCTCATAAGTACATTATTACAACACTATTTTAGGTAGTTTGACGTTTCGTGTTGTCCCAGCTATAATGCAAATGCTATGGTTGGCATTGTACAACAATCCTTTTGTTTTTGACTCCAGTAAACTTTATTATTAGCGTACGAAATATAAATGTTTGTTATGGTGAAATGTTTTATCCCCTGCGCGCTCGTTATTTTGACATAAGAGTTGGTACGTAAGAATGAAATACTGTCCCGAATGTTGACATTGTCTTAGACGCAAAATAATTTAAATCTACCCATTTTATTTCCAACATCAATCCCTCATATCACTAGGTCTTATGTTAGTATGCTCAAATTTCAATATAAGTGCGCACATCAGAGATAATTTTCAACAATACATCACTAGGATTGCGTTTTCTTAATCACTTGTATTTATATGCATTGTCAAAATCAGATTAACGCGGCGAAGGGACCGCAGAGAAAAGCACGTAATACCGTGCTTTTTTCTCGATCATTTTGTGTTTCGACAACAGATATGGGTATTACGATACCCATGTGTGAATGTCAACCAAGGATCTTAATATTAAGATGTTTTAACTTTAACAGCTTTTTGATCTCATGATTTAGGTAGCCAATTCCACGAAATGTTCCATTCGGTTGGTAAAATGTTTTCGTTTAGTATTATGCAGCAATCAGTTCCTTGGTCCTGACTGCGATGATTTTTAATTTTTTTTTTTAAATTATGCACCCGTAGGAAATATCATGAATTTGTTGAATGGTTAAACTTTTTCCGAGCAAGTCTCTTGGGATACTAGTTAAAATCCAAACATAAGAAGATGCTTCCGAAGTTCTACTTTGTCGACCTTTTAGACTGTACATCCATTAATATTTACTTTGAAATTATCTCCCCAATATCGCTTAAGCTTGCCTCCATATTTCAGTGAAAGTAGGGACTAAAAAAATGTTTTTTATGAATACGTGAGTTGCATTATTCATGAATGGATGGAGATATATATATATGTTGGGGCATGTGTATATAGTTTATATGCATCACCAACCACAGAATAATTCAATAGGGGGAATACATTTTCATGATTTTCTGTCAACTACTTTTGTCCGACAAGTAACATGGGTGTTAGGACACCCATACACATATATTTATCAAATGAAGATCTTTATGTAGAGGCGTTTTAAAATCCAATAACTTGGGTCTTTATTGTGATAAACTATTTTTTTATGGTACGGAAAATCTTTTCCCGGTTCACTGGTGCCCCTTTTCATCAACGTTTACTCTCTTCTCCAACTTTTATTTTATTTCATAAATTTCTCTTCATCTTGTGTCTGTGCCTAAGGTTTGTAGACGCTTTTCGTTCATATAGATTCCCAGTGCCTCTAAACTAACTTCCATTCTAATTCTTGCTTCGGAATTCTTCGAATAAAGGATTTACTTAAATAGATCATCTTATTTATACTTCGCTTAGTCATTAAAAGCTCAGTTTCGCTCAGCGAGATTTTCATCCTGGAGAGCAGAGGACAAATATGTAATATATATGCAGTTCTGTAGATGTACAAGGAGTCTCCGGCTTACGGCATTTCGACTTACGGTATTCGCCGTTATGAGCGAACGCCCATAAACTCTACCAATACATTTATACATATTTCCTATTTATACATGTATGATTCGCGGCTGGCTATCCTTCAATTTTTCTTTTAAAAAACTCTCGACAGCGCACAGCAGAGATAATCGCCTCTGAACGACTTTCATTAATATATATATAATATAAATACATATATAAATATATACATGTATATATAATATATACATATATAAATTTGAGAGTCGTTCAGAGGCGATGAATCTCAGCTGTGGCGCGGAGATTTTTTTAAGCCAAATTCAAAGATGGCCAGCCGCGTATCATGTACGTATCGTCGGCGAAACTAGACATGCTGGAGACGAGCAGAGACGTAGAATGGACGATCATCGCGATTGGCCGCCGACATCCCTGGGCCAAAAATTTCGTCCCTAAGTGGACATTTCGCCTATGATTCGAAGGCGATTTACCGGTGATACGTCCCTTAGGTTATCCCTTGTTCGGCCGTAACACATCGACGATACGTCCTCGATTTTCAATTGGGAAGTGAAACAGCGTGCGGGCGCAGTTTGCTGGGAATAGGAAAACATAAGGTGCTTCACCATTATTGTTTCAATGCAACTTATATAAAAAAACTAATGACTTCTCAAGCGAAACCTGCTCTATAAAAACTGGACGTACAAATTGATTCGGAGGACGTCTCGATCAATAATTAAGCAAGGGCAAGAAAGGAACTTCCGAGTACATACATGCCTACGCAGCAAGCACAAGTTTTTGGAACGATAGCGAGCAGAATGCGGTGTTATCTAAGAAGTGTTATTTACTGTGGAGCAAAATAATACAACACGTTGATTAAATAGCTATATTTCACATTTCTAACTCACATACAATTACGAAAATAGAACTATATATAAACAATAGTATGAAAAGACTAATGATATATCTAAAACCCACAAATATTTATGTCCCGAAATATTGTCTCATAAAATGATGTTGGGAATTATTAGGATTTTGCGAAAATACTTCACTTTGAGAAAATGGGCAAAAAACCGTTATCACTGTTATTCTCGAGCGTAAGAACGTGAACCAAAGTTTGCCCGTGTAGGTGAGGACAATTCTTCATTGTTCGGTCGGAAAAACAAGCAGAGGTTGTTGTAGCGATATCGCAGAGGCTGGCGCGACAAAGAAAAGCTTAGTTAGGGTAGAGGTGTATAATATTCCACGGTCTCAAGTGCGCGGCCAGGCGAGCGCAGGCTTGAGGCATCGAGAACGACGCATACACTAACACACGCACGACACCAAGCGCACACAAGCCGAGGCTTTGGGCGGACGTGACGTAGTAACAGAGGCCCACACGGCTTGAGCCAATCACCACCTGTAGAAGGAATGACGCAAGAAGGTGTGTCTGAGCACACACCAATGGGAGGCCCAGACGCCAGAACAAACAAGAATCCCGCCAATCAGGATACAGATGATGCCTCTGTAGAATAGAAGCTTCGAGACTAATTTCGAAACAAGAAAGGGAAAGACTTATAAGGCGGGTGGATGAAGCCTCGAGAGGATTTTTGTGTGGAGCGGCGTAAGGGAAGCAGCTAGAACCTGATTGCGTGAGCAAGTGCACCCGTCCCTTGCCGGGGGGTGCACAAGAACAACGGAAGTGTGCATCTGCGCGAAGTCACCAGCAGACATCGAAACGATGACTTGCAGGAAAGACCGCTCAAACACCTCAACTGCATCGAAACGACAATTTGCAACAAAACCGTTCAAAACACCTCAGCTGCCCGGTGGTAATCGACATGAGTCAAAGCGTCAATAACTCTACAGAAAACATTCTATTGGCTTCTACACCAACGCCAAATTCGCAAACAACTCCACCTTCTCCAGCTAGATAATTGTCCAAGTTCATCTTCAAGCCAGCAGTGATGTCGAGCGCTGAAAGATCTGCAAGTGGCGGGCAGACGTTGTCACGCATTTCTCAACCTGAGCGCAAGCGCAGCCAGGCGAACCGCAGCATCGCCGAGCAAGATGAGCAGACCGAGTCCGCGCGCAGGCTTCAGAATTGAAGAGAAAATCCAGCATCAATGGAACGGAATTAGGTCAGCTGCAGCCGCACATCACAGCGGAGTGGAAAGTGCATAATTGTCGGCAGGGTGAATTCGAAAAATGAGAGCCCTGTTAGGTGGTGATAAAAGTTCAATTTCAGATGTAGAACAGCACCCAGAAAAGTGCTTTTCAAAGTGTTGCGCAAAATCATATAAATTATAGGCAATCGGTTTCCTGTGTTTATTTAGTCGAGGATCGAATTCACGTTGTGAATGGTGCGACGCTTCATATGATTCGACACCTTGTCACAATCACAGGTTGAATCGTGATATGTTATTCTCGCTAATATTGTGTTTTGTGTTGCTGTGGAACCTGCGGTTTTGTGGACGCGTAATTTGTTGTCTACGATGGAGTGTTGGTAACTTGAATTCTCGGTAAGCATCACATTATATCGTTTCATGTTTAGAGTCTTATAACGGTAGAAATGTGCATGTGCCTTTCATTAATGCAGTTGTGCCCTTTCAAATCATTTCGTTTCAATGCCTTGTGTGATTTATCCCACGTGTTTCCCAAAAATAAATTCATGTAAATCTTCAATCCTTTTATTCTCCATGTCTGGTATGCAGGTGTACGCAAGCATGAAGGACAATACTTTAACATTTGCGGGGGTTGAGAGTCCCTCAGCGTCTGGGAAGGGGGTCCTAAACCCACCCCTCTTCTCTGTATCGCAACAGGAGAAATATTAATTGTCCTATGCAAGCGTACTGTCTGTATATCAGCTTGGGAATTTTAAAGGAATTCATTTTCAGTTGTCTAAAAATTTCTGTTTCTTTTAATTCAGTCAAACAGTCGCTCGATAATTAAGCAGAATTTTCTGCAAGTACAATTCACCCCGTGTCATTTTAAGTACGCTCCAATTCTTGGGGGGGAATTTCTAACTTAGAGATCTATGCCGTCGCCTGAGACCGGGCGAGCTGTTAGAAGGGTAATAAAAGACCGGAAATTTCTTGTGGCGGTAAAGCTGAGCCGCAGTCAGACTATATCTGAGCGCCTAATTTGAAGTAAGTCTGACTGAACTCTGTAAAGCTGTGTAATTCTCTGACATTAAGTTTCTCAGGAATAATGAGAAGTTAAGTTCATTTGACAATATTGCCTGCGTAGACCAGATTTTTTTTTTGTCATAATGTTGAAATTGATTAAGTTGAATATTGTCTTCTTGGCGAGTTTCACAACAAATTTTAAAATAACAGTGTTGAATCTTCTGAGAGCATTTTATTTTCTTGGCCGTGCTGATCGTTATAAAATTTGCAAGTTCTGAAGTGCAGCCGGCATTATTAAAAATATTTTTGTTCATCATGGGAGAAATTTTTTGGTAATCATTCAATGCCTAAAAAATTTTTGTTTGTGTTACAATCTCTCAAGGATTAGATTCAGTCGTGTAGGTGCGTGATATGCAGCAGAATGTTCGTCATGTGCCAATTTTCTGCGAGTTATTTTGGTGCCGCCCAATTTTGGTACTGATTCCGGCCAGAAATGGGCCGCTGCTGAGACTGAGTGAGTCGGCTTGTAATGGCATTTCACTGCTTTGAGTCATAAATGCGTGAGAGGACGGCGTAATAAAAGTTGAGATCCTTGCAGCTGCAGTCGGATCATTTCCTGAACGCCTAATTTGAAGTGTACTTGACTGTGTGTAATCCATGGCCATTAAGTTTTCGAAATGCTACGAGAAATTTATACCTTCTGGAATCTTTGCTCATTTTTTTTGTGCCGCTAAGTTGATCTAGTTAATATTGTCTGAGTGTATATTGCATCAAATACTTGCTCTATTTTCTTGACAATGTGTTCGATAAAATTTTTCTTGAGTGCTGAATTTTTGGTTGAATTTTTCTATGATCTGTACAATTATCAGGTTTAACTGAATTGAGGTGTGAAGCATTGTCTGTGGAAATAACGCCTTAACCCCAGCAAACGCCGCCTTATCTCAAGTGAATCTTTGAAACAAGTTTACATTTTCTGGGCTTCGAGACATTTAGTAATTAATCTAGTTGGAATTTTCATTTTAAATGATACCTCGCTTATAAATGATTTGCAAAAATTTTTTTTTGGCCTCGTGTGTGTCAAGCTTCTCCAATCAGCTTTAGCAACATAATTCACATTTTCATTCGTTGATATTTGAGTGCTTCAAGTATTTAAATTGACATCTGCTGAGAAGCAGTAATGGGAATTTTGAGAATCAATTTCCTTGCTATCAAAGGGATGGTAAATACTTGTTGCAAAACTGTTGAATGAATTAAGTGGCGGTGCTTAGGATAAAAATTAAATGTAGTGTTTTAAAGTAAGTGATGATTTTCAACGATGCTGCACATTCAGTTCGTAGTCAGGTTTTAGGGACTTGGATATAAATGACGCCTCTGCTCGTGTGTTAAGTAAAGTAAATTAATCCTCCTTTTTCTATTCACAAGATCATTGTGATAAGCTCCAGTACATCAGAGTGAGAATTTAAACGATTGCTTCAATAATAATACACTAAAATCATTAAATATTTTGGGTAATTATCCCATGTGCCAAGCATACAATCCATTTCGACCCTGACATGAGTCAATCTATACCTTTATATCAAATATACTGAGCATAAAAAATTTTGCTTCCTTAACTTTTATAAATTCATGATGTTTAAGAATTTCCTTTTGATGTGAATTCGACGGTAGAGCGTGGTAATTTAAGATTATTCAATCCTAGCTGCCTTCAGGTGGGAAGGAATTTTATTATATTAAGTGTCTGTAGATTTTAAGGGAACACGTGGATTGAATGCAATTTTTTTTGTGGTCTAAACGGTTACATGTTGCCAATAAAATAATTTTTATTATCAGTTTGAGCGCGCATTGAATTTTGAGCTTGCAATTTTTTTTATTCGTTGATTGCCCAAATAGGAATTTCAAGTTAATACTCACCATGATGAATTGAAACTTTTAGTAAATTTGTCAACACTGGAATATACAACCCAGGTGGAGTTATTCCTAAGGTGTTACGGATGATTGAGGGAAGAATTTTTCTATGACAAATTGAGAATTTCATGAAGTCAGCTGCAATACTCGATGTATAAACTTCGTTTTGAAGTTAGCTATCTCCATTCAATATTTTTATTAACACTTAAATGATGCTGTCCATTCTCGTCGGTAATTCAAACTGAACTATTGTGTAATACTGAGAGTGTGTTCTTGCTTAGGCAAAGTTAACGAGTTAGCTTCACGGAAATATGAGCGTTTCACATTGTCGGAAATGTACAATATTCGAGATGGAGACTTTATTTCCTGTTAGATGGATTTAATACAGCGTGAGAATTCAAATGAAAAGCATTGCAGTGAATACATGGAATTATCTTAACAATAAGAATCAGCGTGACAGTCTGCGGTGCAGCGAAGCTATGTAATTTATGGCTGTTCTGAGCCAAGGCTATAAAATTCTCTTGTGCGTGAAGTTAGGTGTGGTATTACGTGAGGTTGGAATGTAGGATATGAAAGTAGGGAACGTCTGAGAGAGTATGATCTGTAACATTGATTTATAAATGTGTCGTATCAAAAATGACGAGTTATTTGAGTCAAACTGGTGAAGGTGTCAGCGCCGTTGTGTGGGAATTTCTTGATCACTCTTTCCCCATAATGTTGTTGACGCTGACACTGGTCATTCTCAAACATCATTGGTATACGTCATTAATTTCATTTTCGTTCATTGTCATGTAGGCATGATAATTATTAGGGTATAAATTTCCCTTAGTCCGTTGTTTAACGACGTTAGTGAAAACTTTGGAAACAGAATGAGTATATAAATATCGTGTGTACGAACGATGTCGTCGAGCAAGGTGGAATAATTTAAATGTGCTGCACTGTCTCTGGGGCTGAGAATCGTGTAAAATTTTGTGTCATGTCTATTGTTTTTTTTTGCATTCGTGTGTCAGTGGTATCACAATGTCAGATCGTCTGAAGAGCCTTTCGGCGTAGTAAGATGTAAAGTTTGACGGGTTGATAACACTACATTTTGTCTATTTCTGCATTTCTCTCTTATGTGTCGGTGTTGTCATAATGTCTGATCGTTAGAAAAGCCTTCGCGGCAGAGTATAACGTAAAGTTAGACGCCTTGACAATACCCAATGTATATGTGTTTTTTTTTATGCGGATTCGGGATTTTGGCCTAACAGGCAATTCTCCTGCTAGTTCGTACGTCATGAGCATGAATGTGTTATTTTCTTCGAAATATTTAGGTGCTACAACTGATTAGTAACACCGTCGAACGAATTTCGGCTTTGTCTAGAGTTGGTTGAGGATACCGGAAATTAACTATTTTATGTATGTATGTAGGATTTCTTCGCGTAGCTCACCTCCGCCTCACTCAAGGCAGATTTGAAGGAAACCGAGGAACAATTCTTACGTTGATCGACCATGTAATGCGCTGTCTCTCGAGTACAATGGACCAGGTTAGACAATTTAATGCGTATTTACGGAAGGAGATCATTAGCAATTTAACGCGAACCTCAGGGATCAATGTTATGCTAGTCGACGAGCAGACTGAGAACTAAAACCTGAAGATCTTCGCAAATAAATGTGCTTCATTTTCTACAATTATGATGAAAAAGCTGATGAGCTCCAACGTGGGAGTCCAATGCGTATTGACGCCATAAACTACAGGATTTGTCCGCGATTTGACGCAACGAGGATCTACGGAATTTTCCACGAGTTCACGTGACGCCAAGGATGAATTTTTATGGAAAAGCTTCAGTAACTTTGATTCTCAGCAGGGGGCCCTCCCCAGGATCAGTAGCAAGCCAGGATCAAGCCAGGATCAGTAGCAAGCCGAAGAGGAGTAGCACGTCACAGGAACAACAACAACCAGCTGTACCTAGGTGCACAGGAGGAGCAGCAGCGAGTTTTTGTTGCAAGAAATACGTCTACTCTGAATCACAGGATGAAATGATAATTATGAGGAAGAAAACTTGAGGTTGGAAAATTACCTCCATTTGAGATTGTGTTTTTAGGTGGATTGCAACCGAGAAAGCTGAAAGGATGTCTCTGCTTGTAACAAATTCGCCGATTTTTCGATCTCTATTTTATATGTTTATCTATGTCGATGAATTTGCCGAGAGCAAGTCGAGAATAATATGTCGTGTGTGTTTTATTTTATGCGTTCAAGTGGTTGGATATGTGCGGTATCTTTACTGTGTTCTTTTCTATTTGCGTACTACAATAATGTGTATAAGAAGTGTGGGTCTCAATTATTTAGTGTGTGTCAGATATTAATGAATTTTTTTTTAATGCGTCAACATCGGCGCGTTGCAAGAAGGTAAATCATGAGGTGATATGCAGAGATACTTGAGGTAGGGAAAAGCAAAGGAATTGAAAAAGGGGGTGAATATTTTCTAACTCTTTAACGTAAGGGGTACGTCACGGTCATAATTGAAATTAACGGGTGAAAATTTGAACCAACTTTGCAAGTTGGCCCAAATTTTTCTGGGGCGAAGAGGGTATTGTCCCGAAATATTGTCACATAAAATGATGTTGGGAATTATTAGGATTTTGCGAAAATACTTCACTTTGAGAAAATGGGCAAAAAACCGTTATCACTGTTATTCTCGAGCGTAAGAACGTGAACCAAAGTTTGCCCGTGTAGGTGAGGACAATTCTTCATTGTTCGGTCGGAAAAACAAGCAGAGGTTGTTGTAGCGATATCGCAGAGGCTGGCGCGACAAAGAAAAGCTAAGTTAGGGTAGAGGTGTATAATATTTCACGGTCTCAAGTGCACGGCCAGGCGAGCGCAGGCATGAGGCATCGAGAACGACGCATACACTAACACACGCACGACACCAAGCGCACACAAGCCGAGGCTTTGGGCGGACGTGACGTAGTAACAGAGGCCCACACGACTTGAGCCAATCACCACCTGTAGAAGGAATGACGCAAGAAGGTGTGTCTGAGCACACACCAATGGGAGGCCCAGACGCCAGAACAAACAAGAATCCCGCCAATCAGGATACAGATGATGCCTCTGTAGAATAGAAGCTTCGAGACTAATCTCGAAACAAGAAAGGGAAAGACTTATAAGGAGGGTGGATGAAGCATCGAGAGGATTTTTGTGTGGAGCGGCGTAAGGGAAGCAGCTTGAACCTGATTGCGTGAGCAAGTGCACCCGTCCCTTGCCGGGGGGTGCACAAGAACAACGGAAGTGTGCATCTGCGCGAAGTCACCAGCAGACATCGAAACGATGACTTGCAGGAAAGACCGCTCAAACACCTCAACTGCATCGAAACGACAATTTGCAACAAAACCGTTCAAAACACCTCAGCTGCCCGGTGGTAATCGACAAGAGTCAAAGCGTCAATAACTCTACAGAAAACATTTTATTGGCTTCTACACCAACGCCAAATTCGCAAACAACTCCACCTTCTCCAGCAAGATAATTGTCCAAGTTCATCTTCAAGCCAGCAGTGATGTCGAGCGCTGAAAGATCTGCAAGTGGCGGGCAGACGTTGTCACGCATTTCTCAACCTGAGCGCAAGCGCAGCCAGGCGAACCGCAGCATCGCCGAGCAAGATGAGCAGACCGAGTCCGCGCGCAGGCTTCAGAATTGAAAAGAAAATCCAGCATCAATGGAATGGAATTAGGTCAGCTGCAGCCGCACATCACAGCGGAGTGGAAAGTGCATAATTGTCGGCAGGGTGAATTCGAAAAATGAGAGCCCTGTTAGGTGGTGATAAAAGTTCAATTTCAGATGTAGAACAGCACCCAAAAAAGTGCTTTTCAAAGTGTTGCGCAAAATCATATAAATTATAGGCAATCGGTTTCCTGTGTTTATTTAGTCGAGGATCGAATTCACGTTGTGAATGGTGCGACGCTTCATATGATTCGACACCTTGTCACAATCACAGGTTGAATCGTGATATGTTATTCTCGCTAATATTGTGTTATGTGTTGCTGTGGAACCTGCGGTTTTGTGGACGCGTAATTTGTTGTCTACGATGGAGTGTTGGTAACTTGAATTCTCGGTAAGCATCACATTATATCGTTTCATGTTTAGAGTCTTATAACGGTAGAAATGTGCATGTGCCTTTCATTAATGCAGTTGTGCCCTTTCAAATCATTTCGTTTCAATGCCTTGTGTGATTTATCCCACGTGTTTCCCAAAAATAAATTCATGTGAATCTTCAATCCTTTTATTCTCCATGTCTGGTATGCAGGTGCACGCAAGCATGAAGGACAATACTTTAACATTTGCGGGGGTTGAGAGTCCCTCAGCGTCTGGGAAGGGGGTCCTAAACCCACCCCTCTTCTCTGTATCGCAACATTTATTTGAAAAATATTTAGGAACAGGAACAATAAATACGTGAACAAAAGTTTACAATACCCGACTTTTTCTCGATATTTTTCATTAAAATTGTTGTAGGATAAATCAAGAATGTTCTAATACATTCTACTATTTGACAACCGATCTTTCCTCAGCATTCATCTTCAGTAACGTGTCGTTGGTACAGCAGCTCTCGTTCTGAAAGGGCACAAGCATGGGTAAGAAAAAGGATATCAGCCAAAACCATTGCAAACGTATATTGCGGAGCTCCATAATGATGGATTAGGATAACGGAACATATGTGCACAACTGTGTGTTTCTATGTATAGCTTCGGTTGGAACCATAATACATAAGTGAAAATGTGGGAATATGACTCTCAGCAAGCTTCAATCTGGCCGTCCATGTACCGTGCTGTTCGAAAATTGTCCCGAATAGCTGTACAGAGGCCTCAAACTACTCGTGAAAAATTGAAGGATGATCTTAAGCCATCTGACACCGAAGTTAGCAAACACACGATCAGTATATATATAGGGCACAACTCTGTGAAGGTTTTCGATTCCGCACCCCTCGTAGGACACTCTTCTCCAGAAAAGTTACGTCAAGGCCAGGCTGAAATATGCCAACTACCATCTGAACAAGCCAGCAGCGTTTTGGGATTCAGAACTGTGGTCAGATGAAACCAACATTGAACTATTTGGGAAGAAGAGCACAAACCGTGTTTGGAATCAACAAAAGGAAGAGTATAAACTAAGAGTACCAAACCCACTCTTAAGTTTGGAGGTGGCTCAATCATGGTTTGGGGATGTTTCAGCTCATCAGGGGTAGGGAAACTTCACAACATTTAAGAAACCATGAATGGTAAAAAATATCGTGAAATATTGGAAGAGCAACTCCTACCTTCAGCTCGCTTATTAAAATTGGAACGTGGATGGACCTTCCAAGAAAACAACGATCCAAAACACACTACAAACGAAACCAAGATATAAGTGCTATAACGGACTATCGCGAGTGGTTCAATATACGTGATTTTTCAAGACCTATATCAAATTTTTTGACGCTGAATTACAGTAATTAAACCAAAATTTTATTTTCAGAAGTTATATTGTTGCTTTACAATTAAATTTTGGATTAAAATGTCACTATTTTTTTGCTACAAATAAGAAGTGTTGTGATTCACATTAGTGCAGTAAATGTAAGTTATTCTCAAATAGGTTCATATGTACCAAATATTACGTCAATATAGGAGTATGCAAGAACGTTATAGAAAAAAAGCAGTTGAATAAAACTCCGAAATATTTTTGTTGGAATCGTCTGGATTCGTACATTAGAGCAGTTAATTTTGGCGAGGGTCGACTCAGCGTGAGATCGACGAACCGAGCGCTAGTGCATGTTCATGTCTCAACGGTTTTAGGCACCAGCCTTGGCCATTAAAAAGTCGCATAAATTAAATAAAGGAAAACATGAGGGTTATGAGTGAATAGCTTCCTCTAGCTAGCCGTGTAAGAAGGTGGAACAAAACGACCAATGGATTACCTATACACTGAAGAAAGGTGCATTTTCATTTTTTTTGGTCCGTTTTCATTATGAGGCGGAGTTGAAAAATGGTACTTGAAAAAACTTCTAGAATTTGATGGCAGTTCAGCAAAAACTCTACGAATGGGACGAATAGACGCGGTCGAAATTGGAAAAGGTAGGTATGCGGAAGTGTTTAGGAGAAAATAAACGCGATAAAAACTACGTCGTAAGTAGATACGTCGTGAAGTAGTAGCATCGGTCAATGTGCATTTCATGTATGTTAGTGCTGAAATAAAAATTTAAATGATAATGAATGATCAAATGAAAGAATGAAGTGTTTATAAATAAATGTAAAGAAATCGCCATCAATGAAATGAGAACAAATACATTGAGTATATAATGATGAGAAAATATAAGAGACTAATTATATCAATATTCTATCATCAAAAGCGTGATGGCTTACCCTATTGCAACAACTTATCTCTTGATTAATGGTAAAAAAAATCCACAATGATTTCGGGTCGGATAAATGGACGAAATAATCTGATTAAACATCATCCCGATAGTGTCTAATTGCTCAAAACTAGTTTATGTGTGATGAAGATTAACATTGTGAAGTATATATAAAAAATGAAATAAAATTCCTATAAATCGGCAAAAATAGTAAAAAATGAACAATCATATAGCAGCCACAATCAAAAGCAACACACAGTTACATCATCATTCGCTCACTGAGTGCTAGTATGTTTTGTTTTCGTTCCAAAGCATCTCAGGGCTAATTATCGTCTACTGAACGCTCGAACCTGCGTCATCGTTAGGGGGCGAAAGGGGTGGGGGTCCGAAGGGGATCGTCTTGGTAAAATTTAAGTCCATCTTTCTCGGACGAATTTTTCCAAAATTTTTATCATAAATGTCAATTTATGCAGCCATTCTTTTTTGTTTCAAGTGTATTTTTCCATAGAACCGATTTTTGAAAAGTTAAAAATGGATATTACGAAAAACTTTTCTTTTTCTACAATTTCGATGTTACAGAGCCAGCAACATCTTTTTCAGAAAGCTAAATGTATTATCCAAAGAAAAATTTATGTGGAATTTCGATATTTTGATTCTGTGACTTTTTCAAAAATACATTTTTTTTCGACATGTCAGTCTTACATTTTGAACAAAAATTTTTTTCGAAAAACTGTAAATAACACACACAGAAGTAAATTTTAATTTAATTTTACTGGACAAACAAACCGAAATGGAAAAAAGTCCAAAGGAAAATTGTAACTGGTTCGATTGAAGTCACTTGCTCGATTTAGTTCTGGTTTTGCTCGTCAATGAGAGCCTTGACGACAGTCTTGACTCTTCGCTCGAGCCGCTGGGAATTGTAAAGCGGCGGAGAACTTTGTTAAGGTTGGCGAACATTAAAGAGCAGCGTTCTCGCGTCATAGTGTCCAACCAGCAAGAAATGCAAGAAGTTCTACTGACGTCTCCACTCTTAGCTCGAGCAAAGGGGGAGGAGTTTTACAAAGGGTAGGCTGCAAAAGAAGAAAGAAAAATCACGTTGCTTAGTTTTTCAAATTTATGGGAAAATAACGGAGGTATCTAATGGAGGTAAATAAAACGTCATAAAAAGAATTACACAAATAATCGATATATTAGCACCTTTACCCTCTTTAGACTCCGCATTCGGTGAGAAATGCTTGAGCTCCGAGACAAAAAGAAAGAAGTTGCCGGATCGAAGGGTAGAGGAGGTGAAGTTATGCTGTAAAAAATGTTCGCGTAAAAATGGGGAAACAGAAAGCAGGATAAGTAGTGAAGTCATTGTAATTCAGATACTAAATCATAATTCATTTATTATTATAACTCACCTAAGGAATTCATCTACAGTGAGGTAGGTATTTCCTCTTTCAGTGGTAAGTAACATGAAAGGCTCAAGTGGAGCAATAGACTAGGAAAGGGAAAATTCTGTTGGTCTGAACATTAACCTATATTTAGGTTAATATATAGACCAACAGAATTTTCCCTTTCCTAATTTTCCTAATTTTCCCTTTCCCTTTCGTCACGAATAATAACTTGGAATAATTAATTCCGGCTACATTACAAAGCAGCCTATTAGAAGACTATATAGTGATAAACGACTCTCTCGGAGGATAGCTAACGCAAGTAAATACACTCTCCTCTCGGAGGACTGCTAATGCAAGTAAATACACGCCCCACTAGGAGGACTGCTAATGCAGATAAATACACGCTCTTCTCTCGGAGGACTGCTAATGCAAGTAAATACACGCCCCTATCTCAGAGGACTGCTGATGCAAGTAAATACACGCCCCACTAGGAGGACTGCTAATGCAGATAAATACACGCTCTTCTCTCGGAGGACTGCTAATGCAAGTAAATAGACGCTCATCTCTCTCGGGAATATCTCACTTCACATCACATCACGTCACCTCACGTCACCTAACGTCCCCTAACGTCATATCGCGTCTCCTCACGTCTCCTAACGTCACATCACGGCCCCTAACGTCACACCACGTCTCCTTACGTCTCCTAACGTCACATCACGTCTCCTAACGCCACATCACGTTACCTAACGTCACATAACGTCTCCTCACGTCTCCCAACGCCACATCACGTCCCCTAACGTCACATTACGTCTTCTTACGTCCGCTAACGTCACATCACGTCTCCTAACGTCACATCTCATCCCCTACGTCATATTACATCTCTTCACGTCTCCTAACGTCACATCACATCTCCTCACGTCTCCTAACGCCACATCACGTCCCCTAAAGTCACATTACGTCTCATCACGTCTCCCCATTGAAAATCAAGGACGTATCGCATGTGGATTAAGGACGTGATTGTCGATTATGAATAAGTTAGTCGGCCTGCTCTGTCATAACACTACCTCGATTCACTCTTAACTACGCGCGGCCGAGCTTGGATGTGAAATTCAAAGTTAGCCATGGATGATTTGAAGGCGCAAAATTTTCAGTTGGTGAATGGCCGTAACATTCGAGAGCGCCATCGGTGGTTTACAGCTTTACAAATGTGTGCTGAAGGTGGTGTGCTTCAGGTAGTGTGCTGTCAGTTATGTGCTGCAGGTGGTGTGCTGCAGGTAGTGTGCTGCAGGTGGTGTGCTGCCGATGGTGTGATGCGGGTGGTGGTGTGCTGCAGGTGGCGTGCTGCAGGTGGTGTGTTGCAGGTGGTGCTCTGCAGGTGGTGTGCTGCAGGTGGTGTGCTGCAGATGGTGTGCTGCAGGCGGTGTGCTGCCGGTGGTGTGCTGCCAGTGGTGTGCTGCAGGGGGTGTGCTGCAGGTGGTGTGCTGCAGGTGGTGTGCTGCAGGTGGTGTGCGCAAGTGGTGTGCTGCAGGTGGTGTGCTGCCGGTGGTGTGCATTGGTGGTGTGCGCCGGTGGAGTGCGCTGGTGGTGTGCTGCAGGTGGTGTGACAATGTCAAATCGTGTGTTTTGATATTGTTGCGTACATTGCATTATGCTTAAAACATTGTTTCGAATATTATATTTCATATTCATTCTTCTCCCGAAATATTCACAACATGGTAAATGAACACTTTACCTCACTATGCTTACAATAAAAATATCGGTGCGCTTACTTGCGTTCATTTATGTGCTTACGATTGCTGTGGGTATGTTTTCATTTCATTCTTCAACGAAATGTCACCCATCAGCTAAAATGGTTTGATAAATCATGCAATAGTTTAAGCTGCAAATGTACTTAGTTTCACGATCAGTTTCATTATTCGGTTTTTCTAAATTGTCATGGAAGGATGTTACTTTATGTTTTTTTAAATACCTGAACTTGAAGAATTAGTATGTTTTGACAGTGTCACCAAATATTAAACTTAAACCGTAAAAACGAATTTAGTCGTTGCGTGCGTTAAAGGTGTCACATATCCCAGTCCTTAGAAAAAAACAAAAGTTCAGTTGTTATTTTACGCTAGCTTTGCCAGTTTGAATTAGAATTGAATCACAAAAAATAAAATTTAATACAGCCTTACATCCATGCACACACACGTAAAATAAATGCAATATTTTTTTGTTTAGTATTATGCACTTTTCAAAAAAATTATTTTGTGCATTCAAAAGTTATTGTCCGTAAGCCAATTTTTAGGGTAACTTAAAATTTGATCTAGGGGCTCGTAAAAAGCAATCGTGCCTCGAGTCATGACTCGATCTGTCAGTTCATCACTGTTCATGAGAGTGAGTCATCGTGCACAGTGTTGCCAATCTAGTGGTTTTACGATGCATCTAGGGGTATGAAAGGTGCACCTAGAGGCTAGCGGGAAATCTAGCGTATTTTTAATAGTTTCTAAATTTTTTCTAGCGGTATTTATATTGAAGATTTTTTGTATAAAATGCATTTGTGTTATAAACTACGTTAAGCTTTCACATTCAGTTTAGCAGAGCGCGCTATTTCAATCCGAATTGTCGGAGAAGAAGCATTTTGAAAACCCTCACGAATCTCGTTTTAATGAATTTCTCGTTTTCCATTGGGAAAATCGCATTTGATTATAGCAGATAAACGATTCCAAATTGCATTTCCTATCAGCATATCAAATTTCATTGCTCCAGGTTCAATAATAAAAAAAGGTTCCGTATGGGGGACGCTGTCCTTAACGATTTTTCCAACCTCATTATTTCCGGCGTATAATCAACTGAATGAGCTCCATTGTTTTTTATATCGTTTTTCAGTTGGGAGAATTGGAGTAAAAAATCCTTTAAATTATGCACTTGGTATCCTGTGTTGTGGCACATGTTGCCATGAAATAATGAAGGCCTAAATGGTCCCTTCATTTTATTTCATGGCAACATGAAGGCCTAAATAATTTCATTATTTCATGGATAATGAAGGCCTAAATGGTCCCTTCATTATCCCTTCTCCTAATAATACCGTTGTTGTATTAAGAGAGGCTTAAATTGCATTCTGTAAATAATTACAATGATAATTTTTCTTTATAATTTTTCAAAGAAATATATATTTAATATTATAACTCATGTATTACGAAGTGGCCACAAAGACTGGTTTAATCTTTCAAATGTGTATTGATGTTGCAATAACTTACTTATTTTCCCCATATTAATAAATGTAATTATATGCTGACCTTGAACAAAAAATATGACCAATGTGCTTTTTACAGTGCTTTGTATCAGTGCCACATGAATAGAGAAAAATGTTAGTGATAACCAAAACTCTGAGTTTATAATGAAAAATCAATCGCTGTAAACATGTACCATGGCTAAAAAATATCACTGCGTTGTGTGACTCTTGCACTTTTGGGACTTAGCACCGCTACAGGGTCCGAGAGAGATATGCGTTAGGGTCATTTTTTTATTGTAATTAGTTATTGATTTACTTTTCATAAGGGGCATTTTTATTCATTTTTTGCAGTCCATGTCAGCTTGTCTTTCTGTCTTCAACTATTCTCTTGTATAATTTGTTTTTCAAGATTTGTGACTACATGCATTGAGTCCTGTGCAACAGTGCACCCTATCTATTATTTGAGGGTATAGTTTATTGTAAATACTTTTTTGTAGATAATTGCGCTAGCTAATTATGCTTTGATTTTTTCTAAAACTGCATTAGTAATGCGAGGAAATTCTTTTGTTCTATTCTCTGCCATTATTTTTCATTTGGTTCTCTAACGAAATACTTTAAATATTAATTGTCAGTGTTTGAACTTGTTATAAAAAATGCTGTTCAGCATCCACCCAATAAACGAACACATTCAATCAATTTCAAGTGCAAACTTATGTAGTTTATGAATGATGCATTTCTTTTGCAGAAAAATTTTTTGGTACTGGT
This sequence comes from Morinoia aosen, assembly GCA_030386875.1. NCBI lineage: Eukaryota > Metazoa > Arthropoda > Malacostraca > Amphipoda > Talitridae > Morinoia > Morinoia aosen. The sequence continues at coordinate 28,302,043 of CM059557.1, read as the reverse complement.
TCATTGGTTCCCCAGCTGAGGTAAGGGGCATTGAACGAGGTTCAGACGAGGGGAAGACACTTTTCTGAACCTATCGACGAGGGGAAGGTTCAGAAAAGTCCACGGATGATGCAAAACTTGTCTTAAGCAGCCATTTATTGTACATAAATTTTCCTGAAATAGAAAGGTCTAGTTAGCACAAAAGTAATACAAAAAATATACAGTTTTTAGAGATTGCATATCTAAAAGTGATTCAGAGGGCAAACCAGAAAATAAGGACGCAAAAATTGGGGCAGAACTGCATCACTGGCACAAGAAAATCTAATTCAGAGAACCCGGGTAATACTTCAGCGGCTCATTCAACACCCAAATCATTGGCGAGACTTAGTACAATTTTCATACGAGCATCCCAATGGCACAATCAGATATAACCAGTCAACCTAATGAGGCCCTCATTAAATACTAAGGTCAGGCAGTAGGCTCTACACACTAATGTCCAACCAGGTAGATGCTGAATTGAAGTTACACGGTAAAGAAGTGGTCTCTGTCTTAATAAAATACTTCGATTCTGTGATGACAAAATTTAATAGCGATATTGAGAAAATGCAAAATGAAATAAGCCACCTTAAAACGCTATTTGGAACAAAAGAAGCGGAACACAAAAAAATTCTCGATGAACAGAACAAGAAAATGGATAGCTTAACCTCCCGCCTCGACCAGTTGGAAAAAAATAATCAACGCCGAGACATTGAAGACAAAAAATGTACTCTCGTCATTTCTGGAAGGGAAATACCGCAATCTCACGCAAACGAAATCTGTAAGGATACAGTCTGCAAACTCCTGAAGGACAAGATCAACATTGACCTCTCCGACACTGATATGACGTCAGCTACAAGAATGGGGAAAAAACCAGTAACTGGGAACGTAGACCAAAGAAACATTGCATTTGAACTAAAAGATTACAACAAAAAACGTGAAATTCTCAACGCCTGCCGAGAAAAGAAACCAAAGTTCTTCTTCATAAATGAATACCTCATACCTTCACGAGCTAACGCCATGTACATTCTGAGGATGGCCAAAAGGAAATTCCCGGATAAAGTTGGAACCCCAAAAACACAGGATGGAAACATTTTCATATTTAACCCCGGAAACCCAGATTCAAGACGCCGCGAGATCAACACGCCAGATGACCTCGAGCAATACCTGATGCAACAACTCAATATGACATCAAAACAAGTCATGGGTGACTAGACTAGGTGATCTCCTCAATTTGATTGTCAGTTTTCGTGCTAGTTTAACCTCAATTAGATATCATATCAGCTTATCCTCAACTTGATGTTAGCTTAACCTGAATCTATACAAATGTTTAACAGATGTGTTTGTAAACATTTATGATAGGTGTATGTGAACTTTTGCAACAACGCAATCAGCAATTTTTACCTCCCAATATTACTGTGATTTTTTTCATTTTTTACCACTAAAGTTTTTTTGTTACGCGTAAACCATATTAGCTGATTATATCATTGTCATTAGGTGATCCCCTAAATTCCCTAGACTAGGTGGTCCCCTAAATTAGTCAATTTCATTTTCATCCCCTAAATATGTCAATTTCGTATTAATTTAACCTCAATTAGGTATCATGTCAGTAAACCTCAACTTGATGCTCGTTCAACCTGAATCTATACAAGTGTATAACAGATGTGCTTGTAAACATTTATGACAGCTGTGTGTGAACTTTTGAAACAACGCAATCAGCAATTTTTTACCTCCCAATGTTACTGTGAATTTTTTCTCTTCTTAACCACTTAAGTATTATTACGCGTAAACCATATTAGCTGATTATATCATTGTCGTTGTAATCTTCTTATAATCTGATAATCGCTTCTGCCCTCCACTGCCATCGTACAACCATATTAGCTGATTATATCATTGTCGTTGTAATCTTCTTATAATCTGATTATATCATTGTCGTTGTAATCTTCTTATAATCTGATTATATCATTGTCATTATAATCTATCAGCAATTTTTCACTTACCAATACTACTGTGAATTCTTCCTTATTTACCACTACAGTTATTATTACGCGTAAACCATATTAGCTGATTGTATCATTGTCATCATAATCTTTAAAACTTATTCCCTCTTGTATGTGAACTTATGAAAACGCCCTCAGCAATCTGTTTGCACCAATGTAGTGATATCGAACTCCAATATTATAACAAATAAATAATAGATGTGTGTGTAAACATCTATGACAACTGTGTGTCACATTTTGTAACATCGCAATTAGTAATTTTTCACCAACCAATGTTACTGTGAATTCTTCTCTATTTACCACTACAGTTATTATTACGCGTAAACCATATTAGCTGATTGTATCATTGTCGTCATAATCTTTAGAAATTTATACCTGTTGTATGTGAACTTGCGAAAACGCCCTTAGCAATCTGTTTGCACCAATGTTGTGATATTGAACTCCATTATCACTCGCTCATGGACTGAGTTTGTGTGTACTCACGAAATCGCGCTAGATTTTTCTTTTTTACTCTATTCTCTCTTACTTAATAAGCTACTTTTTAGACTGAAATATCCCTTTAAGCTTGACTCTGTATTTCGTCTTAAGCTCTATAGTACCTAATTCTTACTTTTACTTATTTTAAATGACTGATCACCCTGTAATATTTGAGGGAATCGATCCAGATTTCAATCATTTGAACAGAATATATCCAAACCTAAACGACTCTCAAGAGTGTAGGTATACTAATATATCAGAATTCAACGAAACTATACGAATAACTGACCGAGATTTCTCACTCCTGTGTTGGAACTGTAGGTCACTCTATCCAAAATTGGAAGAGATAAAATGTACTATTACTGAACTTAAATATAACCTAGACGTGATTAGCTTCACCGAAAGCTGGCTAGATGACTCGACTAAAGACATGATTCGATTTGAAAATTATCATAGTTACCATTCGCTAAGAAAAAACCAGCGGGGCGGAGGCATCAGCACATATATATCTAACCACATAGACTCGAGAACCATAGCAAGTGCAACCATGAATCAGGATCATATAGAATCACTCTTCGTAGAACTTTTTAGAGATGGTAAACGCATTGTGCTTGGAACGGTGTATAGGCCTCCTACAGCCTGTCCTATATCCTTCCTGAATGAATTGAATCGTATTATTTCTCAGTTCAACAGGCCCTTATACAATGACATAATAATATGCGGTGACTTCAATTATGATCTACTGAAACATGAAAGCCATGAACCAATCTCTAATTTCCTAACTACCTTTCAGTCTCAATCCTTCCTTCCGATCATTACAAAGCCTACACGAATAACCTCAGAGTGTGCTACGCTGCTTGACAATATCTTTATGACAGACCCTAGTGATTTTCTTGCTGGAATAATTACTTCTGACTTATCAGATCACTTCCCAGTTTTTCTTATTAAGAAAAATGTCTATATTGCTTGCACCAAGGCACGGGCTGAAACTTACTCATATCGTAAAATAAACGAATCAAATCTTGAAGAAATGCGCACCGTTCTAGAAGAATCAATGCCTTCATTGCACATCTCTCAACAAAACAATAATACTACGAGCATTGATGAAGCAGTAGTAAAGTTGACTGAAACTATAATGACCGCATACAATCAGTGTTGCCCAATTGTAACTCGTACAGTTACCCCGAAAAATAAACATAAGCCCTGGATTACCAGAGACATCGTGATAAATATAAAGAAACGTCAAGCGTACCTAGCCCTCCTTTGCGAAGGACGAATATCTAGAGAAACATATAACCGATTTAGAAACTATGTAACAAACCAGATAAGAACATCAAAAAAGAACTACTTTACGCTCAAGTTTACTCAATTCAAAACTGACGTTAAAAAGATTTGGCATCTCCTTAACTCCTGCTGTAAACCGAATAATGCCGATAAAAAGAAAATTGAACATGTTGTTCAAGATAATGTAAAATATCATGAGAAGAAAGAAATTGCTAATCTCTTTAACAACTTCTTCGTAAACGTAGGGAAAACAATAGCTGATGGTATTCCAAGTGAACCTACTGATCACCTGGAATTTATGGATCATATTCGAGAACCCAACTCCTTTTTCTTTACGCCTACAAACTCCTCCGATGTAATTACGTGCATAAACAACATGAAAAATAAATCGAGTGGGTTACAAACGTTTCCGACTAAAGTACTTAAAGTTATTGCTGACATTGTAGCCCCACTGATATCAAACATTATTAACCAGTCTCTCTTACTAGGCACTTTCCCGAACTCCCTCAAAGTTGCTAGAGTAACCCCTATCTTTAAAAGTGGTGAAAAAACCTGTGTAAACAATTATCGACCTATCTCCATTCTACCAATTATTAGCAAAGTATTCGAAAAGATTGTGTATAAAAAGTGTACTCTTATTTTGAACAAAAATCATTTCTTTACGATAAACAATACGGTTTTCGCTCTAAAAAATCAACAACACAGGCTATATTAAATCATTTACAATTCCTCTATTCTAATATAGATGAAGGAAAGCCTGTCTTCTCTGTATTTCTTGACTTCCGAAAAGCATTTGATTGTGTGGACCATGAAATACTATTATCGAAACTACACTGTTATGGCATTCGAGGGATTGCCCATGATTGGTTCAGATCATACCTAACAAATCGGAAGCAATACGTTGTCATTGACGACGCAAAATCAGACCCACAGACAATTAGCCATGGAGTTCCACAAGGATCTGTTCTCGGGCCTCTCTTGTTTCTGATTTTTATCAATGATATTGTAAAATCTACATCATTCTTCAAATTCATACTTTTTGCCGATGACAGTACGCTTTCTGCGGTCCTTCCGAACCAAAATCCTGCTATGATTGTGGAGAGTATAAATACTGAACTTCACAAGGTTTCATCGTGGCTCAAAGCTAATAAAATAAGCCTAAATATCGATAAAACAAATTATATTACTTTCTCATACAAGAAAGATGTATCTCTCCCATGCATTAAAATTGGCGAAGGTGAAATCGAAGAAACCAACTCATGTAAGTTTCTGGGCATCATAATAGATAAACATCTGACCTTCAAAGAGCACATCACTCATATTAGTTCTAAATTATCAAAATCCATCGGAATCCTAAATAAAGTTAAAAATTTTCTGCCTGAAACAGCTTTACAAATGCTCTACCGTACGCTCATTTCCCCATACTTGCAATACGGAATAGAAGCATGGCACGGAACTGATAAAAATAAAACCAACAAAATTTTTACTCTGCAGAAAAGGGCTGTCAGAGCGGTAAAGAACCTAGAATATAATGCTCACACAAATGATTCTTTCAAAAATTTACAAATACTTAAACTTTCGGATCTCTACAAAATCTCCATCTGTAATTTCATTTACAAAACATTAAGAAATGATGGCGACAATAGCCTAAGACAATTATTGACTGCGCAAACTGGTCATCACGACCATTTAACCCGAAATAGAAGTAAATTCATGCTTCCTTATTATTCAAAGGCCAGGTCGCAACACAGTATTCTCTTCGTTGGAACCAAAACTTGGAACTCTATACCTGCAGAGATCCGTGAATGTAATTCGTACAAAGTATTCAAAAGACATCTTGAGTCTCACTTCCTATCAGAATACTAGTAGTGTAAGATCACCGTGTCGAAATCTTGCCTCCTACATGTAACTAATGATAATGTCATAATGTAAATTGCCTTGTGTACCATAACCAATCTTCTCTCTGCTCTTGAATCGTTTTATCGAACATACTGTTAAATATAGCCGACTTGTAAAATATCGAGTTAATTATCTCAATGATCAGTCTAATGCGAAACTAGGTTAAGTGAACTAGGTTAAACTTTTGTACACCCTAGAATAGCGTGATGGTAGGATGCCCTAGAAGTCGCTGAACTTATTCGGGCCCACAGGTAGCTATATTCAAACTTGTCCATTGTACTAGACTTAAGAAACATTCTACCTCTGTATCTCCTGTGGTAAATAAATTGTTTAAATTGTTTAAATTGTTTAAATTGTTTAAATTGTTTAAATTGTTTAAAACTTACATTGTAACTCTAATTTCATTTGTTGTGTTCTTTAATAGTATTCAAAATGTTCCTTCCGGAAAATCATTTCTATAAAGTCTAGAAATTTGAGAGAGATCTCAAGAATAATATACATAATGTAGATGAGCGTTGAAATGGAACTCTGGACACATGAGTTGATATGCCTGTCTATTTAGAAAAAAATAAGGTATTCTTTATCGGTTTATTTCTTGATGTATAGATATAGCAAGAATAATATATATATACAAAGGGTGTTGTGTAATTCGATGCACATTTATTAAACATATACAAAAAACGGAAAACAAAACGATTATCAGAGGTGACAAAAACCACCTAACTCCTTTGTTTTCGAGAAATGATGCGAGAAATAATTTTAGATTCCCATAGGAATAGGCTTACAATGCAGCCAACAAGTAAAATCTAACTTCTTTGGCCCGCAGTTGGAGCGCGCTTCGGGCTATTCCTTCGGGAATCTATAATCATTTCAGGTCATCAGTAAATTTTCTCGAAAACGGAGTTTTGAGTTTTTTGTCCCTACTGAAAATCATTTTATTTTGCGTTTTTCTGTATGTGGTTATAATATGTGCATCGCATTACACAACACCCTGTATATACCGAGTGTCCTATAAAAATATCCCCGACTATTCAATTTATTATATCTCCGCTTTAAATTAACATACTTGAAATGTCTTTTTTCCACACTGTAATGAATTTTCTTTTCTTTTCGAATAATTTAAGTTTTTTAAAATCGTTTGATAATGACTTTACTGTGATCAATTTACTGAAACAGGTGAAAAAAATAACTGTTCAGAGGCAACTAATTGTTCAGAGGAAACAGTAATGGTGTTCTTTATTTCTCAATACCTACTGTTAAAAATAATTCCACAATGATGTATCCTACATATCACCAAGTATTTAAATCCTCGGAGAGGTTATTTACTTTCTTATTTCATTATTTGAAGACACCTTAATGCAGCTTACTAACGATTAAAGAATTTTCATCGTATTAGAATATGAAACAACGAAAAACTGTGACAAAGTTTGTGGAACATTTAATTTTCTTTCTAATTTTCTAACTGTGCGATACACGTCTTCATATCGGGCGAGTTGCTTTCCGGGAATTTCTCATTAATTGCTCTTCGAGCTTTTTCACAGTTTTTCGTTGCTTCATACTCCAATACGATAGAAATTCTATGATCGCTAGTGAGCTGGATTTTAGGAGTCTTCAAATGATGCAATAAGGAAGTAAATAACCTCTCAGAGGTTTGAATATTTGTTGGTATGTAGGATATATCATTGTGAAATTATTTTCAACGCTAGGTATTTGGAAATGAAGAACACCATTGTTGTTTTTAGAACCTTTCAGTTGAACAATTAGTTTTTCCACCTCTTTCAGTAAATTGATCAATGTAAATGGATTGCTAAACGATTAAAAAAAATAGATTGTTCGGAGGGGAAACAAAATTTACTTCATTGTAAAAAAAAAGACATTTCAAATATGTTAATTTAAGTCGGAGATATAATCAATTAAAAACTCAGGGACACTCTTGTGGATCACCCGGTCTAATGTAGAGGCTTCTCAGTGGGATACAACTATTGTATCTATGGGAACTAGCGCTCCCAGGTGAAAAATGTGGGGGCCTGAACCATGAGTTAGGTAGGCCTTCTTTCAGTTGAAATAAAATGTTTTGATATGTTAAGGACTAACAATTTTTGGTTCACTGCAGTCATGTTTTTTTGGCACCTACTACTTTCTTCATCAAATTTGATCCGGTTCCATGAACTTTTTTCTCAACTTACTGTTTTTATTCCCTTTCTGCACAGATTCTGCGCTCCCTTCAAGAGCAACGTCCCCCATACGGACTTTTTTATTATTTAACCTAGAGCAATTAAATTTGGTATACTGATAGGAAATGCAATTTGGAATCGTTTATCTTCTGAATACATGCCATTTTCTTCGAAAGAAAATTGGAAATAAAAGAAAACAATATTTTAGGGGGAGTTGTTCAAAATGCTTCTTGTCCGACAGTTTTTGAGCCACAGTGAAGATTTTCGTATCATTGGATGCGGAAAGACGTGGACATTCCAAAAACTTGAATGCTTCTCTCCAAATTTCCAGTTATAATAAAAATGAAAAAAATATCGAGAGCAAGCTCTGTTTAAAAAAATGCGGACTTATGACGTCATAGCTTTTGAAGATAATTAATTTGCAAAACTATTTCAAGTTTTTGGAAAGGCCTTGTCTTTCCGCATCCAATGATAAAAAAATCACTGTATCATAAACACTGTGGGAGAAGAAGGATTTTGAAAACCCAAAGTCCGAGGTTTTCAGTATAGGCAAAATATAGGCATGTAAACAATTTTAATCAAATTTTTTAAAAATTTTGGTTCAGGTGAGACCCCTGAAATTATTATAGAGTAATACAGAGACATTGGAGATGACATAGCAACGTCGCGCCGTGAAGACAGTGCCAAGAGGGTGGTATAACATGATAAAATACCACTTCCCCCTCCCCTCCCCCCCATTCTTCCAACCCCCGTAGCGGGCGAACGAGTGAACGTACGAGTTTCATTTTTTCACAGGATGTACCTGACCTCCTACACTTCTTATAGCAACAAAAATCCCAGTTTCTCAAACTGTCTCAAAAACATGGATTCCTATGAGGGAAGCTGTCCTTTAACACGTTGACAACGTTTGTGCGATTCCTACGGTTGGTTCGGTTAGGTAGTGAGTAGCAGAATTGAGAAACCGACTATACTGCCCAAGTTCATTTTTGTCTTTTCTAAAAATGTGGAAAATATAAGTGTATGATAATTTTTACCTAGTATGCTAAAATCAATTCTCAGAAAGGTAGTTAAACAATGTTAATGCTATTCATTTATGCCGGTATGCAGTTGAGCAATTTACCTAGTGGTACACATTTGTCCCAAAACTTAGCCCATTAGCCCACGTGTTAACTCCATACTAAATAGTGCCTTCCTTTTCCTCTATTTGGATTGCAATTTTGGCGGATAAAGAGGCTTAAACTAACCAATAAACTAATCTATAATGTAGACGAGCGTTGAAAGAGAACTCTGTGGTATGGAAATTACATTCCCATGCCTATGTTTATGAAGTGGATATTTGTTTGTTACAATCTGCAGTTTAAACGCATTGTGATTTTATGTTTAATTCCTTTATTATTTTGGTCTTCCATTGGTGGAAAGGCTTTAATTATTGGAAGTAAGATGTTCATGGGCATTTTTATGTAGAGAATGACTAATTATTGTAATAAAAGTTAAAGAAAGAGCGGGGTGTTCCTTGTCCTTTCTAATGTATTGTCTTATGTACATAAGCTCCCTGTTGCACGCGCATCGATCACATTGGATGTACAATATTGTACTGGGTTTATTGGGTCAATACCTTCACAATGCATCAAGTGTGAATGTATTGTAAGATCCAATGCTTTCAGTGCGTTATTGTACACCCCGTGAGGCGAGGCACGTGCAACCGGGAGCAATTTTCTTACCTATAATCAATGGACGGCCAGCCGCGATTTGAATCTGGTTCTGAGGCGGTACACGACCGGTAGGTTAGGCGGGTCACTGGTGATTCGCAGGCGGTTTTGTATCCGATAACGGGGACATTGAACCTCTAAACCGCGCGTATTACACCCAATAAATAACCTTATTACCAACGCCATTCCACCGGCAATACGGCCCTAATTTTCAATTGGGTCCTAACGTTACAGTACGGCTCCTCACTCCTGCTAACGCCACATCACGTCCCCTAACATCATATCACGCCTCCTCACGTCTCCTAACGCCACATCACGTCCCCTAAAGTCATATCACGTCTCCTCACGTCACCTCACATCACCTCACGACATCTCACCTCACATCACCTCACGTCACCTCAAGTCACCTCGCGTCACATCTCGTAGCGTACTATTTTATCCCCTTCTTTGTGGTGGTATATCCACCGTATAGTGCATATCTTCACTATATTGTATCTTGATTAAGAGTTGAATTCGTTCTTTTATTTATTAAGTTTGATGATTTTGCATTTATGCATTTTAAATCTTTATTTATTTGCCTACTTTTTATTTCAATAACAGGTGAGATGAAATAAAGGTACATTGTTCCGAATCTCCCACTTTTCATTGAACCTATTCATTGAACTACTGTCCGTGAGAAACACATTTACAGAAATTCACTTACCCCACACTGTAACGCAGGTTCACACATTAGAGCAGGTGACTCAATGTATACGTAGTATTGCCGAAGAAAACAAAAGGGGAAACAAAAAAACAAGGTAGAAAATATGTGTTGCATCATCGTGGATTCCTCCGAAAATATAATGCTCGTAATCTATTTTTGTGGGTGTTCTACCCAAAGATTGAATATAGGTTTCGAAAACTGTTTCACACGATTAAAATTACGTGCCAAGAACTGTTTCAAATTCTGCATACTAGATGCATAAACGTTTTCGGCAAAGAATTTCGATCCTTGATGACATGTTTTTAATGGTTGGACAAGGGGGACACTAGCAGTATCCGTAGTTCTTCACAGAACTGAAGCAAATATTCTCTCGAGTTACTTTGTGAGCAGAGGCAAATAAATTCGTCTCCAAATCAGACGTAGGTCCGCACCACGTCGCTGGAACTGCGATGCCGCGCTTGTAAGCTCAGCAATGAAGATCGAGAAACTGCTCAACACTACTGCAAGTCGACCACATTGGAACTCAAGTAGATCGCAACACCGAACTCATTTGTGAGGGTAAATTACGTACACGAAATAATGTGACTGAGGGAATTTTCGTAGCTAACCCTACATGATAGTTCGTAGGTGGTGATGAACGAATTTCAAGTTATAAATTCAGTATTAAGTTATTTAAGTTTATTTTCACAGCAAAGAACAGCTCCTCAAGGCGAAGCTCAAACACTAATCATAATAATAATTATAATAATGAAGGCATCTACGGATGCTTTATTTCCAATTAAGCCTGATACATATCACCTTGTACATTGGATTTTCAAATGCCTTATAACTAACGCCAGGACGCCATGACGCTTTCCCCCGGTCAAGACCGGTAACCATTTCAGACACCTGGGTAGAGTGGGGTATTGTGCTTTGAATTTTTCTCCTATACCCAACAGAGAAAATCGCCACTGCCAGCGCCGAGTTTCGAACCCGGGTCCCGGCCGCACGGCGGCAGAACCTCTAGCACATGGCTATCGCGAGCACACTAGAATACCCTACATGAAACTCTCACTAGAGAATTTTCTACATGAAGCTCTCTGGAGAATGAGCTACGGGGACTTTCTAGGCTTTGTAATTCTTAGGAAGGCTTCAAATGGAGCATTAAAATGGAAATAGGAACGCAGGAACTTAGCAGATGGGCGAAATATTCAGCAGGAATACCAATGATAAAGACAACCAATTGCACAAGACGCGAATTTAATTAACAAAGGTATTCAATAAAACTGTGAAAAAGTGGGACTGAAGATCAAGTTTATTTTTCGAAACCAATTGGATTCAGAAAGAAAATTTTATTTATAAGCAGCAAAAAAAATTGTTTCTCTAAAGCAAAGCAATAATCGGTTCCACCCGGAATTGAATTAAATACTCTGGTTGAATAGTCGAATCCACCTACCATTATAATACCCCTCAAAATTGTCATCAAATAATTCCATTTTTTTAAGCGCAGTTCCAAAAGTGCGAAAGAAACCATCCTAAATGAACAAATCCTATTTGTTTTTTTTATGAGTTTCATATTCTCTTCATTTTTTATCACACGAATAAGTTCCTATATAATAAAAATTACTTCAAGTAAATTCGTCTCAAACACACCACTTAGGAATTGGGATTTTATACATAAATCATTTGATATGGATAGGGAAAGTTGAACAAATATCAAAATCTGTCGAACAGTTCACAATCATTGCGTTGAATATAGAAGGAACGAAATTGCTACTCGGAAAAATCTTGACACACTGCGATGTGTCATGACGCACAGACTGATTGACCAAGAACTTAAAAGCAGCATCCAGTGAGAAAATGTACTCAAGGTTACTGTTGCTAAGTTTGCTCCCTTATCTATGAGTTTTTACGGCAACGTTGAGTTTTAAGTGTTGTAATGATAAAATCTAGGCTATTTTTATACTCTGAAAGTGTAGGAGGTAAGTATGAAGTATTCTGAATTATTGCAAGTAGGTATTTTGAAAAAGTGGCAGAGATGAAGCATCCTGAATCCCTCGGTTGATTTACCGTTATATTTCGTTCATCCTAAATTGCGCGATATTGATTTCAGTAGAATATATTACATAGAAATGTATGAATACTGTTGGCAAAAGATCGGTGTTCAAATTGTTGCATTTGTCCTTGTTTCTTTCTCTCAAGCTCATTTCCAACTTTTTCTCTCTCTCTTTGATTAGGTTTTATTTAAGCCAGTAAAACGTCCGTATTACCGTTTGCATTTTAGGTGTACTCCTATGTTTTCATTTTTTCCGGTTTAACTCGCATTTACGATACTGGATAGTGAACTTCTGATATTTAGATTTATGAAGTTGTTTTACGTTTTGTCAGTGTTTTATTTAGAAACCAATTTGAATTCTTGAAGAGTAAATTTGTGAACGTGTCGAGTTTTTTATGCAGTACATGTATATTTATGTTTTAACAGATTATGACTAATGAGGTGAGGCTTAAAACGTTCCATTAAAATGATGTTGAAGTTCTTCTTTAAAGTTCTCCATAGATAATTCATAGAAAATTTGGTGATAGATTTGTAATTTCGGTTTCCTCATGATTTGTTACGTCATCTTGAAGGATGTATACGATATTTCTTGCCTAGTTATTTTGGACTTATAAGCAGAATTGAACGAGTTTTATTTTTTTTAAATTGTTTTTGAATTAGGAAAATGTGAGCGTGAAATTATTTTTAACATTTTTTTACCTGATTTGTTGCAGAGGTTCTAAAATTTGTACACAAAGCTGATGATAATTTCCTATCATTAATCAATGTAAGGTATGGAAGCGCTTACTTATATTTATAGTATCTTGAGTAATCAACGACACTTGTTTGTTTTTTGGCATCATTGTACGAGAGATTATGAGACAATAGTTAGAATTGACTTTTGAAATGAGTATGAATTTTTATTAAAAAAACCTTGATATTATCATGTCTATTTTAATCCTTACTGAGCGTACTGTAGACTTTACGCTCGAGATTGACATTGATATCACTATTATGAACGGCAAACTGTAGAGTGAACTATCATTGTGCAGAATATGTACAGGATTACCTGTAATCGTTTAACGTTTATTACCTTTAAGCTGTTTTCTTTCATGAACTTGAAGAGTGGGACTAAATTTAATTATTACTAAACTTTTATTAAAACTTCAGAATTGGATATTAAATTTAGTTAAAGGTAATCTGGCAAGTACAGTACTTTGTAAAGCCAACATTTTTCAAAACCCAGCTCTAGGCTTGTCTTTGATTCTTGAACTGTAGTTTACTATTCTCTGAATACAACCTAAGGAACGCGTCATTTCAGCCAAACCAAAATGACCTCGCAAATTTTCTGGATTCTAGATCAGATCGCCTCCAACCCTTAACCAGTCAACTTCACTCGTCTACAGAATTTGTCTTTGTTTAAAAAGCCTACGCTGTCTTCACCTGCCTCTGCATCACCGGCGGAACCTCCCCTGAAACCAACTTAGGGGCGCTGCAAATGGTGGTTTTCGTCCATTCGCTTCCCATACATCTAGGATCGAGCGGAAAAACGAATGAGAGGCTGAGGCGCTTTCCTTGCTGCTGACTCCACCGCTCACCCGTCCACTCGCCTGACTGCGCATCCCGGCATGTCCTGCTGCTGACGAGTATTTTGAAGTTTCGTTAACTGTAAATTCATAACCAATTACTTGCCATTCCGTGAGCTTAGTATTTAGGACAACGTCTCCCGATGCATTCTTAAAAAACGTTCTATAACTTAAAAAGTAAAATGAAAAGAAGACCCAATATAAAAAAGAACATTCTTTTAATCGCAAACGTTTCGGAATCTCTGATTCCATCATCAGTGCTGTAAAACAAGGAATGAAGAACGATAATGAACAAATTGCGAAAAAACTATAAGAAATTAATATCGCTATACCTACATCACAAATAGCTTTGCCTAACAATTAAAAATAAAAACGCAATTTCTCTTAAACATTCTGAGCCATACGTACACATGCACCTAAACTCTAGCAGTCAAACAAACGCACAATAACAACTACACAAAGTAACTACATATTCAGACACACACACACACACATTCAAACACATTGTATTTACACAGGTTGGGCAATATTTAATTTCATTGCACTTTGATCATTATTTGGCTGAGGTCTATGGGTAAAAATGAACAATGATTCCAAAATTCTAAGGTCAAATTCCTCTGTAGTTCTACTAAGTTTGGAGAAATTGGAGCTTTTGAAAGGGTGGTTAAACTATGGCAATGATCTCTGATGGCTGACTGGAGGGAGATGAGTATGGACGGCCGGTTCTATGGGAGATACCCGAGTGTTGGCTGTGACGAATAAATTGCTGGAGTGTGGTAGTTCCAACATAGGACTGCAGGCAGCAATCACATTTATACAAATATACACAACCACTTCTCAGGCACTCTTCCAAACGCTCTTTCCTAGTAGAAAATGATCCTATTGTAAAACTATTTCTATAAAATGATAGCACATCAATAGAAGTAAAATGAGAGTGTATCAGGGACGTAAGCTCCTTTCTCATCTCCTTGTTAAGATAGCCCAATACAGGGAGCTCGACGAAAACTTTCTGCTTTGGCGCGGCCAGAATTGTAGTATGAGGGGAAAATTTTTTTTCTAAAAACTTCTTAACCAGATTGTTGACTAGAGATACAGGGTATTTATTTTGTACAAGTAACTTTGTGATATATTCCACTTCGTCATGAAATATTCTATATGAACTTGAAATACGGTACGCTCTATGCAGTAATGTAGTGACACTTGTTTTAATATAACCCTTGTAAATGCAACTGATGAAATTGGTACATAATCCCGTAAATGTAGGTTTTCTATAAACAGAGGTGGTTTATGCCCTTTTATATTCGTTCTTCTTTTCATTTTACGTATTAGATTCCCCAAAAATCGCCCATTCAATTCTATAACTTAAAAAGTATAACTAACTATAACTTAAAAAATATAACGTGCCATAACCTAAAAAGTATAACTTACTATGACTTGAAATGTATAACTTTCTGTGTATAACATACTAGGTATAACTTACTATGTAGAACTTACTATGTAAGTATAACTTACAATAACTTAAACAATATAACTTACTATAACGATAACTGTACTAAACCTAAGATTAAAACTGAATCTTAACTAACTGCAATTAACTCCACAGAGCACAGGTGCTTGCTTCCTATGACGGCACAGTCACAGACCGCAAGTCGAACGCACGCCTGTATAACAGAAGTCGTGATCTGAGGGGTTCATAATTTTGTTGCTCTCAACTTTAGTGGTTTATGCGTTTCGTTTAAATGTCGTTTCGACACTTCTCGCAATAAATTAGACAAGTTTTTCTATAACTGGATTCAGGGTGTTTACTCTGCTTTACTACTAATCAATTTTTTCTATAATCATCGAGGTAGCAGAAAAGACGTAGGAATCTTGCATTGACCTCTGCAATAACGCTTAAGGAGATCATCCCAGGCCCCTGCCAGGCCCTGTCTGTCCAGTGAGTTTATTTGTTTTGTTGTTGGAAAACGACCCTTAGGTGGTGAACTATTCGGTCCTAAAATTTTATTGCGCTACGGACACTACATAGATCCCCTCCCCCCTAGGGGGTCAGAGGACTAAAAATCCTGAATTTTCGACCCCATTTCGACCCCATATAATAACAAAACAAAACGAGAAATGGAAAATTTGAAACCAAAACCTTATATATATTGCTTCAAGAATTCTAAAACTGTCTTTGGTTTTGTTCTAGTATAAAAACTCAATGAATTCTATTCCTTTGAAATATCAATAAAAATGAACCAAAAAACCAATCTGTCTAATTTTTTATAAAACTAAGGCCTGAATCGAAATAATGAATTGAAGCAATTGTGTTTTTTTTTTAATTAGTTGTATTAGTCAAATTTCATAAGAACCGGATTACAAATATAAAAACGCAAAAATTCATTGAAAAAATATTTTTTTCCACTAGTAAATTACAATTTACAGTGTGGATATGAAGTTATGCATGGAGATTATCGAAAAGAACTGAAAACAGCATTCAGTTACATAAATTGCCCATTATATTACAGTTCAGATATAAATTTATTTATGCTTATTACCAATACTTTATTTTCAACATTCAAAGGAATAGAAGTCATTGAGTTTTCATGCTAGAACAGCACCAAAGACAGTTTTAGAATCCTTGAAGCATTGCAAACAAAGTTACGGGAACAAATTCTTCATTTAAAACTTTAATTTTTTCATATGCAGAAATAATTTAAAAAATTTATATGTTATTAGCGATCAAGTATCCCATATAAAAAACGAAACGAGTCAAATGAAAAATTTGTTCCCGTAACTTGTTTACAATGCTTCAAGGATTCTAAAACCATGAAAACTCGATGACTTTTATTCTTAATAAGGCCTAAATCGAAAAATTTATACAGTAAAAAATGTTTGCTTTCAACAAATACATATACTGGCCAAATTTCAAACGAATCGGATCAAAAAAGTTTAAAAATTTGGATGACCTTCCTTACAGGGGTCAACTCATTGATTTTTAAATATTCATCCGATTCATCTGAAATTTTGCCAGTACATGCAAGTTTAAAAATAAAATATAGTCTATTCAGAGAACTTTTTCGATTTAGGCCTTAATTTTTTGAAAAAGTTGAAAAAACTGTTTTTTGGTTCATTTTTTTTTCTCGAAGGGTTGGAAGTCATTGAATTTCTATGCTAGAACAAATTCAAAGACAGTTTTGAAGTGCTGGGAACATTGCAAACAGTGTTACATTCCCGAATTTTCTATTTGAAACTTTTTGTTTTCTTTTCATATGCGATATTTGATCACTAACTAAAAAATACCAAATATTTTGGTTTGAACCATGATAAAAAAATTATATGCGCAAATGAGGAAAGTGATGCATGTAACTTTGTTAGAAATGTTCCAAGGATTCTAAAAATGTCTGTTTTTTTCCTAGCATAAAAAATTACTGACTTCCATTCTTTTGAATATTGAAAATGAGGGATTTTGGGAATAAGCCAAAAACCAAAATTTTTCGTTAAGGTGTAATGTAATGGTCAATTTTTCTCCTTGAATACTGTTTTCATGTTTTTTTTTATAATCTCCATGCATAATTTCATATTTATTGTGAATTGCAAATTGCAAGTAAAACATATAAATTAAATAAAATAAATTATTCATTTCTTGATGAATTGTGAATTTTTTATTTGTGATCTGATTCGTCTGAAATTTGACCATTGAATTTAAATTCTATAAAGAAATACATTTTCTTATTCATTTTTTCGATTTAGGCTTTTGTTTAAAAAAAAAATAGAAATATTAGTTAGTTAGTTCATTTATATGGATATTTTAAAAGAATAGAAGTCATTGAGTTTTCATGTTAAATCAAATTTAAAGACAGTTATGAAAAATCCTCGTAACATAGCAGACAAACTGATAGTTTCAGAATTTTGATTATCCGATTTGTTTTCTTTTTATTTGGGGTCAAAAATTCATTTTTTAGTCCCCGTACACCTAAAAAATTTAAGGGGACACTATCCATCACCTAAGGATCCTTTTTCAACAAAAAAATGGCCCATCGGGCCGACAAGGGCCTCGGATGACTCCCTTAATTAAGCTAGGTGCATTCGCTAAAAGTTCCGCCAGCATTATCTAAACTATGCTAGCCTAACCTATTATATCCTAACCTATCCTATCCTATCTTAACCGAACCTATCCTGATAAAATGTCAAACATATCAATGCATGAAAAAACCATCTGTAAATGCTACACTGAGGAATTAGGTATCCTTGATTATGAACTCGGACGAAAGCGTAATGGACAGACTAACTATCTAAGGAACTACGGAAGAAACAGCCAGCATTTTACATAGATATATGAGAAATGTTTGGGGGTTGCTGTGAGAAAATATTGAAAAAGTTGACATCTTTTCAAAATTATATTTGCATCTGTTGGATGTTGCAACTACTTCAAAAACCTGTTCAAATATACCGGTCAGTATAAATTACAATGTCACAAGCAATCCTTTCTAGACGAAGCATTAAAGATTCAAGAGCCAAACCCGATTTCATTCTTTAATGCAATATTCGAACTTACTCTGACATCTCGCTGTTTTTCCAATATCATTTACCGGAACTATATTAATCAATCTTCTCGAATACAAATATTAACCCTTAGTTCATCTTCACCATCAAACAAATGGATATATGTTAATGTTTGACCCATTGAAAATTTAATTTATCTAAGCTTGCATCCTTTATACACGTAATTCACTTCATAGCTATGAAATGCGTATTTGAGGTTGCAAAAATTTCATTGAAAAATAAGATGTTAAAAATTGATTTTTTACCCCTTGAAAATCATCAATTTTTAATGAGTGAAAAATTTCTATATAAATTCAAATACGCAAAATGTGGAGAAAAGAAAGAAATAAAAATATGTACTAGTTGTTTAAGAATGCTGATCACAAGTCATTTAAGGAGGTCAACACAAAGATTTTCAAAAAATGATCCGATTCGTTTGAAATTTGGCCAGTATATGTATATGTTGGAAGAGAACATTTTTTTCCACGTGTAATTTTTTCGATTTAGGCCTTATTTTTTGAAAAATACGATGAATTTGTTTTTGGTACATTTTTATGGATATTTCAAAGGAATAGAAATCATTGAGCTTTTATGCTAGAACAAAATTAAAAACAGTTTTAAAATCCTTTTAACATTTCTAACAAAAGTATGGTAGCAATCTATCCATTTAGATCTTTTCGTTTTACTTATATGTGGTATTTGATCACTAATTAGCATATGCACTAATTTTGGGTTTTGAGCTTGATAAAAAAACTTTTTTACAATTAGGAACTTTGCTTTGATATTTTTGTTAGAAATGTTCCAAGAATTCCAAAACTGTCTCTGTTTTTTCTAGCATGAAAACTCACCGACTTCTATTCTTTTGAATGTTGAAAATGAGAGATTTTGGGTATATAAGCAATAAACAAAATCTTATGTTGAAGTGTAATATAATGAGCAATTTATGTAATTGAATGCAGTATTCATTTTTATTTCGATAATCTCCAGGCATAACTTCACATTCACATTGTGAATTGTAATTTACAAATAAAAATAAAAAATCTTTTTTGTAAAAATTATGAACTTTTATTTGTGCAGTCTGATTCTTATTAAATTTGACTAGTATATGTAATTTTCAAAAAGAAACACAATTTCTTCTATTCATTTCTTCGATTCAAGCCAAAGATTTTTGTTAAAATTTTCCATATTGGTTTTTTAGTTCATTTTTATTGATATTTCAAAGGAATAGAACTCATTTAATTTTTATGCTAGAACATAAACGAAGACAGTTATAGAAACCTTGAAACATTTTTAACAAAAATATGGTAGCAAATTTTTTCATTTCCCGTTTTGTGTTCTTTTTATATGGGGTGGAAATAGGGTCGAAAATTCAGGATTTTTGGTCCCCCCCCCCCGGGTCATGTGTTCGTAGCGCCGAAAAATTTTAGGATCGAATAGTTCACCACCTAAGGGTGCTTTCACAACAACAAACAGAAAATGGCCCATCGGACCGCCAGGGGCTGGGTTGACCTCCTCAAAGGGGTCGTCTACCCAGAAAAAAAAATCGTTATTTTCCAATAAATTTTTCCGATATTTTCACTATGAGTGTGAAATCAGGCAATGAGTCTTTTTTTTGTTTAGAGTGTGTTATATATTTTTAAAAAAGTTCAGCTCAATTGTTTTGAGAAACATTGCACTTGAAATACTTCAATGGGTTTTTGATAATTTTAATCGTTGAATTTTAGAATTTTTTACAAACGAAATTCAATATTTTTCACAATTCTCATTTTATTTCAAAGCTAAATACAATTTCAAAAAAAGACTGCAACCGTTTTAAATCTTGTTTTTAATCTTATAGGCTGATGTATTTGCTAATCTTGTACCTCTGAGCTGCGGTAGGAGCAGCTTTTCAAACGACCATCATTGAAGTTTTCACGAAGACCTAATTAGCTGATGACTAATAGCATCCACAATCAAAAGCAACATACAGTTACATCATCATAATTCACTCATTAAGTTATAGAATGTTTTGTTTTCGTTCCAAAGCATCTCACGGCTAATTATCGCCTGCTGAATGCTCGAACCTGCATCGTCGTTAGGGGGCGAAGGGGGTATGGGTCCGAAGGGGATTGCTTTGGTAAAATCTAAGTCCGTCATTCACGGACGATTTTTTTCAAAATTATCACCATAAGTGTGAAATTTTGCAGCTATTTTTTTGTTTCAAGTGTAATTTTTCATAAAACTGATTTTTCAAAAACTATAAATCGATAATACGAAAAAGGTTCCACTTTCTACTATTTCGAAGTTACAAACCGGCATTATATTTTCAGATAGCTAAATGAATTATCTAAAGTAAAATTGATGTGGACTTTCGATATTTTAATTCTGTGACTTTTTTAAAAATGTATTTCTTCATTCTGACATTTCTGCCCTAATTTTTAAACGAAACAATTTTCGAAGAACTTTTAATAACACACACTGCAGGTTTAAATCTTAATTTTATGTACTGGACAGACAAACCGAAATGGAACAAAGTCGAAAGGAAAATCGTAACTGTTTCGATTGAAGTCATTTGTTCGAGTAAGTTCTGATTTTACTCTTCTGTGAGAGTCTTGACGACAGCCTTGACTCAAAGCTCGAGACGCTTGGAGCTGTAAGGCGGCGAAGAACTTTGTTTAATTAAGGTAGGCGAATATTGAAGAGAAGCGCTCTCGTGCCAACATGCCCAACCAGCAAGAATTGCAAGAAGTTCTATTGACGTCTCCACTCTTAGCTCGAGCAAAGGGGGAGGAGTTGTTCAAAGGGTAGGCTGCAAGAAAAGAAAGAAAAATCTCAATGATTAGTTTGTCAAATTAACAGGGAAGAACGGAGGTATCTAATGCAGGTAAATAATACGTCAATGAAATTGATTACACAATAATTGATATCTTAGCACCCTTACCCTATTTAAGCTCCGCATTCGGTGCGTGCTTGAACTTCGAGAGAAAAAGAAAGAAGTTGCCGGAGTGAAGGGTAGGGGCGGTGAAGTTATGCTGTAAGGAAATTACAGCATAAAAATAGGAAAACAGAAAGCAGGGTAAATAATTAAGTCAATGTAATTCAGATGCTAAATCACAATTTATTTGATTGTTAAACTCACCTAAGGAATTTATCCTCAGTGAGGTAAGTATCTCCTCT
Source organism: Morinoia aosen (assembly GCA_030386875.1). Taxonomy (NCBI): domain Eukaryota; kingdom Metazoa; phylum Arthropoda; class Malacostraca; order Amphipoda; family Talitridae; genus Morinoia; species Morinoia aosen. Next base: position 28,280,502 of record CM059557.1, on the reverse strand, counting down.
TTTAGCGGTAAGTAATATAAAAGGCTCAAGTGGAGCAACAGACTACGAAAGGGAAGATACAGTTGGTCTGTATATTAATCTAAAGTAATTAATTAAGCTAAAATACTGGGCAGCCTATTAGAAGACTATATAGTAATACACGATTCTCTCGGAAGACGGCCAATTGAAGTAAGTACACGTCTCTCTCGGAGGACAGCTAATGCAAGTAAATACACGTCTCTCTCGGAAGACAGCTAATGCAAGTAAATACACGCCTCTCTCGGAAGACAGCTAATGCAAGTAAATACACACCCCCCGCTCCGAAGACCGCAAATGACATGCAAGTTTCAAATTGCAAGATTTGCGTAATAATTATTAATTAACAATATCCATGCGAGAAAAAGAGTCACGGAAGGAAGAAATGCACGTAGAGTAATACAGTGAAGAGGGTACGAAAGGAATCCAAATTCGTCTTCTGGCTGAACAGCGGGCCGTGTTGGCAACCCCGAAAGAACTTCACAGCACCCGCACTTCAACGACTTCCAAAGGGTAATATCCGCTGGCACAGATACAATTCGGTAACTGTCAGAGGTAAAGGTAAAGATGATAATACTGAAAAATTAGGGAAAAGAGTGATGACCTCGCCTCCGTCCGTGTGTAAACCTCTAGAATGCGGTGAAACTAGTTCTAGACGACTTTGTGACGGAGGAGAAACACTGTATTTCTTATACAACTCATTCACTAATTTTTGTTAACTTTTTCAAATAACCTCATAGAAAATCGGATCGAGTCATATCAAGATTGCGAGGTGCCATTCTATCCTGCGGCCAAATTCAGTGACAAGCTTTTCGTTTCAGTATTCTCTTCGCTTCTGAGGCGTGGAGCTCTTTCTTCAATCTCTTACATTCTGATGGATTGATTCCTATAACCAATCTGTATCTGTTGAATGACTTTTTCACTGTGCATCATGAGGTATTGTCAGGCCATGAAGTTCCCTTCAAAAACATCATATCATATACCGGGCTTATCCTCCCTATGGGAGGGTAGCCGACAGCAGGCCACAATCACCACACTTAGTCACTAGGAGGCGAGAGAGGCAGCACTGGCCGCACCTGAACTGCCAGGATCAGCAGCAGCCCAGCACAACCACCTTCCACAGTCAGGCCCGACAGCCACAGCTGGTTTACCCCGACCGCTTCATTGAGTGCAGCCCCTCCCCCCGCACATGACAGGTCAACCCCATCACACGCGGGCAGCTTCCAGTAACTCGTCAAAAATAAAATTACCTCCTTATACACTGCCTCCACTCACTTCTGTCCGCAGCCATCCCTCTCGCCACGTCCACAGTCAGACTCCTCTCATACAAAGCACGTCGCACCCCATCCATCCAACTCATCCGTGGTCTACCTCGCGCTCGAAGACCACTCACTTCCGACATATAAATCTTTTTCACCAGTCGCTCAACATTCATTCTTTCAACATGCCCAAACCATCCAAGCACTCTTTCATCCACTCGCCTCCTCAACTTTTTGATAACACCCGTCTGCCCCCTAACCAACTCATTCCTGATCCTATCTCTTCTAGTTACTCCATACATGCTCCTCAAACACTTCATCTGAAACACATCCAACTTCCTCCTCTCAGCTGCTCTCAACCCCCAGGACTCTGCTCCATACAACAAAACTGGCACAATCAAACTTTCATACAGTCCCCTCTTAGCATTCATACTCAAACTCCTGCATTCAAAAACTTTCCTCATTGCACCCAATGTCTTACAACCTTCACTCACTCGATGCTTCACTTCTACTTCCATACTATCCTTAACAGTCACATCCGACCCGAGGTACCTAAAATGCTCTACCTCCTCCAAAACTTCCCTATTCAACCTCACATCCAAAGTTCCAAACACTCCACCTCTTGAACATCTCATCACCTTACTTTTATTCACATTTACCCTCAATTTCCGCCTTTCGCACACTCTACCAAACTCTGTAACCAGTCTCCTCAGTTTTTCCTCTGAATCAGCCACAAGCGCTGTATCATCTGCAAACAACAGCTGACACACTTCCCAATACATACCATTTCGTCCCACCAACTGCGCACCTTTTCCTAACACTCTGGCATTCACTTCTCTCACCACACCATCCATAAACAAATTAAGCAACCACGGCGACATCACACATCCCTGTCTCACACCTGTCACAACTGGGAACCATTCACTCACCTCATTCCCTACTCTCACACATGCTCTGCTATCAATGTAGAAACTCTTGATCGCACTCAACACTCTCCCACCCACTCCATACAAACTTACCACTGGCCATAGAGCCTCGCGATCCACTCTGCCATACGCCTTCTCTAGATCCATAAATGCCCAATATACATCCTTTCCCTTTAATAAGTATTTTTCATTCACCTGCATCACAGCAAACATTTGATCCACACAACCTCTACCACACCTAAAACCATACTGTTCTTTAGCAAGCACATGATCCGTCAACACTCTCACTCTTCCAATTAACACTCTTCCATACAGCTTCCCAAACACTCAGTAGACTTATACCCCTAGAATTACTGCACTCATACCTGTAACCTTTCCCCTTGTACAACGGAACTACGCACGCGCTACTCCAATCAACCGGCACTTTACTAGCCTCGAAACACACATTTAATAAACGCACCAACCATTCTATAACCACATTTCCTCCTTTCTTTAAACATTCAACCGTGCAGCCATCCAAACCTGGAGCTTTCCCATTTTTCATTTCATCCAACGCACATCTCACCTCTGCACTTCTTATTCGACTTCTATTCACTTCACCAAACACAGGCATTCTAACATCACTTCCAACAGCTACTACTCTCGCAATCCTATCATCCCTCACGTTCAGCAGTTCCTCAAAATACTCCGCCCATCTCTTTCTCACATCACAACTCTCCACTAGCAGACTACCATTTATATCCTTCACTCTTGCCTCATTCTCCACCTGACCCTTCCTAATTCTCTTCACTTCCTTCCAGAAAACCTTCCTTCTCTCCATGAAACCCCCTCCCAACTTCCTCCCCCATTCCTCATCCGCCGCCCTCTTCGCTCTCCTTACCATTCTTTGTACCTCTTTCTTCCTCTCCTTATACTCTTCAAAATTTTGCTGGTTGCCTCGTTGCAACCACCTTTCGAACGCCCCCCGCTTTCTTTTCACAGCCGCTCCTACTTCTCCGTTCCACCATTCACTTCCCTTTCTAATCCCCCCTCCAACCTTCCTTACCCCACACACTTCCCTTGCACATTTTTCCACCGCATCTTTAAACAACTTCCATTCCCCTTCCACTCCACCCACCTCACTTTCCTTCACCCTCCCATACTCCACTTTCATCTTCTCCTGATACTCACACTCACGCTCAGAATCATGTAACATGCTTGCATTTAACACCTCCCTTCCAATCCTCCTTTTTACACCTCCCCACATTCCACTAACTCTCAGCTTTCCTTCCACCAAATAATGTTCCGAAATCCCATTCATCTCACCACGGAACACATGCACATCGAGCAAACGACCCATCACTCCCCTGCTAACCAAAATATAATCCATCAATGCTCTCTCCTCTATCACACCTCTATTTGTCCTCACATATGTATACTTGTTTATACTTTTTTTCTGAAACAAACTATTCCCAACCACTAACTCACTCTCCACACATAACCCCACCAAGAAATCCCCGCTCACATTCACCCCAGCTACTCCGTACTTACCAACAGCACCATCCACCACCTCATCACCCACTCTTGCATTCAGGTCCCCCATCACCACAACTCTACAACCACTCCCCACTCTAGCCACACACTCGGACAATTTCTCCCAAAACTCCATTCTCTTTTCCCCACTCCTCTCCGATCCCGGTCCGCACGCGCTCACAAACACCCATGACTCTTCCCCCCATTTCACTCGCACCCACATTATTCTTGATCACACCTCACCCCATTCAACTACTTTCTCTCTGATACTTACACTCAATAATATAGCCACACCCTCTCTTGCATGTCCCCCACGTACTCCAGACACTCTCCCTCCCACACTCCCAAACATCAACTCACCACTACCCTTCAATTTCGTCTCACTCAAGGCCAATACATCCATCTTCCGGTTTAACATCATTCTTCCGATCTCCTCCTTACTCTCAGTTGCTCTACTTCCACACCCCCTTACATTCAAAGATCCTAGTACTAGGGTTTGAGCAGTGTTTCCAATCCAGCGGTTTTCCCGCTAGATCTAGCGGTTTTATGATGCCTCTGGCGGTATGAAAGTGCCATCTAGCGGCTAGCGGGAAATCTAGCGTATTTTTTATAGGTTCTAGCTTTTTTCTAGCGGTATTTCTGTTGAATATTTTATTTGTTATGTAAAATATATTTGTGTTATAAATCACGTAGAGCTTTCACACTCAGTTTGGCTGAGCGCACTAGTTCAATCCAGATTTTTTCTTGTTTGAAACGCGTCTCGTTTGATACGCGTACGCTAGCCGGCACCGCATTATGCCGGGGCCACACTACGATTTTTCGTTCGTCAAATGAATGACGGACACTCGTCATGTCAAACGGCCGTTAAGCAAGTCAGGCCACATTACGACTGTGTGTGGCTCTGACCAAGCTCTGTGATGAGCGTCCGACGTTCATCGAATGTAAACAAACCGAAGTACGTACGCGATATGGATGAGCAGGACGTGCGAATATGTGTGAGCTCTAGAAATTTGATGTCGAAGGAACTTTTGTGACCGCAACTTTTTATGAAAGTACAAAAAAAGCGAAACCTAAAAGAAGATGTTGGTTAAAACCATGGCGAAATAGAGCTAACAATCCGAATCGATTGAGAGAAGATCTGCTTGCTGATGTAAACGATTGCAGTTAAGTGAGATTGTTCCTACGGAGAAAATGATTACTTTTGAACGTTTCTTTTAAACGGATCATAAATGATTTTATTTAATTGGATAATAAAATTTAGAATTTACCGCTGAAAATAGCTTGGTAATATGGCTGAGTTGAGCAATGCTCTTTAATACAAGAATGAAAAGGGGATCCAAGAATGTTACCAGTTTGATGATTTTTGCAGGTGGGCTCAGCAACGCTCAGATAGAGCGAATGGGGAGGGATTGAAGTCATTAAACTGTCAAGGTTTCTCCATTTATGTTTTGCATGTTTGTCTATTGTTATCTGTTAAAATTGTGCAATTTTTCCTTGTTGAAAATGAGCTTAGGGCATGAAACGTTAAAAAAATTGATTCAAGATAAGTCTTCTCCACCGCCTTCGTTGAGAATAATATAATGCTTTCTTCGATATATAATTTTGAGGTTCGTCATTTATACGTGTTGATACACAAGAATTATGCAAAAGTTTTCTTATTCTTTGCGGAAGGTATAAGACATACTGGGCAAAGTTGGCTCGGTAATCTGCAAGCAAGACACCAAGTTCCAGAAATGCTTCCCTGCTTTTGATCGACTCGGAATTACCCTCTGATACCTCGCTGCAATTGATCGGGTATCATGACGCAGGAGTGTTCAATAACTCATCCTTTAGGAAATCATTCGATTCTAACTGCTTGAACATGCCCCATACTCGTGAACTTCTTGTGACCAACGTCCTTTCTCCACATGCCATAGCGGCAGATGATGCGTTCCCATTGCCAACTCGTTTCATGAAGCATTATCCTTGTACTAACCTTTCTCACGACCAAAGAGTTTTCAGCTGGTCTTTCTATAGCACGAAAAACAGAGAAAAACGCATTCGGCTTACTGTCAAGTACGTTCAGAGTTTTCCGTACTGATACAAACATCACAGTCAAGAGAATCCAGTCTACCACTCTAGCTACTTGCGCTCTTTATTATTACCTAAATGATCATAAAGACTTCCGTTACGTCAACCCGCTTGCTCTTGAAAAAAGGACATTATCACTGGATCGTGCACAACCCGCAGTTGGTGGGAAAATACTGGACATCATTCGGTTCGTTGTGTTGAGGCGGTCGATCGGCTGTGGCAGCTACAGCCATCAGAGACCAGCTGAAGAACTACTTCACAAGCGGAGGAGCTGTATGCTTGCTGGATAAAGTGTCGGGACTCCATGCACTAACACTACTGTGGAAATGCATCCTAAAAGTGTTAGAAATATCTGAGAAATAATAGTTCCTCGTTATTTTCTGGTATTACTTGTTGGAATGAATGTATTAGGTCAATCAACAAAATAAATTGTTTCAATAACATCATGTATTTTATTCCAGCTTTTCCTCGTTGAATAAAACATTGACAAATCATTATTTGACTTAAGAAGGCTAACTAAAGAACTACATCAACAGGATTTAGGAAATGTAATTACTGCAAACTAGATTACGTGTTAAGGTTAGGAACATCCATAATCTGAATTCACAATCACGCATTGTCGCAAAATCCATGTGCAGAGTTTCAACAAGTATAAAAATCTGATTTTTAATAACAAACAACGTAAACCAACGTTACCAAATAAAGTTTTGTCCACGCTCATATCTAGTTTATAAATCTGCCACTAACTGAAATAGTTTCATCCATTTACTCTTATGCCCTACCATCATGCAGATATGGTGCATAGCTATAGTTCGCAGCCTCACAAGTTAAATTGAATAGTTTCTTTGTTCACCTTAGATTAAATTATATTACAACTCAACAGCGTATTGAAAAATTTATGCATATGTGTTCTTACAGATGATTACGTGCGCATAGTAACGGCGGATAATAGATTAGATTAGTCGTTAGTTTTAGCCTCCCTACCCAGCAACAAATGCGATCCAAAGAGAGGAAGGAGGAACGTACCATTTAGTATGGAGTTAAGGAAACGCGGAATCAACGCAGAAAGGCATAGAAACAGTAAGTTGTGAAAGAAGGTAATGAAAAAAGATCAAAGTTGAAGAAGAAAGTAGTAGGTGTTGAAGAAAAGGACAGCAGTGAACCGAAAAAAGGTGGTCCTTAACATACCAAAAGAACATTTTATTTCAACAAAAAGAAGGCATACCTAACTCTCAGCTCGGGCCCTCACATTGTCCCCCTGGGAGCGCTAGTTCCCATAGATACAATAATTGTATCCCCCTGAGGGGAATAATTACTAGTTACTATTATAATTATTTAGGTTAGTTTAGATCATCTTAGTCACGACAACGACGTGATCAAGAGAGGAATAGTGAAGGGACCATCGAGTACGGACACGTACACCGGAAATCTAAGCACAATGTGTGTCTCACACAGGCCATCCTTGTGTGGTAAAACGAGTGTCTTGCCACACAGGATACAATGCGTATTTAAACAGGAAGTTGGGAAGAAAATTCAAATAAAATAAACATGCAAGAAGGTAGTAGTAGGTGCTGAAGAAAAAGATGGCAATGAGCCGAAAAAACATGATCACTAAAACAAAACCAGAAACACTATTTTAACAAGCTCGTGCCCTACCATTCTTCTCCTGGAAGCGTTACTTCCCTTCGATACAATAGTTTTTTCTCGTGATAGAGAAACAGAAAATCGGGAGATTTATGAAGTCAGATGAAGGTTAAGGGTGAAGTATTTGGAGTGGAAAAATAAGTCAAAGAGGAGCAAAAATAATAGGATGGTCCGTAACATATTATAGAATAGCATTGTACTGACCCTAGATATGCTATTTTACCACATAAATTATAACTTAATTGATCCTATCATACATTGAGATAAAAGAAAGGAACAATTTCACAGTCAGGCAGGGAAGCAATTTATAGATAAGTTCATGATTATTATTAAAGAGGCCAGTAAATGACATCTAACACTTGTCAATTCTTAGAACAGAGTTTAGCAAGTTTCGACATGAACTTCATTTGTTCTTCACCCGCCATTCAGTTTATCAAGCACAAGTTCACAGCAAGTTTGGTAATGTAATTATCATTTCCAGCACTCCTTTTTCATGCTAATGAGCTCTCAACATGAAAAAAATTTTCGTGAAATAACTCTACCGTACTAAATTAAAATGCTCTTATCTTTCTTACTCCTTTTACACTTACAAAATCCCCCACTGCCCATGACATCAGTACATGTATCTGCTGCCGGGGAAGGCTTGGTGCAGGCGAGACAATTTTGAGGCTTGGATCCACTACTTACATGAACGATATCGTTATCAATTTCGGCTGATGTGCCTATTAACTGAGTTTCTACAGTATTTTTAAGTTCTTCCTGAAACCAATCTGTCGACCAACACAACAATACTCTGTATAGGGTTCTTTGATTATTTGCCTTTCACTTGAAATGTGGGTAACAAAATCATCACTTGAATTAATATTCATGCTGCTCATGCTACAGTCTGGGGGCCCATAATCCGAAAAAAAAGCCATAAGGTTAGTGCGCATCCAAGCCTTGCTCTCCACAGCTCCAGACCCTGATATTTTCATCCTTTCAGAAGCGAGGAGCCGCAAGAAATAGAAGCATGGGAGGGATGTCCTCTTCTTTAGGAGATCTGAAAAAAATAATATCAATTAGAATTATTCTTACATCATTGATATAATAGTCCTTTACATAGTTACTAGTAATATTAATTCTTGCAATAGTGTTTGTGACAGGCTTGATTATTCAAGTGCATAGAACATATTGGTTTGCTCCAGTACATGAGCTTTATTGAAAATAAACATGTTTTGTTAGGGAATAACACAAGAAGTAGAGATATGTGTAGTGAAATGTTTGAAAATTATATGTTGAAAGAAATATCATCAGGTATTGCTAAAATAATGTTCAGAGTCACACAATCTGGGACTGACTTTCATCCAACACTGAAAATTATTAGCTAATGAAGGAAAAGTTTTCCATGAGTTTCTTTGAGAACTCAAATGAGGAACAATAAAAACCTCCACTTTATGGTACATGAGGGTCACACATGACTACAAAGATTCATATATGTTATAATGATAGTTTTCATAAAGCCTCAACTGTATGATCGAAATTAGAAATTGCCCTCCTAGCAAAATGTTCACATTATTAAGAAAAAAATACTACCAAGCTATGTTTACTTCGCTTCTAAAACTGTCAGTAACAAGTGCACACTTTTCCACAAGCTTCTCGCCTAAATTCAGAATAACTTGCAGAGAATCTCATCCATTTTCAGAATTCTAACTTTTTTGCCAAATACTTTAAAACAAATGTATCAAACTTGATGCCCAAATTCCACTGAAATTCAGAATAGCAATAAGACATCTGCACTAATTTTCACATTTGCAAAAAGGTACAAATTTAAGAGTACAACAACATCGATCAGATTAATTTCATCATAGATGATCAGCAGCTTCAGATAAATAGATTATTTACAATTCAATAGTTAAAACAACAAATTCAAAATTAAGAGCAAAATTTCAGGATCTAATGTGATACAAATAACTGGCAGTTTAAATAGGTCACCACTAACATATATACAACTTGTTGTACTCCACAGAACAACAATACCATTACAAACATTATCTAAACTCATAACCTAATGTCAATATTGTTTGTCTAACAACTCTGGTAGGTAATAATGGCCCTACTTATCATTATTGTTGTGTTCAACATTGACATGCTCATGCTCATTGTACAGAACTAGAAAGTTAAAAATAATTATCTAACACCATTTGCTAAAACATAAGATTATGCAGTAATCCTGAAGGGGAATATATGACTAATGGTAATCACAAAAAACAGTAGATTTTTAAACCTTATCAAGTCATTGTTAATCGTTACGGTCAATTTTTACTTTAATGTTGTCAAGGATTTTCATAATTTTGTTACCATAGATAGGTAATATAGTCAATTTTAAGACGTTTTACATGAATGACAATGTGCTCGCAAATGCTTAGTTTTCGAGTTATTTAAGTTTGAAGTTATACGAGCGGCGCTCCTGAATGGCCTTTATTGCGCAATTTCAGAGTTGAAACGGAAGCTAACCCCCCTATTACAAATGTTAAGAGGTTAAGTCATGAAGGGTAACCACAGTTCTTCTAGTGAAAATTATAAATGAAGGTTTCTAGTTACGTCCGTTTACATCCGCTCCAAGATGGCGGCCGCCATCTTGGGTACCGGGTGGCCGTCATTGGAGATGATGTAAATGGACGTCACTAGAAACCTTTAATTATAATTTTATAATTTTCAATAGAAGAATTGTGGCTACCCCTCACGACCCAACCTCTTTACTTTTGTAATAGGGGGTTAGCTTCTGTTTTTAATTAAATTATGCTTGGCACGCTCGCTTCCCTGGCACGCACTAGCCAACTTCAAAGTTGAATAATTTGAAAATAACGCATCAGTGAGCAGAATATCATTCATGTAAAACGTTTTTAAATGTGTTCTATTATTGATTATTGGTAACAAAATTATGAAAATCGTTGACCACATTATAGCAAAAATTGACCGTTGTAATTTCCACTTAAAGAAAAAGTGTAACATGAATCAAAAATACTTTACATTTTCAATTACATTGTTCTTCTCATTTTCAATCCCTATTTGATTTCAGCCAATGTTCAACTCTGCATTCTCAAAATGACCTATTTCATTGTCGAATGAAAGAACTGCTCATTTAGAATATTTACATAATTAACTCACTTTTAACACCTGCAAAAAAAAATAAGAAATGAACTCTTGAGGCATTCTTACACACCATTACACTTACCTAGATGTATAAAGCTGATTGGTGTTTCCCAAAAACCTGAATACACCAATGAAGTTTATTAATCACGATTGTTTTTTTAAAGGTGTACATAATTAATGCAAGTTTTAAGCTATATCTACCTTCTGGTTGTCTAGGATCTGTAAATCAAAAGACAATAAAATTAGATGGATCTTTTTTTACAGAACATATTAAATAAATTTAACACTTTAACATGAAATATAATTCTATTCAGTTATATTGAAACTTTTATAATTTATGAAACAATAAATAAATTTTAATAAACTGGAAGAAACTTCAATAAAAACGCCTGCAAAACAAGTTGTTTGACACATTTTTCTGTGAATAGCATTCATGAGCAATGCTAAAAAATTACAAAACCAAAAGTTTTTCATTTACTACATTATCATCCATGTAAACCATGTCGACATTGTTGGAAATGAATGCTAAATTTGATTGGTAACAGGCTACTTGCTTTTTCACTTAACTGCAAGACCTAGCACTGAATTTCATTGCTTTACATTTTGATACCACCACGAAAACAGCTAAAAACCATATCTTATATGTATCTCCTGCCAATATTGGCCACAATCATCATTTAAAATCAACATAACAGTTGCGAAACTTGTCAACACTGTCCGCCATCTTTGTTCTTCGTAGTTCATTTGATGACTGAAAACCTCCGACGACCTTTCCCGAAATGATGAGCATACATTCATCAAATGATGAGCGAACGGGCCTTCCAGCGTTCATTTGACATACGGAGTTCATTTGACGAACGAACGTTAGCCTAGTGTGGCCCCGGCTTTAGTCACACTACCACGCCGGCCACGGGCAACCGCTCGAGTGTCGATACGTTGTGTTGCCTGTTCGTAGCAAAGACGCGTACAAATATGTTAAATAATTGAATAGTGATTTGTCAAAGGCGCAGTGTAGACTGTGAAAAAAATTTAAATGGCAAATATAGTGACCTAATTAGCCAAAGTAAAACTAAGAAACATATTAATAAGAGTGGTGCTCCAGCGACAGATATAACTCGATTTATTTCCAGAAATATTACGGAACTACATTACTGGAAGCCAATCTTGCATTTTATTTAACTTGCCACTCCGCCATTGTAAATTGTGATCATCTGACAGATATGTTGAAGTCCACAATCGATGGCAGTAAGGTAACGTCCCAATTAAAGATGCACAAAATAAGATGCTCAGAGATTATCAAAAAAAGTTTAAAGTCCTCATTTTCAGAATGATCTGCTGGGTGATATTGGTGAGGGCAAATACAGTCTACTAGAAGAGTCAAATGACATAACAATTCATATAATGCTCTGTATTATTAAGTTCTTTCAACTTATTTAAATCTTGCTAAATCAAAACTTGTAAACCATGACACTGACAATGCCAGTGTCATGGTTGGTGTATCCAATATAGCGTATCAAAAGCTGAAAAAAGAAGTTCCTTCTCTAATGCAATTTAGAAGTGTGTGTCATTCGTAGCAGCTGGCTGTATCTCATGCAGCATTTGAATTTCTACCTAGAAAATTTGGAATTTCTTTTATCTGAAACATACAAGTGGTTTTCTGTGTCACCATCAAAACAAAAACCCTACCAAAAACTGTATGTAAAAATTATTGATTAAAATTCTCTTGTTAAAATATCAGCAAACAGGCAGACAAGGTGGCTCTCGATCGCATGTGCGGCTCGTAGAATTTTAGCGCAAGGGATTGAGTGTAAATCGCATTTCCAAATAATAGAATCAAAGGAGAAATACTCCGTGATGTATTTATCTTCTTACCAAATAAGTAGCTCTACTCATCAAATACCAAGAAGTGCTCTTCAAAAAATTTGAACTTCAGAAGCATATCCAAGTTCTTCACCCAACCAAACCCGGAGTTTCAGTACAAATTTAGAACCTGAACCTGATGAACGGAAACGGTAAGTTTAAGGGTCATAAATCATTCAATATATTATACCAATGATATGCTCTCGTAAAACAATGTGTATTAACTTCGTTCTTCGTAATAAAATGTCTAAAATGGGTTAGCGGGAATTTTAGTGGAATGTATCTAATATCTAGCGGTTTCTAGCGGTTTTTTAAGAAGTTTCTGGCGGTTTTTGGTTCAGTGGAGTTGGCAACACTGGGTTTGAGTGGTCTTTCGACCTCTCTCACCCCCTTCATTGGCCTGCTGCCTCTCGGGAAAATCATTACAGAGAAGGGGATCCCCAGTCCCCTCGCTCAGTCCACTATAGTCGCCTCTTACGACACGCAGCGGACCACGGTGGGAGAATTCTAACCCCCCCCACAGGGGTAAAACCCCCCCTTCAAAAAATATCGTCCAAAAGTTGACGGGATCCGGGAAATTCAATGCTAACTGATATTCTTCTCAAGAGATACGTGTTTCGAAAAACTTTGATGGCGCTTTATGAGAGAAAAATTTCTTTCGGGTTTGACGGTTCAACAGACCATCAACATGGGAAGCCGCTTCATTCGGTGCAACAAATGTTTTTAGAAACGTTTAATTTTTTCCTCTTAATCTTTTGCTATTTTTTCAAATTCCTCTTTTTCTAATTATATATTTTTTTAATTTTCTAATACTTATTTAAGATTTCTAATTTTTCCCACCTTAGGGGGATACAACTATTATATATACATGAATTAACACTCCCAGGGGGAAAAGTGAAGTCCCGAGGTGAAAGTTAGGTAAGCCTTCTTTATGTTGAATTCAAATGTTTTTTTGTTTCGTTAAGGACTATCTTTTTTCGGTTCACTGCTGTCCTGTTTTTTAGCGCCTACTACTTTCTTCTTTAACTTTCATCTTAGTTCACCAACTTTCTGCCTGACCGTCTGTTTCTGTGCACACGGGATCCTGTGAGGAAACTCACCTTGTACATAGATTTTGCGTTCTCTCTAACTCTATTCTAAATGCTGCCTTCATATTTCATCGCATTGAACATCTTTGTTGCGATATTTATGTGTAAGAATTATAAAATATAGTCTCATTAAAGGCTGGATCCTTGGGCTGCGTCTTACTCATAAGTAGCCCATCCTCACGAGCAGCTGGTTCCAGCGTTTCGTTAATTTCGGCTTTCGGATGTGTTATAAGTTGCGGGGTAACAGGCGTTAGAAATTGTTTAGATGAATAACAGTAACTGTAGTGATCGAAGCGAAGTAAATATGCAGTACTTTAACGTGTTACGGATCTTAATTAAGCGAACTTATCACTAACTAGAGATTAAACTATGGCCTAATTTTTACCATTAAATAAATTTTTCCCTTCAGTTGAAATATATATTCATGATTTATAAATGTTCGGTACGGTGAACAAGTCGTTACATTTTTCCTTCTCCTTTTCGTTAACAAAATTCGTGACGTTGCTAGGCACGTCTTCCGTCGCTAAAAGCTAGTGGTAGATCTCATGATAGAGTGTGGTAGACGGAGGGTCGCTAAGAATACCTACCCAAAAATTTACCCAGAATCTAACTTGGTCAACTTGTTTCGTAACCTTTAGATTAACATCAAACCACACGTCTAAGTTATGGTCGTTACCTATTCTTTCTTACTTGAATGTTTTCGTCTGTCAATAAGACTTATGATGAAAATCATGGTTCTTCAACTGTTTTGTGTAGAAATCACAAAGAAAGTTAAGCTCGACGTTGAAGCTCTTCATCATGTAATTCTTGGGTTCTCTGAACTTGGAATAGATATTGACCATTATCGGGCAGCCCTTCCAGGCCTTCCTACGCTGTAATTTGACACACATGTAAAACACGGGCAACAAAACTAGTCCTTGAGGTTGGATTTTTACAAACAATTTACAACATATTTTCTAAAATAACTTCATCATTGATGTTTCTCAGCTTGAGAATAAAAAGCAAGGCGAAAATCGCTACACGTGAAGTCATTTTTATTAAAAAATTATCAAATAAAACTGAACGAATGTTCCGGACTAGCTGTCCATCTTCAGCAAGAAAAATTTCTGTAAAACGAAACCAAATAAGAGAAATTAAAGCTCTGAAGTAGTACATATACAAAATCTAAACTTTGAAAAAACACAAACAATGGTAAAAAAAGGAAAAACCGAATTACGTATTGGCAACATGAAGCGGGAAAGCACTTTGGGTGTCATTGAGAGCAGGTTTCATTTTGTAAATATACAAAGATTCGAGAAGGCGCAGATCTGTTCTGTAAGAGGTACCGGCCTAGATTTTAAAATCATTTAGGGAGACAGGAACACTGCACTCTTCAGCATTAGATCTAACAGGGGACAGTGGGGGTACCCAAAAGGAAGACCAGTTCTGCAACTACGCCCAGCATGCTCGAAAACTCTATTCTTCAGGGTACGACAGGTAGTACCAACGTACCGCGATTCACAACGTGAACAACTGTATTGGTACACCAGAGACGAGCACAGTGAGGGTGGCAGTTTGTCTTTAAAACGAGAAAGAAAGCCAATTGTGAAATTATTCACGAGGATCATTTGAACTTTTAGTTGCGGAGAAAACTTCTTAACAAGGGATTTACCATCCTCACATAGTTTCAATGACTGATCTCCAAAATACGGCAACTTAACGGAGACTGGAATGTGTCCTCAGCAGGTGGACAGGTCAGAGCCAAGAGGAAAATGAACTGAGTGGACAGGGTAAACTATAGAGGTTCATAATCAACATGCATGTAGGATCAAATTTAAATTTCATTTTCTAGCTATAAATTTCGAAAACACATCTCAATTTGCGTAAAATTTTCTGGCCTTCATCCGATTTTTCTATATACAAATATACCCTCGCCAATTGGAAATCATCGGCAATTTACCATTTTTATAGCTAGATGTAAATTGCAGGTGCTATATATTTACTAACTCGTTCAGCAAACATTTCTAATTCTGCTTTTCATAACAACTCGTCGCGCTGGTACGTACATTTTCCTCATGAAAGCGTTTGCAAAGTTTCCCAAGTTACAGATGCGAGCAGCAGTTTCTCAGCTGTGTCTCTTCCGTACGGCGATGTCCATTTCCAAAAATACCACTGACGGTTCTTCGTTGATTGTAATCATGGGCAAAATTTATTTCTGCAGGAAATACGAGTGAGCTTAAGCGCTGACCTACATATCAAAGCGAGCTGGGACCCCATTCTGGACATGATCAATGGTTCAGGCGCACAGTACTGTTCCCCCAACATTACTGTAACAGCCCCAACTGCTGTCACTCCCAATTGAAAATTAAGGACGTGTCGCCGGCGAATTTAGGACGAGTCAGACGATCATGGACGAATTATAGGCGCGGCGGCCACTTCGACCGTAAAACGCCTATGCGACGCTTATTTTGATCTCATCCGTGCAAGGCCCGACAATTCGTCGTCGTGTATTCGCCGATTTATAGGGGTGATATTATCGACGTTTTTTGGTCGTGCAACAGTCGACGGCTATGGTTGTGATGTCATCGTTATCTGTTGGCTATTATATTATGTTATAAAGAAATAATTAAATAAAATAATTATATTATTTAACCACACATTACATGAAGAACCTCGAATTCATACGTTTTTATTTCACACGACTCATAATGACTAACGTATTTTAAACCGCTAGCGATGTTCATGTCTCGTTGCCAATTCATACAAATCCGTTATTAGTTTGTTTTGACTGCTAAGAGTGCTTACGTAGCTGCTTCAGGAATGGTGATTAAATCATTTTAGTTTCACTGATGATACGAGCATTTGAGCAAATACAATTTCTTATGTTATCAGAAACTAATGAAATGAAAAGGAAAGCGATCTTATGCCAAAATTCACGCTTCATTACGTTTGTTGTTATTAGAGTCTAACTAATTTGCGTGAAACCATAGGCGAATGAGTGAGTACACCTCATAACACTATCAAGTTATAGAAATATGTCTTGGACAGTCTTCCAATCGTAGGAGATAGTCTCTTCAGCGGCAAAAACTTTAGCAAAATCTTAGACACGTATGTCAACATGAATCGAACGACAGGAAAGCGTACTAACCATACAAAATTTATACACTCAAAATTGGAATACTTCCAGACAGAAATGAAGCAGACCCGTTAAAATTGCCCTACTCCTCTACAGCTAAGAAAATTCAGGAGGAAAGTAATTACCGTTGTTAAACTAAGCAATAAAAAATCTCTAATTTTCAAGTCAATTAGTAAATTTGTTGATAGCATTCCAATTATGATATCTTTTGATACTAATTAAAAAGTCTGAAGCATGAAAAAGTCGGTACATGTATTGCGTTGGTACATGTTTCTAGCGTTTTTTTTTAAGAATTTTCTGACGGTTTTTGGTCCAGTAGAGTTGACAACACTGCGAGCGAGTACATTCAGTCGTGCTTCAACTATGGTTGAAAGTGCTGATGCGTCTCTATGTGCTGCTACCACTTTACTTTTCTATAGACATGAGATGACAAAAAAGTTATCTAATTACGTGCTTGTGATAAGTGCCAGTAGTTTTGTGTTTGCTAGTCTGTGTATTGGGAAATTCTTCTGCAAATTTGATGATTTTTCCATGTGTTCACGCGACTGGAATGGGTTAGGTAAACTAACTTAGGCTATGCTAGTTAGTTAGGGTAAATTTTTACTTTAGGCCCAATTTGGTCTATTTTTTGAACCTTTTTTGCTTACTAATTTTTTGACGTTCATTACGAATCAGAGGTCCGTTTTTGGCGGTCGGACTTAATTTTTGAGATATAGCGATTTGAAAATTTCAAATTTCCGGTAGGAATAACCTTAAACGCGAGGACGCGGGCTGGTATGGTTCGTAAGGGAGAGTCCATTTGCAGAGGATAGAGGGTACCTAGGCTAGTTTTTGTTCTTTGGTACTTTATGTAACTTTATGGTACTTGTTGGTATTTATTGGTACTTGTTAGCACTTATTGGTACTTATTGGTTCTTATTGGTACGTGATGGTGCTTTTCGGTACTGTTTGGTACTTCTTGGTATTTTTTGGGTTCTTTTTGGTACTTATTGGTACTTATTAGTACTTATTGGCACTTCTTTGTTTTTATTGGTACTTGTTGGTACTTATTGGTACTTGATGGTGCTTTTCGCTACTGTTTGTGCTTATTGTTACTTCTGGGTTCTTTTTGGTACTTATTGGTATTTATTGATACTTATTGGTAATTAGTGGTACATTTTGGTACTTCTTGGTTTTTATTGGTACTTATTGGTATTTATTTTTACTGATTGACACTTATTTGTACTGATTGGTACTTATTGGTACTGATTGGTACTTATTGGTACTAATTGGTCTTAATTGCTATTCAGTGGTACTTATTGGTTCTTGTTGGTACTTATTGTACTTGTTGGTAGTTTTGGGACTTATTGGTACTTGTTGGTACTTGTTGGTACTTGTTGGTACTTATTGGTACTTATTTGTGCTTATTGGTGTTCATTGGTACTGATTGCTACTTATTGGTACTTATTGGTACTTTTGAGAATTTATTGGCACTTATTGGTTCTCAATGACACATATTGGTACTTATAGGCACTTATTGGTTCTAATTGGTACTTACTGGTACTTGGTGGTGCTTTTCGGTACTGTTTGGAATTTTTTGATACTTTTGGGTTCTTTTTGATAAGTATTTATACCTCCTGGTACTAATTGGTAATTATTGATAATTTTTGGTACTTCTTGCTTATTATTAGTTCTTATTGGTGCTCATTGGTACTTATTGGTATTAATCGGTCCTAATTGCTATTTAGTGGTAGTTATTGGTATTTTTTGGCATTTATTGGCACAAATTGGTTCTCAATGGGACTTATTGGCATTCATTGGTACTAATTGGTTCGTATTGGTACTTTATGGTGCTTTTCGGTACTGTTTGGTACTTTTTGGTACTTTTGGGGTTTATTTGGTACATATAGACACTTATTAGTACTTGTTTTTGGTTATTGTGTCTTTTCGGTACTGTGTGGTACTTCTGGGTTCTTTTTGCTTTTTATTGGTACTTATTGGTAATTATTGTTTTTTTGGTATACCTTGGTACTTATTGGTACTTGTTGGTTCTTATTTGTACTTATTGGTTCTTATATGTACTTATTGGTTCTTATTTGTACTTGATGGTACTTGATGGTGCTTTTCGGTAGTGTTTGGTACCTTTTGTTACTTATTGGTACTTTTTGGTATCTGCTTGTGCTCATTCGTACTTATTGTACTTATTGGTGCTTTTCGGTGCACCACCAACCTTCATCACATGCGGAAAAAACGAAGAACTTCCCCAATTGGCAAAGCTGCTCGGCGCAACGTTTACTTTCCGGCAAGCCCGGGAAGACCTAACACAAAACCCATTCGTACGACCGAATCACCTGCCCGAAGAAGTCCTCGAACATAAATTCGAAAGAATTTACAGGCATCATCTACTCCATCAGGTTCGTTTAAATTTAATAAATGATTTTAGAATTTGGGAGGTTATTTGTTACTGTGAGTCCAGGTAAAGGCTACAACTTTTTTGTCTCAGATTTACAAATTCTAGTCTTATTTGGTCATTATGTTTGCAACATTTTTCAGAAATACTATACAAGGTTTCGTGGTAAATATTTAGTTCCTTTTTTGTATATATTTAGCACGACGAGTTCAGCTAATGTGTAATTGTATATTGCAAGCCAATACTACGTAAAATGTGTTGGAATAAAAAACGTAATTTTGATGGTCTAATCTACCTAATAATGCAAATTTGCTGCAGAGGACGTCTCCGATTCATCTTTGGACCAGCAGAGAAGTGGCTTTGTACCAATAGCCCTCACAGACGAATTTATTCCAGTGAAGAATCGGTATGTACGTTCATAGACGCGCCGAGTAGTGAATTTAAATAGCTACATGAATCACATTTATGATTGAAAAAAATAGCTGAAAATGAACAGTCATCTTTTGAACCATATGGGGTATATTAGGCATAAAATAGCTTATGAACTACATACTATGATATATTATAATTAGTTAAATTAGCATTGCAAATAGCTGATACAAGAAACTATTAACTGTTTATCTAAATTTATCCACCCTTTGAAATTTTGAAATTGGAACGTGTGATTTGATATTTTAACGTGCATTCCTTTTCATTGTCAGATGCGCTTCTTCACCAAAACCAAGCCCATTTTCAGAAGAAATGGTAGCCATTCATACTAGGCTCGCTCGAATCGAGAGTCTCATCGTAGAAAATAACTTAGTTCTCAAAGAAAATCAAAGCGTTAAGCCTGCACAACCGCCAGCCGTGTCTCGAGGATTTGCACCTGCAAATAATGACGAAGAACTAAATTAAATAATACAAAGAAGCGACCTGGTGAGTCTTTTATTTCTCTCACAATACTCTCAATGGCAATGAATGTATACCTATTGTTTTTATCATTGATTGTTTTCGTACCGGACATCAATAGTCGTGTGTCTTGAACGATTCGAGAGGTAGCTATATTTTAAATCATTGTTGAATCGCCTTTTTTGAAACCCAAGGTTCCTTATTTGGTCGCGGCAAAGGAAGTAAACCTCACACGGACAGCAATATCTATGATGAAATTGCTGCTTTCGCGAGAATTTGCCAACGAATTCTCCATGACGAGGCTTGGAGCAAAGAGGAAATGTACGAAAGTAAAGTTTGCCGACCGTGCAGCCTGCAAGGCGATTGAAAGTAAGTATGATTTCCGTGAAAATCATCTAAGCACAAAATGAATAAATACCCTGATGCAAAATAATACGATAATTAAGTCTTGGTCAAACTAAATCTAATCGTGTATACATAAACACAAAATAAAGTCGAGTGCTTAGTACACACTAATCCGATATATTGTCAATCTAACCAGGTTCCTTATAAAAATTCCAGAGTTCCAACTGGCACCTCGCAGCGCTGTAAAAACCGCCATTCAGAAAACGTAAAAGGTAATTACAATGCTGGTATTCAAACGAAAATTGGCTCATTGTAACCTACTAAAACATTCATGCTGTTTAGCGTGTCCCTCGTGTGGGAATTCATTGGTACAAATAAGGCTGCGGAGTCGGAGTTTGTACACGTCAGATATTTTAGAGGGAAGCAGGAGTCGAATAAAGTATGAAGAAATGTGAAGAATTTTGTAGGGTAGGAATTCAGCGGTGGAGTCCAAACCAGATATTCATATATCTCAGGATTTCAAGTCGAATATTCACCATTCGGTTCTGTAATCCTAGCGTAAAATATGTCGCAAAAATATAGGTATTTGATGAGCATTGGTGAACTAGCTACCTATTTAGACCATAAAAACATAGCTAATTTATAATAGTTAACAGACGAGGGAACTGGGTTATGGTATGATTTCTTGATTATTGTACTTTCTTGTAAGTTCTTATACCTGAAAATAATCAAACTATCCTCAGCTATTTCTTGTGTATTAGTTTCAAATAGAAGATATTTTCCTCACAGTTATAGTCAGTTAAATGTATAGTGTACTCAAACAGTGCCTTGGGTATTTAAATGATTCATCTTTTTCCATTCAGGATCTTCTGACTGGGACGGCTACCGAGGGAAAAGACCGTCGAGCTCTCGGATCCCAGAAGACGAGAGCAACGAAGACACCAATCCAGAGCTTGTTGCAGTCGAAGAAACTACACCCGGCATGCCACATGCTCCCAGCCCCAAAAGTGGAAAAATATTCATTACTTTATAAAAATGAGAGGGAACATACTGAGAAATGGGAACGTGCACAGCACAATCAAGTTTTTCTATAGGCCATCACTTTCAATCTATTTCGATTGACGAATTCAGTCGTTGAAATCTAGTGCGCAGAGATTTGTGGATTATAAATCACAATTGGAATGGTCATTTACTAGAAATCCGTGGCAGTAAAGCCAAGGTTGAAACGGAAGCGGAAATTTTATCAAACATATATTGTTCTTCCTTTAAGATAGCTACTTATTTGCAAAATACACATGTAACACAATATTACACGCGAAATAATACAGTTCATTGAGAAATATTTCGTCGTCACTTAGAACTCAACGTGTGTGTTTAGGGGAATCTTTTTTGATGTTTATTTTGTGTTTTATCCCTTCAATTGCATTTATTCGTATTACAGTAATAAGTCAATCGTTTAAGATCGTTTTATGACAAAGGAAGCGCATGCTGCAGTTCCTTAATTGGGTTTAGATTTTAGTGTAACTTAGACTCATACGAACTTTACCCATAAATGAGTAATTTTATCGTGTTATTCGGGAACAATATTATTTTGTATGCGGGTTGGAGCAGAAACTTTAAATAGTTTAATGAATAATTTTGATCCATTTGATTGGCTGCTTGTAAAGGACATTGTTAAACGAGTTGTTTAATTCATTTTTTTATTCCTCGCTTATTAAACGCTTGTTCCAGAATACACAATTTAAAACGTTTCTCTTGTTCACGCCCAACAAAACAGTTATTTTAAATGCAAGGTTAGGTTTTCCGCGTTTTTAGTATAGAAGTGTCAAACCGAAAAAGCGAAGAAAACGTATGTGCTCTCGCGGAAAACGAATATGAGAGCTGGGACAGAAAACTATACTCTAATCGAACAACAGTTGTCATTCGAATAGAAGTCACATTGAAAGTCTGGTAATGACTGCAGAAATTCAGTGCCTCGTTCGAATAATCTTTTTTTATTTGCCTGCGCTTGTACAAACTTATGCGTACACATGTATGCATATATATGTGTGGATGTGTGAACATGTCAACAAGTATATAAAAATCTCTCGGCGGCGCTCAGCTGATATTGTCTCTGCACAGTCATCACGCTCACGCGTGAATACGCACTTATGCAATATGGGCATATGTGCGTGTGAGTGTAATGGCTATGCAGACGACGAATAATCAGCTGGGCGCAGCCGAGAGCCGTATTTTTTAAATCGAAATTTGGGGACGGCCACGTGCGAATCATCGACGCGTCACGTCCGATGAGAGACGTGTAGAGCCGTGCAGGGACGCGCTAAGGACGTGCGTCGCGAACGACCGTCGACGTGTAGTGGTCGTGTGACACGACCTTACAGCGGCGGTTTCGCCGTCGCGGCGGACGTGCCGCATCGACGCGACGGCTCTAGCTACGCGCATACACGGCCTTCCCACATCGGCAACACGTCCTTAATTTTCAATTGGGCTGTCGCTGCCGGCATAGCAGCGAGTATGGAAGTGTGTCCATCGTCGTTAGTTTCGTCATAACTCAGATCTTTGTGATCGACATCGTCGTCATGGTTTTATTGGCTTAGATATGAGAACTGTAAATTTGGGGTTTATGTAGACCAAAGTTTTAATTTCGAAACCAAATTGAAGTTTCCTAAGGTCCTGAACTCAGAATGTCGTTCAATAACTACGATTGCTATAAATTAATGTAAAGCTAATCATGAGGTGAGATATCAAGGCTGAGCGTTGTGCATGGAAATCCTTTTTTTAGGGTGCTTACACACTACGAGCGGAGCGGAGCGGCGCGGAGCGGAGCGGCGACGGGCGTCAATAATGTCTTTGGCTATTCCTATGTATAGACGCTTTACCTTACACACTACAAGCGGAGCGGAGCGAGCGGCGAAGAGCGGAGCGGAGCGGCGCGCTCGGGAAATTGAGGGATATTTATTGCCGCTACCGGCGGACTGAATTTGGTGAGTTTCCCTTTAATGTTTTCATTGAGGTTTCATAGAAAACTGATATACACTGGTAAGTGGGAAACTAATTTTCTCTAATCATACAATATGGCATTAAAAAAGGTTTTATAATGGTGTGGTAATGTTTGTTGAACATGTTCATACAATTAAAATATGTTATATGTTAGCGAAATACCCATGAAATGCGTGTTAGTCAGAAGATAGTATATTAATATTATATTGTACAAACCTTTGTCAAACATTGTGAAATACTTGTTCAAAACGTGTACGATGCCGGCAGAAACGACGCTGCACTGTTGTTAGATGCAAACAAACAACTCACTCTGTGTCTTACCTTAGTGCTTGGTTCATCTTGCTTTCGAGAATCATGGCCAAGAAGACAAGTTCAAACGTGAGGATACGAGTTAGGTGAAGCATTTGTTTTGGTTGTAAAATTGAGCTTCAATAGCTAATGCATATAGTGATTTAAAAGCAGTTATTAAAGATGTGTTAACTATGAGAGCAACTTGAACTGAATGTAGCCTCTAATATCGCGTCGTTTTCAATTTATGAACGTTCCAATAATTATTATTCATTCAAATATGTATCAGCACAAATATGAAACACAAACAAATATACGAGTTATTTAATAGTATGTAAGTTATTTCTAGAAGCTTCATGTTTTCATTTCCTTCATTTGGTATGATATATTGAATATAATAAACCAAAATGTATTTTCATTTATAATTCCTACTAATAACATAGAAAGAAGGCTACACCATTACATGAAAATTACGTATAGAGGTTCAATACCACGAAAAGTACGTTACTTGAAACGTGAGAGTCTCACGAGTTGCTAAATAATTTATAATATGAATAGCAAGCTTCATGGAAACACTACAACTCTTATATAGGAACTGGACATTACTAAAACCTAAACCAAGTAACTTTGTCTTACCCTTTTGCAATTTTTTTCTCTACAAGGGAGTGTAAACTCTCGAAAGAGGCTGGTTTTATCTTTAAGTATGAGAAAAATCGAAATTCATCTCTTTTCAGATCTTCGTACAGATGATGAAATTCACCATGGGTTCCTCTCGCAGAATTAACGCGATGGACCCAGTGCTTTCTTTTATTTTTTACTCCGTCCAGCAGCAGGAATGCACTCACAAAGTCCTCCATAGCGACTCATTAATCGCGCCGCTCTGCTTGTATGTGAACACCTCGCCGCTTCGCTCCGCTATACTCCTCGCCGCTCCGCTCGTAGTGTGTAAGCACCCTAAGTAAGAATGACATCAACTTATTCATGGGGAAGCGTAATTTACACAAAAATAGCAAAACTAAGGCGGGTAAAAACATCTTTCATAAAAATCTCACGAAATATTTTGAAAATAGAGCTTTCGAGCATAGCCACAATCATCTTCAATATCTGGAAAATTAAATTGAAACATGGAAAACACAATACATGAATACAAACTGTTGTTGGAAATTAAATGAAAAAATTGGGACAAGATATTTAGAGGCGCAGAAGATGACATATCATTGAGACTTGGCTTAAATTGATGAATTATGACACTTTCTAGTAACGGCTATGTTTATCACAGGTTGAGACTATTTTGAAATTATCAGTGTGAATTGGATGGTCAGATTCTAATGCGTGATCTCTTATACTGCTGTGCAATGGGTTTGACACTCTATTTCCCGTACGGACCGACACCCCCTTGTGCTCAGCTATGTTTGGGGCAGTGAAACACTTGTGGTATACTTGGTGAAGGCTTTTACTGGAGAGAAAGGCCGGTAACAGGAGCGGACGATTGATTGATTGAGCGTCACACGACAGGCAACAT
This sequence comes from Morinoia aosen, assembly GCA_030386875.1. Lineage (NCBI taxonomy): Eukaryota > Metazoa > Arthropoda > Malacostraca > Amphipoda > Talitridae > Morinoia > Morinoia aosen. The sequence goes on along the minus strand of CM059557.1, from coordinate 28,255,449 downwards.
CGCCTTATAAAGGCTGCGAGACGGAGATATCAAGAGAAAACGCAAGACAAACGCGCAAGAGTAAGCGCTCGCATATTACTCCCCCCCCCTTTTTTTGATAAGCAAGTAATCGGATGAGAATAAAATCAAACGCAAACAGGGTAATCAAAAGAAATTTCAAAGGGAATTGGGAGACTTGTCAATTTGTCAACCGACAGAGTCCGTTGACCAATTATTCAACATTAAAACGACAACCCTAGGCTAAAAATAGCGCTATTACTTTACGTCCGTATTTTAAGTCGTCTCGCAGCTCATACTATATTAAATTTAAAATGCGCAAATGAAATTGAAAGAACAAAATACCATCCAAGAATTATTAGTGTTATTTAATACATGGCAAAACAAGCAAAAACGAGGGCAGCTGAAGCGAACAACAAATAAAAATGCCCTGTTCAGAGGTAAACAGAACCAACTCGGAACAACTGAAAACAGACACGGCTTAAGGGTGTGCACTAAAAAAAATTATGATGAAATTAATTTATCGTCCAAACGTATTTTGAAATTAAAAATTAGGATTACTACATGCTAAAACAATTAAAGAGATGATAAAACGCAACTAAATTTATGAACTCGAAACAAACAACGATAAAGAGAAAAAAATATTATGCACACGCCATTACCATTAGCACATTAACGATTTACAATAGCAATTACCACTCGCTTTTCACATAGTAATATAGTTATTACTAGAAACACAAAAAAAATAATGAAAAACATAAAAAAACGCATCGAAAAGTTTAGGCACCATAGAACATCGCAAAATTAGCAAATATTAATACCTTAATAAATGTTAAAAACACGCTATGAAAAAAACAAAAAACTTTTTAAATTCTTCCACACCTTTCAACCATGGAACAACAGATATAAAGGCAAACGATTAATACGTCAAACTTAAAAAGTAAGAACAAAAAAACGAATTGGTAACTAGCAAAAACACCAGCTTCTACCACCGGTCAGCATTAGTACTAACTTACCGTGGAACAAGATAGTCAGCACGCCGACAGAGGTAGGGTTAAAAAAACGCCATAGCCTTTCATTATTAAACGTAAATAGGAAAAATAAAAATAATTTATAACAAACCGAAAAAGTAAACCTTAAAGTTTACATATTGAGCAACTAGCATTATGTAATTATGCACAGACATACGTTCCGTTCTTCCTAAATTTTGCTGGGCGTTGTAAAATAGCGCAACACTATTACTAAAAGCATGCAGTTAATATTAGAAGATAATAGATAATATTATGTTTGTGATTACCATCTTACCGCTAAAAGAAACACCACTCCATTCAGTAATACCTTAACAATTCCAAAAAACACTTTGACGTAATTTTCAACGCATTAGAACGCATTTTCCAACGCATTAGACTCTAAATTTTTATTTTCAACTTAGCGATTTCCAACTTTTCAATTTAATTTCAATTTTTCACATTTTCGCGCTTAATTTTCAATATTTTCGATTTAGCAATTTCATTTTTCAAATTCAATTTGATTCATTGGGTATTTAATTCCACTTTAAACAACCTAATTTTCAAAATCAAACTTATGGCCGCACATTAGCAGTGGAACAGGGACGTTCATTGCGCCCTGCTTCTCGCGGCCGCCGGGCCCGCCTTGCGCCAGGCTGTTGCACCAGCAGCACCACGTCACCGCTAATGTTGATAACTACACCTGATCCTGATGGTTGTTGCATCTTGGCGGCCTCAGAGCCCCTCGACGCAGCTGAAAATCCTCGACACGCTTGGAGCGCTCGGATAGAATTTCGAAGCTCTTCTTCACGTGATAGATGATTGTCCCCAACGCCATCGTTGACAATATGAGCAGCATCACCAGAACGTCGGTAACGCTGTCCGGCAAAAGGTCAGTCCTGGAGTTTTCCCGCAGCCACTCTTCATTGATATTGGTGTTATGCGCGCTTAAAGCTGACACGAGGGCATCGACATCAACAGATGACTGCGCGTTCCCCATTTCGAGCCTTGTGAACCTGCAAAGGGAACAGACACAGAACCGATTAGCATGACCAACGAAACAATCAGATACACCTAACGCACAAAAATTCCGTGTTGTACGCATGCGCGAGAAAATTTTTTTAATAAAAAACCGTGTTCGGAATTTCGGTCTGGTAGCAAACAACCACTGTATAAATTCAATTCATTTGCGCTGTCAACAGAACATTCCAACTGAAAATATAAATAGCAATGTGAGTTGAGTTGCGCCGCAGCGCCGAAACAGACTGTCTCACGTGATGGACTGCAACATCAGCTACTGCATTTAGCAGTCGAAGAATTCGCTCACCATTTTAATTGTCAATTCAGCAATACTTCCAAGCGATCGAAATAATATCAAAAGTGAAATGTATAGATTAATAAAGATGTCCTAGAGATTTAGATAGATTTACATTCCTTTAAACATCCAGGTTAAAATACAACACTTAGCCTAAAATAACCTAAAAAGCGCAACACAAAATGCTGAAAATAGAACATATGGGTTACTGAGAATAATAATGAAACACAATTTATGAAACACAGCGCATAATACATAGCAAAAATCAATAAATTATGATTATTAACCCATAGTGGAAATGTTGAACAAAGTAACGCAGTAGTCCTGCACAGTAAATCGTAATTCGTCGAGTCGTTGCGACGTCAGAACGTAAGTGATAAGCATGGCAAAAAAAACTTGTCTTGTTTAACTCACAGCTTATCCCTCCTCAAGGGTAGTATGTGGTTTAAATTGCTTTTAATAATTTTGGAACCAATTTTAACTTCGGCCCAATTACGCTTAACCTTCAGAACCACGGCTGGTCCTAACCAGGTCAATTCCCACTTATGTCTTTTCTTGGGATTTTTTAAATGGACACGGTCGCCTACCTTGACGTCTTTATTTCGACGCTTGATATTTCTGTAAAGGTTATTTTCCGTAGTGTTATTCAATATCAAATTTCTATTATTCTCTACGGTGCGGGCGGCTTCTTTTGCTCTAAAATTAACCAAATCTGTTTCTTCATCATAACTGTAAGTTATGGTATCAAAACTCTCGCATTGATAGAAGGGGTAGGTGTCCCTATTGAACACGACGAAGCTCGGAGTTTCGCCTAAAGTAGAATTTAGTGCATTGTTCAATGCATTTTCGACCACCTCAATGCACTGGTCCCATTCGGCATGAGGGAGAGAATTTACGTACAGTTTCAACAAATTAGTAATTTTCCTATTATTCCTCTCTACTATAGCGTTGGAATGAGGACTGTAGGCCAGAACTTCTTTTTTCGCGGTAGCACGAATATTTGCAAACTGCTTAACCACCACCGACTTAAATTCCAAAGCATTATCAGAAATCAAAGTTTTAGGAAACCCAAAAATTGAAAAACAATTACTTAAACATGAAATTACCGTGTCTGTACGACGGTTAGAAGTCGCATACAATTTGCAAAATCTGGAGAAAAGTACAATTATTACTAATATATATTTGTAACCACTATCGGTAACCTTAAGTGGGCCAAGATAGTCCATTGAAACAACCTCAAACGGTTCTTTCGCTATTGGAGCTGTCAAAATTTTAATTGGCACAGAAGGTCGTGCCATAAGTAACTTGCAAACTTCACAATCTCGTACGAATTTTCGCACAATCGTTTTTTCCAAATGATTGTAGAACCTAATTTTAAATTTGAACAAAGTTTGGACATCATCTGTATGATACATCGAATGAATTGCTAAAATTGCTTTACCCATTGAAGAGTTAGGTACCACTGCAGTTAATATTGTACTAGGTCGATTGTCAATCTGTTTACGTCGGTACAGAATGTCGTTCAGAATTAAAAATTTCTGTAGGTCCGGAATTTTAGAAACACTACCATGACGCAAAGCTTCTTTCACTTCTATGCAAAAAGGGACTTTCTCCTGCTCGTCGATAGACTCTTTAATAGTCCAAGAAATTTGATCGTCTTTCGGTACATAGTCAATGAGCTTGGGACGTGCCTCTTTGCTTGCTGCACCGTCAGCACCGTCGCCAGGCGGCGGGTCAATTACCTCATGTCTAGCCATGTCTTTTTTCTCTGCGATCGAGTCTCAGCGATACAGACATTTGATTCAAGCGCGGAGTCCAGAGCATCAAAGCGCTCTAGTTCTTTAGCGGTTAATTTTTCATTGTTTACAGGTAGTCTGCTTAAATAATCAGCTACGACATTTTGTTTTCCAGGTAAATATTTTACAACAGGATCAAATGAATGCACGTTTATACATCATCTGGCCATATTGGTGTCCTCAGGGAGTTTTTTGGCAAAGAGCGGCGCGAAAGGCCGGTGATCCGTGTAGACACGGATAGGATATCCAGTAATTAAATATTTAAAATATTTTAGAGCTGAATAAATCGCGAAAAATTCTTTCTTGGTAGTACTATATCGGTTCTGACTGGAATTTAAGCTTTTAATAAAGTAAGCCACAGGGCGCAAAATTTGATCGCTTGAATCCTCTGCCTGCATCAGCACGCCTCCGATCCCAGAGTTAGACGCGTCCGTAAATACGTGGAAGTCCTTAGTGTAGTCAGGATGTCTTAAAACTGTGTTAGAAGTCAAGGCAGATTTGATAAAAGCAAAACTCTTCTGGCATTCGTCGTTCCACGAATAGTCTACGTCTTTCCTTGAAAGTCTGTACAGGGGATAAGCAACTTCGGCAAAATTTGGCAAAAAGTTTCTAAAATAGTTTGCCAGACCTAAAAACTGCTGTAACTCCTTTACATTTGCTGGAGCTATGCTATCCTGCAGTTTCTCCGAATTTTTACATCTAATACCATCTGCGGCAATAATGTGCCCCAAATATTCAATCCCTTTTTTGAAAAAAAATGACATTTTTCAAGCTTCAACGACAAGTTACCGGATCGAAGCATCTTAAGGACGCTTCCAATGTCAGCCACATGCTGATTTTTAGTTTTTGAAAACACCAAAATATCGTCCAGAAAAACGAACGCCAATTTCCCCAGAGTAGGCGCAAGGGCAGAGGTCATTACCCGCTGGAATACACTTGGACTGGTACTCAAACCGAAGGTATCCTGCGGAAGTGGAACTTCCGATAGTTAACACTAAAGGCATTAAATTTCCTACTCTCTTGGGCTAATTCGACCAGATAAAAAGCAGAGCGCAGATCTAAATTAGTGAACCACGTGTTACCTCCTAAAGTTGATAAAATTTCATCAATTCTGGGTATAGGATAAGACTCTTTCACCAAAACTTTGTTAAGGGCCCTGAAATCTATCACGGGGCGGAGCTCTCCGCTCTTTTTCTTAACAACGATGACAGGGAAGTTAAAATCTGAAATCGATTCCTCAATTATACCTTGTGAAAGCATATCATTAGTAAGTTTTACAAATTCCTCCTGATATTTATAAGTAATTCTGTAAGGAGCTAAATTCAGAACTGGTGCATCCGGTTTTAGCTGTATCCGGTGCGTCATAATGTTTGTAACACCTATAGTTTCTCCTTCTAACGCAACTACATCACGAAATTGATTTAATAAAATCATTAAAGGCAACTGCATGTCCTCTTCGTGACATGAGACATCATCATTTGTTAAAGGACGTCGTACTTCCTTCTTTCCTGCAAACAACTCACCTACTTGTGCATTAACTTCCAGCTCCTCATTACTAGCGAGGACTCGACTACCGCTGCGAGCGTCAGAATGCAACCCTAGTTTCCTCCCTGCTATGGCCTTAATTCCACCACCAGCCGAGACAAACTTCATTGACTCCGACACAGCGTCAGAACTATTTTCCACATTATTAGCGTCTCTAAGTGCTGTTTCAACGCTAGTGATATAAATTTCGTTCTCGATCTCATCAGCTGCAATTAATTCCAAATTGCATAACATTGAATTCTCGCTAAAGTAAACAGCATCTTCTTGTGCATTTAAAATCATCACAGGCACCATGCCGTCTTCCCCGACTTGAACAATCGACTCAGCCAAATGGGCACCATTCTCACAACATCTTTTCATAATCAAAAACTCTCCGGGTATTGCTTTATTAACAAACCCGTACAGCAACTTCATAGAGTTACTGGGCACCTCCACCTGAGGGCCATGCACTATCAACGGCCTTGAGCTCTGCCTCGCCTCATCCGTGGGCACGGTTTTTTCTCTTCTCTGCAGCTACTATTTTTCGCGCGGTAACTGCCTCCGTTGCTCCTCCTGGCAACCACAACATCAGACACCAGACAGTCGCTGTTCACGATATTTTTCATCACAACTTCTCCACTTAGTTCCGGTCCCATATTTAATTCATGAAATTGCACAGTAACACCTTCCCAAACGAGGGTTCCGTTTTTAAAATTAATGATGACGTCACTCAGCACATCACGTCCTAAAATAAGATCGTAATTAAATTTTGCATCTCTAACAATCAAAGCACTAGTTTTTAGTACTCTGTTAGTACCTGGAATTGAAATAGTCAAATCGACTTTTCCGCTGACGTTACTTTTACTGTTAATACCATTCACCGTCAAACAACTCGGCTTAATTTTTTCATTCAGGCGCTTAATCTGCTTATAACTTATTAGGCATTTTTCGGAGCCGCTATCTAACAGGGCACTTAAATACTGATCATTACGGTTCAGGATTATCGTTGGTTTATTTGATTTTCTAAAGGCAACCAAACCAGTGCCTTTCTTATTGAAATTGCCCCTCACAACACTAGTGGAGAAGTAAGCCTCAACAGCTTTGTTTTGTTGTTGCCTATTATCCGCAAGCTCCTCGTCTTGCAGTAATTTGTACCTATTTTCACACTTGAACAACGGATCAATGAAAGATTCAAATTTATTTGTCTCGGGCGTATCTGGAAATTCGACCACAGCTTCAGGATTTACGAGAGTGCTGTTCTTTCTCTCGGGATCAATCTCGTACTCACTGCTACCTCTACCTTTTTCTACTCTTCTGATAAAAAACCCCGAGCATCAGGCTCGGAATCTGCAAAATGCACCTCACTCCTACCACGCGACTGGCTACTTCTGTTTATGTTACAACCGCGTAGATAAGCCTTGTAACTCCTAATTTCACTTCCCGAAGCTCTACAATTTTTCACCAAATGTGCATCTCCACAAGCGAAACACCCGGGCCCGCTATTTCCTCACGCTCTAAACTGACCTCTCTGAGATCTACACTCAAAATGGCCGACCATAGAGCATGAATTACAGAATGGGAAACCTCGCTTTTTAGCTCCCGTAAAGTGCCCTGAAACCTGACCAGAACTACCAGAACTACTGTCTGTCCGCACAGTATTGCACTCCATGGAACCTATTCTTCTATCTCCTACTTAACCACTAAATTCCCTCGCTCTTCCTCGAGGATTCCGCAACCAAGATCTAGGAGTAATCCTACGTTGTCCTGTTCGATTCCTACGGTAGTTCCCGTAATTCCCGTAAAAAACTTCACTCTCCTGCAAAAAGTCCTGCGCCTCAACGCAGTCATCAAGACCACTTGTCACATCTGCTAAAAAACTCTCATTCTCGTATCGGGCTGGGTACTGGATCGCAAGGATTTTCTTTGTCTCAGCTTGACTCCTGACAGCAGCTATCAAACGCGCTAGCAGTTCTTCTGAAGTACTAAATTGACATTCACAAATTTTTTTCGAGAAAGATTCGTCTACCAAAGGACCCAAAGTTGTTAACGCGAGACTATAAACAATGCTGTCTCCTACGAAACGTTTGAGTTCAGCCTGAGTAGCACAAGCCTGGTAATAAGGATGACGCTGCCAACCCAGCGTGTTTGAACTCAAAACATTCTCTGACAACGAAATAAAACCACAAACGATAAAATAAAATTCATATTGATGGGCATTCAGACTAGAGCGCATAGTTTCGAATATTACAATTCAATTTCAATGAATGCCTGAAAACAAAATAAGAAAGCACATTAAAAAGACCTACAATTTTGCATATTAAGAAAGCACATCGAACAAGACTTACAATTTTCATATTACTCATGAAATTGAAAAAACTACACATTATGATTTCAGAGAATGTTCAATGGATACGCAGATTGGTCAAAATTCAGACAAGGTTGCAATTTTCTTATATAAATGGATTCTAAAATTCTGATATCTGTTTCTTTGCAAGTATCTATAATTTTGAAATCAACACTGGAGAGACAATGATTGGTCTGATCACAGTGGTTCCTGGGAGCAGACTGAGGTGGAGTTTGAAGTGGATTATTTGTTCTGAATGAACGACCTAAATGTTGCCAGAAACGAATTTTCGACTGCTTTCGCGTACTCCCAATATAGGAACTATTGCAAGTTCCACACGTATATTGATAAATAACATTGGAGAGAACAGCAGCAGGCAGTCGATCTTTATATTGAAAGAAATTTTGAATTTTGAATGAATTTTTGAAGCTGAAACGAAAGTCTAGTTGAGGATAAAATCTTGATAAAGTCCTAACTAAATATTTCTGCATATCGTGTGAACACTCGCCAATGAAAGGTAAAGACACACAAAGTTTTTTCCTCGCGACAGTAGGTAGATCGGGATTACTAGACGTAAATTTAGTGCACAGAAACTTCAAAAATTCATTCAAAATTCAAAATTTCTTTCAATATAAAGATCGACTGCCTGCTGCTGTTCTATCCAATGTTATTTATCAATATACGTGTGGAGCTTGCAAGAGTTCCTATATTGGGAATACGCGAAAGCAGTCGAAAATTCGTTTCTGGCAACATTTAGGTCGTTCATTCAGAACAAATAATCCACTTCAAACTCCACCTCAGTCTGCTCCCAGGAACCACTGTGATCAGACCAATCATAGTCTCTCCAGTGCTGATTTCAAAATTATAGATACTTGCAAAGAAATAGATATCAGAATTTTAGAATCCATTTATATAAGATAGTTGCAACCTTGTCTGAATTTTGACCAATCTGCGTATCCATTGAACATTCTCTGAAATCATAATGTGTAGTTTTTTCAATTTCATGAGTAATATGAAAATTGTAAGTCTTGTTTGATGTGCTTTCTTAATATGCAAAATTGTAAGTCTTTTTAATGTGCTTTCTTATTTTGTTTTCAGGCATTCATTGAAAATGAATTGTAATATTCGAAACTATGCGCGCTAGTCTGAATGCCCATCAATATGAATTTTATTTCATCGTTTGTGGTTTTATTTCTTTTAAAGATACGATTCTCAAAAAGTGTGCCAATTAGTGATAATTCTCTGACAATTTACATATTTTTGCAAAAGCTGTCCCAGTTGAGCGGCTAAAGCCTCATTTCGTACCAACTGTAACTCATTTAAATCGCATGCCAGAGCGTGAATCGACTTTTCACCCCTGCATACGTAGATATCATCCAAAATTTTAATAACTTCCTCGAAAGTATAATTCAAATCGAAGTTCACTAATTTCGTTACTACGGAATTAAAATCTCCTACTTGTTTATTGGCAGACCGAACAAGAAGCTCTTTTTTTCTATCATCACTACTCACGTCTGGCAGAAGAGACATGTAAGCTTTTAAATTCATTATGTGAGTGCTCCAACTTTTATTTTCAGGAAACTCTGAGTCATTATTTCTACGTCTGCCCCTAAAAGCGGGTATCTCCGCATTGGACAGTATGGTTCCAGCTCTAGGCATATTTTTCGCAATTTCCCTTGCCAACAGAGTCCTGTCACTAGCACTACTAGCACTAGCACTCGTACCAGGCGCAGTGGCGCCCGCAGGAGTAGTCATAGTTGTATTTTGGGTAGCTGTAAACCGCGGAACGCTGATCCTACCACTTTTAGTTTCTATCGTCTCTGATCGTATGTATTCCTCGGAATCAGATGTATCCGACATGGGTAATTTTAACACATATTAAAATTCAAATTTCCACATCACCGTTATTACACAATATGCAAAAAAACACACTTCTAAATAAATTCCAATAATATACGTTCTAAAAATACACGATCAATAACATCATTTCCTCACTAGCACACACCCTGAAATTTACGCGAAAAATTTGGAACGGTAAAAACTCCAGAAAAACTCCAGAAAAACACAATAAAACACCTGATCTTTTTACCAACACTACAAATCACAATAAAACAAAGTTACACTTACTCTGGGACATCTTCCCACGCAGCGAATAGAACGAATGGTAACTTTACCGCGGTAATCCAACGAACGAGCGTCACATTCAGCCTTACATTACTTCTCAACTGTCATTGAAAGTCTCAGAGCCTTGCTCAATGCAGTCCCGCAATGCGGCTGTTGTTGCTAAGCGCGGCCTTCGCCGACAGAAAAAAAGACTACTCAAAACAAAAAAAAAGAGACCCCGAGCTGCCTCTGCTTACGCTCCGGTACAGGTGCACTCGCACACGCAAGAATTTCCCCCAAGAATTTACTTAACTCAAAACGTCGTGCTGCAGAGTAGGATACCGCTGCTAAACGATGTCGTGAGGCGATGTCGTGAGACGTAGTCGTGGATTGGTAGATTGAGGGGAGATTGAGGTTGTGTACCACTATGCGGGGCAAGTAAACACGATGGGACTTGGCGGTAGAGTTTACTGGCCAGGTGGGTTGGCAGCAGGTAGGATTATGAAAGCTTGAGCTCCTCAGCCTCGAAGAGTACGGCTTATAAAGGTGCGGTCAAGACACAGAACTCAAGATCAAGATAACACAGACATAGGTGGCAATAGTGAGTGACGGCACATCGACATCGTTCGCGCACATCACACCCCCCTACGACCCATAGGATGAGAGATAAACCCAATTTTAAAATGGTTAAACAAGAACCCTAAAAAAAATCCGCAAAACGAACACCGTTAAACAAATTAACACGCAGTTAACAATAAAAATTAACAAAAGGTATTAAAAAAAATTAACGCGACAACCGCTACCACTAAAAAAACGATCGTTACGTTAAATTATGTCGCAGCTCATATTAATTAAAAAACAAAACGCAATCATCAACTTAAAAAAAAAATATAACCACACACCAACCAAGTAGTATTATAATTAAAGGCAAAAACAAGCAAAAACAAGGGCAGCTAAGGAAACGAAAAATATGATATGCCCTGTTTGTAGCTAAATTGAAACAATTCGATACATTATGTTAAACAACCCTTAATTAAATAAACGCCCGTTAAAATTTCTAATTAAGAACCATCTACATAATCAAAAATAATTAAAAGAATTATAAAACGCAACTGAAATAACGTATAATGCCAGAGACCAAAAAATAACAAGTCGCAGAAAAACATGTTAAGTAAAGAAAAAAAACATCCGCCAATACCACTACCACATTAATGATTTATATTTATATTGAAACTCCAAGAAAACAAATAATGTAAATTTATAGCGATACATCGAATAACTGACGCACCGGAACACACCGCAAAATACCAAAAATCATAAACAATTCTTTTTAATAAACCTTAAAACCTTTTAATAAATGCTAAAATGTTAACACGTCATTTCCGCGAACAAAAAAAAATGGGAGAGAAAAAATAATTAAATCCTCAACACCTTACAACTAAGATGATACCGGATATAGAGAAAAAAACATTAAAAAATAACAAGTGGTACATATTTAAAAGCAAAATAGCAAAAGCAATATCCCAAGCAAAGCAAAAACACTTAACTAACTTACCGTGCATCAAAATGTCAGCACGTCGACAGCAGGAAGGATAAAGGGAAAAAAACGCCACATATTTTTGGTACAACGCATCTAAAGCAACAAATTCTTACCATGAAAATGTATAGAATAAAATACCGTCACATCTTCTTACCTCAAAATAAATCAAAAAACAAATTCCGCCGAGTACACAAAAAAATTACCGAAATTAATATTACATGTGTTCAGCTACGCTAAAACCATGGAAAGCATTGGAAAACAACAAAAGCATAAAAATAGTCTTTAAATTAAATTAATTTAAATAATTTTTAAATAATTGCACTTCGATCATTGCAATAATTAAAGCCTTTTAAAAAATTACGCGTCGACATAAGAAGAATCACCTAGCATGAAGAGCTTAAGACTAGAATAGCAAACATAGCGAATTGAAGCGTGCGATTACATTGAAATGAATAAATACTCGCATTTTTCTTGCGATTCCGCATTTTCCAATTTCCCTAATCTTCCACTAGTGCGGTTAGCATTTCTCACCTTATTCAAATTAATTCACGGGGAAATTTCACCGAGAGAAAAAAAAAAATTTCAGTTCAAAATTTTTCAGATTTCTTAAATTTCCTAAATTTCCTAAATTTCAAAATTTTTCAAATTTCCCGCCGCCCACTTGCAGAGGGACAGGGACGGCCATCTGCAAGGGACGGTCCACATCGATTGGGACAGGGACAGGGACGGTCCACATCGATTGAGCTCTCTGCGTTCCCCATGATGTGGCTCGCACCCCTGAAAAGGAAGGATACAGAACCGATTAGAATGACCGAAAAAAAAAATAAAAACAGAAAACTAACTCGCAAACCTAAAAATTTTAAAAATTCCTTAAATGCTTATGATAAAATTTCACAACAAAGCTCATCGAACCCTTTGGTCGGTTAGCCACCAACCATTACATGAATTCTAATTAATTTTTGCTGATCACCGAGCATTCCGTCTGGACCTAAAAATAACCCTGTGAGTTGCGCCGCAGCGTCAAATCAACCCATCTTACAGAATGAACTGCAACCTCAGCGATTGCATTTAGCAGTCGAAGAATTCGCTCAATATTAAAAATGCCAATTCAGCGACGCTTCCAGACAATGAATTTAACGTTGTAAGCGAATCTGGATCAAGCAAATAAAGCGACTTAGAGACAAGGGTTATCAACCCTCAAGGTTAAAAATGGATAGTTACACATTCCTTTTAACCTCAGGCTAACATCAAGCATTATGCCAAATCAAATTAGAACAACGCGGTACAAACAATTGTAAACATGACACAGAAAATATAATATACGGGTTACTGAGAATATTATGAAACACAACGTAGATTAACGCAGCAAAACTCCTTAACCTATGATTATTAACCTTAACGCAATTGTTAAACAAGGGTAACGTAGTAAATCGTACTCGTCGAATCGTTGCGCCGTCAAACGTTAATGGTAAGAACGTAGCAGAAGGAACTTGTCATTTTAACTCACAGTTTAACCTTCCTCAAGGGTAACAAATGATTAAGGTTACTCTTATAAAGTTTGGACCCAATTTTGACCTCAGCCCAATTTCTTTTGACCTTTAGGACCACAGCTGGACCAAGCCAAGTAAGCTCTAATTTATGTTTTTTGTCGTGATTTTTCAAAAGAACACGATCGCCAACGTTCACGTCCTTATCACGTCGCTTAATGTTTCTATACGGATTTCTCTCTGTCGTATTATTTATAATCAAGTTTCGAATATTTTCTACTGTCCGGGCGGCTTCTTTTGCCCGAAAGTTTACCAAATCCAATTCTTCATCATAACTATAAGTCACAGAATCAAAATTCTCGGATTGATAGTATGCACATGTGTCTCGATTAAACATTACGAAACTAGGGGTTTTGCCTAAAGTAGAATTCAATGCGTTGTTTAGTGCATTCTCAACGACCTCAAGCATCTGATCCCACTCTGCATGAGGGAGCGAATTTACATTTAATTTGAGTAGATTGGTTATTTTCATGTTGTTTCTCTCAACTATAGCGTTGGAATGAGGGCTGTATGCCAATACTTCTTTTTTAGCGATGGCATGCACATTTGCAAACTGCTTGACCGCCACAGATTTAAATTCTAAAGCGTTATATGTAATCAGAGTTTTGGGAAATCCTAACAACGAGAAACAGTTACTCAGACATGAAATTACTGTCTCCGTACGACGATTAGAGATGGCATACAACCTGCAAAACCTAGAAAAAAGATCGATAATGACTAGGATGTACTTATTGCCATTATCTGTAACCTTAAGTGGCCCAAGGAGGTCCATAGATACAACCTCAAACGGCTCTTTCGCAATCGGGGCAGTCAAAATTTTAATTGGAACGGAAGGTCTTGCTTTAATTTATTTATAAACTTCACAATCTTTTACAAATTTTCGCACAATTGTTTTTTCCAAATGATTAAAATATTTCAGTTTAAACTTGAACAACGTATGCACGTCGTCCGTATGGTACATTGCATGTATAGCTAAAATAGCTTAACCCACCAATGAGTTAGGTACCACTGCTGTAAGAATGGTACTAGGTCTGTAGTCCAATTGTCTACGTCGATATAGAATGTCATTCAAAATTAAAAACTTCTGTAGGTCTGGAATTTTCGAAACACTACCGTGCAGTAAAGCGTCCTTAACTTCCATGCAAAAAGGGTCTTTTTCTTGTTCATCAATAAATTCTTTTATAGTCCAAGAAATTTCCTCATCTTTTGGTACATAGTCTAGCAGCTTAGGACGAGTCTCTTTTGCTGCGTCGTCAGCATTGTCTCTAGGCGGCGGGTCAGCTACCTCATGTCTAGTTATGCCTTTTTCTGTAACCGAGTCTCCGCTATGCAAACGTCGGATTCAAGCGCGGATTCCAGAGCATCACAAAGCTCTAGTTCTTTAATGGTTAATTTCTCATTGTTTACAGGTAATCTGCTCAGGTAATCTGCTACTACATTTTCTTTGCCGGGTAAATATTCAACAACTGGGTCAAATGAATGAACGTTTATACACCAACGTGCCATGTTTGTATCTTCAGGCAGTTTTTTTTTGTGAAAAGTGGTGCCAAAGGGCGGTGGTCTGTGTAGACCTTAACAGGGTATCCCGTAATTAGATATTTAAAATATTTTAAAGCCGAAAAATCGCGAAAAACTCTTTCTTAGTAGTTGAATATCGCTTCTGGCTAGAATTCAAATTTTTACTATAATAAGCCACAGGTCTCATAATTCGATCACCTGAATCATCTGTCTGCATTAGGACGGCTCCAATTCCAGAGTTAGACGCGTCCGTAAATACGTGGAAATCCTTAGTGTAGTCAGGATGTCTTAAAACTGTCAGACGTCAGAGCAGATTTGATAAACACAAAACTCTTCTGACATTCGTCGGTCCACGTATAGGCAACGTCTCTCCGTGACAAATGATACAAAGGGTGAGCTACTTCCGCAAAATTAGGTAAGAAATTACGAAAATAATATGCTAAACCTAGAAACTGTTGCAGTTCTTTCACATTAACGGGAGGTCTGCAGTCTTGCAATTTCTGTGAATATTTACATTTAATACCATCTGCGGCAATAATGTGTCCTAAATATTCAATCTCTTTCTTGAAGAAATGGCATTTTTCAAGCTTTAAAGACAAATTACCGGAACGAAGCATCTCAAGTACGCTTCCAATATCAGCCAAATGCTGAATTTTTGTTTTGGAAAATACTAATATATCGTCCAGGAAGACGAATGCTAATTTGCCCAGGATAGATGCAAGTGCAGAGGTCATCACCCTTTGAAATACTCCCGGACTCGTACTGAGGCCAAACGGAACTCTACAAAATTGAAATTTTCGATAATTAATGCTGAAGGCAGTGAATTTTCTACTCTCTTGTTCTAGTTCGACCTGATGAAATGCCGAGCGGAGGTCTAAATTAGTAAACCACGCGTTACCTCCCAAAGTCGATAATATTTCGTCGATCCTAGGTATCGGATAACTTTCTTTCACTACTATTTTATTTAGCGCACGGAAATCTATAACGGGCCGAAGGTCCCCGGATTTTTTCTTAACCACGATGACAGGAAAATTGAAATCTGAACTAGAATCTTCAATTATCCCCTGCGAAAGCATGTCCTCCGTAATTTTCATCACCTCTTCCTGATATATGTGGGGAATACGGTAAGGGGCTAAATTTAGTACAGGTGCATCCGGTTTCAACTGAATTCGGTGCTTCATAATGTTTGTAACACCTATAGTCTCACCTTCTAGAGTAACTACATCTCGAAATTCATCTAATAATTTCACTAGAGGTAACTGCATGTCCTCTTCATCACAAGAAACATCATCATTATTTAAACCACGTCGTGCTTCCTGATTTCCTCCACACGATACACCTACTTGCGCATTAACTCCCAACTCCTCGTCATCAACTCCCTCGAGAAATTGATTTCTACCGCGAGCGACAGCATTCAACCCAAGTTTTCCCCCAGCTATGGTCTTATTTCCACCACCAGCCGTGACAACCTGGATCGTATCTGACACTGCGTCAGAATTTAATTCAACATCATTAGCGTCTCTGAGTGCTGTTTCAACACTCGTCAAATGCATTTCGCTCTCAATATCATCAGCTGCAATTAACTCAATATTGCACAACATCGTATTCTCAGTAAAATAAATCGCATCTTCTTGTGTATTTAGGACCATCACCGGCACCAAGCCGTCGTCCTCTATACGAAGAATGGAGTCAGCCACAAGGGCTCCATTTTCTAGACATCTTTTCAAAATCATATACTCTCCTGGAGTTGCTTTCTTAATGAACCCGTAAACTACTTTCATTGAGTTATCAGGCACTTCCACCTGAGTGCAATGAACTATCAACTGCTTCGGGTACTGCGACGCCTCGGCCACAGCGGGGATTTTTTTTTCTTTTCTCTGCAGTCATTATTTTTCGCCAGGTGACTGACCCTGACGCTCTTCCTCGCAATAGCAACATCAGATATCAGGCAGTCGCTGTTTACAATTTTTTTCATTACTGCTTCTCTGCTCAAAATCGGCTCCATTTTTAATTCACAAAACGGGATTGAAATACCATCCCAATGAAGAGTTCTATTTTTAAAATCGATAGTTGCATTGTTCAGAACATCGCGGCCGAGAATTAGATCGTAATTAAATTTAGCCTCCTTTACGATAAGGGCATTGGTTTTTAGTACTTTTTTAGTGCCTGGAATGGTAATAGACAACTCTACCTCTCCGCTTACGTTACTTTTGCCATTTACACCCTTCACTATTAGACGACTCGGCTTAACTTCTTCGTTCAAATTTTTAACCTGCCTGTAACTTATTAGGCATTTTTCTGAACCGCTGTCTAGCAAGGCACTTAAATACTGATCATTACTTTTTATAATTATTGTGGGTTTGTTGCTTTCTTTAAACGCAACCAAACCAGCGCCTTTTTTATTGCAATTACTTTTTACGACACTAGCGGAGAAATAGGCCTCGACTGCTTTACTTCGTTCTTGTCTATCTGCGAGCTCTTCGTCTTGCAATAATTTATACCTATTTTCGCATTTAAACAATGGATCAATGAAGAATTTGGTTGTCACGGTGGTATCTGGACTTTCCACAGCTGCAGGATTAACGAGGGTGCTGCCAACCTCGGGCTCAATCAATTTCAATTTCCTCCTGCTACCTCTACCTGTTTCTATTCTTCGCTTAAAAAATCCCGAGCACCCGGCTCGGCATCTGCAAAGTGTACCTCACTCCTTCCGCGCGTTGTGCTCCCTCTGTTTACATTACCACCGCGTAAACCTCCCGTGGCTCTACAATATTTCACTAAATGGGCTCCACCACACGCGAAGCATCCTCTCCCATGAAACTGACCTCTCTGTGACTGACCTCTACATTCGAAATGACCAACCACTGAACATGAGTTACAAAACGGAAAGCCTCGTCTTTTACCCGAAGTTTGACTGAAACCAGGACCTGAAACTTGCCCAGAACTAGGACCACTGTCTGTTCTTACAGCGTTGCACTCCAAATACCCATTTGCTCGGTCTCCTACGTAACCACTAAATTTTCTTGCTCTCCCCCGAGGATTCCGCAACCAGGGTCTAGGACCCGCAATCCTACGTGGTCCTACACGATTACTACGCTGGGTTCCGAAATTCCCATAAAAAACTTCACTCTCCTGAAAGTAGTCCTGCGCCTCAACGCAGCCATCCAAATCACTGTTTACATCCGCTAAATAGCTTTCACTCTCGTTTCTGACTGTGTGCTGTGACGCTAGAATTTTTTTAGTTTCCGCCTGACCCCTAACAGCGGAAATTAACTTCGCTAAGAGTTCCTCGGCGGTGCTAAACTGAGTTTCAAAAATTTTCCTGGCGAATGACTCGTCTAATAAGGGACCCAGAATGGTTAACGCGAGACTAAAAGACATGCTGTCCCCTTCAAAACGTTTCAGTTCTGCCTGTGTCGTACAAGCCAGATAATAGGGGTGTCTTTGCCAACCCAGTGTGGTTGAAGTCAGGATGTTTTCTGTCAATTTGCGTATTTTTGAGAAGGCCGTTACTAGTTGGGCTGCCAACGCATTATTTCGTATCAATTGCAATTCATTTAAATCGCATGCCAAGGCGTGTATGGACTTCTCGCCGCGGCACACATATATGTCATCCAAAATTTTTACTACTTATCAAAAGTATAATTTAAATCTGCGTTGACCAGCTTGGTCACCACAGCATTGAAATCACCTACGTTTTTGTTGGCGGACCTCACTAGGAACTCTTTCTTTCGTTCGTCACTGGTCATATCTGGAAGCAGGGTCATGTACGCCTTTAAATTTTGCATGTGCGTACTAAAGGATATATTCTCTAGGAACTCCGGATCCTGCTGGCGTCTGCGACCTTTGAAAAGGGGCAATTCAGCGTTCGTCATTATGGTTCCTACTGTAGGAGGCATGTTTGCAGCGATATCCCTCGCTAACTGAGTCCTGTCCTCATTACCGCTAACACCTGCACTTGTTGTCGGGGTCGTCGTGGTCGTAACAGTAGTAATCCTAGGCTTACTTATTCTACCACTTTTTGTTACTGTGGGTACTGTGCGGAGGAATTCTTCACTATCCGATTCGTCCGATATGTCCGACATGAAAAATCACCAGTTAAATACTTCCAGAATTTCACATCCACTTAAGGACACCGTCTAGGTAGAAATCAGGATATGTGTTGATTTTCTGCTTTTATATGCATCTTATAGAGGATTTTCTTGCGCTTCCATTGGTACTTTCCGTTTACGTCTACTCCGAATAGTGCGCCCACCGGAGGGGGGGGGAAAGCGATGGGGGTGGCGTGACCTTGACCCCTCACCCCCCTCATTATTGGGGGTCAATTGAGCGTGTTTCTCTGCGGCAATGGCAATATAGTTCGTTCATGGGCTACACAAAGTGCTTTCATTATTCAAACGAAACATTCTAACGCTGAATAAATATTTTTTGTAGAATTTTGACAATTTCAGAATTTAGCTGTTCTGCCGTATCTATGATAATGAAGCAGGAGACCGTCTTGATAGAAATCGGGATATGTGTTGATTATCTGTTTATATATGCATCTTATAGAGGATTTTCTTGCGCTTCCATTAGTTCTTTCCGTTTACGTCTACTCCGAATTGTGCGCCCACCAGAGGGGGGGGGGGGGAAAGCGATGGGGGTGGAGTGACCTTGAACCCTCCCGCCCTCATTATTGGGGGTCAATTGAGCGTGTTTCTCTGCGGGAATGGCATTATAGTTCGTTAATAGGCTACTCAAAGTGCTTCCATTATTCAAACGAAACATTCTAACGCTGAATAAATATTTTTTAATAATTTTTGACAATTTCAAAATTTAGCTGTTCTGCCGTATCCATGATACCGCAGCTTTCATTCATAGCTCAATGACAGCTGCAGTATCATAGCTACAGCTATGGCGAGCACGCCAATCCAAAGGGCTTGAAAAGAGCTATTAGAAAAAGAAGTTGACTTGACAAAAAAACTTATTTTGTTAAAAAAAATGAAAAATTAAAAAAACTGGTTGCTTTCAAGAATTACACCTATTCTCTTTTGATGTATATTTTTTCCCAGAGTTACAGAGCTAGAGCAATGTAAATTGTATCAATCGAAAGGGCTTGAAAAGAGCTACAAACTCACACGAGTTCATTATAGAAAACCCTGTAGTTCAAAAGATAAAAAGATAATTTTTTTTAAACACGTTTTTCTGGAAACTTGATAATTGGTTTCTCAAATGCTACTTCTTCCACAATTTTAGAGCTAGGAGAATGGTTTATATACCATTCGATAGGGCTCAGCAAGGTGTATCCTCGCGCAATAGCATTTTCTGATAAATGTATTATCTTGAAAATTACACGACATGAAAAAAAATAAATGAAAAAATATTCATTTTTTTTAATTCCCAAAATCCTCAAAAAATAAGTTATCGAATTTCCCTATTGCGAGTGGTTATATAGATATCTAAGCAATCTAAAAACGAAGTACTGGTTCTGTAACTTGAAAATTGTAGAAGAAGTACGATTTTTATAAAACCCCTATTTTATCATATTTTTCGAAAATAAAAATAATCCAGTGCAGATACAAAAATTTTTCGAAATAACAAAGGTTATTTGCATCATTTCACACCTACTGTAAAAATTTCAGAGAAATCCATCTATAAATAACGGGACTTTTTTTTTTACCTGGACGGTGTCCTTAAATACAACCAGAAATATTGAAAATATCACATTAATATAATAATTCACCTCTAAATTTTAAATAAACGTGCAATACACATGAAAATACAATTACACAATCAATCTCCCCCTGGTACTGGAAGGTTAACCTCGAAAAGGATAAAATTCGAACACTACAGAAAAAATTTCCGCAATCTACAGAGAAATTTCAGTACTCTACAGAAAACTTGGCAACACTCCAGGCACCTTTGGGCAGTGCTTCAACGCAAAAGCAAAAACAAAACGAAATTCCTTTACATTCCTAGCACCAAAATCAAGGCGCCTAAACCTTTCATCAACCTTGCTAATCAGAACAGCAAAAATTTACACTTACTCTGGGCATTGAAATGAAATCTGACGTCTGTACAGCTAAATCCAAGGGAACCGCTACGCATACTGCCTCTCACTACGTTCAGGAAAAGACTGACTCTAACTTGCACTGGCAGAGGCAAAGAGCCTTGAGTTCATACCCGCATTTGCGGTAGAGAAAAAATACTTGGCAGCAACGCTCTCGGTGCACCCGCACTGCAGAGAAAAAAATATCAGCAGAAAACTTAACTGCAAAAAGAATGTAGACTGCAGCGTACGTTGCTTGTTGCTGAAGGGCAGGCTGCCGCTGATACGTGCAGGGTAAAACGTCGCCGTAGATGCACGATGGCTGGGAACGATGCTGAAGGACGTAGTTTTCAATTAAAATGACTTAAAATAGTGAATCACTGTTCTGTTCGTCACTATGAAACCACTGCTTCAGTTTATTTAATTTCAATGACAGTTATTGTACGTAGCACTGTATCCACATTTAAGTTATTGTTCACACAAAAATTGTTTCTTTAGTGACCACTCGTTGCTGGGGATGCGCCTATCGTCACTTCAAATATGATCTCAATGTCTTCTCCAGGTTCATACACAAGTATTCGGGTGCGAAATGGTGAGCCTATACTAAAAAAAACCGTGAATTGGGTGTAAACCTCTACCAACTCTTCCGCTGGTATTCCGAAACCAAATACAAACACTGAAGGACGCGGTTGCCACAGTTGGTTATTGTTTTCGTTACACATCTGAGACTGTATAATGTTCCAATTAGCAAGCTTCGGGACACTTCGTACCCTCTTGATTAAATATACACGCGCACGTGAGTTCACCGCAGACTGGGCCACCAAATATGCGGGGCAAGTAAACACGATGGGACTTGGCGGTAGAGTTTACTGGCCAGGTGGGTTGGCAGCAGGTAGGATTATGAAAGCTTGAGCGCCTCAGCCTCGACAAGTACGGCTTATAAAGGTGCGGTCAAGACACAGAACTCAAGATCAAGATAACACAGACATAGGTGGCAATAGTGAGTGACGGCACATCGACATCGTTCGCGCACACCACTGTTCGTAGAAATCACTGCAAGAGTTTATTTAATTTAGTGTGTCACTCTTTGTTCGTAGTAATATATCAACACTCAAAGTTCTCGTACACTTAAAAAGGTGTTCTTTCACTTATCACTCGTTGTCGGGACTGCTGCTCCAAAGGTAACTTCAAATACTATTTCGAGGTCTTCTCTGGCCTCGTACAGCAACAAACGGGTGCGAAAAGGGGAATCGATATTTAACCAGGCAGTAAACTGCGCGTAGGATTCTACCAGCGCCTCAAACGGAATTTCAAAACCAAAAACAAGGACTGATGGACGCGGCTGCCAAATCTGGTTATTCATGCTGCCAGTCATTGAAGATGTATCGTAGTGTCTGCAACTCTTCAGCACAGGATTAACTTCAATCTTCTTTCTTCGTTAAATCTTCTTATCTTCTTATACTTAAGGTTCTTAAGGTTTGGAAAGTTTCACACGGAGTCGTGAGATCGCACCAGACTGCGCCACCAAAATTTTCGGGGCAGTGAAACACTTGTGGTATACTTGGTGAAGGCTTTTACCGGAGAGAAACAAGGCCGGTAACAGGAGCGGACGATTGATTGATTGAGCGTCACACGACAGGCAACATCGCCTTATAAAGGCTGCGAGACGGAGATATCAAGAGAAAACGCAAGACAAATGCGCGAAAGTAAGCGCTCGCATAGCTATGCGTGTTGCAAAATGGCGATCAGTCTCACCATAATAAGTGGCCCACACTGGCCACACGTATATCTATAAACCACGCAGCTAAGCAACAAAGTGGGCATCCTATAGCCGTACAGGAAAAAACTGCTAATGTTAAAAAATTGCGGAAAGTAATGCGTATGTCAATTTGCGGATAGAATTTATTACATAAATCACGAATTTCACAGGAAATTTTTTGATTTTGCGACCATGAAATGAAGGGCAGAGTGAAATAAACTACCTTATTCTCAGCACTTGCGACTGGAATTTTTCTATTTCTAAAGGATTCGATTTTACTACGGAATGTGTTCTCAATGAAAGACATGGGGTGAAAGTTCTTAGCAAAATAGGAACGCAGATATTCTAACTCTCTTGTGAAGTAAAGGTAACATGAACATAATTTGAAGGCCCTTTCAACTAGACATGAAATAAGATTAAATTTGTATCTAAAATACACAGCGCTGTCAAATCTCAAACATAACCCAGAGTTTGTTTTTTTACGATACACTGTAGTTTCAAAAGACCGGTCTGTTTTTCAATTGTAAGGTCAAGAAAATTAAGCTTGCAGTCAGACTCAATTTCTTTCGTAAAATTATAGAACCGTGTTTACTATTGATGTAGGCTAAAAATATATCTATATGGGAAACTTCTCTAAAAAACAAGAAAGTATCATTGACATATCTCCGATACCCTATTAAAAATTATAGGAGTCGCATCGGTGATTCTTGGGAGCGCTCCCAAATATGCATGGTTGTTTCATCCATGCGTCTCCTATGAGGCAACTTCGAAGTGTCCACTTTATAGGCGCTCCTGCACCTCTGTCCCAACCGGTGGCCACGCTGGCTCAGCATGGAGCACTACCGTCGCGCTCCCAAGGCGCGACCAGTTTCTCCTATTCACCATCGGAGAATCATGAGAGGCCCAGGATGGCCACCTCTTAATTTAATTTAAAAAAAAACGGCTGCGCACAGCTGATTTCCCATTAGTCACACTTTCAAACCGTCACACTGCTCAAACCGAGCATAACCAGTTTGCCCTTGAATTACCTTAGTTCTTGCGCGATTAATCAATTCATCATAAGCAAACACGGTTGATAGTACAATAAAAATGTACCAGAGTATGTAAATTAAATACATTCCTACTAATGTGCAGAAAATTTCAAGGGTGCGTGTTCATTATTAAGCTGACATTAATGGGACAGGTTTGTGACGTATAACTTATGCTTGAAGTTTTCGCAACGCAATAACTAAGGTAATTAATGGGCAACTGGCTATATTTGGTTGAGAAGCGTCAACGGTTGAACGTGCAATAATGGGAAATCAGCTGTACGCAGCCTTGGAGGCGAAAGCCTGCAGGGAACAATATAAATGTACCTTGAAAAGAATATAGCAACAATACCCTAGGGTCGTTTAAAGAATATACTCGTTGCTATATACATAACAAAAAAATTAGAAAGGAAAATAAAATATCTTTACCTTGCCCGAGCTTAATTACACCGGCTATTCATATACACACACTCCCCCACCTATCCCCACACACAAACCCTCCCCACACCCCCCTCCCACACACCTACTCCCACACCCACACACAACCCCGCCCCCCCCCCCCTACACACACACAAATATGTATCTGAACACATCGTCGATCACCTTCAAGAACGTCCTTCAATTCAAAGGTTGCTGAAGACTGACGAGGGAAAATTCAGGTTTGGTTTCCACATTTTGTTGTTTTTACATTGCTCACATTGAGGTTTTGCCTTCGCTACCAGCCCCACCACAACGATGAATCGTCACAAATATCAATTGACCGAAGTGGTGGGGTGCTAGCAGTGGGGTCCTTGGTCCGTTCATGCTCTTGAAATAATGCCTCTACAGACCAGCATTCTACGTCTCTTCCATCTCTTGTTTCTTCTGACACCCTCACGTACTATACACCCTCACGTAATACACACTCGCACTGATATACACTCTAACACTACTTGAAACGTTTTAAACAGTAGAGACACGATCCAGACATGTGTCACGCACAACACCAACTTCAAAACTGACGCGAAAGACGGTAACCGTCATTTCTCTCGAGAAAGGTGGCAGACATTTCGCCTAGAGGCCACCTGAACAGGTGGCCTGTGGTAGAACCATGGGAGAACTTGCTCGCATCGCGCTTATGAGTCGCGCCCTGGAAGTGTCAGAAGGGAAGAGGCCTCGGTTCGCTTATTACTCCTTTAATTCACCGCTGTCTCCCTTAATCAACCATGCTACTCCCTTAATTTTTAATAGGGTATAATACAGGCCTGAATAAATCTGGACATTCATTCAACCACCTTTGCTCGAGATGAGAAAGAAAAATATTAGCAAGGGTTGGCGACACACAACCTCCCATAGGGGCCCCATCCTTCTGTACATACAAGTCTACATTGAATAAGAATAAGTTGTCCGTTGTGCAAATTTGAAGTAAATTACAATACATTTTTTGGTCAAATCCACGAAAATTTGTTACTTGATCATTGAATATTGTTGTAAGGATTACATTAATAGTTTCATCAATAGGAATATTAGTAAATAAAGAAACAACGTCAAAGCTAGCCATTACATAGTTGTTGTTAGGTACTTCACAAATTTCTTGAGCAAACGTGAAAAAATCTCTAATGCTAAACACATTGCTTACAAACGGCGCTAACAATGACACTAGAAATTTAGATAAACGATAATTAGCAGTTCCTATAGTTGACAAAATAGGACGAAGTGGAATGTATTTTTTATGCACCTTGGGTAAACCGTACATGACGCCTGACACTTTCAAGTCCTTTTTTCTTCTACTTTAAACGTCGTCTTTTTAAAATCTAACGTGCATGGAACAAACTTAGAGGCATCAGATAAAATATCCTTCATTTTTTGAACATAATTGTCACGATCTAGAATGACTATTCCGTTACCTTTATCTGGTTTGGTAATGACAATGTTCTCATCTCTAGAATGCAGTCTGACTCAACCTCTTTCGTAAATTTTAGTTTACTAAATGAAATTATTCAATTACTTTTTGCTTCATTTTACAATTGTCGAGCGCGCCTCGTTGTAGATATTGTATTACTTTGAACATTGTAATGTAGCATTTTCACTCCCGTGGAGTAAATGGGCTCATAATCCATGACACCTGACAGTGGCCTCACCTCTCACATTCTCAAGCTTACGTCTTCTTGCCCAATCAAATATTGGCGAAGTGTCTCCAGTGGGTTTTCACAGTTTGTGCAAAAAGGCACTCAGGGTCGATTTAAAGTAGTCTTCCACGCGGATAGTTCTCTCTGCAGCGAAGATAAATATTGCAGCAGGTAGACATTTAGTAGAGTCAAACTACACTGGCGCTGCAGCACGAAGTACTACATACCAGTACACGCGATGGGTCGGTTCCAGGCATTCCTGGATAACAACCCACTGATATTTATTTTCGATCAGTAGAGTTAGCTGATGAAATTAGCTGATCAGTAGAGTTAGCTGGTCAGTAGAGTTAGCTGATGAAATTGCAGCTGACATTTCCTCGTGGAAATGTCGATAGATAACTGCCATAGAAGCAGATATAGCATCTGTATCGCTGCATTGTTATCATTGCGTCATACTGCTGCAGTACTGCACTGTATTTTACATGGATAGTGCTCATGCACACTGACGTGCTCACAAGCAGACTTCTCAAAAACCAAGCAAAAAGCTGTGGGAAAGGACGTAGCTTAGTCCACTCCCGGTAACGGTTTAGAATAGAAAAGATAGAACGTACACTAGTAGTTTACACTGCCAAATTACACATGAATATTTGAAAAGAATATTATATCTCATTCCAATTGTTCCTGAACTCGATACTTAACGTGAGGGTGTAGATCAAATGAAATACTCCCGTTTTTGTACATCATAGCAGACGTAAGCACAAAGTACATGTGATGAGTTTTACTTGAATGATACGTTTACTAGTCCCCATTGCTGTATGCGGTACAGAGATCTTCAGAACATTCACAGCTTCTTCAACAGTGTTCGATATAGCATCGAGAACCAATCTAAATTAATCTCAAGCTGTCAACTGGTACACACTTAATTTACAGACGCCAGTGTGGAACGGAAACCAACTCCATTTAATTCACACGAAAGGCAAATAGCATCATACTCGAAGGAAACATAATTGTAGGCACACATGACAGCTTTAACTTCCTATATAATGAAGACAGTGTCCGTGTTACAGCATGATTTATTTTGATGATAATTACTACATTACCCGCAATCACTCAGCACATTACCCAGGGGAAAGAGCAACATCATTAAACGAGTGCACAAAAGTGGACAATAATTCAGCACATCGAAAGTATCTAAAAAATGGTCTTGTCACATGTAAAATATTAGAGAAAGTTGTCACAAATCAACTCTCATCTCACTTTCATGAATCAATTTCTCATTAGCTGTTCACTGCTTTTTATTTTCCAGTTTTCAGAAAAGTAATTTGTACAAACAACCATATTCGCCATTAGGTGACACTTGGACTCAATCCTAGTTTTTTAAATTCCGTTTCGAATTTCGTCAATTAAAGTAATATTAGTTGTTATGCACGCACTAAATTGACAATCTGAATCCTTGATGTTCAGTACGCGGAGTGGAGGGCGTGCCAGGTGGCCGCAGCTCTCGCGCTTGTCATCGAGCTGTCAGCGGCGTACCCGAGCGTCGTGCCTGAGGAGGTGCGCTCATCGTTGGTCTCATGTAAAAGTCTTTTCCAAGTTATTTTGTCTTGAATTTAGTAACTTTAGTTACTGCCCATTCGCACATAAAAATGTATACGATTCGATCCTACAAACGGACTTATTTCGTAAATGCCTTCACATGACTTCGCATCATAATATCACGACACTGCCACTCACATTCCACCCCCACCCCCAGTACAGTATATCACTTCTACCATTATACAACCAGCTCCGAAATCCTATCGTCAACACAAATTTAGCACGATCACTCTTTCGCCTACAGACGGCGGCGGTGCTGGGATACAATTAAGGTCGGCCACCGCGCTTTCGATGACGCCTCCATGTAGACCGTCGGGCAAGAGGCGCGGCAGGTCGTGGTGAGCGTGACGTGCCGTAGGGACGTGCAGGAGACGCGGTGCTCCCTCTGTCTCAGCGCTCGCACAGGAATCGTCCATTGTTGTGCAGCCACTAATGTTGAATTTGACTCGTTTACTAATGCAAAGTAAACGAGCTATGCGTTTAATTGCTGCAACGGCAACAACGTGTAAATTACGGCGCATGATCGGATTCTTTAAAACTATGTATATAGGCAGGTCGAAAAACCGATTTGGTCGATTACAAGAATCAAATTGCAGCTGCTGGTCGTTGGCTGTATATTTGAATTCTAGCACCGTAACTTATGCTTCTTTGCAGTATATTTGAACAATGATGTAATTTATACTGCATGTTGTGCCTGAATTTGAACAAAAGCATCATAACTGATGCTCATTGGTCGAGTATTTACAATCAAAATTCACATTTTATGCTCGGTTATTCCTGAGTGCTGAATCATTCTGTACTCTTTTTACTTAAATTAAAGTTCATCATTTTATACCGCATTCATGATGCACATGGCAAGCTTCTTCGCAAATAATCTATAAATTTCGGTCAACTTATAATTACATTCTGCAAAACTTATCTCGACTCGTGATCTGCATTGGAATTATAAAATAAGACATCACTGGAAGTCTGGCAGCTATCAATGCTTTATTTGTATTGAATTGAAGTGGGGAAAGTAGATGGGAATTTCAAGTTTATTTTTTCTCTCATATATTTGTAGCAGCACGTAGGTTCCATCGGCGAGTCGTTTTATATTCAGAAGTTAACAAAAATTAAATCCTGTCATGTGGAAAATTTGTGGCCTCACGCCATTGTAGAAATAATCCGTTCTTATTCGCCGTTAATACATAAACTAAAAAGCAATTTACATGCGCAACGTCAATGGCAGTAAACTGTATTTCTATAACTGTAATATTTAAACAAAATTTCACTCGCAAACTTTAATGAAATACATACGTCTTTTATTAATTTATTTGTGTGGTTTGAAGTTCGTTTTACGCATTCATCATGTTTAAGAGGACGCATGTGGGAAATTACTCTTGAAAGTTTTTCTTTTAGACACAAAATCTTCCCACTTCCCCATTGTACTAATCCATGAAGTGATTAGTCTCATCTACCATTGGTTGTGGTTTTAAATCACCCTTCGTGTGGTATTTTTTGTGTGGCATTTGTGTTGTATTTATATGAATTATCCACGAGCTGCTCAATAGAAGCAAATATCTTCGGGTTATTAGGCTGCACTTTGTGGGGAGAAAACTCTTATAAGACTCGATTTGAATATCTTAATAAATTATTGTAGTTTAATTAACACCCGTTTGATTCCTTACATTACGATACCAGCCTGGGTTTCAGAAGAAGTAATGAGGCTACCTGATACTGAAATTATTTCAATCACGATGGTATTATCTTTTTGCGCAAACCTTCTTGCATTTACCAATCCCTGCCAACTTTATGATGATAATTAGTCACCAAAATGTATTCGTTTGTAAACCCTTGCTTTTACCGATTGAGTGCATTCATTTTTTTATTAAATGTACTTGAGTTCATGCGCTTTGAGAATTCGATCTAGACGAACATGATAATGGTGCACATGCCATCAAATCTGTGAATGGCAATAGCTGGAATCTACGTAACTGAAGTATTAAGTCAAATTAAAATCAAACATAAATAAAATCTTCTGAGAATCTGCGAATGGAACAAGAATGAATAGAGCTAAAACCTCAGGTAATACTACTATAGAAAAATGTTATCTCGAATTGATTTTGCCATAACCAGCTTACTCAACACCAAAAGTTTTGCTCAAAAGCACGCAGTAATTAACTAGTGACCGACGAAACTGATAGAAACACATGAAATCACCTAGAGACGCACACTTTGAAGGGATCCTCCGCTAAAATTTGAATTTTGATCAGATTGGTCTGAAATTTGGCCAGTATATGTATTTTTGCAAGAAAAACAAATTTTATTAGGAAACTTTTTTTGATTTGGGCATTAGTTTTTCTGAAAAATTTGAAATATTAGTTTTTTGAGTCATTTTTATACATATATCAAAAGAATGGAAGTCATTGAGTTTTTTTGCTAGAACAAATTCAAAGACAGTTTTGGAACCATTGGAACATTCCTAACAAAGATGCATTCAGCGATTTTGTACGTGAATCTTTTTTTTATATATGCGATATTTATCAATGTATAAAATATACCGAAATTTTTGGATGTGAACTTCTATGAAAAAATTGGAATGTACAAATTGGAAAAATAGTAATGTATCTTTGTTAGAAATGTTCTAAGGATTCTAAAACTGTCTTTGTTTTCTTCCTAGCATAAAAACTCAATGACTTCTATTCTTTTGAATTTTGAAAATAAGTGACTTTACAGTACAGGACATAGACAAAAATTTTTGTTGTAGTGTAATATAATGGAAAATTTTTGTAATTGAGTGCTGTTTTCATTTTTATTTCGACAATCTCCATGCATAACTTCATATTCACACAGTGAATTGTTATTTCCATGCGAAAAAAAAACGATTTTTTTTATATAAATCATTAAATTTTTTATTTTCAGTCTGATTCTTATGAAATTTGACTTTATTATGTAACTTTTGAAAAGAAACACAATTTCATCCATACATTTTTTGATTCAGGCCTTAGTTTTTGAAAAAAATTGAAATATTTGTTTTTAGTCCAGTGGTATTTCTATTTCAAAAGAATAGAACTCATTGAGTTTTCATGCTAGAACAAAAACAAAGACAGTTTTAGAATCCTTGGAACATACCTAACAAAAGTATTGTCGTAAAATTTTCATTTCCTGTTTTTTTTTCCTTTTATATGAAATCGAAATGGCGTCGAAAATACAAGATTTTGGTCCCCTTTTACCCCCCTCCCTAGGGAGGATCTATTGTCCCTAGCGCCCTAAAATTTAGTCCACCACCTAAATGTCCTTTTCCAACAAAAACATGAAAAATGGCCATCGGAGAGACAAGGGGCCTCGGAGGTCCCCCTTAATTTTTGAGGTAGAAGAAGACGGCTGCGCAGGTGCTGATCACGAACAGCACGATGAAGACAATCATGCAGGCCGTGTAGGCGTTGCTCTGCTGCTGCAAGACACAGCCACGGGAGGATCTGTTGGCGAGTCAATTGACTTCTCCGTGGACGATGAAGCGGCTCTGTTACTTTTCTTTCTTCATTTCTATATGGACCTACATCCTTCGTAGTCATTGATATTTTGTATCAGTTATAATTATTGTTTTCAAGTCCATGTGTTTGAAGTTTTTTAGTTCCATCAAAAATATACTTCAAAATATCAATGACAATTACCATATTCTAATCATCATAGGTATTTCCTACCTCTGTAAATGATATATTCTTTTTTTGTAAGGACGGTTTGGCACAGCAGAGAACCGTTCACCTTTCGAATGAAACCAGTTCATGTCGCTTTACTCACATTTCACTCATAACTGACGTTCACTGGAAATTATAAGGACGTCGAACTTCGGTCATTGTTGTCTAGGTTTGTTTTTCACAGTGGAATTTAACTTAGTTGGACACTCGAAAAAATTTTGAAATTACAGTTTGTCTTCAACCTCACTCTTAGATGCCTATTGTCCCTTGCGTGTGAAGGCAAGCTGCTCCTCCTTTCTGTACTGTAGTTAAGTTTGGCAAATGTATTATATTTCATTCCATCTCAGTCTGTATGAACCAACAATTGAGCCAGGTGGAGTGAGATGAAAATATTTAACACTGTAAATTGTAAAATAAAATTACTTAGTATTATGATGAAGGCAAATCCTTCCACATAATTCCGATAACGCCCATTGATTATCAGAACGTTGTAAGCCTCTATTTGCACCACACGGTTAAGGTGTCTGTATAAGCCCCGATTGGTATATTTTTCTAGGTAAGTCTCCAGGGCTCTTTCCGTGATTCATAATGACTCCGGAAGTTACACTTGATCATTTCACTCAACCGCTTCACTTTCTTTAGCCTATTTGATCTCTACAGCCTACTTAATCCCGTGTAAGCCACGTTCTATATCTTTGTTTAATATGTACATCAGTTTAATCATGAATCATAAAATTTATCGGATGCAATGCCTGCACAATGGTTTTCTGCGATCGAAGCACCCCTATTTCGAACAGAAATTGTACCAGTGATTTCATGTATTATTTCAGTTCGTGAATTTTATCATGGTTCATTTTGAAAATGCTATATTTGGTCCATGTGCCAAAAAAGAATTTGGATTTAATTTGATTCTAAGATGAAAGTATAAAAAACTCCGACGAGTAACTGTATTAATGTTAATGTGTTGTACTATTTTAAATAAAATCCTCTTGATTTGCCACTTGATGTTATAAAATTTTTCAAAAAAAATTCTACTAGCATGACAACCTGTTTTAGTTCCATGGGAGCTGAAAAATTTTAATGTGCAGTTAGCCATTACCACAGTATTGTGTCTACTTCCCTAGTTTCATCATTTTTGTTCATTTATCGCTAAATAGCGATATAAAATAGCTAACTAATTTGAATTTCATTTAAACCAATAACACAGTTACTGTATAGCTGATTTTGATTCAATACTTTGTTGCTCGACTATTCAGTATAAGTATTTTAATACTGGTATAAAAAGAAAACATAGTTCTGCGCTGAATACAGTGAAATGGAAAAAAACGAGTAGCTTTGAAATTCATTTGAAAATAATAATTTGACTAACAGAAATCTAGAACTTTATTCTATAGATTCACACATTTCACATACCATAACGGAAGAAACACATATTTTCATGTGAGACCTTAAATTCATACACAATAATCTCTAAATTTATTAGGAATTCAGGAATTTCACAGATAGTTTTATTAAATAAATTGAAAAGAAAGCTATTCGTTAGCCCACAGTAATTTGCACCCTGAGTTTATTTTTAAGATGACATGTCAATTATAAATGTAATGATCACTATAATACTTCAAAATAATGAGATCTTGCTAAAGAAATGAAGTATCACAGCCAATTTGCACTTCAGCACAATTATATAATACCATAAGTTTTTCGAAACGACATAATATAAAAAATTACTGCGCCAATTCTTTCTCAATGAAATAGTGGACAGCATGACCCAATGACCACGTACATGAAAGTTTGTGCAATGCATCAATTAACTCAGCATGCATTTTTTTCTCTTGGCTATCATTCAGATTGTAACTGAAGCAAGAAAAAATGTTTTAGTCTGACTAGAAATATGAAGTATGTACGTGTGAAATACAAAAGTTGGGATTTAGGCAAAAGTGTGTCAAATTTTTATGAAGTGTCAAATAAAAGGCATGAATATTTGAGAACTTTTTTATCATTAACACTATCAGCCCCCCAAAGTGAATGCAGTTAGCTTATACTTGCTCAGAGAAAAATTTTCACACCAGAATATGAAAAAAACTACTAGTTTTAAAGGTGCTTGACATTCAATTGTTCGTGAACACAAGAAATATTTTTAAGGCTATTTTTCAGTAAAGAAAAGAAAAAATAAAAAAGAAAAGAAAGAAAAAGTTTATTTCCAAAAAGATTGGCACATGAGATACAGGACAAACATATTGGCTTTTAAAAATTTCTTAATATAAGACGTCATTAGACAAACGTGCTATACGAGGAGTACTAATAGACAGACTAGCCTATTAGTGGTCTACTAATAGACAATCCAGACGAGGTGTACTAATAGACAAATTATACGAGGTGTACTAATAAACAAACTATCCGAGGTGTACAAGTAGGTAAACCATACGAGGCGTACTAATAGACAAAACTATCCGAGCCGTTAAAATAGGTAAACCTTACGAGGCGTACTAATAGCCACGCCATACGTGGCGTGCATAGTAGACATATATATATACATAGAATTTGAGAAATTGAGTGTTCATTTCAGTAAAATGATATGTGACTATTTTTGTATTCTAACACGTGAAGAACAAAAACAATTTCGCAAAGTTGAAAAGTTGGAAAATAAATTGTGTTAGAATAATTAAAAACATCTCTAATAGAAATTTAAAATCGAAGAAAACGCTTATAAAACTAGTCATATTTACTCAAATTGAGAAAAAACAAAATCGAAAACGTTTCGGAGTCCAGCTCCATCTTCAGTTCTGTAAAATACAAAGAAATAAAAAAGGTGCAGAAAATACGAACATTACGAAGAATTCAAGCAGTACAACAAAGTAAAACGAACACAATTGTATCAAAAAAAAGATAAATAAATGTCAAACTATGCCTGAAAACTAGCAGAAAAGTAACGAAAAAATACACACTATGAATTTACCATTTGAAGGAGATGCAGGAACTAAGCATATTATTTAGGGAAAGTTTTCCTTTAAAAATATGAAGGGATTCTAAAATTCGTAGGTCAAACTCATTGGGAGCGCTATCAATGACTTTAAAATCTTCCTCACGAACTACTATATTGCACTGTTCAACATGGTTGCGTACGGCTGAATGAGGAGGATGTGCAAGTAAGTTCCCGGTACGGTGGCTCCTACCGCGGTGTTCTGCTATTCTTGTGTAAATACTGCGTGACGTCATCCCGACATCCTGACGTACGCCGACGTGCACTGCACACAACTATATTTATAATTGACACATGAACGCATTAGACCAGGGATGGATTCCTTGTGCCGAAAAAAAGAACCTATTTATGCCTTATTAATCAAAATTACACGCAGGTTGATAGTAGGAAAATACCTATCAAAAAGAGACTTTAATTCACGACTTTGCTTATTACAAATATTCCTCTTCGTGAAACTATAGAACTAATCCTATGACGTCACAATTCTGAGCCAACCACAGACGCTTGGCTGAAGTTGGCTCCGCCCACCTTCCCTATAACCCCTCCTCTCATTTTCCAAAGCAAGATTAGTACCAAACCACATGTCAACGGGTGAGGTGTGCGTGCAAGTCGCTCTAATTTGTTATAATCAAGGGCTTATAATCTTTATAATTTTCAACTCTTAATGTGTCTTTGCTAGTAATTTTGCTATTATTTGGTCCTCAAGTGAGGAAACACAATTCATTATCTTTCGGAGTCTTATAATCCCAAATTAATCATTGACGATGATGCGATTAACTGAACAGCTGGAAGAGCATTCAGCGAGCGTGTGCGCACTCCAGCGTAGTCAGTAGATAACTGGCTTCCGTGCTGACGTCATACTTGCGAGACGGTTATTGGTTATCACAGAAATGGGAGAAATCTCAAAAACTGGTTCTCTTCACAGACGGCTATGCTCCCTCCATATATACTCCCTCCACACGTGACACTGACGTGGTGTCAAGGTTTGCAGCCGGTCGTTCCAAAATTATCAAGCATGGCTCATCTGCCTCATACAGTCTGTGCCAACCTGAAATGAGCGTACAAACGCACGAATTCAGCACCAGTTCAGATATGTTTGCAGATATATTTGCGCGTGTGAGGGGGCCCTTAAAGCTAATTAAAGTGGGTGTGTGTAAGGCTGCAAGGGAGATTACATTTTACTTTTTTATTTATTTCTAAAATAAACTTACAAGGCTAGGGTAATTTTTAGCTTGAGCCTAAATTTGTCTGTCTGCGAATCATAGTCGATGTGCTATTATTTATCGATCTCGTGTTCACCCAGCCGCTTACCACATCTCGAACGAATTTCTTTTCCAGACAAAGGTTTTTTATAGGTCTTATCAGCATTTTCAATACTTTTCGTTGATGATGAAGTTTTAGTTTTAAATTGAATATATATAATAATTGATCATTAGTCTTCGTTCAAAATGCTCTGGTATATGACGTTTGTTAAAAACGCACCCAAGGACTAAATTCGTTTCATTAAGGTGTAAATTTTGCGGCGTTGCTAAAATATAGTAATTTTTCAAGTTAAAATATTTAAAATGAAACCAAACTAACTACTTTTCATGCCAATTTGGAAATACTGAGTAATGAGATTGATCGTAAAATGAAGTAGATCTTCAGATTTAACTCTTGCGTGATTTCTAAACTATTTCAGCTGATGTGTGACAAATTCACGAGTATATTCATGGTATACCATTTTCATGTTTATTTAGATCAAAACAACTTTCAACTGACATGAATGGAATTTAGTTGATCATTAGTGTAGTGTAATTTGATAGGAATAATTCTTTACATGTCATTAGTGATAATAGACAAGTTTTGCAGTACATATTTCAGATCATATTTGTGTACATTTTATTGTTTACAACCTATTTTTACAATAGATAGATACTCGTATATGCGAAGAAATGATATATATAAAAAAATGTTAGGTATTGAAAGAACATCTAATCTAAAAAATATAGTATTATTTTCTTGGAAAACATTTCTTCTAAATAATTATGCAGCCTAAATATATTTCCTTTCAAAAGCAGTCCTATTTTATACAGGTGTCTCTGAACGGTTGGTCTAGACACTGCGACTTACTTCAGGATTAACGTTCGCTCAATTTACAATGCAAGAGCATAATTTCCTTAGAAAATTGTTCGATAAATGAAAATATAAAAAAGTATGAAACAAAATAAAATGAACATTCCTAGTATTTTAGACAAAGGTTAACCAATATTCATTTATGATAGATCCAATTACATTAAGTATAAGACAAATTTTTGATGTTTGACTGAATATTTCATTCATGACAATTCAAATTTTACATCGAAAGACAGTCAAATTTGTTTCTGATACACTTCATTACTTATCGGACGAATTAGATTTTCTTGGTAACAAATATCCCAGCCTTGACGATAAATTAGATATAATTGATCAAGAATTATGTATCC
Organism: Morinoia aosen; assembly: GCA_030386875.1. Lineage (NCBI taxonomy): Eukaryota > Metazoa > Arthropoda > Malacostraca > Amphipoda > Talitridae > Morinoia > Morinoia aosen. The sequence goes on along the minus strand of CM059557.1, from coordinate 28,219,117 downwards.
ATGATGACATGATATTTGATCGATGACAATTTAGATATCCATTGCAGCGAAGTAGATAGCCTTCGTAATAAATTAGATAGCCTTTCCAACAAATCAGATATCCTGCGTTCCAAATTAGATATCCTTTGTGACCAATTAGATATCATTCACACATACGTGCATTGAATTGTTATACTGCTGCATGTAAAAGACCACAAAGATGAAATTCGGGATTTAAGTGAAGCCCTTCTCTCAAATGCTGCATGTTCAACGAGCTTTCAGCGGTTAGGGGCAACAAGTTCCTAAGATTCTTTAAGTGTTAGCGACAAAACCTGTATACGTATTCTTATGTATAATTTCTTATTTGCGACTTGTTCAGTATTAGCTAGGAAAATATAAACAGATGCTTAACGATCGGTTCAGAGCTGTATTCTGAGGCTAATATGCATGCTTCAACACTAAGTCTTCTCAAATTTTCCTTTGAATTAATAAGATATACCTAATGCAGTACTTAAATCCAACATTTTAAAAAGAACGGGTAATTTATACTTTATCGAACATTGTATAATGCCGTCCTATCTGTGATGTGACGCGTACGCTGACAAAGATACAAACACATAAATAAACACATAAGTAAACGCACCAATGCTTCTATTGTACAGCACAGTTAAGCGTTCATTCACATTGATGTGACCATTTTTGATGAAGAAAATTTTAAAACATGCGACATTTAGTTTCAAGCTTAATGCAGTGTACACAACAACGTAAAAACACGTGTTTGATGGCTTATGTCCGTCCATTGTACGGCCATAATTCAACGATGTTTGTATAGCTGTAAACCACCTATGGCCCTCCTTAAATATTACGGCGATCTTCAACTGAAAATTTTGCAGCCTCAAATCGTATCTGGCCAGCTTCGAATACGTCGTCCGTGCTCGACCGTGACGTGAGTTGTTAAGAGCGCGGAAAGAGAGGGACAAGGCTGAGTCGGCCTACTTGGCTCCTGTCTCGTCCCTAATCAACCGTCTCGACCTTAATTCACCGGCGACACATCCATGATTTTCAATTGGGGATGTACACACAAAAATTTATTTCAAAGGTTTGGTCATCACACGGATGCTAAATATAAAAGACACAAAATAGAAAATCAAGAAAATGAAGATAAGAAAGTATGAGAGAATACTGCTAATAATTAAGGAGACAAAAAAATGACCTTTTTTCCCCTGTATTGCGTTGACGGTTGCGTTGCTCATTATAGTCTACAGAAATAATTAAAATCAATATTAGAATGACTTAGCGAACATTAAGAAGAAATAATTTCCAATTTTCTAACAGAAATTTCACGAAAATGAAAATTTCAGGTAAGTGGGAAATTCACACAGAAGTGTTGCAGGCCCTACGACAGAGATGCAATATGACGTGACACATTCACTTTAAGTTCTTTTACAGTTTTAGAGTTTTTGGTGTGCTGGGGAAGCTTGTTCTACGAAAGAGCTCCAGAAACTGAGAGAGCTTTTTTTACCACGTTAAATGAACGGTAACTGACCAAGACATCATTCCTCCGATTTGGTTTTTTGTTTGGCGTATTGGATGGACAAAATTTTATCACATCTGCATTGCTCTGAGGGAGGTATAGAGATGAGAACATTCGTCGAGCTTTTTGGATCATGAATCTATTCGGTGTTGGGCTCCAGTCGAGTTTTCTTAAAAGAAGGGTGGCATGATCGTTTCTCTTGAAATTTCCTTTGCATACCACTTTGGCTTCAAAGTTAATACATTTTTGCAACTCTTTTTGACGATATTGGGGTAAATCTCCCCACACTAGACTGCAGTAGTCCAGACGCAATAAAACTGAAAACTGAATCACTAGTAAACTTGATTTTTCGTCAAGTGTGTTCTTAATGCGATGAAAGAACATTAAGGTTCCGTTGATTTTGTTGCACACTGTTTTTACGTGTGATTTGAGAGTCATATTGTTGTCACACCAAACACCAAGATTTTTTACCTTATCTACTGGTTTAATTTTATCGTCTCCAAATGTTTGTGTAAATGGTTGTAAATTTCTGGTCATATTCTGTGATCCAAAAAGAATGCACTGCGTTTTACTCGCGTTAAGTTTCAGACCATTGAGGTCATACCACAATTTCAGATTTCTTAGAAGGTTTTCAGTGTTGCTTTATGTTTCTTCTAAATCCGCTGTCGAACTTGTCATGGCAATTTGTAAGTCATCAGCATACATTGAAATTTTTGTGTTTGCCAGCATAGGGGGAAATCATTGATGAAAATTGAAAATAGGAACGGGCCGATGATTGAACCTTGAGGAACGCCAAAATTATTTGGCATGAATGGTGACATTTTGTTGTTCAAGCACACTGCATGAGAGCGGTTTAGTAGGTAGCTTTCAAACCACTGAGTGTCTATTCTGAGGTTTGAAACTTTTTGTAGAAGTTTTTAATGCTCAACATCATCGAAAGCTTTGGAAAGATCAAGCAATAGCAGGAGAGTTCATTTTTTTGATCCATATCTTTGTAAATTTTTTCTGGTATGTTTAACTGTCTTGGGTACTGGTGTTTCTTCTGTAAGCACATTGATTGCGGTGAAGTAGATGTGTCTCGTCTAAGTAAGACGAGAGCCGGTTTATTACTTTTTCCAATACTTTGGGCATGACAGGCAGGAGACTGATTGGTCTGTAGATTGACGCTCTATCGATATCACCAGATTTATGCAATGGCTTAATGATGAATAGTTTCCATTGATCGGGAAACTGGATTGTGGTTATAGATGTATTTAATATCAAACAAATCAGAGATGCTGTGACGGGGAAGCTGTTTTTATATATTGGAGGCTAATGCCATCATGTCCTGTCACTTTAGTATTTTTTAGTGGGTATAAGATTTTTCGCGTCTCTGTTACGCTAACTGGCTATGGTCTCCATTTGTTTCTAGTATTTGTGGATGAAACATCGCTCAGATTTGCACCTGTAGATGTATCTGAAACTGTCTTAAACACTTCATTGAAAATATCTTCGCCAACTTTTAAAAGAAAGTGTTAAACTCATTCGCTGTTTTTGAGGGGTTGTCGAAAGTGCTTCTGCAGTCTGATATTTTACACTGAGCAGCTTCTCATATGATTTCTCAAGTTCTTTTTGGGTTTTGTTTTGCCGCCAATGGTTAATTGTGGAAATAGCCTCGTTTTGCTTCCTTAACTTTTCTTCGTAGGATTTTCTCATGATCTTTATATAGCTTTCTAAGCGTACCGTCTAATTAGTTCAGTTTGTGCTCACGCTGCAAATTTCTTTTAGCCCTGCTCAACTGTTATATCTCGTCTGTTATCCATTTATAAATTCTTGGCTCAACTTTCTTTGTAGTGAAAGGTGCACATTCGTTAAGAGCTGATATGAAATTTTCATTGAAAAGCGAAACTTGTTAATTGACATCATCGGTGTTTTCCATGCCCTGAAATTCACTCCATCTCTCGAATAGCTCTTCTTGAAATATTTCAGGGGAATAGTAGTTTCCATGCGATATGTAATGTAACTAAATTTCGATTTCTCCTTTGCATTGTTGATTCGGCATTCTACCTAATGGTGATCAGAAAAGGACGGTAAGATCTCTGTGTTGGGTACTGCTTGGGGATTGTTTGTAATTGCTAGGTCAAGAAGAGTTTTGGAAGTGTTAGTAATGCGCGCATTGGTTCTTGAACCATTTGTGAAAGATTAAGTCTCTGCAGCATCTTGCTCAGCTGATTGTTTTTATTTGTCAGATCTGCGTTAAAATCTCCGAAAACATAGAAAGACTTTTTGGCAGCAGAGATTAATTAAATGTATTTTCAATAAAATCTAATGTTGGACGTAGAAATGCTGACGGATGTCTGTAAAGACTGCCGATAATGAAAGACTTCTGTTTGTTTACCTGAACATTGAGCCAAACCATTTCTATGTCTTCGCATTTTTCTTTTATCGGAAATAAGGATGTTGAGTAGACATCATTGATGAAAATGCATGAACCGCTACCTCTATTACTCTTGACTCTGTCATAACGGTACAATGTGTAGCCGGTAATGCTGAAATATGAACTTTCGATTCGTGGATCGAACCATGTTTCAGAGACGCATAAAATATCGATACTGCAAGTGACTAACATTGCCTTTCATTTTACCATTTAGACTGCGAGCATTTATGTACAATATTTTGATATTATTGATCTCCATAGGCCGATCTTTAGTTGAATTGTTGCATTTGCGAGGTCTAGTAGAGCATTTGGTATCAGCCGCTAGGTCATTTTTGCCACATTCACTGGCTGTGATTTCAGTTTCAGGAGAAAATTCAAATTGATCAATGTTATTTAGTCACAATAAGGGGGCGGAGCAGCACGAATTTCATCACACATTTTTACTAGGGCGCTATAGTGGTTCTGTTTCCGGTGCATGTTTATTAGAGCACAGTTTATCAGAGCAAATGATGTAGGGGAGATTGTTGTCTTCCAAATTCCATTATCTTTTTCATCAAATATGTGAATTGGTGTTTTGTCACATTAGAAAGTATTTGGGGTATGAGGTCCCCAACAGCGTGATCGAAGACTTTTCTATCGATGTATTTCTCGATAAGTAGTTCGAAACGGCCACTGTTCTTGTCAACGAATTTTGCATCCTAATCTCTGTTTTCAGAGCACTCAGTTTTGAAGGTTTTTTTCAGAGACATATAATTCCATTGCGATGTTTGTTGTGATGCAAGCTGTGTCGTTACTGCGTGGAGGAGACAGTGTCCGTCACCTAAAGTGTAGGCAGGCTCCATTTTGAGCGATCGTTTCAAGTCATCCAGTGTGTCTCCAACTTGTGTGTAAATTTGGTTCACTACTGATTTTTCGGTATCAGCATCGGCTTGGTCGTACGTTGGGGGCCTTGCAGAGGCAGGAGATTTTTCTAGGGGTCGTTTTCCATTGCAATGTGTCTTTAAGTGATTGCGCACAGGATTTTGATTTCCGTAAAGAGGCTTGAACAAAAAAAATTTCCGAGTTATTTGATTTTCTTTCGAATGGTTTTGAATATTGTTCTTCGCTTGACTTTCCCCTGTTTCTGCGTACGTACTGGAAATTCAAGAATTGATTGAAAAGGAGGGCATGTCACAGTCACTATTTGTGTCTGTTGCAAGCATCGAAAATTTATTGTTCGTACTTACAATACATTATAGTGGTCTGAGATCGAGTTTGAGAAAGGCTCAGGTGCATTCACGTTCCCTACGCTTTGAGTAGGTGAGTTTCTCAAATCTCTGCTTGATGACGCTTTCAGTTTTGAAGGGTTTGGTGTACCATGTGTATTGACGTGCATAGGCTAATTTTATTTTTCATAGTTTAAAGGGAGAATATTTGTTTCCTTCCGTGAAGTCTTCGATTGGCTATAGTGATCAACAATTCCACTTATTGCTTGACATTTGTTGAAATGATGACAATGGGGCACGGTGACTCGCAATGTCGATTTCATCGCGAGTTATCCGAGAAAACAACAGTTTTCGTCCTGGGTGCGAGGCCATTGGAAGTTATTTATATAGTGCGTCGCCATTTTTATTATCTGGGTAAGTTTGAAAATGAATCAGGTTTAAGCCAAGGTTTTTGGAGAATTTCATCTTTTTGTCGAATTCTTGCGCACTGCAAGCATTGGCGATATAAATACGAGAAAGTGCGTACTTCCTTACAGTTAGTTTTTTGATTCGAGCTAGGTCTGAGGGCGAGTGGCAGAGACCATCAAAACTTAGTGTATAATTTTTAAATCTAAGCATGCGATTTGTAGTATGGAGAAGGTCATCAATGCGCCAGAGGGAACAGTTTGGATCCAACACGAACGATCGATGTCCTTCCTTCTGATTGTGCTTAGGATATTGTCACCTAAGAGCAAAGTATCATATGGTTCGCGACAGTTGGAGTCGGCTTCAGAAGAAATTCTGGCAAGTACCACAGATGCAAGGTCGTGAGATTATATGTGTGAATTTAGAGCAAAAAGTTGCTCGGTTAAGATATGAATATTTGATACTGTAGAGAAAATGAACGACGGGCTAAGAGGCCCACGTTGTCTTAGGTTTTTATTGAAAAACGCTGCTGTTAGAGACAGGTTGTAAATAATTCCATGAATTATTTTGAGAGCTTGTTTTTGAAGCGGGTGCAAGTACCCATTAAAAGAAGTTACAGTGTTTTTTGTACTGCTCTGTACTGAAAATTTTCCTTTGTTCTAATAACTTACACTCTAGAATATTTTACTGCCAGTATCGGTTTGTGCGCGAACATTATCGAACATATAATCCGTAGAATGAGAAGAGTCTACCACGCTTTAAATGTCTGGACAGGATTCCTTATTAATAACAACTATTCTGTCCTGTACCACTGATGATGATGGCGTTGGTGTCCTCGTCGCTGGCGGACAATTCGGAACGTTGTTGGTGATGCAGAGCTGGAGAACTGACGCGCTGTTTTGCTCGTAGAGATGAGGCGCAGCAGGTGGTTGTGGTGCTGCGGCTGAGATTTGACTGCTTCGAACCTTCAAATGATTGCTGGAGGTTTGGCAGATATGTTTTCCCTCATCGGGCGATATTGGTTGCATAGTCTTCACTGACGTTGCTTCGGAAGGTGATACACATCCTCTGACGAGATTACTGGCAGCTGTTTGCGAGTCTCTCTCATTTGAGCACTAGAATCTTGTGAGCGTGAGGATGTAGGTCTCCTACTTGCAGGCATTTTACTTGGTAAGGCCGTATTTTTGCCTCTGAGAGAACCATTTTTTCTTTTTTTTCGGGATATTGTGGGGGGCAAAGTTTGTTCAGAGATTGCCACTTTTCGGGCTTCGAAGCGAGTCTCATTGAGAATGTATCGTGCGTTATATTTGCGATGCTATAACTTGATTCTGAAAACGAAGTAGCTTTTGTATATATATATCGCTGATACTGATTTGCTAAATTTTACATCGCTCTGCAAGTATTTTATGAAAAGTGAGGTAAATCGAAACCGTTCATCGAGGTATTGAAGCTCACAGCTGAGAGAAGATGGGGTTGCCCTTTAATGTTGGAGGAAGGAAGCGAGGAATAGGGAGGGTGGGGGTAGGCCGTGAACAATGACGTCTTCATGATGAAGGTTAGTTACGCTCAGTGGTGCTCTGAGTTCGAGATGTCTGTTTCTCGGAAATTTGTTGTACTCATTTTTACATTTTGTTCGACCAGGTCAGTCTCCGATATGAGTTGTGATTTTTTTTAGTTGACCGAGAGTTTCTTCCTGTTTGAGGGACTCTTTAATAATTTAGCCGAAAGAGATCAGGCGCCAAATGGGATACAAAGATATTGAGGGTAAGCACATGTACTACACTTTTGTCTCATTTATTATTGAGGGGAGCGTATCGCAGTGTGCTGTTACATCTTCAGCCTTTTCCTTCGTTCGGATAGGCTTCCTTTCGCTGCAGTAATTTTGTAGGATCAGCACAACCATAACATCTGTCGGATGACTAGCGCTTTAAGTGAGAAACATACTTGAATTTTAATTCGAGATAAGTCGCACTGTTATCCTATTTTCCCAGGTGATTGTGAAATGTTTTTCATTTCACGTTCATTCGTAGGCATAAGAAGGTAAAATTATTTTTGACGCGGTACTGGAAGTTGCCCGCGGGTGATGGGGTTGACCTGTCCTGTGCGGGGGGAGGGGCTGCACTCAATGAAGTGGTCGGGGTAATCCAGCTATGGCTGTCGGGCCTGACTGTGGAAGGTGGTTGTGCTGGGCTGCTGCTGATCCTGGCAGTTCAAGTGCGGCCAGTGCTGCCTCTCTCTCCTCCTAGTGACTAAGTGTGGTGATTGTGGCCTGCTGTCGGCTACCCTCCCATAGGGAGGATAAGCCCGGTATATGTATGTATGTACGTTCATTCGTTTTTCCTATCGAAATACGTAGCTCACTTTAAGATATCGGTGTCGGTAGGGAACGGAGATACGAAACACAATAATTTTTCTCGCACATTTGCCATCGCAGCAGCGTAGGAAGCGAAACAACAAACTTCACTGAGAGATTAGACATTACCAAAATTTATCACATCAAATTAATTTCTTTGGTTTCTTGGAGCGAAAAAGTTCAGGATTTCCCATGTTCTGTACAGTCACAAGACGGGAGGCAGGGGTACGGGGAGGGGGGGTATGAGCTCGGTGAGGGGCGACTGAGGGAACAAGGACACTTCTGACAGGCCTATCGTTCGAGACTGGGGCGAGCACACTGTTTTACACTTCTTGCTACACTGCTTTGTTTGCTTCACATTCAAATTTCACTGATTTAAGTAAAATAAGACAACAGTTATTCGTTTTTCCTTTCGCAGTTTACCGGGTAGCAAGTACATTCACTGATGGTGTGATTTATATGATAAGTTAGATTCTTTTTCCCTTGCATTTTAAATGATTACTGCACCATTTTTCCCGCACGTCCGACCGCGACCGAGCCACGACGTTAAATTATCATAATGGAATAATGAGAGCATAGAGTAATAGATTCAGAAATATTATAAAATACCTATCAGCATTAGCATTTGCTAGTTTTCTGTCTTGCACAAGGGTTTAATATTTTGTTATACAGCAAGCTCTACAAAAAATTCACATTATGGTGGCTCTTGAGGTTTTTTCCACAGCACTAATTTACTCTCCTGTTACTCAGATTGAAGTTAAAATAAACGCTAAATGGAATGAAGGCCCAGTTTGCAAATATTTACGAACAAAATAATTGAGGAATACTGGGTTCAAAGAGGTTTTTATTTTTTTAATTTTGACAGTCAATATATGCTGACACAATCTGTTCTTTCAAGAACAAAATATTCTCTTCCTTAATCTGAAAAGCAGGTGACCTCACACGTAATGAAGCAAAAGCTGCTGATCTTGTTTGGAAGCAAGTGTAAATTACGCCAGGTGCCTTATATGTGTGAAATTCATAAGCACTAAATTCACTATATGTGCAGGATATTTTCAATAAAAGAGGTGAGTTGCTTCACAATGTGAGAGGTTCTATGCGAATAGATTTGGCGGTATGGTTAATTAAGTTTGATAATATATCCCACTGAATAAGTAAATCTATTTAAATCACAGTCATCACACATGGCTTTTGCTAATAATGTACTAATATACACGAAGATACAATAGTTATATTCTTGTTCCACACTTTTCATCCTGCTGCGCATATTAGCCCCAGCTTGCTGCTCCCAATCGTCATCTCGTCGCTCACAGCCATCACTCTGCCGTGATTGAGGTATTTGTTACAAACGGACCATCGTTCTTGCATTTTGGGACAGTTGCTAACAGGTGAAGTTCTACAACATACTCTGCAATACAAAAAACTAATTAAATCATTTGCATAAGATCTTGGTATATTACACAAATTAATGTGAATTTCTATGAACTGTGAGTACATTCAGGAGAAAATTAGTTGATATAAGGTGGTACTCATGACATCTATTGCAAATATAACTGTTTAATTAGATTTAAACAAGACTTATAATTCATTTTAATTCATAAATCCTGCATTTGGAGAGGATTATTGGACTAGAGATTGAGTTGCTTTCCCAACCACAACTAGCTTTTCAAGCTAAAGCCCCACCAAGAACGGAAAAGAAGCCTTATAATACACTATTAAATAAACAAGGTGTGTTGCAACATCCTTTGTATAAAGAGTTAGCTTAAAAAAACTTTAAAAAACATGAGAGAAAATCAAGAAAAAAAAAGATGCATAGATGGCAGAGAAATGCTCAGCACTGATGCAAAAAAATAGGCAGTCACTTGCCAAAAAATAGATGCATACATGTATTTAACAAAAGGAAAGTCTACCTAATGTCTAACTCCGTAGTTTCAATTTTTTACTGTATGGGAGTTTAATTTCAACAGTTTTTTAATAGTTTACTTATTTCAATTATTGAACCAGACTTTAATCACTCACAATCCTTCAAGTGACATAAATAAGTCATGAAAAACTAAACATTTCATCTTAGCCCTCAAATTTAGTACAAGAACCAATACTAAGCTTTGATATTATTGAAGTAATTTTAGGAGAGACACAAGCTTAATTTCTAATTTTAATTTACTTACCTTTCACATAAAAGAATTAAATCCTAATTTGGTATAGGTAGTACCAAACTAAAATCATTACTTCAAGTCAGTTAATGAAGCCAAAATAAAATAAAAATTCATATTAGCTACAAGAGATGAAAATCTTCACATGGGAAAAAATTTAATTTTTTTTAAACATAGTAAGTTCTATCTCACAATATTAGAGAGAATATTTATGCTGATACAAAGATAAACTTCTCACAAGTAGCTTAGGCAAAACCATTCAATAATTTAACACTTGTAGGAATTAGCTTTTCTCCACAACATGTAATAAAAATATTTGAATTAAAAAATTTTAGACTTGCAATGTGAATTGTAATGCAGAGTTTGTGAAAGTTTAACGAGTCAAAATTTTTGTTAGAGATGTAATCTTCCAAACTTTTAGAAGTGAAAGAATATTTGCAAATAATCTTTTAAACTTGAAATTTTGAAAAACTTATGAAAATTGAAAATGCATATGATAGTTTTCATCCTTCATAGGAAAAGTTGATTCATGAATGAGTGAAAAAAAATTTAGAAACCTAATTCACATAGAAGAAGAATAAATAAATATAGAATTATTTAAAGAAATGCCTTTGCATCCAAACTTAGTTTTTGTACAACGGAAAATATTTGAATTTTTATTGTAATTTATTTTCCTAAGCCTTGCAATAAATGGTATAAAATGAGCACTGTTTGTGTACGTATTTAACATTTATTCCCAATAATTTTCCATTTAGGGCTAAAAAATTCACACAATATACTAAAATACTAAAACAATGGATACATCTTTCAGTTTCATCTTATAAGATCACTCATTCATCAGTAATTACGAATTTGTCACTCCATTAACAAAATTCTGCCGAACACCTTGTTTTTAAACATAGTGACGTCATAACCCAACCCGGTGATAATCCTTTTCAAAACGAGGTTGCGGAGAAAGTTACTCGGGGGACAGTAAGCGGTGTTTCTAAAAACAATCTTGGCGACGAATTACCTTTGGAAAAACTGTTTTTGACGGATCGAGTAACCCGCGTAACTCTGAGAGTTACTCGATCACTTCAAGATTACGACTGGAAAATCGCCTCTGCTTTTTGTAAATTTTAAAATTAATGTAACGAACCTTGGCAATTTTATAACCGTCTACCACATGCTTACGAGGCAAAGATCTTATTGCAAATTTTCAGGTAGCTTCCAAAACATACAATTTGTTGTCATAAACGGTAGAAGACCGTAAAATGAGAGATGAAATAATTCCCACGTTTTCTGTAGATTTTACCCAAAAAGATTGAGTTCAATTCACAACTGACGTGAGGTTATAAAATGTGATCTTTCAAAACTCTTAGAAACTCTGAGAAGTGTACATACCTCGTGATATGAAATAATTTTTTCCCCTGTAAATATATTTTTTGATATAAAAATAGGCAATTTCCCAAAATTCCTCAGTTATTCGAACAGACCTGAAAAATTTGGAAGATAGTTTAAAGAAAAAGGTTCCTGTACGTGTATTTTGTCACATGAAATACACAATAAAATGAGTTCAAGTTGAACTTGCACCAATTCATGAATATAATGTTTATAATTTTCCACGATGTAACGAAGTTAGCGCGGCTCTTTGAACGACAGACCTTGTGAGAAGGAATAACAATCGAAAATCATATGTTAGCTTAGCCGTGAAGCTTCAGTGAAAGGTTTAAAATTTGTTCTCAGGGCTTCAATTTTTATTTTATGTTACAGTGGATGAATTGTTCTTAGTCTAAAAGTTTGTTTCCATTATGATCCTTGTAACGAGTGGTTATTGCATCTCAATGTCGCCTTGTTTCTGCTGCCTGACAACCTTTACTATGCTATTTTTGCTCTAAACCTATTCTACATTAGTGTTAAAAACCTAACTATTTTCATCAAATGTAGTTACAGTATTCCATCATCTCGTTCTGTAGATTAAATTTACTCTCCACTAATTCAAAGTTGTACTGAGTTGTGTTCTTCTATGCTGTATATCCTGGGTTATTTATATGCTGTTTTACTGAAGGCTAAATCAGTAAATCAGTATTTATATTTGAAACATGCTTATAATGAAATGTTATTAACAACGTGCAATTATGTAAAATAGTAAATTTTATTTACCTTGTCATATTTTTTGAAAATACAATTAGATGTTCAGAAGATCTTAGCAACCACAACATGGGTTTTACGTTCCAGATAGTTAAGAATGCCTTTTTTTATTTTTCACTAGTCTATTGTATAGGAAAATATTTATATCCATAAAAACTAAAGCAATGTAGTATTTATGAGTTAATAATGGTTCTCCGGTATAATTTATACGCTAATAGATTGTCAACGATACAAGTAAAGTGAAACCATCCTGAACATGTGCTCTCTTGAATGGTGTGTGAAACTACTAAGTAACATGAAAAAACAATTGGAATAAACATTCAAATAGTAAGTGTCAAAGGAATTGAATTTGATTCAATATTATATGCCATGCCATTTGTTTGTTAGCTTTATCTTCACCATGAACTTTGCTCTGACAAAGGCTTTGATCAAGGTTAGTAAATTGTTTACTTATAATGTAAATAAGCTACTTATAAAAACAGATGACAATGCTATGACCCATAAGTGAATACAATGAGGTAAATTAGAGGCATACCATTAGTGATTGATGAGGTTATTTTTTTTTTGCTCATTGTTTGGAGTAAAATTAAAAATTATATAGAACTGCTTATGGTCTAACCTTAAATGCTTCATGATTAGTGTTCTAAATATGAATAGAAAGACTTAACTCATTTTAAATTATGTTTACCCAAACATCTTTACTTAAGAAACAAAAAACAAAATAGTCCATTAATAAAAAATTCACTCAATAAATAATATAATCTCCTTATAATGACGAAGAAATCTCGATTTTAAATATTAGTCATCTCTGAAATCAAGTTATCTTCTGGTTTAATATTCAAACCCTGAAGTGGTTTTTTATGTGTGATAAAACTAATAAATGGAAGAAACTAGTGACAATTTTTTTATCCATTATATTACATCAAAATCAATTCAAAAGAGATTTTTTGTTATCAACTGTACTATTTAGCATCCATTACTTTTTTCTCCTTTTTTCCTGTTTCACATACTTCATCCCTGACAGTTTCTACATACGGGGTGTGGATACTCACTTTGTACATTTATTCTTTTTCAGAAGTCCATGCTTAATAGTCGCTTCTCTTTACTCCCTTCTAATTGCTTTTGCTCTGGCTAGGGATTCTTAAACTGAACCAAATCAATTTTTGACAAAGTATCTCATCAAATTTTTATGGTTAATTTAGGTAAAAATGTTAAGCACCTATTGGGTCATTTCCTGGCTTGGGGGTCGGTAAATTTTTCAGCAACCTCCAGGCCCATTAAGCCCTTTTAGTCTATTTTCTACACTGCTTCACTTGGAGCCAAACGTAGAAACTCAGTTATGTTGAATGAAAACTAATTGAGTAATGATGGAACCGCGAAATTTCCTGTAACTGTGTTCACGCTAGATTTTCACGTTCACGGTGTTTTTCTTCCCCAAGTTTTGATGTCATGACTAATAAAAGTGAACCACATAACAAATGGGGCACATCTGAATGACCAACATTCATTTAGCACTCTCCCGAGAAAATTAACTAGACCTTTACATAACAACCTGAATTAACTCAAATAGGCAACAGTATTTTGAACAATTGCTTAGTACTTTTAGGATTTGTTTCCCTATTCAAGCATTCAGCCTGGCCTAACTTTATAACTGAACATATGAGGACAAAAAACAGAAAATATTATTCATATGAAATACCTTTTAATGCTTCTATATTTTTTAATGAATTATGTATTTTGCTAGAGTTATGAAATTGCCAGTGTGCAAAAGAAGCTCAAGTAATTGAGGGATTAAAACTATGTCAGAATGTAGAATAAATGACCTAGAAAACTCGGTCATGTTCTCAGCTGTTTCCTCACATAACATACAGCCAAATTCATAAATCGTCTTAAGCACTGATTTTTTTTAAATCATGACAACTCAAAAAGTCTAGAACTTTGATATTGTTACTAAAATCCTGAAAACTTAACATAAGCATGAATTATGACTATCAACTACTTGAAGTTTAACAAAAACAGGTCAGCAGTTTTCTTTAGTCATAGACGTAGGATCATTCGATCGATTCTCTATTGATGCTAATTTAGTAGAATTCCTAGCATACTTGATAGCTTCGAATTTTCAAGCTAAAAAATTTGGATTTATCGAATAATAAATATAAGATCTCGGTACGGAAAAGGGCATTTTTGGTTTTGACTGGAGCAGACAGTGGTTCACGCCAGCTGGGATCTGGTGAGGATGCTGAAGGTCACTTTGTTTTCTTTGTTGTTCGGACGTACTGCACTTGTCAATCTTTGGTCTTAACCTGTGGGCTTCTTTCACTGATACATACTTTGGCCAGATAGAAACCTACATTTTATTGTACTGTATGTATTAAAATTATCCAATCGATTTTTTAAAGATGGCAGCATAAAGAGAAGTTCAAGTGTTGGCAAACCTCCATAGCTATTGGTCTTGTGGATAACATACAGTCGTGCTTGTCAAAGCTAGCGAGGAAAGAAAAAGGAAGGCTGTGTCTCATTAGAAATAACCTTCATGGCAGTTTGAATTTGCAAGCTCAAAAGTGGCTGGGAAAGAACCTCAGGTAAGTAAGCAGGTTTTGCTGTGAGTGGAGCCCAACTCATCCATTCATGGGCACTGAGCCTGAAAATAATCAAAAGGCAATTGTAACAATGTTGCTTTTGTTTATCACGGCATAGACCATAATTCCTTTGTTTGTAAGACCATTTGAATGAGTTACTGTCCGCATAAATAATAAATAACAGACAAGCGAGTGGTTGAATATTAAGTTATTTGAACGTTAAGTTTTTACGTTTTCAGTAATTATGGCTTACCCTTCCGAATTTCATAATTATTTTTGATGAATTTTGTTGTTTTAATTTTTAAACCTCAGTAAAGGGAGGAAGAAAGCATTTTGTTAGTGAGGAAAGTTCTATGCTAATTTAAGGATTTCTGTTGCTGCAGCAATGAGAATATTTTTCATGTTACCACAGGCATTTTGTTAGTTCTTGACTCAGATTGCACGCAAGTAAAATGATGAATGTTAGTTTCCGTATTTGATAGAAATCATTGTACTTTTCTTACTTATGTGCCTTTGTTTAATCATGGCACCTGATGACTTCAGAAATTCACGAAGAATTTTTATTTTTCTGAGAAAGAGTATAATTCAATA
Source organism: Morinoia aosen (assembly GCA_030386875.1). Classification (NCBI taxonomy): domain Eukaryota; kingdom Metazoa; phylum Arthropoda; class Malacostraca; order Amphipoda; family Talitridae; genus Morinoia; species Morinoia aosen. The sequence goes on along the minus strand of CM059557.1, from coordinate 28,203,772 downwards.
ATTTCTGCACATGCTGTGAAAGATTAGGAGTATATGGTCAGTTTGAAAGTCGCATATAGAAGCCCTCGCGATAACAATTCTGGGTGTTATTAAAAGGATAGCGTTGAACTCTTCATTCATAGCATAGTAAATTTAATACATTCTTTGATGACCAGAGGCTGTAAATCTGAGTAAATCAAATATACAATGAATTTTACTCATCATCGATTTTCAATCGCACATATTTCTAAAGTTAAGTTATATTTGTGTAAAAAAATTTCCACTTAACATGCACAGATACTTAGTTAAAACGTAATTAGACGCTTACGTGAATTAGAAATCGTTCAGTGGTGAGAAGAGACTTTATTCACGTGCTGTTCTTACAGTAAGATAATGATCATGTCAACTGTACAATTTCAATCATAAGCATTTTTACACTCGTTTTGAAGTCACTGATTCACACAAAAATTTCAAGGTTAAAGGAAGAAGAATTTCCCAAGAACATCAAGGTGAATTGTCGGAAGTTTTATTCCGACATTGATATCCTGATGACTATTTCGTTTTTTCACGTTAACACATGACACGTATAAGTTAATGCTGTAACTTCGAGTATATATAGAAATGATTCTGAGAATGATTACAAAGCACTGACATAGATACTCAGACCAGTGAACTCAACCAGTGAATAAAGATGATTACAGTACTTACAAAGATGCGTCATCACAACTCACGATCTAATGCCATCTTTTTCGATAGTTTTCTGAAGAATGTTCTCTCAGACGGCCGGACGCGTTACTTTCCAGAGTATTATTGTGGAGCATAAGTCGCAGACTGTATTTCCAAAATACGCTTGCGCAAATTTCGCTCTGGCACAATCATTACGTATAACAAGGCGCTAGCATAATTTTATATCAGCTAGTTAATCAGCAGCATGGTTGAACGTTGAACGAATTAATTGTCCAAAAATCTAGCGCGTAAAGTTTAATGATCGCAAGAGCTGTTCAAAGAACTGCAAACTGTTTGGCCGAAAGTGTAATTACGTGTATTTACATTACAGTACAGTACGTGTATTTACATTACAATTACAGTATTAGGAGAAAAAAAAAGTGTACCAAACTTTAAAGAATACCATTTATGGGCCCATAAATGGTATTCTTTAAAGTTTGGTACACTTTTTTTTTCTCCTAATACTCGGTGATGCAATAGAAACAGTTTATATATTTTGTTACACGTATTTGATTTGCATAGTTCATTTTATGCATTGTAATGACATTTAATTCACTTTAACCCACTTCAGTAGCTTTTAATGGAATTTGAGGCTCTAATATTGAATAAATATTTGGTGCTGAGTGTTTGTTTCAATTATGGTGATGCTCTAGTATGGTTTGATGGCCTAGTGTAATGGTTGCTCCTGTGTGAGATTTGTTCGGTGTCGTTTAATGGTCGTGACTTTTCCATTCGTCGCTTTCTTTTGTTATATTTATTCTTTATTAATCATGATAACGTAAAATTTAAGCTGCCATCACAAATAAAGGGATTATTTATTATTTCCGTTGAATGGATTACATCGATTACGTGATGTAAGTTAATTCGCTCGTGATGTGGTATTTATCATTATTTTTGTAAGCGTTCGCAAGACCTTTATCATCTCATCATCATTATGTTCAAATAATCATCTCTCTCTCTCTCGATCTCACTTCTCTACTAAGAGGGTAATGAAAAGGCATTTCTAAATGAAAATGCATAAGGGATTTAGCTGAATGATATCGACTACAGGTTTGAATACGCATGTTACATACTTAGAGGCATGATGAATTCAAGAAGCCGCTCGACCAAGACACAGAATGTGGGAATATTTATCGTTTTTATGGGTGGTTCCGTAGGTATGTGAATCACTGATGACTGCATCGCTATCTCGGAAGGAGCTTGGCAGCCAGTTGAGATTGATGATAGTTAACACGGTATATTATCCACGGCTACAGAAGCACTTTATTTCTAGGGCTGAATTCGATGTATCGGTAGTTTATAGTTAACAAGATGAACTCTGTAGTTAAGCGCAAACAGCCGCAAGGCCGTAGCGCACAAAAACGCCTTCTCACTTAGGTTCGTTCGACTCAATTCCTCGCGCCTCACTGTCCCGTCCTTCGAAGGCAACCCTCTAGTCGCTCCCTCGCGAGATGCTAACTACTAATTATGATATTGAAATTCGAGGATATTGACGGGAACTATTTCCTAGGTAACTCATGTTCCGGCTCTACAGCGGATTTACTATCATCACGTCACGAGCCCGAATTACGGGTTTCAACGGATACCGAAGAATAGACGTACTCTTTATTTTCTTTATTAAACTCCGAACTCCGAAGTCACCGTAAACTGCACAACAAGGCCATTTTTAGGTTCGAGAATAAAAATGAGAGAAAACTGAGCAAGGTCCAAAGAGCATTTAACTATTACCAAGTCTAAGTAACATATTCCAGTGATATTGATCTATCACGCAGGTTTTCAGTTTGAAATGACTCCCAGTTCTCTAGATCAACACATGTTAGTAAAAAATTCTAGTTCCAGAGAATGACAATGTATAGGTGAAAGTCCGAAAACTTCCACATTAAGAATAGCTCACAACACATCAAATACATAGAAGTGAGCTGAAAGGCATTGTGCTAATAAAGGCTAGGTTCAACACAAGAACAGAAAACAGACCCAGAAATACACAGAATGTGACACATTAAAATACATAGAAGAGAGCTAGAAAAAAAAACGTTATGCCCACCAAATACTAAATTCATTACATGAACTAAAAACAGACCCAGAGCTTTACAGAATGTGACTCATTTAATACATAGAAGTGAGCTGGAGAAAAAACGTTATGCTCACCAAATACTAGATTCATTACAAGAACTGGACTTGAGACCCAGCGGTTCACAAAAAGTAACTGCTGCTGTGGGTACAGGTTTCTGTGCTAAGGTATTCAAGAGGACAGTCTGACGACACCTTCCTACGAGTATAATATACTTACAAGATATGGGGGTGGAATTCTACGTTCCCATATGGGTCTTTTGTTTCCCAACTTCTATCTCCTGAGTGGGACTAACTTATTTTACTCTGCCTGTGGAAGGAATTTTAGAACTGATTAGGTCTTCAATATAGAGGTATCACTCTATGGATCACACGGTCGAACAAATCCTACTGGAGAGTGCTCAGGTTACCACTGTACTATTCTCAACAACGAGTACATAGATGCTAGTGTCGCCCTTGGCATTTAATAGTCACAAAAAACTTATACAGAAGCATATTCAATTTTAGATTTAGAAAGACTAGCACACTTGACTTTCAGTACCTCATTTCAACTGAAATTCACTTCAGCTCTAGACTTCCACACCTGCTGACTGGCACAACTTGCCCAGCCCAGCGCATGGATAGGAAGCCAAAACTGAACTAGACATTCATTTAATAAAAGAAAGGTGAACTAATCCCACAAAAAATCAACTGAGCATACTCATGTTCACCCTAAGCACAATATTGGCAACATTCATCTTAATTACAGGCTACAACCTTTCACAGGCACCCCTAATTCCAAACAGCTGACTACCTTAACTTAGATAACAGAAAATCAATACCGAATTTCTAACACCACAATGCAGAATGCTTGCTGGAAGGAGCATCATGAATTTATTAACACTAGGCTTGACTCGATATAGGTGGTTCACCGATTTCCAGCAGCATCATTGAATGCTCTAGGAACCGGCTGTTCACCACTACCAGACGCTCAATGGGACACAAGGCAGATATGGCTAATCGAGAACACAAAGCGCCAAAGATCAACGATTTCTAACACACAGTTACACTGAGACACCGAAACTCACGATTATCCTGGGAGAACGTTTCTACTCGATCACTTCGGCCAAAAAACATGCCGCGCCAGCTCTACGGACCAGTGCGGAAGGTCCGCAGCGATGTTGCCACAAGAAAGTTTTAAAACTCGCTTTTGCAAAACGCGAAAACTCAAATACATTGATAATTAATTATATAAATATAGTTATACTAAAATCCCCATTGAGACAAATTAACATTAAGAAAATATAACATAAAATTAAAAGTAGATTTTCTTGGCATTTTCTGTCGGCATCTCCGCGTCGCATCGAAGGCGTCATGCCGAGTCCATTCTTCTGGAAGGCATAGACGTTTCGATATTCTCGCAGACTATAGACTTATGGCATCTTCAGCTTATATGGTTCTTTTAGAACTTTTATGGATGAAACGCTGGCCAGTCGCCTCTTCCAGTTCTTAGCGTTGTTTCCTTTTTTTTTTGATCGTAGACCATTGACAGTTATACTGAGAAGCAAAACATAGTAACGCTTGGTAAGGTTTGATGGTTGTGCTAACAATCTTCGTTACATTTAGGTGTTATGCAATCAAAGCTCACTCACGTTTGATTAACGACAGGATAATGCTCCCTGTGATTAATTCTAATGTAATTCAAACAACCATCACTCATTTTTGATGGTCATGTCAGAAATTATTCGTTGGTTAGTTAGTTAGAACGCTATGTGAGAATCACTTAACACGCAAAAGAAAACACTGCTCACAAAATTAGTATTAACTAACAAGTAATTAGTAATAAAGACGCAAAAAACTCAAACGTTTTGGTGGAGCAAACGAGAGAAGTCTATTACTGGCATCTTACTGCCTCAAATTCCTCATTTACCTATAATTAAGTAGCCATGCTGAGAAGTGCAATACATTTAACAAAAAACTAGATATATTGACCTTTGTATTTTAGATTCGTCGCACATTTTTTCGGCAAAATCAACTTTAAATCATATGCTGAATACATGTCTCCTTCAGATAATTAATTCGTATTTGTGCTTCCGAGCTTTGAGGTTTATATAAAAAGTTTGGAATTTAGTATCAAGCATGATTTTATTCTTAGGTAGTATTAATCATACTTCGATTTTAACAGAATTAGTAATTGAGCTTGTCTCCGAAACATTAAATTTTTTATTTCTTTAATTAAAATGATTAATATTGTTAGCATTTTTTCTGCTTTTGAATTTTAAATTAATTTGCGACTTTAGCATGGAGAAAATTTTTTTTGGTCAGAAGAAATGTTACTGCTCTCACGGTTCAGTAAATGTGTGAATGCACCTTATCTCATTTCAATTGCTTTTGTAAGCTTTCTCACTCCGTAATCAGGTCCCTCCAATATTTGAGGCGAGTGTATCCAATGCTCGATGCGATTCGGTGGGTGTACAGTGTACACCCAAACTCTCCACAGTCCGGATTCAGTGTAAACTATCCTGACTATGGATTGCCTTGATAACAACGTTCACCGTGGCTTGGTCGTATTGTAAACACGATCTCGACAATATAGAGGTTGCGTAATTTTCACTTGAGTCATCACACGCGTACTATGATTTGATGCACAAAAGTTCGGTACGGTATGGTTTTATTTTATCAACAATAGTTTTTACCCGGTCTAGCATGAAGGCATTATTAAGTTTGGTTCAGTGCCATGACAGTACTGTTCTGCGAGCTCTATCATCACCGTAATGAGGAACCGTGTTTGTTAGATTGATAAATTTTGTTCATCAATATTGTACGAATTAGGGCTTGCTACATTAGTTTACTCGATCTTTAGTGTCAGGGATACAAGTATTAGTTAGCTCTACATGTAAAAAAGTTAGTTATATGGCTAATACGTTTCATTAGTGTTTTGATTAACTATAGGAATCAGTCTAATGTTACAGTTAAGGCTGTTTGAATGCCTGCTCTCTCACTTCTTGTTATAACGGCTTGCGTCATTTCGCAGCTTTGTTATAAGTTTAACCCTAACTGATTACCCGGGCATGTAGTACAGTACTCTTTATCGACATATTGGTTGTGTTTACTCATATTTAGGAAATTATATCACTTCCAATACCCTAATTGTCATGATTTAATTATGAAGTTTTTTTCACTCTCAATACGCCCTTAGGGTGGCTCATGATGAATTTCAATGGACGTTCTTTAACGCTGCTTTTCGAGAAAAATAACGTTACTAGGACGTGCATCGAGTCCTATTTTTTTTAATTTCGGTCCACTTGTAACTCTCTTCACTGCACACTGGCATACTGACTCGCAAAGCTGGGCGTTATCGCGATAAATTATCGCGATAACGATTTCGGGTTGTCGGTTATCCGATTATTTTTTTCCCGAGTTATCGATTTATCGGTATCGCCGATACTTTTGGTTCCAAATTATCGATAATCGATAATATCAGTTTTTCCCGCTGGGACTCAGGTTATGGCATCTTTCCCCAACGCACTGGACCAGATCCAACATCCAAGGGGCGAAGCAATGCTACTTGGGCTGCCTGATCCCCACCCTCATTGTGATCAAGAAGAAGCTGTTCAACTTGATGACCAGCAGCAATCTCCGGTTCTGCGAGCCCCTAGTCAACAACCTTATAGCTGCCATGGAGAGTAGGTTCACCTCCACCTTTGAGGACGAGGAATGTCTTCTGGCCACTGCCTTCCACCCCAAGTTTCGCCTCAAGTGGATGGGGGCTTTTGAGGAAAGCATGTTCAGGAGGTCAGAGGTCAAGTCCCTGATGGAGAGGAAGGTGGAGGAGTTCTTGCGACTTGCTGACCTGAAGACCGCCAGCAGCAGCGATGACATGGAGACGGAATACTACTACGCCAGCATTTGTGATGAGGAGGATGACACTGGGGGTCATCACAGGTCTACTAAAAGGCCGTTCACACTGGTCTACATTTTGCTGCACGCTCACGTGTAGACGCCTCGTGTGGAGCTTCACAAGAGCCATGCGCGTTTAGACTAGACACCATTGGAGCGAGCCAGGAGCGCGCGCTGCTCAACAGGGCTGCCACTCTAGATATTATATAGCTACATCTAGATGTTTTTGCTGAAGCCTAGATGTAAAATTTCGAACCTAGATATTAGCTATAAAACCTATATAATTTTTTCAGCATGCTAGAAATTTTCTAGCTAGAATTACTATTAAGCTATGTATATGATAGATTACTGTAAATTCGAATTAAGAATTCACCATAATGGTTGGTTACTACTTCATTCTTATCATATTTGTTAATTTACTTAAGCAAATTGTCTGAATAGTGAAGCAACCATATTCTGATCATGTTATGTTCAGATTATGAACGACACAAAGACGGTTATTTCACGGTTCATAAGCTAAAGCACACTATCTCTAATTGTAAAACAAGTGATGATATCAAAAAATCATGGAATAAAATGCACAAACATCATCAAGAATGTATTGTGGCCTCATTTTGACGAAAGACTGACCAATGATATTGGTAACAATGAGTTCAGTTTATTGTTGGATGGAAGCAATGATATTTCTATCATGAAACTACTTGGTGTATCAGTTATATTCTAAGGTAATGCATCTAATAAAGTAGAATCAACTTACTTAGCAATTGCAAAATTATTAGAAGTGATGAAGATAGCGGTGTGAAAGCCTTAAAACAATTGTTGATAAGTAGGAATCTGAGCACTGATAATTTGCAATGCAATAGAGACTGACCTTTCTACTCGCAACGCGTGTGGAATTGAAGAATATTTGGATAACAAGCTTTATTAGGGTAAATATCAGGATACTAGATAATTCATATAAAGATAAATTGCCTAATATAAAGCAACTTATGATATAAATATCCTTGTATGCTATTGTTCAACTAATTTATCATGGTAGATAATTAATTTATTTCTAGATATATTTTTGGATGTTTTATTTTTAAACCTAGATGTTTCTCGATATTTTTTGAGGTCACACTAGATTTTTTTGGTCAAACAAAAGTAGCAGCCATGCAGCACAAAACCAGTCAGTGTGGCCTGCTGCTATGAAATATGGGTTGCTGTAGACGAGCTTGTGTGAATATTATTGCTGCATCGTAAAGCTACGTAATCTCTTTTTTATTTGCACGAGTGAAATGTTACTATATTCGTTCATTTCCATTAAAATAAAATGGAAAGCAGCCTCCTTATATTCGCAGCTTTTAGTCTGCCAAAGGCATTGATGGGCTTAGCACATTTCAATTATAAGCAGTGTAGTTTCTCGCGGCAGTGTTGAGTCAGCCATTACGGGTGAGCGAGAGGCGCAACCTCACTTGATGACTACCAACTGCACACTGACCGGTCTAGAGCTGCGCCTCTCACACATGCGGCGCCGCACGGATTCGAGGAAAGCGAATCGGGAATTTCGAACACACACACACAAATATGAACCTCTGTGGTGAGCCTCGTCTACACGAGTCGCGCCTCAAGGCCGAAATGTCCCCTAGTGTAAACACCCCTTAAGTCCAAGGCCGCTCATATTGTGCATGTGGGGCTGAAGGCCAAAGAGCCTGACAGTCTGGCAGACCCTGCCTTCAACAGCGAGAAGGTCCTCGTCGACCTCTTTTTGAGGTACAACACGGCGATGCCGAGCAGCGCCGCGGTGGAGCGTTTGCTCTCCCATGGAAAGGACATCATCAAGGCCAAGAGGAGCTGCCTCTCTGATGAAAACTTCAACATTCTAATGTTTATGAAGGGAAACATGCCGCAGAACCTCGTCTAAATTTATTTATTTTACTTTAAACCGCAGGTTTATTAGTAGACAGGATATACATTCATTATTTTTTCTAAAGCTTTTCAAAGACCTATTTTTTCTAAGATTTTTCTGTTTTCTTAGATAAAGATTAAAGAAAACATTTCGATTTGTTCTTTTATTTAAAATACCAATATCGTTATCGCTAGCATCAGAATTTTGGATATATCGATTTATCGGTTATCGATTTTCGTCAATAAATTTTTCGCCAATTACCGGTTATCGCCGATAAGGTTTTCGTTATCGATTTATGGGTTATCGCGATAACGTTTTTTCTTTATCGTGCCCACCACTGCTGAGTCGCCCATCGCTCGGTAGAGAACAATAAGTACACGTAGATTTAGTTGACTTTGAAGGGAGTATATAAACCTCGCCCAAAGTTTGAATCCTAGTCGCAAAAATTATCATAAATCATTTAAATAAAATTTCCCCCGATTTGGTTGATTGTAAGATTGAAATTTTAGTTGCTGATTGTTGGTTGTATATTTTAATGATAGCCCCACAGCTGATGCTTCTTGGTAGTGAGAAGTACATAAATAGCGAATAGAAGTACATACATAAATAGCGTGAGAAGTGACGTGTGATGTGCGTAAATTAGAACAGTATCATCGTAACTGATGCTCATGTTCGAGCATTTAAATAACAATTTTACAACTCATGCTAAATCACATACGTGATTTGAGTCATTCCAAATTGTATTACCTTAAATTATAATTTCTTATTTGATTCCTATGTAAGAGTTTGTGTTGGATGTGACGCACTGGTATATGCGCGTATGACTTAGTGATTCCAGATCTATCCAGTCTATCTTGTAAACGCGAGTTTCTAGGTCAGTTTTTACGCGAGAAATGTACACTTTGGTTTACTTATTATAAAAGTTTGCCATACTCACCTCGGCGTAATCTGCTTTTAATTTCCATGAGACTCCATCACTGCAAACCCTGCAGCGGTCAATGCTTCCTTGGTTCAGAATAGAGGGAAAGGAAAGTCAATACGAATTCCCTTTCAATATTTTAGCCCACACTTTTGAAATATGGTGTCGCCTGACATTGGCAATTCGTCTAATTAGTTCAAGTTAGCAAAAGATTAAATCGTGTAGGATGGAAAATTTAAGGCCTCGTGTCATCGCCGCTATAGCATGAAATTTATAGATAACACGGCAACCAGGAAATATTCTACTATCACAACTTTTCGCTTGCTAGCTCTGATGATTAGGGCCAAATGTGTTCATTAAATGTTCAAAAAAAATATGTCGCCTTTAATTTTTGGTCTGGCTTTCGAACAGCATTTCAATTTCTTTTTTTGATGAATAGAGTATAGTGAATATACAGCACCTCTTGACGGTGATTCTTTTCAGTAATTGGTTTGATTCTTTCAATGAAGCGTTGCACTCTATTTGTCATTATTTTTTATATAAAGTCACCAGACGTTGTTAACGCTGTACTAACAACGTAGTCTTCTATTTTGAAACTGAATTTATTTCCATCGTCATAATCACAAACAAGTATTATCTTCTTGTATTCACTAACTGATCCAAATTTCATGCTAAGAATTATTTTCCGTAATAATTTTTCTCATGGGTATCCATATTTTCTTCACATGAGTAAACGCGCTTTTGATATATTTATTCGAAACTCGTTCGAGCCCAACATGATTGAGGTGTTCTTGTATTCAAAGCTCTGAACATCCCCGCTGGAGCCTGCGTTATCGAGACAGAAGGTCCCATCGAAATGAAACAATAAGAACACCTTCTAAGAATAGCACAAGAAAAAACAAACAGAAAGTTCAAAACTAGTAAAAAGAATGATAAAGTATCCTAAAATAATATCGTATATAACCACATTTCTCATTCTTGAAGTTTGCGCCCATAAAATTCGTACTAACGACAGACGAAACTAAGCGAGGCCTGTGAAATAAGCTGAAGACGCACATTAGCGTGTTTTGAGGTAGAAGAAGACGGCGGCGCCGGTGCTGATCACGAACAGCACGATGAAGACAATCATGCAGGCCATGAAGGCATCGCTTTGCTGCTGCAAATCATCGTACTCTTCCTGAGACACAGTCTTGGAAGGGTCTGTTGGCTTTTCCGTAGTCGATGAGGTAGGGTCTGTTGGCTTGTCAGTTGGGTTTTCCGTAGTCGAGTTGTCTCCACTCAGCATGTCCATGCGGATGGTGTACCTGACGAAAAGAGGTTTAAAAAAATTCGATTGCTGTTACAGAGGTTCTTAATTTTCCTTCGTACGTAGGTTTCATTTTTATTGTATAAAAGTTGCATACCCATTTGGAACAATTGTTTCGTATTCAGGTATTGGTAGACATCATAGTCAACAGTCACAAGCCCGTGAAAGTGAAAATCAAATAATACGCTATTCTTTTCCTTCACCTGTCTGGGTAGTAATTTTCGACAGTGACTTCGTCTTGAATAAGGAGGTAGTTCATGCCATCCGCAGTCATGGGCGTCCATAGCGGCAGCCCAAGTTCGGTGATTTCGCCGTCAGGAGTCGGGTTTCTGCGACCAGATAGAGTTAAGTCATCGTAAAAGTTAACAGTTAAACCGCCACTTAATGGCATGCACCCAAGATGAAGGTGTTTCCAGTATTTTTAGGTTGAATCGTTCGAGCTGCTCTTTGAAACTCACTCACTCTGTAATGGTAATTTTTAATAATGTTATAAGAAGAAAACAAATACGAAAGCATCCCTACCCTAGCGATTAACCCACCGACCTGCTCCGGAAAAATAATCGAATAAGCAACACTGAAGCAGATACACACAATTTGAACAACCGTGAATCTCGGCTCACTGAGATGCTTTTCACACGAGTACCGTTCACAAAAGTGTGATTTTGAGTGTACGTTAACCCCTCGATATTCTCACTAGTACAATCCAACACTGACAAAACAAAGAGAGAGTTAAGAGTATTTGAGGTGCTGCTCATTTTTGCCGCAGGATGATGATACGCCTTGTCTAAGAATACGTCCATTGTATACAATAATGCTCTTGCACATTAGCTTAGCGAGTCTTATTACGCCGAAAAGTAAATTGTCTGAATTGTGTGCCATATTGTGGAAAATTTTTGCGTGACTATGAGAGTAGTGAGGTACGAGAATCCTTCCGCTCGTGAAGGTTCTTCCCAGTTAATCTGCAGGAGCATCACGATTACAACGGAAGTACATTATTCACATCGCGTTGAGTTCTGTGATGAGAGCTATACATGATGAGGCACTGAGCCTGTGCTGCTGAGCAGACACCAATGATCATGCGACGCTGAACATGCATCGTAAATCAGGCACAGCTGACCAAGCACCACCGATCTTGCCCTTCTGAACATGCGCCGCAAAGCACGCGCTGCAAACATGCGCCACTGATCATGCACCGCTGAGCATATCCCTGTCGCGATATTAGGAAATTCATATTACGATACAAGGAAATTCATCTCAAGTGGAACAATATAGCTACAGGACTGAGAGTGCATTGAGCTGGGAAGTTACCCAATTGAAAATCAAGGACGTATCGCCGGTGTATTAAGGACGTGAGGGTCGATTAAGCACGATTTATAGGCTAGTCGGCCTGCTCTGCTTTAACACTGCCTCTACGCGCCCCAAACCAAGCGCGGTCAAGCTCGGACGTGAAATTCATAGTTGGCCTTGGATGGTTCGTAGGCGCAAAATTTTCAGTTGATTAACGGCCGTAACATTTGAAAGCGGCATGACTCGATCTGTCAGTTAATGACAGCGTGTCATCGTGAGCGTACTGGCGGTTACTGCCTCTGCAAAGGTTGCGTTTGGTGTTTCGACTGTGTTCTTCACAATCATTGCGTTAGGCAAATTGTGACGTAGTATTGCATCAGATGCCCAAAACATGTTTATTCATATTATATTGATTGCTTACTTGGATGTTGTGGCGATCATCCGTTATGCTCAGCCTCAGATTTTTCTCGTCACTTCTCGAGCTCAAGCTGAGTTCAATTTTTTAAACATAGTTATGTGAAGTGTTGTTCGTCCAACTGTTTTGAAACTAGAACAGTGGTATTCATATCAAAGTACTCTGGATAGTTTACTGAGCAGGTTTACAGAACAGTTCACATTCACTTGATTCATTTGCAAGTTTTTCACAGAGTTGCTATAAAGACTGTTTTTTTTCAAATGTGTATTGATGTCACAATTAGTTACTTATTTTCACGATATTAATAAGTGCAAATGCTGACATTGAACAATAAATTAAACCAATGTTCTTTTCACAGTGCTTTGTATCAGTGCTAACAAGAATAGAGGAAAACGCTGGTGATAAACCAAAACTGTGAGTTTATAATGAAAAATCGATTGCTCTAAATATGTCTCATGGCCAAAAAATAGCACAACGTTGTATGACTCTTGCACTTTTGGGACTTAGCACTCCTACAGGGTCAGAGAGATGTGAATTTGGGTCATTTTATATTGTAATTATCGTTTTGCCTTTTCATGATAGACATTTTTTATTCATTTTCTTACTGTCCATGCTATGTCGTCTTCAACTATTCTCTTGTTTAATTTGTTTTTCAAGATTTGTAATTCTGTGCATTGAGTCCTGCGCAACAGTGCACCCTTTCTATCATTTGTGGTTATGGTTTATTGCAAATACTTTTTTGGTAATTAATTGCGCTAGCTAATTGTGCTCTAATTTTTTCTCTAAAACCGGATTAGTAACGCAAGGAAATTCTTTTGTGCAATTCTTCGCCTTTGCTTTCCATTTGGTGCTCTAATGAAATAATTTTCAGTCTTTGAACTTGTTATTTGAAATGCTGTTCAGCATTCAGCCAATAAACAAGCACATTCAGTCATCTATAAGTGCCTACGTATGTAATTTATGAATGATGCATTTCTTTCGCAAATTTTTTTTTTGCTGGTTCATTGGTCACCCAGCTGATGCAGGGTATTGAAAATTTACGTTGTAACTCTAATTTCATCCGTTATGTTCTTTAATGATATTCAAAACGTTCCCCTCCCTCAGGGGGATACAACTATTGTATCTATGGGAAGTAGCGCTCCCTGGGGGACAATGTGAGGACCCGAGCTAAAGGTTAGGTAGGCCTTTTTGTTAAAATAACATAGGTTTTTGCTTTGTTACGGACCATATTTTTTCGGTTCACTGCTGTCCTGTTTTTTCAGCACCTACTACTTTCTTCTTCAACTTTGATCTTGTTTCATGAACTTCTTTCCCATCTTACTGTTTCTATGACCTTTCAGCATAGATTCCTCATTTTCTTATCTCCATACTAAATGGTGCCTTCCTCCGTCCTCTCTTTGTTACGTTCTATTTTCGTAGCGGATGAGGAGGCCTAAACTAACTTATAATTTAGTCTAATCTTCAGAATGTTCCCTCCAGGCAAATCATTTCCATAATGAACATAAATGTGAGAGATCTATCGAGAATACTATGCATATATAATGTACATGAGCGTTGAAATGGCTCTCTTTACATTTGAGTTGATATATCTTTATATTAGGAAAAAAATAAAATATGATATATTTTATTGGTTTATTTATTGATGTATAGATGATCAAGAATATATATATATATATATATATATATATATATATATATATATATATATATATATATATATATATATATATATTCAGTATATTTTGGTAGTAACCCTTCCTTGATACAGGTTTCATTAAAAATAATGCCATATTGATTATTAATAATAGTTTTGTTCAAATTTTCTAGTTTTCGGAAGAGTTTACTTCAATCGGAATTTATTGAATTTAAAAGCTCCCCTAACGTTTTGTGATTATAATTTTGCGACGCGTTTCGTCCTGTGTCCACGGACATCATCAGGCTAAAAATAGTTTGAGTTGTGCAGCTAATAGAATGGAGAAGTGGGCAGAGTGGCTGCGGTTCCCCGAATGTAGAAATGTGCATTTGATGCAAGTTAGAAGGTTTACAGTTGGTGTGCGAAGTGAGGAGGGCTAGGCGACCTAGGTTCCGTAGTGGAAGGTACATTCTCCGTTCTCAATTTTATTAGCTGCACAACTCAAACTATTTTTAGCCTGATGATGTCCGTGGACACAGGACGAAACGCGTCGCAAAATTTTAATCACAAAACGTTAGGGGAGCTTTCAAATTCAATAAATTCCGATTGAAGTAAACTCTTCCGAAAACTAGAAAAATTGAACAAAACCATTATATATTAATGATCAATGTGGCATTATTTTTAATGGAACATACGGTGTTATGCAATTCGATGCGCAGATTTTAACCAAATGCAGAAAAACGCAAAATAAAACGATTTTCATGAGTGACAAAACCTCGAAACTGCTTTGTTTTCGAGAAATGACCTGAAATAATTTCAGATTCCCGTAAGAATGGGCTTGACATGCAGCCAACGAGTAAAAACGAAACTTCTTTGGCACGCGCTTCAGGCTATTCTTACAGGAATCTATAATTATTTCAGATCATCATTTCTCGAAAACAAAGAAGTTGTGAGGTTTGTCACTCCTGAAAATCGTTTTATTTTGCGTTTTTCTGCCTATGGTTAAAATCCGCATCGCATCACACAACACCCTGTAAATACCGGGTGTCCCACAAAAATGTCCCCGACTTTTCAATTGATTGTATATCGGCTTTAAATTAATATATTTGAAAGGTCTTTTTTCACAATGCAATGAATTTTGTTCCCTTTTCGGATAATTTAAGGGAACCATTGGACGGCATTTGGGGCATCTGCAGTCCAAAAGTCGATTTTTTTTTATTGCTTTAAATGAGTTTGAGATATGTCCCCGAATGTCTGTAAAAATATCAGAAACGTATCCCAGAGCTAGCGTCCCCCCCGGAGGGAGAGAGCATCCCCCTTTCGGACCTTATTTTTCATTTTTGAACCTAGAGCAATGAAATTTGGTATACTGATAGGAAATGCAATTTAGAATCATTCATCATTCATGACAAAATGCGATTTTCTTGAAAAGAAAATGGGAAATCATAGAAAACGACATTTCTGGGGGGTTTTCTAAATGCTTCTCCTCCTACAGTTTTTGAGCTACAGTGATGATTTTGGTATCATTGGATGCAGAATAATGTGGACATTAAAAAAAACCCATATTTTCAATTTCATTTTGTTTTTTTTATATATATTTCATCATTCATATTTCTCAAGGTGAGCATCCCCCATCTGAATATTTTTTTCATTATTGAATTTAGAGCAATGAAATTTGGTATACTGATGGGAAATACAATTTAGAATCATTTATCATTCATGACAAAATGCGATTTTCTTGAAAAGAAAATGGGAAATCATAGAAAACGACATTTGGGGGGGGGGGTTTCTAAATGCTTTTTCTCTGATAGTTTTTGAGCTACAGTAATGATTTTGGTATCATTGGATGCAGAATAACGTGGACATTCCAAAAACTTGAATGCTTTTCCTCGAATTTCCAATATAAAAATTTAAAAAATTAAAAAGAAAAAAAATCAAAATATTCTCAAGAAAATTCAAATTTATGACGTCATAACTTTGAAACAAGAATGAATTTTGAAAAACTTCTCAATACATTTTAAAGCCCTTGTTTTTCTGCATCCAATGATACCAAAATCATCACTGTAGCTCAAAAAATGTAGGAGGAGAAGCATTTTGTTTCTTAAAAATAGGTTTTATAAAAAAAGTAACTTATCAAGACGTTTGTCATTACATCTTCGAAGTTTACAAAGCTAGAGCAATGCGGTTTGTTGCATTTGAAAGTGACATATGTGCTCTATCTATATTACGGGGGGATTTCCGAAATTTTTTCTGGAAAGATTTCCGTAGACTTTTTTACCCTAAAATTATAACTTTTGCATTGAGACTCTGACAAAAAAATTCATATAAATTCGGAATGAAATAAATCAAAAATTCCCCCCGTATTATGGATAGAGCGCACGTTTGACTTTCAAATGCAACAAACCGCATTGCTCTAGCTTTGTAAATTTCGAAGATGTAATGAATAATATATGTATATATATAATTTTTTTTTTTTCAAATAAAAAATTTTCTATGGCCTTATGAAAATTTTTTGTTTAAGATAAGTTGTTACAAATGTGGAGATCTAGTAGTCTGCAAATTTTCATAGACGTACGTCCAATAGAACCAAAGTTGACCAGTTCATCAAAATGGTTCCCCTAAGTTTTTGAAAATCGTTTACTAACCACTTTACAGTGATCGATTTGCTGAAACAGGTAGAACAACTAATTGCTCATAGGAAAAGTTTTCAAAACAACACTGGTGTTCTTCATTTCTCAATACATTACTTACTTCCTTATTTCATCATTTGAAGACACCTAAAATGCAGCTCACTCACGATCAAAGAATTTTCCTCGTATTAGAATATGAAGCAACGGTAAACTGTGAACAAGTAGGAGGAGCATTTAATTTTCTTTCTAATTTTCTAACTGTACGATACACAGTTTTCTTATCGGACGTGTATCTTTCCGGAAAATTTTCATTAATTGCTCTTCGAACTTTTTCACAGTTTTTCGTTGCCTCATATTCCAATACGATGAAAATTATTTGTTCGTTAGTGAACTGCTTTTTAGGTGTCTTCAAACAATGAAATAAGGGAGTAAAAAACTTCTCAGAGCGTTTAAATACTTGGTGGTATGTAGGATACATAATTGTGAAATTATTATAAACAGTAAGTATTGAGAAATGAAGAACACCAGTGTTGTTGTTTTTAAAACATTTCCTTAGAACAGTTATATTTTCTACCTCTTTCAGTAAATCGAACACTGTAAAGTGGTCATTAAACGATTTTCAAAAAATTAGACTATTCGAAACGGAAACAAAATTTAATTCCTTGTGAAAAAATACATTTTAAATATGTTAATTTAAAGCGGAGATATAATCATTTAAAAACTCAGAGATATTTTTGTGGGACACGCGATATAATGTAGACACTCCTCAGAGGGATACAACTATTGTATCTATGGGAGCTAGCGCTCCCAGGGAGGAAAATGTGAGGGCCTGAGCTATGAGTTAGGTAGGCCTTCTTTTTGCTGAAATATAATTTTTTGTTATGTTAAAGGACCACATATTTTCGGTTCACTGCTGTCCTGTTTTTTAGCGCCTACTACTTTCTTCTTCAACTTTGATCTGGTTTCATGAACTTTTTTCTCAACTTACTGTTTTTATACCCTTTCTGCACAGATTCCGCGTTCCCTTAAAACGTTGACTACGTTTGTGCGATTGCTACGGTTGGTTCGGTTAAGTTGTGAGTAGCAGAATTTAGAAACTCCCTGTACTGCTCAAGTCCATTCTTGTCTTTTATAAAAGGTGTGAGATATTAAAGTGTACTATAATTTTTACCAGGTAGGTTCAAATCAATTCTATAAAAGGTAGTGAAATTATGGAAATGCTATTCATTTATGCCGGTATTTAATGTACCTAATGGTACACATATGATATGTCCCAAAATGTAGTGCACGTGTTGATATTTGTCTGTTACATGCAGCATTTTAAATGGATTGTGATTTCATTTTCAATTCCCATATTATTTTGGCGTTTCATTGGTGAGAAGGCTGTGATTAATGGAAGTAAGATATTCATGTAAATTTTAATGTAGAGAATGTTTCATTTTTGTAATAAAAGTTCAAGAAAGAGCGGGATTCTATGTGCTTTCTAATGTATTGTCTTATGTACCTGAGCTCCCAGTTGCACGTGCCTCGATCTCATTGGATGTACAATATTGTTCTGAGCTAGCTTAATGAGTCAATACATTCACAATGCATTAAGTGTGAATGTATTGTAAGATCCAAAGCTTCCAGTGCAATATTGTACACCCCGTGAGGCGAGGCACGTGCAACCGGGAGCGATTTTTTAACCTATAATCCATGGACGGCCAGCCGCGATTCGAATCTGGTCCTGAGGCGGTAAACGGCCGTTAGGTAGGGCGGAACAACGGCGATTCGCGTGCAGTTTTGTGTCCGAAAAAGTGGACATTTGACCCTTAAACCGCGCGTAATACAATCAAAAAACGCATAGGAACCGGCGCGTTCCCACCGGCGATACGTCCTTGATTTTCAATTGGGTAGCGCGCTCGAGAGTGCGAAGGAGCCCGGCAGCCGTTCAAGGGGTTCACTCACAGAGCTCGGAACTGGAGGTTGACTGGGCAAGATCACAAATGCTGATCACGAACCTGGGAGTTTCTTTCTCGCTTTATTGCATAGTGGTTCCTTTTGATACAAATAAGTGCGAATCACCGTAATATATCAAGAGATCCATGTTGCTCCAGATTTTCCGTTTAACTTCATTTTAAAAGTGATCAACCTCTTCGAATACAAACACGCAAAACTGGATTCCTAAGATAAGTCCACATTTTATTACATGTCTAATCTTGCTTTCCTCTTATCACCTTGTTGATGTATAGATATCAGCGATAATAGCAAAACATGTTATTTCTCGTGTCATTAATTTCCTTTATAAGTTAAGAGGATCGAGATGAGACGATGAAATAAATTCCTAAACAATACTGACGATGCTGAAATGCACGTACTAATAATAGCCTTGAATTAACGGCTCTGGCTTCAAGGTTACCAAAATTATTGTTTATTATGACCGAATTGAATCATTCTATCAATAAATAATTGATTTATATAAAATATACAACTTGTTTTGCCCAAATATTGGGCTAGTGACAGCAAATACAAAATATTCTTTTAAAATGATTCCTAAAAGAATGTGATTCATTCGTATAAATATTGATTGCAACGCACGATACGTCACATTGAAATAATTTACGAAGAGTCCACGACAATAATGTGACCTCGAGGGAAACAAAACTACGCCCATAACATTGCGAGCAAGATCTGCGAGTAGAAACATAATTTCTGAACTTATAATTCAACAGATTTTTTAAGTAAAAATCTACAATCTTTCATGAATTATAACAAATATGAGACAATTTAATTAGTGTACTACAGTGCGAAATCTTTTTTTTCAGTGTTTTCTTATTTGCGAAAAAAAACGAAACGTTTTACACGCGTGAAAGAATAAATTCTATCAGAAAATAGGCAGCTCACTGAAAGAGTTATATCTGTGTTGTAGAAAATTCCTTAGGCATGTATTTATCTCAGGGAACCAATTCCAAGTGCAGTTATCACGAGATATTAACGATGCCTGTCGTAATTACGTCAGGACTGCATCAGACACAGTGTGCGCGCGATTGTGGCTGACACTTGTGGGTCTGCGCTAAAATTTGAAAATGAGGAAATGGCGCTACAACACACTCCTACTGCAGGCATTGCCAAAGTGCTAATAACGAAATGTGCGTAAAAGTGCTTTGATATCACGATATTTCAGACAGGACAACTTACAGGAATCAACTCGAGTCGCATATGGTCATGCGAGAAACATTTTCAAGGGTATATCAAATTCGATGTCTAGAACATTGGATGTTATGAATAATAATCACCCATTTTATACCAGGCGCAAAAAATTTATTCTGGGGTCTGCTATTTGTAATGAAAGGTATGCACTTTTCTGAGAGCATCTTAATTCATAGGAAAGGTTATGCTTAGTCAACAAGATCCACTTGTGACGCAAGTATAGTTTTGTAGCGCTCATGACTGTAAAGAGCGGCACAACATCAAAAGAAGTTCCATCGCTGATATTTAGAGACGATGTTGTCTCCTATATTTCGTGACCAAAATTTTACCTCGCTGCGCTTGAGGAAATGTGTTTATAGCTTTCGAGGCGACCACTTATGTTGCATTAGCCCATTTAGCATTTACATCTGCATTTCGTGATTGTTTTTACCCCATGACTCCATGCAATTTTTGACTCGTTTTATACGCTGCATTTGCGATGTGCTATTCATGAATAAAAAGACTTAATCAATGATGCGTTGTCGTTATTTATCCATACTAGTCACGCCTGTTATTGTGTCTATTATCTTACTTTTAAGGCCACTTTCCTGTTCCCTTTCGCTGTTTCTCTATTTTTCCTGAAGAGGTTTAAATTTTTCTTTTACGACCAGTCTCTCTAATTCTCTTAAGTCTCTCAAGAGAGTTGTCAAGTCCCGTAACACATCGCAAAGCAAGCTCTGTAAAGCATGCGCTGCAAAGCATGCACTTCAAAGCTGGCACTGCAAAGTATACACCACAAAGCAAGTACCACAAAGGATGAACGGCAAAGCATGCAGCACTCAGAATGCACCGTTAAGAGTGCACCTCTGAATGTGCACCGCTGAAAATGCTCCAGGCCGGACGGCGATGAGGGCCATTGATTTTTCGATCTCAGCTTCACGTAATTGAAATTTTGAACAACGTAAACAGAACTTAATCCACTGTTCATCATGTCGAACATTGCTGTGGCACCATGACAGCACATGCTGTACGTATGATTTTTTTTCTCAAGCAAACAATGTGTTGTTCACTGATAAGTCATTGCATTTTTAATGATGATGGGCATTTCCATGTTTCTATCACACTCACACCGAAAAGTACGAGAGAAAGCACCGTAGTACAATAAACTCATCTTAGTGCCCCTGATGACAAAGTTTTTACAGGAAGATCGAGAAGCATCAATGTATTGCACTTTACTGCAAAAAGTGATGAGCAATTAACTGCTTCGTAAT
Source organism: Morinoia aosen (assembly GCA_030386875.1). Classification (NCBI taxonomy): domain Eukaryota; kingdom Metazoa; phylum Arthropoda; class Malacostraca; order Amphipoda; family Talitridae; genus Morinoia; species Morinoia aosen. Next base: position 28,182,601 of record CM059557.1, on the reverse strand, counting down.
ACAAACTAATACACGACCACTTCAATTACAAAGTTTTACAAAGGGAAAAAGTTTCAAGTTCTTGACTCTTAAAAACTTGGTTAACTTTTTCGGAGTTGTCAAACGTATCTTCGACAGTACGAAAGCGGTAGACTTCATATCACTCTACTTTCAGAACGCCTTTGATGAAGTTGCCATGGCGAAGCTTTTGGCCAAATCGTAACACCATGGTATTCATAGGAACTACTCTCGATGGATACGAAACTACCTCAATGGTCGCACTCAGAGGGTAGCGAATCACGAGTGATTTCGTGACAAAACACTGGTCCCTTCAAGGGCTCCCCAAGGAAACATTTAAAGCCCTCTACTCTTCTTCATCTAAATCAAAAACTTAATCAAAGACTCTATAAAAGACTATCGGAATAAATCAAACACCTTGACATCGAAATCATCTGTAAAATTAACAAATTTGTGCAAGACACAAAATTCTGCCCCAGAGAGGGAAATTCTGTCAATAAAATTCATTGAGTGGGACAGAATTCAAGCAGACCTGAACCGTCTCTTCCTCTGCACCCAAAACCTGGCAAATAAGCGTAAACATTGAAAAATGTTCCAGAATTATCCTTCTTTCTACATAATATGAATGATATTCCAATTGAAGCTTTAAATCAACTTAGAGATCGCGGCATCATGATCACTAAGATCTCAAGCATAAAACAAATATAGAAAAACGTGTCAAGAATGCGGGCTGTATTCTTGGCTTCATATCAAGAAATGCACTGGTCTGAACATATAAAGAATACGCAGTTCAACTCCTGCCCTTTACCTTTAAATAAGATATGATCAAAATAGAGAGAACTGAGCATGAAACTACGAAAATGATTCCAAAACTCCGCCATCTCAGTGACGAACGACGTCTCCAACTGCCTTAACTCATTTCCATTGAACAAGGAAGATTACAAGATCAATTAATAGAGACATACAGACTTCCCAATAGCTTCAATGATGGTACTTCTGAAGGTTTTTTGGCACTAAGTGATAAGGCCTGAACCGGTAACAACCGGAAATTAGTAGGATAAATTTTTATTGATAAATTTTATTGAGAAAATTTCCTAAAATTATTTCCCTAAAAACTATCAGAATCTTAAACTACCTCCTAGAAAATCTGTGCTAGAATTTTAAATGTACATTGAAACATCATTTTGCTCATTTCTAGACTTGTTCTCCTCAGTTCTCCATATTATGAGGATTAACCAGAATTTCAGGCTGATTTGACGTGAAAAAAATAAATGAGCACTTTAGTATGTACAATCAAGAACGCGTCTCTTCGAGCGATATAATTGCGATTATGTTGGGAATTCCTTATCGGATAGTAGCGCCAGCATTGCAGGAAAAAAAGAAGTCATTTTGGCTCAAATTAGCCATTGATACTAAGAAAACAGTCAGATCATGGGACCACACTTTGCGTAGCGGCCTCTTGAAGAGACATTATGAGACATGAATGTACTATTACTTTACTATTAGTCTGTCTTTATTAGTCTTTACTATTACTATTAGTGAAAATTTATCATTGTCAACGTGTTTCGTTGGTAACTGATAGTGACAACCCAAAAATGGGCCACTTGGTTTGTCACGCTCCGTTTGGGCCATTTCAGGCAATGCGCCAATGAGCAGCAAGACAATGAGCTTCTTAAGTCGCCAGTTCCTATTCTAATTTTCAAATATTTATATCGTATTCGCTGCTGATCTATCCAAATACGCTAAACTTGTCAAAAAGCTGTCAAATGCCTATCCAGATAGGTTCACCCTGTTTTGGATAACTCAACAAAGCTATGAGACTCCCTAAACTCACCCAGTGCAGGGATATCCAACGAAGCCACGTAGCACGCTATAAAAATCACCAAGTACTGGGTCACACGACCGAGTCATATGAATAGCTTTAAAAACTCACCCAGTTTTGGCGAAGTTGGTCCAGAGCTTGACCAGCCGCTGAGACGTAAGGCGCTGCGAGTCGTCCAAAGCAGATGGCATTGCGAAGAGATACATCAGCTCGTCGGCATGAGTAATTCCTGTAGGAATGAGTTGTACAGATAACTGAGTGCATTACCTTTTTTCATTCGAGTCGTCCTGTATTTTAATGTAATTTTGTACTAGTATGAGCGAGAATCATATATCTTAGGAAATTAAAATTTAAAATATTACAATTTGCATTTCTTGGTCAGCGAATAGAGGAAAAATGAGCTTTAGAAAATACATTCAATATTTTTATTACGAACGAATTCGTTTGCATGTGATTGGCTGTGACACGTTCGAAAGACCCCCATGTTTCACGATGGAGGTAAAAACAGACCAAAGACCAGCACCCGTTGTTATTCCTCGTCCTTAATACCCCTGTTACCAATACAGGTTGTCACATATGGTATAAGAAAATGATTTATAATGCATTAGAATATAATTTTCACAATTTTTGTTGGACCTTCAGTAAGGAAGACTAATTCCTTCATAACAATCATTGAATAAAAAATGAAATAAAATTCAAATTTTCCAAATAGTGTCTTCACATCGGTTCACTTCTGAACCAAATTTAAAAAAGATCTTTTCTGTTTACCTCAATTTCTCTGAGATCTACCAGAAAATTCATGCTACGCAGTCATATTTTCAAGAAGCCAAAGACATATGCAGCAAAAAGGTTCACTGAAGCAAGGCAACGCTGAAGTTTCCCGGCTGCTGGAAAGTAACGTAAGTATTCTGTGCGTGGGTAAGGAGACACTCTCTGGCTCTATAAAATTATAAAGAACGAAAGCTCATGGAAAATATTTACTTCAAAATTTTAGGTGACCTTTGACATTGATGTACTGGCTTCTGTCATATTATAGACAAAATTTAAATCAAGTTGAATAACCCCTACTAAAAAGTTATCTCAGAATGAACAAGAAACAGCCCGCTCTCTCAAGATTTTGAGGGTAATGCTGAACTCCTTCGAAAATCTAACATTACTTTGTATTTTATGAGAAGGCAAAATCGATTTTTCTCTCGAGAGAAAGAAAGATTTTTCCCTGTATGGTACATAACTCCACCAGTTATACAGTAGTACGATTTTTGAACGAGAAAACACACTCGAAAAGACAATAATAATTTTTTTCTAGCCATATAAAAGATGCTTGATTACTTCTATAGAAGTACCTACATCACTATCATCTCAGGAAGATTTGTTACAACCTCGATCAAACTATCGCCCTTACCGCCTTCAAATGGAGGATCCCTTCCTAAGTAGGCGAGATCAAACAAAGAGTTCTGACTCTCAAAGTCAAAGGAGTAGTAGAAGGTGTCCTGTGTGTAGAATAGGCTGTGCAGCCTAGCGTAGTTGTACGTGCCGGATTTGAGGAAAAGCATGCCCGACATCTGCAAATAATTATTTTCATCACTGGTATATTTAGGACATGGAAGTTTTAAATAAGACGTCCGTATTTTGCAAATATTTTTTGATCGATGATTTTGTGTTCATGAACTGTATTTTCCTGAGACGTAAGCCGCTCTCATCCCTGTCACAATAATTGCTAAATTGCCCTAACCCTCATACTACATCATGCCATTTACACCGCAATAGCATAAGATCCATTGCGGAAAGTACTCTGACGAAAAATTATTGTTCTCCTACATAAAATTTCCCAAAATTGTTACTTGAATTTATCAGACAAATACAGCGTCATGTTCCTCAGGTCGTATATTCATTGCCATCTGACATGAGGGTTTTGCTCAATTTTCAGGCTTATGAACTTACATTCCTGAAGAAGACTATGTCAACGACGCTTAGAAGGTTATATTATATTTAATTCTTCCCATGTCCGTGCTATGATAAGCTGCACTCCTTAGCATCCTCTGTATGTGTTTAAATCCATCTACAACAGCGGCTGCTGAATTGTGAAAAAATTGAGTCGTCATAGGCCCCTTCAAGTCCTTGCAAGTACATGGAATTTGTTCCCCTGTATTGCCAAAGTTTATTTGGAAAAGTAAATAGCACCATGCGTTGCCAAGTTAACGTAAAGAATTTACACCATTTCAAGGATGTAAGGAAACTTGTCTGAAACTGGGAGTACTTACATCAATCATGCCTGGCGCCATGTCATCGTAGGAGGTCATATCGACTCCCGGAAGAAATTTATCCTGTAAGCCTTTCGAGAACGCTCGCGTCGAGTCGTCGATTCCTGGAAATAAAAAATGCACAGTTTGGGTTGACGGAGAAAATACGTGGAATTCCTACTCAAATTGTATAACTTTTGAAAATGAAACCATAGTCTTTATCGCGGAATAGTTCAGAAGCACATTCAAGACGCAAAAATTGTTGATATTCCATAATTCTGCAAATTAATTTGACGTATTAAATAGGAGTGCAACAAGCGCGCAGTTACAGTTGCGCGTTTGCAGTTGTCATATTTCTATATTAAAAATATAAATGAGTAAAATGAACGCTTCAGCCTCTTCGAAACATTCTAAATCTCAGATCTAAATCAAGAGACATTTTTCTTAAAATATATAAATGAAAATACATTTTGATTTACTAATCTAAATAAAAAATAAAAAACGTTTTGATTTACCGAGCTAAATCAAAATACCCTCTGATTTTCATCTGACTCGTTTTTTCCTTGGGAAACTTTTGTACGTTTTGATATGATACCTGTTGAAATTCTGTGGTATTGTATAGTGATTGCGCAGAGAAAAAGTTGGACGCACATTTTGTGGGCAGCGTTTATAAAACCAGGGCACATATGAAATGATGAACATATGAACACGGCACATACATTGGTCATAAATGTGTCATGATGAACTCTTCTCTGTCACTAACGGTATGGATCATAAAATTGCTAGCTTTGACACACCGCCAAAAGTCCGCATTTAAGATTTCAAAGTAAAATTGACTCTCTTTCAAGCTATTATGTACGCACACCGAGCGAGGATTCTACAATTTGAAGCATTACAGTATTTTTTTCATATGTGCGGAAAAAGTACAATTTAGTCATATATTCTAAGTTAGCGGAGTTTTCAATGGAAACGTTTTCGGTACTGAAACGCGGTTACATGATTAAACTCTCTCAATCGCTGGAAAATGTGATTAAGGGTGACACAATCGTGCGTACCAAGATTTTTCTAAACAAAGGTTCGGCACATACAAATATGGTAAGGTTTCTCACCCATCATCGTTCAGATAAATTTCAAAAGCCACTTCTGTAAACAGCTTTGATATAAAGTTCTTTTTTGTGAGTTTGTACTCTAATTTGTTAGTTGAAGATATCTTGGACTGGCACATTTGTCAGTTGAAGATATCTCGGACAGCCAAATTTTGCTCATTGTCATAACGGTGCATGGAAAAAATTAGCTAGCAAATGGTTAGCTTCATGTACTGTAAATTGTTAAGAAATTTGATGTCGAAAATTTGATATCAATATTATATTTAAGCGTAACCTGTAAAAATATGGTATTCGAATTTTTTCCCCATTTCAATCAATTCAGCAAGTTGTCAACATTCATTTCGGGTAAAGCAGTTGTTGGTAAAAGAGAAACTCACGTGCCACATATCACCTTTCACGCTAAGTTGTGGATCAGACACCGGGTTACAAAGATAGTAACTTTAAGGATGATGTAAAATGCTAATGCAACGATAAAAATACCATTTAATATCTAAAAATATCCATCGGCGTATGACCACACATTTTGATAAGGAAAGGTTAAAACATGCGAAATAGTATTTCAATAAAATCATGAAGAAAATTGTATGCGGCAAAATCTTTTAAACAAGCTTTAAACAAAACAAACAAGCAAGCTTTCTTTAAACAAGCTTTAAACAAAAGCGGCCAAATCTTTTTAATTTCTTATATTACTGCCTGTATTCGATACATCTTTGACCTTCCCTAATTCATAATGTATAAAATGGAATGTAGAAAACAACATTGAAAATTAATATTATCAGTAGTTAATGATTTTCATTTCAGCGTGTACATAGGTGGAGTTGATGGTTAATTTTAGAGATTCACAGTTATGTGTGAGTTATACAATATACAAGTAAACCTAAAATGGCATCAATCACACTTATACAAACACTCGGATAGTTGTAATGACCTTTTTATTATCATCCCAGGAGTTCTCGAACTACTTGTAAGAAATTCGTGCAGCGCCTTCACCTAATTATTTCCATAGGTCGTCCCAAAACCTTACTTTTTCAGTGGAAATAATTTTGCCAGTAAGTAGACGTGCTTTTATAGGTAACTTGCCTCAAAACCGATTACGTAAAAGTTCATCATCGAAATACATCTATCAAAGAACGCGTATGAGAATACATGGACTGATACGACACACATAAATGTGCCAACACACTTAGGTGAGCCAACACACTTATGTGTGCCAACACACTTGTGTGCCAACACACTTATGTGTGCCAACACACTTGTGTGCCAACACACTTATGTGTGCCAACACACTTATGTGAGCCAACACACTTATGTGTGCCAACACACTTATGTGTGCCAACACACTTATGTGTGCCAACACACTTGTGTGCCAACACACTTATGTGTGCCAACACACTTATGTGTGCCAACACACATATGTGTGCCAACACACTTATGTGTGCCAACACACTTTTGTGTGCCAACACACATATGTGTGCCAACACACTTATGTGGGCCAACAAACTTATGCGGGGCAACACACTTATGTGTGCTAACACACTTATGTGTGCCAACACACTTATGTGTGCCAACACACTTATGTGCGCAACCACACACTAAGCGTAAGAAAGCATTGATCCATGTGTACGTTTCACTATCTCAGACTAGCTGATGATTACACATTGAGTGACGATAACTAAAAATTTTAAAACAAATATTTAACGGTTTCTTGAAAGAATTGTATCACTCTGACAAATTTAAAAGATTGTTTTTTTAATGAGGAATTGGTCACCATATGAAACGTAAACTTGGGATTTAACTTTCCCGATCGCTTGAACATTAGGTCAAAAGTTATACACCCTGATGCACCAAGATTTTTTTGACATACCGTTTGACATACTCACAAATGTATCACAATTGTTCTACGTATTGAGATTTATAACAGTTCTCTTTTCTGGAAGATTGTTTCGCTGAATGCTTACCAATGCATCTCTGTTTATGTTTTTATCCGGTTCTCATGGGCTTCTTACTATCACAGAAAAGAATAAAAACTAGCCTATCATACACTATTTTCTGAACGTCCCCCAATCGAAACATCAAAACGATTAACTAAAACTAATTATCAGATGTTAGCTCTGTTGATCTATGTAATTGGAAGTCTGCATAAATGAGAGACAACCACTCACCAGCAGCAGTAAGAAGGTCGGGAATAGCTTCGTTGGCCAGGTATTCCCCGTTGTCCATCAGATTATTTGGTTTGAGGTAGTCTTCAGTCATCACTGCGAGTACAAAGACCGTATTATCAGAATGTTGTAAAGGACAGGCGACGATTAAGAAAATAGGCAAGGACCTTTTGGCACGAAGCTCCAGACGAAACTGGGCAAGAAAGTAAGATGATTAGGAAAAAGAGAACGGCTAGAAATGAGAATCAAACATTGTTTGCTGTGATTTCAAATTAGGGAAAAAAGCAGGATGGCTACCTTTGCTTAAAGTCACTAATTGGCCGGTGAGATGAAAATGAGAAAGCCTTAGTTGTTAGGAAATATGATTGTTTTTCTGTAGAATTTCAAAAGACAGCACCATTCATTCTTTTTTACTGCAAATTTGGCTGGTAAAAATGAAGTAACTGAAGCTAGACATAATTGTCTCTGCATGTAGTGAAATTATTGCAGTACATTTATAAACAATTATAAGGACCTAAAATTTTAAACGAGATGGAAAGTCTAAATAATGTGGTATGTGTCTATAGAAAATATATATAATCAACCGGTGAATAGTTTTACGTATTGAAGTTTCCCAGCAGGGAAATAAATGATAAATTGTCTAGGTTTAACAACCCTACAAAAGTTATTTAGTAAAACTCTCAAATCTTTTACCAGAAGAAGATGAAAAAGAAAAAAAGAAAAGGTTTGAGAGGACCTTGATGAAATGCTTCGAAATGTGTTTGAGCTGTTGAAAATTTTGGAAGGGCCTAGAAAAAGGAGCCGATTTGAAGAGAAAATGGTAACAAAATGAGTTTGGCCGTCCATTCATGAGATGTTGCCCAAGATCATGTTGTGCGACTTAAAATCGCGTACAGACATCAATGGCGCCCGCATCTACTGAGATGAGAATATTACGTGTATCTAGTATATTCATACGTTTATGCGCATGAAACTAAAGAAGAACCCACCGGCAAAAACGAAGGAACCTTCATCTCTGACGCAGCCGCTGAGGAAAGGCACGTCATTGGCCAGCCCCTGCTCGACGTAGTCTATTGGCGCCTGTCGGACATATGACCACACATTTTGATACGGAAAGAATTACAATATGCGAAATAGTGTATCAATAAATTCACAGAGAAAATTATACGCAACGAAAAGCGGCAAAATCTCTTTAATTTCTTACATTACTGCCAGTATTCGCTACATCTTTGTCTTCCCTAATTCGTAATATATTAAATGGAATGTAGATAACATGGAAAATTAACATTATCATAAGGTAATGATTCTCACTTAGTAAAGCAAGGAAGAACACATTTGGTTTATTTTCTTCGGAGCCTGAGCAATGATACATAACGCAGGACAATGGGAGGCTAAGGTTAGAAAAATAGTCCGGTTGAGAGAGCGTATAAGCGGACTTCGACAAGATAAAGGGAGTCTAAAGCAACACGAACGCAGACAGATAAAACAACAACAAGCTAAGATTAGATATAAGCAGCCTTAGAAAAGGCTAGAATAAGTTTGAAAAGAGAAAGACGTGCTCAGGCATGAAATAGACAAGCTAAAACAAAAAAATTGTAATTTAAACGTAATAAAGGATATGATAAGAAAAGACAAAAGTACGATTAAATAAAACAAAAGTGGATAATATACGACGAAGGAAAGATAAGGTTTGACAACAGCTGACTAAAATAAAACAAAAGTGGGAGTTAGATACGGCATGACAAAGGCGAGATGAAACATCAAAGTTGGAATGACACAGCACAAAGCCAAAATAAGACAGAACAGAAAGGCGGAATGCCACACAAAGGTCTATCTCTGCATTACCAATTAATAGCAAAATATTCGAAAAAGAATTGTGTATAAAAAGTGTATTCTTATTTTTTTAATCTCTTCTCTGCGACAAGCAATACGGTTTTCGTTATAAAAATCGACGACACCGGCTTTATTAAATCATTTACAATACCTTTATTCTAATATAAATGAAGTAAAGCTTGTTTTCTCCGTATTTCTTGACTTTCAAAAGCATTCGATTGCGTGGACAATAACATTTCACTATCGAAACTACACTGTTATGCCATCAGAGGAGTTGAACATGATTGGTTCAAATCATACTTAACAAATCGAAAGCAATATGTTAGCATTGACGATGCACAATCTCAACTGCTGACAATCAGCCATGGAGAACCGCAAGGGTCAGTCCTTGGGCCTCTTCTCGCTTTGATCTTTAACAACGATATTGTTAAATCTACTACACACTTCAAATTCATACTTTGTGCTGACGATAGCACGCTTTCTGCGGCTCTTCCAAATGAAAATTCAATGTTAATTACAGACTATAAATAATGAGCCGCAAAACGTTTCAATGTGGCTTAAAGCCAATAAAATATGCCTTAATGTCGACAAGACAAAATATATTATATTCTCATACATGAGAAATATGTCTCTTCCACACATTAAAATTAGTGTTGGTGAAATTGAAGAAACCAACTCCTGAAAATTTCTGGGCATTAAACTAGATAAACATTTAACATTCGACAAGCAAATTGCACATATCAGTACTAAATTATCAAAATCCGTTGGAAACTTTCATAAAGTAAAAAATATACTACCTGAAGAAGCCTTAAAAATACTTTATCGAAAGATCATTTTACCATATCTACAATACGGAATAGAAGCTTGGCACGGAAGTGATAAAAATAAAACCAATCTGCTCTTTGGATTGCAAAAAAGAGCCATTCGAGTGGTGATGAAATTAGAATTTAATGCTCACACAAATTATTCATTCAAAAGCTCAAAAATACTCGAGCTTTTTGATCTCTACAATCTCTCCATGTGTAATTTCATGTATAAAACACCAACTGTTGATGGCGACAGAGAACTCAAACAATTATTCACCTCTCAAACTGATCATCATAATTATTTAACACGAAACAGAAGTAACTTCATACTTCCTTATTATTCAAAATTTCGGTCACAACACAGTATCCTCTTCACTGAAACTAAGAGTTGAAATGCAATTTCTGCTGAGATCCGTGAAAAAAGTTCTTACAAAGCTTTCAAAACAAATCTTGAATCTCTCTTCATATCGAACCATAATATTTCTCATATAAGGTAATTCAAATCAATTTTTTTGTTATACGACTTATCCTGATAAGATAATCTGCCATGATTAATAATAAGGAGCTTATGCTCCTAATCGTTTTTCTTGAATATACTGTTCCTATCCAGCTCATATTAACTACTCGTATTTCTTTCTTTGTTAAAAAAGCATCGAAACATGATCAGTCTTGTATGCCCTAGGTTAAGTATATTAGGTTAAACAACTCTACATTTTCAAAATAGCTTGATGATAGGGATGATAGGATGTCCTAGCAGTCGCTGAACTTATTCGGGCCCACAAGTAGCTATACTCAAATATTTTCATTGTACTAGACTTAACACGTTCCCTGCGTATTGGGTCAAATGTGCACCAATCGGTTAATTGCTTATTCACGTACCGGTGTAAATGAATGACATTCAATCTATTTCTGGACCTTTCTGAAAATTAACTAATTTCATTCGGGATGAAATGTTATCCTGCAACTGTATGTTCATATTTCTTAGGAAGGATACAAATTTATTCGAGAGGTAAAGTAGATTGTCCAATTCTTCAACTCACAACCTGACCAAACCAAGCGTTAACAATTGCGGAAACGCAGGGAACGTGTTAAGATACAAACTATTGCTGTATCACTCGTGGTAAATTAATTGTTCAAATTTTTTAAAGGCGGTATGAGCCAATACAAGAACTTGCCGATGGGCAGGCGGGCAAGTTGTGATGCAAGCCTCCTTTTTTGAACGCACGATCGATGACGACTGAATGTGGGAAATTTAACTTGATAACTATCCCACGCAAGTGTTCTGTAATAATTTTCCCAAGGTTCGGAGGGTTCTATGGCTTGAATACGAAAATATGGGTCTCTAGGTTCCTTGTGCGAAAACTAAGGGTTTTATAACTTACTCAGGAAGATGTGGGTTCTAAACTATCGCTGCAGTGCAAAGACACCTGGGCAGCCAAAGTATATTTATGATGTAATTTCTGCTGACGATGAGTACTTACAAATTTACTTTTGCTTTAATGATTTGAAAAATGCGAACTTTCCAATGGCAGTAGTGTGAACAATTGGGTGATCATTTATACATTACCCACTCTGCGTTGCCCATCGGGGATCATGAGCGGCATTTTTATTTAAACGCAACCCTACCCCTGAAATTTTTGAGGAGAAGTCGATCATTTACAGGTGAATTTTTCACTGCTCTACCATAGCACGTGATGCTGAACTCTTTGACAACCGAGAAGAGTTCTAGATTGACATATAAACGTGTTTGAAGACTGTTTTTATACACTGTTATAAACGAAGTAACTCATCGCCAGCTGAAAAGTCAAATTGGGTGAAAGTTATATAACTCGTTCATGTTTGCCGAGCAAGAGAATTATCAAAACCAATTGATATCACGATTCAGTTGATCTATTGACCCATCCTATGTTAAACATTGAAAATAAATTCACGTTGAGTTGGATAATAAACTCCAGTTTAACAGTGGCATTCGATATGCTAATGGGCGTCAGCATTCCATTTAGATTATTGAGGGTCATCCGGATTTCTCAGGAGCACTTCGGTATACAGTATCTTTAGGGCATGACACAGACACCGTCTCTTTATACTTTTATTAAAATTTCTGTATCCCTCATTCTCTTATTAGGTATCGAGATAAGTACTCTCCACACTTTCACTTGACTTTAAGACAGGTACTCCCTACCTGTTTGACAATTAACATGCTAAATCAATTTTGTAACAACTTTTTCGAAATATACCGTATAGATTTCTTTTCCGTTCACTTCATACTCTTGTCAGACCTTCAATAGGTACTTAACATACTTTTACCAGACCTTCATTCGGTACTCTTCAAATCATATCAGCTCACCAGACAGGTTATCACATTTTTGTTAGACCACCAAACTGACAATCTGCGCACTCCTATCACGTTGACAATCACTAATGAGGCAGTACAATAAACAGTCACTCAAATGAAGCCACTACTGAAGTACTCAGAACACCTACTGACAATACTAATCAAACTTAGAAACTAGGAGTAATCAAACCTATGTGCAAAGCTAATCAAATCAGCGACAGGCATGCACTGATCAGACCTCCGAACAGAAATTCATTAAACTTACTGACAATGTTAATGAAACTTCCGGATTACCATTAATCAGTATTACAGACAGACAACCATTCAACCTTGCGACAAGCACTAATCACGCTAACAAACAGATATAAATTGCACACAGAGTGAATCTAAATTAAACTTCCAGATTAACGCTAATTAGACCTATTTGTAGACAGACATCAATTGAACCTTTTGACTAGCACTAATCACTTCTTCAGAAAGTCAAAAATCACATCTATAGACAATCGCTAATCACACCTCCAGAGAGGGAATAATTACAACTACAAAAAGGCACTAATCGTAACCACAGGCAGGCACTAAACACACATACAGACAGGCACTAACCACACATACATACAGGTACTAATCACACATACAGACAGGCACTAACCACACATACAGACAGGTACTAATCACACATACAGACAGGCACTAACCACACACATAGAAGGGCACTAACCACATGCACACACAAACAGGCACTAACCACATGCACACAAAGACAGGCACTAACCACATGCACACATAGATAGGCACTAACCGAATGACACCCACCTGTTTGATGAGGGCCCAGGTCTCGTCGCCCTGCACTACAGGGGACGTGCCATCGAAGCCGAGCTGTGCGTTCAAGCGTTGTTCTGCCTGCATGACCGTGCAAATAGTTACGAATGAGAAAACACGCATTTGAGAAAATAAATAGATAAAACGTCAAAATAAAAAAAATTCTTGAAACTAGTTTTGTACGGAAGCTTTGAAACTACTTTGGTCTTACATTTGAATGCTGATGTTTTCGAAAACGAGTAAAGAGGACCAGTTAGTAATCGCAAACGCATCCAAAAACTTCTAAAGTTAGTTTGACTAATTTTCCGGGGCTTAGTTCCGTTGCTTGGCAAGTGGGCCAAACCAACGGACTGTTCCAAGATACATAATACCAAAAAGAAAATGGATGATATTCCTTAAGAAGCTTATCAATGGATGAAAGAAAAATTCCTGCAATATACTTCGTTTTCCTGTAAGTCGATTCCTTTTGCTGCAAAAAAGTTTTGCACTTTGGCTTTCAATTTGACCCTAGGAGGGATTCTCCAGAATGAGAAGGTCTCTCTGTACGTTAGAGCTGGCAGGACTCGGAACATCACATGGCGCAGTCTGCCATACGCCTCCTTCAATGATCTCTGCGTTGTCGTGAAACCACCCGTGTTTGCCCTTGATTGTCGTAATATTTGGGTCAGTTGTCGTACCAAGGAAGAGACAATATACATTCACGTGGTCACAGTGTATCGTAAGTACCCAAGCATGAATGTCTGGAGGATGACGTTCGATGCTCGATCATAGTCCATCTTTCTATGGCTCCCCAGACACATTCTCAAGAAAACTGACTTCTGCACGATAATTTCGGGCGTGCGCACCCACATTTCGCGGTACAACATGTCTTCGCCTAGCTGGTGTAGCACTCGGGGTATCATATCTTTGTTGCGTTAGCACGGACAAGCTTCAGGCAACTCATGGTAAATGACGGCTGTACCTGACGACTTTCATGCACCATTGGACTGAAAATGGATAGATGTGATGAAACTCTCAACTCACCACAAATTTACTGGTGCACACTGCAATATCATCTGTGGTTTTCTCATCCGTCAGGCATCTGTAGACGGCGGCCTCGCTGCTGAAGTCGGTACACCCGCAAAACTCGGCGAAATCCATAGCCGACTGGACTGGATGCTCGTCGATGGCCCAGTACTCGAACGCAGAACCACTCTCCGCTATTGCGCCCGCAAACAGTTCTGCTCAAATCGTTTTAACGTTATTTATGCTATGAGGGTATTTTCATATTATACTCAGTCACAAATCCAGCAGTATAGTAAACGACTTGATTTCAATAGTCATACAATAATAATCATTGTTGTGATAAATGTGATAGTCCTCCTCTTTTGAGCCTTATAAATATCAGATATTTTATTTTTTTCGTTTTAGATTACATTATGGCGCGTAAAGTGCTTTGGTCCGAGGGCAACCTTATGTAGATGTCAAAATTTACGCCATCATCGACCTGGGCTTTTCTAAGATATCAATGACGGTGTTTTTAGATTAAAACAAAGTAGATACGGTGAAGTTACGTTGTGTTGAGGTATGTTTGGTTAGATTACGATGAGTTAGGATAGGCTCGGTTGAGATAAATTAAGACATGCTAGATTTCTATGAGTTATTTTAGGTTAGGTTAATTTAGGATAAGTACTGTTAGGATGAATTGTTGTAGGATAAATCAAGTTAGGGTCAATTTAGATAGATTGAAATGATTTTGGCCCATGTAAACGAAAAATAATTCCATAGGGTAACGCTGATGTTAAGATAAAGGCTAATATTGATGTTATATTGAAGTCAAGGCTGGCTATGATTCTGCTTGACCGAAAACAGGTATTATAATCAGGTCTTTTATTTGAAAGCTGAAAAATTGAGCTCATAATCCTTGATAAATGATAAAAATTAACTCATTGCGATGAACAATTTTTGATAATTATAGTTAGTCGTTCAATGAGATCGAACTCATTACGACTTTCGTGCAATGACATCACCTTTGTTATAGTTTGGTGATGTTGGGAATCGAGAAAAATCAATGGCAATAGTGTTAAAGCTCAACGGAACCGATCAACTCAAAACCCATGATGCAACGGTCGACAATGCATGGCACTGTTTTTCGCAAATGATCTTGAGATCGCCTATACATATGGTACTCGTAAAAATTTTTCGTTACTTAAAATATTTGAAAAAAACATGTTAAATGTTGATGCAAGTCATTTGAAAATCTGTCTGCATCGAGAAATTATATAACCATGAAATTGGTACACTAAAAACATTTTTTCATTAAATTTTATGGAAACTATGATGATTTGCCTAAAAGATTCAAATCCACCTAATATTTCAAAGATCCTCACTTCAGTTCACAGTCTTTGAGTGTTGTTTCACGGGATTATTTGTTGAGAAATAATGAAAAATACGTTTTAATGCTTGAAATTTGGCCAGTGATTCCTTGCTGAAATATGTAGTGAACACCATCAGCTATTCAATTAAACATAGTTCTGATGAACTTTCAATTTTTGGGTGCGTGTAAGATTTTGAGATAAAAGAATTATCGCCTCAGCTTTTTATTGATTGAAATGATGTCCAAGATCTGGGTGAGCTATGGCTAGTGTGGCTGTAACTCTGTTTAACTCAGTAGGATTTATAGCAATGAAACTAACTGAATAGCTTGAGCCCTCCCTTCAAACGGTAGCGCCTCGGAAAATCTTACTTTCTTCCGGGTCTGCGACAGTTACAATCATGCTGACAGAGACGGAGCCAGCACTCTGTCCGAACACCGTCACCATATCAGGGTTTCCTCCGAATGAGCCAATGTAGTTCTTGACCTGCAGGTGATGAAAAGCATGAAATTCAGTTATTTTCGTCATTTAGTATAGCATTTCCTACGACCAGTTTTGGTTTTAATTTACAGGGCTTCCTTAGGTTGGATTTAGATAGTTTTTCATGTTTTACCGTGTATACCTCTTATATTATAGTGGGTGTCAAAATTCCGACGAAATTGGAATGAATTTTTGAAAGCCGATTTTTTGCTTTGATGTCCATACATTATCTCATCTGAGCCCACATTCGCGGCCCATAGAAATAGCTGAGCATAACGTATAGCCTCACAGTTAGCACGGTCACTATGGACCAACTGAGCACTTACTGAATCAAGGCCTAGCCGCGGCAGATGTACTTTTGAAGATAAAAACGACAGTGTGAAATCTAACATAGAGAAACACATAGAAATGCGAGCAAATCCTCGCAATTTTCAACATGAATAAAGCGCAAAACTTTACTTGAATGGTGAGACTCATATGATAAGAAATCTAAAACTCTTTACTAGTAATATGTGTCATTTTAAAAATTATTCACAGTAATTTATCATTATGTGTGACGTTCGTCGTACTGTATAAAAATGCAAATTATATGTAACTAATCGGCTGATTTAATGGAAATCCCAGTTTAATGAAGCACAGAAGACCCAATGCGTAAATAACCTATTTGCTTCCAGGAGAATCAATTAAAGAACAATTGTCTAGTTTTTAAATTCTACCGTAACAGTTGGAATAGAGAAAAACCAAGCACAAAATGAAATGCAATAAAACAAATGAATTTCACGTTCCTCAAATGCATAACAAATCTAATTACCATCCATTCATGAAGAAAATCGGTGCATACTCGTAGATACACACACACACGCGCGTTCGCAAACAGCTCGAATAACTTGAGTTACAAATTGGCTGGAGATTAAAATGGAGTGGAATTGCTATTCTGTTATTTTACTCGGTGAAAATGGAAAAAAACGTTACGTGGAAAATTTGGTGAAAGTGGAAAAAACGTGATGAACTGACCCAACGTAGAGCGTTGAGCTGGTCGGACAGGCCTGCGTTGCCGGGCATGTCTGTGTTCAACAGAGACAGCCAACCTGTAGTGTAAACGAAGAAAAAATATGACTCGTTGGTTTTACATGTAAACTAACTTGTGATTAAGTCCAGTTTGTTCAGCATGTAAAGTGCAGAAAAGCAGAGTCAGAGATTTTAAACAATTATTTGCGCATTATGCAAGTTAAAAAAACATTCATAATTCCTGTGACGAGAGCTCAAAGTCTAGTCACCCCCAGAAACAGTTAATTCTGGTACGGGAAGACACTGCTTCCACAAGGTTTTTTTTTTCAAATGAAATAAATGTACGAGGAGTTCGTGGGCTCGAACTCAGGACTAGAGATCACCGCGCCAACACGCTATCGACTGCGCTACCGATCACCCTAAAAGGTGACCGAAGCACAGCGAAAGCAATGTTTTTTTGGCACAGTGAAAGCGTATCGTATCGAAGCGTATCGTATCGAAAGCGTATCGTATCGAAAGCGTAAGCGTATCACAGTGAAAGCGTATAAAGCGCATGTGACGTATCGAGTGCGTCGTATAATACTTTTACCCCAACAGTTGGGGACTTGATATGGCTTTATTGTTCAATAAATAATTTTCTTACTCGTATTTGCTAGGAGTTTATGCTCCACAGCAATCGATCGATCACATCCAATGAAGAAAGGGTGCAAGTCATTATATTCTGACTTCCAAACTAAAGAAAATTAAAAACTTCAAGTGCTAAAACAGCAGAATCGGAATGCAGATAGTGAGCGATGTGTCGAAGCTTTAACCGTGAGATTTAGTTCATTTGTTGGGAAAAGTAGAAATCATCCGAAAGAAAAAAGATAAACTTTTGACACACGATTTAGATTCAAAGTACGCCGTTATAAAGCAGTTCCAGCCCTCAATTAAAATTAAAAATCTAAAGCGTTTATGAAAATTGGAAATTGAAAAAATTTGAAAGAGGCGCGAGGAATAGATACCTTAAAACCAGTTTAGAAAACTTTTCGATGCTTTTGTCCAAATTGCGCATCAATCGTACTTGCATTAATAGACTAACAAATTCATCAATACCAATGGGTGTGTAAGTTGAGGTTGATTTTGGGAAGAATTCTATAATAACAGTTTCCTCATTTAGGACCTTACCGAGAGCACCCAGTCTATATTGAATGACGACGAGAATTACGTCTTCGTCCAAAAGTCTCGTCGGTAGGTAGAGGGAAGAATCTCCCGAAGTGAACGACCCGCCGTGAATAAATACCATCACGGGCAGGTCACCAACGGCCTGCAAATCCTGGAGGTGGTGATAATTGAGACGTTAAATTTGAGAAGACTGATGCTTCTGGTGTCAAACCTATTAGTCCTGGTAACCTAGCCCTATAGGACCGCTGTTTTTGAGCACCAGAGAAAAAAAAATTATATTGCCTCCAAAAACACATAACCATTGAAATCGCTGACCTCTTCTTTCGAGTTATGTATGGAGTTTATTCTTCACAACAGCTTCTTCGTGCGCGCTTCAATGCATGTAAAAAATTTCATATCTTCAATCGAGAGAGAGGCAAAATAATTAGTTTAGGAAAAGTTACTTTTAATCTCTCATTTGAGCCGTTCGGAAGTTATTATGCATCATGAATTCATTTAAAAAATCGTTGAAAAAATCTAGTTCATTTTATCTCAGATATTGTCTGAAACAATGATTGAGCCTGGGAAATCATTATCAGATGGTAGATCTACATTTTTTAATGAGAATATATCTAGTTCTACCATAAGCTTAAGTTTGCAGCTAATTCTTCCCTTCCTTGTTTGGAAACCAACATCATTCAAATTGCAGCATTTGGTGCAGACCCCGGTCGAAATCTATCATCGCCTGCACTATCTTCATTATGGTGAACCTAGATACGTAACTCTTAGCGTATCTTTGATCTAAAACAAGCTCCCTTTGCCGAATCTTGAGTATTTTCTATCGCATGTCAAATGGTCAAACTCCGAACACAGAAATATTCTTTATTTGAAGTCTTGCCACAACTTGTATGTTCCTTGATAATTTCAACCTTTTTCAAAGCAAAAAGTCACAGGAGTGAGGGTAATCATTAGCTAAAATTTAACACCAGTTCACAAACGAAAATAATAGCATTTCATCATTTTAATTGTTATAGTTCATTAATATATGAGCTGGCCCTTTATTCTTTTTAGCATCAATTCGGTGTTGAATTGAGTAGGAATTTTAGCTGTAACAATAATAACGGTCCATGGAATTATGATACTTTTTAACATTTGTTTCTAAGAACTGGATTTTTCAGAATTAGTTCCCAAATTCACGAGGGTTCTTCAAGGCTTCGAATTCTTAGGGAATTATTTTGTCACTCTGCCGTCTCGACTTGTAATACTACGGCTTGAACTCGCCAAAACTTCGTGCCTCGGCATTCCCACGTGATCCTTAAACGTTTGAATTATTGTTTTATCCTGAACAATGCCATCAAACCAACGAAATTAAAAAGTTATATTATGAATGACTTAAATGTTACTTATCGTATATAGATGGACAAGGCGTTCTAGCTCAATAAAGCTTGCACGAGAATTTTTTAACCTGGACACATTATACCAAAGAATGTGCGGTACCTTATTTGAAAGGTTTTCCTGTCACATGTTAGAACAAGTTAACTCATTAACTGCGTTTGCGCGGTTGCTGAGGTCGGTTTGGTTAGGTTAAAGTTAGCCGAACTGAAACTCCTTCTAAATTGTTAGATTATACTTTCATTCTTTATAAGAAGCAGGAAAAATATCATTGCACGATAAAATTTTAACTAGTAAGCCATGATTTACTTCGAGCAAAGGTAGCAAAATAATGACATTCATTGAGACTAGTACATAAATAAACGATTTACGTAGTGGCACACACATTCATGTCAACGTGTTAACTTCTGACATGCGTATGACATAAAAATCGTCGCACTTTCACACCGGCTTGCTGCCCTAACACTCACTGCGGGGACGTAGACATTAAGAAATAAGCAGTCCTCTGCACCTCCGGCGAAATCCCCAAAGCCTGACTTCTGGGCGCACTTCGGACCGTAATGTTCGGCGGAGACTGCGCCATCTACAGGTGAGTAGTCGCCAGCTGTAACGTTTTGGCTGTACTGAAATGTAAGAAAAGTATCCTACAAATACTGAACACAATTTGCACTATGAATTACAGTTCTAAATCTCTGTACCCACAATATTCATACAACCGACTGTCTACCCGATATTTTACCATAGACAAAAAACATCCAACAAATTTTCGCTTATTTATATTCATTTTTTTTATCGTTATTAGTTCATTTGACACTGCTTTACTTCAGTGTAAACACTAGGATAAGAAAACATTGTCACTCAAGAGCCCAATTTTTTTCCGAAAGAGAAATTACAACTGCACAATTAAATGTCTACTGTGAAAGAATAAATCTATACTACTAGGACTAAATGAATTATATCCTCTTCAAAGTAGACGGAAATGGTTTCGCTGACGTTTAATTTCGTTTGGCGTGTAATGAAAATGCTTAAACTTGGAAACACAGCACGCAGCTTAACTACAACTGTTTTCCAGTATAGTTCCGGTTTTCTTTTATGCATTGACTCACTGCTTGGTACGAGATAGAGGTAATGGCGCTAGTGTGTCAGCCTCATGGTGTTAGTGAGAGACGCCCATGGCGTTACCGTGAGATAGACATGGTAGTGTGAGATACTCGTGGTGTTAGTGTGAGATACCCGTGGTGTTTGTGTGAGATACCCGTGGTGTTAGTGTGAGATACCCGTGGTGTTAGAGGGAGATACCCGTGGTGTTTGTGTGAGATACCCGTGGTGTTAGTGTGAGATACCCGTGGTGTTTGTGTGAGATACCCGTGGTGTTAGTGTGAGATACCCGTGGTGTTAGTGTGAGATACCCGTGGTGTTTGTGTGAGATACCCGTGGTGTTAGTGTGAGATACCCGTGGTGTTAGTGTGAGATACCCGTGGTGTTTGTGTGAGATACCCGTGGTGTTAGTGTGAGATACCCGTGGTGTTAGAGGGAGATACCCGTGGTGTTTGTGTGAGATACCCGTGGTGTTTGTGTGAGATACCCGTGGTGTTTGTGTGAGATACCCGTGGTGTTAGTGTGAGATACCCGTGGTGTTAGAGGGAGATACCCGTGGTGTTTGTGTGAGATACTCGTGGTGTTAGTGTGAGATACCCGTGGTGTTAGAGGGAGATACCCGTGGTGTTTGTGTGAGATACCCGTGGTGTTTGTGTGAGATACCCGTGGTGTTAGTGTGAGATACTCGTGGTGTTAGTGTGAGATACCCGTGGTGTTTGTGTGAGATACCCGTGGTGTTAGTGTGAGATACCCGTGGTGTTAGAGGGAGATACCCGTGGTGTTTGTGTGAGATACCCGTGGTGTTTGTGTGAGATACCCGTGGTGTTAGAGGGAGATACCCGTGGTGTTAGTGTGAGATACCCGTGGTGTTAGTGTGAGAGACCCGTGGTGTTAGTGTGAGATACCCGTGGTGTTAGTGTGAGATACCCGTGGTGTTAGTGTGAGATACCCGTGGTGTTTGTGTGAGATACCCGTGGTGTTTGTGTGAGATACCCGTGGTGTTAGTGTGAGATACCCGTGGTGTTAGAGGGAGATACCCGTGGTGTTTGTGTGAGATACCCGTGGTGTTAGTGTGAGATGCCCGTGGTGTTAGTGTGAGATACCCGTGGTGTTAGTGTGAGATACCCGTGGTGTTAGTGTGAGATACCCGTGGTGTTAGTGTGAGATACCCGTGGTGTTAGAGTGAGATACCCGTGGTGTTTGTGTGAGATACCCGAGGTGTTAGTGTGAGATACCCGTGGTGTTAGTGTGAGATACCCGTGGTGTTAGTGTGAGACACCCGTGGTGTTAGTGTGAGATACCCGTGGTGTTAGTGTGAGATACCCGTGGTGTTAGTGTGAGATACCCGTGGTGTTAGTGTGAGATACCCGTGGTGTTTGTGTGAGATACCCGTGGTGTTTGTGTGAGATACCCGTGGTGTTTGTGTGAGACACCCGTGGTGTTTGTGTGAGATACCCGTGGTGTTTGTGTGAGATACCCGTGGTGTTTGTGTGAGATACCCGTGGTGTTAGTGTGAGATACCCGTGGTGTTTGTGTGAGATACCCGTGGTGTTTGTGTGAGATACTCGTGGTGTTAGTGTGAGATACCCGTGGTGTTAGTGTGAGATACCCGTGGTGTTAGTGTGAGATACCCGTGGTGTTAGTGTGAGATACCCGTGGTGTTTGTGTGAGATACCCGTGGTGTTTGTGTGAGACACCCGTGGTGTTTGTGTGAGATACCCGTGGTGTTTGTGTGAGATACCCGTGGTGTTAGTGTGAGATACCCGTGGTGTTAGTGTGAGATACCCGTGGTGTTAGTGTGAGATACCCGTGGTGTTTGTGTGAGATACCCGTGGTGTTTGTGTGAGATACCCGTGGTGTTAGTGTGAGATACCCGTGGTGTTTGTGTGAGATACCCGTGGTGTTTGTGTGAGATACCCGTGGTGTTAGTGTGAGATACCCGTGGTGTTAGTGTGAGATACCCGTGGTGTTAGAGTAAGATACCCGTGGTGTTAGTGTGAGATACCCGTGGTGTTTGTGTGAGATACCCGTGGTGTTTGTGTGAGATACCCGTGGTGTTTGTGTGAGATACCCGTGGTGTTTGTGTGAGATACCCGTGGTGTTAGTGTGAGATACCCGTGGTGTTTGTGTGAGATACCCGTGGTGTTTGTGTGAGATACCCGTGGTGTTAGTGTGAGATACCCGTGGTGTTTGTGTGAGATACCCGTGGTGTTTGTGTGAGATACCCGTGGTGTTTGTGTGAGATACCCGTGGTGTTAGTGTGAGATACCCGTGGTGTTTGTGTGAGATACCCGTGGTGTTTGTGTGAGATACCCGTGGTGTTAGTGTGAGATACCCGTGGTGTTAGTGTGAGATATCCGTGGTGTTAGAGTAAGATACCCGTGGTGTTAGTGTGAGATACCCGTGGTGTTAGTGTGAGATACCCGTGGTGTTTGTGTGAGATACCCGTGGTGTTAGTGTGAGATACCCGTGGTGTTAGTGTGAGATACCCGTGGTGTTAGTGTGAGATACCCGTGGTGTTTGTGTGAGATACCCGTGGTGTTAGTGTGAGGTACTCGTGTGAATACCTTTTGGTCTGAATATTATTTAGTTCAAATGAAGGGGGTCATAAATTAGGTAATACGTTTTTATGATCACTGAAGGCTTACTTTACAGCACAGAATTTTCTCGAAGGATAATTGCGATAGTTTACTTTCCAAATAATAATAATACAATACAGTGATGTTTTACTTTCTTAAGAAATTGCATCACAACAAAATGGTGCAGCCTCATGTAGGACCAATTTGAGAAATTCTTCAAAGCCATTAAGAATCATTGAAGTCGAGCAAAGTTATGCATATTAAGAGCTGAACTTCAGGGAGAATGAAGCAAATAAGTCTCTTTTTCTTTCAGGGGTATTCTCCAACCAAATATCTGCTTTCTTCTTGATTCTGAGAGACGATTTCACCGTTCATTTTTAAAAGGCATTACGCATTTTGTACTATTTCTACTGGCAAAGTCAGAACTTCATTATCCAAAGTTGTGTTTCTTCTAAACCTCATTTTCTGGCCTTGTATTCAAGTTAAATTATTCAACTCTATAAAACACTGTTGTAAAAGAGTATCAAATTTGAGGCAACTGCGATACCGTTCCTCTGGCAACGCGCTAAACCACGCTGTGCTAATCAACATCTGCATCAAACATGTACGCGTAGGGATGCTCCTGGACTATCCAGTGTAAGAGCTCGTTTTCCCTTTGAATGTGTCTCTCTTTACGATGGAAATATTCCAGTGCTTTATTCGAGTCAATGTAATCATTTCACGGTGTTCAATACAATACGCTACTATACATACATTTGTCAGAGTGCTTAATATGCGTAAAGCCCGAAAAAATCATATATTGTGAAACTGGAGACGGCGTTGCACGGATGAACGGGACAATATTAGAGCTTCCGAAATTGAGCTTTGCTCTTGTTATTGTCGTTGCCAGGATTTAATATCGTTTCATTGACGTTGAAAACATTTTTTCATTAACGGTGATAGGAGAACTGAGGAGTACTTGAATTTAATTAAATTAATTTGTAAATTCCCCCACCCAACGACGTAAATCGAATAAAATTTTAAATATATTGAAAATTTATAGTTTTAGTTGCATCATTTTACAAAAATTATAGCAAATGAATGAAAATTTACATATTAAATAAGAACTATTGGGCATACACGAAAAGTTTTGAAACAATACGATATCATTCGTATTTCTAGGTCACCAAATAGTGCCCTGGTGCCACTACAACTTTAAATGGTTTGTTCACTGAATTTGTTAACTTGAGGAATTCATGTAAATGAAAATTGTGCTTTTTTCTCAAAACTCCTCTCCACATGCTACTGCACTGCTTGATTTTTAAATGGACGCATTACAGCTCGGCCTCGTGATCTTCTTACCTTGAAGCGTCCATTGAACGTCGCGAACCGAATACCGAGGAAGGAGTTCACGGTTCTATTGTTGAGTGTCCAGGTAGTGGTGCCTCGGAACGTCACTCCAAGGTCTGCCACAGTCACCTCAGGAGCCTCTTCACCAGGACGTCTCACTCTGGTGACAGTTAATGAAACACGTGAGGAAAGCAATGCACGAGTGTGGGCTGTGCGTGATAAGCGAGAGAACATAAGCGCGTATTTAGTGGAGTGAACTCCCTCCAAAGTAACGCACTAGGGGCCGTGGTTACATGTAAGCTAATTCAGTAATGTTCTATGTATTGGAACATTACATGGATAATTTTCGGCAGCTGTTGCGTCTGAGAAAGTCTTTTGACGTTGATTCTATCGCCAAGTGATCCTGGATGTGACTTGGTTCGGACATTGTTCATTTGACCAGCCATGTGGCGGGTGTGAACCTTGCTTTGTGTCTAAAGCGGCCGTGACATGAAGCGACACTTTTTCGAAGACTTTCAAATCGTCAATTGAAAGTAAAATTGTTGCCACCTCAACTTTCTCGACGAATAAATGTTTTGATCGAAGTTGACTTAAGTGAATTTTAGTGAAACAATCAAATCTTTTGAATGTCATCATTGAGACAATATATGTCTACTAAAGTATGTATTGTTACGGCAATAATGAGGAATGTTGGCTAGCCACTGCGGTTTTCCTTTTCGAGAAGAACCGCAATCAACAGAAGAAGAAAGAATTTTTATCACGAAGTTTATAACATCAATAACCGAATCTTTGAGAATTTCCTCGATGAAACTCGTATTAACCTCGTTCGATGTCTGTTGTCAGCGCTGCTCCCAATTGTCCCCTGTTACGCACACCCTCCACTCACCGGGTTGGACCCTAGACATTTTCATTGGATGATTAACCTTTATTTTTTCACTCATATTATTTCATTTATTTATTTACTGTTGTGAGCACTGTCATCAAAAAATAAATTATTGGGACAATAGGTATATTTTGATGTTGTTGTCTATGTCTTACACTAAACTCTAGTCTCTTGGTATTCCAATAGGATATGTTTCTCCTCAACACTTACGCACTACGCATTGCGTAGGCTCCCCCTAAGGCTGTTGAACTGGAAGGCTGAGCGAGTTAACATCCAAGACCGTGTGCAAAGTACCTCCCCTGTAGTGCGTCCGTGAGGACAGGCGAGCACACCAATGTACCAGTATAGAAAGTTCATTCTATTCAACAACAGTTCTCTTTCCACAGCATTAATAAACTGAACAATCGTAAAAGTTTCGCTTCAAGATATTGCGCATTTACTTTGAATGTCAAACAGCTACTTGAAGTAGCATCTTAATTAAAAATGAACTCGTACTCAGAGAATCAGCAATTGCAAAGGCATTTCAGTTTTAACCTTCATAATGTCAAAAATACGGATAATATCTTTTGGATCTCTCTCATCACTTGTGATTTACTGTTCCTGTAGAGTGTGCTCAGCGATCCAATCATTCGAGTTGGGGGCTTTCTATATAGTTAGAGATAACAAAGTCTTCTTTCTGCAATTCCCCAGCGATGCCTAGTGTTCCGAGTTTTACTTAGAAATCAATCTAATAACCTTTTTTCCGAGTGTATAAAGTATCTGTTTGTTTCGAGATAGACGAAGACGAACACTCAACACAATTAATAATCACTATCTAAGGGCACGAAATGATGAAATTATGCTCCCAAACCATGAATTATATTACCGCTCACTTGCTCAATCAATCTTACTTGCTTCTCGTATTCCAAAGCGCGTTGTTACAGCGAATTCATTAATTGATTCATTATTATTGAGCTAAAAAAGTGGTCTAACATAATTTAATCTTTTTCGATGGTAAAATGCCTGCCAAAGCTGAGTTAAAGACACAATAACCAACTAAAATTATCCAAGTACCTAACTGAATTTAATTCTTATTGAAAAATAATTATTTAAAATAATAATAAAGCATTAAATCCTAATTCATAAAGCTCCTCAGCTCAACTTATCCTCCTTGGAATAACTTGCAGGTATGAGCTACAGCAGATTTTCATTCGCCTTGATACGACGTGCAGAATTTTCGGCACAACTTGTTACGCATGATATATTCACTCAAGTTTCACTATTACTTAAATATAATTCTGTAAGCAAAGGACAGGATGGTTCTAGGCGAAACATATTCAATTTTCTATAGTTGACGAATCTTTTTGGATTCGGAGCGTCCTGTCAATTACGCACGGTAATAAAAAAAATCGCAACTCGTCAAAAATTTTTAATTTTCTTACGGTCAGTGCTGAACGATCTAGTCCAGCGTCATTTTATTCGCAGGAAGACAACCAGCGGCGGTAAGCACTTACTCCACATCCTGAGACTGGCCGTTGAAGGGCCAGGCGTCCGTGAGGAAGGGGCGCACCACTTCATTCAGTGTGTGCGACATGGCTGCCAGGGGCCCGGGCTGCGGCTGTGAACAGCTCACTCCAAGCACCAGCAACAGCAGCGGCACGAGCGTACACATTCTTTTATCACTCATCTTCTGAGTCGCCTTCACTTCAATCACCAAACGCTCTGTCAGTAAATGGGAAAAATGTTAGGCTCCAGTACCACACAGCAAAAAATTATTGTATTTAGGAACGGGTTCTTGAGATTATGCGTAAAGTGTTCATTTAATTATTTCATGTGCAACTATTTTGTAGCTCAATCTAGTCAATTGTTTTATAGCCTTCACACCCTCAGACCTTGTCAAAACTTTTGAATGAAAATTTGTTATCACATGAAGGTCCCTCAAATCTAAAACTAAACCGACGAAAGAGAAATTGGTAAGACAAACGTTCTTTATTTACAAAGACGGCAAAATACCTCAATGAAAATTGGAAACGAAAATTGAAAAAAATATGCTAGGTATTTCCCCTACTGAGTAAACTGTATCACAGAGATCGTGAGGAACCTCATGAAACTATCTGAGAATATTTCCTACGAGGAGTCTCGTAAAACACTTACGTTGCTTTCAGTTAAGAGTAGGGTATTTCGACTTAAAGGCCTAGGAGTGTCTAAGAGCTCAAATTTCAAAGATCATCGTGACGAAATAATAATCCCTATTATCCCTTGACATCATTGTGACGAAATAATAGTCCCTTATATCCCCTGATATCACCATGACAAAATAGTAGTCCCTTATATCCCTTGACATCACCATGACGAAATAATAGTCCCATATGTCCCTTGACATCACCATGACGAAATAATAGTCCCTTATATCCCTCGACATCACCATGACGAAATAATAGTCCCTTATATCCCTCGACATCACCATGACGAAATAATAGTCCCATATATCCCTTGACATCACCACGACGAAATAATAGTCTCTTATATCCCTTGACATCACCATGACGAAATAATAGTCCCATATATCCCTTGACATCACCATGACGAAATAATAGTCCCATATATCCCTTCAGATCAGCAGGGAATGGCATCAGCGCAAAATAATAGCGGCCGTTAAGCCCCTGAGCAATTCCTTTTGAGCCTCTGAACCTATAGGGTTGCATCATAAAAATATATTACGTCTCTGTAGCGTTTAAGCTGACTGAGGAAGTAATTATTGTATGATGTGAAATAATTAAATGTGATTTTTCTTGAGAGCACTTACGAAAAATTACGGTTCAAAACGTTTTATCACCATACGTAGCGTAGAAAAATTAATTCATATGAATTGACGCTGCCATCTGTTTTCAATGGCGACTTGAAATATTTTGAGACTCTGGCCTGAGTCTGTTCAGTTCAGAAGGGATTTAGCGACTCAAATATGTTGAAGTCTCGAGTAATAAAACGCAAAAATTTTGCTAAAATCCTCCTAAATTCCGATCTCATATCCTGTCAACCTCTTTCTGCTTAGGATATTTGTACATATTTCTGTTAGAGCGGAATGCACGCAAATTTAGTTTCACAGCTCTGTTAACTGAACGGAGAAACATCCCTAAGTAACAACCCTACATCAAATTTCAGAATTTTGAGTACGAAATAAATCTCCATGATATAGGCAAATATTCCATGAAAATATCAATGCTCTCCGCCCGCACTAACTTGAGAACGACGCACTATAATCGGCTTAGTTGTCTATTCAAAGCAGCACTCGAATATCAATCAACTATATGATAGCGCTGCCAAGATGTTGTCCTTGAAGCATTCTAATATTTGTGGACGATCACAAAGACTCTTTTGGTTTGATAACGGCACACAGTAACTGACGTGCCAAAACTGTGGTCATCGCACCACTCCACTTTATCTTACGACGTATGCAATTATACCTTGGTGGCCTTGATGAGTTCTACCAAAAATTTACCAGTTCTGCTTTTCTGTACTTATGCAGTGGATGATGAGTTATATCTTTAAATATTTATGAATTAAGAACTGCATTTTTATTCTAAAATATGACTGCCATGAAATTCTGTTGTGCGTGTGAGTTGGACAATTTTTCCCTCAAAGCATACAGCTTCAAATGACACAGGTGCTAGCGAGGCATCGTAAGCGTAGAATATTAGTCACTTATTACATAGTACCAGAGCATGCATCGCTTCTCGTATAGGACCAGCAGACACGACAGTAGCAGTGTCCACGTCGGTCCATATACACATATCAGTACTTGTATAGTACCAGTGCACGCGTCAGAACCTGCATGGTTTTAAGTTCTAGTAACATTCGTCAATACCTGAATTTCATTGACGCTGCACAAGAGTCACGTGAAATTTCGTTAGCACAGCTAACTTGAAAATGTTTGTTCTCCCTTTATGTTATGGTATATATTATCTTCTAAGTTTTTGTTCTTCGACAGCAAGTATGTCAGATAAGCGACGTGACACACGTGCTTAAAAGGTGTGAAAATTTTGAAACAACTTCTTGAGGAGCACGGGTGTATGGAACTTATAATAATTTTTTCATCACAAAGTACATACTTATTCCCCCAAAATTCTTCGAGCCTATCATACGAGTTACACGTTCAACTTATTTCTTGGATGGTGTTAATGAAAATTCTTAAAGGTCGTAAGTGAACTCTAGCAGTTCAGAAGACTGTAAGGACGCCCTTCTCATGGCGTGAAGAGCAATTGAAATAAATCTGCTTCTTATTTACAATTGCATGTATGATGCAGTGTCTTCCTATGATGATAAGTTATAATTAAACTTCTGTCGTGCTGCCAGCTAACCGAAAACTAACTTTAATATTTGACTAGCTTATAGGCAACGACTCCAAGTGGCTTTCAAAATCCATATTAAAAGAGGGTATGAGAGAGAAAAGACAAAGCCACACACCTTTAAACTGAAGCCACTGAGCACGTTGTCAGCATAACGTAGTGGTATTGACTATTCTGTGACAAACAAATACTAAAAGTATTGTGTTAGTGTCACATTTCTTAAGACTTCCCACTTGGAAACCCTTGCAGCAGCAGAAGTATCTCGGAGCTATTGAGGGATATACTTTGACAGCCATCGAAGTATCTTGCACTTTAGCAGTATTTGGAAACTTATCATAACGAGTTTCTTGTATTTCAAGAGTACCTTGAAACTTATTACGCTAAGTATCGTGTACTTCAGTAGTATTTTGAAATTCATCATGCGGAGCACTTACGAACTTTAGGGTTTGTAGAAAGTATGAAAGGCTCTAAAATTATTAATGTTATAGAAATGAAGTATTCTTCCGCAGTCAAACTTGAACTTGGTTAAATGGAAGTAAAGGAAACAACACTCTCGGCCACATCACAGTCGTCGAGAAGCCTTTAGAAAGAGAAGACAAACGGTTTTCTAAACCTGTCAGACAGTTATCACGTTTCATTTCTCAATCTTAGAATTCTGCGACTGCAATCAGTCTTTTACAGATGCATTGACTCGAGGTGCAAGATACGAATTTGAGAATGGGCTCACTATTTGTCCGGTTGCTATGACTCCTCAAATATGAAATTATACTTTTCGGTCACGTTTGCTCAGCTCTAGATGTTTCTCGTCATGCATAACATGCGATTCGATCACGTGTTCACTTTGAACGTGTGGTTCTTTAGAGAACGACCAAAACGTTTAATTATAATTAAATATTGGCCGGTCCACGAGCTATGAGGCGACTCGGTCCACACCAAATGGGTGCGAGGCTGAACACCTATTCTATGTTAGGTATTCTAGTCATACCTGACTTGTGTTGCCAAGTAGGCCCTCCCTACTCCGTTATATATCCTCTGTGCTTCACAATAATGAATAAGAGATCTGGTACGACTTTCCATCCATGAAATTGGAACGAAGTTAGTCGTAGAACCCTGTCGGGTGTTGCCTTAAGAACCGTGGACCCGAGGATGAGACTGTGAGATATATGCACTCGAGACGCGTTCTACAAATCCATGATGATCATGCCAGTTCAAATAGCCCACTTAACAACCGTTTTTAAGCTGTACCTTTTTTACGAGTAGTGAATAATTGGAAGTTAGCCTTCCTATTGATGCAACATGCACGTATGGCTAATTACTGCTGAGGAGAATTCGCTCTCCCATGTCCTCAGAGGCTGTTGTGGGCGCCGTCTTTGTTGATAATTCTGCTGTCAGCCGACTCCCTAGACAAACTTATAATCAAATCTGATCTTATAATCAAATCTGATATCAGTTTTGAATTTTTCGATCTTCTTGAAGCGGCCCTCCAAACGATTAAATTATATTATATGTGAAATTTTTTGTTCTCTTTATACCATAATATCTGATCTATTCGTCACATCAGTAAGAGGAGAATTGTTAGTCTGTATGATTAATATTAATCCTTTGTTATTGGTAAGCGTTATAGCTCTTTCTGGGAGAGAATACATAGCAACAAAACGTAGGCAAAAAATCAGCCGTCGGTGTTTCAACTACCAAGGCTGCAAGACTGGACAACTGCAAGTTACGCATGATGTGTGATAAACATCCATCAATCAAGTTCCAACATTAGAAATTATTGCTAAACAAAATCTGAAGATAAAAACCACTTATCTTAATAAAAGAGAAAGTAGGAACGCTGAAATTCCCAATCCATTCCAGTTCATATAAACTATGCGAGTTTCTCTTGCTTGTTTCTCTCCGCAACGCCTCGGTATAAGAAACTCATTTCTTTGAAAGTAGTCGCTTTGAAACCTGAAAGTCAACGCCAATTTCATCGTAATATATGCTCTTACTTACAATTAGATTAGATTTGTGCTGTGCAGATAACTGTTACGATGATTGTCGGAGTACGCGGGTGTGTGTGATGGGCCGGCAAGGAGACTCCGCTGACTGACCAATGCAGGCTGAGAAGAGGCGTCTTGCAGTGGCCTCTATCCAACGCTCGTCTGATTAATAACTACTGATATGCAAGGTTTAATTGCGATCAGATGTTTGAGGCCGGGAGGGAAGTGATGCAGGTGATGGGCGTCAGATGCTTAAAACCGAAATGATCAAGGTGATGGTAGCTAGATGATTGAGACCGCGATGAAGGTGGTCCAGGCGATGGTGGTCAGATGCCTGGAAGTTGGATAGAATATTCAGTGATAAAGGTCAGATGCGATGAATTTAGACTTAAAAATTTTACAACAGAATATTTTTCCGTTTTGTGAAATATTTATTTATATATAAATAATTTTGATTAGGATCTTGAAAACATTTCATTTTTCTTCTGTTTCAGCGCTAATAATAAAATTTTAATTATTCAGAAATATTTCTAATAAATGTAATATTCGTTTTTATTCTGGTGCTTTTTATTCTACGAGTAAGATTCTCGACGAATTGCCCTATTGGAAGCCTAAAATATTTTTCTGACAGTTACATTAAGCGCTTTGTCTCTATGGTCACATTTGTTAACGCTTCCCAGCTCAAGTTATAACCCCAATATTCTATTTATTGTTTTTCCTTACGCGGATTCCCACGATATTAGCTAGTTCTGTAACATATTCAGTTGAGAGTGATATGTAGAGCTTACGGATGTCGGGAAAACTATTGTCATCTGGGAACTTGCTAAATCAATTATTTATCTAGTGCTTCAATTCCAAAATATTAGTATGTCATGCTTACACGATCGAGGGATATTGAATGATTCTTCGAATCTGGAGTAAGAGACAAACAGAGATGAAATGATAATCTCCCCCTGATAGATATTAGGAATATTAGGTGAGGTGATGGAGTGATTGTCCGAGAAGTACTCGTAAACGACCTTTTAAATGTGCTCATCGACAGTGAACGAACCAACAATCCCCCAACACAGCATCATGTACGCTGTTGATGCGAGCAGTTAGTTCTCAAGGAAAATTCCATTGAAAAGAGTCGCTTGCAATCGAAGGTTGACTGCTCAAGATATGCTTAAAGGAAGGATACGCAGTTCGTACTATTTATTCACTGGTGATACTAGAGCAATCTTGTGTAGGCCCTGATAGTTCAAGGAATAGGTTCCGATTGAAGGTTATTTGCTTATTTGCGTACCGGTTTTCGCCAAGGTGGAGGTGACGTGATGACATAATTAAGAATGAACTTATTGATACTCCCTGGATCGTATAGGCATGAAAATATCATCAGTCAACTACTGCGAATATTTGAATGAAGCTATTCTTTATTGGTGTTCGTAAGAATACTGTGTTCATGCTAAGGAATGCCCCCGTGGAATGCCCTTTGCAGTCTGCCAGAGCCGCCAAGACATGTTTGTCTTTGCTTGGATTCTAAGAAAATAATTGAATGGTGCAACTAACACATTCTCCTCATTTAAGTTCCGATGAGAACTTTCGGGCCATAAACAACAGAGGCACCTGTGTCGATGGAAGCAATTTACATCGAAGTACGAATTGAGAAATGCGGTACGAGTTGCATCGAGTTCAGTTGATGTTGCTTCAACTACAGAATGAAGAAAGTATATAAAAGTTCATATTATAATGGTGACCAAATGTTACGGTTGTTTTTCTCATGAATAACTTTTCGTATGTTAGGTTTTTGGAGTGCGTGGCTCCAATGCGGCATTAATCAGGTTATTACACTGCTTTGAACAATATTGGTCATTTTGATTTTATTTACAAAATCAATTCATGCCTTAATATTAGTGAGACATTGTGAGTTGCGCGAGCAGATCAGCAAAAATAAGGCAAAAAATTAATTGTATAGGTTATTATAGAGCTGTAGCCTCACGAATAATCTTATATTAGATATTGTTGTCATTAAACATTCGCAATATTTTAATTGCCTGTGCCAAATAATTTCTCCTCATATATTTATCTAGTCAAATGAACAGTTATCGTGGATCGTACTTAACATGTCTTGATACATCGATCATGTAAATCACCTACGCGAATAGTTTTATGTACTGTACACTTCCAAACTTTATGGCTTTTGAAAATTGATTTCCAATGACAATTTTCTTCCAGAATAAATATTTAAAGACCGATTAAATAAAGTGTTCTCTCATAGATGGATTCATAATTCTTCTCTTCACCCGCGGGTGAATGTAATTATTTCTTCTCTACCCAGTCTAACCTTTTCGCCGCCTGCATGCATGTTTTTCGCCGCTCAAGTGATTAAATAGCTTTGGCGGCGAAAAACATGCATGCTCCAGCGAAAAAGTTGGACTGGGAACGGGAGGCAGTTGAAGGTCTCTGACGTCTTCGCCTCCCTCACTCATGAAATTCATCGTTACTAAATGGAAGCTTTGGCACCAAATGCGAGCTTCATGACACCGAGGAACTGTGAAAAAATTTTATGACCTTGGATTGCTGAGTGTTAGAATTTTCAGTGCTCAGAATATTCTTAATTTTTCTCATCGTCAGCGGTTCCAGCAGCAATCTCTAATCCCCAGAGTTGCCAGCAGTAACCTCACATCCCTAGTGTTGCCAGCAGTAACCTCACATCCCCAGTGTTGCCAGCAGTAACCTCACATCCCTAGTGTTGCCAGCAGTAACCTCACATCCCCAGTGTTGCCAGCAGTAACCTCACATCCACAGTGTTGCCAGCAGTAACCTCACATCCACAGTGTTGCCAGCAATAACCTCACATCCTTAGTGTTGCCAGCAGTAACCTCACATCCCCAGTGCTGCCAGCAGTAACCTCACATCCACAGTGTTGCCAGCGGTAACCTCACATCCCCAGTGTTGCCAGCAGTAACCTCACATCCCCAGTGTTGCCAGAAGTAACCTCACATCCACAGTGTTGCCAGCAGTAACCTCACATCCACAGTGTTGCCAGCAGTAACCTCACATCCCTAGTGTTGCCAGCAGTAACCTCACATCCCCAGTGTTGCCAGCAGTAACCTCACATCCCTAGTGTTGCCAGCAGTAACCTCACATCCCCAGTGTTGCCAGCAGTAACCTCACATCCACAGTGTTGCCAGCAGTAACCTCACATCCACAGTGTTGCCAGCAATAACCTCACATCCTTAGTGTTGCCAGCAGTAACCTCACATCCCCAGTGCTGCCAGCAGTAACCTCACATCCACAGTGTTGCCAGCGGTAACCTCACATCCCCAGTGTTGCCAGCAGTAACCTCACATCCCCAGTGTTGCCAGAAGTAACCTCACATCCACAGTGTTGCCAGCAGTAACCTCACATCCCTAGTGTTGTCAGCAGTAACCTCACATCCACAGTGTTGCCATCAGTAACCTCACATCCACAGTGTTGCCAGCAGTAACCTCACATCCCCAGTGCTGCCAGCAGTAACCTCACATCCACAGTGTTGCCAGCAGTAACCTCACATCCCTAGTGTTGCTAGCAGTAACCTCACATCCACAGTGTTGCCAGCAGTAACCTCACATGCACAGTGTTGCCAGCAGTAACCTCACATCCCCAGTGCTGCCAGCTGTAATCTCACATCCACAGTGTTGCCAGAAGTAACCTCACATCCCTAGTGTTGCCAGCAGTAACCTCACATCCACAGTGTTGCCAGCAGTAACCTCACATCCACAGTGTTGCCAGCAGTAACCTCACATTCCCAGTGCTGCCAGCAGTAACCTCACATCCACAGTGTTGCCAGCAGTAACCTCACATCCACAGTGTTGCCAGCAGTAACCTCACATCCCCAGTGCTGCCAGCAGTAACCTCACATCCACAGTGTTGCCAGCAGTAACCTCACATTCCCAGTGCTGCCAGCAGTAACCTCACATCCCCGATGTTGCCGGCAGTAACCTTACATTCCCAGTGCTGCCAGCAGTAACCTCACATCCCCGATGTTGCCGGCAGTAACCTTACATTCCCAGTGCTGCCAGCAGTAACCTTACATCCCCGATGTTGCCAGCAGTAACCTCACATTCCCAGTGCTGCCAGCAGTAACCTCACATCCCCGATGTTGCCGGCAGTAACCTTACATTCCCAGTGCTGCCAGCAGTAACCTCACATCCCGATGTTGCCAGCAGTAACCTCACATTCCCAGTGCTGCCAGCAGTAACCTCACATCCCCGATGTTGCCAGCAGTAACCTTATATCCCCGATGTTGCCAGTAGTAAGTTCATAACCCCAGTTCGCTCATTTGAATTCACTAAGTTAATGGCCTAATGAATGTGATTATAGCAATGGATGTCGACACATGAAAGGTAATCCATTTTTTAAAGTCCCGTTCACTTAACTCTCAAGGCTCAGAATATCAAGGCTCAGAGATAATCTCAAGGCTCAGAGATATCTACACTCAATGCTCATTTCATATGCCAGGGTGGAGTGGGAAATTGTTGCCAATTATTTCCTTTTCCCATTGGGATGATACGCCGCTTTAAGGTGTGTGGTTTTGCGCCATCGGCTATTTTATATAAAATGCAATCAGTGACCACTAATTTACTTGAGAGGAGATAAAAACAATGAAAAATACCTCGAGAAAAACCTTGAGCAAGAAAAGAAGTTTTGACAACAGACTACTTACACGAAAAAGAGGTGAATTCTCTTCGTCAACTAATGCCTAGTTTTAGTAAACACACTTCTGTAAAAGTTGAAGCATAATTTTTTTCCAATTAATAGACCCACAATATAAGTTTGTACAGAACTTCAGCCAAACATTTTTGACCATCTCTTTTTATCTCTGACGCCTTATATTTTACTTCACCCTTTCTGCGTCGCAAACTCAGATGTACTCTACGACATTTACATCATACTTGCTGTCTTACTTTTATGATGTTTTAAACATTTATTCGACTTCAATTGCTTTTCCATGAAGTTAAATACTAATAAAGCGATATTCTTTTACCTTCTTTTTAGACTCTAGAATCAAGTTCTTCTCTAACTCTAACACTAAGTTTCACAGTGAAAACTCTAAAAAAAATCGAACTGCCCCAACTCTAGATCAAAGCCTCGCCATTAGAACTGTAGAACAAAGCCCCGCTTTCAGAAGTATAGAAAAACGGCCTCGCTCTCAAAACTCAAGAACCAAGACTTGCTATCACAACTCTAGAACCAAGACTTGTTATCACAACTCTAGAACCAAGACTTGCTATCACAACTCTAGAACCAAGACTTGCTATCACAACTCTAGAACCAAGACTTGCTATCACAACTCTAGAACCAAGACTTGCTATCACAACACTAGAACCAAGACTTGCTATCACAACTCTAGAACCAAGACTTGCTATCACAACTCTAGAACCAAGACTTGCTATCACAACACTAGAACCAAGACTTGCTATCACAACTCTAGAACCAAGACTTGCTATCATAACTCTAGAACCAAGACTTGCTATCACAACACTAGAACCAAGACTTGCTATCACAACTCTAGAACCAAGACTTGCTATCACAACTCTAGAACCAAGACTTGCTATCACAACTCTAGAACCAAGACTTGCTATCACAACTCTAGAACCAAGATTTGCTATCACAACTCTAGAACCAAGACTTGCTATCACAACTCTAGAACCAAGACTTGCTATCACAACACTAGAACCAAGACTTGCTATCACAACACTAGAACCAAGACTTGCTATCACAACTCTAGAACCAAGACTTGCTATCACAACTCTAGAACCAAGACTTGCTATCACAACTCTAGAACCAAGACTTGCTATCACAACACTAGAACCAAGACTTGTTATCACAACTCTAGAACCAAGACTTGCTATCACAACTCTAGAACCAAGACTTGCTATCACAACTCTAGAACCAAGACTTGCTATCACAACTCTAGAACCAAGACTTGCTATCACAACTCTAGAACCAAGACTTGCTATCACAACTCTAGAACCAAGATTTGCTATCACAACTCTAGAACCAAGATTTGCAATCACAACTCTAGAACCAAGACTTGCTATCACAACTCTAGAACCAAGACTTGCTATCACAACTCTAGAACCAAGACTTGCTATCACAACTCTAGAACCAAGACTTGCTATCACAACTCTAGAACCAAGACTTGCTACCACAACTCTAGAACCAAGACTTGCTATCACAACTCTAGAACCAAAACTTGCTATCACGACTCTA
The DNA here is from genome assembly GCA_030386875.1 of Morinoia aosen. Classification (NCBI taxonomy): domain Eukaryota; kingdom Metazoa; phylum Arthropoda; class Malacostraca; order Amphipoda; family Talitridae; genus Morinoia; species Morinoia aosen. Next base: position 28,144,674 of record CM059557.1, on the reverse strand, counting down.
AAACCAAGACTTGCCACTAGAGCCGCAGAAACCAATCCTCTCTTTCAGAACCTTTCAGAACCTTAGAACCAAGTTAAATTTTTTAGGTTGAATCAAATTTCAAAATGCTGTGTTGACCTCAAGTGAAACCCTAGATTCAAAAAATAACTTTACTTAAGCTTAAGCTTTGATGGAAAAGCTGCCTATTTTTAACTCTTGTTAAGTCGAAATATTCGGCAGCGACTTAATGAAGCAGAAGTTACTGACTCTGAAAGCCAAATAACCATTCAAATGTAAAATTTAACAATTGACTCATTGAACATTTGTCCTCTATTATTTGACTTGAATAATACGAACCCAAATTTTGCCTGCACCATTTACAGGAGTGTCCTACAACGCAAGTAACACAACAAACTGAAATTGAGCTGCAAGGACTAGACCATCCAGTTCCATCCAGCACTGAGAAAAAAGAGCTGTTTACTCTAACCAGTTATTAGAATGGAAAATACAGCTTTGAAAAATAACGATCCCACTGTAAGATGAAAATTTCCCTTTTTACGAGACATGTTGTTCGGAGCTTGGGGAAAGCTTTCAAACAGAAAACAGAACACGAGTGCATAACCATTTCGTCTTCACTCCAAACATGTGAACACCAAAGTCCCACACTCATGGCCAGTAGCATTTTTACTTTCGCCAGGTCCTTCTTTCTATTCGTTACTCTTCTTTTTCCCATTTCCTTTCCTTCATTCCATGAACACCCGTCTGGCGTCAAACTTCACCAACTGTCAACGACCATCAGCGGCGCCGACCAGCTTTTTAAGATTTTGTTCAAGACCATTTACTGTTGCGAGGATCGATGGTTTCGATTAATGGCGGTGTGACGGACGAGAAACTTGAGGTCATCTAAACTCGTGTAGTGTTACATGCGCAGTACTTGTGTTCCACAATGGCATTGAGGAACTGCCCCTGTGTCGCGTACGTGGAGTGCGCAGCTTACGTTTGTGTGTACGGTGAGGCATGTCCTGTGTGTGTGTGTGTGTGCAACTGTGCATGTAGTGACACATGCGCAGCACAGTATTCATGCATGAGTAAGGGGTCGTCCGCTGTATTTGTGTGTTTGTGGTGAAAAATTGGCAGTATGCACTTATGTACTGAAATATGTGTACTGTTTGCGTCTACCATTACCCAAAAACAAAGAGATGGATGCTGAAAATTCAATTTTGTGTCATTGAATAAATGTGATGTCTAAAATTCACCAGTCACTGTAGGCTGACATTGTTCAGTCCTTTCAACCAGACCTCGTTGGAAAGAAATTGCAGTGCGTTGCTGATGAGCGGTCACGAAGTGCTGCACGGAGAAGATATTCTAAGATTTTGAGTCAAAGCACGAAACGTTGCGAATTCCGCCATATCTCGAGGTCAGCAGTACGATTTTTTGGAAGAAAATCTGAAAAGCCAGAGACGAGGTAAAATTTGAAGTCGTTTCCCAGTAACAAAGCTGCAAAAATATTTTGGTAAGTTTACAAACTCAAAACCAGAAAAGAAATACTTCAATATTTTAAAACTTTGCGTTGTTTCAACCTTACTCTACTTACATCTAGCGTATCGTAATAACCATAAACTCAAAACTATTTAAAGATTTTGAAATAACTCAAAATTTTATTCAACTCTGTAAATGAAAAATTTTTCTCAAGTAGAGTACGAACGCGTAACTCTTGGAAACACTGGAAAATGTATTACTTACTGTTAAGTTTAATTTGGACGATTTATATTCTAATGAAGCAATATTTACTTTCGTACCCAGTTCCCTGGAGGTGATGTGAAGGTGAGCCTGACGCTCGAAACCCACTGTGCGATAGTACAGGCACGTGCTACGGAGTGGGGGCGGCTTTCATTACAATTTTTCACGTTCATATTGCCTCCCTGTCGTTAGTACTTTCTTCCTTTCCTGTACTTTGTGCTCACGGCCCGTAATTGTGAGCTTTCATTTCCTAAAAGAAGTGCTGCCTTGGTAACTGTTATCTTGTTTAACCATACTTTCTGGCGCAGCTGCTACGCTTTCATCACACCTTATCGGCGAGCACTAGAAATTTTATCTCAATGACAACAGAGCTTTTTCTCCGACACTGGTGGTGTTAATTCACAATCATTTTCTCGTTTATCAGAAAACCAAGTTGATAAAAACCAGCCTTCAGAATATGCTTCTCATGTACATTTAATGCGTACGAACGATCAAAAAAACTAACGAGTTAATATGTCAAATATGATTCATTTAAGACATATTTGTTGTCGATTAGACGCTTTGGGAGCTGGAATTTTTTTACGGTCTCGAAATGCATGGCGCCGTTTCCACGTCAATCATAATGCTCTATACGGCAAATGATGCCTCACACGCCACACGCTCCGTGACGGTGTGAGGTGTTCAGCCACTGAAAGCCAATACTGTGCGATGCAGAGGCAGTCGTTGGGAAACTTTCGAGCGCATCTCATTACCAAACAGAAAACACAGCTTCCTAATGTGTGATATTTTCACAGCGTATGATTCTCGTTTTCCTAAATTTAAGTCTCGTTAATGAGATTCCAACTTCACTGAACAACCATTGAACACACGCTCTGAATACCTAAGTCTGTAATATCATGAGGGTTGCGCAAGTACAGCATGAGCACACTCGTAATTACAAAACTAAATGAACTATTTTATGGATAAGTTAATTACGACTTCATTTGTGATTTCCAAATCAAAGCCCGTGACAGCTGAGAACTTTTAAAATCAACGTTTTTCTCACATTAGGGTAGCACTAATGAACTATTCAATTAATTTCGATAAGGCTGAAAAGAAGCTCGCTGTCACCCAGATAAGCCTTGAGACATTGATAATGAGAACACCTTATTTCATTCGTTGTAAGACTGAGACCCTTATAGATACTAAAGAAAAATAATCCAGTATCGTTGTAACGCAAAAATTTGTTATGGCACTCGTTTACACATATGCTCACAAACACTGATGTACACATGTACACACACACTGATGTACTCGTACATATGTACACATACACACACTCATACAGTAATGTGCACCTCTGCTCACACACTGCCGAGCACTTGCACACAGACCATGATGTTTATCTGAACACGGACTTTTGACGGTTTATTTATAGTTAATAATAATAAAAAAGTTTTCACATACGGTAAGATCGGATGCGTGACATTTTAGCCGGGGATTTACTCTTACGGATCAGCCTTCTCTCAAAACGACGAGTCTTGAGCAAAAAATGCAAAACCAAAATCACAACGCTTAGAATTTTTTCAATTGTGCATGATGAATTTTTGAAACTACATCTCAGGCCTTGACTAGTTACAGGCTTGAAGAGCTTTAAAATATACCTACAAAAAAGTATGTAACGACTTGACAGTTTTACAAGCATGATTTAGCTTTTATTACCGAAAATTAGTTTGTATTAGCAAATGAAAAAGCACGTAGTACACGTTGGAGCAAATGTACGATTTAAGAGTAACGAAGGTAGAAAGCTCAAAGTTGCGAATGAAAAATATAAATAATAAAGTTATTTCAAATTCAGTCAATATACCATATGTAAGGTTATGCACTTTTCGTCCGCTGATAAAATAAAAATGTTCATGCCTATTCCTTATTTCTACCACCAATAAAGAATATTGAACTATCGATTGATGCCATTAGAATCATTTTCCTTTCTCACGTAGTATTTCACGTCGCACTTGTCTCCACTTCATAATTGGTTCAATTAATCAGTATAAAAATAAAATTCATTCCGCATCCCTACACACATCCCGCTTATAAACTAATCAAATTTTCGTTTTAATAAAAAGTGAAATAAAAATACTCGACATAAATGATTTGGGTGAGTTCTATTCTATGTTCACATTCAGCAGATAACAAAGCTGGATCTCGTATCGAGATATGCATCGAATTTTGCCTCATGGTCATCACTGTCGTGTTTTGTTTGTCGACAGCTTATGAACTCAGTATGAAATGCAAGCCCACAGGTTTGTTGCCTTCAATCGATTCATGCTCGCTCATCTGGACCCACCGCCACGACAGAGCACGATCTCAGTCATATATTCTGACGCATTTATCAATATTTTTCGAGTCAGAATTCCATAATGCATCACGTCAAACTATTTTCTGATCAGCTAAAGAACGACGTGCGCTTGAGTTTATTCTTGCCAAACTGTTACTCGAAACAGAACTTTACCGACTCGGGAGAGTAGTACTCAAGTAGTGTCATTCAGAAAAATCCGTTGAAGTTTAGAAGCTTTGGTGATTCTGACCCCTCTAAGTGTTGGCAACACTGAATTGTATTACATATTTTTGAAGTTGAGAGCATAATGTTCATACAAGTAACATTTAGAGTTAACTGCATTAACATTATGCAATGAAGCAGTCTAACGTTTAGCTATTTGTGAACTCCGTTGCGTAGATCAAAGCCCAGCCGTTATTGTAAAATCCCTTCAGTATGCAAGGCAGACCTTTAACAATGTTTGAAAGAGTTTACGTGAATCAGACCTAGATTGTAGATTCCTACATACACTAGAAAAATCAGAAATTAGTAAGCCTCGCTTTCTATGTGGCTTCAAAAGAAGCGCCTATAACATTTCAATTATATCATATTATCGACATTGGCTAAGAAGATACGCGTCAACATCACGACAATTAGCATAGCAATCAAAAGTCTTGGCCTAATCTCCTTGGAACGAGGCAGAAAGCATCTCTAGATGTATAAAATGAAATGAAAGAAGTTCGTTCAGAAAGGTGAGGGAAAGTTTTGAACTAGTTGAAAATCAACCAATCGACCGTCAAGTTCTTTTCATATGAGAAGATGTTCACAGTTGATAGATCTTGCAATAAACATAACGATCGCTTGATTGCCTCTTCCAGCACCGAAATTCAACCCACTTTGAAAAAAACAGCTAGAGTCATGACCCTCCGAGTAGCTTCGAGTGCGGGCAACGTTTTCATGCACTCTTTCGCCGATAACAAAAGAGTAAATGCTGAATCCTACTATACCGTCTTACCGACAGAAATCATCCCATTGATAAAAACAAAAGCGTCAAATGAGAAGTTAGTGTTCTAATCAGGACTCTGCTTTCGCCCATACGGCAAGCAAAACCGTTGACTAGCTCAAGATGTCCTCTGTGGCTTTCCAACTCACCAGACCCGAACTTTCCAGATTATTATTTTTGGTTGCCAATTGAGGAAAAAGTTTGCGCAAAACCCCACATCAGAATCATAGCCCTTTAAGAAGGATATAAACAACTCGTGGACTAGTGGGAAACGCAAGGAGTGGTCAGAGCCGTAACCAACATTTGAAAGCATGAAGATTACATAGCTGGAGGTGGTCATATCGAATGAAGCTTGTGTTCTCAAGGTCAACTAAATAAAGTGTCAAAATTTTAAGAAATTGAGTTACCTTTCCCTTTATTATAAAAATTTAAACAAAAAAAGAACATTGTACAAAAATCTGATGACCTTTAAACAAAGAAGTATTTTTTTACCACCTCTACTACCAGAAAATACGAGCGAGGGCATGCAAAGACAAAAATCAGCCCTTTACAGCTGAAAATAAGCGTCAAATTCAGCACAGGTTAGCACCGAAAGACCGGCTCAGTTTAGTTCAGCCCATTTCCGTTCGGATCAGGACGAGTCACCACAGCATCATAGATAGTGGGCGAGGTTCCCGATTGCCGGCGCAAAACTGCATCGCTTCATAGAGTACATTCGAGCCGATCGGAACAGCCTTAGCGGTCACGAGAGCTCATCCACAAGAATGAGACGTTATATGAAGGAGACCTGCACCTATAACGGCTGCAATTTTTTCCTTTGGGCGTTGAGGGCAAATACTGCCGCAGCTTTGGCAGCCTCGGGTACGAGGTTGGTCTTCTGCCACACCGAATCAGTCGTGTGTGTCGCTAAATTTGCTTGTTGATGAATTTCACATAAACTAGTGGAACGATATGAATATTTATATGCACCATCAGGAATTCTGATACAGATCCTAAAATTCTCCCGTATTCTTATGTATATCATTTACTCTACAATTTTCCACTATCTATTAATAACATCTTTATTTTTCACTTGAGTATTTCTAGACTCTCTGAATGGTTACTTCATCAATTCTTAGTCGAAAATTTTTTCAGCTTCCAAATGATAATTCCTAGTACATATTGATTTGTTTGTATTTAAACAATATAATAACCGTCATATTTTTTCAATATTAAATTCACACAAATGCTCAGCTTTGTATTTTGTTCCGTCAAGCATTAAAATAGCTTGCCCAAGTAAGGCCGGCAGTCGCGTGATGTCGAGGGCATTCTTATCCGACCTCGAGGTAGCCTCAATCTTGCATCTCTTAAACAGTTTGTTATTACCGCACAGTAACAAATTTTAATTCCCACACGTTATGTAACACCTAAACTTTTTTATTTTTCGTTCAGTGAAATGGATGAAGCACGTTTATAATAATATTAATGCATTTGTGTAAAGGATAAAATCATATCGTTTCAAATGAAATAAATGTACGAGGAGTTCGTGAGACTCGAACTCCTCGTACATTTATTTCATTTGAAAAATCTTGTGGAAGCAGTGTCTTCCCGTACCAGATTCATTAACTGTTTCTGGGGGTGACTAGACTTTGAACTCTCCATATCGTTTCAATACTACCTTTAGCTGGTCATGACAATTTCTGACTACTGAAAAAACTCGAACAATATGTGTGTACCTGAACGATTATTTATCTCCTTATTATACATTCGTAGATTGTTTTTGTATCCAAAATTTTCATTTATTTCGAATTCAAAGGTGGCACTTAACTTTTACGTAGATTATGTGATGTGCAAATGAATGAAACGCCGTTTTTTAAGTCTCGGTTCAGAATGTGTGTTTTTAAGGAAAAAAAAACAGTGCGCTATCAACTTGGTCCTCACTATCTTATCAACAGTTCGAAAATTACCAACTAACCTCTTTCTATAAACCCCTTCTACTAATGGCTACGTCCATTCTGCAGACTACATAAGTCTATAATGTTAACTCCGCACTCGTAAGACAATACTGCTACATTCACAATGTATTCATAAATGGCAACATTGCTCCGGACTCAGGGACAGAGAGATTTTAAGTAGCCTAAATTGTAGGAGGAGATGCTTCCATAACATTATTCGATGAAACGAGAACATTATTCGATGATCGTATTAAGAATCCACACATCCACAAGCGTGTAAGTCTCTAAAACTCCTCACATGAACGAGAGAGACGTGTTGCCAGGGTTTTTGATGACCATGGCCCCATGAGCGAGTGATAACGTTATGGAGATCTCTAAGTGGATGTAACGGACGATGACCAAGGCACTTGAAGTAGTCCTGCCTTTGTAGCGATAGAGAGATAAAGGCCGATAGATGGGTGTTTTATTTCAGGGACGCGCTCTCGGTGACGTCACAAGTCAAACGAATAAACACACTAATGTTGGAAGGCATCAAGAGGATAGCCGATTTGTCACAAACAGTTTTCTAGTTTCAAATGGAGTACACGAATATTGAATATAGATAGGTAAATAATTTGAAAAATTGAAATAATTTGTATGAAATGATTCAATAATGCCGTCAAGATCTACACGAATCCCATGACATAATATTCAACGAAACGTAATGTGAGCTCGCTGTGCGCCTGTCTCGCATTCAATGTTTTTTAAATGCTTCAAGATGATTTTCGTCGCACTCAAAGTACGTAATTAAATTGTACATACGAGTGGAGTGTAACGAACGCAAACGTAGATCATTCCGTAATTCTAAGCTCTATGCGAACGCTGAAAAAAATACATCCGTCTAAAACTAAAGAACATCTGAGAGTATTTTCCTGTACATCCAAACGGGGTTTTTGAACACCCAAAATCTTAAAGTCATGTTTGCACATTGGCGAGCAGAAAAAAATATACGTAACCTGGAAAGCTTGAGCGAATTGGGAAGCCCTGCTGCTCCCGAAAGATATACTATTAAGGAAAAACCGAAATTAAATTGAGTTTCATCGTTTTCATTATTAATTATCATCATTGCCGGCATTTCGTTTAAAGTTGTAGATATTTGCACAAAAAACTTCACTGTATTTTAATAATGAACTTTTACTATGATAAGACGATAAAAGAGAACCCTATATCATCCACAGAAAAAGATCCGTCGCTTTTTTTCATAACAGACATAGCAGCAGAATGAGAAAAACTGAATAGGCCTTTACATGGATGTCAACATGGTACTGCACAACCTTCAAGTGAGTAATGAGACGCCGCTTTTTATCGCCGTGAAAGTGAGGACAGTAGTGATTAGAAAAAACGAGAAGTTCATAAAGAAGCATTCACAATGAATTATATTCTTTCAGGAAAAAGAATTTATAGTGAAGAAAGGGTCCATTCATTCTAAACAGAAGTTCTCTTTATTAGATATTGAAAAACTCACTTGCGCAATTCGCAATCACGAAATGACCATAAAAATAAATTTAAGCTCAGACAACAAACATAGAGGCAATGGTATAAGGTCTTAAGTATCTTTTATCTATCAGCCCAGTTGATAAGAGCTTGTTTGTTCTACCTTGGGTTACTTATCTTCTGGCATCGGCCTCGCTCTACACAAACTTAATCGTAGTTAAAAATGAGTTACAATACAATAAGATAACTGTACTCTACTTATACTGAATGCAAGTATATAGGTATTGTGAACCTCTCAACTTATTGCTAGTGGAACATGAAGCACAGATGTTGACGTTGAACTGTTGACTCCTTTCGCAACAGGGGTTTCAAGTGGGCTGTGCCAAAAAAAACTCGGATAGGTAATATCCAACCTTTACGACATTAACTTTATTGTCAACCTGACCATGACACACTATTCGGTTTTTTCTTCCTCACAGGTATAAAATAAGCTCTATTTAAACTGTCATCAGGACGCTTTAAACTTTAGGATCAATATATGTGAACCAAAAATTTCCTGCTTGGGCCAGGTGATCAAAACGGGCTCGTGCAAGTAATGTTATGATCATGTGACTTTCTCCTAGTGAACGACAATAATGGTGAAAATAAATGGTTGGCCTTTAAGTGCTGCAAACTTGCTTGTATGTGGTTATCGAAAGATAGCAATTAGTTGAAAACGTGATCCTTTCGGGGTAAAGGTCGAGGGCTCGAAAACCTGCATTGCAGGACTATAGTGTCTCTTCCGATTGGGAATGTGAAGTTAGTCATAACTTACCACTGGAGCGAAGTGTGTGAAATGAGCACCAGCTTGATTGGGAGTGTGTGTCATTGTGATTCGCCATGAATTATAAGGTATGAAATAACAAGTATCAACTAGATTAGAATTAGATATTTTAAAGACTGTTTAGAAGAATTAAGTAAAAATTCTTCACTTGCGTTACTTTTCATCACCGACCTATGCTCCGATGAGCCAAATCATGTACTAAGTACACTGAAAGACGACATTGTTAACGAAAAGGTACCGAAAAATGGCTATCAAAAATTAAAAACTTATTGAATCGTTAAAAATCTTGTTGAACTAGCGGTATTTTCGTCAACTTTTTTCTTCAATAAACCTGTAAGAAAAACGTTTTGTTCTGCTGTCAGTGTGCAGTTTCTCACACTTTCAAGTGAAGCTGGAGATAAAATTTACATCGTTTACAATGAAAAACCTGAATAGGGACAACAATTGGGAAAATTTTTTAGAATTTCCAATTAAAAAATTATAATCATTCTGATTTCTATGAGAAAATATCAATAGGAAACTACCATGAATATGTGTGTCTATAAACAATAATTTAGAACGAAAATAATTTACCGTTCAATTCATTTACAGTAGTTTACATTATATTTTATACTTTTGCCGCGGAATTCGTGAGGCAGGTTATCTGTTATGCGCAAAAATACCAAAAACAAGAAAGCAGATGCGTGCAGAGTCTTCAGAAAGACAGGTATGTGTTTATGGATCATTGATGCGTGTGCAAGGAGAAAGTGAAGGAAGTTGAATGAGTTTGAGGAAAAACTTATAAATTCACTTAAACCAGTTCAACATCGTTTAAGACAACTACGTCTACACCTTTTTCCCTTCAAATTAATCTAAGTCAAGTTCAATTTAATCCAAGTCAAGTTCAAATTAATCCTAGTCAAGTTCAAATTAATCCGAGTCAAGTTCAAATTAATCCAAGTTAAGTTCAAATTAAATTCAAGTCAAGTTCAAATTAATCCAAGTCAAGTTCAAATTAATCCAAGTCAAGTTCAAATTAATCCAAATCAAGTTCAAATTAAATCCAAGTCAAGTTCAAATTAATACAAGTCAAGTTCAAATTAATCCAAGTCAAGTTCAAATTAATCCGAGTCAAGTTCAAATTAATCCAACCCTTTTTTGTGTTATATATGTATCTATTGGATGTTATTAGCACGACTGGTTTCGAGGTTTTATTTGCACTCGTAGACATTTAAATACGTGAAATTCCACCTTATCATATCTATGAAATCATATACATGCAAATACAAAAGGTCATCATTGAACGATATGTAGATTTAATCTTTAAATAAATATACAAATGCGATTCACTGAGTACTAATGTACGATTCCGTTTGATTACAATTTAAACTTGTACATTACTAACCATGCAGATGCATTCTTGCATTAGCAATATTCATGTTACCATCCATTCTAATTCCGCGTTAGTCAATGTGAAGAAATGTTGGATCCTCTTACAATACACAATAATAATACAAGAAACAATGTTGCTAATTCACTACTGATTTTATCAGTGTGTTTACAATTCCATACATAATACTTTTAAGCCTTTAATACTTTTATAATAATCATTTTATGAATATTTAAGTAGTGAAAGTATTATATATTGAATTGTGAACACACACAAATGTTGAAGAAATCCATTTTCTTACGCGGGAAACTAGAATTAAGGAGTCATAAATTTAAGGAATCTTACATTTAAGAATTTGGTTTGAAACCATTTAAAGAATTGGAGGACGTTCGGTACAGTGTGCCCTTATTGCCAAACCAATTACGACCCTTTACGTACGAACGCCTCATAACTGTTCTCAGAATGTCGTGCCTGACAAACAGCAGACACGCTCCAACATCCACAGCGCTAACAACTTGCTCACGCCCTCCTGTGGAGCACTGCTTTCTTGTTCATCCTTAATTTTTCTCATTCTAAGGAGCAGTTTTTAAATGGGCGTTATCGGTTAAAACCCTCCTGTGACCTGCACTACGGTTCCCTCCGCTTGACGTCGTGGAGAGGGCTTGTGACTGACGGCCGAGGCATGATGACGCCGCTACGCCACTACGGTTTCGCACCGCTCCGAGACTGCTGCGCACTCAGCTGCTTCTCCGACTTCTCGTCTCCGGGAATACGGGGACAGCCTTGATGGGAACCACGGCAGTCCAGCGCTGCAGCGGCCGGGCAGTCTGTCATCGACCTTCTCTTCTCACCGTCGTCACGTGGACTTCAGGGGATCCAGTGTGAGGGTACGTTTGGAGATAAGTAGGTGCATTTGTCCCGAACGTTCCTCACTGGCCTACATTTGGCTGTAGTTTCCCGTACTCGGGCCGTACTCTAAATTTAAAGCCGTGACTTAAACGTAAATTCTAATGTCTTTAAAATATATACCAGATTGAGGGCATTGCCATATCTGTTAACTCAGAATCTTTTCTCGACAGCTCTCAATCTTACCACCGTCAAATTATTTACGTCTTGTCCTATTTTATCTCAACAAATCACGGTTATTGGCAAAATTGATGTGGGAGGCCGTCGGATGCACTAACTTCCGACTTCTTTATACTTACCAAGAAGTCACCGACGTGCCTGCAGTTGAAGACTACCTTTGCTGTTAATTATTATCATTATTAATTCGCATTTGCATCACTAAATTATTAACCAGCATTGTGTCGTCCTTTTCCCCACTCTGTTTTTTCAATAACAAATAAAATCAGTATTAAGTTGGAAACATTGTTTCTTGTATTATTCTTGTGTATTGTAAGTGGATCCAACATTTCTTCACATTGACTAACACGGAATTAGAATGGATGGTAACGTTAATATTGCTAATGCAAGAATGCATCTGGGTAGTAATGTACAAGCTTAAATTGTAATCAAACGGAATCGTACATTAGTACTCAGTGATTCGCATTTGTATATTTCTTTTAAAGATTAAATCTACATATCGTTCAATGATAACCTTTTGTATTTGCATGTGTAGGATTTCATAGATGTGATAAAGTGGAATTTCGCGTATATCAATATCTATGATTGTAAATAAGTCTTCGAAACCAGTCTTGCTTATAACATCCAATAGATACATATTTAACACAAAAAACTCAAATTAACAAATTCTTCTGTCATTTTATAACTCAACTGAGGATTGGATTAATTTGTACTTGACTCGGATTAATTTGAACTTGACTCGGATTAATTTGAACTTGACGTGGATTGAATTGAACTTGACTTGGATTAAATTGAACTTGACTTGGATTAAATTGAACCTGACTTAAATTAATTTGAAGTGAAAAAAGTGTAGTTCACAACTGATATCAAGAACTTGGGAGATATACATCGTCAAGGATGAGGAAATTTTTACAAACACTAAGCCAGGAAAGAAAGAGTCGAGCTCAGTGAAAGCTCAGATTTTTCTCAATGGGACGAAAAAAAGATAGAAGAGAGGGAGAGGAACAAAAATAAAACATAAAGGAACAAAATACAGCAGACGCCATGCCCTGCTCTTGTGGGAAAAATTTCCCCACTACCGCTTGGCGTTTCTGAGGTGGCGTTGCTCTCTTAGCCTTTCTGCGTGGGTGCCGGGTCGCCGCTCGCTGTTAGTTGTTCAAATGTTTCGGTAGGGTCGCAGGTATAGACCGACCGGGGTTGAAAATTTGGCCGGGGCCGGGGTCAACAAATTTGTCATGGCTGGGGCCGGGGCGCGCTCGTGTCAAAAGCTAGCCGTTGCCCCCTTCTATCATGATCACATGTGTTGCATGCCAGATACCGCCAGATCTTGCATGCACACCTGTGATGCATGCCTGATACCGCCAGTCTACAGATCATTCTCGACCGAAACTACAGGTTCATTTGGATAAGAAGATTAAAATATTACATATTGTACTATTATATATTGCTGCCGTAATTTTCGTCACTTTAAGGCGATCTACTACCCTGGACTACCCAAAGACTACCAAATTTTACAAATATCTTTTTTCCAATTTCTATCGCAACTTGGTGAACAAAAATGCATACAGACATGTAAAATTGAATGCCAAACACATTTGCATCTATAAAATTTTTCGATTTTGCAAAAATTAATAATTTATTTCGCGATTATTAGAAAAATATAAATCCTTGCGCAAAGCCCTACTCATTCTATAATTTTCAACCGAGAAGCGTGATTTTGGTTTCATTTAACGCGGAAGGACTGTACCAAAACCGTAACGTAGGATTTTTTTTATTTTCGACCTAGAAAATAAGTTATAGGTACACATATCCAACATTTGAAAAAAATAGAATTTTTCTCAGTTTTTTCCTATCAAAAATTTTATTTAGAATTCAAACAGAATTTTGCTTCGCTACGCTGTTCCTACTGTCAAACTGCATCGAATGAAACCAAAATGACGCTTCTACTTTGAAAATTGTGGAAGGGATGTGGTTTTGCGCAGAAATTATATATATATGTATATATTTACATGTTCGACCAATCACTTCTTTTCTATCGCGAATTTCGAAATTTTTTATAGAATCAAATGCGTTTAGAATTTAATTTTACATAACGGGATTCATTTTTATTTACCTAGTTGCAATAGAATCCTGTAATCTGAGATTGAAAAAAGTATATTGAATTTGTCTTTTTAATACACTTTTTTGACATATGTAAACATAAATTTTTTTCTGATCCGAAATTCAAAAAAATCCAACGTTACGGTCTTGGTACAGTCCTTCCGCGTCAAATGAGACCCAAATCACACTTCTACGTTGAAATTTATAGAGTGAGTAGGGTTTTGCGCAACTATATGTATTTTTCTAATAATCGCGATATCAATTATTTTTTTTGAGAAAATCAAAAAATTTTATGGATGCATATGTGTTCGCAATTAAATTTTACATCCACGTGTAAATTTTCGTTCCTATCGGTGCAATAGAAATGTGTACAGTGAAGTTTGAACGAAGAGGTCGAGTCCAGGGTAGTAGATCCCCTTAAGTGGGGAGAATTTCATTTGTATTTCATTTTTTTCGGGAATATAAATAATAGAATTCAACTGACCGAACTCTAGAGTCACCGAACGAACTACTTAGAGAGTCGGTAGCTAAAACACACACCATTAAAGACTTCGTTTTGTGTCACAACAGTCCGTCGTCAAGCAAAGGGAAATATTTATGTTCAAAGAGCTGTCGTTGTTTATTTATTACAGAAATAAATTAATCTAATTGCTACTTGCAGGCTGATAACTGCACGTAGATAATGCTAGTTTGTATAGGATGTTTCACGACAAGAGGTACACAATTTCACAAGCAGAATATGGCATGGTTATACGTCTGGCTTTCAGAAATCTCACAAGCAGCCTCTGAAATTTTGGCCACGAGATTTTCCTCACATTCAATACATTCTAAAACGTTTTTGCTTTGCCTTTTAACCGAATATCTCCAAAACGAAATTTCTTCATTGTACACTCTCATACATTTGAAGTGTTTGTAACGTAAATTCAAACTAAATTTTGCGAGTAATTGTGTCATAATATTTCATCCTTTGAAACAATGAACTGCTAATATCTCAAAAATTCGAAAGTGTTTTCCTGAAAATTTCATAGAAGAAAAATCTGATCAATTCTGCTTGTGAAATTGTGTACCTCTTGTCGTGAAACATCCTGCAGTACAGTTATCAGCCAGCAGGTAGCAATTATATTAACTTAATTATGTAGTAAATAAAGAACGACAGCTTTTGGATATAAATATTGTTCTCTGCTGACGACACACTGTTGTGACACAAAAAGAACAGTCCTTAATTGTGTGTGTTTTAGCTACCGACTCTCTAAGTATTTCGTTCAGTGTCTCTAGAGTTCGGTCAGTTGAAATCTATTATTTATAATCCCGCAAAAGAATGAAATACTAATGAAATTCTCCCAACCTAGTGTGACGAAAATTACGACAGCAATATGTACCAGTACAATTTGTAATATTTTAGTTTTTTTATCCAAATAAACATGTAGTTTCGATCGAGAATGATCTGTAGAATGACAGTATCTGGCATGCATCACAGGTGATCATGATAGAAGGGAGGCAGCGGCTAGCTTTTGACACGAGCGCGGCCGGGGCGCACTGGGTCCAGTCCCGCGAATTTCTACACCGCCGAAGCCTCTCGCTCCACCTCCAAGCAGCTACATAAAGTTGCCATTCGCGCCAATTATTGAACTATGTAGTACTACTGAAATATATTAATGTATCTGTTCGTTATACATTTATTATTAATCACTGCATTATAACCACTACAAGTACTTAGTAAGTGGATACTTGAGCGGAATGTTAAAGTTAACCTGTATTAAATCATTATAATAAATTTTGAAAACGACCGCTGGTGTTTCGCTATTCAACCCTCCATCTCGGCACGCAAAAACAGGCATTTTTAAACTTTTTTAAGTTAACCTTAAACTAACTGAACTTGGCCTAACCTTACCCAACCTAACCTAACTTAACCTAACCTCTTAACCTAACTTAACTTAACTTAACCTAACCTAAATTAATTTAACCTGTCATTTCTGTAGCTGTTTGGAGGTGGGCACTGTAGCTGCTTGGAGGTGGAGCGAGAGGCTTCGGCAGTGCAGAAATTCGCGAGACTGGACCCTGTGCGGCCGGGGCGCACAGACGCCAATCTCGCCAGATTTGGACGACGCCCACCCCTTTACCTGCACCTCCATGTTGCTACATTAAGTTGCCATTCGCACCAATTATTTAACTATGTAGTACTATTGAGGTTTATTAACCTATCTGTTCGTCGTACATTTATTATTAATCACTGCGTTATAAACACTACAAGTACTTAGTAAGTGGATTGTACAGCAGAATACTAAAGTTAACCTGTATTAAAGCAATATAATAATTTATGACAACGACCGCTGGTGTTTGGCCATTCGACCCTCCATGTCGGCACTCAAGAAGAGGCATTTTTAAAACTTTATTAACTTGACCTTAAACTAACTGAACTTGGCCTAACCTAACTTAACCTAACCTCTTTACCTAACTTAACTAAACTTAATCTAACCTAAATTAATTTAACCTAACATTTCTGTAGCTGCTTGGAGGTGGTGCTGTAGCGCACCGGAGGTGGAGGGAGAGGGGTGGGCGGCGTCCAAATCTGTCGACATTGACGTCTGTGCGGCCGGGGCCCACGATATACACAAGACAGGTAGGTCCACTTCAAAGGGGACAGCTGCTCGTAACCGTTAGACAAGCCAGCCAATAGGAGACGTTTGAGCTGATGACGTTGCCACACCCATACCACGTGACCCACACCACACTCGCGGTAGCGATGCACTGGCTGCCGTACGTACGATTGCACTATGGCAGGAACTGCCGGGTTTCCGCACATACGTATTGAAAAAAATGTTAATCATCTGGAAACCATGATACTGAAAACTTTGATAATCTCGTATGCAATGCTTAATAGCCACGTAATAATTAAAATTTGTGTGCATACTGAGCAAAACCTTCATATTTATCGATACAAAGCTCCGTTTGCGACTTATCAATATAAAGCTCCGTTTGCAGTTCTCAAATTCAAATGTTTCTTTTCGAGCGTTAAAAGAATAAATCAAATGAAAGTCCTCATAATGTTATTGTATATTTCAGAAAGAAACACTGAGTTCATCGTTTGTCAATGTCAATAAACCACAGGATGAAATAACTCTGACAAACAATGCTTTCCGCTTCAAGAAAGTCTTCAATTCTTTTAGAATACTTGTTGAACGAGATACATAGAAAGCAGAATTAGTTATTTTACAATGTCCATCATCTTTAATGCACATTTGTTTTAGACTATATATATTACAGGCCTCTTATAAATTCAAATTTCAAGAATAGGCTCCCGAAGTACAAATCTTCCGGATAAATCATTCTCTTGCACCTTTTTCATAATCTGTTGTGCTCTCTTACTCTTACCTACCGATTTGTTCAGACGATTTTTGAATTATCACCGCTACGTCATGTTGCGTTATAAAGAATGTGTTATAAAGATTAGTTAATTCTCGAATTGCTCTGTATCCATGATCGACGTCTAAGTAGTTGAAAATTTGAACAACGAGCATCGTTGAACTAAAAGTGTAGCTGCTTTGAGAAACTACAGGAATATTGGCAGTATTGCTGTAGTCATTCCAGCAGCTGCACTTTTCCTAGTGAAAATCCCTCAATACAGTAAAACATGCATCTGGCCTAGTTTTATTACATGGTAAAAGTAGTCTTACATCCATAATAATTCGATGAATACATTACTGAAACAATTAAATATAGAACACTACTTCCTTTAATTATTAAATATACAAATACATATATGTACAGACATATACGGCACACATCCTACAATAAGCAACTTGCTCCGGTTAATTATAATTTAAATGAATAATAATAATAATAATAATAATAATAATCTCAGTTAACGACAACTTTGGCCATAGACTATTTAGTTATCGCTTTGGTAATTCTACCGAAGTTGCTGTGCTGTTGTAAGGTGGTACGCTGAGATCATAAGTGTCTTCCATATATCTCCGCTATCTATACAGATTACTTCAATTACCACGTTATTGCTCGCATATTGAATCTCACTCAGTCAAGTACGATACAACTCAATACAGTACACTTTTCACCAAAAAAACAAAACTCATGTCCGACTTCAACAATAGCTGGCATAACACAAAGTATGCCCTCATTTCGTCGGGCCACAATTCTCCAGAACTTCACCCCCATTCGTTACACAGCGATATAACATTGCATAAATGTCGATAACTACCGTTTAGCATGAGATACCCGAAAAGTCATGGACATTCTAAAACTTATCACAACATTTGTTTCTTTTTACCCGTCATCATAAGGATTCAATCACCATATGAACAAAGAATGGAGCCAATATAGCTAAAACTCGCAATTTTTCCCTGAAGAACCAGGGTACATGGATGCAAGGGAACAATAAATGTGGAAGGATTGAAGCTAGGACCCCAAAGTTGGGGTTCCAGCTCCCACCCTCACTTTGGCCGAGCGTCTTACCCACGCCGGAACCCTTTCTCAACTCAGCGCTGAGTATAGGAGTTCAGTACGCTCGACCATTTTTTTTTTTGTTCTAAACTGTGCCGCAGAACATACCAACTGCTACAAGCCTCTAGGACTTAGACAAACCGTAAAACAAACATCAAAACACAACCTCGCCACTCTAAAACTGGGTGGGTCCACTCAGATTTAACATCATATATTCCCGAATACATTCACTTCTTTAACAAATTACAGTACTTTATGAATAGGTCCCCCATCAGATAACAGGTTGGCAACACTTATGTTTCCTCCTGTCACCGCTTAGAAATTACAAATCTCATTTCCTTTCCTGTTGGACATGACAAATTATAAGACTTCAGCTGTAACCAGCCGCTTGATTAGCAAAATACACATTATGATCACTAAATATAAAAGAATTTCATGCTACGCCACTCTCTTTCAGTAAATTCACATCAGTATTCACAATTCAATAATTTGCGCGTCAGAATCTCAAGAATCGAAGCCAAGAGCGTGTTTTTGTTTCTTATGAGCAAATAAACCGCAATGAGCAAATAATCTCTCCATCTGGGGGGGTATTTCCTCCTTTGGTGGGGAGTGTCTCTAGAATTCTCCCACCGTGGTCCGCTGCGTGTCGCAAGAGGCGACTAAAGTGGACGGAACGAGGGTACTGGGGATCTCCTTCTCTGT
The DNA here is from genome assembly GCA_030386875.1 of Morinoia aosen. NCBI lineage: Eukaryota > Metazoa > Arthropoda > Malacostraca > Amphipoda > Talitridae > Morinoia > Morinoia aosen. Next base: position 28,125,714 of record CM059557.1, on the reverse strand, counting down.
AGTGATTTTCCCGAGAGGCAGCAGGCCAATGAAAAGGGTGAGAGGGGTCGAAAGACCACTCAAACCCTAATAATAGGATCTATTAATGTAAGGGGTGTGGAAGTTGAGCAACTGAGAGTAAGAGGGAGGAGATCGGAAGATTGATGATAAGCAGGAAGATGGATGTGTTGGCTCTAAGTGAGACGAAGTTGAAGGGTAGTGGTGAGTTGATGTTTGGAAATGTGGAGGGGAGAGTGTCAGGGGTGCGTGGAGGACATGCAAGAGAGGGTGTGGCTTTGTTATTGAGTGAAAGAATCAGAGAGAAAGTATTTGAATGGGGTGAGTTGTGAGCAAGAATAATGTGGGTGCGAGTGAAATGGGGGTTAGAGTCATGGGTGTTTGTGAGCGCGTACGGACCGGGATCGGAGAGGAGCGAGGAGGAGAGAGAGGAGTTTTGGGAGAAGTTGTCCGAGTGTGTTGCAAGAGTGGGAAATGGTTGTAGAGTTGTGGTGATGGGGGACCTGAATGCGAGAGCGGGCGATGAGGTGGTGGATGGTGTTGGTAGGTAGGGAGTAGCTGGGATGAATGAGAGTGGTGAATACTTGGTGGAGTTATGTAGATAGTGAGTTAGTAATTGGGAATAGTATGTTTAAGAAAAAAGTATAAACAAGTATGCATATGTGAGGAAAAATGGAGGTGTGATAGTGGAGAGATCATTGACGGATTATATTTTGGTTAGCAGGAGAGTGATGGGTCGTTTGCTCGATGTGCATGTGTTCCGTGGTGAGATGATTGGGATATCAGATCATTACTTGGTCGAAGAAAAGCTGAGAGTAAGTGGAGTGTGGGGAGGTGTGAAAAGGAGGAGTGGGAGGGAGGTGTTAAATGTAAACAAGTTGCATGATGCTGAGCGTGTGTGTGAGTATCAGGAGAAGATGAAAGTAGAGTATGGGAGGGTGAAGGAAAGTGAGGTTGGTGGAGAGGAAGGGGAATGGAAGTTGTTTAAAGATGCGGTGGAGAAATGTGCGAGGGAATTGTGAGGGGTAAGGAAGGTTGGAGGGGGATTAGAAAGGGGAGTGAATGGTGGAACGGAGAAGTAGGAGCGGCTGTGAGAAGAAAGCGGGGGACGTTCGAAAGGTGGCTGCAAAGGGGCTGCCAGCAAAATTTCGACGAGTATAAGGAGAGATAGAAGGAGGTACAAAGAATGGTAAGGAGAGCAAAGAGGGAGGCGGATGAGGAGTGGGGGAGGAAGTTGGGAGGGGACTTCATGGAGAGAAGGAAGGTTTTCTGGAAGGAAGTGAAGAGAATTAGGAAAAGACAGGTGGAGAATGAGGCAAGAGTGAATGAAGCAAATGGTAGGTTGCTAGTGGAGGGTGGTGATGTGAGGAGGAGATGGGCGGAGTATTTTGAGGAACTGCTGAATGTGAAGGATGATAGGGTTGCGAGAGTGGTAGCTGTTGGAAGTGATGTTAGAATGCCTGTGTTTAGTGAAGTGAATAGTAGTCGAATAAGTGCGGAACTGAAAGGTGCGTTGGATGTGATGAAAAATGGGGAAGCTCCAGGTATGGATGGCTGCACGGCTGAATGTCTAAAGAAAGGAGGAAATGTGGTGGTAGAATCGTTGGTAGGTTTATTTAATGTGTGTTTCGAGGCCAGTAAAGTGCCGGTGGATTGGAGTAGCGCGTGTGTAGTTCCGTTGTAAAAGGGGAAAGGTGACAGGTATGAGTCCAGTAATTCTAGGGGTATAAGTCTACTGAGTGTCGTTGGGAAGCTGTTTGGAAGAGTTTTAATTGGAAGAGTGAGAGTGATGACGGATCGTTTGCTTGCTGAAGAACACCGTGGTTTTAGAAGTGGTAGAGGTTGTGTGGATCAAATGTTGGCTGTGAGGCAGGTAAATGAGAAATACTTAGCTAAAGGTAAAGATGTATATTGGGCCTTTATGGATCTAGAGAACGCGTATGATAGAGTGGACTGTGAGGCTTTATGGCAAGTTGTCAGCTTGTATGGAGTGGGGGGGGAGACTGTTGAATGCGATAAGAGTTTCTACGTTGATAGCAGAGCATGTGAATGAGTAGGGAATGAGGTGAGTGAGTGGTTCCTAGTTGTGACAGTTGTGTGATGTCGCCATGGTTGTTCAATTTGTTTATGGATGGTGTGGTGAGAGAAGTGAATGCCAGGGTGTTGGGAAAAGGTGCGCAGTTGGTGGGACAAAATGGTATGTATTGGGAAGTTTGTCAGCTGTTGTTTGCAGATGATACAGCGCTTGTGGCTGATTCAGAGGAAAAACTGAAGAGACTGGTTGCAGAGTTTGGTAGAGTGTGCGAAAGGCGTAAATTGAGGGTAAATGTGAATAAAAGTAAGGTGATGAGATGTTCAAGAGGTGGAGTGTTTGGATCCTTGGATGTGAGGATGAATGGTGAAGCGTTAGAAGAGGTGGAGCATTTTAGGTGCCTCGGGTTGGATGTGACTGTTGAGGATAGTATGGAAGTAGAAGTGAGCAATCGAGTGAGTGAAGGCTGTAAGACATAGGGTGAAATGAGGAAAGTGTTTGAATGCAGGAGTTTGAGTATGATTGCTAAGAAGGGACTGTATGAAAGCTTGATCGTGCCAGTTTTGTTGTATGGAGCTGAGTCCTGGGGGTTGAGAGCAGCTGAGGGGAGGAAGTTGGATGTGTTCGAGATGAAGTGTTTGAGGAGCATGTATGGAGTAACAAGAAGAGATAGGATCAGGAATGATTTGGTTAGGGGGCAGACGGGTGTCCTCAAAAAGTTGAGCAGGCGAGTGGATGAAAAAGTGCTTGGATGGTTTGGGCATGTTGCAAGATTGAATGTTGAGCGGCTGGTGAAAACGATTTATACGTCTGAAGTGAGTGGTTTTAGAGCGCGAGGTAGACCACGGATGAGTTGGATGAATGGGGTGAAATGTGCTTTGTATGAAAGGGGTCTGACTGTGGAAGGGGCAAGAGGGATGACTGCGGACAGAAGTGATTGGGGGCAGTGTGTAAGAAGGTAATTTTATATTTGACGCGGTACTGGATGTTGCCCGCATGTGATGGGGTTCACCTGTCCTGTGCGGGGGGAGGGGCTGCACTATATGAAGCAGTCGGGGTAAACCAGCTATGGCTGTCGGGCCTGACTGTGGAAGGTGGTCGTGCTGGGCTGCTGCTGATCCTGGAAGTCTGGTGCGGCCGGTGCTGCCTCTCTCGCCTCCTAGTGCTAAGAGGGCTGATTGTGGCCTGCTGTCGGCTACCCTCCCATAGGGATGAGAAGCCTGGTATATGTATGAGCAAATAAATAAGTTTTCAATGCGAAATAATGAAGCTCCATCCTGATACATGACATTAGACAAGACAAAACGTACCTAATGTTTTACTGCCCTCATGTCCTCTGACAATGATGATCTTGATGCTCAAATATCTGAAGTTAGATTTAACTCAACAGGGAATATGTGGTTCTCGGACATTACAATTACTTTGGACGTAAAATTATATATATATATATATATAAATATATAATTTCACATCCAAAGTAATTGTAAAATTTAACATCCTCACCCAATCTTTTTGCGCAATTTATTGAAGCCTTACCTAAACATTCGTTACATGAGGAACGAGAAATGCTGTGAAACATGTCCGTCAAATATGCATTGAGGCATTGAGGTCGTTCCATTCAACTGTTCAAGGAAAACGAACGCTGCATTCAACCGATACTAAAAGTGAAAATCTCAACATAATTTCTCACAGTTCTGTAATTATTGAGGTCAAGTATAGCTATCCTAAGACTTTAAATCAAACTTGCAATCTATCCATCTTGACACATTTGTGTCCGACACGTAGCACTACAAAGGAAAAGACTCACGCATTGCAACCGCCATAGCAAATTCGTCGTCCATGAGCCCCAATGACGGGCGACAAGAAACAACTGAAGCTGGATCAGGGTTACATTCTCGTGTATGCCAACAACATAGCCCTAGGCAGGAGGCAGTGAAAGAGAAGCTAAATATTAAAGGCTATTTTGGGGTTAGTTTTTCAGTGCTGCGCCGTCTTGGCATCCTCGGCTCTGCGGCACCTCACGTCCCAGTTGTACACGCGGGCTATGGTCACCTCGGGGGTGTTGCACTGCGTCCTGAGGTGGGCAAGATTTTAAGTTAGTTTAAGGGGGCGTTGCTATAGCGTGAGGCCTACCACACTACAGCATGAGATCTAACTGTAGCTAGTGCTATAGCGTGAAGTCTAGCTCTATGTTATACAATATAGGGTGAGGTTAGGTTAGGTTGCTAATGGATATTACCAGTTGTCATACATTTGATTAAGCTAAAAACAATTTGTACATCTCAAACTGTACCTGGGTAGGCGATATGTGGCAATAGACATCACGCTAGAGTAGCACCGTTTAAGCCTCTCTAACCACAACAAAATGTTTCAAAGAGAGGAAGGAAGAAGGAACCATGTAGTATGAAGTTGCATGGCAACTAGCGTACGTTCCCACACAAGGTCTCTAGCGCTTAAAAACTGTGAGTTAAGAAAGAATACATAACTCAAAACAGGACAGCAATAAACAGAAAATGATGATCTATTACAAGAAAAAATAGCTTTATTTCAATACAAAGGAAGCCTACCTCTTATCTCGGGACCTCACATTTCTGAGGCAGGGAAAGACAGTTCAGTTCCACAATTGGAATTTTTCTACAAGCTTGAGAACAGAAGCTACCCAGAGCTAAGTTTAAATGAAGAAAACGATCAATTCGACACTCGAAAATACATGAGCAAAAAATCTGGGTACGAAACTTTCTTGAAATGGTTTTCTGAAGAGGGATAAATTTTCTCAACTTTCCAGATGATCTTTGTCTTGATTGAGATCTTAGTTATTTGTTGGGGGAGCATACATCTTAGTAGGGTTATAGTATCTGAAATAATTGATCTCCAGCCACTAATTTTATTTCATCATTAGAGAGCTACTAACTCCATTCAGTGGCTACTGAGAAGTGACATTCAAGTAGAAGATTACGTACGGCCAAAAACATTCATATGTTTTTGGCCGTACCTAATCTCCCACTTGAATGTAAATTCTCAGTAGCCGCTGAATGGAGTCTGCAGCTCTCTAATGATGAAATAGAAGATAAGGTATGGCCAAAAACACATGTTGAGATAAGCACGTCGTGAAAACACAGGAAAACAGTCGTATTCCTAATTGTGCCAGTAATAGGAGATTTCACCAAATTTTCACAGTATTCTTTGTTTAACAGAAAAACCATGACAGAAGAGTATTTTAGAACGTAACGTATTTACATATATTTTTTCTAAACATTATATAGAACTGCGCAAATACAGTTATGAACCCACGTGAAAATCCACTAAAACTCATCTAAGAAAATCAAGGTCCGAAACGACCTGGGTGAGCTTGGTGCTCGCGTTGCTGAGGTTCTTGTTGAGCAGCACCTCTGCTGCCTCTAGGTCATACTCTAGCATCATATTCGCCTGCACACACGAGTCATCACTGTATTATTTAGGTTAAAACCATAGTTCAAGTTCAATTAATAAGTTTTCTACAATAAATCTAAAAATAGGTCTGTAACAAAGCATCAAAGCAGAGGAAGTTTGCTTTAGCAGTTTGAACTCAAGCATTGAAAAAATGCAGAAAATCAATGTCTATGTTGGTAGACTTCGATTCGTCAATGGAATTGGAAGAGATGCAAAAATTTACTTTCAAAGATTGAACTGATGAAATGAGGTAAGCAATCACAGTACTAATTCCAATAGATGCAAAAGTTGAACTTCCATTAAAGGGCGCACTGGTTATATTGATCTAATTAAGGCACAGATACACCTAAAATTAAGGCATATGCTGCTTCAAGAAATTAACTGTAAAGGCAGTGGCAATAAAGCAAACACATGAGCAGCACACTACAAAGTACAAAGCTTCTGCATAAAAATGATAGATATTACACCCACCTTAAGGAAATAAGTTTAACAAAAATCATCTAAAATTAAAAAGAAAAATATAAAAACATAATCAAAACTTTCTGCTTTGCTCTTATTTCAAACTCAAATACAAATGAAAATAAATTTCTCCCTACCCAAACATAATGTTATTTAAAGAAACAATATGATTAAAAACTTTCACATTTTCTTATCTTCTCATAATTTCTTACAGAAGTTGAACTTAGTCCAGTTTCACTAACCCCAAGCCATAAACAGACTTGGTTGGAAGGAGGAATGGTAGCTTTAACATAGACTTGGCCAGAAAGCAGGAATAGAGTTTCCAGGTCCTCCGTGCTGTCTTGTCGAGCCTTCATTTCTTCTATGATCTGCAGGCAGCTTTTGATGTCTGGCACCTTGTGCTTCAGCCTGCACCAATAAATAATGGATGAGTGAATATTTTTGCAGATATGTCACAATTATTCACTTCATGGAACATAAATTCTTAACATTTGTTGACAAATAGTGTTAAAAATAAAAAAAATGCACATTTGATTTCAGTCTATGAAGAATAAGAGATTATAATCAAAGAGGAAAGCTTTAAACTTTCTGAATGGCAATTAAAAATATATCCCACCTACATTCAATGCATGCTGGAGAAGGGAAAAGTATTACTTTGGCAAGTTGGCTTACATCAAAAACATTAAGACATCTTAATTACACTGATGGAATAGATGCAAAGCATTAAAAAGATTAGAGTAGCACTTTTTACAAAAACCCATCCTTTGTCTTGCCTAATGAGCAACAAATACTAATAATGAAATTTGATACAAAACACTTGTGTTCCTACCAATAAGTAAGAGACAATTTTACATAGGGCATAAGAGCTCCTATAGTTATCATAAAATAATTATACTCTTCACAAATGTACCTCTTGTACCACATCTTTATAATAGAATTATAGACACACTTGAAGCGAGTGGCAGTGAGGTGCAACTCCATGAAGCGATACTTGCTGAGCTGCTCATCAACGCGACTGATCACTTCTTCTGCACCACCAGATTCTTTGCTCATGAACTCTTCAACATTTTCCTGTGAAATGAAAATAAGTTATAAAAACATGAGCAGTATTTTACCATGGCTCACTTCACTGATACACCCAATGCCTGAATCGATATATAAGATATTTTATCACCAAATGCAGTAAAATTTAACTGAAAAATTGTTACACTCCATCAAACATATTAGACATTTTAATTTTTCATTTCCTACAAAAAAAGGGAAATTTCAGGATATTTATTTTTTGCTAAAGTCAATTAACATTGCTATGGGATATAACTTGAACATCCTTTAGAAACCAGAGTAATTCATAAATAGCTAAAAAATATTATAATTATAAAATAAAATACATAAAATTATATTTCCTATACCTTTTCAAAGTGTTTGTTATAAAATAAAATTGAGTACAATTATTCAACTGCAGCAAAATTGATTAACATAGCACGCTTAACTTCACTTGACATGAGCTACTTGTGACTCTTACTTCACATCTACAAAAAAAAAATTTATTTTCAAATTATTGACAAAGTAAATCAGGATAACATAACAGATTTTAATTCATTTGCAGGTTTTAATACAAAATGAGCCTTAGGGCACAAAATAATTTTTTTCTAAGGGAACTTTGGTCAATATGGAGTTCAATGCGCTCATGGAAATTAAAAATTCTATTCCCACGAATCACTAAAGGAACACACTTAAAAACGTTTTACATGAATGACATTCTGCTGGGTGATGCGTAATTTTCAAATTATTAATTTTTGAAGTTATAGGAATGTCATATTTAAAAGTGAAGGAACGGACACGTAAATATGCTCTAATAAGATATTGACGTAACGATGGGTAAGGTTAAGTTAGGTAATGTAAGGGTAGGTAAACTAACCTAAAATAACATAAAGCAACCTAAAATAGCTTACCTTAACTTACCAAAACTGAGGCTGTTATTTTCCCACAAAAAAAGTGGGCATGTCCCCCCAAAAAAATGGGCGTGACCCAACAATGCGGCAGCTAAGCAACCGACTATATGATGTTATTCCTACCTGAACGCAATGATTGCTATTTCTCAATAAATGAAGCACAGAATGTCATTCCTGTAAAACATATTTAAACATAGTCCTTTAGTGATTCTTTGGAACAGAATTTTTAATTTCTGTGAGCATATTAAACTCCATTTTGACCGGAACTATTTTTGAAAAATGACAAGTAATCAAGGTTGCAAACAATTCAAGTAAAAAAAACTTTACCCCAACAGTCTCCAAACATTCAACAACCCAAGTGTACTGTTGTTCAGTCAATGATGGATAGAATAGAAGGTACCCACAGATGAAATCATTATAATTTGGCAGACAAAAATATAATTCAAAATATAATGCAATAGAACCCTTCAATCATATAATATGAACTGAATTATGAACAAATTCTAAAAAGTATATCCTCAGAGTGTCTTTCAGCTATAATTCTCAGGTCAAGTCATACTACCTGCAGCCCCTAAAGTACAATATTTAATTTGATTTTAAAATGAAAGCAGGAACTGCAATTACATGGAATAATTCTAACAATTCTTTTAATAGCTTTTAATTTGTTTAACATTGCAGATCTTTTTCTAAATAACTATCATTTTGGTCAATATTGAGTTTAAAGTTGTCAAAGATTTTAATAATTTCGTTGCCATAGTTAGGTAATTTGGTAGATTTTAAGAAGTTTTAAATGAATGACATTGTGCTTGCAAATGCTTAGTTTTTGAGTTATTCAACTTCGAAGTTATAGGAACTGCGCTCATGAAATGGGCTTCCCGCGCAAAAGGAGCGGGTGTTCGAACAATGCCGCAAGTGTGCGGAGCCCAGGAAAAGATATTGTTTTTGCAATATATGACATAATTTATTATTAGCTGACATCGGCGGATCCTGAACCCACTTCTAGGATGTTTTAGTTAATGTTAATAACACAATAAAGGCTATCACCCCAAAATATTAGTGGGACTGGAATAGTGAATACCTAAATATACGGTATTTTCTTCTACGGTTTTGCTAATGTTCTACGGTGGCCGCCATATTGAAACTGATGTCAACTGCATATCGATTTCTGTATTCAATACCCCAGTCCCGTTAATACTTTTGTGTGATAACCTTTATTGCATTATTAACTATAAGATTTTAGAAGTGGGTTCAGACTCCGCAGGCTCCGCGGGGTCGGCTAGCAACAAATTATGCCATATGCATGCCATATATTGCGAAAGCAATTATTTTTTTTTCGCGCACAGCGCAGTTGCGGCATTGTTGAAAACGCTCCACTTGCACATGGGAAACCCATTTCATAGCACCGTTCCTATAACTTCAAAGTTAAATAACTCAAAAACTAAGCATTTGCAATCATAACATCATTCATGTAAAACGTCTTAAAATCTACCATATTACCTATCTATGGCAACAAAATTATTAAAATTGTTGACAACATTGAACTCAATATTGACCATAAATAAACTGCAGTTATGTTGTGGGTATGGCCGTGATTTCCATAGCACCAAAACCAATATTGATGTCAAAATGTTGTCATCAAAATTGTATTGCACACGGGTAAATTAACAAAAGATATATATATTTTAAACATAATTGTACATGGGCAACAACACTAAAATAGAACAAAAAAATTGAGCATTTTATTTCAGTAGAAGTACACATTTAATTGATGTTTGAAATGTTTGTAAGTTCAATACAACACATTTATACCTAACAATTTTGTTGGAGCACCTTGAAAAGAATTCTATCAGATTAAATTCTACCATCTGTAGAAATTATTCTTACCCCTACTTACAAATTATACAAAAATCCCTAATTAGCCATCCAGCTAGTAAAAATTGTCAAATTATGATCGAAAAACATCCATTCCAATTCGCACCATTCATGTAAATTCACCAAAAACATTTGAAACCATTACTTTTAATTACTCTTCTCAAAATAAATTTACCTGTTTATTTATTCTTCCACAGGATCTCAACGTGCCACGAAAGCTATTAACAAAATTGTTCTACCATCAGCCAATTCACGGATTGGAAACGTACTAGATTTACACATGCCAGTTGTATATCTTGCCTCCAATACTCAAATTCATGTCATTATAAGGCAATGGCACCACACCGTTTTTAAGAGGTACTTTTGTTTTGAACGGTGAAAGGATTCTTCTGTAATCTGTTTTTCGAAAATGGCGGCTACACACAAAATAATGTTTGCACAAACTAGATTCCTTAATTGAACCTAAAATGTCATTTCCACTCGCTCTTATCCACTCTATAAAAGTTGCATGAGGATAATGGATGTACTTGATATCTGGTTGATCTCTAGAAATATTTTCACATCTAATGAAAGAACATTTCTTCGTTCTACTTGTAGGCGCCATTTTTGCTGATACCAACGCCGACAAACTGGTCGCGTTGTTGCTGTTGTCCAAGTTGTCGTACAGCTGACCCGATATTTTCACACATTGTTGCCAGGTGGCGTGTCGCTCTTGATCTCGGTTGCTATTCGTTCTAGGCCCCTGACGTCACCACACCCAGGGCTCTTTTAAGAAAAGACTTGAATGCTCCTACCTTCTTATGTGTACCGTGCCGGGGCCGGAGCCGGGGTTCAGACCGTGTCAGGACGTGTCACGACGACGTAATGCATAACGCCGGTTAGTGGCTCAACGCATGTTGAATTACCGTTGCGGTTGGGTGTGTATTTATGTCAAGTCACTAAAGTTTTGTAGACTTGCAGTTGCAGTGCTTGTTGAAATAATTAATACAGAAACAATTATAGTATTTAAATGTACCGGGTGTTCCACTAAATGTCCCCGACTTTTTAATTGATTCTATCTCCGCTTTAAATTAAAATGTCTAAATTGTCATTTTTTCACAATGTGGTAAATCTTGTTTCCTTTTCGAATAATTTAATAGAATTGAAAGGGCGATTTTTCGGAAATCTAATACGTAAAATGAAAAGAAAAACCAATACAAAAGGGAACACTTTTTTAATGACAAACGTTTCGGAATCTCTGATTCCATCAACAGAGCTGTAAAACAAGGAATAAAAAACGATAATGAACAAATGGCGAAAAAGCTATAAGAAATTAATTTCACTATATCTTCATCGAAAAATAGCTTTGCCTAACCATTAAAATTAAGAACATAATTTCTCTTAAACATTCGAAGCCATACGTACACAAACACCTAAATTCTAGCAATCAAACCAACACACAATAACATCTACACAAAGTAACAGAAACTGCATACACAAACACACCCAAAACACACACACACGGACACACACATTCTAACACACTCCCATTTACACAGTTGGGGCAATATTTAATTTCATCGCACTTTGATCATTATTTAGCTGAGGGCTATGGGTAAAATTGAACAATTATTCCAAAATTCTAAGGTCAAATTCCTCTGCAGTTCTACAAAGTATGGAGAAATTGGAACTTTTGAAAGCGTGGTTTGAACTATGGCAACGATCTCTGATGGCTGACTGGGAGGGAGATGAGTATGGACGGCCGATTCTATTGGAGATACCAGAGTGTTGGCTGTGACGAATAAATTGCTGGAGTGTGGTACTTCCAGTATAGGACTGCAGGCAACAATCACATTTATACAAGTAGACACAACCATTTCTCAGGCACTCTTCCAAATGCTCTTTCCTATTGAAAAATAAACTTATTTTAAAACTATTTCTATAAAATGGTAACACGTCAATGAAAGTAAAATGAGAGTGTATCAGAGATAAAAGACCCTTTCTCATCTCCTTGAAAAGATAGCCCAAGAAAGGGAGCTCGACCCACACTTTCTGCTTTGGTGGGGCCAGAATTGTACCCGGAGGGGAAAGTTTTTTATCTAAAAACTTTTTAACCAGATTCTTAATTAAAGGTACAGGGTATTTATTTTGTAAAAGTAACTTTATGATGTATTTCACTTCGTCATGAACTATTTTATATGAATTTGAAATACAATATGCTCTATGCAATAATGTAGTGGCACTTGTTTTACCATAATCCTTGTAAATGCAACTTAAGAAATTTGGACCTAATCCCGTAAATGTAGGTTTTCTACAAACAGAGGTGGTGAACGTTGAATTAGTTTTCTTTACGAGAACGTCTAAAAATGTCGATTTATCATTCTGCTCGGTTTTCATTGTGAAATTTATCTTGGCGTGATATCCATTTATGTAGTCAAAGAATTTTAGGGCCTCTTCCTGTGAACGTAACAAAACGAATGTATCGTCTGCGGTACCTAGACGATACATTCACAGTAGGTATTTCACTGTAGGTATTTCACAGTAGGTATTTCACAGAAGGTATTTCACAGTAGGTATATTATTCCTTGTTTTACAGCACTGATGATGGAATCAGAGATTCCGAAACGTTTGCCATTAAAAGAATGTTCCCTCTCATGTTGGTTCTTCTTTTCATTTTACGAATTTTCTATATACCTACTGTGAAGGAACGCGTTTTCAAAACATCACCTCCATCATTAATGCTGTAATTCTTCGACAACGAATTGAAGTGTTTCAAGAACTAAAAGTAAACTGTAAAATGATCTGCAAAAGTCTTCGTTTAATAGTGACTAGAAGTAATGCTTGCCTTGAGAGAAATGGTGGGTATGTCGAAGGATACCAAATTAATTTTTTATTTAAACTTCATTTAATGTACTGATTTGTAACTCTTTTAAGTTTTTGTTTTTTCGTTTTTTTGGAAAGTGCAAAATAAGGAAGAATATCAATATTGTTTTAAATGTTTTCCTTCGAAAAATTAGTTTTTCTATCCGTTTCAGTTAATCGATCAATGTAAAGTGGTTACTTAAAGATTTTCAAACCCATAAATTATTCTTAAATGAAATAAAATTTACTACATTGTGAAAAAATGAAAATCAAAATATGTAAATTTAAAGTGGAAATATAATCAATTAAAACTCAGTGACATTTTTGTGAGACACCCGGTAGAATGACTAAAAGTAGTGCGTCAGCAGTATGGGATTACTTTTACATATCGGTGAAGAGTGTAGAAATTGAAGTATGCACTATTTGTGAAGCAAATATACCGACGAGGACCGGCTGGTGCATCTTAGAAAACTTTCTCAACTAAATATTTATTGGGTCATCTAAAATCGACACAAAATGATCAATTCTTGGAAGCTGAAGAAAAACTAAACAAAGAAAAGAATTGAAAAATAGAAACAAAACGAACAAGAAGAAAGACTGAATGTCTATGTATTGAAAACCAACAAAGACAGTTTAGGCTGCAGCAATGACAAAGCTGCCGATTGTAGCAAGTCGTCTTCATCTACTGGCAAACAGCTGACTTTAAAAGAAACATTTACTCTATCTAAAAACTGGGAGCCAAATAATAATGACCAAATGCATGGAGAGAAATTGTTAATTTCCTGGCTTTGTGACACGCTCAATCCTTACGACCCTATGGAAAAGGAAACTATTTTAATTTTGTAGGGTTTTGAATAAGAAGTTTCAAGTTCCATCAGAGAAGGTAATTAGAACAAGACTAATTCCGGACCTCAGTATCCAAATTCAGTTTGGCATTTCAAAGGAAATAAAAAAGCAAGTTAACGAAAATAGCGTCTTCTCAATTACTACTGATATATGGATCTATCCAAGTCAAGATTCTGACATGTCAATAACTGCGCACTGGATTATAATTACCATGGATGGTAGCATAGATACTGCTTTTTCTTCTCAGTGACAGCATGTTCTCCAGGATTGCAATGAAATTGCAAATCTTTTGAAAAATCGTTTTAAATTTGTTAACAGACACTTGAATTTTTCACTTGCGGGTAGCCGGGCACACTACGCTTTATTCACTTCAAATTACTAATCCAAGTCAAGTTCAAATTATTCCAAGTCAAGTTCAAATTGATCCATTTCAACTTCAATTTAAACCAAGTCAAGTTTAAATTAATCCAAGTCAAGTTTAATTTGAATTAAATTAAAATCAATAATTCATTAAAATTAATCCAAGTTCCCCCCTGTGGGGGGGGGTTAGAATTCTCCCACCGTGGTCCGCTGCGTGTCGTAAGAGGCGACTATAGTGGACGGAGCGAGGGGACTAGGGATCCCCTTCTCTGTAATGATTTTCCCGAGAGGCAGCAGGCCAATGAAGGGGGTGAGAGAGGTCGAAAAACCACTCAAACCCTAGTACTAGGATCTTTGAATGTAAGGGGGTGTGGAAGTAGAGCAACAGAGAGTAAGAAGGAGGAGATCGGAAGAATGATGTTAAACCGGAAGATGGATGTATTGGCTTTGAGTGAGACGAAATTGAAGGGTAGTGGTGAGTTGATGTTTGGGAGTGTGGGAGGGAGATTGTCTGGAGTACGTGGGGGACATGCAAGAGAGGGTGTAGCTATATTATTGAGAGTAAGAATCAGAGAGAAAGTAGTTGAATGGGGTGAGGTATGATCAAGAATAATGTGGGTGCGAGTGAAATGGGGGGAAGAGTCATGGGTGTTTTTGAGCGCGTACGGACCGGGATCGGAGAGGAGTGGGGAAGAGAGAGAGGAGTTTTGGGAGAAATTGTCCGAGTGTGTGGCTAGCGTGGGGAGTGGTTGTAGAGTTGTGGTGATGGGGGACCTGAATGCAAGAGTGGGTGATGAGGTGGTGGATGGTGTTGTTGGTAAGTACGGAGTAGCTGGGTGAATGAGAATGGGGATTTCTTGGTGGGGTTATGTGTGGAGAGTGAGTTAGTGGTTGGGAATAGTTTCTTTCAGAAAAAAAGTATAAACAAGTATACGTATGTGAGGACGAATGGAGGTGTGATAGAGGAGAGAGCATTGATGGATTATATTTTGGTTAGCAGGGGAGTGATGGGTCGCTTGCTCGATGTGCATGTGTTCCGTGGTGAGATGAATGGGATTTCGGATCATTATTTGGTGGAAGGAAAGCTGAGAGTTAGTGGAATGTGGGGAGGTGTAAAAAGGAGGAGTGGAAGGGAGGTGTTAAATGTAAGCAAGTTACATGATTCTAAGCGTGAGTGTGAGTATCAAGAGAAGATGAAAGTGGAGTATAGGAGTGTGAAGGAAAGTGAGGTGGGTGGAGTGGAAGGGGAATGGAAGTTGTTTAAAGATACGGTGGAAAAATGTGTAGGGGAAGTGTGTGGGGTAAGGAAGGTTGGAGGGGGGATTAGAAAGGGGAGTGAATGGTGGAACGGAGAAGTAGGAGCGGCTGTGAGAAGAAAGCGGGGGGCGTTCGAAAGGTGGCTGCAACGAGGCAACCAGCAAAATTTTGAAGAGTATAAGGAGAGTAAGAAAGAGGTACAAAGAACGGTAAGGAGAGCGAAGAGGGCGGCGGATGAGGATTGGGGGAGGAAGTTGGGAGGGGATTTCATGGAGAGAAGGAAGATTTTCTGGAAAGAAGTGAAGAGAATTAGGAAGGGTCAGGTGGGGAATGAGGCAAGAGTGAAGGATACAAATGGTAGGCTGCTAGTTGAGAGTTGTGATGTGAGGAAGAGATGGGAGGAGTATTTTGAGGAACTGCTGAACGTGAGGGATGATAGGATTGCGAGAGTAGTAGCTGTTGGAAGTGATGTTAGAATGCCTGTGTTTGGTGAAGTGAATAGAAGTCGAATAAGAAGTGCAGAGGTGAGATGTGCGTGTGATGAAATGAAAAATGGGAAAGCTCCAGGTTTGGATGGCTGCACGGTTGAATGTCTAAAGAAAGAAGGAAATGTGGTTATAGAATGGTTGGTGCGTTTATTAAATGTGTGTTTCGAGGCTAGTAAAGTGCCGGTTGATTGGAGTAGCGTGCGCGTAGTTCCGTTGTACAAGGGGAAAGGTGACAGGTATGAGTGCAGTAATTCTAGGGGTATAAGTCTACTGAGTGTCGTTGGGAAGCTGTATGGAAGAGTGTTAATTGAAAGAGTGAGAGTGTTGACGGATCATGTGCTTGCTGAAGAACAGTGTGGTTTTAGGTGTGGTAGAAGTTGTGTGGATCAAATGTTTGCTGTGAGGCAGATGAATGAAAATACTTATTAAAGGGAAAGGATGTATATTGGGCATTTATGGATCTAGAGAAGGCGTATGACAGAGTGGATCGCAAGGCTCTATGGCAAGTGGTAAGTTTGTATGGAGTGGGTGGGAGACTGTTGAATGTGATCAAAAGTTTCTACATTGATAGCAGAGCATGTGTGAGAGTAGGGAATGAGGTGAGTGAATGGTTCCCAGTTGTGACATGTGTGAGACAGGGATGTGTGATGTCGCCGTGGTTGTTTAATTTGTTTATGGATGGTGTGGTGAGAGAAGTGAATGCTAGAGTTTTGGAAAAAGGTGCGCAGTTGGTGGGACGAAACGGTATGTATTGGGAAGTGTGTCAGCTGTTGTTTGCAGATGATACAGCGCTTGTGGCTGATTCAGCGGAAAAACTGAGGAGACTGGTTGCAGAGTTTGGTAGAGTGTGCGAAAGGCGGAAATTGAGGGTAAATGTGAATAAAAGTAAGGTGATGAGATGTTCAAGAGGTGGAGTGTTTGGAACTTTGGATGTCAGGTTGAATGGGGAAGTTTTAGAGGAGGTAGAGCATTTTAGGTACCTCGGGTCGGATGTGACTGTTAAGGATAATATGGAAGTAGAAGTGAAGCATCGAGTGAGTGAAGGTTGTAAGACATTGGGTGCAATGAGGAAAGTTTTTGAATGCAGGAGTTTTAGTATGAATGCTAAGAGGGGACTGTATGAAAGTTGGATTGTACCAGTTTTGTTGTATGGAGCAGAGTCCTGGGGGTTGAGAGCAGCTGAGAGGAGGAAGTTGGATGTGTTTGAGATGAAGTGTTTGAGGAGCATGTATGGAGTAACTAGAAGAGATAGGATCAGGAATGAGTTGGTTAGGGGGCAGACGGGTGTTATCAAAAATTGAGCAGGCGAGTGGATGAAAGAGTGCTTGGATGGTTTGGGCATGTTGAAAGAATGAATGTTGAGCGGCTGGTGAAAAAGATATATATGTCGGAAGTGAGTGGTCTTCGAGTGCGAGGTAGACCACGGATGAGTTGGATGGATGGGGTGCGACGTGCTTTGTATGAGAGGGGTCTGACTGTGGACGTGGCGAGAGGGATGGCTGCGGACAGAAGTGAGTGGGGGCAGTGTATAAGGAGGTAATTTTATTTTTGACGCGTTGAAGCTGCCCGCGTGTGATGGGGTTGGCCTGTCATGTGCGGGGGGAGGGGCTGCACTCAATGAAGCGGTCGGGGTAAACCAGCTGTGGCTGTCGGGCCTGACTGTGGAAGGTGGTTGTGCTGGGCTGCTGCTGATCCTGGCAGTTCAGGTGCGGCCAGTGCCTCCTAGTGACTAAGTGTGGTGATTGTGGCCTGCTGTCGGCTACCCTCCCATAGGGAGGATAAGCCCGGTATATGTATGTATGTAAGTTTAAATTATTCCAGCCCCAAGTTGAGTTGAGAATCGACATAAATCCCTCCTTAATTTGAGCGTTTTTTGTATTAAAAATGTATCTGTTGGATGTGATGAGCAAGAAAAACGGTTTTCATTTCAGCAAGGAATACATAAAATTTCTGCAGTATTAAAACAAGTTGTCGTAAAATGTGCTAAGTATCCAGCATCAGGAGGCAGAGTGTGATTCAGATCATTGAGCGGAGCAACAGTTCGAAGTCAATTATAAAAACTTCGTTTTATACTACACATAAAAGCTTTTTCATAATTCTAAATTAATGGTAGTATGCATCCATTCAAATAATTATGTTCAAATGTACTTTTACGTTACAGATACACATAGTATCGAGGATTTATTTACACTCATTTAAAGATTTACATGCCTGAAATTCCACTTTATCCCATTTATGAAATCATATGTGCATGCGATTACAAATGATTGCCACTGGACGATTTGTAGATTTAACCTTTAAAAGGAATGACCCAGTGCGATTTACTGAGTACTTATGTATGTACGATACCATTTGATTGCAATTTATATGAGTACACTATTACACATATACAATCCTGCAATAGCAATAAAAATTGTGCCATCCCTTCAAATGAATAGGCCTAGGCAAATATATTATCTCGATCGATGAAAAATTGAAACTTGTGTATACAAAAATCGTTTGAACAAGCAAAAACAGACTTCGTTGATAAATTTCTTTTAAAGGTTAAACCTACATATCATCCAATGGTAATCTTTCGTGGTTGCATGTATATATGACTTTATATATGCGATAAAACGAAATTTCACGGATATCAATCTCTATATGAGTAGTTAAATCCTCGATACTACTATGTGTATGTGCATGTTTAACATAAAATTGTCTTTGAACATAAATATTTGAATGGATGCACACTGCCATTAATGTAGAATTGAAAAACAACATTAATGTATAGTTCATACGAAGATTTTATAATTGATTTCTATATGTTACTCCGCTCAAAGATCTGAATCACACTCTGCCTCTTGATTCTGGATACTCGGCACGTTTAATTTAAATTTGACTTGCATTAATTTGAACTTGACTCGGATTGATTTAAATCTGACTCGGTTTGAATTGAACTTATCATGAATTAAATTGACTTTGACTTGGATTAATTTCAAGTGAAAAAGGTGTAGTAAAAAACAAAAATTACCGGCCCAAACCCCGGTTTAATGCACTATTTTGCGGGGGCCGGGGCCGGGGCCGGGGTCTGCCAAAATCGTCGGGGCTTGCCGGGGCCGGGGCCGGGGTCAGCCAAAATGGCCGGGGTTGGTCGGGGCCGGGGCCCCGGTCGGTCTATAGTCGCAGGTGAGGTGGTAAGTACGTGATTTTCAATGGCAGACTTGTTTTTGATCCAGTTTAGAGTTGAAGTAACAATTTTTGACTCTCCAGTGATTTTATGTCAAATTAAGAAGCGTCCAAGCTTAGAGCCCTGAATTTTATCAGTCCGTCTATGCCTCAACAAGGGCGTTCTGTAGCGTGTTGCAGTGTCGGCCTACGTTACGGTGATGTGGCTCGCTGCTAGTTCTTTGGACCGAGTTCAGGCTAAGAACCTCTACCCTCTTACTGACTGCTGTTTCTCTGTTTATCATTGTGTGTATCTGTGCTATTATATCATTACATTTACTTCGTAGACTATCATGTCAAGTTTCCTACTGTGCTTCAAGCAAGTAAAACGATCTTGAAGAAATTAACAATGAAACTTAAATGTATTTACAACTAACTTGCCCTTGGGATTTCAATTACTATAGAAGTCGTTCATCTTTTTGATGGGCGAAGAAGCCTGGAACAGAGCCATCTTCTTCTATCTCGAGTATTGAAATCTCTTAAGTATTCTTACTATCTTTCCGTTTGAAGCACTTAGTCTCCTAATGATTTCATCTAATTTCCTTCAATAACCTTCCGTCTGAACGTATCGTCACTGAGTGCATTACAAACTCAGGTTTGTATTGTTCTAGTAATTGTATTCTCATTGTCATTGGTGTTGTGGTAAATGTTGAGCATTGGGTAGTAATCGATTTTCGAGTTTTCGGTGCCTAAACATAGTTGATTAGATCGAAATATACAAGTTTTCGTCTGTGCACTTTCCGTCGGAAAGGAGTATTTTATGAGTTATAGCGGTAGGTCAATTTTCGTCTTGAATGACAAATGCGATCCTATAAACAGCTACTAATCGATTTTCGAATTTTTGTTGCTTGAATCATGGTGATAACATCGAAATAAACTACTTTTCTTCTATACCCTTTTTGCGGCAAATGAGTATTTTACGAGTTATAGCGGTAGGTTTTATTTTTTGCGCGATTGAGGTGTTGAGTACGTTTGAATACTTCGTAACTTATTATTAGCCCACCTCGCGGAGCTTGCGGAGCCTGAACCCACTTCTAGGACCTTTTACTTAACAACACAATAGAAATTATCACCCAAAAATAACGAATTAAAGTGGTATGTTCACTTTCGTCTTAACACATTGACTGCGATACGACCCACCGGTGGGTCGTGGTTAGGTTTTTCCTGCTGCGAAACGACCCATCGATGGGTCGTTTTGAAAAATTCTAACAACCTTTCTAAATTAGTGGTATTTAACAGGCCCGGTTAATGTTTGATATTTACAGATTTGGTTATCACTTATGACTTTAAATTTCATTTGAATATTGAACTTCTGTTTAACCTATCGCAGTTAACGTGTTAAATGGTGGGAACGCGCTCGAGCATTCGAGCGCGTCGGAAGGGAGTGTCCATTGCAGTGTTGCCATACGACACGCTCGATGAATTACTTTCCGCTTCAAACTCTATTGTTGCGGTAACTTATTTACCGCTATAACTCGTAAAATAGTCATTTCTGACGGAAAGTGCATAGAGGAAAACTTGGTTATTTCGATCTAATTAACTTGGTTTAGGCACCGAAAACTCGAAAATCGATTCCTACCTAACGCTCAACATTTACCGGTATTGTTTCATAGTGGAATATTGTCATTATTAGTTTCACGGTTTATTTAGGGTCTAAGGTTGTACGTTTATTTTCATAGCATAGTTTACTCCGGAGGAGGCTTCTGCTGGTGCTGACGTTGTCGCAGCCATGTTCCACCTAATTTCTAACAGGCTAGCCTCTGTGTAGTTTTAAGGTATCTATCAGAACCTAAAAGATAAGGTAAGATTTTGCGTAATACTTGAAATAGAAAAGTTAGTTGTCGTGATGTTTCACCTTTACTTTCTCTGATTTTTCCTTCTCATAGCAGTTGGGGAGTGGAGCGAGTGACAGAGGTGTCGAAGCGTGGTCATACCGAATTTTCCTGCCCTTTATTGCGACTTGGTGTTGCTCGCCCTCTGTCAACCACCGCTCGAGGTGTCGCCCGTGAACGGAACTGGGTCTACGTGTTCTCAAATTCAGCCTTTTGATTGGAGCCGACGGTACCAACTTACCATTACTGCCTGCGCCCGTCAACGTCTCGAGCTCGCCACGTCGAGCTCGCCTGGACTGCGCTCTTTGGCGGAGCCTGCTAACGTTTTAACGCCCACGGCATAAACGGTCTTTTAACTGTCCCTAACTTTCAACGAATTTAATAAAGTGTATTTGAAAAAGCACCCATCCGGATATGTACCTATAAATTCTTCTTAAATTTAAATGTTACGAGCTGCGTTCATTGCGTTGAATCGCTCTAAATAAAAGTGTTTTTAATTAAAACCTCAACAAATTAAATCTTGCTTCTGTTTTTATAGCCCTTCCTTGAAAAATGATTGTATGGGAATTATTTCCCATAATCTATCATCCGCTCACAACCTGGGCATTTCAGACTAGATTATTTGACTGGAGTAGACAGTTGTCATGTCGGCTCTCACTAACGTCAGCGAATGTGATCTGTGTATAAGGGTATGACACACCCTCACAAAGAAATATAAATCATATTGAAATAGATTGCAAAACATTGCTATTGGGTTTCACAGATGTAGGTTCTGGGAAATCCTATAAATGAAGATCATTTGATGTATTCTCCAAGTTTCTGCTCCAAGATGCACATTCCAGTGGCATATCTCATAATATTTCTCTTTATACCTATTACAGCCTACAGAAATTACCTATTTCTGTAAATCAGGATTACAAGCTATTTAATATTTCTACTCAGCTCATTGTGCAGATTCCCATAGTTAGGTATTCTAATACTTTGCGCAATACATTGAAGTAACTTCGGAGTGATTCACCTTAGAAGAAAAAATCCCATGTGATGATACTTTTCCTCATTTAGGCAACCACGGTGGACTTTCCCGAAAAAAAGTTTCAAATTTCGTGAGCTTCCTGTCGTACTTGCCCTGTGCGGCAAACATGAACTTATCACCATTATTAAAGGAAAAATATTGTAGACATTTGCCCAACTTTATGAATTTTTTCATAAATTATAACATTTATTCCTTCTAATCATGACATGATACCGTTCAACATGGTTTAATTTACTCTTGCATTCTATTCCTCTCGAAATTCGGGTTGATTATGCACAGTTATTTTACTTTGTCCCGCGGCAACGGTTTCCACTTTTCGACGTATGCGGGAACACCATCAGACGGTTTATGTTCAACTGACTACCCCTTACACACAGTTCCCAGAATTTCTGGCCCAACTCCTCTAGTCGGTCAGTCGGTTCTTGAGTTTTGTGTTGAGTGTTAGCTAATCATTAACCTAATATTCTTTCATCTCATCCTTCACATCTGAGGTGCAATTCTACCTCAGGGAACTCTGTTGAGTACTTAATCAAGTGTGGAAAATTATGAATACGTATGTTTGGGTATTTTTGAGTATTTTCAACTCATAAAATTGTTTTTCACTTCTTACTCTTCTTCTAACTCTCTGATAAGTGCGTATTCGTATCGAAGACCCCTTGCGTGAACTGTGATGATATCGATGCGTGTCGATCTTCGAACAAGAAAATGGTGTTTAGCGAACGAGAGTACTAACAACCGTTATTTGATGGCTAAGAAAACAAATGATGGCCATTTATTCGCTCTCTTTAAGGGAATTCGCAACGAAAGCTTCTCCTTCACTCAAGACTTCAACGAATATAGTAAAAGTTATCCCCGGGTGTCGATACCGTCGTGCGGGCGGACGTCTGGGTTCGAGAAAACCGTTAGGTCCATGTCTGTCTTCTGTGCAGCGACTTTTCCGAGGCGCACCCACGTCAAGTTCGCACATTTTCATGTACGTGTGTTGCAGCGTCTGTGTGCGTGAAGGATGCGTCTTGTGCACTGGTCCAGAGTTTACGTCATTGCCAAAAGTCGCTGTATCGTCTATTATGAGTTACGAGATGTCACAATGCAGTTAAATTATGCACTTGCTCAGTAAGAAAACTTGAGCGAGCGTCCTGTTCGACGACTTCGACCTGCATCGTCCATCGTACAGGTCGCTTGCTCACTTCTCCTACTCATTCTAGTATAAGACAACGTTGTAGTAATGGTTCCTGTGAACAGATTATTGAAATTAGCAAATTTAAAATATTAGACACTTGTACCGCCAACTTAGACCTTCGTATTTTAGAGACATTATTTACTCATAAACTCAAATCTTCTCTCAACGAAATGCAGATTGCTGTACCCTCTGAAAATAGTCAGTCGATAAATTTTTATTGTTATATTTTTTTCATGCTTAGTTTCTGCTCTTCTGTAATTTTGGGTGTACTGACTTGTCTATTATTGTATTTGCAGACTTTTTGTTGAGAATGAGCCAAGGCTCGAAACGTTCGATGTTTGTAAAGTATTTCTTCTCCATTTCTTTCATAATAAATAATGAATAATTATAAGATAAATGAATAATGAAATAATGTATCACGTATTAAAATTCATATTATTACATGTAATTGTCCTTAATTTTTAATATACTTTTTATTACTTAGGAAGTTTTGAAAATGACATTAAATATTATCTAAAATATTATAGTTGTCCTGTAAAGACAGAATAAATGAACAAACTTTTAAGTGTTAGTGTGGTCACCAGCATTAATTTCATTTAAAAATTGTCTCATTACCGCCAGCACAGCTGAAAAGAATTTTGTATTGATGAAGCATTATACTTGTATGTCATATATGATAGGGGAAGTTGTGTGTACAGAGGCTGTACACAATTGCCTGACGCAAACGATAAGGGCACAATATATGTGATGAAATCCATAACATTTATTACTTGGTGTGTAAGCGTTATGCTTTCTTTGTCTCCAATGTGAGCATAGAGGTTCTTTTATTTTGCACATTACGACCTAAATTATTGTAACGAAAGGGAAGTGACAATTAATTATACTTATATGAGCGCCTACAATTTTGTAGTTACAATTTCTAAGTAAAGTAATCGGATTAATTTGGCGTGAATATGCAAAAAATGCAAATTACAAAACGCTTCAGCTCGAGAATATTTTGTATTCAATTGATATAGCACTTGGTAATTTCTCAAATTAACTGCCAATTTATAAGAGACACTAAATGCGATTTGCATTGTTAACGATACATTTTGACCAACGAACAACATATTTTGACATACGGTAGTATCTCAGTAACTGTGCTGTTATTTGGTCTAACTCATTTTATAATGTGTGTCGTTTAAAACCGCAGTGACTTTTAGGTGTAAACTGACACATAATATATTTTATTTCATTATTAAATGATACTTATATGGCAGAGCTTTACAATAATTAATGTTCGCACTAGAGTTTTGTTATATAGCGACATGTGGCACTGTTGAAGTGCGCATGGTGGTGATTCTTGGTGGTGGTGACGAACCATACACGTACACGGACTCGCACACGCTCACTCAGAATGTGCGAACTTGACGTGGGTGCTTCCGGGGCGCGCTCGTGTCAAAAACTTGCCTCTGCCCACCTTCTATCGTGATCACCTGTGCTGCATGCCAGAAACCGCCAGATCTTGCATACACCTGCGATGCATGCCAGATACCGCGAATAACTACCATATTGTGTTCTCTTATTTCCCTCATACTGTATATTCTATATAAAAAGTGTTAACGACAGTCGGATATTAGGTAACACGTCTGGCATTTCAAAAATCTCACCAGCAGCCTCTGAAATTTGGGCCACGAGATCTTCCTTACTTTTCCATTCAAAACGTTCTTGCTGAAACCTTTTAATCGAACATCACTAAAAGGAAATTTCATCGTAGTACACCCTCGTACATCAGAAGTGTTTAAAACGAAAATTTAAACTAAATATTGCGAGTAATTGTATCTTAAAATTTCATACTTTAAAACAATTAACTGCTAATAACTCGAAAACTCAAAAGTGTCCTGAAAATTTCATGTTAAAAAATTGTTCATCTGGCCATATTCTGCTGGTGAAATTGTGTACCTCTTGTCGTCGTAAAACATCTTGCATAAACTAGCATTATCTCCGTACAGTTAGCCAGCAGGATGTAATTATATTAACTTAATATATCTGAACACGTCAGTGGTTTGCTTTAACCGCAACCTTATCAGAAACCTAAAAACGAAGGAAATTCCGATAAAATTTATCATCTTCACTATGAAAACGTTTCGGAGTCCAGTTCCATCATCAGTTCAAACGAAGAACAAAAGAATTACGTTTGAAATATAAGAACAAAGTAAAATGGATTGTAGGTACTACAAATATATCATGTAAGTAAAAATACGAACTATGAGACGGACAAAAACGAAGAATAAAATACAGAAGCACAAAAACAATACATGTGACACATAAGTATGAAATGAAATTAGGCTTGTTCGGACGAGGAATCTACCTATTCACTATGTGCAAAGAGTACGAACTGTCCATATTTTTCATATGAGGGTTTCGCTTGAAGATATGCAAGTACTCTAAAATTCTGAAGTCATTCGGGGTTGAAGCTGAGTCTAAAATTTTGAAATCGGCAGAAGATATAGGAATATTGCATTATTAACTTAATTATGTAATAACTAAGGAACGACACCTTTTTGAATATAAATATTGTTCACTATGCTTGACGACAAACTATTCTGAGACAAAACGAACAGTCTTTAAGCGTGCGTGTTCAGTTGATATCTAGTATTTATATTCCCGAAAAAGAATGAAATACTAAAGAAATTCTGAAAACTTATGACGAAAATTACGACAGCAATACAAAATTGTAAAATTCGTAATATTTTTGTCTTCCTATCCAAATAAACATGTAGTTTCTACAGATCATTCTCTATCGAAACTACATGTTTATTTGGATAAAAAGACAAAATATTACGAATTTTACAATTATAACGTGCTGTCGTAATTTTCGTCATGAGTTTTGAGAATTTCATTAGTATTTCATTCTTTTGCGGGAATATGAATACTAGATATCAACTGAACACGCACGTTTAAAGACTGTTCGTTTTGTCTCGTTTTGACTGTTCGTTTTGAAAATGTTCAAAAATGTCATTATAGGGAAGCACAAAAAAAAAATTAATATGCATATATATATATAAGCATGAGGACCGCGAAAGTTACAAGATTTGTATTTCTAATTAAACAATTTTAACATATCGGTCATTAGTTGATAAGCATTTTATTTAAATATAAATGGATGATCACACAACAAATGTATAGTTTTTGTATGAAACTATACAACTATAACTATACTATACAAATGCATAGTTTCAAGTTGAGAGTGAACAAAAAAAAAGATTATCTTTAGTTAAAATATCAGTTGTCAGTTTAGAACACATATATGTGCATATATACATGTAAATATATACACATATACATGCACACACATACCTACGCATATACATACACCTAGCACGTAAACATATGCCAATACATTTCTATGCATCGAGGCAATCACAATATATGCGGCGTTCTATAAAAATGCTGTGCGATGTTCTGAAAGATGGGATAATGAGCAAAGGAACTTCGTAACAACTCTTTGAGTATATGTTGCTGCTTACAATTTCTAATGAAATATTGTAACGATGTTTTATAAAATATTGTGTTGAAAAGATCATTGGTTGATAAGCGTCTTATTTATCATATGTCGGTGATCGCGCAACAAATATATTTGTATATATATATTTTATAAATGCTGGACGATAATCAAGTGAAATGAAGTATTACGTAGTGACACATTCACCTATCTACGTACGCATAGCGTGCACAAGTACACAAATACATAAGTAAGCATCTGCGCATATATCAGCGTAAACTAATGAGTATAAACTAGCATTTCAATCGAGGGAATCGGATAAAATACCTTTTATTATGGCATGAATTTTATAAAGTTTCCGTACTAAAAATATTTGCACAAAACAGTCTACCTTTGTCAGAAATATGAAAACGATTTTTCTACAACGGTTCCCAAGTACAGAATATTTCCAGAAGTACTCGACGCTTAGGTGCGGTTGCCATAACATACTCTAGAGTGTTAGAGATGATATGATAATTTGTACTACACTAGTCTACCAAGAGCATTTTTGGACGTGAAGAAGAAACATGAATGTCCTATAAGGGTGTCATATTAGGAAAAAAATCTAATTATCTTTGAAATATGATGCAACATGTCTGTAATTGATAAACATACATAGGTACCTCATTTTACATGTACAAGACATTTAAGCTTTGGATTGCTATACAATAATAAAATGGAATGGTGTGTTGGGTAGTGTTAGAAGTTGGGAGTGATAAAAAAGTCTGGTATTTATAGTTTACATACCAGTTTCTAGTCCAGTGCACACAGGTGTATTGTGCACACATGCACACACACATACAAGTAAGCATGCTTGCAAATCCCAGCGTATGGGCGATCAAATCATAATACCTTCGCATGCTTCAAGACTGTTGTGTGATGTCTTGAATTATAAATAAAATGAGCAAGGGAGAGTATAAAGCTGTGGAGATACCGGGCAAAATGAGATTCGTCAATACGTGTTCAGTATGTTCTGTAACTAAGAATTATCGTTGAGACGAAAGATGACGAATTAATTTGGCTTTAAATTCTCTCGGTCTTTGAGGGATTTTAATACTCAGGGAAAGCTTGTTCCACAGTAAGGTTGCCTGATATTGACAGAGCCTTCTGCCCTCTGTGAGATGAACGATACCCTATTGAAAATCGAGGACGGTGCACCGGTGGAATATGGTTGACAGGGCTTATTATCCGCGATTTATTGGTCATTCGGCCATCCGACCGATAAAACAACGGTACACCGCCCAATTTACGAGCATGTTATGATCGGCACTGCCATCCGTGGCCTCCCGTCCATACACCGTCTTTAATTCGCGGCATCTAGTAGCGATTCGAGGTTGACTTGGCCAAGGACGGCCATCTGGCTCAGAATCGCTGATACCGTGTTTTTCTGACACTTGTTTCTGATGCCCTCAAGCAACTAAAATTAATCTATGTTAAATAACCCCTTAATTTTTAAATGAAATGAACAAAATAATAATGAAAGAAATATAAAAAGCTATTCTGAAATTTTGCATTTTTGCTTTACTAATTATAAAACCTTTCACACTGAGATAAAAATTAAAATAATCAGGCCTCTATGAATAGGATGTTTTATTCCAGATTAGATTATAAGTTTGTTAAAGCCTCCCTAACCGCTAAAAAAATAGAGCGTATCGAAGAGAGGAAGGAGGAAGGCACCATTCAGTATGGAAATAAGAGAATGAGGAATCTAAGCAGAATATGAGAGTAAGATGAGAAAGAAGTTCATGAAATAAGATAAAAGTTGAGGAAAAAAGTCCGAGGTGCTGAAAAACCATGCAGTAGTGAATCGAAAAAAGGTGGTCCTTAACCCAACAAAATCATTTTATTTCAACAAAAAGAAGCCCTACCTAACTCTCAGCTCGGGCCCTCACATTTTTCCCCTGGGAGCGCTAATTCCCACAGATACAATAGTTGTATCCCCCTGAGGGGATGTTCTATTTCAATCAAGCCTAATAAAATATGTATAATTGGCAGAACAATTATATGTGCGAATCTCATACAAGAAAAAACAGTCCGTAAAGCAGGCGATAGAGAAGATCCATTTTAAAAACGAATTCATATGAACGTTTCAAGCTCTTGGCTCATTTTAAAAAAGGCTTGCAGATAAATCGAA
Organism: Morinoia aosen; assembly: GCA_030386875.1. Taxonomy (NCBI): domain Eukaryota; kingdom Metazoa; phylum Arthropoda; class Malacostraca; order Amphipoda; family Talitridae; genus Morinoia; species Morinoia aosen. The sequence continues at coordinate 28,097,272 of CM059557.1, read as the reverse complement.
AATTAATTCAATGCTCGCACAATTTGGAAAGATCCATTATACACAAAAATCTTAAAGAATACGTGGATTAAAAACTACACGTAATAGCCTTCAAACAGAAGTAAATTGTGCCAATGATAACAATAATAAAAGAAATGCAATGGTTTAATAAGAGAATAACTGTTCATCGGTTTATTATTTAGATACCGTCTCGAAATAGTGAGAGATACCTACGATAAAAGTCAAAATACGATGAATACATTGAATAAGCCGATAATTATAAATTTTTAAGACACTAATAGCTTAAAAAGTTTAACTTTTCATAGCACATGATACTGTCAGGCTGCAGAGGAGACAGTATGGAAACGGTCTTCTGGAAACTACAGAAATTTCTTTAGAATTTCTTGAGTGCAACTTTAGATTTCAGTCTACCACTCGTAACTTTTGAAATGATTCACCTATCGAGTTCAAATTACTCTCAAATGAAAGATAAAAAACATTCTTATGGAAAATCGTACATGCCAACATTTTTGAGCACTCTCAGACAGCAAAATTCATTTGCCATGAAAATTACAGTTGGTAGCTGCCGAGGAATACATGCTAGTCAAAGCTGTCAGCTAAAAAATTGTTAAATTTACCTAAAACTTTAACTTGCGGATATTTATATTGTAAAAAGGTATTTGAATGCCAATTTAATCATTTATTACAGTTTTCATAAAATAATACTATCCTGTTATTCATCTAAGCCGAAAATTTTATCTGCACTCGAGTTAGAGATGGCAACACTGCTCGCGCTAGTCGGCAAGATTTCAAGCTCTTTCGAAGTTTCCCGGCGACCGGGCGGCGGCAGTCATTTGAATTGTGCTGTGGCAGTTGTGCGTCTCAGATGTGGTGCTGGTTTCTGACTCATTTAATAAGTTTCAAGCAATGTCAAAATGTATTTCAGTGCAAGTGTGTAGTACGTTAGAGTGTATCTTATTTTTGAAAAAATTTTTGCTCTGAAAAGGTATAAGGTGTTCGCTCTCAAGTGAGTTTCTTATTCCATTGAAGACGTTATGCCGGTATGGCATGTTGTCAAGCGCCTGATGAAGGTGACGATTGAGACAAAAAGTGCCTTCAACCTTGTCGTCTGAATAATTTTTTAGTGTGAATGAATTGTAATGAATAGGAATGATATGTTTATTCACTATTAATTCCATTCTTATTTCACAGTAAGTGTTAACACAATTTAGCTTCAAACTTCTAAGTTGCAGTATAATTCCACTTGAGAAACCTTTGACAAGAAACAATTTGCAATATTTTCAATTTAGATGTATACCGATAGTTTCGGTATCGGCCTTTTTCTATTATCTGTACGTCACCAGTTTTCAATTTATTAGTAAGAAAATTAAACTTCATAAATATCTGACGAGCTGCGTTATAAAATTACGGAATAACGATGTTTAAAGAAGAAAACATCAATATTTACTTAAATTCGTTCGCGGAAATTAAGAATTCTCTTTCAAAAAATCTCCAAAGGAATACATTTAAGAACGTTTTAAATGAATGATATTTTGCTCACTGATGCATAATTTTTAAGTTATTAACCTGTGAAGTTATAGGAACTTTGTACATAAAAGCGGAGAAACGGACACGTAAATATGATGTAATACAGCATGACGTGATGCTGGGTAAATTAGATTAGATAACGTTAGATTAGCTGAATAAACTAACCTAAAATAACTTAACTTAGCCATACTGACACCGATGGTTACCGCCAAAATACCGGGCGTATTTCAAGAATCCAGGTACGATGCAGCCGAATATATAATGCTACTTTAACCTGAACGTAATTCATGTTATAGCTTGCAAATTACGTATCAGCGAGCAAAATGTCATTCGTGTAAAGCGTTCTTATATGAGCTCTTCTAGTGATTCTTTAAAACAGAGGTCGTGATTTCCGTGAACGCATTAAAGTAAATACTAACCGAATAAAACTCCTTAATCACCTGATGAACATTAGCATTATTGATGAGTTAGAGTTGAATTATATTTTGAATTGAGGAGCTTCCTACTAGCAAACGTTGCGTGATCGTGGGCTAGTGATGTACAGATATATCGGTAGCGGCAAAATCTGGCCGATATTTCATCGATACTTTCCAATAATACGTACTTTATCGTGAAAATGAGGTCATAATTCGTTAAAAGAAAAGTATAATCAACTAAAGAGCCTATTCATACCAAGTAAATTAGCTAAATGTTGAATTACATCGTTTAACCCGCGCACTGTAACTGGTCGCCTCATTTACCAGGCTCACTGGTTGCCAGACGTAAGGCATAACCCCAAGTTGTTATACACCAAAATGATCGTCTCAGCGAGTGCTACACAGCTGGAGCCAGAAACCCCCACATTGTGGGGGTTAAGGCAGAGCTCCAACCACTTGGAAGTTGGGAGGGGTAAGCACAGTCAGTGTGGTAAATGAGGCGACCGTGAGAGGGTGTGCGCGCGAACAGTCAGTGGCAGCCTCAGTTACCAGCGAAACTACTCAGGGCCTTATTTCGCCTTATTTCGTAAAAATGGCAAATAAGACAAATCTGAAGTCAGTAGCGTGTAGAGCAGTATTTTATTCATATTGTGTGAAAATTACAAGTTTCGAAACACTATACTTACAGTAATATAACCAGACATGCAAACATGCATTTATGTAGGAACTAAAACGAAGAATGGATAACACCTAGTAGACATAAATGGTCATAACTTTTTTTCTAATTGTTGTAGAGGAAAAATAAAAACATCAGCAGGTTTGGAAGGATTTTCTGCATAAAATAGCAGTGAAAAACATTACATTGTTCCCAAAACACAAAAATGGCCATTGATCTCTTTGAAGCAATGTTGTGCAAAAATCTACGGAGTTTGACTCCATATTACAAAGAAACGGTTCAAGTTATCAAAAATCTGACAACATCAAAGTGTAAAGCAACATTTTTTACTCATTACTTCATATTTTTACATCTCTGCCTATTACGGTAAGTGAACAGGGAACGGCAGAGTAACGCGGGTAAATTGACTACTTTTCTGAGGGATGCGCGACCGTGCGCGGGTTAATCAGGCCCGCTAAGTGAATTTATTACGTTGAATTCCCGATGTCACGGACAGTCTGTGTCAAAACTTTGTGGCATAAATAGTTGAACACAGTGGGGACATAAAATTATGATACTTTTACAACTAAAACATTTTTAGCTAACAAAAATTAAACCTATTATATATAGTTGAAAGTGCATTTCAAAGTTTTTATGAATTCAACATAAAAATAACTGAAAATTCTATTTTAATTGAGCTTGTAGGTCGTAAAATGTTACAAAGCTAATTATTTTATTTCAATTTAGCATGTAAATCACCGTTCATCACAAATCTTGCATTTTTATTCTATTTTAAGATGTTTGAAAAAAATCACGAACAATCTTATAGTTGGTTGCGTGTTAGCGCATCTCTCCGATTTCGGATCCTATCGAATTTTAATGTTTTCTTTTCGTCAAAGTATGTGTTTTGGTGTGAAAAACATTAAAATGATAACCATATTGCAGAGAAATTATTGTTTCGGTCTACTTTTGAAAACATTTGCTATTACAACTGGTCTACATTATTTTGCAATACGGTTTGAAACATCTATTGCAAGGATTTCATTTCGTTATTTTATTGTAACAGTATAGTTAACAAAGCTAGAGCAGTTCTATTATTCCTTCGAAAACTTTATTGTTAATATTGTTATATTATTAGATACATTAGTTAATAATTTTATTACATTACTCATGTTGGGCTTATAATGATTTTATTTTAATAAAATTGTAAAAGTATCGGTAACTTGACTCTGATTAATTTGAACTTGACTTGGATTAAATTGAACTTGACTTGGATTAAATTGAACTCGACTTGGATTAAATTGAACTTAACTTGGATCAATTTGAACTTGACTTGGATTAATTTGAACTTGACTAGGATTAATTTGAACTTGACTCGGATTAATTTGAACTTAACTCGTATTAATTTGAACTTGACTTAGATTAATTTGAAGTGAAAAAGGTGTAGTTTCAAAAGTGGACCAAAACAATAATTTTTCCACAAAATAGTTAGCATGTTTGTATTTTCCACACCAAAATACATACTTCGGCAAAAAGAAAACATTAATATTCGATAGGCCCCGAAACCAAAAAGATCCAAACACGCGCAACTAACTATAAGATTGTTCGTGAATTTTTCAGCATCGTAAATTAAAGAAAAATGAAATATTCCTAGTGTACGGGGATTCATATACTAAATTAAAATAAAAATATTCGCTTTGCATTATTTGACGATTTACAAGATAAATAAAAATCGAATTTTCAGCTTTTTCTGCATTAAATTTCCAAATTTTAAAATACACCTTCACCTTTATTTACATAATTGGTTTGATTTTGGTTCGCCTGTTTTGTTGTTTAAGTATAATAATTTTATGTCGCTTCTGTTTTCAACTATTCATGTTACATAGCTTTCACTTACTGACCGTACGTGCCTCATCGGGAAGTCGAAGAAGTAAATTCAGTTAGCGGGCCTTATTAAACACTGTAATTCAACAGTTAGCTAACTAATTTATTAGGTATGAATCGGCTCTTTAATTGATCATACTTTTACTTTCATGATTTATGACCTTCATTTTTATGGTAAAATACGCGTTATTGGAAAGTATCGGCCGGATTTTACCAACACCAGTAAAAATGGCCGATACCAATACATCGCTTCATCAATAACTTTATGACAGGATTTTATAAATATTTTTTAACGTTTCGATCCGAATTTCAAAAAAAGACAGCCATTTACATTTATGTGCAACGGCCAAAAAGAAAGACGGTTGGATTCTGCATTGGCTACTCTAACGGAAGCTTCATAAGAAAATGACGCTGGAACGCACAAAGAGTCGTTTTCTTCAAAAATTTCGCTTGTATTTGAGTTCGAACCTGTGACTTCTGGGGAAGATGGCGATTCTTCTTGTTGACGAGGAACGAGAGATGGCCCAACTATTAGCTTCACCACCTCGGTCAATTGATATTTATGACGATTCATCGTTGTGGTGGGGCTGGTAGTGAAGGCAATGCAAAAGCAACAAAATGTGGAAACCAAACCTGAATGTGCCTCGTCCGTCTTCAGCAACCTCTGAATTGAAGGACGTTCTTGAAGGTGATCAACAATGTGTTCAGGTACATATTTGTGTGTGTGTGTGTGTGTGTGTGTGTGTGCGTGTGTGGGTGGGGGTGGTTATACCAAATATCTGATCGTTGCTACCAAATATCTACGTGAATGTATTGGTTAAGGTTGCGCAATTGATTCATATATCCTAAATAAAGGTAGATGATATTTAATATTGGTGTGCGGTTAGTATGGTATGTTAATATTGTTGCTTCTTCACCCTAGCAAAATCAGAATCACAGGCGATCTCTGTACGATGGATAAGAAACGCTCCCAGCTGCCAGTGTATGACGTCACAACCATATGTATATATGCTCGTGACGTCATACACTGGCAGCTGGGAGCGTTTTTTAAGCGATTGCGTAGAGGTGGCCACCCGTGATTTGGAGTTGATTAAGGTTGCGAAGCGAGCGATTCATTGGATGCAGAGTTGGGTTGAGGTTGATTTGAAACCATTCACCGGCCTAAGTTGGTTTCAGAGGTGATTTGAGGTTGATTTGAAGCTGTTCACCGACCAAAGTTGGTCGCAGTATGGACGTATTGAGGGCGCAGTATGGTCGCGGAGACTGGACATTTGACCCTTAAATAGACGATAAACCAACCTCAAATCGCCCATGTTTCCACTCATATTCCACCGGTGCACCGTCCTCGATTTTCAATAGGGTAGTTGACTAAGACATTATTGTTTCTGTTCGGCTTTTGGTTGGTTACAGCTAGTGGGTGGATGAAAACGCACTATCTCAGCATTGCTCTGAGAAGGATACAACGAGGAGAGTACGTATTGGGCCCTCTGCATGAGGAGCCTTTCTTGAATAGGAATCCAGCCGAGTTTATTAAGGAGAGGGGTTACGTGATCGCTTCTTTTGAAAGCACCGTTACATACCATCTTGGCTGCGAAATTTACGCATTTTTGTAAATCCCTTTGAAGGTATTGAGGTAAGTCTCCCCATACTAGGCTGCAGTAGTCAATGCGCGATAACACCAGGGATTGAATGGCTAATGAACTGGGTTTTTCGTCTAGCATACTTTTTATACGATGAAAAAACATTAAAGTTCCGTAGATTTGGTTGCAAGTAGTCTCAAGTTGAGATTTGAAGGACATATTTCTATCGAACAAGATACCAAGGTTTTTAACTTTTTGTGATGCATTAAGTTTATTTATCATTTCCAACTGCGAGAGTAAGATCGGAAGTTTTTTAATAGCATCATTGGATCCGAAAATAATGCATTGTATTGTATTAGCATTTAATTTGAGACCATTTCCGCCGTACCATGATGCCAGACTAGTCAGTATAGTTTCAGCTTTAACTTGCGTCTGGGGTATTTCCGATACAGAACTTGTTATTGCAATTTGAACGTCATCTGCATACATTGAGATCCGTGCGTTAGAAGGCATTGGAGGGAAATCATTAACGACGCCAAAATTTTTTGAATGAATGGGGACAATTTGTCTTCTATGCGGACTGCATGAGATCGATTTGACTAGTAACTTTCTAACTATTGCGTGTCAACTCCCAAGTTCAGTATTTTACGTAGAAGTCAATCATGTTCGACTCTGTCGAATGCTTTAGAGAGATCGAGTAGCAGCAAGAGTGTTACATTCTTCTGATCGATTTCACTGTATATTTTTTCAGAGATATTGAGCAGATCATCTTGAGTGCTAGTGTTTCTTCTATAGGCGGATTGATTTCGGTGGAGTATATTTGACTCGTTGAGGTGAAATGGCAGTTGATTTGTCAACACTTTCTTCAATATTTTGGACATGGCAGGCAAAAGACTGATGGGCCTGTATTTTGATGCTATATTTAGGTCACAAATTTTATGCAACGGTCTAATAATGGAGTTTTTCCATTGGTTTGGAAACGTGTTGGTTGCTATTGATATATTAATTATCAGACGAATCCATGGTGCGGTGACTAGGAAACTGTCTTTGATATATTGAAGACTGATACCATCATGTCCAACTGCCTTTGTGTGTTTTAGTGAGTATAAGATATTTCTTAACTCAGGTAAATCGACAGGACGTGGTCTCCACCTGACATCAGCCCTCGAGGATGCAGTGGGACATGAATTTTCAATTGACGTTTCACCTGGAGTGGTTCACACCTCAGTGAAAACTTGAGCCCCTACTTTTGAAAAAATGTATTGAAATCCGTGGCTGTTGCCAAGGGATTTTCAGAATTACTTGTACGGTCTAAATTTTTATATGGGGCTACCTCACTAATGATTTCCCAAGTTCGCTTGGGGTTATTTTCAGCCGTTAGTTTTTGTTCCTGGTGGAAGTGAGTTTGTTTCGCTTCAGCGATTTTCTTTCGAAGAATTTTTTCATGTTCTTTATATCTTTTGTATAAGGTACTGTTTGATCTATTGGGTTTGTACTCTCGCAAGTTAGATTTCTTTATTCTGTTCATCTCTTTAATTTCATCAGTAATCAAAACAGCGCGTTTTGGTGCATTCGTCGAGAACTGCTGTGAAGTTCTCGTTGAAAGTGGACACTTGAATGTCAACATCGTCAGATTGCATCATATTCTGGAATTCGGTGGACCTATTGAGTAGTTTTCCTTGAAATAGTTCCGCTGAATAGTGCCTTTTCGAGCAATAAGTCATTAAGCAGTAATTTTGTCTTTCCTTTGCAATATTAATTTCACATTCTATAGAGTGGTGATCAAAAATAAAAGGTGATATTACTGTACTAAGTATTGCGGTGGGATTACTTGTGATTGCCAGATCGAGGAGAGTTGAACAGACATTAGTGATGCGAGTCGGTTCCTTGACCATTTGTGACAGGCTTAGTTTATAAACAGTTTGCTTAGCTGATTGTTCTTGTCGGTTGAGTCAACATTAAAATCTCCGAGAGCAAAGAATGATTTTTTTGCCTGAAGGATTTCTTTGAAGGTTTCCTCAATGAAAACTAGCGTTAGACTTAGGGGAGACGATGGATGCCGGTAAAGGCTGCCAATGATTATGGATTTATGTTTATTTATTTGCACTTCTAACCAAACCATTTCAATGCCTTCGATAACTTTATTCGCTAGAAGTGCAGATGTTGAGCACATTTCTTACACATAAATACAAAATCCACTACCTCGGCTGATTTTAGCGCCATCGTAGTGGTACAGCACGTAATCAGAAATATTAAAAAATGAACTTTGGGTTAGTGAATCAAACCAAGTTTCTGAAACACACAAAATGTCAATTTCTTCAGTGACCAACATTACTCTGATGTCATTCAGTTTCCCATTCAGGCTTTGAGCATTTATGCTCTTTATTTCGATTTCACTTGTATTAGGACTCTTTTTGAAGGTAGCAAAGTTACTACCTCGATGGGATCGTTCCGAGGATTTATCGATCTTGTCTACCTTACCCAGGGTGTTTGGCCCAGCATCTGCTATGAAAGAAAGTCTACTATTTAGCTGGGCAGCGGCAGTTTGTCAAGATGAGGTAACTCCAGTCTGATTTTTGTTTTGTGTAACAAGGGCACTGTAGTGATCGTTTTTACGATGGAGCAGTAGTGGAGGGTTATTATTTGATAACTCTGATGAGGGATCGACTGACATTTTCAAGACACAATGATCCTGCTCATCCAGGATGAGAAGTTTTTGGCCTGTCACGTTCGAGATGATTCGTGTTATAAGGTTTACAGCAGCTTGATCTAAATGTTTGTCGTCAATGTGATTATTTATGAGGTTTTGCATGTCTCCGCTGTTCTTGTCAACAAATTTAGCATATGTGCTTTGGTTTGCTTTGCTCTCCATTTTGATTGCAGTCTTTAAGGAATTGTAGTTTCATTTTGATGCTGGCTGTTTCGTAAGTATATGAGCTCCTGCATGAAGGAGGCAGTGTCCATCAGCTTTGGTGGAAATCAGCTCATTTTCCAGGATCGTCTCAATTCATTCATTGTGGAATTCATGCGTTCACAAATGAGAGTGGAGACATTTTTTTCGTACTTTTCACATCATTTGAAGGTTCGGAGAAGTGCGGAAAAATTACGTCTTTCTGACTCTGAATTTCTGACTCTGGCTGTGGTGATTTCTTGAATGGGGTTCTGCAGAGACCTGAGAAATGCTCGTGTCATTTCTATTGTTCTGGTGATGATTGTGCATGCAGTTGGATGGTTTTTCCGTCGATTTTCGACTTCAATTTTGCAGCGATTTCTCTCTTCCTGTTGATTTCACTGCTACTGAGTATGTGATTGGATGTTCATTTATACTCGTTTTAGAGAGTGGCTTTTCATCCGCTGTATCAGCATCGGATAGAAATGAAAACCTATTTTTTGTAGGCACTCAGCAGTAGTTTGTGACAGATGCAGGAGAGGGCTTGTTATATGAGGGCAAACATCGGAAGGAAAGGGGAGGAGAAGGTTTGTTATTTGAAGGCAAACATCGGTTAATGCTGCTGGAGGTTTCACGGGGAGAGGCTTCACTTGGAAAGGATGTCAACTTAGAGCAGTCATTCAACTCATTTTGCTGTTTTGAATATTCATTAGAGTATTCAATTTCTTCATTCAGGTTATGGGAGTTTCTGACACAGAAGATAAAATGTGAAGTACGTCTCAAAGGTGATCTTAGAGAAATTTGTTGAAAAAAATGATGAGCGTCTTCTCGCGTAAACGGCCAAGTGCGGACGTTGTTGTAGGTTTCATTAACAGTAACTGTTTTTGCAATTGCTCGCAGCGGAATCAGTTCCAGACCAATTTTTCTGCACAGACTCGATGCCATTTACGATTGCTTACCACTGCAGGCACTCACCACATAAATATGTAAAAAAACATTCATATACATGATGAGATTTTTTACCTTAGTTAGGTTATGGGACGAAAGGCTCAAACCTTTGAAACTAATTATAGAGTTCCTTAAAGGAGGTGCGCGTTCAATCACGTCATAGAGATCATTTAGACGTTCAGTAGTTATAGTTTGTATTTTGTATGCACTATCTATGTCATCTTCGTTGATTTTTGTGAGACTATTGTCTCCAACAAGAAAAGTGTCTAGAGGGGATTCCGCATTTGGATGGTTACTCGCACCTCCCATGGCGTAAAATCATGAGCGCTGATACATTGATTTAAAGCAAAAAGATGTTCTGTAATCATTTGAATATTTGATACAGTGGAAAAAATTGACGCTGGGCTTGGGGGACAATTTTGTCTCAAAGCTTTATTAAGAAATGCAGCTGTAAGAGACAGCGTGTTATTTATTTCGTGAATAGTTTGGGAACTAGTCATTTGGAGAGGGTGTAAGTACCCATCAAAAGCAGTAACAGGTCTGTTAATATTGTTCTCCACTGAAAGTCTTACGTTATTCTCGCAGCTTAAGCTCTGAGGTATTTTACTACCAGTATCAGCTGCTGCGCATGCATTTTCAAACATAACTTCGCCGCCTGAAAGGTCTACACACAATTCATCATTAAAATTATAATTAAAATTACCCCTTTTACTTTCTGACTGGTTGCACACATCCAAAATTTTGTCGCGTTCTAACATGACGTTGGTGCTGGTGTTTCCGTCGGTGGTGAACGATTTTGAGCTTTCTCAGTGACGCAGGGCAGAGGAGACGTCGCTATGACGCAATCGCTTGGGCGAGACGAAGGAGCTCGCGGTGCTGTGGGAGCTCCCACCAGAGATGAGGTACCTTCATTACTCGAGATTCTAGGCTTTGTGGACGATGAATCTTCTCGGACACAGTCCAAAGCGTGGGGTTGCGAGTCGAGTGTTGCTTGTATGCAATTTCTTGAACTCGCTTCGGGTGCCCGTAGCAGGTTTCGGAACTTAACCCTTCAACGTCCGAATTTTTCTACTCATATTACCGTTAACACAACCACCGTCACTAAACTGGCGCTGGCATCAGGCAGTCACCGATAACAGGATGGGATAGGAACTGCCACTCGGCAGAGAACTTCAAAGAACACATTAGGGAACTAATTGAACTAGAAATACAATATATCGAGGTTATTTTTGAAAGAGGACACTGGTGTCCTCTGGGGCGTTAAAGGGTTAAGAAGATGAATTATCATTGGGAGCTGAATTATTACAAGCAGCTCTTGAGAGATTTCCACCCGTGTCGGATGACTCTGATTTTGCGGCCATTAATGATGCTTCAGGGGCTGAGAAGCACTTGCTAATATCAGACTTCACGAACATCCGAGAAGCATTTTTCGTTTTGAGTGTTTGAGGACCTTGAACTGATGGATTCACAGGGGCGGATTTATTGGGTCCGCCTTTCCGCTGTATGGCTGGTGCATTACGCTTTTTAGTGAGCTTTTCGTACGGAGCTGCACTGGAGGATTTTGTTTTTTCAGATGGGGCAACCTTCCGAGTAGTTGAACGAGTTCTATGTTGATAAATTGTGAAGTTGATAGAGAGGAAGAAAAATTAAATTTTGTTCATTGGGTTAAAGTAAAAGACCGCCTTTTAAAGGTAGATGAAAAGAAATTGTCATTGGGAAAGCGAGTGAGGGGGATGGGTGGGTTGGGGTGTAAGCTAGAAGAGGAGAGAGTGTGAGCGGGAGAGAGGGGGCAGAATGCTTGCGGTCGGCAAAGCAGCGTCGCTTGCTGTCCTGCTTGGGGAAGAAAAGAGAAAAAAAAAGAAAAAGAACTTTAACTTTTCCATCAGAAGATTGCTCTGGTGAGCTATTCGAGAAAGGTCGTATTGTGTAAGTTTACTTCATATGGTGGAATTATATTCTGTCTGTGAACACAAGCTTACTATGTTTAACATGGCAAATTATTTCCGAAGTTGTTAGATCAAGTTTATTTCATTTTTTAATTTAAAAGTTCCTTCAAAGAAGAAGAAGTTTTTTACCCTTCTCACATTCAACGTCACTAGTTAACTAAAATTGTCCATCAAAAGAACAAGATAATAATGTAAGCTAATTTGGTGAATCAGAAATTGATTGTGTACATTAGAAATTGTTCTACATTCATGCTCTATTGTAACAAAAAATAGTTCACAAAAGATGGTCAGCATTAATTTTCCAAAAACGCGAGTTTGCCAGAGCACACTTTCTATTTTGTATCTGGAGATAACGGCACTTGTTTTTCCACGTTAAGAGTCGAGGGGATTTAGAGGAATGGAGCGGGGATGGAGGGGGCAGGGGCGAGCTTGTTCGCGCTGCACCTCACCGGCACCACTTGGGCAACACAAAGTTTACACGTCTCGCCACTCTGATCTGCTTGTTAAAATGATAAGAACTGAATCACTGAGACACTTAAAGTTCACTTTTACTATTTAGTTAGGTAGACGGCACATGCACGGACACAAAGTTCTAACTTCGTATTTCGTGGAGTTTTCCTTCCCTCACATTCTGAAACAATTAGCTCCGGTGACTTGGAGCGTGCGTTCACGGTGAACGGTGAACGTTGTGTAAATAGACTTGACGTTGTGTAAATGTACTTGAATAGACATAGAATAGACTTGACCAGACTGGGTCAGACTAGACTAGAGCAAAATAAACAAGAATAAAACAAAATGAACTACACCGACTAGATTAACTTGACCAGGAAGACCATACCGAGCCGAAGAAATCAGACCAGACGACCTCAGACAACACAAGACCAAGCCAGACAACGCCATTCCATACCAGGTTGGACAAGAGTGGACAATACTAAATTAGACTATAGGCCAGAGGAACCGAAACCAGGTTTAAACTATCTGGTCAAAACTAGACCAGCTAGATCACACCAAACCCTAGCAAACCAGACCAGGAAGACAAAACTTGACCAGATCAGACTAGACCAGATTGCTGTAGACCAGAGTAGACTAAATTAGGTCATTCTGAAACAGATCAGCCAGAGTAAACCAGGTCAATCTAGACCAGATAATACCATATCAGACCAGAACAGATCGAAACAGAACATATGAGGGCTAAATCGAACCGAGCAGAAAACAGCAGATACGAGATTACCAGAGTAGAGCTGAGCAGAGCAGAGCTAACTAGAGTAGAACAAAGCAAAGCTGATCTGAGATGAACAGAGCTGAAACAAGCTGAGCTAATTAGAACAATACAAACATCAACAGAACAGATTTGAACGTAACAGAGCAGAATGGAGCAGTAACAATAAACAGGACGGAATAGTACAGGACAAATCAACATAATTGAGCTAGAAAAAAATAGTATTTAACAGAACAGGATAAAGAAAACCGGATTGAACAGAACAAGATTAAACAGAACAGCACTGCATTGAACAGAACAGAACTATTAGAGTCCCATTTGTAGGTCATGGCTGGAAATCGGCCGCAGTTCAAAATATCATTATTCGCCTTCCCTTGTTTTTTTTATTTCACTGCTGTTGCACCAGATGTTCCGATGCTCATTTTTCTGTACTTTTTATGCCCCACTGCTTCGCCATCAATAATTGTTGGGTGATTTTTTCATCATCGAAAAGTCGCGAAATATAATAGAGTTCTATTTGCTGTCTTTAGGTCTTCAAATATTTATCAATTATTTAACGAATTCCCTGCATAACCTGCATCCAAATAGGGGATGTTCTTAATCAACATTACGCTAATGATACATTTTATAGTGAGTGTGTCTAGTATGAGAATACTGCTATATTTCCGATGCAATCATTTATTCCTGTACATTCTGTTCCAACAGCATTATTTCAAATTTTCGTTTTTCTTTTTGTTTTTTAGCTTACTCCTTCCCTCTCTCTTTCAATTTAACCGAGAAAATTGAAGACACCAAAAAGCATTTATTACACTGATGCAACTCATTAATGCAAACAGTGAGAGTAGCATGATTAGACACATGGTAATTAGAATAACTTATCTTAGGTTCTCCATTTGGGTTTGTGTGATGTGAAGATAGATAGAGGCCAGTCAGTTTTGACTAATGTGAATTTGCGTTAAATAGTTCAGGGGTTGTGCAATTTCTTCGATGCAATTTCTGTGGCAAACGGAGATAACGCTATAATAGACGAGAACTGGCTCGTTCACCTTTAAGAAACACCACAAAGTAAGAAGGTATCGCCTTTAGGCTAATACGTCTAATACTTAAGCTCGTTCTTAATGTTCTCAGGGTTGAAAATAAGGATGTACACGTCAGACTTAATGCAAGCAGTTTGTCAAAAACTACGTCGTTCAATATTGTTCAGATAGGTACATGAATCTTCCCTTGCCAGAATTTTCCCTAGTTTAATTTTCCCTCTTTTTCTGCAAAATCACATGTCAATTTCAAGTTAAGTATATTCCAATATAAAACAAACTATTTCGTCGTTGCGTAATGTTCGAACGTAGAGTTGCATCATTACGTCTACGTTCGTTAAGTGACCTTATTATAACAATTGCGTCAGTTAAATCGTACATTTCGGGTGGGACCAAAATGTGTGTATACTGAAGGTGTCTACTGCATGGTGTACCAGTGCCGTCAAGAAAAGACGTGCAGCATCAGTCACGCACCCAATTTTCAAGTTAAGCGCCAGAGTTTAAAATTGTTTGTCCTATCTTATACGTATATTTGCAATCACGAAATCTGACAGTACAAATTATAAGTTGTCCAAAAATTAATGTTTAGTAAAGTACGAAAAATCTTTAATTTTGTAGCTAATTATGAATTAACATCATTGCCTGATCATGACTGCGTCTTTCACTTTTTAACTTATTTAAAAAATTAAATATTTGAGGAAGTATAATAATAAAACGGTCACAGAATATGTTGTAGTGAATTTTCCCTATTAATAAGATTCTCTCTCTAGAAAGCTCATCACGTAACAGAAGGATTTTGAAAAGTTCGCATTTAAATTGGTGTATATTGAAGCCCGAGGAAGAAAAAAATTTCAGAAGCGTTGAAGTTCGGAGAAATATAACTCCCGCAAAAATAATCTGGTGCACCTGAACATGAACAAAAGAATATGAATAGCAATAAAAAACAAAATAATCAAGGTATTACCAAACAATAATTTGATCAATGACAGCTATTATTTGAAGACACTCCACTCTATAAAAGGACTATGCAGTCAACTGACGTAAACTCGGGCTCAAAGCTGACCACCGAGACGAAGATAAAAATCTCCATGTTATGAAGATCATCTCAGCGTGGGAGCGTTTGTAGTAGAAATGAAATTAGCGTATGCTTAGTTTCATGTGTATAATAGGTAGACTGATTATATTATCAGTATACAAGACCCTCCAAAAGTGATGGAATTCGATATTTTTCTAAAATAATTCTTTCTCGCAAATTCTTATCCTCTCGATAAGTTGCATTTTCGTGAATAGATTCAATTTTTATTGCAGCAATATTTTTTGACTCATGAACAAAAGTGAGCGTATGTAACATACGAGGCGTGTCCGTAAAATAAGTTCCACGGGCTGCCGCTGGCTCTAGAATCGTTTCTATGCGCGGCCAGGCAACAGAGGCAGCTTGTTTGGTTCCCCCACTCCAATCTCTTACCAAGCCAGCGTCGCTGTGACGTTCAAGGGCCGTTTACACTAGTCTACATTTTGCTGCAGGCTCACGTGTAGACGCCTCGTGTGGAGCTTCACAAGAGCCATGCGCGTTTAGACTAGACACTATTGGAGCGAGCCATGGAGCGCGCGCTGCTCAACAGGGCTGCCACTCTAGATATTATATAGCTAGAACTAGATGTTTTTGCTGAAGCCTAGATGTAAAATTTCGAACCTAGATATTAGCTATAAAACCTATATAGTTTTTCAGCATGCTAGAAATTTTCTAGCTAGAATTACAACTAAGCTATGTATATGATAGGTTACTGTAAATTCGAATTAAGAATTCACCATAATGGTTGGTTACTACTTCATTCTTATTATATTTGTTAATTTACTTGAGCAAATTTTCTGAATAGTGAAGCAACTATATTCTGATCATGTTATGTTCAGATTATGAACGACACCAAGAAGGCTATTTCACGGTTCATAAGCTAAAGCACACTATCTCCAATTGCAAAACTAGTGATGATATCAAAAAATCATGCAATAAAATGCACATACATTATCAAGAATGTATTGTGGCCTCATTTTGACGAAAGACTGACCAATGATATTGGTAACAATGAGTTCAGTTTATTGTTGGATGGAAGCAATGATATTTCTATCATGAAACTACTTGGTGTATCAGTTATATTCTAATGTAATGCATCTAATAAAGTAGAATCAACTTACTTAGCAATTGCAAAATTATTAAAAGTGATGAAGATTGCGGTGTGAAAGCCTTAAAACAATTTTTGATAAGTAGGAATCTGAGCATTGATAATTTGCAATGCAATAGAGACTGACCTTTCTACTCGCAACACGTGTGGAATTGAAGAATATTTGGATACCAAGCTTTATTAGGGTAAATATCAGGATACTAGATAATTCATATAAAGATAAATTGCCTAATATAAAACAATTTATGATATAAATATCCTTATATGCTATTGTTCAACTAATTGATTATAGTAGATAATTAATTTATTTCTAGATATATTTTTGGATGTTTTATTTTTAAATCTAGATGCTTCTCGATATTTTTTGAGGTCACACTAGATTTTTTTGGTCAAACAAAAGTGGCAGCCATGCAGCACAAAACCAGTCAGTGTGGCCTGCTGCTATGAAATATGGATTGCTGTAGACGAGCTTGTGTGAATATTGTTGCTGCATCGTAAAGCTACGTAATCTCTTTTTTATTTGCATGAGTGAAATGTTACTATATTCGTTCATTTTCATTAAAATAAAATGGAAAGCAGCCTCCTTATATTCGCAGCTTTTAGTCTGCCAAAGGCATTGATGGGCTTAGTACATTTCAATTAAAAGCAGTGTAGTTTCTCGCGGCAGTGTTCAGTCAGCCATAACGGGTGAGCGAGAGGCGCAACCTCACTTGATGACTACCAACTGCACACTGACCGGTCTAGAGCTGCGCCTCTCACACATGCGGCGCCACACGGATTCGAGCAAAGCGAATCGGGAATTTCGAACACACACACACAAATATGAACCTCTGTGGTGAGCCTCGTCTACACGAGTCGCGCCTCAAGGCCGAAATGTCCCCTAGTGTAAACACCCCTTTAGTCTTGGCTCAGCAGCCGTCAGCGATGGAGCTTTCTCTTGCATCTCCCACCAGCTGCGAGTTGCGGTCCGTTATTCGTTTCCTGGCCGCTAAGAAGAAATCGGCGAAGGAAATTCACGAAGAACTTTATCAAGTGTATGGAGAAGAGTGTATGAGCCTTCGGATGGTTCGCAGATGGGTCAGGGAGTTTAAAAATGGCCGAACAGACGTCCACGACGAAGCCCGTGCAAGGCCACTCTGCACGGGCCTCGTCGTGGACGTCTGTTTGGCCATTTTTAGAGTAAGAAGTAAGTAAGAATGAGAAGGAAGCATGAATTTACTTCTATTTCGGATTAAATGGTCGTGATGACCAGTTTGCGCAGTTAATAATTGTTTTAGGCTAATGTCGCTATCATTTCTTAATGTTTTGTAAATGAAATTACAAATGGAGATTTTGTAGAGATCCGAAAGTTTAAGTATTTGTAAATTTTTGAATGAATTATTTGTGTGAGCATGATATTCTAGATTCTTTACTGCTCTGATGGCTCTTTTTTGCAGAGTAAAAATTATATTGTTTTTTTTATCAATTCCGTGCCATGCTTCTATTCCGTATTGCCAGTATGGTGAAATCAGCGTTCGGTAGAGCATTTGTAAAGCTGTTTCAGGCGGGAAATTTTTAATTTTATTTAGGATTCCGATGGAGTTTGATAATTTAGAACTAATATGAGCGATGTGCTCTTTGAAACAGGGTTGCAGAGTCGGAGTCGGGAGTCGGAGTCCCATGTTTTAGGGTGGAGTCGGAGTCGGAGTCGCTTCTCTGAAGTGTGGTGGAGTCGGAGTCGGAGTCGCTTTTCCGAATGTGAGGGAGTCGGAGTCGGAGTCGTTTATTCGTATGTGATGGAGTCGAGGTTGGAGTCGCTATTTTTTTGTTGTCTATGATTTTGGTTTTTGCTAAAAATTACTTATGATTGTTTAAAACCAAAAGCAAACAAAACAAAGTTAAAATATTTTATTGAAAAGATAAAAAATACGCAATGTTTTGGTTGATTATTTTGTTCGAAGTTCGAAACAGCGTATTTATACCTATTACCTAATACTGTTATTGATATCTAGTCATTGTGGTTTCGCACGCATATATATGAGATACCAGCGAGTGCGAAATAAAACTTTCGAACAGGAGCAATAATGCATGTTAAAAGCAGGAATTAGTAGTTGAGGGCATCGCAAATTCATTCTGTTTACTTCTGTTTCGTTCATTTCCCTTTCAATTAATACATAGGAAGGGAAGTAGTAGTAAATGTGTTGCCAGTTACTTGCAGAACAGCTGAATGATACAATACATTGTACTCATATAAATAGTAGTAACTTTGTACGCTCTTAAATGTGTCCTATATCCTTCCTCCTGTCTTATATCCTTCCTGAATGAGCTAAATCGTATTATTTCTCAGTTTAACAGGTCCTTATACAATGACATAATAATATGCGGTGACTTCAATTATGATCTACTGAAACATGAAAGCTATGAACCAATCTCTAATTTCCTAACAGCATTTCAGTCTCAATCTTTCTTTCTGATCATCACAAAGCCTACACGAATAACCTCTGAGTCTGCTACGCTGCTTGACAATATCTTTATGACAGACCCAAGTGATTTTCTTTCTGGAATCGTTACTTCTGACTTATCAGATCATTTTCCAGTTTTTCTTGTTAAAAATGTCTATATTGCTTGCACCAAGCCACGGGCTGAAACTTACTCATATCGTAGAGTTAACGAATCAAATTTAGAAGAAATGCGCGCCGTTCTAGAAGAATCAATACCAACACTGCACATCTCTCAGCACAATAATGCAACGAGCATTGATGAAGCAGTAGTAAAGTTGACTGAAATTATAATGGTTGCATACAATCAGTGTTGCCTAATTGTAACTCGTACAGTTACTCCGAAAAATAAACAAAAGCCCTTGATTACTGGAGACATCGTGATGAATATAAAGAAACGTCAATCGTACCTAGCCCTCCTCTACGAAGGGCGAATATCTCGAGATTCAGAAACTATGATTCAGAATTGAAACTATGTGACAAATCTGATGAGGACATCAAAAAAGAGCTACTTTACGCGCAAGTTTACTCAATTTAAAGCTGACGTTAAAAAGACTTGGCGCCTCCTTAACTCTTGCTGTAAACCAAATAACGCCGATCAAAAGAAAATTAAACATGTTGTTCAGGATAATGCAGCATACCACGGGAAGAAAGAAATTGCTAACCTCTTTAACAATTTCTTCGTAAGCGTAGGGAAAACTATAGCTGATGGTATTCCAAGTGAGCCTACTGATCACCTGTTTTACAAGGATCATATTCGAGAACACAACTCCTTTTTCTTTACGCCTACCAACTCTTCCGATGTAATTGCGTGCATAAACAGCCTGAAAAATACATCAAGTGGGTTACAAACGTTTCCGATAAAAGTACTTAAAATTATTACTGAAATTGTAGCCCCGCTGATATCCAATCTTATTAACCAGTCTCTCTTCCTAGGCACTTACCCGAACTCCCTCAAAGTTGCTATAGTAACCCCTATCTTTGAAAATGGTGAAAATACCTGTGTAAACAATTATCGACCAATCTCCGTACTACCAATTATTAGCAAGGTATTCGGAAAAATTGTGTATAAAAAAGTGTACTCTTATTTTGAACAAAAGTCATTTCTTTACGGTAAACAATGTGTCTTTTGCTCTAAAAAATCAGCAACACAGGCTATATTAAATCATTTACAATTCCTTTATTCTAATATAGATGAAGGAAAGCCTGTCTTCTCTGTATTTATTGACTTTCGAAAAGCATTCGATTGTGTGGACTATAAAATATTACTCTCGAAACTACACTGTTATGGCATTCGAGGGGTTGCCCATGATTGGTTCAGATCATACCTAACAAATCGGAAGCAATACGTTGTCATTGACGACGCAAAATCGGACCCACAGACAATTAGCCATGGAGCTCCACAAGGATCTTTTCTTGGCTTCTCCGATTCCTGATTTTCATCAATGATATTATTAAATGTACATCATTTTTCAAATTCATACTTTTTGACGATAACAGTACGCTTTCTGCGGTCCTTCCGAACCCAAATCCCGCGATGATTGCGGAGAGTATAAATAATGAACTTCATAAGGTTTCATTGTGGCTTAAAGCTAATAAAATAAGCCTGAAAATCGATAAAACGAAATATATTACATTCTAATACAAGAAAAATGTATCTCTCCCAGGTATTAGAATTGGCGAAGGTGAAATCGAAGAAACCAACTCATGTAAGTTTCTGGGCATCATAATAGATGAACATCTGACCTTCAAAGAGCACATCGCTCATATTAGTTCTAAATTATCAAAATCCATTGGAATCCTAAATAGAGTTGAAAATTTCCTGCCTGAAGCAGCTTTACAAATGCTCTACCGAACGCTCATTTCTCCATACTTGCAATACGGAATAGAAGCATGGAACGGAACTGATAAGAATAAAACCAAAAAAATTTTTACTCTGCAAAAAAAAGCTATCAGAGCGGTAAAGAACCTAGAATATAATGCTCACACAAATGATTCATTCAAAAATTTACAAATATTTTAACTTTTGGATCTGTACAATGTCTCCATTTGTAATTTCATTTAAAAAACATTAAGAAATGATGGCGACAATAGCCAAAAACAATTATTAACTGCGCTAACTTGTCACCACGACCATTTAACCCGAAATAGAAGTAAATTCATGCTTCCTTATTATTCAAAGGCCCGGTCGCAACACAGTATCCTCTTCGTTGGAACTAAAACTTGGAACTCAATAGCTGCGGAGATCCATGAAAGTAATTCTTTTAAGGTTTTCAAAAGAAATCTTGAGGCTCACTTCCTATCAGAATACTAGTCGTGTAAGATCACCAAGTCAAATTTTGTCTCCTACTTGTAACTAATGATAATGTAATAATGTAACTTGCCATGGGTAATATAGCCGATCTTCAGTCTGCTCTTAAATCGTTTTATTGAATATATTGTTAAGTATAGCCGATTTGACCTATATTGTAAAATACAGCATCAAATATCGAGTTAATTATCTCATTGATCAGTCTAGTGCGAAACTAGGTTAAGTGAATTAGATTAAACCTTATTGTACACCTTAGAATAACGTGTTGGTAGGATACCCTAGAAGTCGCTGAACTTGTTCGGGCCCACAGGTAGCTATACTCTAGTTTGACCATTGTGCTAGACTCTAAGAAACAATCTACCTCTGTATCACCTGTGGTAAATAAATTGTTTAAATTGTTTAAATTGTCTATCTTCTATACCAGTGGTTCCTTATAACGATCTTTTCTATTCTTTTGGTTGTGCTGTGATGTATTGATTGATAATGAATAGTCTTTACAGAAGCCTAAAGTTATGTTGTGATTAAAATATTTATAGTTTTTAGATTATGATACAGTGATAATGACTAGTATTTGCCAAAATCTGAAGCCATGGTCTGATACATAAAGACTTCTATTTTTTCAGGTTATGTTGTCTGTATTAATAATGAAAATTCAATCAGCTCATTCTGATGTTAATAACTGAAATATTAGTTGATTTTACAGCCATGTGTAGTGCCTATATACTTCAAATTGATCTCTTTGTTTTGTTTACTTCCTCATCTTTAGGTCATGTTAACATGTATTATAATGAAAATTTCGGCTCATTTCTAAAGTTATTACTTGAATGTTGTTTGATTCTTTAAAATTTATATTGTATTTCACTGTATCATTATCATGCTAAATTTTTAGCTTCTGACCACTCGCCTGTTTCTAAGTAAGCATACGCTGAAATGGAGATTTTCATAATTGTGTTTTTCAATTTTAAATACTGAAATAGTATCAGTTCCTCGGCACTATAAAATTAATTACTTCTTCTTAAGAAAGATTTGTAAATGTCGTAAGGTGAGCAATATCGGTATTGGGACACACGAAAAAAATAAAATACAATGTAAACGAGCTGCTGTGAAAATAATCGCACAACACAAGAAAAAACTTCACTTGGTCACACACATATTGTAACTGAAAGCAGTGCACCATCTCAGCTGCAATGATTGTTGCAGTTACGCGATAGTACAAATTTTCTTACTGAAAATGTTCCAAATTGCACCAAAAATCGAAAATGAAAAGAACGTGAGCGGATATTAAAATGAAAAAGTGTCAAATACATAGTAAAAAGTCAGACGATAATAAAATACAGTATCATATTTCACAAAAAGAAGCTAAAAGTGGTTTTTATTCGTAAAGAAAACGTTCCGAAAACGTCAGGCCCCGGTGACGAAAGCAGAACCCCTGTTGCGAACCAACGACC
Organism: Morinoia aosen; assembly: GCA_030386875.1. Classification (NCBI taxonomy): domain Eukaryota; kingdom Metazoa; phylum Arthropoda; class Malacostraca; order Amphipoda; family Talitridae; genus Morinoia; species Morinoia aosen. The sequence goes on along the minus strand of CM059557.1, from coordinate 28,074,757 downwards.
GTCATTGTGACGCTGAAGCGTCGGGCGTCATCCTGCTAAGTTCAGGCGTTGTTTGCACTGCTGAGTAAGTGGCAGGTGTGCATTTGCTATGAGACCTACAGACGGCGCGTCGCGTTGTAATTTTGTACTCGCTCGTTTCCATTATCATAGGACTATTTTGTGTTCGAAAACATTTTAATTTGATGTTTATTTGGTGAAATGTGATATATAGATCAAATTGTTGAAAAATTCATGTGTAGACTATATAGAAGTGAATATTATCAGTGTATTATTTATATTGATGAAGAAACCTGTTTTCAAATTTGCATCATATCATATTCCCTGTCTTTCAGTAGATTAAGGTAGGTTTATTATTATGGCTGTCGAACTAGATTATGAATTGCTTCTTGAAATGATTATGAATCAAACCTGCTGTATTCGATTCGAAAAATCGAAGAAAGAAAAATGCGCGAACGTAACATGGCCAGTCGTCAATCAACTGCTTCAGGACACAGTACAATGTGTGCATCACATGACATGATCCCTAACAATATTGTACAACCTGCTCAATCACAAATGGTGCAAGCTACTACTCCGACTGTGGCGCCGGGACCTACGTCGCCTCTTGATTCAATTCTTTCTGAATCCTCAGAATTACTTGATCTCATGACCTACCAGTGATATCTAATTTTTGTTTCATTTTGCTATTCTAGTTTAAGAATTTCGTTGAACATAAATAGTGTAAAATTGTTTTATACAATTTATTCTTCAAGGAAATGGATATTGGTGAACAGATGCATTACCGTCATTTGATTACATTTCTACTTTCAAATAAATGAGTGTTGATTGAGTACCATTTTTGCCATATTGTTATTACATATTTTTCAGTCCATGTAAATGGAAATTGTCATATATAAGATTCGGCACATTTTTCGTAATGTAGGTAAATGAAATTTAGAAAACTAATGCATTGCCGTACTTCGATTAGATTTTATTTTTCAAGTAAATGGCTAATGGTTTACACATTCTTTGTTTTCTTGCCTTAATGTTATTTCCAGTGTTTCAATAGGTTTTATTGCCAGTCTCATGTTGGTGTCCTCTTTTTCCAACGATGGTTGTAGGTGATTCAGCAGTTCGTCAAACGAATCTTTGGACATTCGGAAATAGTTGAAAAACTTGTTTTCATCATTTTTAAGTTCAGTAAATAAATTGGAGGAATATCTGGTATTAACAGCTAGCAATAGGTGTATCCACATTCTCCTCTTCTTTCTCTTGTAGAGTGTTCTGTACGCTGAGTATGCAATCAAAACATCAGTAATTTCTTCAGGTATTTCCATTCCGACAAATAATACACACGTCTTTCTTCCTCAGCTGTTGTCGCTGCACTGCCAACTGAACCGGGAAACAACGCCTCTTGTGTAGGTAGCGGCGTCTTTTATGACGCGCGTCGTAAAAGGCGCGCGTCGAAAAAATAAGGCGCTTGCCTTTTAGCTGATTGAGGGAATCAATTATAGGTTTCTTTAACAATAAAATCAATATTTCTGAGCGATGCTCCTGCTCAAGCATTAGATACTGACCATTGAATTGAGTGGCAAAAGCATCGGACCGAGTTGTGTCGAAACATCCTATCTCAATGATTTGTAAAAAATATCTCACCAAGTAACTTATTATCTGATGTATCAGTGCTTTCTGCAATTAGTATGTTTAACTTTTCTGAGATATATCAGCACACAGTTTACTGACAAAATGAAGTGCAAGAACATTCACAAAAATTTCCATGCACTTTGTAAAATGAAGTTTGATTCCCTGTGCCGTTTTACAGTCAGTAAATGAACTGCATCACACTCACGAAAGATAGTCGCAATTGCAAAGGAACTATATTCTGCGATATGCAAACATAATTTACCCTCTGCTGCACTCTGTAGCGTCTTTATCAAAAGCTGTAATTTTTGGTTGACTGACGAACACTCCCGGCAACATGCGAAAAATTGTTCGTGTTTTTGGCTCACATCATGTTTTTTAGGGCACACAATTTTGCTTTTATGGTACATTTACAATAGTCCCAATATGCCTTTGCATCGTCAGCATGGTAAGGCAGTAGCATTAGCCAACCTCTAAATTCAGGAAGAGACTTATAACTTCATCGAAAGTATTGGGTGTACTGCTTAAGCATGATAAGTGATTACGCCACACTTTCTAACACACGCTACTCACCGCAACCAACCCATGACTAGCTGCCGCTGACATGGAATGATGTGTCGCCGAAAAAAAACGTTACATGTACTGAAATTGACCGCTAGAAATTGATACATCATTAGGTCGACACTCTTTCTATAATTATAAATAATTGCGCCTAAAATATGAAAGTAGGTAAATTATAGCCAAACCGTACTTCAAATACTCTAACTTTTTCGCCAGGAGCTAGATCGTGATTTTTAGGAGCTAGATGGAATCTCAATACTCTAGAACTAGCTAAAAATCTGCTAAGGGTGCTTACACACTACGAGCGGAGCGGAGCGGCGCGGAGCGGAGCGGCGAGGAGTATAGCGGAGCGAAGCGGCGAGGTGTTCACATACAAGCGGAGCGGCGCGATTGATCAGTCGCTATGGAGGACTTTGTGAGTGCATTCCTGCTGCTGGACGGAGTAAAAAATAAAAGAAAGCACTGGGTCCATCCCGGTAATTCTGCGAGAGAAACCCATTGTGAATTTCATCATCTGTACGAGGATCTGAAAAGAGAAGAATCTCGATTTTTCTCATACTTAAGGATGAAACCAGCCTCTTTCGAGAGTTTCGCTATCATATAACATATTTTATTGTATGAACATGTTCAACAAACATAACCGAACCCTTATAAAACCTTTCTTTAATGCCATATTGTATGATTATAAAAAATTATTTACCCACTTACCAGTGTATAACAGTTTTCTATGAAACCGCAATGAAAACATTAAGGCAAATTCACCAAATTCAGTCCGCCGCTAGCGGCAATAAATATCCCTCAATTTCCCAAGCGCGCCGCTCCGCTCCGCTCTTCGCCGCTCGCTCCGCTCCGCTTGTAGTGTGTAAGGTAAAGCGTCTATACATAGGAATAGCCAAAGACATTATTGACGCCCGTAGCCGCTCCGCTTCGCGCCGCTCCGCTCCGCTCGTAGTGTGTAAGCACCCTAAATTGGCAACATTGGTCAGTCGCTCATGAGTGTTTCCAGCATGAAGGTTGGCAGCGACGACATGCATGGGCAACGGATGGGAGGCATTAGATCTGGGGTTTAGGGGATTTTTGAAGAGGCGGGGAGGGAGAAAGGGCGTTGCCCCGAGGAAAGCACCCTCCGTCTAAACTCAGCGTAAAGGAGGAGCATCATGACATGTCAATGGAGCTAGCAAATAAGGGGACTAAGATGCGGTCAAAGTAAGCGATGAGGAAGAAAGTAGACTTCGAGGAAGTGTACTGGTTTCGTCCGGCTACTTTTCTGATTCAATCCATCGTTTCTGAGCCAGCCCAATAGTTGCAACGACGCAGGACCCCTTGGATGGCCTATGCCTTCAGTTTCTTATCTTCATCATACCCGACTGCAGCTAAAGCATCTGATAAATTGAAATACATTAGTAAATATTACCTGTGCAAATGAAAACCAAATAAAATGAATTTGCCATTTGCCGAATGACTGTTCGGAGCAAGCCAAGCTAGCTCTACTTGTGATTGCAACATTTGGCCCATCTGGCTTTGGCTGCAATCAGAGAATAAGTCGATTAACCTAACCCTGAATACAACACTTGATATCGGTAACCTATTGGACAGTTGGGCGTTAAGTTATTGATAATTTATTTTTAAAGGAAACTTTGAACCCATTTAGCTTTTGAATTTGAATCAAATGATTTTCTGTGGAAAAAACAAACGGATATTAAAAGGTAACATTGAGGACTGACGTCCATGCTATGCTCATATATACTGAAGAATAACTAATTCTTGAACGAAAAAACAGATTATTCATAATAGCATTAAATTATCGATTCTGCCCACTGCAATGCTAATACGTTTTCAAACATTGCAACCGATCTGCCAGTATTTGTTACAAAAAATTTGTATCAATAAATCCCTTTATTTGCATTACTATGTAACTATTTCCATTACTATGTTTGCATTACTTAACATCCTTTGTTATTTGCATTACATTACATTACACTCCGATTCGTTTGAAAATTGGCCAGTATATGTATTTTGTGAAAATAAACCTTTTTTACTCGTGTCACTTTTTCGATTTAGGGCTTAGTTTTTTTTCGAAAAATTAGTATTTAGTATATTTTATGGATATTTCAAAATGCTACTCGTCTTCGAGTTTTGAAGCTTGAACAAAACCAAAGACAGTTTTAGAATCCTTGAAACATTCCTAACACACTCAAATAGGCTTTTTTCAAATTCACATTTTTTCTATTTCTTTCAAATTTTTCAAAATTTCTAAAAACGACAGTAATTTTTTGGGTTTACAGGTATGTATTTTTTCGAAAAATTTGTATTTGAAAAAAAGCATTTGAGTGTGTTAGGAATGTTCCAAGGATTCTAAAACTGTCTTTGGTTTTGTTCTAGCATCAAAACTCACTGACTCTTAGGCTTTGATATGCTGAAAGTTATAGGTTTTGAGTACAGGCCAAAAACGAAATTTTTTGTTGAAGTGTAATATAATGAACAATTATTTATGTAATTGAATTCAGTTTTATTTTATTTCGATAATTTCCATACATAACTTCATATTCACACAGTGAATTGTGATTTCCAAACCCCCCCACCAAAAATTTTTTTTTTTTTTTAAATATGAATTTTTTCATTTTCAGTCTGATTCTTATGAAATTTGACTATGATATGTAGCTTCTGAAAAGAAACACAATTTATTCAATTCATTTTTCTGTTTTAGGGCTTAGTTTTTGAAAAAAATTGACATTTGGTTTTTAGGAATTGACATTTTACTGATATTGATATTTCAAAATGTTACTCGTCATCGAGTTTTGATGCTAGAACAAAAACCAAGACAGTTTTAGAATCCTTGGAACATTCCTAACAAACTCAAATGGGCTTTTTTCCATTTTCCATTTGTTCTCTTTTTATATGGGGTTGAAATGGGCTCAGAGTTAAAGATTTTGGTCCCCTTCCCCCCCCCCCTGGGGAGGGATCTATTGTCCGCAGCGCCATAAAATTTTAGGACCAAATAGTCCACCACCTAAGGGTTCTTTTCCAACAAAAACATGAAAAATGACCACCTGAGCGACAGGGGCCTGGGTCGATCTCCCTAAGCCTTCCTATCCTGTACAATATAACCATAATTTACGAAAAGGATGCTAACGGGGTCAGACCGATACAGTAATATTGTCATTTGCGACCTGACCTTCTGTCTTTCGCACACCAAAGAAGTAGAGCTCCAGCCTCTCCGCACTGAAAATACAAGTTCACGCCCAACCATCAGCACGTTAACACCATTTTACCTTTCTGTATTCTTCTGTCATTGATTCCCATTGATGACCATCGTCAAGACTGTTTAGCGTCACCATGGCTGAGTAAGAGGCGGTGGCTCCTTGGGCTGGCGGCTGCGGAGGGCGCCGCGACTGCTCTCGCACTCTGCAGAGGATGGGTCATGAAACGCTGACGCGTCGCATTGGGTGCTCGGCTGCGGACTTCTACAGCTACCATGAGCTGTTGCTCGCCTCAACAGCATCGCACCGGTGGCAACGAGGGCGCCTCCTTTGACGACTTCCTGCAGATCATCGCGACGGAGACAACGGAACCAGTTCGCTTACGAGGTGGGTCGCAGTGACATATAGCGCTGTGTAAGGTCGACCCTTCGTAGCGAATCCTTCATCTAAAAACGATGTTGGTTCCCCACTCTATCCTTACTACAAATTAGTGTTGGTCGGTGCGGGCTTCAGGTCTCTATATATAGAGGGAAGCGATCGTGCTGGAGGAACGAACTTACTGCTAATCTAAAACGTAACTTATTGCTCATCTATGAATAAAACCTTATTGCTAAAATATAGCTCATCTGTCTTTGTAAGAGCTGCTAAAATATTATTGATCTGCAACTGTAAGATCTGCTGATATATTGCTACTATATTGCTGTTCTCCTAAATTAAGTAATGCTTGACAAAATCCTTGATCTAATCATCTTTCTTGTTAATCTCACGACGTCTATAATAAAGTAATCTTTGCTTGCAGCTCACACCCATCCGCTTTCTTGGGATCCTTGTTAACTCAATTATTTGTTTGCAGCCCGATCTCGGCCTTCCGATTCGTGTGTGCCGGTGGGTCAGCCGTGGTCCTGCGCTACACAAACCTGCATGGATTGGTCTTCCACGACTGGCGAGGGCAGTTTTACTGCCGGTGTTAACTCATAGCTAAACTGGAACCAACAGTAAAGTCGCATTGCACTGGTGCTATATTTCCGTCACCCACCGTCATTTTCGATATGGCGCCCAACGGCGGGTGGAGTGGCGCTGGAGTGGAGTCTCCTATGTCGTGCCGCCTGCATCCCTGGAGTTTGTGCTATTCCTAATAATTTTCTTTAACTCTTTCCAGATTTAGTGTCTGAATTTGGCGTGAACTAATTTTATTTTCTCTCAATCTTTGAAACATTTTTCAGCCATTCGGCGATTAACTTCAATATGGACTTGAAGTTTCTGAAACACTCGAAAGTACGTGCGTGCTGAGGTTCCGCGAATTCATGGCAACGTACGCACTAATCTTCCTTCCTTTTCTAGCAGTGATCGACTCCAGACTGCAGCCCGACTCGGGTCGTTGGAGGTTGACCTAAAAGATTTCGATCGTAAAATTTCAGAAGGAATGTTTGCAGACAAAGCTGACGAGGCAGAATTGCAGTCTGAGTACGATACCAGCGCGGATTACTCGTGTAAAATTATTGCCGCAATTACTACTCTAGAAATGCCGGAGCAGACCGGAGCATCCGCAGCGGCTCCGCAGTTGCGAGATGACGTTCATCGAAGCCAGTTGAAGCTGCCTCAGCTGCCACTTCCCGAATACGGCCACGGTAAAGGTGAAGACTTAAACAAGTTTTTCCTTAATTTTGAGAATATTGTGTCAAAGTATGACCTCGCTAGCTACGAAAAATTCATCTTCCTGCAAAAACAACTAAGAAATGCTCCAAAGGTTCTAATCCAGTCGTTGGAAGTTAGTAAACAGAATTACGAGGATGCCTAGGATCTCCTATAAAAAGCGTTTGCATCTCCTTTAACCCAAAAATTTGAGTCAATTAAAAGATTGACAGAAATCAAGCTCTCCAAAGGAGACGATCGTTATCTCTACATTGGGCAAATGAGATCCCTGGTATAGAGTTTTACTACTCTTGAGATAGACTCTAAAGTAGTGCTCCAGGATTTTTTCTGGAATGGAATGAATGAAGACCTCCAGAAACAATTCATTCATATTACTAACAAAAGTAAACGCTCTCTAGACGACTTGATGGAGCACGTTTACGACGCTACTGAGCGATATTTGTCGAGTGTAAAGAGTGACGAGAAGCATTTTCTGAGAGGTGCATCGAGTTTCGCTGTCGATGCAGACGGTAAAGTGTCTTCCTCGTCTTCAAAAAACTTTTTCTGTAGCCTTTGTTCTGGCCGCGACGCCAAGGATACCTTTCATTCTACGTTCAATTGTCCTGTCTATGTGACTCCTAGAGCTAAATGTGCCCGTGTGTTAGAACTAAACGGCTGTACGCGTTGTGCTAATGTCACCCACGAACCTAAGTCGTGTACATTCCGGTTTAAGAAGAGGTGTTCAAAGTGTTCCAAATTTCATTTTTCGTTTTTGTGCTGTAAAGATGCGCCACTTGGCAGAGACTTGGGGAATGCAAGGGCTGTTGAAGCTCGAAATGTTGGAGGTCGCAAATCCTCTGTAGAGGATAACAACTTTCTCGCTTCCGGAGCCGTTTCAGTGAACAAAGCCGCTCTAGCTCTGCCCTTGAATTATGGCAACGACTCAATCATTTCAACCTTTCAGCTGAATTTGGCCTGTGGTAGCCTTAGGGGAATGAGAGACAGTGGTTGCCAGCCAAATTTTATTACTGAAGAGTGTGCTCTGAAACTTCGGTTGCCGGTCGTTGATTCTAACTTTTCGCTTTCCGTGAATGGTTTCAAAAGTGCTCAATCGTGCACAACCAAGTTGGTGTCTATTAAATTGGACGATTTCCAGCCGCCCTTGAAGGCAATTTGTGTGCCAGATATAAAAACTCTCCATTTGCCAGGTCTTGCTAAAATCTCAGAGTCCTTTATTGCTAATGGCTATAAGTTAGCCGATCCTACTTTACTTCGTTGCTATGATCGTGTTGAGAACCTAGACTTTGTTTTGGGAAACTTGGACTCTCAAATCTTTCCCCAACGGGACGAATTATTTGGGGAGTTTCCCCAATCTGTGTTCTCACACACACCGAGTGGAGTCATGCTTTCAGGGAGTGTCGAGCGTATGCTGGCTAATCTTCGTTTTCTACCAAAGTCAACGAACGGTACGCAGTACTGCAGAGGCATCGACATCATCTGGTCTAGCGGTGGAATCTTCAGAAGGCGTCAGCTGCGGTACTTCGGCCGCGGTGAATCTCCATTCTTCCTCTGATGTAAGTAAAAATTTCATTTGCCCGCCAAACATTTCAGATTCTGTGTTGGAGGACGTGTTAGAGAATATTATGACAAAAGATTTTCACGAGCTACACTACGAACCTTGTCATTATGAGGAAGTGAACACGGAAAGAGACGCAGAGCTGTTAAATTTCATGAACGTCAACACTGTTCGCTCTCATGATGGGTGGTTAATTATGCCTTTGTTGTGGAATAAAAATGTTTGTCACTTGCTCGGGAAAAATTTTAATTTTTCTAAACAGATTCTAAAGTCCAACCTCGCCAAGTTGAAGCGTAAGCCAGATCACCTAGCTGTCTATGGCGAGGTGATAAAAAATCAGGTGAAGAAAGGAGTTATTGAGCAGGTGGACAATCTCGCTGATTTCATGAAGGAGAAGAATCCCTCTTGTAGTTTCTGGGCGCACATGTATATAGGGGTGTTCAAACCAGAGAGAGACAGCACTAAATGTCGAATCGTCTATTTGTCCAACTTGTGTGAGAACGATCCTTCCAAACAGCGTACATTGTCCCACAACCAAGCAATGCATAGCGGTCCTAATCTAAATAAAAAACTCTCCAGTGCTCTGCTGTTTCTACGCTTTGACAAGTACCTTCTGACCTTTGACATCAAGAAAGCTTTCTTGAATATTGCTCTCCCTGAGAGAGATCAAATCCGACTGATGTTCCTATGGTACAAAAATGTCGCGAATTCTGACTTCAGGCTAATGGCCTATAAACACTTACGTCTTGCCTTCGGATTGCGGTGCTCTCCTACCATCTTAATAATTGCACTTTTTCTTATTCTAATGAAAAGTTCCTCAGCCCCATGGAGTTGGCAGATCTCAAGCGATTGATTTATTGTTTGACGTACATGGACAATTGTTCTGTGACTTCCGAAAGCTCTGCTTACATGTCCTGGGCTTATGACGAGTGTTCATTCAAAGATCTTTGAGCCTTACCAGTATTTTCTGCAGCAGTTCTACACGAATTGCCCTCCTTTACAGGCGGAAATTGACAAACAGATGGGAGCTAGAGCCCCTGACATCGTCAAGCTTTTTGGTTTGAAATGGGACAGACTGAAGGATGAAATCCATGCTCCTAAAATCAGGTTTGGATGGCGCTGCTAACACCAAAAGAAAGGTCATGTCTTCCATTGCCTCTAACTACGATTTGTTGCAGATCAGGGGCCCCATTCTGAATAGAGCCAGAATATTTGCTCATGGTCTGCAGATTGACAAGCGGTTTGGCTGGGACGATACCTTGCCTCAGACTCGCCAGCACGAGTGGTTAAAAATAGCTAAACAAGCCAATAAATCTGGAGAAGTGCGAGTCAGTAGAACTGTTGGCCCTCGAACCACGAATTACGAGCTGATTGCCTTTACGGACGCTAGCAAGGTAATGTATGGTGTGGTAATATTTATAAGAGATTTGCAGAACGGGAAGCCAAGCTTTCTCCTTGCTAAAAATTGCTTGGTCAACAAGCAACTCGAAGCAAAAAGCGTCCCATCTCTTGAATTCCATGCCATTGCTCTTGGTGTAGATGTCCTTCACGACACAGTTCGGGAGTTGTCCGGCGATGATTCGATTCTCCCGGTAAAAATCTCATAGCTGAGTTTGTACTCAGATAGTCTTGTGTCGCTGAATTGGCTGAATGCATATGTTGGTAGGCTAGAAAAGCAGCAGAGACTGACTGCATTTGTTAAAAATCGGCTAGATCACATTTGCAGGCAGTGTCATAGTTTCCCCGTTACTTTCTCCTTTGTCCCTGGCAACGAGAACCCAGCGGATTGCATCACCCGTGCACTAAGTTACAAACAGCTATGTGAGAGTAACTTTCACATTGGCCCTAACTTTCTTCTTGATTCACAGGAAACTGGAGCTGTGCAACAAAGTGTGCTCTCTTTCACCGTACCGCAGCCACAGAGGTTGCAGCTTCATGCGTTGATCGTTCCACGGGCGCTGGTGAGGCAAGCAGTGCGAGGGAGCATTTGATTCCTCTCACAAAACTCTCTAGCTTCCGTAAATTGGCGGGGGTGTATAAATGTGTGTTGAAATTTGTGAACAATTTGAAATCTAAAATGAAAAAGAACTTTCCACTAAAGTACAGAAAATTTCAATATCATGATCAGCAGACAATTGGTACGAGATGGTATGTCAGCGAATTATTGCTTGTGAACAGGAAATAAAATTTCCAGAATGTTTTGCGTAGGCCTTCCTGACTAGTAGCGCAAAACTCTTAAAGCGCTACCTAATCTAATCAGTCAGTTGAATGTTTCACTCAATGAAAAAGGTTTGTTGCGGGTGCAGAGTAAGTTAGAGCGCTGGAAAAATAGAGTACAGATTCCCGATCCTCCTCCTGAAGGACAGCGGGGATTCATATCAAGCTTTCTCATGCAGGAGTTTACTCTGTCTCAGCCGAATTCAGAAAGCAGTTTTACGTTCCGAATCATTTCTCGGTGGTGAAAAAGTTGCTAAAAGAATGTATTGTCTGCAAGCGTTGCAATGCTCGTGCTGTTAAACTTAATCAGTCCTCTTACTGGGATTTTAGAGTTAATCCGTCTGCCATTCCTTTCAGAGATTGTTTTTTAGACCACTTAGGCCCATTTTCGGTGCGGCAAGGGAGTCGGAGATTGAAGGTTTGGCTTTTGTGTATTACTTGTCTCTGGAGCAGGGCCGTTAATCTGAAATTAGCTTCCGACCTTTCGGTGAAAGAGTTTCTGCGCACATTTCAACTTCACATTTTTTAATTCGGCACCCCTTCTTTGGTAATGTCTGACTTGGGCTCTCAAATTGTGGCAGGGTCAAAGCTAATTTCAAATATTTTAAATGAATCAGAGTGCCAAATGTTTCGAGAGCAAAGTTCCATACAGAAAATAAAATTTGAACATTACCCTAAAGGGTGCAACTCGTTAGGTTCTCATGTGGAATCTTGTGTGAAATTGACAAAGCGTCTCCTTTATGGGGCAATTCGAAATAATGCTCTAGAAAGGTTCGATTTCGAATTCATTGTGTCACAAACTGTGCATCTAATCATGCGACCTATAGCATTCAAGGAGGCCCTCAGAGACCCAGAGGTGGGCTCATGTGTCCCGGTTCCGATCACGCCCGAGGTTCTTTTTGAGAGGCAACGAGTTGAGCTCTATGTATATTATTCCTCATGGCGCGTCGACCAACGACTTGGACTGGGCACCCTTGACCGAACCCGTTGACCGTATTCGTGAGAGTTTCCAAAAATTGTGCGGTGTTAGAAGTAAACTGGTCGATCGATACTACTCAGAGTTTCTGCCGGGCCTGGTCGTTCAGGCAGTCAGTAAGAGAGATAGGTATTCTCTTGTGAAGCATAAAGTGCTCGCGGTTGGTGACATCGTGCTATTAAAAGAGCCTCATCAAAAGTGTACGAATTACGCTATCGGCAGAGTTACTAGTCGCTCTTTCAACCAGGGCGGTGAGGTGACAGAAGTATCTATTCTGAAAAGATATAGTTGTACGGTACGCCGACACGTTACTTCCCTTGTGCCTCTGCTTTCAGCCCCACTGGAGGGCTTGACTGACGATCAGACGGTTCCAATTGCAAACTCGAGCAGCGCATCTGGGAGCAGCACCGGTCGACGCGCAGCTGCAGTTTGCAGACAAAAAACTAAAGATTTGTGTGATTCTAAATTAGTGTAAGTTTAAGTTTAAGTTAAAGTTCGTATGGAAAGCGAGAGTTGAACCTTTATTTGTTGTGTGTTAAAATATTTAATTACTTTATCTAACTGGTAATTTTAATTGCAAGGTTACTAGTTCTTCGTTGAATCGTTTGTGTTCTGATATGTTGATAATTTTTTAAATTTACCTCTAATTTTTGTTGTAAGGAGCCTGGTTCTTCGCTGAATCGGTACTCAAGCCTGTTTGAGGACTTAAAGATTTAACTCTAAACATAGTCTTAAGGTTATGGGTCTTTCGTTAAATTAGTTGGATTCAATTTTGTATCTATAGTTACCATAAAATAGAATCCCTCTCCCCGGACTGTACAATATAACCATAATTTACGAAAAGGATGCTAACGGGGTCAGGCCGATACAGTAATATTGTCATTTGCGACCTGGCCTTCTGTCTTTCGCACACCAAAGAAGTAGATTTCCAGCCTCTCCGCACTGGAAATCCAAGTTCACGCCCAACCATCAGCACGTTAACACCATTTGACCTTTCTGTATTCTTCTGTCATTGATTCCCATTGATGACCATTGTCAAGACTGTTTAGCGTCACCATGGCTGAGTAAGAGGCGGTGGCTCCTTGGGCTGGCGGCTGCGGTGGGCGCCGCGACTGCTCTCGCACGCTGCAGAGGATGAGTCATGAAACGCTGACGCGTCGCATGGGGTGCTCGGCTGCGGACTTCTACAGCTACCATGAGCTGTTGGTCGCCTCAACAGCATCACACCGGTGGCAACGAGGGCGCCTTCTTTGACGACTTCCTGCAGATCATCGCGACGGAGACAACGGAACCAGTTCGCTTACGAGGTGGGTCGCAGTGACATATAGCGCTGTGTAAGGTCGACCCTTCGTAGCGAATCCTTCATCTAAAAACGATGTTGGTTCCCCACTCTATCCTTACTACAAATTAGTGTTGGTCGGTGCGGGCTTCAGGTCTCTATATATAGAGGGAAGCGATCGTGCTGGAGGAACGAACTTACTGCTAATCTAAAACGTAACTTATTGCTCATCTATGAATAAAACCTTATTGCTAAAATATAGCTCATCTGTCTTTGTAAGAGCTGCTAAAATATTATTGATCTGCAACTGTAAGATCTGCTGATATATTGCTACTATATTGCTGTTCTCCTAAATTAAGTAATGCTTGACAAAATCCTTGATCTAATCATCTTTCTTGTTAATCTCACGACGTCTATAATAAAGTAATCTTTGCTTGCAGCTCACACCCATCCGCTTTCTTGGGATCCTTGTTAACTCAATTATTTGTTTGCAGCCCGATCTCGGCCTTCCGATTCGTGTGTGCCGGTGGGTCAGCCGTGGTCCTGCGCTACCAAACCTGCATGGCTTGGTCTTCCACGACTGGCGAGGGCAGTTCTACTGCCGGTGTTAACCCATAGCTAAACAGGAACCAACAGTAAAGTTGCATTACACTGGTGCTATATTTCCTTCACCCGCCGTCATTTTCGATATATCCTCAGAAAAATGAATGCGATCCAAAGAGAGGAAGGAGGAAGGCACCATTTAGTATGGAGTCAAGGGAACGCGGAATCTATGCAGCAGGAGCATAGGAACGTTAAGTTGAGTTAGAAGTTCATGAAGAAAGATCGAAGTTCAAGAAGAAAGTAGTAGGTGCTGAAAAAAAAGGACAGCAGTGAACCGAGAAAAGAAGGTCCTTAACATAACAAAAGCATTATAGTTAAACCAACAGAAGGCCTAACTAGCTTTTAGCTCGGGCCTACACATTTTCCCAATGGGAGAGCTAGTTCCCAAAGATTCAATAGTCGTATCCCCCGGACGGGGTATTATTATAATGGAATGCTATACAAGATATTAGTTAGATAACATGTTAGTTTAAGGCTCCCCAGCAGCTAAAAATAGCGTTTCGATGAGAGGAAGGCGGGAGGCGCCATTTAGTATGGAGATAAGGCAACGCGGAATCTATGTAGAAGGAACATGGAAACAGTAAGTTGAGAAAGAAGTTTCTGAAACAAGAAAAAAGTTGAGGAAGACAGTAGTAGGTGCAGAAAAATAGGACAGTAGTGAACCGAGAACTGGTAGTTCTTAACATAACGAGAACATTCTATTCCAACAAAAAAAAAGGCCTTCGTAACTCTCAGCTCTAGCCCTCATACATTTTCCCTATGGGAGTGTTAATTTTCATAGGTACAATAGTTGTATCCCTCAGAGGGGAAAGATATTAGTTAATGAACGAAAAGAACTGTATGAGCTTACACGAACCTTATATTAACTCACAGGTGGAATGCTCCTTGAAAGAGATTTCCGTCCGTTGATGAGTTTGTCCTAACCCAGAGCAGGTCATTTCCAAGGCCACACCACCGTCATGACGTCATGATGAGCTGGTGACGTGCAGACTGACGCTCACACATCGCTGAGGCTCCGTCATCTAGAAAATAAATAGAGAATGTAATCGTGTGCGATAAATCGGAATCAAATGCGCACCCCATTCTGGGAACTGCCTAATTGCAAAGAGAATGAATAATTCTGAATAATGAATGACCAGGATATTTAGTCATCTAAGTAAGATCGAGATTCATGCCGTTTTTACCTCTGCATGAAAGTTTACATGGAGTGTTAAATTCTAAATAAACGGCGGATAGGCCAGTCTGTCCAGCCTTTGTGCAATAAATCCCAGCCTCTGACGGTAGGTACTGCAAAGAGAGCCATCACAGCGTAGTATATATTGTTCATTCTGGTAATGAAAAGTTTTATGTGTGCTATCAATGACCAACTTTACACTTCCACAGTATTTTTCAATAACTTTATCCATGTTGCCTACTGATGCATGCAATTTGAAACTGGTATTTTTGATGTCATTTCGGTAATTAATTTTTATGTCTATCCTTATTCATAAACACAATTAGAATTTCCAAATTTATTCCTAACACAATATTCCTTGAAAGTAATTCTGGTAATAAATGTACAGTGTTATATGTTCCTCATTAGAAGGAAATTCATTTTAAAATTTTATATTTACCCAGAGACGTCAAAACAATTCAAACAAACATTTTGTAGGGTGTCTCCTGATGTTTCATTTTCAAATTTTACTACTTTTTACGGCCTTCAACAGAAAAAAGTGGCTTCCTAATTTTTACATAATGAATGTTGTCCTAATGACAAGGATGTGAGAAATCATCCCATAATGAGGAGTTTAAGTCAATAATACACGCAATAACATAGATTAAAAAAAAATCAAGCTGATTATTACATAAAATACTAAATTAAAAACTTGTTTCTACTGTATATGAAGCATTCAACGCATAATTGCAGAAAATACCCAAATTTTTTATGTACCCCTTCCCAAATGGACCCTAACAAATGTTTGACGAAGACCCTGTCTTAACATCTTTCAACAATGAGAGCAACAGCTCATCATAGGCAAAAATAAATAAACTGACTGGAAACAAGTTGACACCGCAAAATTGTCCAATCCCCCAACAGGAATATTTCCCATTAACTACAGCAAATATCTGATTCTGAAAGAAATGAATTTTTGAAAATCTTCAAACTCTATATACATATTTAATTTACTTTCCATTTTCAGAGAATTATCCCACTTCACAATTTTTTACAACCCTGACAGGTAAAATAGAACCCCGAGGCAAATTGCACTACTTTCTTTTTTGCTGCTTTTCCAATTTTTCTACTTTTTACTACTTCACTACCTAGTAGACACCCTGTAATATGGGAATGAAAGAAATGTCCGATAATCAACACAAGGCATTCGTACTGAATCATAAGAATTAAATACTTCACATTTCATCATGACAGGTCTTAGTTTACTAGAGGTATCAGCGGAGGCTTCATTGGAGGAATTGCATGAAAATAACTTTTGTCTCTAGCTTCAGACTCAAGCAAATCTAGATGGATTTCACTTACTGAGTTTCCAAAGTTTTATTGACTCTGGGCTGTTATCAATGGGAGTATCACATTGAATTTTGACTGTTAAATGAAACAGATTTACTGAACAAGTCTAAGCGTTTATCAGGATGTGATTAAGAATTAGAGGGAACTAAGAGCTGTTCCCTTCATTTGCATTATTGGATGATTCTGAAATCAATCAATCATTAACACAAGGCTTGGAGACATTACCAAGTACATCAGGGCATGTGTGAAAAACTGGATTATTTCTTTTCCAACTTTCCAACATTGCAAAATCTTTCCAGAACATCACGGTAATAACAGGAGTAAGAAATTTACTTTACATATTTTAATTGATCCACTGTCAATAGGTGAAAAATTCACTAACTCTGTAACAATATTTGGATGTACAAACGTCATCTTCGGGCTGAAAATACAAATAAAGACACAGTCACAATGATTAAATGCAAATCTAATACCCAAACCTACATCCACAGAGTGATAATTTAGAAAATGACACCACTACAAAATGATTAGAAGCAAAATTTGTACCACAGTAATAAGTACTGGTGAGACTACATCTTTTAACATATAATTTAAAAAACTCAATTTTTATTTAAAAAGGCTCAGGTTTTATTTGAAAAAGCTTGGGTTTTATTTAAAAAAGCTCGGGTTTGATTTAGGAAGCTCGGGTTTTATTTAAAAAAGCTCGGGTTTTATTTAGAAAAGCTCGGGATTTATTCAAAAAAGCTCGGGATTTATTTGAAAAAGCTCGGGTTTTATTTTAAAGAAAGCTCGGGTTTTATTTAAAAAAAGCTCGGGTTTATTTAAAAAAGCTCGGGTTTTATTTTAAAAAGCTCGGGTTTTATTTAACAAAGCTCAGATTCTTTCAAAAAGCTCAGTTTTTATAACTAGGTCACATTTAATTTAAAAAAAAACTCAAGTTCAATTCGAAAAACCTGAGTTCAATTCGAAAAACCTGAGTTCAATTTGAAAAACCTAAGTTCAATTTGAAAAACCTAAGTTCAATTTGAAAAACCTAAGTTCAATTTGAAAAACCTAAGTTCAATTTGAAAAACCTAAGTTCAATTTGAAAAACCTAAGTTCAATTTGAAAAACCTAAGTTCAATTTGAAAAACCTAAGTTCAATTTGAAAATCCTAAGTTCAATTTGAAAAACCTAAGTTTAGTTTGAAAAACATAAGTTCAATTTGAAAAACCTAAGTCCAGTTTGAAAAACCTAAGATCATAAAAATTTAAAAGCGAAGAAAATGCTAATAAAACTAGTCATAGTTACTCAAATTGAGAAAAAACAAAATCGAAAACGTTTCGGAGTCCCGGTCCATTTTCAGTTCTGTAGAATACAAAGAATTCAAAGAAGTGCAAAAAAAAAACATTACGAAGAATACAAGCAATACAAAAAAGTAAAACAAACACAATTGTATCAAAAAAAAGATAAATAAATGTCAAACTATGCCTAAAAACTAGTAAAAAAAGTAACGAAAAAGTACACACTATGAATTTACTATTTGAAGGGGATAGGAACTAAGCATATTATTTAGGGAAGGTTTTCCTTTGAAAATATGAAGGGATTCTAAAATTCGTTGGTCAAACTCATTGGGAGCGCTCTCAATGACTTGAAAATCTTCCTCACGAACTACTATATTGCATTGTTGTTCAGCATGGTTGCGTACGGCTGAATGAGGAGGATGGGCAAGTAAGTTCCCGGTACGGTGGCTCCTACCGCGGTGTTCTGCTATTCTTGAGTAAATACTGCGTGACGTCATCCCGACGTACGCCGATGTGCACTGCACACAACTACATTTATAAATGACACAAGAACGCATTAGACCAGGGATAGATTCATTGTGCCGAAAAAATAACCTATTTTTGCCTTATTAATCAAAATTACACGCAGGTTGATAGTAGGAAAATACCTATCAAAAAGAGACTCTAATTCACGGGCTAGTTTTTCAGATGGGGAACCAAAATAGGGTAGAGTGCAGTAATGAAAACTGTCGGATCTGACATCTATGTTCGACTAAGAATATTTTCCAGATGAAAACTTTTTAATTTGGGAGTTTACGATTCCTGTAGGAAAACCATTATTACAGAAGAAATCTCGTAAAAAAAAATTCTGCATGTATATCATTGAACGATGAACATATATTATAAGCCCTATTTAACGGAGTCTTTATTCCGTTTACCTTTAAAATTTTATGACAGAAACTAAAAAAAACTAGTACCCAAACCAGTAAATGTTGGCTTACGATAAACAGATGTTACAAAACTTGCACCATTCTTTGAGATCAGACAATGAAGAAACGATAATTTGTTACAGATTTCCTTTTCCATTGTAAATTTAATGGATGGGTGTTTCCCATTCAGAAAATTCAGGAAAGATTCGGCATGTGAAGAGCTCTTAAAAAGTAATAATGTATCATCGACATACCGGCTGCATAAAACAGGCTTGAAAACTGCATGACAATCGGCTAACCATTTATTCTCGTGGAAACACACAAACACATTCGCAAAAGTTGGTCTTAATGCGTTACCCATTGCGATTCCCTCTATTTGTTTGAAAAACTTCCCTGCAAACAAGAAAAAAGAATTCAGCACCGAACCAGACAAGGGTAGGGGGGTGGTAATAGTAGGTAAAAAGCAATATCAAAAGAGTCTTTTTGAAATACTATCTGATTCTTCTATATTTACTGAAGTTTTTGACCCTATTAATAAATACATCCTAAAGCTAGAAGATCGTATTAACAATTTCCTACGTAAACTAAAAGACAATTCTCTATCAGGTGAAACCTATTCTAAACTTCATGCTTCGGGATCGAGTCCAGGTATCCTTTATGGCTTACCCAAAATTCACAAGCCAGACTTTGCTACAGTGTTTCAATTCCGACCCATTTTTTCAGCTATGAATACTCCTAATTATAAACTAGATAAATTTCTGGTGCCTGTTTTAAATCATTTGACAACTAACGAATTCACTGTTGAGAACTCTTTCGAGCTTAGCAAAAATTTAAAAGCAATCGAAAAGGCCCAAAATTTAACAATGGTATCTTTTGACGTTGAGAACCTATTCACAAATATTCCTTTTCGTGAAACTATAGAAATATGTTTAAATTCTTTGTTTCGTACATCTGAAGAAAAAATCACAGGCCTTAATCGGAAATTTTTCGAGACGTTGCTTGAGCTTTCGGTGCTGAATTCTTTTTTCTTGTTTGCAGGGAAGTTTTTCAAACAAATAGAGGGAATCGCAATGGGTAACGCATTAGGACCAACTTTTGCAAATGTATTTTTCTGTTTCCACGAGAAAAAATTGTTAGCCGATTGTCCTGCAGTTTTCAAGCCTGTTTTTTACAGCCGGTGTGTCGATGATACATTTCTACTTTTTAAGAGCTTTTCACACTCCGAATCTTTCCTGAATCATCTGAATGGGAAACACCCATTCATTAAATTTACAATGGAAATGGAAATCTGTAACAAATTATCGTTTCTTAATTGTCTGATCTCAAAGAATGGTGCAAGTTTTGTGACATCTGTTTATCGTAAGCCAACATTTACTGGTTTGGGTACTAGTTTTTTTAGTTTCTGTCATAAAATTCAAAGGAAAACGGAATAAAGAATCTGTTAAATGGGGCTTATAATATATGTTCATCGTTCAATGATACTCGTATACATGCAGAATTTGATATTCTACGAGATTTCTTCTATGATAATGGTTTTCCTACAGGAATCGTAAACTCCCAAATTAAAAAGTTTTTATCTGGAAAATATCAGTCGAACATAGATGTCAGATCCGATTGTTTTCATTACTGCACTCTACTCTATTTTGATTCCCCATCTGAAAACCTGGCCCGTGAATTAAGGTCTCTTTTTGAAAGGTATTTTCCTACTATCAACCTGCGTGTAATTTTGATTAATAAGGCAAAAATAGGTTATTTTTTTCGGCACAAGGAATTTATCCCTGGTCTAATGCGTTCTTGTGTCATTTATAAATATAGTTGTGTGTAGTGCACATCGGCGTACGTCGGGATGACGTCACGCAGTATTTACACAAGAATAGCAGAACACCGCGGTAGGAGCCACTGTACCGGGAACTTACTTGCACATCCTCCTCATTCAGCCGTACGCAACCATGCTGAACAACAATGCAATATAGTAGTTCGTGAGGAAGATTTTAAAGTTATTGATAGCGCTCCCAATGAGTTAGACCTACGAATTTTAGAATCCCTTCATATTTTCAAAGGAAAACCTTCCCTAAATAATATGATTAGTTCCTATCCCCTTCATATACTAAATTCATAGTGTGTATTTTTTCGTTACTTTTTTGCTAGTTTTTAGGCATAGTTTGACATTTATTTATCTTTTTGTTGATACAATTGTGTTCGTTTTACTTTTTTGTATTGCTTGTATTCTTCGTAATGTTTGTATTTTTTGCACTTTTTTGAATTCTTTGTATTCTACAGAACTGAAGATGGACCTGGACTCCGAAACGTTTTCGATTTCGTTTTTTCTCAATTTGAGTATATATGACTAGTTTATTGGCGTTTTCTTTGTTTTTAAATTTCTATTAGCATTGCGCTTCAAGAAAAGTGATAATTTTTTAGGTTCAATTTGATAAACCTAGATTCAATTTGAAAAACCTAAGTTCAATTTGAAAAACCTAAGTTCAATGTAAAAAAGCTCTAATTCAATGCAAAAAAGCTCAAGTTCAATGTAAAAAAGCTCAAGTTCAATGTAAAAAAGCTCAAGTTTAATGTGAAAAAGCTCAAGTTCAATGTAAAAAAGCTCAAAATGTAAAAAAGCTCAAGTTCAATGTAAAAAAGCTCAAGTTCAGTGTAAAAAATTCAAGCTCAATATAAAAAATTCAAGTTCAATGTAAAAAGTTCAAGTTCAATGCAACAAGTTCAAGTTCAATGCAACAAGTTCAAGTTCAATGTGAAAAAGCTCAAGTTCAATGTGAAAAAGCTCAAGTTCAATGCAACAAGTTCAAGTTCAATGTAAAAAGTTCAAGTTCAATGTGAAAAAGCTCAAGTTCAAAGTGAAAAAGCTCAAGTTCAATGTAAAAATCTCAAGTTCAATGTGAAAAGCTCAAGTTCAATGTAAAAAGCTCAAGTTCAATGTAAAAAGCTCAAGTTCAATGTGAAAAGCTCAAGTTAAATGTAAAAAGCTCAAGTTTAATGTAAAAATGCTCAAGTTTAATGTAAAAATGCTCAAGTTTAATTTAAAAATGCTCAAGTTTGATATGAAAATGTTCAATTTGAATTTAAAAAAGGTCAAGTTTAATTCAAAAGGCTTGAGTTTAATTTAAAAATGCTCAAGTTTGATTTGAAAGTGCTCCAGTTAATTTAAAAAATCTCAAGTTCAACTTAAAAAAAGTTCAAGATCAATTTAAAAGAAGCTCAAATTCACTTTGAAGTACCCAATTTTGATATAAGATAGGTCAAGTTTAATTCGTAAAAGGTCGAGTACATAGGTATAGGTAAACAATTTTAGAAACATAAGTTTTTCAAAATTTACCTTGACCTGCTTTAAAATATACTTGACATTTTTAAAATAAAACTTGATCTGTTTTGAATTAAACTTTAGCTTTTTAAAATAGAACTTAAACTTTTTAAAGGCAAAAATAAAAAAGTGTAGGTAACAGTATTGCTCTAGGTGTAATAGTAAAAATATGTTAGTACTGTCACCTAACCTTACTATAGTAGTACATATTGATGTGGTACAAATTTAGTTTCTAGTAATTTTCTTGCGCTGTCAATTCCAACATTATTATTCTGTCTAATGTAGCTTTGAGTATTAGGTTTGCATTTCATCAATATGAATGAAAATATTTTTCTGTACAATTTTAGCTTGAACATGATGTTCGTACATTGAAACGTCGCTTCTTATAGACTACAGAGTTAAAGAATTTTTTAACAATTGACATTGTTTCAATAAAAATATGTTGACTGAATTTATTACTACTTTAACACATGATGAACTGGAATGATTTGGTTTAAAAATTATGACAAACTAATTCGAATATGTTATTAGATTGAGAACAATCTTCTGAATTAATAATGCTCATGATAATCCTCGAATGCTTCTACCGCATAAGCAATCAAGAACATACTTTGAGCTTCTGCAAAGACATTGTAGATAGGTAGTGGGATGTTAGCAAAGGCATTTCAGAAAGTAACAATCAGTAGAAATAAGATGGAGTGAGTGTGAGAAAATATTAAATTTAATTTTTCCCCAAAGATATTGCTAGTGTCCAGTAAATGTTTGATTCAGAAATACACCACACTTCATCTCTAAAAACACAGCTGAGGTGACTCAGAATAGAATTTGTAATGTCAACACATATGTTAAAACAAGATCTTACTAACTTCATCATATTTTACTATTTTATGCAGTTGGAAACTGCTTTCGTTGATGCCTTCTCTGCAATAACTTTTTGTGTATAAAAATATAATACTAATATGAAAGTACAAATAGTTTTCACAAACAAATATATTACTAGAATGTAATATGGTAAATGTTCAACCATAATTGATTTTCCCCTTTTCGGTGCCTAAACATAGCTAATTAGATCAAAATAACCAACTTTTCTTCTATGCACTTTCCGTCGCAAATTAGTATTAAGCGAGTTATAGCGATAGGTTTAGTTTGGGTAGAGTACGTTTGGGTACTTTGTAATTTATTATTTGCCGACCCCACAGAGCCTGAACCTACTTCTAGGATCTTTTAGTTAATAACACAATAGAAATTATCACCTCAAAATAATAAGTTTTAGCCGTATGTTAACTTTCGTCTTAAATGGCGGAAATGCGCTCGATCATTTGAGCGCATCGGAAGGGAGAGTCAATTGTAGTGTTGCCATAAAACGCGCTCGAATTACTTTCCGCTTCAAACACTAGAATTGCAGTCAGTAATTTACCCCCGTAAATTACTGTCTCGTTAAATACTCATTTGCGACGGAAAGTGCATGGAAGAAAAATTGTTCATTTACATCTAGTTAGCTAATTATAGGCACCGAAAAGTGGAAAATAGATTGTGGACCTCTCCTGAACATTTACCAGCAATTTCATGTAGTGATTACACAAGGTTATACTTTCCACCAGAAGGAAAATCACTTTGATAATTCACATTTACGCTCAAACTAATCTATATAATTATTATACCAACATAATGAAAATTGTATGATCCAATGAGATATATTACTTTAGTATTCAATGAGTGAGCATTGAATGCTTCACATTTAATAAAGGTAGGCCTTCCAGAGCCGGACTCAATGGTAATATTTTTTAAGCTATTATGCACCGTTATTAATAAATTTTTAGTCTTTCAGAAAATGGCAGTAGCAAGTTACCAAAAATTTCCAGAGCGTAACTATCAGCACGAAAAAATCTTGAGGGTAGAAAATGTGGTCAATGTCCAGCGTGATGTAATCAAAGGAAATGAAAATTCTATTCCCAAGAATCACTAAAGGAACCCATTTAATAACGTTTTACATGAATGACATTCTGCTCTCTGATGCGTTATTTTTTAATTATTGAGCTTTGAAGTTATACGTAAAATCGCTTTCCCGCGCAAAATGTGGAACACAGAGTACGAACAGGTTCGGTCAGGAAAGGCAAAGTTCGGATCACGAGGTGTTAAAGTTTTCGCAAGAACTTCGTAGAAATAAAAGAATGATAGAAATTGTTAATAAAATAATAAGAAATATTGTTATCAGTTAATTACACAAAAAAGTTAACGTACATTTTCTCGTATTTGGTGATTTTTACGTTTTTTTAGTCGTCATTATTACGTCGTCACCTTTACAGTCAGCTCATAGATGGCGCCACCTAATACCGTCACCTTTACAGTCAGCTCATAGATGGCGCCACTTGGAACGGCCGCCGCCATCATGGAGCAAATGTAAACACAATTGCTTGTGACCTTTATGGGTTGCTTTCAACTCTAGAAAAACACAAAAGGGAATAAAAGATTTCTAGAGTTGTGCAATACTTTGAGCAACAAAGGTAAGTTAAAAACGAGGCTGCAGCCGAAGAAATCATTTACTGTGAGAGTAAATAAAGTTCAAATGAGTTTAATTTAATAGTCTTGGAAACGGATGATTTGGTTTTGACGATAATTTTCTTGCGCCTCTTGGAGACAAGAGGAGAGGAGCCTCGTGCCAGGCCCTCGCAGACAACTGGTCCGTGGGGTGCTCCAGGACTTCGCCGCGCCAAACACAGCGGCTATCGCTGCTCGGAGAAATGACTGAATGTAATGTATGCAAAGCCAGGCTATCTTAAAAGAGGTATAGTTATAATCTCGCCAAAGTTAAATTTAAGTCAAAATAAAGTAACGTCGTTAAAAGTAAAGATTTAGTGGAATGCTTAATCTGATTATCCTTTAGCCAATAAGAATAAGACAAGGAAAACGGGCAAGACGATGCGTCCAATCTACCAGCTCTCGAAAATCGACTCCAGCAAGCTATCGGTCGACCAACCTCCGCAGAGCCTCGACGCCTTCCCAAGTTGGTGCGCAGAGCAGGTGGAGAGGCCACAGCTCGGCAGCAATCTGTCGCGTCTCGGGGGGGCGCAGCCAGTCCGTCGCGCTCCAAGTCCCCGAAGGAAAACCCGTCGACGAAGCGAAGCCCGAAGAGTCGCGCAAGCCACCGAGGATTGGGTAAATAGGCCAGGCAACGTAAGACGCAGCAGCTCAACAGAAAACGTGCGCACAGTGTGAAGGTCAAGTGATCTGTGGGAGCTGAGCGATATATTAGCGAAGTCAGCTCTCGTGCCAAGTAAAGGGTCAAACCTGAGAGCTACTGAGATCGCACGAGAGCTGGCATTATAAAAATAACTTTATTAACTACTAACTTTTAAAAGCATACATTTTTGGATTTTATTATTCATTTTAAAAGCCTTTGCACACAAAACACAGTCATTCTCTATACTCCCCGCCGGGGATTCGCCTTCGAAGAAAAAGAAGGCGAATGGATAAAATGGTTAGAAAACTCTGAAAAATACAACAACTATATACAATCCTCCTGAGCCAGAGAACTAATTTTAGCTTTAGCCACCTTGGCTGCCGTTCTATGGACAAAGCGCCGAACAGGAGAATCTTCAGCGACGTTGGAAGGTTCAGCATCGCCACTCGTCCCATCTGAGCAATCAGAAAGGAGTAAGATCAATGAAGTGGAATGACGGTAAACTATCTCGCCGGTGCTCTTTCGCACATGTGCGGCTGTAACCTCTCCCAAGGAATTAACCTCGGTTTTGATGACACGACCAAGAGGATAAGAACTTTGTTTCAAAAACTTGTCTGTCAACAAGACAATATCCCCAGGTCGCAGATGAACATGCTTTTTAGGTCTATACCTTTCTTTAGCGTTAGTCGCTTGATGGACAAGTGTTGCCAAAAATTCCGAATGATACGCATCCTTCAAATTTGAAAGAATTTTTGCCAGCTGGGAAAAGTTCGCTCTAATGCCATCCAATGAATCGGGTTCGTACTCTGGATCTTCTTCCTGATAGTGCAGATCTGGCACAATATTGACGGATGGTAACTCAAAACCATGAATCAAAATCTCCGGTGTTAAAGGAGTTTCGAAGTTCAAGTCTGTGGAGCGCAACGATTCCTTAAAAGCTATCGGCCTTCTATTGACCTTCGCTATCACGAACTGAAAATCAAAAAACGCATAGAACATTCTTCTTTATAGCTTTGAATATCAAGCGTTTAGTCGCCTTTACGCACGACTCGACAAGGGAACCTAATGCGCTATTCCACTTGCAGTACTGGTCTAGAGCAAGCCGGCCTATTCCATGCTCTTCAAAATATTTAGCAGTTTCGTGATCGTCAAGGAACGATCGTAAAACGTTGAAGCCTGCAGTGATTTGGCTACCCAAATCAGCAACGCAACTCTTAAAAATCCCATATTCAAAGACGTGATGCTGCAGTGCCTTCAAAAAATTCCTGGTATCAGCGCTCAAACAAACCTTCATGTTAATAGCACGACTCCAAAGACACGTTATTACAAGTACGTAGACCTTTTGCTTTTTCTCCCCAACCTTCACCGTCCAAGGACCCATGTAGTCCAGAAAAAGTGATGAAAACGGTCTAGCTGGAGGAGAAGTTCTGAATTCTCTATATGCATTCTGGTTTAGCTGAATAGGTTTTTCGTTCAACCTACGACAGGCAATGCATTTTCGCAAAACCCTCCGAACAGTCGAAAAGGGGTGAATAAAAATATACGTTTTTCTTGATTCTCTCAGAACAGCATACACTCCTGAGTGCAAAGTCTTCACGTGCACCTCTTCGATTATCTTTTTGGTCAATTCGCTATCTTTAGGCTATAAAATAGGGTGTTCTCTGGGACCTACATCCGGGAACTTCGACTTCACCCTAAGCAAACCATCCGAGTCAATAAAAACATTTAGTTTGGACACGAGGGGTGGAAGCTTTCTCAGAGTTTTCGCGGAACTAGCTAGGTAAGCGCGAACATCGGAAAACACCATTTCCTGCTCAATGCGAATAATTGCAGTTATTGCCAGAGCATAAAAATTAGTTTTTACATCGTAAGACCTGAATTCCCTTGAGTTGCCTTTGGTACACGAAACCTTCCATTTCAAGTAGCTGAAAAATTTCAAATAAACTCTCGTCATGCGCACAAGTTTACACAAGCTCGCGTATCTATCTAGTGGTATGGGGTGCTGACATTTGATGGGCAAGGACTCGCCACAACGCGTCCTTGCTTCAGCATCGCTCGCATTACCTGTGTCCGTAAGGAGATTAATCGCAGCTGCAGGAGACTCTGCCGCATCCCTAGACAGGGGATTTGGCAGGGTGATGGTAAACTCCGCTGATGGGTCATCAGTGATGAAGGAAGGTCCTGAAAAATAATTAGATTTCTTCAGTTGCTTAGCACTAGCAATCCTGCTAACAAAATCTGCGGGATTGTGATTGAAATCTGCGAGTGGTAAACTTAAGTCTTTTGACTGAGCGCTCAAGAAATTTTTGCAGTTTCCACAAAACCGTTTCTGTACCGTCTCGGCTGCGGCCTGCCGGTTTTTAAAACGAGAAATATTTCAATATTTCAAGCTTGAGTTATAAAATGAGTAGTGCCTGAAATACATTTAATTTATTGGAATCAAAACATAATAATGCATGAATAAGATATTTAGTAGGAATGTTAATATTTTATATCTATATACCGTGGGAAAAATCCCCACAGGGTGTACGTGAGGTTAACATTTTAAATTGAATTCTTGTTTTTTTTTTTGTCTCTGTGCGTGTTTCCTCAGAGGTGTTTTGCCTGGTTAGAGACGGGTTCGCTTGCCATCGCCGAGAACAGACGTTTCTGGCCTCTGGTCTCCTGCTCGTACTACCTTTTTCGTCAGACCTTCTCTCTGTAAGGGCGGTCGTATGTGGCGCTGGTGGTTGCTCGTCCTCGTAACGTACGTTCCTTCGCTGTGGCTTTGATTGCGGATTCGCTGGAGTTTGTTTGTTTATATTGTCATTATTTATTGAAGATGGTTTAGAATTGGTAATTGGGGTATTTGGTTGTGAATTTGGTTACTTTACTTGAGCTTGTCTCTCTATTTCGTTCTCCCAGCTCTCTTGCTTAAGAGTAATGTTTGCGCTTGGTTTTGCTGGGGGACGACTTGACTGTCCTCAACCTTGGGACACTTGATCTCGTTGAATTACTTGACATCTTGACTAATTGCATCGTCATCCATCACTTTGTTCTGCATGTTAACACACTGAGGGCACCATTTCCTGAGGTGGGTATAATTAACGTAAAGATAATAACTGAACATAATTGCATTTATTTCGTTTACATTTTACTGCTGGCTCGTCCACTTTCAATATACTTATCGTTTTTTCTCTTTGCACACATAGTATACGTTTGGGAGCTGTCTCTGCTGGTCAACTGGGTCTACGGTTGCAGCAGCCGCTATTTGAAAGGTACTAATGTCTTATCTTTGAACCTTGCTTGTTGTTTATTCGACCAGTAATTAAATTCATCATTTCTATTATTACCGTCATTACGAACTTTCCTAAAACTTTCATAATTTTTTCCACCTACTCTTGCAATCGCCCAGTTGTTCACGAGTGGTGCCTTTTCTTGGACCGGCTGAGTAATTGTGCCAAGCCGTTTTCCGATCGGCTACACCACGGCGAGGACGATGACCGTCCGTTACTGTCGTCACTGTCCGTCCGTTCGTCGCAGGACGAGAGGGGTCATAGCGTCTGCTATTCAGCTAGACGCTAACCGTCCGTGGCTGTCCGTTTTGTACGGACCTGGAGAGGGGCTGACAGGTGTTCAAGCTGCAAGAGTTAAAGGCCGTTGGCAAGCGACCTACCTTTGAATAATTTTTCTATCAGGTTTTAACTTGCTGCGCAGTCGGCACGAGGTGCTACGGGGCCCGCCGTGTGCCGCCGACGTACCGTTTTTGTGCGTTCTTCGTAAAAATTTAAACTTGTTGACGTTCTGCGAACTATGAAAATAAAGAAACTTAACGAAACCTATTGCCTAAACTTAGTATTTAATTAAGGTCGAAAATTGTGTTTTGTGTTGAAAGCCAAGATCGCCTTCCTTCGACTTGGCTATTTTAACATTGTTTTAAGAAGCGCTAATTATAAGCGTGTTTTGTTTCCTGAATAAAATATTGACTAATCTTCCTGTTTTGATATTTGCACCTGATCTCTTCATGGCGACTTATTTAATGAAACCCTCAGTTTTCGCCATAATACCATTATAGTCCTGCATTTTTTAACTTCACAGTTTCACTTATAATATAATGTATAAAGAGTTAAAATTAAAACATTTGAAATTAAATTCGAAACATTTGAAGCCTTAGTTAAAGAATTTGAACTTCATATTACAATGTATAAAATTAAAATGCATAAATATTGAAAAATAGTACGTGAAAATCAAATTGAAATATCTAAGCTTCGAGTTAAAGTTTTCGCTTTCACAATAAAAGAATCAAAGCTCAAATTTACATCATGTGAAGGTTACGTAAACTAATTCATGTAATTTCATTTGATCACGAGTAATACATAACATATTTTTTTCTGACTTGTCCTAGATTAAACTTATTCATGGGCTATCTATCATTTCTGTTAGTTTCAAATTATGAAGTATAGTCTGAAAAACAACCGTTGTTTTACAGTGGTATTTCTACGGTAGGAATGACAGTCAGAAATCGACGGTAAATCACGGTCATCATCGTCGGCGGGCATTTTTAGCGTCAAAAATTACCGTTGATCACTGGTAATATATTTACCGTCGGAATACCTCGAAAAAAGATGAAAACCGATCATAATTACCGTTACAACGGCAATAAAATTCGGACTGCGTGGTAGCAATCCTTGAACTCTTTCATAACTGTAGGGATGAAGATCGCTCGCACGCAAAGCGTTCCACACTTCAGCTTGCTCTCTGATCCCCAGTGCATCAGCAACACAACGACAACTTGCATTAGGATGATCCCTGATGTATTCTAGAACCTCTTGCTCCCGTTCAAAACTTAGTTTTCTCTCCCAGCGTCAGGTCGCGTACCCTTAAAAGAACCAGATTTTCGAAGCCTCCTGTGAATAGCAGTAAAGGTCCTGAGATTTGACACATTTCTGTCCGGGAACTTATTTGTGTACAAAATTGCTGCTTGCCTCGAGTTTCCTTGTGATTCGCCGTAAGTCATATGAATCTCAGCCAATTCTTCATTTGTGAATTGTTGCATGACTGGGTAGTTAGCAGTACTACTCTTAACGCAATGAAGTCTAGAAATGAAATAATAAGCGACCAATCGTCAAGCGGAAAAACTTTCCTCGAACCTAATAATTTGTTGCAGGCTATAAACTTTAAAAGTGTAAATTTTGTCGTGTGAAGTTACTCTCACAATTTCTTTCTAGAAACTTTTTGTCATTTACTTACAAACAGGAATTTCTTTGAATAGTAGCAACATGATGGCAAATGCAATGAGGCTTATTTGGGTTTTAAAGCCGTGATTTCTCAAAGAAGTGACGAAATAAGAGAATACGTACTTAGACAAGATATAAGCTATGGTTTTCTAATCATTTGATTCTAATCTACATACACAATGTTGGTAAATTTTACCATTCCTAATAACTCTAAACAGTACAGCTTGTGTTCTATCCAAACAATCTCCTCAAACGTAGTAAAACCCACTTAACGCAGCGCTCACGTTCGTCTAGCCATGCCTATCTGGTGCAGTGACAGGCACGGTATACTAAAGGAGGTAAAGTCACACCTACGAGGACAGCCGCGCACATTCGCTAATTCGACTAGCCAATAGAAAGTTTCGTATCAAACAAGCCGGATGACATCACTCGCACGCAACATGACGTCAGCGACGGCAGCGTGCGTACTACCACGCAGCGTACTCTGCCCTCCCAGACGTACGATCAACAACAGGACCGACTGCCGGTGCGCCTCAACGTGTCCGGATTTGGATTTTTGGAAAACTGAATTCCGTCCGGCTACGTGCAAATTTACCAGAACTAAAAGGTTATCGATCTTCAATTTAATCATACCGGCGGCTTCGTAAATTGAAAACCCTTACCAAACAATAAGAAAATTTACTTTAATCAATCATACAAGACATTTTGTTATCTTTTCATGCGGATGAGGCTGACGATTGCGCACCGGATCGTAAGGATAATACAAAATTCTGTACTTATAAGTTTATTTGAAATCAAACATGCTATATATCTCGCTTCACTGGATAATATTATAGGCAAGTTGCCTTGTTATTATTATTATTATTATTATTATTATTATTATTATTATTATTTTTATTATTATTATTTTTATTATTATTATTATCATTATATTAGAAAGTTTTAGCCTCCTCTAACTGCACGACAAAGATGTTCTAAGAGAGGAAGGAGGAAGGCACTATTTAGTATGGAGTTAAGGGAACGCGGAATCTATGCACAAGGTGCACAGAAACAGTAAGCTAGGAAAGAAGTTCATGAAACAAGAAAAAGTTGTAGAAACAAGCAGTAAGTGCTGAAAAACAGTGCAGCAGTGAACCGAAAAAAGATGGTCCGTAACAAAACAAAAACCTATTCTTTTTCAACAAAAAGGATGCCTACCTAACCTTTAGCTCAGGCCCTCACATTGTCCCCCTGGGAGCGCTAATTCCCATAGATACAATAGTTGTATCCCCTTGAGGGGGCAAGTTTTAAGCCTCCTTGACCGCTACACGAAAGAGCGTATCGAAGAAAGAAAGGAGGAAGGCACCATTGACTTTGGATTTGAGAAAATGCCGAATTCTGTACTTATAAGTTTGAAAAATTTAAACAATTCATTTACCACAGGTGATACAGAGGTAGAATTTTTCTTGAGTCTAGTACAATGGTCAAATTTGAGTATAGCTACCTGTGGGCCCGAACAAGTTCAGCGACTTCTAGGGCATCCTACCATCACGTTATTCTAGGGTGTACAAAATGTTTAACCTAGTTCACTTAACCTAGTTTCGCATTAGACTGATCATTGAGATAATTAACTCGATATTTTATGCTGTATTTTACAATATAGGTCAAATCGGCAATATTTAATAGTACGTTTGATAAAACGATTCAAGAGCAGACAGAATATTGGTTATGGTACCCAAGGCAAGTTACATTATGACATTATCATTAGTTACATGTAGGAGGCAAGATTTTGACACGGTGATCTTACACGACTAGTATTCTGATAGGAAGTGAGACTCAAGACGTCTTTTGAATACTTTGAACGAATTACATTCACGGATCTCTGCAGGTATAGAGTTCCAAGTTTTGGTTCCAACGAAGAGGATACTGTGTTGCGACCGGGCCTTTGAATAATAAGGAAGCATGAATTTACTTCTATTTCGGGTTAAATGGTCGTGATGACCAGTTTGCGCAGTCAAAAATTGTCTTATGCTATTGTCACCATCATTTGTTAATGTTTTGTAAATGAAATTACAGAAGGAGATTTTGTAGAGATCCGAAAGTTTAAGTATTTTTAAATTTTTGAAAGAATCATTTGTGTGAGCATTATATTCTAGGTTCTTTACCGCTCTGACAGCTCTTTTCTGTAGAGTAAAAATTTTGTTGGTTTTATTTTTATCAGTTCCGTGCCATGCTTCTATTCCGTATTGCAAGTATGGAAAAATGAGCGTTCGGTAGAGCATTTGTAAAGCTGTTTCAGGCAGAAAATTTTTACCTTTATTTAGGATTCCGATGGATTTTGATAATTTAGAACTAATATGATTGATGTGCTCTTTGAAGGTCAGATGTTTATCTATTATGATGCCCAGAAACTTACATGAGTTGGTTTCTTCGATTTCACCTTCGCCAATTTTAATGCATGGGAGAGATACATCTTTCTTGTATGAGAAGGTAATATAATTTGTTTTATCAATATTAAGGCTTATTTTATTAGCTTTGAGCCACGATGAAACCATGTGAAGTTCAGTATTTATACTCTCCACAATCATAGCAGGATTTTGGTTCGGAAGGACAGCAGAAAGCGTACTGTCATCGGCAAAAAGTATGAATTTGAAGAATGATGTAGATTTTACAATATCATTGATAAAAATCAGAAACATGAAAGGCCCAAGTACAGATCCTTGTGGAACTCCAAAGCTAATTGTCTGTGGGTCTGATTTTGCGTCGTCAATGACAACGTATTGCTTGCGATTTGTTAGGTATGACCTGAACCAATCATGGGCAATCCCTCGAATGCCATAACGGTGTAGTTTCGAGAGTAGTATTTTATGGTCCACACAATCAAATGCTTTTCGAAAGTCAAGAAATACAGAGAAGACAGGCTTTCCTTCATCTATATTAGAATAGAGGAATTGTAAATGATTTAATATAGCCTGTGTTGTTGATTTTTTAGAGCGAAAGCCGTATTGTTTATCGTAAAGAAATGATTTTCGTTCAAAATAAGAGTACATTTTTTTAAACACAATCTTTTCGAATACTTTGCTAATAATTGGCAGTACGGAGATAGGTCGATAATTGTTTACACAGGTTTTTTCACCACTCTTAAAGATAGGGGTTACTATAGCAACTTTGAGGGAGTTCGGGAAAGTGCCTAGCAAGAGAGACTGGTTAATAATATTTGATTTCAGCGGGGTTACAATGTCAGCAATAACTTTAAGTACTTTAGTCGGAAACGTTTGTAACCCACTCGATTTATTTTTCATGTTGTTTATGCACGTAATTACATCGGAGGAGTTTGTAGGCGTAAAGAAAAAGGAGTTGGGTTCTCGAATATGATCCATAAATTCCAGGTGATCAGTAGGTTCACTTCTAATACCATCAGCTATAGTTCTCCCTACGTTTACGAAGAAGTTGTTAAAGAGATTAGCAATTTCCTTCTTCTCATGGTATTTTACATTATCTTGAATAACACATTCAATTTTCTTTTTGTCAGCATTATTCGGTTTACAGCAAGAGTTAAGGAGATGCCAAGTCTTTTTAACGTCAGTTTTGAATTGAGTAAACTTGAGCGTAAAGTAGTTCTTTTTTGATGATCTTATCTGGTTTGTTACATAGTTTCTGAATCGGTTATATGTTTCTCTAGATATTCGCCCTTCGTAAAGGAGGGCTAGGTACGCTTGACGTTTCTTTATATTTATCACGATGTCTCTAGTAATCCAGGGCTTTTGTTTATTTTTCGGGGTAACTGTACGAGTTACAATTGGGCAACACTGATTGTATGCGATCATTATAGTTTCAGTCAACTTTACTACTGCTTCATCAATGCTCGAAGCATTATTGTTTTGTTGAGAGATGTGTAATGTATTCATTGATTCTTCTAGAACGGTGCGCATTTCTTCAAGATTTGATTCGTTTATTTTACGATATGAGTGAGTTTCAGCCCGTGCCTTGGTGCAAGCAATATAGACATTTTTCTTAATAAGAAAAACTGGGAAGTGATCTGATAGGTCAGAAGTAATTATTCCAGCCAGAAAATCACTTGGGTCTGTCATAAAGATATTGTCAAGCAGCGTAGCACACTCTGAGGTTATTCGTGTAGGCTTTGTAATGATCGGAAGGAAGGATTGAGACTGAAAGGTTGTTAGGAAATTAGAGATTGGTTCATAGCTTTCATGTTTCAGTAGATCATAATTGAAATCACCGCATATTATTTTGTCATTGTATAAGGGCCTGTTGAATTGAGAAATAATACGATTCAGCTCATTCAGGAAGGATATAGGACAGGCTGTAGGAGGCCTATACACCATTCCAAGCACAATGCGTTTACCATCTCTAGCCAGTTCTACGAAGAGTGATTCTATATGATCCTGATTCATTGTTGCACTTGCTATGGTTTTCGAGTTTATGTGGTTAAATATATATGTGCTGATGCCTCCGCCCCGCTGTTTTTTTCTTAGCGAATGGTAACTATGATAATTTTCAAATCGAATCATGCCTTTAGTCGAGTCATCTAGCCAGCTTTCGGTGAAGCTAATCACATCTAGGTTATATTTAAGTTCGGTAATAGTACATTGTATCTCTTCCAATTTTGGATAGAGTGACCTACAGTTCCAACACAGGAGTGAGAAATCTCGGTCAGTTATTCGTATAGTTTCGTTGAATTTTGATATATTAGTATACCTACACTCTTGAGAGTCGTTTAGGTTTGGATATATTCTGTTCAAATGATTGAGATCTGGGTCGATTTCCTCGAATATCTCAGGGTGATAAGTCATTTAAAATTAGTAAACAGTAAGAATTAGGTACTATAAAACTTAAAACGAAATACAGAGTCATGCTTTAAAGGATATTCCTGTCTAAAAAACTAGCTTATGAAGTACGAGAGAATATAGTATATATATAAAAAAAAATCTAGTGCGATTACGTGGGTACATATAAACTCAGTCCATGAGCGAAAAATATTGGAGTTCAATATCACAACATTGGTGTAAACAGATTGCTGCATGAGGGCGCTTTCACAAGTTCACATACAGCAGGTAATAAGTTTTAAAGATTATAACGACAATGATATAATCAGCTAATATGGTTTACACGAAATAATAACTTTAGTGGTAGAAAAGAAAAAAATTCACAGTAACATTGAGAGGTAAAAAATTGCTGATTGCGTTGTTTCAAAAGTTCTCACACAGCTGTCATAAATGTTTACAAACACATCTGTTATACATTTGTATAGATTCAGGTTAAACTAACATCAAGTTGAGGTTGAACTGACATGATACCTAATTGAGGTTAAACTAACACGGAATTGACATATCTAATTTAGGGGGATCACCTAGCCTAGTCACCCATGATCTGCTTCGATGACATATTGAGTTGTTGCATCAGGTATTGCTCGAGTTCATCTGGCGTGTTGATCTCGCGGCGTCTTGAATCTGGGTTTCCGGGGTTAAATATGAAGATGTTTCCATCCTGTGTTCCTGGGATTCCAACTTTATCCGGGAATTTCCTTTTGGCCATCCTCAGAATGTACATGGCGTTAGCTCGTGAAGGTATGAGGTATTCATTTATGAAGAAGAACTTTGGTTTCTTTTCTCGGCAGGCGTAGAGAATTTCACGTTTTTTGTTATAATGTTTTAGTTCAAATGCAATGTTTCTTTGATCTACGTTCCCAGTTACTGTTTTTTTCCCATTCTTGTAGCTGACGTGATGTCAGTGTCGGAGAGGTCAATGTTGATCTTGTCCTTCAGGAGATGGCAGACGGTTTCCTTGCAGATTTCGTTCGAGTGTGATTGTGGTAGATCCTTACCAGAAATAAGGAGAGTACATTTTTTGTCTTCAATGGCTCGGCGCTGATCACTTTTTTCAACTGGTCGAGACGGAGGGCTAAGCTATCCATTTTCTCATTCTGTTCTTCGAGAGTTTTCTTGTGCTCTGCTTTTTTTTCCCGCTACTGTTTCAACTAGTGTTTTAAGGTGACTTATTTCAATTTTCATATTATCAATGTAACTCTTAAAATTTGTCATCACTGAGTCGAAGTATTTTATAAGGATAGAAACCACTTCTTTGCCATCTTTCGTTAGGTTAGACACATCAGGATATTGACCAAACTTCGGCTGATACTCGTCGCTGTTATTGTTGCCGCAGCTGTTGTTATTGCGTTGCTTCTTGGGTACCTTCTTGGAGATTGAGAGGGTTCGTTTCCTCGTGTACGCGAGGGATGAGCACTTTCACACTTTTTGAGGGAATATTTTTACACTTAGTGCGATGATTTTTCATTTGTTGTTTGTTTAAGTCACATTTGAATCCTCATGGCGAGAGTGTGTACCCATTCAGGTTAGGAGTACATTCTTTCTAGCGTTAGGCATTTTGTTTCGGAGCGATCGCAACACACGTCCGTACCACACGGAGTCTCTCAGGACACTGATATAGTAGATAGATAAGATAGATATAGTAAGCTATGAAAGAAGTTTATGAAGCAAGAGAAAGTTGAAGAAGAAAGTCATAGGTAGTGATATACAGGACACCAGTGAACTGAAAAAAGATGGCCCAAAACAAAAACCTTTTCTATTTCAACAAAAATAAAGCCTACCTAACCTTCAGCTCGGGCCATCACATAATCCCCCTGGGAGCACTCATTCCCATACATACAATAGTTGTATACCCCTACCCCAGCAAAAATATTTATTTAAATAAAGCACGAGCCATCTACTCTCATTAACAAAAATAAAACAACTAGAGATGAACACTGAAGAATATATTGACCTAGATTACCCCACATATTCCCAGCTCTGACTCAGCCACACCAGCTAAATTTCTCTCGGAATAAATATGCAGAAGTAACCCGATCTTATAGTACACACCCACTCGACAACAGAACCACCTCTCTGAAGATTTTTGCTGACAAAAAACATAAGCAGATGATAACCAGCCAAAGCTGCAGGAATCTATCTACACCAATACAAACCACTATAAGAAGCCAACACGCTTCCCTGGGCTCAAATACATTTCCTGAGACTGATGTAGCCTTTGGTTACCCTCCAAATCACAGGAACATGCTAGAAAGACAATCTCAATTAAGAGAAGCAGACAACTCAAATGCAACACATCTGCCGAAAATCTCCCAGGAGAAACAAATGGTGGGCTGCTTTAAAAATTTAATCATCCAACTTCTCCCTGCTATCATCAAAATCTTACTAGCAAATACTATAACTGAAAAAATAGATAGCCTAACAGAAATAGGAAATATATTAGAAGTTGGTGAACTAATTTCCGAGTTACTCACAAAATTAAATGTTACCTCCCTCATCAGTCAAGCATGAACTCAACAATCCTACAATGGAATCTAAGAGGATACTTTTCAAAACTACCTTACCTTTACTTGCTTATTGATCAACATCAACCAGGAATTATACGTATTCAAGAACCATTGTTACAACAGCGCCATAACATATAATTGAAGAATTACTGCAGCCCTTTCCGATATGAAAGACGGGAAGGTAGAGGAGGAGGAGGGGTGATTACTTTCATTCACACAAGCATACCAAACATAACACAATTGACCACTCTATTAGAACTTGTGCTCTGCGAAATATTTATCAACAAAAAGCCTATCAATATAATATATATGCATTTGCCACCCCATTTGGAAAGTAATGGATTAATGCAGAAGTTACAAGACATCAGTTATCAGATTACAGGATCCAGCATTATTTTGATGGACTCAAATGCTCACAGCTATAGCTGGGGCCCTGACTTCAGTGACACACAGGGTAAAATAATAGAGAACTGGATGACTGAAAACAACCTAATATTACTGAATAATTCAGCACCAACTTTCTTGTCCTCCAGAGGTACATATACACACATAGAGCTAACAATAGATTTAATTATTAATTAGTTTAAGCCTCCCTATCCTCAACAAATGAGATCCAAAGAGCGGAAGGAAGAAGGCACCATTTAGTATGGAGTTAAGGGAACGCGAAATCCATGCAGAAAGGGCACAGAAACAGCAAGATGAGAAAGAAGTTCATGAAACAAGATCTAAGGTGAAGAAGACAGTAGTAGGTGATGAATAAACAGGACAGCAGTGAACCGAAAAAAGATGGTCCGTAACAAAACAAAAACCTATGTTATTTAAAAAAAAGAAAGCCTACCTAACATTTAGCTCACATTGTCCCCCTGGGAGCGCTAATTCCCATAGATACATTAGTTGTATCCCCCTGAGGGGAGATCTAACAATAGTCACTGAGGATCTGCACTCCAAGTTTACATGGAACACTTGTAGTGACATTTTCAAGTGATCACTTTCCACTGATTATTGATTCAGCTTTATCAATTCCCAAGGCCCAACTACCAAGAAGATGGCACTTGCACAATGCAGATTGGCAAAATTTGAAACAGCTCTAGTGTTTCCAAACTGCTCAAAATAGACGAAATCTGATGCTTGTCAATCCATAACCAAAGCAATATTAGCAGCAACTGATGGCAACATCGAAGCTAGTCAAAGCTTTTCACCACAAAAAAGGACAAGCTGCTGGTGGACTGATGAGTGCAAGATAGCCCATAGGAAATACCATAAGGCCTACTACCATTACAAAAATCACCTTGAGAACATAGATAAATGAATCGCATTTAAGAAAGCATGAGCGATTTTCCGGAGAACAGTACTAGAGGCTAACGCCGTCAGTTGGAGGGAATTTGTGACAGGCCTTAGTACCTCTTCTCAAGCGGAGGTCTGGCACAAAATTAAAACCATAAAGGGAATACAAAGCCAGGGACAAATGGTGCTCAAAAATTCAAGCAATGAAATAATTACATGCCCAAATGAAATTTCTAATATATTGGACCAATATGCCTCACATAACAACTTAGATTCTCATGATCCAATATTTGATGAACGTAGGAGCATCTGTGAGCTAATTCCTCTCACATTTTCAATGGATACAGACCATGATTACAACTGCCCTCGCACTGAGTTAGAACTCAAAAGAGCAATACACAGCTCTAAAACTAAAACACCCGGACCATATACAATATCTCTTGAATTCATTAAACACATGAATGAATAACTAACAAAATTCACATTAAATTTCTTCAATAGAGGTTGGGTCTCGGAAATTCCAGAGCAGTGTAGGGAGGCTCTAATATGCCCGATCCTTAAACCGGGAAAAGTGCCAACAGACCCAAGATCATTTCGCCCAGTAGCACTTACTAATGTACTTTGCAAACTTTGTGAGAAAATAATAAACTGGAGACTTCTGAAATACATAAAAGAAAACAAATGCTTCAATGAGGATCAGAGCGGTTTCAGCGCAGGCCGTTGAGCTCTGGATGGACTCGCATGTATTGAACCAACATTGTTCAACATAATGATATATGATACTTTCCGAGACTGTGACCCCCTACTGCATACATCCCTTCATGCTGACTCCGGAGCTGTTTGGGTTACTTGCTTTGACTTGACTGAGGCACTTTGCATGCTGCAGAATGCCTCAC
The DNA here is from genome assembly GCA_030386875.1 of Morinoia aosen. Taxonomy (NCBI): domain Eukaryota; kingdom Metazoa; phylum Arthropoda; class Malacostraca; order Amphipoda; family Talitridae; genus Morinoia; species Morinoia aosen. Next base: position 28,035,170 of record CM059557.1, on the reverse strand, counting down.
ATGAAATTCTTGTTTGGTCCTTCAAATCTTGTTTGGGGGTTTCAAATTTCTTCCACTCCCACAAAAGGAAAACTTCCTCCAATCTCAGTGGCTCGGTTGAACACCACGGCAGCCTTTTATTCCTCTTCAGACACCTCAATGATAAGTGGAATCATTTCACTTTCTTCCGGCACCTGAAAGACAAGATAAAATGTGAACTCAAGATGACAATTTTTTTAATTAAGTCTTTGGCATCATAAGCAAGCATTTCAGTTGCAGTTAAGGGTATAGATTTAAATCTATTAAAGAAAATGGAACAAATATGATAAGTTGAGATGCAGGTGAGAGCAATTAGAAAAAGGGGTCAGTTGTGAAGAATTACGCTGAACGGGAAGTACCATTGAAAAGTATACGAAGAAATGGAAATGATATTCTTAGTTTAAACCTCCCTATCCGCAACAAAAGCAATCCAAAGAGAGGAAGGCACCATTTAGTATGGAGTCAAGGGAACGCAGAATCAATGCAGAAAAGGCATTAAAACTGTAACATGAGAAAGAAGTTCATTAAAACAAGGTCAAAGTTGAAGAAAGTAGTAGTTGCTGAAAAACAGAACAGCAGTTAACCGAAAAAAGATGGCTCTTAACATAACAAAAGCTTTTTATTTCAACAAAAAAGGCCTACCTAACTCTGAGCTTGTGCCCTCACATTGTCCCCCTGGGAGTGCTAATTCGCATAGCTACAATAGTTGTCTCCCCCTGATGGGAAATGGAGATGATAAACTCTAGCATAATATTAAATGTAAAACTATAAGGAGTTTCAATGGAGAAAGAGAAGAAAATATACAAAATGGTAGGATTAGATTATATGTTACTTCAAGCCTCCTTAACCGCTAAAAAAAATCCAGTATATAGGCGAGGCAGGAGAAAGGCACCATTTAGTGAGAAAATAAAAGAATGCAAAGTGGGATATCATGGGGGAAATAAGATATGAGGGGAAAAACGAAAACAAATGATTGATAGTAATAGGCAGAGAAGTGTGAAATACATGGCCTAAAACAAAACTTAAGTTTATGCACTCTATTTCCCACAATTCCTCTCTAACATTTATGTTGTCGTATTTGTTTATATTTTTGAGAGATATTAAATAATAATCCTATCCTACACTTTTGAAAACTTTAAAAGAATAAGTGTAAAAAATGAAAAAATCTATTTAATAAGACTCCTAATAATTGAGTCAAGAAAATCTGTCTATAATCTGGACATCTTAAATTTTATACTGACATTTATGTATTCCTTAGAGGGTTACTAGACTCATCTCACCTCTGCTAAGAAGCCCAAGGTCTCTCTTAATTGCTCGTCAGGAGCTGTCTCGCAATTGGAAGCAAGAGGAGCTCGAATGAGCGAAGAGGCAGAGAAGTGCAGTGAGTGATCACAGCTTGATTGGGTGGCATGTCAATTCCATGTCATGAAAAATAAAGAAATTCATATGAAACAGTACGTAGAAACACTTTATGTAAAAATTAAGTCTCTCTCTGTAATGAAATCGTGAATGAACATATGAGAACAAAAAATATTGACCCTAAATGACAACACTTAATTTTGAAGAGTTTTCGAAAATACTAAACAGATTAGATTAGATTATTAGTTAGTTCAAGCCTCCCTATCCTCAACAAATGAGATCCAAAGAGAGGAAGGAAGAAGGCCCCGTGGAATCTATGCAGAAAGGGCACAGGAACAGTAAAATGAGAAAGAAGTTTTCATGAAACAAGATCAAAGTTGAAGAAGAAAGTAGTAGGTGCTGAAAAAACAGGACAGCAGTGAACCGAAAAAAGTGCTATTTCAATAAAAAGAAAGCCTACCTAACCTTTAGCTCGGGCCCTCACATTGTTTCCCTGGGAGCGCTAATTCCCATAAATACAATAGTTGTATTCCCCTGAGGGGAAATACTAAAAAGAACTCAATACAATCTAACAAAGCTAATGAAGAATTTAAATTTAAATTTTGAAAAATAATTACCCTGGAAGAGAAAAACTAGACCAATATGAACTAGAAAAACCTCAAAACACTCTTGATAACAAAAGTTCAATGGATTTAATCTTTAGCTCATGAACATAACATACCTTGTAATGGATTAATGTATTAGATGTTTTTATACTACACTTAGAGATGTTGCAATTCTCTATGAAGAAAAATTTCACCAGAATCAATTAGAAATCTAAAAACTTACAACACTTACAGTAAATATGGGATCTTAAAATGCAGGCCCAGTAAGTGACTGACAGATTGAAATTTAATAAAGAAATTATGTTGTCAACTCTTCTTACTGAATTTTTACCATCAAGATCAACTAGCTTTGATGAAGAACCACCTTGCAAAAAGAAAAGAAATGTTTCATAATGTTTATATCCACCAATATGGATGAGTCAAATTTGAATGATGAAAATATAGATACCAAGAATATGCATGGATGAGTCTGAAACAATGGCTGCAGCTGCACCATTTGCAGTGAAAACACAGCTTAATGGAGTACTGTACAAATTCATTAAGTGTGCAGAACTCAAATTTGGCATGAAATTAAAAGGTGCTACAGTGTGGATAATAACTTGATATGTGTGCACCATATTTCCTGAATTCTAATATCATTACTAACAAGAGTCACCCATGATGAGCTATCATTATGGAGGTACTAATGGATATAGATTCTCAAAAACAATTCTACCCAATACATGAAAAGAAAAATATGTATAACAGGATGTCTAATGATATATTTCATTTCCAAAGTTCAATAGTTTTCTACAATTTTTTATTAATAATAGTTTTCTACCATTTTTTTCTTCAACATCTAAAAATTGCTACCTATTTTATACATAATGAATGTCATCAACATGTAAGCAATTGGCCTATAATGAGCAGTTTGAGTCAATAATACACTCAATAACACAGGTTCAGAAAAGTTTGAAGTTTGTTAATACTTAAAATATTTAATACTAAAAGCAGCAACCAACGCATTATTGCCAAAAAGTTACCTAAATTCCTAACAAAACCAGTCCAAAATGTACTCTTAACAAATGTTCAGCAAAGACCTTGTCTTAACATCTTCCAACTAAGCCCTATAAGAGCAACAGTTCATCACATGAACAAATAAACAGACTAGACACTAGTAGACACCGGAGGATTGTCAGATCCACTGACAGAAATATTTCCAATAAACTGCAACAAATTCCAGAGTATTGGAGAAAGAAATTGGTGAAAATTTATAAACTGTTCATACATAGGTACATAACCGTCAATTTTTATGGAAGTATTTCACTTCATAATGAAATTATCCCACTTATCATACAACCTAGATATTTGTATTCTTCTGTTCTAAATATTCTGATTTCCCCAATATTCAACAGTATGTCTCTATCAGTCTCATCTATGTTTATAACCATTACCTTAATTTTATCAGCACCAAAGTTTATCTTAAAATGTGTACTATATCCATTCACAATGTTAAGCCTCCTTTGTAGTTCATGTCCATATTCACTAACCACAATCTCATCAGCATACAACAAACAGCTCAGTCTCTCCTTACCAACTTTCAATTCTAATCTTCTCATTTTGAGTCAAACTGCCAATTCTTCTGTGTACAATCCAAACAACCGAGGAGACAGAGTACAGCCCTGCCGAACTCCTTTAACACTCCTCCCTGGCCCTGTTTCCAAATTTCCTAATCTGTAGATAGCACTCGTGTTCTCCTACAGACATTGTGCAATATTTACTATCTTTTTGCTAAACACAACTTTTCTCAAAATTTCAAAGAGCCTACCACAATCCACAATGTCATACACTTTCTCAATATCCAGGAATGCTAAATATGCCTTCTTATCATCCTCACTAATTTGCTCAATTATTTCATTCACTACAACCAGATCATCTTCCCCACGTCTATCTTGCATAAAACCATTCTGTTTTGGAGTCCTGGGAGAAGTCCCACGACTCCGAAATTCCTCAACTAAATGTTTCATTCTCTCACTCAAAATACCACAAAAAATCTTACATACAGTGCCAGCCAGTACAATTGGTCTGTAAATTTTAAGTAAAGTAATGTAAGCAAGTAATTTTTAAGAAAAGTAATTTTGGTCAATATGTATTTTAAGTGCCTCACGGAAATTAATTAGTCCGTTCCAAGCAATCACTAAAGAAACACATTTATAAACGTTTTTAATACAACATTATTTTTGTTTTTAACGAAAAACCTCCTAGAAGTGGGCTCAGGCTCCGCGGGGCTAGCAAATAATAAATTACGCAATACATTGCGAAAACAACTTTTCTCCTGCCTGCCGCGCTCGTTGCGTTGTTGGAACGCACGCTCCTATGGCGCGAGAAAGACAGTTCATGAGCGACGCTCCTATAACTTCTAAGTTGAATAACTCTTAAAAAACGCATCAGCGAGCAGAATGACATTCATGTAAAACGTTTTTAAATGTGTTCCTTTAGTGATTGCTTGGAACGGAATTATTAATTTCCATGAGGCACCTAAAATACATATTGACTATAATTTATTGGGTAATATTAAGTAAATACTCATTTGCACCATAAATGGGATGGAAGAAAAGTTGTTTATTTTGATGTGATTACCATGATTCAAGCAAAAAATTTTTGAAACTCGATTAGTGTGTTGTTCTGAAAATTTACCCAAATTTTGAACAATACCAGTGAAGTTTTTTCTAATTGTAAACCTGGTAAAATTTGACATCACATCCTACTTCCAGATTAATTTACACACAGAAATTTAACTAGATACAAATGAAGCTGATAGCACCCTACCACAAGATTTAGGTCACCTTTTTGGAATGAAAAACTCCAAAGTATTAAAAAAATCGAAATTAAGCAGTATGTTATTTTTCAGCATTGAATTGTAGCACGTCATATTCCTATTTTTTATTTCCTTTGAATTTTAAACTTCAGGCAAGTCAACAGCATTTTCCCATGGAACTAGCATATCAAATTTGAACTGTTCTAGTTAATTGTAAAGAGTTTCAAAGCTTTGACAAAGAGATGAAACTTCATCCAGTGAAAAAATCCAGTGAAGCCATCCTTTTAAAATTATATTAAAATAATATTAAAAGTTTATTTTCTTACCTTCCAGTTCCAAACTCCAGTGATCATATAACAACAGCACAGCACCACTTTTCATTGAAATGTGCGTCTTGAATGCTTATAGGATTTTTTGTTAGTCGGTCTTTTTGAAATGGCTGCTGCTAACACACAGAGTTATTAATTAAAATTAAAGTGGACGTTTCAACTCGGCGAAATCTATTCTTTAAAATTGAAATCAGGACAGTGAAATATCTTAGGTAGATTTTTAGAATTACTCCGACACTTAATTAAGGAACACTTATTTAATTTAACGTGAGGCGGCGACATTTCACTTCACTTGACTCGATCACAATACGTTTGAACGGCATGCCAGATTGTCGTACCAGTAACGCTTCGCTTACAGTAATGCCAGATTTCGGGTTAGCAGTGTTGCCAGATGAAATGTAAGCGGCGCTGCTAATGGTGTGATGCCATGACGTCACTCGCACGCAGCACGATTCGTTAAAAGACTGGTTTGCCGCTACCTCCTTTCGTGTACCATGGTGACAGGGCAACATGTGCGTGCGCGTCAATACTGGTGAACTCACAGTATATCAATTTTCCTCCTGGTAAATGCACTTAATCTGAATATTTTTTGGCATACATTACATCACTTGAAAGATCTTGATATACTTTCATGGTACGTTTCTCGCTTTTTACAACTGTGACAATTAATTTGTGTCACCTATTTTGAATTTTAATGTCATTTTTCTAGTTATTTTACACTTTTTTCAAATTTTGACAACATGTACGCATAGAGCATTAAAATATTTACTATGTGACAAATTTTCATCGAAATCGGTCGAAAAATGAACTATTTCCAGCGAAAGTTGTTTATCAAAATGAAAATTAAAAACGCTGTAACTTTTTCAAAAACTGAATTTTGCCAAAAAAAAACATCACAGTGTATTGCTATAATGACCTTACTTGTGGTTGAAATATTTGTACTGAATTATCCAACACCTTGTTTATATTAGTGTACACGACCCGTCATAAATTACGGGATTCGATGTTGTCTTTATACAAATTTTCCAGATGTGGATCAGAAAGAAATATATCCATCCTAATAGTATTCACGATTAAAATATATTTGTACATGTGCACTGGTAAAACTTATATCACAGATACGATCATTAAGCATCCTTCAAGAGCGTGAAAGGGTGACTGATCAACCAACCAAGACGGACCAACCAATTTTATTTGCTCAATGAAATTTTTATTGTAATAACGTAGGAGCTATTATGCACAGGAAATACCTAAATCTATTTATTTATTTGTTTATGGAGACACTTGAAATTTTATTTTATAGGAAAAATCAACACTATACACTAAAACGCCAGGTGTCTCCATCAATTTATAAATAAATATTTGTTTTAGTGCGTAATTTCTCCTACGTTATTACCGTAAGAATCTGCTTCCTTGGATGGTACCATAAATAGCATTTAAATGATATGAAAAACCGTATATCTACTCACTTTTGTTGTAGGTAAAAACTCTTGCGTGAAAATTGAAACTATTGTTAAGAAAATGCAGCTTATCGCGGTAAAAAGGTACGGTAAATTTTTAAAAACTTCTTGGCTAATACTAATTTGAATTAAGGGAAGAGTCCCTCTTTAAAAAAATTTTCTTTGTTATTGAATCTAAAGCAATACAATTTTGTACACTGATAGGAAATGCAATTAGAAATCTTTTGTCATTCCTAAAAAATGCGATTTTCCCACAGAAAACGAGATATGTATAGAAAACGGTATTTTTTTCAAAATCTATCTCCTCCTACAGTTTTTGAGCTACAGTGATGATTTTGGTGTCATTGGATGCGGAAATACTTGTAAATTCCATAAACTAACTATGCATTCTCCATACTTTTGGTTCTAAATGAAAAATCACAAGAAATTCAAAGGCACGTCCTATTTCGTCAAATATCGATATTTATGACGTCACAACTTTTGAACAAAAATGAATATCGAATAGAAATTCAGTTTTTGAAAAACCCGTGTTATTCCGCATTCAATGATACCAAAATCATTACTGTAGCTCAAAAACTGTAGGAGGAGATGCATTTTGAAACCCTCACATTCCGGGCCTCCAAAATAAGGCAAAACAGGTAAACAAAGAAACATAGACAATTTCAATTTTTTTACTTTTTTTATTGAGTCAGCTAGGACCCTTGAAATCGTTATACAGTGATAAAGACACATAGAAGATGACATAGCAACGTCAAGCCGTGAAGAAAGTGCCAAGGAGGAGGTGTAGCATGAGAAAATGTCACTTCCCCTTCCCCTCCCCCCATCATTCAAACCCCCGTAGCGGGCAAACCAATGAACGTACAAACTTCATTTTTTCACAGGATGTACCTGGCATCATACCCCTTCCTATGGCAGGGGTACTTTTCCCTTAAAATACACATTTATTGCATTCTTTATTGGTGTGTGCGTCTGTGACGTTCTTAATGATGCTTAATGACCGTATCTGGGGTACGATTTCCACCAATGCACAAGTACAATAATATTTTAAAATCGGGTACTGTTAGGATAGATCTTTTTGTTTGCCATCTATATATTGAGACTATTTTAAAGGAAACTATAGAATCGCGTCATTTTTGACGGATCATGTGCACTAGTGAATATATAAAATACTAAAACTTGATTTTTATCATTCTGTTGCCAATTTAACAGTCATTCGTAAATAAATATTATAATAAACATATGAACATGTTACAACACCTGCAACCATTAAGAAATAAAATATTCATATTATAAATTGTGAATAGGTGGAGTCGGTGCTGGAGTCGTAAACTTCTGGAAAGGTGGAGTCGGAGTCGCCAAATTCTGAAGACGTGGAGTCGGAGTCGGAGTAGCAAATTTATTCATCCGACTCCGCAACCCTGCTTTGAAGGTCAGATGTTTATCTATTATGATGCTCAGAAACTTACATGAGTTGATTTCTTCGATTTCACCTTCGCCAATTTTAATGCGTGGGAGAGATATATTTTTCTTGTATGAGAATGTAATATATTTTGTTTTATTGATATTTAGGCTTATTTTATTAGCTTTAAGCCACAATGAAACCTTATGGAGTTCATTGTTTATACTCTCCGCAATCATAGCGGGATTTTGATTAGGAAGGACCGCAGAAAGCGTACTGTCATCGGCAAAAAGTATAAATTTGAAAAATGATGTAGATTTAAAAATATCACTGATAAAAATCAGAAATAGGAGAGGCCCAAAGACAGATCCTTGTGGAACTCCATGGCTAATTGTCCGTAGGTCCAATTTTGCGTAGTCAATGACAACGTATTGTTTCCAATTTGTTGGGTATGATCTGAATCAATCATGGGCAACCCATCGAATGCCATAACAGTGTAGCTTCGAGAGGATATTTTACTGTCCATACAATCGAATGCTTTTCGTAAGTCAAGAAATACAGAGAATACAGGTTTTCCTTCATGTACATAAGAATAAAGGTATTGTATATGATTTAATATAGCATGTGTGGTTGAATTTTTAGAACGTAAACCAAATTGTTTACCATGGAAAAATGATTTATGTTCAAAATAATAATACACTTTTTTCACAATTTCCTCGAATACTTTGCTAATGATTGATGGTACAAAAATAAATCTATAATTGTTCATACAATTTTTTTCACCACTTAAAAAAATAAGGGTTAATCTAGCAACTTAGAGGGAATTCGGAAAAGTGCCTAGGAAGAGAGACTGGTTAATAATATCGGATATACACGGGGCTACAATATCAGCAATAATTTCAAGTACTTTAGTCGGAAACGTTTGTAACCCACTCGATTTATTTTTCAGCTTGTTTATGCACGCAATTACATCGGAAGAGTTGTAAGGCATAAAGAAAAAGAAGTTGTGTTTTGGAATATGATCATTTAAAGACAATAACTGACAATACATTTAATGCTTATAACTCGCAATATTTATTTTGAATTTACTTTACAAACACTTTTATTCTATGTGAGTTTACACGAATAAAATTTAGATCTCCTGACACGACTCCACTCGGTTTCTTTTTTCGGGGACTCATGAAGAACCTTGTTTATGCTCCACCCATTGAATCTGAAGTAAATCTATGACCAGAATTACAGTGACTGCTGGTGAGATTTCTGAAGAATAAAATGCATTATTACAAATAAAAATAATGCAATGTACAATATAAATAATGCAATGTATAAAAATAATGCAATGTATAAAAATAATGCAATGCATTATTTTTGGATCCAAAGATGCAATTAAAAGAACAATTCAGATCTTGCTCTTGCAGTTGGAAATGATATAATTAATGCATCAGAAAAAGTTGAAAATCGAGGTATCTGGTTCGATAGAAACATGTCCTTCAAATCTCATGTTGAGAATACTTGCAACAAAATTTACGAAACTTGAATGTTTTTTCATCGTAAAAGAGTAAGCTAGACGAAAAATCCAGATTATTAGCCATTCAATCCCTGGTGTTATCGTGCATTGACTACTGCAACCTAGTAAGGGGTAACTTACATCAATACCTTCAAAGGGATTTAGAAAAGTGCATGAACATCGCAGCCAAGGTGGTATGCAACGGTAATTTCAAATGAAGTGATCACGTAACCCCTCCCTCTCCTTAATAAACTCGGCTGGATTCCAATCCATGAAAGGCTCCTCATGCGGAGGGCCCAATACGTGTTCTCCTCGTTATATCTTCCTCAGAGCAATGCTGAGATAGTACGTTTCCATCCACCCACTGTATCCAAACAAAAGCCGAACAGAAACAATAATGTCTTAGTCAACTATCGTTCATCTCAATGCAGAAGGCTCTGTCCATCTCAGGGGCCTTACTGTGGAACAAACTTCCCATGAGTTTTAAAATCCCTCAAAGACCGAGAGAATTTAAAGCCAAAATAACTCGTCATCTTGCATCTCATAAATAATTCTTAGTTACAGAACATACTGAATAATTATTGACGAATCGCATTTGCCTAGTTGCTGAATAATCTCCCATGCTCATTGTTTTATAATTCAAGACATTACACAACATTTTTTAAGTATGCGTACGTATTATGATTTGTTCGCCTATACGCTGGGATTTGCAAACATGTTTACTTGTATATGTGTGTACGTATATGGGTGTAAGTGCGCATATGGGTATGCATATGTGCACATACACCTGTGTGCACTGGACTAGATAAACCAGCCGGAGGATGCATTTTAAGTCTGTCCTCTCCGTTTTTGAGCATGCATCAAACTAGACCGTCAGGGCATGGTGTGTGTGTGTGTTTATAAATTGCAGACATTCTGCACCATATTTTAAAGATAATGTGATTTTTTTTCTAATATGAAACCCTTATAGGGCATTCATGTCTTATTTCTTATTCACGTCCAAAAATGCTCTTGTTAAGCTAGTGTAGTGCACATTATCATACCATCTCTTACGCTGTAGAGTATATGACAACAACCTCACCTAGGATTATTCTGTACTTAGGAACCGTTGTAGAACAATCGTTTTCTTGTTTCTGACTCAGGTAGACTGTTTTGTGGCACTACTGTTAATACTGAAATTTCATAAAATTCATGCCGCGACAAAATATATTTTCTTCGAGTCCCTCGATTGGGATGCTAGTTTATACTGACTAGTTTACGCTGATATTTGCGCACATGCTTTGTTGCAGCAGTTCTGTCATCGACAAAGCAGCGTGACCCTTTATGTTTGAATTAGTTCGAACTTCGTTGTCTCTTGGCCTGTTCTTGTCACTTGGCGTTAGTTAGCGCAGGGGGGCAGGGCTCGGTTGCCTCCGCCGGTGTTGCGTATGTTGCACTTCGGTCTGTGTCGCTGCGCAATAGGTATTTTTATTTCATTTCTCTTGTTTGTTCATTATTAATTTATTGCATATTCGCTTGTGTAACTTTATGTATTCTTTCCAGACCAATGCTTATGACCTGTTTGTAGTAACAATAAAGAATTGCTGCTACTCGTGTTTGATAGACATTGTAAACCAAATCAGGTCGTAGAGTTAGGGAGATGCGAAGTCGCACGACCTGGCAGAAATCCGGATTTCGATGCTCTCCGCATGTAGGCGTGAAATAGACCCTACATGCTTACTTGTGTATAGGAATGCGTGTGCACGCTATGTGTGCGTAGATGGGTGTATGTGTCACTACGTAATACTTCATTTCACTTCATTATTGTAAAGCATTTATAAAATATAAATAAATATATAAATTTGTTGCGCGATAACCCACATATGATAAATAAGGCGCTTATCAACCAATGATCTTTTCGCCACAATATTTATTTAGACATCGCTTCGATATTCCATTAGAAATTGTAAGCAGTAACACATTCTGAAAAATTTGTCACGAACTTCTTTTGCTCATTATCCTATTTTTCAGCACATAGCACAGCATTTTTGTAGAACGCTTATGTAGTGTGATTGCCTAGATGAATAGGTATGTATATACGTATGTGTGCGTGTTGGGGTATGTATGTGCGTAGGTATGTATGTGCATGCATATGTGTATATATTTACACGTACATGTGCACATATGTGTGTACTAGGCTGACAACAGGCATTTTAACTAAAGATACTGGTCTTTTTTTCTGTTAGATTAGATTAGATTATTAGTTATTTTAAGCCTCCCTACCCGCAACGAAGGCTATCCAAAGAGAGGAAGGGAGGAGGGCACCATATAGTATGGAGTTAAAGAAACGTGGAATCTATGTAGAAAGGGCACAGTAACAGAAAGCTAAGAAAGAAGTTCATGAAACAAAAAAAAGTTGAAGAAGAAAGTAGTATAGGGGCTGAAAAACAGGACAGCAGTGAACCGAAAAAGTTGGTCCGCAACAAAACAAAAACCTATTCTATTTTAACAAAAAGAAAGCCTACCTAACCTTTAGCTCAGGCCCTTACATAGTCCCCCTGGGAGAGCTAATTTCCATAGAAACAAATCAAACAATAGTTGTATCCCCCTGGGGGCTTTTTTTTCTGTTCACTCTCAACTTGTAACAATACCTAACTCGTCATCTCTTTATTATTGTAAAGCATCCATATAAAAACTATAAATTCGTTGCGTGATTATCCATTTATACTTGAATAAAATACTTATCAACTAATGACCGTTATGTTAAAAATTTTTAATTAGAAATACAAAACTTGTAATTTTCGTGGTTCTCATGCTTATATTTAAAATTTTTCATGCATCGTTGAAATGTCATTTGTAAACATATGTCGAAACAAGCAATTCTAATATTACTTCCTGGCGTCAAGAATTTCAAAGTTTTATGTCATGTATATGTAAACTATCAAAAGTGTTTTCACCCCCACAACGAAAATGCATCGTCCATGAAATTGTGTTGTCTCTTATAATTATAAAATAATGTATCATCAAATGTAGATTAAGCAACATTAGGAGTACATTGCCCTCAATCATTTATTTTCGACTAGTGACATGGGTATTGCAATACTCATGTGTGTGTATCATCTAAGTGTATTAACTTTAAGATATTTTAAAAACCAATGATGGTACTTTTGTACAATTTCTATCGTAAATAAACTGTTTTTCTTTTCTATCTTTCTTTCTTAAATGCCTGACGTGTTTCCCAATGTCCGGCCGACGTTAAGGTTACGATTTGAAAACTGTATTGATGTAGGTGGAACATATATGAACAATTTTTTACAAATTAAATTCAGAATAAATATTGCTAGTAATTGTGTCGTTAAATTTCATCCTTTAAAACAATAAACAGCTATTATCTCATAAACCCGAATTTTTTGTAAAATTTCCTAGACGAGAAAGTCTTCATTTTACCATTTTCTACTTAGGGTGCAATTCTATACCTCTTGATTTCTGAAACACCCTTTATATACTTGCACATTCTTGCATACATATACACATACATAAGAACATATATATACGTATATATACGTATATAAACATACGAGTACATATATACGTATACATAAATTATATAAATATACAACTCTGAATTGAGAAAGAAGTTCATGAAACACAATAAAAGTTCAAAAAGGTTGTAAGTGCTGAAAAACATGACAACAGCGAACCGATGAAGATGGTCCGTAAAAAAAACAAAAAACATTTTGGTTCAAAATAAAGAAGGCCTACCTGACTCCTAGCTTGGGACCTCACGTTTCCCCTGGTAGTGCTAATTCCCATAAACACAATAGTTGATGTTGTTTTAGTAACTGTAAATTAGCTCCAAAAGGGAGAAACTATAGGTCTGTTTACACGATCATTGAGTGCGCTCGTGAGCATTGAAGAGAGGCGCAATCCCACCCACTTGTTCTCGCTTCAGGAGCATTTTATTGCTCAATGACAGTGCGTCTGTAATGACACTGACATAGTCCGCATCGTCAATGAGCAGTAATGGGTCTTTCATACGATCAGTTTTCTCGTCAGTGACACTCACACTCACGGTTCCGCAACACCGTATTTGGGCTTGCGTGCTCTCTTTACCTCTCTTTCGGCACTCTTGACGGTGTTGGCTTGACTGTCGCTTTGCTCCTATTTGCGTGTCAGTGTTGGCCACGGTATACAGAAGACAGGTAAGTCCACTTCAAAGGGGACAGCTGCTCGAAACCGTTAGACAAGCCAGCCAATAGGAGACGTTTGAGCTGATACGTCACCAACCCCACACCACGTGATTCACACGTCACTCGCGGCAGCGATGCACTGGCTGCCGTACGTATGATTGCACCATGGCAGGAACTGCCGGATTTCCGCACATACGTATTGAAAATTTTTTGAATAATATGGAAACTATGTTACTGAAAAACTTTGATAATCTCGTATGCAATGCTTAATAGCTACGTAATAATTGAAATTAGTGTGCACACTGGGCAAAAGTTTCATATTTATCAATACAAAGCTCCGTTTGCGACTTGCATACTCATTGTAATTCTCAAATTCTAATTTTTCTTCTAGAGTGTTAAAGGATAAAGGATAAATCAAATGAAAGTCCTCATAATGTTCCTTTATATATCAGAACGAAACACTGAGTTCATCGTTTTTCAACGTAAATAAAACACAGGATAAAATTACTCTTGCAAACAATGCTCTCCGCTTCAAGAAAGTCTTCTATTCTTTTAGAATACTTGTTGAACGATATACATAGGAAGCAGGATTAGTTATTTTACAATGTCCATCATCTTTAATGGACATTTATTTTAGACTATATATATACACATATATTAGAGGCCTCGTATAAACTCAAATTATGAGAATAGGCTCCCGAAGTACAAATCTTTCTCTTGCACCTTTTCCATATTCTGCTGTGCTCTTTTACTCTTACCTATCGATTTGTTCAGATGATTTTTGAATAATCACCGCTACATCAAATTGCGTTATAAAAAATGTGTTTTCAAGATTAGTTAATTTTCGAATTGCTCTGTATCCATGATGCACGTGTTAATAGTTGAAAATTTGAATAACGAGCATCGTTGAACTAAAAGTGTAGCTGCTGTGAGTAACCACAGGAATATTGGCAGTATTGCTGTAGTCATTCCAGCAGCTACACTTTTCCCCGTGAAAATCCCTCAATACAGTAAAACATGCATTTGGCCTAGTTTTACTACATGGCAAAAGTAGCCTTACATCCATATTTATTCGATGAATACATTATTGTAGCAATTAAATATTGAACACTACGCACTTGAATTATTTTATATACATATACATATACATATACGGCACACATCCTATAATATGCAAATTGCTCCGATTAATTATAATAATAATAATAATAATAATAATAATAATAATAATAACAATAAATTAAGTTACCGACAACTTCGGTCATAGATCTTTAGTCGTCGCTCAGGGCATTTCTACCAAAGTTGCTCTGCTGTTGTAAGGTGGTACGCTGAAGTCATCAGTGCCTTCCATCTTTCTCTCCGCTATCTATTCAAATTACTTCAATTATGTTATTGCTCGCATATTCCATCTTACTCAGTCAAGTGCAAAACCACTCAATACAATACACTTTTCCCCAAAACAACAAAACTCATGTCCGACTTCAACACATAAAGTATGCCCGCCTTTCGTCGGGCCACAACAATTCTCCAGAACTTCACCCCCATTCGTTACACAGATTAGATTAGATTATAAGTTAGTTTAAGCCTCCCTAGCCGCTACAAAAATAGAGCGTATCAAAGAGAGGAAGGAGGAAGGCACCATTTAGTATGGAGATAAGAGAATGAGGAATCTATGCAGAAAGGGCATAGAAACAGTAAGATGAGAAAGAAGTTCATGAAACAAGATAAAAGTTGAAGAAGGAAGTCAGAGGTGCTGAAAAACAGGATAGTAGTGAACCGAAAAACGGTGGTCCTTAACATAACAAAAAACATTTTATTTCAACAAAAAGAAGGCCTTCCTAACTCACAGCTCGGGCCCTCACATTTTTCCCCTGGGAGCGCTAATTCCCATAGATACAATACTTTAGTCATACTTTATGAATAAGTCCCCCATCAGACAACAGGTTGGCCACACTTATGTTTCCTCCTGTGACCGCTTAGAAATTTCAAATCTAATTTCCTTCCCTGTTGGACATAACAAATTATAAGACTTCAGGTGTAACCAGACGCTTGAAATGTAAAATACACATTATGATCACTATATATAAAAGAATTTCATGCTACGCCACTCTTTTTCAGTAAATTCACATCAGTATTCACAATTCAATAATTTGCACGTCAGAAACCTGAGAATTTAAGCCAAGAGCGTGTTTTGGTTTCTTATGAGCAAATAAATAAGTTTCAAATGTGAAAGAATGAAGCTCCATCCTGATACAGGACATTAGACGAATATAAAACGTACCTGTTTTACTGCCCTAATGTCCTGTGACAATGATGATCTTAGTGCTCATACATCTGAAGTGAGAACGAACTCAACAGGGAGCATGTGGTTCTCGGTCATGACTATTAGTTAGGATGTTAAATTTAACATCCTCACCCAATCTTCTTGCACAATTTAATGAAGCCTTGCCTAAACATTCGTCACACGAGGAACGAGAAATGCCATGAAACATCTCAGTCAAATATGTACTACGGTAAGCTAGCAATGAGGAAGTTCCATTCAACTGTGATGGAGGAAAACGAACGCTGCGCACAACCGATACTAAAGGAGGAAATCTCAACGCAATTTCTCACAGTTCTATAATTCTTGAGGTCAAGTATAGCTAACCTAAGACTTTAAATCAAACTTGCAATCTACCCATCTTGACACATTTGTGTCTAACACGTGGTACTACAAAAGAAAAGACTCACGCATTGCAACCGCCACAGCAAATTAGTCGTCCAGTGATTAGATTAGATTATTAGTTAGTTTAAGCCTCCCTATCCGCAACAAAGGCTATCTAAGAGAGGAAGGAAGAAGGCACCATTTAGTATGGAGTTAAGGAAACGCGGAATCTATGCAGAAAAGGCACAGAAACAGAAAGCTAAGAAAGAAGATCATGAAACAAGAAATAGTTGAAGAAGAAAGTAGTAGGTGCTGAACAACAGGACAGCAGTGAACCGAAAAAAGATGGTCCGTAACAAAACAAAAAAACCTATTCTTTTTAAAAAACAGAAAGCCTACCTAACCTTTAGCTCAGGCCCTTACATAGTCCCCCTGGGAGCGCTAATTTCCATAGATACAATAGTTGTATCCCCCTGAGGGGTAGTCGTCCAATGACGGCCAACAAGAAACACAACTGAAGCTCGAGTAGTTTAGTTTTAGTAATAACATCAATTTGCTAGCGCTTCAGTGTACTATGTCGCGCCGAAGGTCTCACAGTTCAAGTTGTCTCCACGTCTCAAATTTCGAAGTCTCACTGCCACAAACATCGTAACCCAAGTCACAGCAACTATTAAACAAACAAAGACGCGATAGCCACGAGCGTGAGCTGAGCAACACTTGATTTCATTGGTGGCAGCAGTAGTATTAGTAGCAGCAGCAGCAGCAGCATCAGCAGTAATGAAAGAGCTGCTAGTTCAATACCATACTCCTCATGCGTAGGGTTCAATCGGTTCATATAATCATCTTAAGGTACATGCACAATTTGCACATTGAGCAGCAGCCTAACCCCCTAATGGGGGTCTCAGCTGCCCACCCAATATGGCCGGGCGCCTTACCCTCGCTGAAACCCCCAGGGGCATTGAGCAGCGCGCCCGGCCATTTTACGGTTCAGTGTTTACATCGCATTACCATGCGTAGAATCTTCAGGCTAGATTTTTGAAGACAGATTACACGCTCAAAAAACGACTGCAGCGCTGTCACATTGTAAGTTGACCGCTCAGCCTCCCCAAGTATTCCGGTCAAAACATCCTGTGCACGACCGCGAAGGTGCGGAAAATGCAGATTCCTGGCAACAGCATACAGGGGACGCGAGGAAGTGCTTTACAGTCAAAGGCACACGACACCGTTTGCACTGAGGCTGTGGTAGCCGCTCCATCAGGTGGCCGTGTGTTAGCCGCGTATGGCCAATACGGAGGCGACAAAGCATCACCTCTAACCGGCGACCACGACAACTGGACGATATCCACTCACGTATAGTGGGTTTAATGCTCCTTAATTTATTGCTATCGTTAGCAGCGTTGTCCCATTCCTGCTGCCATCATTCTCTCACTACCGTTTTGATCAGGGGGTAATAATCCCGGAAAGGAACCATCAGATTTAGAGTCTCTTTGTTTGCCTCTGCGGCCCGTTTAGCCTCCTGGTCAGCTCTCTCATTGCCAGACACTCCTACATGGCCGGACACCCAGCACAACGTCACAGATTTACGCTCACATGTTAAATCTATTAAGTTCATGACGATCTCACCAACGAGCGGATGGGTACTATTATGCTCTCGAGTGGCCACCACCACACTTTTTGAATCCACAAAAAATAGCAAAAGTATCATGCACACAATGTTTAATATGTCGAAGGGCCTCCAACACATCGTAAAGTTCCGCAGTGAAAATAGACGACTCTGGGAGCAATCTCTTGGCGCTCACCATCTCCCCCGACACAGCGGCACACCCTACAGCGTCTCCCACCTTTGAGCCGTCGGTATAGAACTTCATCGCACGGGCATTTTTTTCGTCAATATGGTCCAAAAAGATCCCCTTTAGTATGTGGGTAGGCATAGAATCCTTCTTAGGCATTCGACATCCCGGACAAAAACTCCCGATTGGGACACGCCACGTAGGAAAACTTTCCAATAACACTGGTTGTATTCTCATTTTCCTCGGCTGCATTGCAACCACGACTGCCGAGTAATCTTCCGATGAGGGCAGAAAGTAAGGGAAAGGCAGATGTCGGCCTAGTGGCGCATGCACGCTAGTCCATGGAGGAGACAAGGGGACTTGTTCCAATCGCGCCAAGTACTGAAGGGTCAGCTGCACACGGCGGTGCCGTAAAGGAGGTTCACCGCTCTCCACACACAAGCTGCTGGAAGGGGACGACCTAAACGCGCCAGTGCAGATTCTGATAGCAGCATGATGCACAGGGTCCAGCTTCGAAAGTGAAGTCGCCTTGGCATATTGATACACTATGCAGCCGTAGTCTATCTTGCTTCTAATAAGAGTACGATATAGTCTCAGTAGGGTCATTCTGTCAGCCCCCCACGTCAGGCCGGCCAGGCTTTTTAGCAAGTTCAGCCCTCTGACGCAGTCAGCCTTGAGGGTGGCTAGGTAGGGCTTCCAAGAGAGCCTGTCATCAAGCGTCACCAACAGTACCTTGGCTCTGTGTGAAAAATTCACTTGTCTTCGCTGCAGTGTGAGCTGTGGGGGATCACTACGGCCACGGCCCCGGAAATAAAGTCCCAACTGTTTTTTCCGGTGAAAAGTTGAAGCCATGTTTCTGAGCCCACTTATTAGCGTTATTGATGGCTAATTGCATTCTTCGCGTCAGAGCTGGAAGATGTGTTGATGAAGAGTATACCATAAAGTCGTCCACATATAAGGAGGCCACCGTTCCAGGAGGCAAGGTGGAGGTGATACCATTTAAGGCAACACTAAACAGGGTGCAGCTCATAACACTGCCCTGCGGTAAACCTTCACACTGCAACTGCGAGGAAGAGAGGATGCCGCCGACCTTAACGCGGAAAGTTCTTTCACCAAGAAATTCTTGAATATACAGGGCCATGTTACCACGGAGTCCATCCTCATGTAGTGTCCTAAGTATTCCATATCTCCACACGGTGTCATAGGCTTTATGCATATCAAAGAAAAGACACATGGTTCGGCGACGCTCGGCGAGGTTGACTACCAGGTGGTTCTGTAAGCGGAGCAGAGCGTCTGTGGTCCCTCTGTTGCGATACGGAGAAGGGGTTGGGTTTAGGACCCCCCCCCTTGCCCATACGCTGAGGGAATTGCAACCCCCACACATGTTATAGTACTATCCTTTATGCTTGCGTACACCTGCATACCAGACATGGAGAATAAAAGAGTTATTAAGATTTACATTAATTTATTGGGAAACACGTTTATAAACACACAAGGCATGGGAACGAAATGATTTGAAAGGGCACTGACATAAATGTGATGCTTACCGAAAATTCGAGTTACACATACTCCTTCGCTGACAACGATTTACGCGCACACAAACAGCCGGCTCCACAGTAACACAAATCATAATATTTGCGAGAATAACACATCACGATTTAACCTGGAATTGTGACACGGTGTCGAATCATACAACGGGAAGTCGATTCTCGACTCAATAAACACAGGTAATCGATTGCCTATAAATTAGATGATTCTTCACGATACTTTGAAAAGCACTTTTCTGTGTGCTGATCTACATCCGAAATTGAACTTCAATCACCACCTAAAAGAGCTCTCACTACTATAAACACTCGCCAAGTGCTAACACTTTTCTGTGTGTAACTCTCCATTTTCAATTTGCACTTAAGAGCTCTCGTTTTCCGAATTCTCCCTGCCGACAACTATACACTTTCCCCTCTGCTGTGACGTACGTGCGGCTGCAGCTGACCTAATTCCATTCCATGGATGCTGGATTCCTCTTCAATTCTGAAGCCTATACGCGGACTAAGTCGTCTCTTCTCGTTCGGCGATGCTGCGGCCGGCCGGCCTGGCTGTGCTTGCGCTCGGGTTGAGAAATGCGACGCAACGCCTGCCCGCCACTGCAGAGCTCTCAGCGCCCGACATTACTGCTGGCTTGAAGATAAACGTGGACAATTGTTTGCTGGAGAAGGCGGAGTTGTTGCGAATTTGGAGTTGATATAGGAGCAAATGGAATGCTTTCTGTAGAATTGTTGACACTTTGACGCTTGTCGATTAATACCGCGCAGCTGAGGTGCTTCGAACGACTCCGGGTGCACGTTAGTACTTTGAAGTTTGCTGATACACTGGCCGCCTCCTCTCGAAACTTCGATGGGTAACTTTCACTTTGGATGTTGGATTTTAGCTGCTCATGTCGAAAGTTTGCAGTCAACACCGGACTTGGTATTATGCCGGGTGATACCGGCATCTGCCGGTATTCCGGCTGCAAAACACCTCCTTGATTATGCGTCTCTCTCGTAGCGTCACCGAGCCGAAAAATCCCTCACGAGTCTTCATCTACCCTCCTTATATATGCGCGTCTCGGATCCTTCTCGAATGTTCACGAATATTCGCAGTTACAATGACAGCATTTTACAGCTGATTGGAGGAATTCTTCCTTGTCCTGACGTCTCGAAATTTCATTGGCTAGGTGCCCGCTTTCTTGTGCCACACCTTCTCGCGTGATCGCTTGGCAAGCGTTCATTGGTGTAGATGTTGCGGCTTTTGTTTAAGGCCAACCCTCGTATCGCGCCTTCGTGCGAGGCCTGTTCCCATGCCCAAGCGACGGCCGGCTTAACGGCTTATACATTCCAACGTCTATCGCAGTTTTTCGCGCTTTTACCTATAACTGGCCTCGCAACACATCGTATTATATAAGATATAAAATATTTCGCTACTAGTATATAAGATATTTCACTGCAGGTTTTTGACTTTTCCTAAAGTGAAGCATTTTCCCAAAATCTTACTAATTCCCAAAAATCTTAATATGAGAGTAGTATCTCTGGACAATACAGTTAGAGTCGTGTGTACAATATGGAAAGTGAAATGTTTCATTCTTTCATTTGAGAGTAATTTGAAGTCGTTGGGTGCATTCTTTCAAAAGTTAAAACCGGGTCAACTTAAGTTTTTACTGAGCGGAGTCGGAAAGGCTTTTTGATGAATTTCTGTAGTTCCCAGAAAACAGTTAGAGTCGTGTGTACAATATGGAAAGTGAAATGTTTCATTCTTTCATTTGAGAGTAATTTGAAGTCGTTGGGTGCATTCTTTCAAAAGTTAAAACCGGGTCAACTCAAGTTTTTACTGAGCGGAGTCGGAAAGGCTTATTGATGAATTTCTGTAGTTCCCAGAAAACAGTTAGAGTAGTATTTCTGGACAATACCCTCTTCGCCCCAGAAAAATTTGAGCCAACTTGCAAAGTGGGTTCAAATTTTCACCCGTTAATTTTCATTATGACCTTTACATACCCCTTACGTTAAAGAGTTAGAAAATATTCACCCCCTTTTTCAATTTCTTAGCTTTTCCCGACATCAACATATCCCTACATATCACCTCATCATTTACCTTCTTGCAACACGCCGATGTTGACGCATTTATAAAATATTCATTAATACCTGACACACACTAAATAATTGAAACGCATCTCTTACACACATTATTGTAGTACGCAAATAGCAAAGAACACAGTAAAGATACCGCACATATCCAACAACTTGAACGCATAAATAAAACACACACGACATATTATTCTCGACTTACTCTCGGCAAATTCATCAACATAGATAAACATATGAATTAGAGATCGAAAAATCGGCGAATTTGTTACAAGCAGAGACATCCTTTCAGCTTTCTCGGTTGCAATCCACCTAAAAACACAATCTCAAATGGAGGTAATTTTCCAACCTCAAGTTTTCTTCCTCATAATTATCATTTCATCCTCTGATTCAGAGTACACGTATTTCTTGCAACAAAAACTTGCTGTTGCTCCTCCTGCGAGCCTAGGTACAGCTTGTTGTTGTTGTTCCTGTGACGTGCTACTCCTCGGTTTGCTACTGATCCTCGGCTTGCTACTGATCCTGGGCTTGCTACTGATCCTGGGCTTGCTACTGATCCTGGGCTTGCTACTGATCCTGGGCTTGCTACTGATCCTGGGCTTGCTACTGATCCTGGGGAGGGCCCCCTGCTGAGAATCGAAGTTACTGAAGCTTTTCCATTAAAAAAATTCATCCTTGGCGTCACGTGAACTCGTGGAAAATTCCGTAGATCCTCGTTGCGTCAAATCGCGGACAAATCCTGTAGATTACTGCGTCAATACGCGTTGGACTCCCACGTTGGAGCTCATCAGCTCTTTCATCATAATTGTAGAAAATGAAGCACATTTATTTACGAAGATCTTCAGGTTTTGATTCTCAGTCCGCTTGTCGACCAGCATGACTTAGACCCCTGAGTTTCGCGTTAAATTGCTAATGATCTCCTTCCGTAAAATACGCGTTAAATTGTCTAACCTGGTCCATTTGTACTCGAGAGACAGCGCATTACATGGTCGATCAACGTAAGAATTATTCCTCGGTTTCCTTCAAATCTGCCTTGAGTGAGGCGGACGTGAGCTACGCGAAAAATTCCTACATACATACATAAAATAGTTACTTTCCGGTATCCTCAACCAACTCTAGACAAAGCCGAAATGCGTTCGACGGTGTTACTAATCGGTAAAGTCACCTAAATATTTCGAAGAAAATAATATATCTCATTCCAGTAACTTACGACCAGCCCCATTTTTCAATCGTAGGCGTCGATAACCTTGGCACAAGACTATATGAACATTCTTACACATAAGGTACGAAAGAGCAGGAAAATCACCAGGCAGGTCGAATTCCCGCATCCGCACCAAAAAAAAAAAACACATATACATTGGGTATTGTCAAGGCGTCCAACTTTACATTATACTCTGCCGCGAAGGCTTTTCTAACGATCAGACATTATGCCAACACCGACACACCAGAAAAAAAATTACACATACATTGGGTACTATCAGGTTATCGGACTTTGCGTTATACTCGGCCGCGAAGGCTTTTCTAGCGATCCGACATTCTAACAATACCGACATGCAAGAGAAAAATTACACATGAATTGGGTACTATCAGCTCATCGGACTTTACGTTATACTCGGCCGCGAAGGCTTTTCTAGCGATCGGACATTCTAACAATACCGACATACAAAGAAATGCAAAAATAGACAAAATGTAGTGTTACCAACCCGTCAAACTTTACATCTTACTACGCCGAAAGGCTCTACAGACGATTTGACATTGTGATAACACTGACACAAAAATGCAAAAACAGATACGACACAAAATTTTATCCGATTCTCAGCCCCAGAGATAGTGCAGCACATTTAAATGATTCCACGTTGCCGCAAGATTGTATAAACATTCACACAAATATTGTACACCAAATCGGGAGATTTGCCAAACAGGCTGAAATCCCTAACGCACTTAATGTACTCATGAATACACAGTGTGTCATCACACTGTTAGACTTTACATCATACTTTTGCTGAGAACAGCCGTTCTGATGATCTAACATCCTGATAACACACACAAAATGAAAAAAACATGATTATTTACCTAATTCTCAGCCTTTGAGAAATTGCACAATTGTTATTCAATTATGTCATTTTCTTCGTCGTCCTTCAATTTCAACGCATTTGATTCAATGCTACTGATAACATTTAATATACATTATTTTCTTGTTCTCACAACATCCTACATTCTTGCGTTCCGTACTACCACACTAGAGTTTTAACCACATCAGCTTGAACGTACCGACAAATTTCTTAATTGCGAGTGCTATCCACTAAGCAATAAAATTCCGGCAAAGGCTCTCTGCTGCGCGGTCCATCTCTCTCACATACATTCTCGATGAAGATTTCCCTTGTACAATCCAGTCGCTATGCATTTTCAATTTTTTTAACGCCATAAATCAATTCCTTTGCAGAAATTACACTCCATCTTGAATATTGAGCATTTTCGTACTAGAAAATAAACATATCCTAATGAAGTTGATAAGTACATCGTTATTATGCAAACACTCTATTGCCATCAATTAACGCTAGAATTTCAATTATTGACGAAACGGTTCACACAATTTGATTAAAGTTACAACTAAACCATGTCAAATTCAAAGCATTGTCGAATGTTTCTGCTCCTCCCATCTTACGCTCAAACATTAGAAGGCACGCCAGAGCTACTTTTGTTGATCAGGCAAAACCGACCCCAACGAACCTGTCCAAAATCCGCGCACGAACGAGAGAGAATGCGTAGACAAATACGAGGAATGCATTATAAAATCCAAAAATTATTCTGAAGAATTCTCATGGATCTTCCGTTCCACCGATTTAATTCAATACCGAATGTTAGGTCATTTTCGCTTTCAGTACAAGTAAATTTCTCTGTTTAGCAAGACGATACTCCCAGACGTACGCAAGGAATATTCATCTCTCACACGAGGCAATACTTTACTCTGCGATAAAATTCGAGGTCGAATCCCACTCGAGAAATGGCGTAGTATTTCTTCAAAATCTACACACCTCTATCTCTTTCGCTGTAGTAGAATTCAGTTTCAGTAAGATATAATTTGCACCTCTCACATGAGTATAACTTGAACATTCCCTTAGACGACGAACGATTTGAAGAAAACTACACAATCTTCCAATTAACGCACACTTAAAAATGAAAATTCATTCATCGGTGACATGTAACTGTTTAGACTACACAAAATTGCATTTAATCCACGTGTTCCCTTTAAAATCTACAGATGCTTAATATAATAAAAATTCCTTCCTACCTGAAGGCAGCTAGGATTGAATAATCTTAAATTACCACGCTCTACCGTCGAATTCACATCAAAAGGAAATTTTTAAACATCATGAATTTATAAAAGTTAAGGAAGCAAAATTTTCATGCTCAGTGAATTTGATATAAAGGTATTGATTGACTTATGTCAGTGTCGAAATGGATTGTATACTTGGCACATGGGAAAACCACCCAAAATATTTAATGATTTTAGTGTATTATTATTGAAGCAATTATTTGAATTCTCACTCTGATGTACTGGAGCTTAGCACAATGATCTTGTGAATAAAAAAAAGGAGGATCAATTTACTTTACTTAACACACGAGCAGAGGCGTCATTTATATCTAAGTGAATAAAATTAGACCACGAACTAAATTCGCAGCATCGTTGGAAGCCATCACTTACTTTAAAACACTACATTTAATTTTTATCCTAAGCACCGCCACTTAATTCATTCAACAGTTTTGCAACAAGAATTTACCACCCCTTTGATAGCAAGGAAATTGATTCTCAAAATTCCCATTACTGCTTCTCAGCAGATGTCAATTTAAATACTTGAAGCTCTCAAATATCAACGAATGAAAATATGAATTATGTTGCTAAAGCTGATTGGAGAAGCTTGACACACACGAGGTCAAAAAAAATTTTTGCAAATCATTTATAAGCGAGGTATCATTAAAAAATTCCAACTAGATTAATTACTAAATGCCTCAAAGCCCACAAAATGTAAACTTGTTTCAAAGATTCACTTGAGATAAGCCGGCATTTGCTGGGGTTAAGGCGTTATTTCCCCAGACAATGCTTCACACCTCAATTCAGTTAAACCTGATAATCGTACAGATCATAGAAAAATTCAACCAAAAATTCAGCACTCAAGGAAAATTTTATCGAACACATTGTCAAGAAAATAGAGCAAGTATTTGATGCAATATACACTCAGACAATATTAACTAGATCAACTCAGCGGCACAAAAAAAATGAGCAAAGATCTCGGAAAATATCAATTCCTCATAGCATTTCGAAATTAATGGCCATGGATAACACTTAGTCAAGTACACTTCAAATTAGGCGCTCAGATTTGGTCCGACTGCAGCTGCCAGAATCTCAATTTTTATTACTCCGTCCTCCAACCGCGCGACCGGCGTTAGGCGTCGGTACAGCACGCCCACGGCACCGCTCTCTACGTTGGAAATTTTACTCCAAGTTGGAATGCCCACGAAATGACACGGATGAATTGTACTTGCAGAAAATTCTGCTTAATTATCGAGCGACTATTTGACTGAATTAAAAAAAGAAGAAACAGATATTTTTAGACAACTGAAAATAATTAAAAAAAATCTCCATGTTGATATACAGACAGTACGCTTGCATAGGTTAATTAATATTTTTCCTGTTGCGATACGGAGAAGGGGTTGGGTTTAGGACCCCCCCCTTGCCCATACGCTGAGGGAATTGCAACCCCCACACATGTTATAGTATTATCCTTTATGCTTGCGTACACCTGCATACCAGACATAGAGAATAAAAGAGTTATTAAGATTTACATTAATTTATTGGGAAACACGTTTATAAACACACAAGGCATGGGAACGAAATGATTTGAAAGGGCACTGACATAAATGTGATGCTTACCGAAAATTCGAGTTACACATACTCCTTCGCTGACAACGATTTACGCGCACACAAACAGCCGGCTCCACAGAACACAAATCATAATATTTGCGAGAATAACACATCACGATTTAACCTGGAATTGTGACATGGTGTCGAATCATACAACGGGAAGTCGATTCTCGACTCAATAAACACAGGTAATCGATTGCCTATAAATTAGATGATTCTTCACGATACTTTGAAAAGCACTTTTCTGTGTGCTGATCTACATCCGAAATTGAACTTCAATCACCACCTAAAAAAGCTCTCACTACTATAAACACTCGCCAAGTGCTAACACTTTTCTGTGTGTAACTCTCCATTTTCAATTTGCACTTAAGAGCTCTCGTTTTCCGAATTCTCCCTGCCGACAACTATACACTTTCCCCTCTGCTGTGACGTACGTGCGGCTGCAGCTGACCTAATTCCATTCCATGGATGCTGGATTCCTCTTCAATTCTGAAGCCTATACGCGGACTAAGTCGTCTCTTCTCGTTCGGCGATGCTGCGGCCGGCCGGCCTGGCTGTGCTTGCGCTCGGGTTGAGAAATGCGACGCAACGCCTGCCCGCCACTGCAGAGCTCTCAGCGCCCGACATTACTGCTGGCTTGAAGATAAACGTGGACAATTGTTTGCTGGAGAAGGCGGAGTTGTTGCGAATTTGGAGTTGATATAGGAGCAAATGGAATGCTTTCTGTAGAATTGTTGACACTTTGACGCTTGTCGATTAATACCGCGCAGCTGAGGTGCTTCGAACGACTCCGGGTGCACGTTAGTACTTTGAAGTTTGCTGATACACTGGCCGCCTCCTCTCGAAACTTCGATGGGTAACTTTCACTTTGGATGTTGGATTTTAGCTGCTCATGTCGAAAGTTTGCAGTCAACACCGGACTTGGTATTATGCCGGGTGATACCGGCATCTGCCGGTATTCCGGCTGCAAAACACCTCCTTGATTATGCGTCTCTCTCGTAGCGTCACCGAGCCGAAAAATCCCTCACGAGTCTTCATCTACCCTCCTTATATATGCGCGTCTCGGATCCTTCTCGAATGTTCACGAATATTCGCAGTTACAATGACAGCATTTTACAGCTGATTGGAGGAATTCTTCCTTGTCCTGACGTCTCGAAATTTCATTGGCTAGGTGCCCGCTTTCTTGTGCCACACCTTCTCGCGTGATCGCTTGGCAAGCGTTCATTGGTGTAGATGTTGCGGCTTTTGTTTAAGGCCAACCCTCGTATCGCGCCTTCGTGCGAGGCCTGTTCCCATGCCCAAGCGACGGCCGGCTTAACGGCTTATACATTCCAACGTCTATCGCAGTTTTTCGCGCTTTTACCTATAACTGGCCTCGCAACACATCGTATTATATAAGATATAAAATATTTCGCTACTAGTATATAAGATATTTCACTGCAGGTTTTTGACTTTTCCTAAAGTGAAGCATTTTCCCAAAATCTTACTAATTCCCAAAAATCTTAATATGAGAGTAGTATCTCTGGACAATACAGTTAGAGTCGTGTGTACAATATGGAAAGTGAAATGTTTAATTCTTTCATTTGAGAGTAATTTGAAGTCGTTGGGTGCATTCTTTCAAAAGTTAAAACCGGGTCAACTTAAGTTTTTACTGAGCGGAGTCGGAAAGGCTTTTTGATGAATTTCTGCAGTTCCCAGAAAACAGTTAGAGTCGTGTGTACAATATGGAAAGTGAAATGTTTCATTCTTTCATTTGAGAGTAATTTGAAGTCGTTGGGTGCATTCTTTCAAAAGTTAAAACCGGGTCAACTCAAGTTTTTACTGAGCGGAGTCGGAAAGGCTTATTGATGAATTTCTGTAGTTCCCAGAAAACAGTTAGAGTAGTATTTCTGGACACCTCGAAGCTGCCGACTGCCAACTGAAGCTCGATCAGGGTTACATTCTCGGATATGCCAACAACATAGCCCTAGGCAGGAGGCAGTGAAGTAGAAGCTAATTATTTAAGGCTACTATGGGGTTAGTTTTTCCTTTGCTGAGCCGTCTCGCCAGCCTCGGCTCTGCGGCGCCTCACGTCCCAGTTGTACACGCGGGCTATGGTGACCTTGGTGGTGGTGCACTGCGTCCTGAGGTGGGCAAGATTGATCGGTTTTAAGTTAGTTTAAGCAGGCGTTGCTATAGCGTGAGGCCTACAACACTAAAGCATGAGATCTAACTCTAGCTAGTGCTATAGCGTGAGGTCTACCTCTAGCTAATACTATAGCGTGAAGTCTACCTCTAGCAAATACTATAGCGTGAGGTTAGGTTACTAATGGATATTACCAATTGTCATACATTTGATTTGGCTAAAAACAATTAGTACATCTCAAACTGTATGGGTAGGCGATATATGGCAATAGACCTCACGCTATAGTAGCACCGTTTGAACCTCTCTAACCACAACAAAATGTTTCAAAGAGAGGAAGGAACCATGTAGTATGAAGTTGCACGGAAACTAGCGTACGTTCCCACACAAGGTCTCTAAGGCTTAGAAACTGTGAGCTAAGAATGACTACATAACTCAAAACAGGACAGCAGTAAACAGAAAACGATGATATATTACAACAACAAAAAATAGTTTTATTTCAATACAAAGAAAGCCTACCTCTCATCTCGTGACCTCACATATCTGAGGCGGGGAAAGAGAGTTCAGTCCCACAATTGAAATTTTTCTACAAGCTTGAAAACAGAAGCTGCACCCAGAGCTAAGTTTGAATGAAGAAAACGATCAATTCAACACTCGTAAAGACACGAGCAAAAAATCTCAGTAACGAAACTTTATTGAAATGGTTTTCTGAAGAGGGATAAATATTCTAACCTTTCCAGATGATCTTTGTCTTGATTGAGATCTTAGTTATTTGTTGGGGTGGCATACATCTTACTAGGGTTACGGTATCTGAAATAATTGATCTCCAATCACTAATTTTATTTCATCATTAGAGAGCTGCAGACTCCATTCAGTGGCTACTGAGAAGTGACATTCGAGTAGATGATTACCTACGGCCAAAAACATATGTTTTGGGCCGTACCAAAACTCCTACTCGAATGTGAATTCTCGGTAGCTGCTGAATGGAGTCTGCAGCTCTCTAATGATGAAATAAAAGATTAGGTATGGCCACAAACACATGTCGAGATAAGCACGTCGTGAAAACGCAAGAAAACCGTCATGTTCCTGATTGCGCCAGTAACGGGCAATTTCACCAAATTTTTACAGTATTCTTTTTTTGACAGAAAAACCATGACAGAAGAGTATTTTAGAACATAACGTATATACATACATTTTTTTAAACATTTTATAGAATTTAGAAAATGTAGTTATGTAGCCACATGAAAATCTACTAAACCTCACCTAAGAGAATCAAGGTCCGAAACGACCTGGGTGAGCTTGGTGTTCGCGTTGCTGAGGTTCTTGTTGAGCAGTACCTCTGCTGCGTCCAGGTCATACTCTAGCATCACATTCGCCTGCACACACGAGTCATCACTGTATTATTTAGGTTAAAACCATGGGTTTAGGTTCAATTAATAAGTTTTCTACAATTAACCAAGAGATTAGATTAGTCGTTAGTTTTAGCCTCCCTACCCAGCAACAATTGCGATCCAAAGAGAGGAAGGAGGAAGGCACCATTTAGTATGGAGTTAAGGAAACGCGGAATCTCCGCAGAAAGGCATAGAAACAGTTAGTTGTGAAAGAAGATTATGGAACAAGACCAAAGTTGAAGAAGACAGTATTAGGTGCTGAAAAACAGGAGAACAGTGAACCGAAAAAAGGTGGTCCTTAATTAACATAACAAAAACATTTTATTTCAACAAAAAGAAGGCCTACCTAACTCTCAGCTCAGGCCCTCACATTGTCCCCATGGGAGCGCTAGTTCCCATAGATACAATAATTGTATCCCCCTGAGGGGATTAACCAAGAGATACATAGATCAGTAACAAAGCATCAAAGCAGAGGAATTTGCTGTAGCAGTTTGAACTAAAGCATTAAAAAAATGCAGAAAATCAATGTCTATGTTGGTAGACTTCGATCTATCAATGGAATTGGAAGAGATGCAAAAATTTACTTTCAATAACTGAACTGATGAAATGAAGTAAGCAATCACACATAACGAATTACTTGGTTAGTACACTGGGTTCTCCAAAAGACCAGAAAAGAGAATACAACCAAATAAGCACTGATGCAAAGATCTTACAGTATTGCAGTAACACTCGTTATCTGCAAAACACACTCATAGATGTAATTATTGCAGCTGAAATTGCAGTTTCCTTTCAGAAAAAGGGATAGACATAGTAATTCAAGAGGTTTCATACATTGATAAGAAGAGGCACTTATGCATATGTACCTTTAGAAGAGCTTAGAAATTACTCATACTACTGGAGAGTTTTCAGTAATTCTGACTAGATAGTTTAAGCTTTCACAAAAAGGGGTAAAACCGCCAGTAAAATATACACAATAATTATGTACACTGGTTTGATTAGATAACATGAAAAATTAGACACCAGTGAAAAAAAAAAATTGCCTACGACAAAACAAAAATTTTTCTACGTCAACCAAAGGAATACCTACCTAATTTTCAGCTTGGATCCTCACATCTCACCCTTGGCAGTACTAATTCCTATAGATGCAAAAGTTGTTCTTCCATGAGAGGGCGCACTGGTTATATTGATCTAACTATGGCACAGATACACCCAAAATTAAGGCACATGCTGCTTCAAGTAATTAAATGTAAATGCAGTGGCAATGAAGCAAACACATGAGCAGCATACTACGAAGTAAAAAGCTTCTGCATAAAAATGACAGATATTACAACCCACCTAAGAAAATAGCTTTAACAAAAATCATCTTAAATTAAAAATAAAAATACAAATACATAATCAAAATTTTCTGCTTTGCTCTTATTTCAAACTGAAATAAAAATGAAAATAAATTCCTCCCTACCCAAACATAATGTCATTAAAAGAAACAATATGATTAAAATCTTTCACATTTTAACTTCTCATAATTTCTTACAGCAGTTGAACTTGTCCAGTTTCACTAACCCCAAGCCATAAGCAGACTTTGTTGGAAGGAGGAATGGTACCTTCAACATAGAGTTGGTCAGAGAGCAGGAATTGAGTTTCCAGATCCTCCGTGCTGTCTTGTCGAGCCTTCATTTCTTCTATGATCTGCAGGCTGCTTTTGATGTCTGGCACCTGGTGCTTCAGCCTGCACCAATAAAGAATGGATGAGTGAATATTTCTGCAGATGTCAAAAATATTCACTTCATGAAACATAAATTCTAAACATTTCTTGACAAATGGTGTTAGAAAAATTAAATAATGCACATATGATTTTAGTCTATGAAGAATAAGAGATTATAACCAAAGAGGAAAGTTTTAAACTTTCTGAATGAAAATTAACAATATATCCCACCTACAGTCAATGCATGCTGGAGAAGGGAAAATATTACTTTGGCAAGTTGGATTACATCAAAAACATTAAGACATCTCAATTACACTAATGAAATTAGATGCATAGCATTACAAATATTAGAGTAGCACTTTTTACAAAAACCCATCCTTTGTCTTGCCTAATGAGTAACAAATACTAATGATGAACTTTGATACAAAACACTTGTGTCCTCACCAATAAGCAAGAGAAAATTTTACATTGGGCATATGAGCGCTTTTTTGATTAAGTTAAAAAATAGGATACTACTTCAACTAATACTGACATAGTTAACATAAAATAAATATGCTCTACACAAATGTGCTTCTTTTGAATCTTTATTATAAAATAATAGACCCACTTCAAGCGAGTGGCAGTGAGGTGCGACTCCATGCAGCGATAGTTGCTGAGCTGCTCATCAAGGCGCCTGATCACTTCTTCCACACCACCAGATTTTTTGCTCATGAACTCTTCAACATCTTCCTGTGAAATGAAAATAAGTTATAAAAACATGAATAGTATTTTAACACAACTCACTCACCGATACACCCAATGGATGAATCTATATATAAGATATTTTATCACCAAATGCAGTTAAATTAAACTGAAAAATTGTTACACTGCATCAAATATTTTAGACATTTTAATGTTTCATTTCCCACAAAACAATGAAAATGTCAGGATAGTTTTTAGGCTAAAGTCAATTAGATTATTAGTTAGTTTAGGCCTCCCTATCCTCAACAAATGAGATCCAAAGAGAGGAAGGAGGAAGGCATCAAATAGTATGGAGTTAAGGGAACGCAGAATCTATGCAGAAAACGCATAGAAACGGTACGATGAGAAAAAAGTTCATGAAACAAGATCAAAGTTGATGAAGAAGTAGTAGGTGCTGAAAAAACAGGACAGCAGTAAACCAAAAAAGATGGTCCGTAACAAAACAAAAACCTATATTATTTTAACAAAAAGAAAGCCTACCTAACCTTTAGCTCGTGCCCACACATAGTCCCCCTCGGAACACTAATTCATTCCCATAGATACACTAGTTGTCTCCCCCTGAGAGGGGCTAAAGTCAATTAATATTGCTATGAGATATAACTTGAACATCCTTCAGAAAACAGAGTAATTCAAAAATAGCTAAAAATTATTATAATTATAAAATACAATATATAAAATTGTATTTCATATATTTTTTCAAAGTGTTGTAAAATAAAAATTGAGTACAGTTATTCAACTGCAGCAAAATTGATTAACGTAGCACGCTCACTTCAGTTGACATAAGCTACTCGTAGCTTTACCTTCACATCCACAAAAAAATATTCTTTTCAAACTATTGACTAAGTAATTGAGGATCATATAACAGATTTTTAATTCATTTGAATGTTTCAATACAAAATGAGCCTTAGGGCACAAAATAATTTCTTGTCTGAGGGAACTATGGTAAATATGGAGTTTAATGCGCTCACAGAAATTAAAAATTCTGTTCCCAAGAATCACTAAAGGGAACACATTTAAAAACGTTTTACATGAATGACATTCTGCTCGCTGATGCGCAATTTTTTAATTATTCAAATCTGAAGTTATATGAATGTTGTGCTTAAAAGTGAAGGAATGGAGACGTAAATATGCTCTAATACGGTATTGATGTTACGATGGGTAAGGTTAAGTTAGGTATTGTTAGGTTAGATAAGTAAACTAACCTAAAATAACAAAGCAACCTAAAATAGCTTACCTTAACTTACCCAAACTGAGGCTGTTATTTTCCCACAAAAAAATGGACGTGTCCATCCAAAAAAATTAGTGTGACCCAACAATGCGGCGGCTATGCAACCGACTATATGACGTTATTCTTATTAGAACGTAACGATTGCTATGTCTCATAAATAAAGGATCAGCAGAGAATGTCATTCTTGCAAAACATTTTTAAACGTAGTCCTGCAGTGATTCTTGGGAACAGGATTTTCAAGCAGTCAGTGTTAAATTTTACTTTAATGTTGTCAACGATTTTCATAATTTCGTTGCTATAGATAGGTAATATAGTCGATTTTAAGACGTTTTACATGAATGACAATGTGCTCGCAAAAGCTTAGTTTTTGAGTTATTTAAGTTTGAAGTTATACGAGCAGCGCTTCCGAATGGCCTTTTTTACGCAAGTTCAGAGTTGAAACGGCAGCTAACCCCCTATTACGAACGTAAAGAGGTTGGGTCGTGAGGGGTAGCCACAGTTCTTCTCCTGAAAATTATAAATAAACGTGGTAAATCTGAAGGATATGTCAGTTATCGATTTCGTAAATTTGAATGCCTAAGCATAGTTAATTAGATCGAAATAAACAAATTTTCTTCTATGCACTTTCCGTCTCAAATGAGTATTTCATTAGTTATAGCGGTAAATGACTTACCGCAACTCCAGTGTTTGAAGCGGCTAGTAATTCAAGGAGCACGTCGGACAGCAACACTGCAAAGCGCACTCGCTTCCAGCGCGATCGTCATCAAAGACGAAACCAAACCTACCGCTATACCTCGTTAAATACTCATTTGACGAAAAAAGTGTATAGAAGAAAAGTTGTTTATTTCGACGTTATTGCCAAGATTCAAGCAACAAAAATTCGAAAATCGATGAGTAGCTGTTTATTCGAGCGCATTCGTCATCAAAGACGAAACTAAACCCACCGCTATAAATCGTAAAATACTCATTTGAGACCGAAAGTGCATAGAAGAAAACTTGTTTATTTTGATTCAATTAATTAGGTTCAGGCACCAAAAAGTGGAAAATCGATAACTGACATATCCTTCAGATTTACCATAAACGTTTGTAGTGACGTCCGTGTACATCGGCTTCATGATGGCGGACGCCATCTTGGGTACCGGGTGGCTGTCATTAGAGATGATGTAAATGGAAGTCACTAGAAACCTTTACTTATAATTTTCACTAGAAGAACTGTGGCTACCCCTCACGACCCAACCTCTTTACGTTCGTAATAGGGGGTTAGCTTCCGTTATTAATTAAATTACGCTTGGCACTCTCGCTTCCCTGGCGCGCACAAGCCAACTTCAAAGTTGAATAATTAAAAACTAACGCATCAGCGAGCAGAATGTCATTCCTGTAAAACATTTTTAAATGTGTTCCTTTATTGATTATTGGCAACAAAATTGTGAAAATCGTTGACAACATTCAAGTAAAATTTGACCGTTTAATGTTGTCAACTATTTGAATAATTTTGTTGTCATAGATAGGTAATGTGGTAGATTTCAAGATGTTTTAAAAGAATGACATTGTGCTTGCAAATGCTTAGTTTTGAGTTCTCAAAATAAGTACTACCATCTGTTGAAATTATCCATACCCCTACTTACAAATTGTACAATAATCCCTAATTAGCCAACCAGCTAGTAAAAATTGTCATATTAGGAACAAAAACATTCATTCCAATTTGCACCATTCATATAAATTTACCAAAAATATTTGAAACTATTACCTTGAATTACTCTTCTCAAAATTAATTTACCTGTTTAATTATTCTTCTACGGGATCTCAACGTTTCACGAAAGCTTTCAACAAAATTGTAGCACCATCATAAAATTCACGGATTGGAAACGTACTGATAAATTCGTACAAAATTTACACATGATGACAATTGTATATCTTACCTCCAATACTCAAATTCATGTCATTATAAGGCAATTGTACCACAATGTTATCAAGAAGTACTTTTGTTTTGAACGGCGAAACGATTCTTCTGTTATCTGTTTTCGAAAATGGCGGCTACACACAACATGTTCGCACAAATTAGATTCCTTAATTGAACCTAAAATTTCACTTCCACTTGCTCTTGGCCACTCTTTAAAATATGCATGATGATATTGGAAGTACTTGATATCAGGTTTATCTCTAGAATTATTTTCACATTCGATCAAAGAACATTTTTTCATTCTATTTGAAGACGCCATTCTTGCAGAGTGCAGACACCAACGCCGACGAGTTGTCTTGTTACTGGTCGCGTTGTTGTTGTACAAGTTGTCGTACAGCAGACTCGATATTGTCACATATTGTCGCCAGATAGCGCTACTCTGTTGATCTGTGTTGCTATTCGTTCTGGACCTGTGACGTCACCGTCCCCAGGGCTCTTTTAAGAAAAGACTTGAATGCTACTACCTTCTTATGTGTACCGTGGTGTTGGCCCTGCGGGCGTCTAGTATGGATGTCTGTAGCTGCTCCTGCAAATCAAATGGTCTCCGCTTGGCCTTGAGAAGCGACGGCTTCTTTTATCAGTTATTTTCGGGAGCAGCCCGCTTTGGGGAAAGTGCACAGCAACGAATACAAGAACAGAGATATTAGAAGCAAGTCGCTCAAATATGTTATTGAAGCAATGAATCAACACAGTATTAGTTTACATGAGAATGGGTCGAAGGAAAAAATTAATACGCTTCAAAAATAGTTTAGGAAAGAATTAAGAGCCTCTGCTGCCAAAAAATCTATTATTTAGCAGAGGATAGCACCTGGATTCAAAGGTGCGGGGAGCAATAGTTTAGTTTTTTACAAGCATATCATAATGCGTTCGTCCTGTTGAAGTGTCAGCGCCATTGACAAAGGATTTCCAATCTTATTTAATATTCACTCAGGAAATACTGCTAATGTATATTACTTTTGTGTCTTTGAATGAAAAATTAAATATTTAACCGAAGTGCGATTTCAACAATTTGTCCGGCATTTTCGATTAAAATAAAAAACTTTTTCCATAAATTCTCCTTACCATTTAATTTCAGGATGAAAATGTTTCCTGTAAAAATCTAAACATTTATTAGTTTATCCGTACCGCTGTCACATTCACATGCATTATTAGATATTATCACGCAGTAATTTGAGAGGCTTATTATATTTTAAAATAGTTGATTGCGGATGCCACATTTACGCGTGCATTCTATCATACAGTTCTAATGAATGTGCGGTAGATTTCAATTGTTATTTCTATATCCTTGTCACTGTGTTGCTAGGAAATGACCGAATATAGTTCTACAAGAAAAAATTCAATGTACGAGCTGTACTATTACACGCTGGTACATGCAAAACTGTATGGAACGAGCGGAAAATATTACCTGCAGTTGAAGTTATTATGAAGTAGATTATTACATTTGTAGTAGTTGTAGTATTTGTTAGATTTGGTGTGACCAAATTTTACAAATGCTGAAAAAAGGAAGGAATGCAACAAATAATTAGTGAGCGAAATTTGGATATTTAACCCTAACTTACTACAAATCCGGTTTTAACTGCCATTTTCTGGATGTTTAGCCAGCCAATCTTATACCCACTATCTATTTACGGTGTTTTTTCTTCTCTATGACCACAAAGCCGATGAGTATGCTTGTTTTGACTACGACGAATCTTTCTCGACAACGCATAGTGAAGCACTGCCAAGCTTGCCAGTGACGCGCCACTTCAGTCACGCGAACGTACGTGTGAACGCGAGTGTTTTGACCACACTCAGTGAGTGTGAGTGTCACTGACGAAATAACTGATCGTGTGACAGCCCCTTAAATGCACTTGAAGCGAGAGCAAGTGGGCGGGGCTTGCGTCTCTCTTCACTGCTCACGCGCACACTCAATGATCGTGTAAACATGCCTTAAAGAAAGGGCTCAAGATTCTTTCGAGATTACAAACCACTTTTAATTGACGGGTTGCCCGAAATTGAAAGAGGTAATAAGATGAGAGCACACACCAAACTAAATACACTCTAACAGAACACTGCACAGCAACACATTACCAATTTAGATGATAAACAAAATGACATAATGTTACAGGTAAAATTACTGAGAGGAAAATGAGGGCTAAGACCTTGAAACATTGTAACTGTGGCGAAAACTGAAGTGAACTGAATGAATTAAATAAACTGAATGAACTGAATCATCTGAAAGAACTGAATAAACTTCATATCCCAGCTAGAACGCTGCTTTTTCACATAGCCTCAGAGCGATACACTTTTCTGCGCGAGTGAAGGCAGGTCTGAAGTTTGCATCTATATCGCATCACACTAATTCAACCGCATCGCCTACCACAGATACTGATCGGTGCAGCGGAACAGGATGTACTGTACGTATTTTAGCTCATTTCGAGTCTGAATAGAAGGATTATGAGGGTCAAATTAAAGCTCTTAATTCATGAAACAGTGTTATTTCCTCATTTCCTCAAGTTCCCCATATGTGGTGTTTCTGAAAACATAGACATACCAAATGTGTATACGGCGTTAAAATCGAGACGTACAAATATTGACAGTAGGCAGGGATACGCGATAAACACGCTTACGAATACCAAATACTTCCGAACTCCTAAGTTTTCAAGACACTGAGGCTTGAAATTCTACCTTGCTACTCTATACATATAACTTTTCCATTTTAAGCAATGTTATTAACGGAAAAGAAATGAACATCACAAACACAGATGTTTTATCAAACAAACATTATATTAACTGTTCGCATTGTCTGCCACCTGCGTCAATGCAGGTCTGGTATCTCTTCCGAGTGTATTGCTGGACACGATATATAAGTCTTCATTATCTGCAGTCTCATCTGGCCCGACCGCTATCCTCGTGACCAGATACCCACCGATTTTTTATTTTTTCTTATTTCTTACATCATAAATCAATCATTCAAGAGAAAGAAATCTAAAGGACTTATGTCTGAGACTCTGGGAGCTATGCCACTGATCCATTACGCCATATCCACCTATTCGGGCAGGCGTCATTCTAATATTGGAAACTATTCCTCTAGGAATGGGCCAAAGCTATGTCGTACTAGAACTATATTCGACAACGAATACCTAAATAAAAGCACATTCTCATTGGTTATGGCAACCCGTCTTTCGGAAACTTGCTAGAGACTGGTTTACAGTATACAGAAGACGGCATCAGATGGTTCCATAAGATAGTAGCCAACAATATCAGCTCAAAAATTGACGCTAAACCGATGTTGGTTAGTA
Organism: Morinoia aosen; assembly: GCA_030386875.1. Classification (NCBI taxonomy): domain Eukaryota; kingdom Metazoa; phylum Arthropoda; class Malacostraca; order Amphipoda; family Talitridae; genus Morinoia; species Morinoia aosen. The sequence goes on along the minus strand of CM059557.1, from coordinate 27,996,133 downwards.
AAGCTCTGCACTCCATAAAGGTTATTTTCTTGCAAGCTAGCATGTCTTGTGTTTTGACCGTACCGTGACGTGCAAAAGTGGCTTCAACGCTGAAGAGAACAAGTTTCAAGAAATTTTCATTGACCTATATTTACTTCATGGGTCATTGTGCAAATTTTGCGTCCTCACGGAAGTGTGCCACTCGTCGTCCTCAACAGCATTAACGTAATTTCCTGGTTTGACCACAACCTCTCCTGAGCAGATATAAAGGTCTTCTCTTTCGCGTACACGACGATACATGTAGATAAACATGCGATGTCAGGGCAGATATCGATTGGGAAAACGCCCCTTATAAATTTCACACACTGAAACACCATTAGTGTAACCTAATTTTCTAAGTTTTTAACTGTTAAAAGTTCATGTTCGACGCATGTCAACAATTCTATCAGGGTTTCAACCCGATTTGCATTACGACCAGTACATGTAATAAAATCATTACATAAGAGATTGAGCCGTGACGCACTAGTAGCTGCAGGAGAAATGGCTTTATCTTGAGGAAGAGTAAGATCTGACCGAAGCTGATAAGAGTATTATTGTGAAACCCTGATGGAAAAAAAGAGCCCCTCTCAAGTTGTTAGCCTATTGTTTCGGGTGTCAAATCGATACGGTGACGAGATATTTAACCCATCTTTCATCCAGGAAGCCTCGGTCAGATGTTGGTGTATTGAAGTGTCACTGCCGAGATCTACGTATTGATACGAGTCGACTCTTTAAAGTCAGTCCATACATCTAAAACACTCTGTAAGTAAGTGTATGTCTCATCTGTTCTCAAATACATGCGATGTAAGTTATTCATGGGTACGGTGGAGTACATAGTGCCGGAAAAACGACATCCCTTGGCTCCGCAATGCAATGTATTGTTTTCGGAATCGGCTGACATGTATGTGATGACTGACATGAGGCGAGTGATTTAACAGATGTTTCGAGGCCAAATTTAGATTAGCCTGACGGCTGGGTCAGAAATGGTCGAGAGCATCACTATCGTTTTCGTCGCCAATAGGGAGAAGGAAGTATAGTTGCCAATGACCTGATTGGACAGTTTTGAGTACTGGCAGATGTATCTACCGTGTTCTGCCGGCTCCGGGAGGCTCATTGGTTGGATGACGTGTTTCTAAAGCGGCACAAACACCTTGTGTTTCATCATGATGACGCGCCGTCTCAATCTGCGATGAGCACGTAAAATTTATTAGCCGCCCTGAGGTTCGTTTGCAAGTGTTTAACGGTATGACCCCCTTGCTGTGCGGATTTGAACCCTATCGAGGACTTGGGGATGATACTGAAAAAGGACATTCACAATGATTGAAGGCAATACATATCAAGAGAAGATTTTTGGAGAGCTACTCTCCTGTCTGCTCGCAATGCGACCCGTTATGAAGGGCAAAAATTTACTGATTCTGTTCGTAATCGAATGAGAAAAGTATTCCAGGTATACGGCTTTTTTTAACAATGTTAGGTATTTTTGTTTGTTTGTTACATTGTGTACCATAACTAATTTGAGTTGATTAAACATTATACAATCACAAGTACCTATTATTCCTCATTTTCCGTGCTACCCACTCCTGAATTTTTTATTTTCCATGCGAACGCTAATATCTTGGCACGGCTCAATCTCTCACGTAATTATTAAACGTCATTTACTGGTAACGATGGAAATCAGATGAGTTGAAAACCTAATGAAAATCTCAACATGGGTCGTTTCATGGAAAACTTTGCAAGAGGTATCTATGACTTCAAACTGCTGAATGCGTAGAAAATTAACACGTTCATGGCCGATTTACCACTAGGTAAATTCCTCATTTACGTATCGGTGTGAATGAATAGCATTTCAATTATTTCAATATTATTTTTGTTAAGCATACGAGGTAAAATATCATGTAATTATATTTTCACACTTCTTAGAATAGATAAAATATTTTCGAGCAGTAATGTCATTTTTTAAACTCTTGTTACTCACAACCATACGTAACATGAAACCGCTGAAAGCACTTGTGCGTCCAGCGGCAGCGAATGCAAGTTGCGGTAACAGCATGTCAAGAAGGGAGGTCCAATCCTGATTGAGCCAGAGCTTCCACCATTGCTGTCGGTCACACAGAAAACATTCCCTATTAAAAATTAAGGGAGTAGCATGGTTGATTAAGGGAGACAGCGGTGAATTAAAGGAGTATTAAGCGAACCGAGGCCTCTTCCCTTCTGACACTTCCAGGGCGCGACTCATAAGCGCGATGCGAGCAAGTTCTCCCATGGTTCTACCACAGGCCACCTGTTCAGGTGGCCTCTAGGCGAAACGTCTGCCACCTTTCTCGAGAGAAATGACGGTTACCGTCTTTCGCGTCAGTTTTGAAGTTAATGTTGTGCGTGACACATGTCTGGATCGTGTCTCTATTGTTTAAAACGTTTCAAGTAGTGTTAGAGTGTATATCAGTGCGAGTGTGTATTACGTGAGGGTGTATAGTACGTGAGAGTGTCAGAAGAAACAAGAGATGGAAGAGACGTAGAATGCTGGTCTGTAGAGGCATTATTTCAAGAGCATGAACGGAGCAAGGACTGCTAGTTTCACCACTTCGGTCAATTGATATTTGTGACGATTCATCGTTGTGGTGGGGCTGGTAGCGAAGGCAAAACCTCAATGTGAGCAATGTAAAAGCAACAAAATGTGGAAACCAAACCTGAATTTTCCCTCGTCAGTCTTCAGCAACCTTTGAATTGAAGGACGTTCTTGAAGGTGATCGACGATGTGTTCAGATACATATTTGTGTGTGTGTAGGGGGGGGGGGGGCGGGGTTGTGTGTGGGTGTGGGAGTAGGTGTGTGGGAGGGGGGTGTGGGGAGGGTTTGTGTGTGGGGATAGGTGGGGGAGTGTGTGTATATGAATAGCCGGTGTAATTAAGCTCGGGCAAGGTAAAAATATTTTATTTTCCTTTCTAATTTTTTTGTTATGTATATAGCTACGAGTATATTCTTTCAACGACCCTAGGGTATTGTTGCTATATTCTTTTCAAGGTACATTTATATTGTTCCCTGCAGGCTTTCGCCTCCAAGGCTGCGTACAGCTGATTTCCCATTATTGCACATTCAACCGTTGACGCTTCTCAACCAAATATAGCCAGTTGCCCATTAATTACCTTAGTTATTGCGTTGCGAAAACTTCAAGCATAAGTTATACGTCACAAACATGTCCCATTAATGTCAGCTTAATAATGAACACGCACCCTTGAAATTTTCTGCACATTAGTAGGAATGTATTTAATTTACATACTCTGGTACATTTTTATTGTACTATCAACCGTGTTTGCTTATGATGAATTGATTAATCGCGCAAGAACTAAGGTAATTCAAGGGCAAACTGGTTATAATCGGTTTGAGCAGTGTGACGGTTTGAAAGTGTGACTAATGGGAAATCAGCTGTGCGCAGCCGTTTTTTTTAAATTAAATTAAGAGGTGGCCATCCTGGGCCTCTCATGATTCTCCGATGGTGAATAGGAGAAACTGGTCGCGCCTTGGGAGCGCGACGGTAGTGCTCCATGCTGAGCCATGCGTGGCCACCGGTTGGGACAGAGGTGCAGGCGCGCCTATAAAGTGGACACTTCGAAGTTGCCTCATAGGAGACGCATGGATGAAACAACCATGCATATTTGGGAGCGCTCCCAAGAATCACCGATGCCACTCCTATAATTTTTAATAGGGTTGGGGACATCCTATTTAACTTAATTTGACAAAAATGCAATGATGTCACGACTACGCGGCAGCATGTGCTGGTTCGTAAACACTAGGCACTCGAGTGTTGCCAGATTTAAAGGCAACATTGAATTTGAATTTTATTTCATAGTCACAAAAATGAGACCAACTGGCCCGCAAGTTGAAGCTTAAACCTTCAGTATCTTGAAAATTGAGGATTTTTCTTTCAGTAATAAATAATAAATTATGCATTACTGAATAAATAAATAATAATATAATAAATAAATAAATAAATAAAATGTATCACTTTTTTATTAAAATACATCTTGTGTTCGCTGTAAGCTCTAGTGATGAAAACAATGCTTAGCCGTCTACGAATGTTTAAATAAAGTATGCATCTTCTCCTGATTACGGTTGGGAAACATTCATTCCGAAAACTCGGGCCCAACTAATGTTATCTTGATGATTCCTTTGATGCGGTAAAATAGAAAATTTTACCCCAAGACGTGCTACATTCCTATGTTATGAGTCGTACATGATGGCAAATTTTAGTTTCATTCTCATTTTGCAGATAATTTGGTTTTAATTTGAGCGAAAGAAAAATTCACTCTCTTCTTGGCATAACTCATATAAATCGAACAATAATTAAGCTTTTTTGGATTTGACCAACTTCATATGTTCAGTTTAAAAATGTTTTCCAATATTTCTTTATTTCTTCAGCGAGAATCCAGGGAAATTTTTTCATCGGTGATTAATTGTTTTCAACTTCTAAACATGTGTGGTCAAAAACTTATTTAAAGGTTAAAAGATTGTTATATCGAGAGCTTGACCCAACGGATCGCAAAGGATCTGGTATACTTGAAAACTTGATAATCTTGCTTGTTGTGTCTGCACATGCAAACGTCGTCAATACTTTTCCTTTGGGTGAAGTATGCATTGGGTTGACTTGAACTGAAATTCAATACACTGCACTTGGTTATAAAATAGTGAAAAATTGACAATTAATACGCATATAACGATAACATGGTCAAAATTCAATTCTCTGCTTCAAGTAATAAGATGAGAAAATTAAAAATTTTGCTTCACTTACAACACAGGGCAAAATTCCACGTTTTCCCCATTGCTAATTATTGAATTGTTTCATTGATGCTCACGTTAGAAAATATTCACGTTCTTCTTGGTCTATTTTCTACTTATTACAATCCCGCGCTCTTAAAGAGGAAACGTTCTGCAGTAAATATTCATTCCGTACGTATCAGGCATTTTATATTAACTCTTAGCAGTAATTCTTCATCAAAATGTTTTAATTCATATTAATTTATTTTACCCCAGAAAAAGCATAATTGTCAACCAGGTTTTTAGTTTAATAGTTCCATAAACAATATTGGTGGCTTGAGAAGACATGCAACAAACCGCTTACCAATCTTTAAATATTCCTCATTCTGTATGTGTGCGCCACACGTCCAATAACCATATTGGTATCATCTAAAATAACTCCATCATTGATGCTTCTCAGCTTGAGAATAAAAAGCAAGGCGAAAATCGCTACAAGTAAAGTCATTTTTATTAAATATAATCAAATAAAACTGAACGAACGTTTCGGACTAACTGTCCATCTTCAGCAAGAAAAATTTCTGCAAAACGAAACCAATTAAGAAGTAGTATATAAACAAAATCTAAACTTCGAAAAAACACAAACAACGGTAACAAATTATATAAGAAATAAAGGAAAAACTGAATTACGTATTGGCAGCATGAAGCGGGTAAGCACTTTTGGTGTCATTGAGAGCAGGTTTCATTTTGTAAATATACAAAGATTCGAGAAGGCGCAGATCTGTCTTGTAAGAGGTACCGGCCAAGATTTTAAAATCATTTAGGGAGACCGGAACATTGCATTCTTCTGCATGAGATCTAACAGAGGACAGTGGGGGGACCCAAGAGGGAGACCAGTTCTGCAACTACGCCCAGCATGCTCGTAAACTCTAGTCTTCAGGGTACGGCAGGTAGAACCAACGTACCGCGATTCACAACGTGAACAACTGTATTGGTACACCAGAGACGAGCACAGTGAGGGTGGCAGTTTGTCTTTGAAACGAAAAAGAGAACCAATTGTAAAATTATTCACGAGGATCATTTGAACTTTGAGTTGCGGGAAAAACTTGTTAATAAGGGATTTAACATCCTCGCTTAGTTTCAATGACTGATCTCCAAAATACGGCAACTTAACATAGAAAGCTTGTTGTGCACAAGATTGAACAGATTGAGAGTTATCATAAATTTTTGACAGAAATCTATTGATATTTGGTCAACAACAGAAGAAGGAAAGCCGTTTTTGGCGAAATATCGTTGCAAAAATCGAACTCTTTGTATAAGTATTGAAATTTAGAACACACATTACACGCTCTATATATGGACGAGCGTACGAATGCCGCAATCCTTAAAATTGTATGAAAAAAAGCTGAAAAAGCTGGTCCCGAGCCCAGAAAAAGTTTTCTTTCGGAAAACAGAGCACTGAAAAGTATTGCCAACTCTCTCTACACACGCATCAAGAAACGGCAACCTATCATTATCTTCGTCTTCCCTAGTAAATCTAATATTGCTATAACGAGAATTTAAATATTGAAGGAAGAGGTCAGCATGAGCCTTATCTCTAAACAAAACAAAGGTTTCGTCTATATATTTTTTTACCGTTGTTTGTGTTTTTTTCAAAGTTTAGATTTTGTATATATACTACTTCAGTGCTTTAATTTCTCTCATTTGGTTTCGTTTTACAGAAATTTTTCTTGCTGAAGATGGACAGTTATATAGTCCGAAACGTTCGTTCAGTTTGATTTGATAATTTTGAATAAAAATGACTTTACGTGTAGCGATTTTCGCCTTGCTTTTTATTTTACCCCATTGGTATATACACTTTTAGTACTTTTATTATGGAAAACCTCTTCACGCTGCTGAGAAAGACTGTATCATAGATACGATGATTAGATATGATGCGTTGCGCAGAGCCTGACCTCTGTCTTAATCAGCGTAATACTTCACTCACACACAAAAAGAATTTGGCTAAAACATCCAGGAGATGCATCCACAACTTTACTTACACCTCACGTTCCCGCAAGACACCACCCAAAAACTACACAAACGATTCCAGAGCTCAAAAATGAAAACACTCACCCTCCAACCGCGACCAAAGTATTCTTGACATGACAACAAACAAGCACTACTCCTCAACCCCCTAACCACTACGGCAAGCCTACGCAAAGTCCAGCATTATAGATGCTCACTAGCGTACTCACCCATGCAAAGCCCTGATGGGTAGTTAACCTTTACCACCAACGGACCACTTACAGAACTCCTTCAACACAAGCATCATATGCGCAAAGCGCATCTTTTCATTTCCTTATCGATCCCTTTCCGTTTCGCCTTTTCTCCTCCCGACTCACTCTGTTTCAAACCCTCTTTTGAATTTTCTACTATCATCGATCATCAGCATCATCACCTCTCTCTTTGTTTTGGCTTTTTGTCACGCAACTATAAGTTCGACTTCTAGAGCCGCTATCTCGATCGGATTTTTAATTTTTCATCGTCGCAGTGACACAGCTGTCAACTAAGTTTTATTCGACAACCGTTAGCGAAATATCGTTACCACGTCAACTGCCGTCCGGTGAGAAATTCATAGGCAGGTTTAGATAGGTTGTACAAAATGTTTTTAGAAGACGTTAGCTAGGTGCAGGCAAAGATAGGTTATAAGGCTAGAAAAGGTTAACATGTTGACTACGTATTGGAACTTGAGTGATTCATTAGATAAATTTCTTATCTGCGCACCGGTGTGAATAAACAGCATATTAATTACTTAGCTACCTTATTTTAGGACAGTTTTAGCGCACGAAGCGAAGTATCATCGTAATACTACATTTTTCACACTTCTCACACATGATAGAAATGTATTCGAGCAGCTAAGTCGGTGTTCCGACTCTACGTCTGACAACCTACTTTAACCGATCGTTGCAACCGCTCTTGACACAGTCAACGTATTCAAATTGAAGGGGATAAGTTAGGTAAAGATGGAATTAAGTAAATTGTAAGGATAAATTAAGTTAGGCTGCATATGGTACAAAAAAAACTAAACCTGAGTTTTTTACTAGGTCCAGCAAGTCTGTGCCGGGTGAGCCAGAAAGAATGTTACCCAATTTTAGCAAATTGGTTACTCAAGAACCATCAAGTGTAGGGAAATAAGCATAGTCTCATTTGTAGTTAAACTTTGTTGTCTGTAACCACTTTTAAGCTTACCGTTGTCGACTTTTTCAATTAGACGCAATGGTGTGAAGAGTAAAGACTATTTCTTCTGACGTGTGCCTTCCCTTCTTTTATCTTGCACGAGTCAGACGGAATTGGTTCTCATTCTGAACACAATTACGCCTCAATTAAATGGCTGACAATGAAAGACGTAAAACAGATTGCTACAAACGAAGCTAAGCCTACCTCCCTATGATTGATGGTTTTAGAACAATCTTTGTGTTCAAATTGAATCACATTATCGGCCCACTCTGGATATTAATTAATACGCTCATACTGAATTACACCAGAGGTACGTGATTCTTTAATCCTGTTCCAAGCTTAAGGTAACATTACCTTATTTTCGATAATTAAACCTCAACCAATTTATTTGAAATCTTTCTACATGTTCGTAATACCTTTAGCCATGTGCAACTTTGATATTATTAAAGAATTCCACCTCATTTCTTCATAAGAGCCTTAAGTCAACGAGACACTGCATAAGAATTCTGGGACCAGGATTTCGTCCCGCTCGCGTTCGAGGAAAGTCTGCAGAACACCTGCTGAGCGAGGAGACTAGGCACGGGCATCAGCTGCTAAGATGGTCCGGGTGCTTATGTCTATTAAGTTAAGTTCAATGATTAAGAAAATCAATTCTTTCTCTGACAAAAAAAATGTCGAACGTTGTCATGGAGCCACATATCGGAGCCCTTTTGGCGGTGAGGTAAGCGTTCTATGTTTCCGAAAGTGATATGGCATCATTTAATTAACATGTCATGGCTCAAGTGCTCATCCATAGGCTAATGGATGAGCGTTTACCAGCGTCAATTAAGCACTGCTCGTCACTCCCTCAACATAAAACTGGATAATCTTGCTTTTCGAAGGCAACACAATGCAAGCTATCTTTAATGCGTGTGTTTGATTTATTCAAAAAGATTTTTCTGGAATATTCTGAACAGGAGTAATGTTTTTTTCTGCAAGAACATGGTCATTTTGGTCTTCACTATCCTCACTACGCAACTTTTCAATGCTCGATTATTCTTAAAGAGTTACTTGCACGTATCACTCATTAACCTCATGGCTAATCCCAGACTTTAAACAATATCTCAGAGCAAAATCATTTACTTCTAAACGGTTTATAAGAACGGAGATAAATGGATTTTTTTAAATAAAATATGGCTTTGAAAAACATATGGCCTTTTAAAGTATGTATTGCTAAAAAAACATAGCAGAATAGAATGTTGTTTCAACCATTAAATTGCAAAAACTTGCCTTGTACATTCGATAGAAAGTTAAAAACTACTAGTTTGTTCCCACGACTGCGGCACTTCTTCAGTAACTCAAAGGAGATAAAATAAGTGTTTACCGTTCTTATCAACAATGCAGGTTATCAGTTTGAATAAACGCTGTACAACGCGTTGAAAGCAAAATCAAGGTTAATTCATAAGGCTCACGATACTGTTGGCGACTGTTATAAGGATTATCGCAACTTTGTCCTTCGTCCTAGGGTATCATTTTGACATGAGCAAAATTTTGCATCAATTTAAATGCGAGTCCTTGCTTCTCTGATTCCTCTTTTCATACGTCGTTGGAAGACGTTTGAATAAATTTCGACCAATAAAACCAGAAAAGTCATCAAGGAGCGCCGCAGCAACCGTAATAAAAATGAAAGAGCAGGATAGGCTGCTTCAATCATTTAATAATTTAAGGTATATGCATTCAAATAAAACCTAATTTCAAACGTTTCGGCCACAGGGTATCAATAATATTATTGTGTTGCTGTAATATAATAATTTATATTTATAATCATTTTGTAGTGTTTATGCATTCAGTTTACATTGAGGAATATGAGAACGACAGACAAACCAAACACACAACAAAATATGGAGTTTTATACGAGGGATTAGTGCATTTCAAACTCTGACATACTATATATTCATTGTGTAGAGTTCCGACATCCACTTGACAGTTTGTGATGCAACAAAGACAGCTGTATAAATAGACAGCTTATACAGTATAAACACTAATAAGACCATCATTAATCTTTGGGTTCATTCACTTTAAACACTAATTTTAGAAAGATAACGATGGTGATACTCATAAAGCTATGTTGTTGGTTCAAATGTTGGCTCGCATGACTAGTTGTGAGGTTCCTTCCACCTACGGTTTAATTTTAGTAAAAAATGGGGCAAATTTAAACACCCTTCTCCTTTTTATAACATGAGAATACCGCATTCTGTGTAGTGGATGCGATCTTTAACTAATATTCATAATACCAAAAGCATTCCCAAAAAATTACTGACGTATGAAACCTGGTCCGAATCCTGGAACTGGTTTAATTAAGCATTGGAAATTTTTCTAAAGAATTTTCACAATAGACAGACAGATTCGAACTCCTATTGAATCTCCAGTGCATTCGGTAACTTGACTGTTAATGCGTTAAGGCGCTTCTTACTATAGTTATTAACATATCTTAACGCTAATTATCCGTTGGATAGAATGGAACACATGTTTGTAGCGTACCTTGTAGATCAGTCTCAGTAACGAGTTTCTTATCACTTCATTAGACGACCTGCGATAGCAGTCTCTTATTTCGGTACCCACTCTTCACTAGAAGGTCAGTGAGGCATCTGCTCTTTTGAGAACTGTCAGTGAATCATTTGTGCGTTAAAAAGGACTGCAGCACATACTTCTGCTTCTTGCAATACGGTTAGTGAAAAATTTGCTTTGTAGATAACTGTCAGCTAGATGTTTTGTCGATCAAAATCACAGTTCCGATTTGTGCGAACTTCGTAAGCGTTGGCCAGACATTTTATTATCATAATGTGAGAGTGAAAATTTAACATCACTCAACTGCCAGGAACATCGGCTGTGAAAATCCAAACAATGGTTAGATGGAATGATCAGCATCTTCAAGATGTAGATTCCACATCTTTATATTTATCAGGTTGGTGCAAAACTAATGTTCAATTTAATTAAAGATCTTGGGTAAAAATGAAGAAGCCAACAACTATGGAAATATTTATTAAATGTCATATGATTCATTGCTTTCCCTGACCTCATTCTACCGTTCAACGAGCTAATAAACGCCACGCTTTTAAAATTGTGTAGATTTAGATTCAAAATAAGATTCATTTCTTATCAATCGCTTCTCATGTTGTTAACCTTAGCCTAATAAAATGGTTCTGTAGTCCTCGGAAGAAATGGAAATCAGGAGCAGGTTGTATGGGCCACGTCTAGCCGCCTTGAAATTTCCCTAATGATAACTGTAGGGTTCTCGCACACAAGGACATTCAACTGATCGAAATTAAGTGTTCTTCGAGGACCTTTCTTTGGCTCATCTTTTAAAGTGAAATCACAACTTCGAAATCTAGAAAACCATCTTCTGACACATTTTCCACTACTACATCATCCCCATTAGTATTCTGAATTGATTTTGCTGCCATACTTACATTAGAACTTTTATGAAACTCGTACTGGAGAATATTCCTATGTGATCTTTACATGCGACAAACATTAATGCCAATATTTACGAAAATATAAAAATGTCAAAAATAATCCGAAAGAGAATCGTTTAGTTCAGTCACAGAATATATTACACTCTTAATTGGGTGAAAAAATTGAGGAATCTAATTTTAAACATCAGTTTTGAAAAGGGAATATTACATTTGCAGATATTTGATTGAATAGAAAATTTTACTGTGAGCAAACACTAGGTATGAAATAATTATAATCTCTTCATTTTGATGTGGTTTGTAGTGAGTTACGCGGAGACCAAGTAAGTGTTTGTTCATTAAAGGATTCTCCTATTAAATATGGAAAGATCTTGAGTGTACACACACCAACAGGAAATCTTCCAGAAAACCTTTATTTATATTTCCAAATCAGATGCAGAAAGTAGTTTAGTCTCACCAGTCGCAAATTCCCGAGTTTGATTTGGCAGACCAGCGGTGGAGCTTCACTCAAGCAATTGAACTCATCGCATAAACTCGAGCACACAAATTCTAAATGTTTAGTAAAAAATTTCCAATCTGGTCTGCCTTGTTTAGCGAAAGACTATCGTGCTTATTGTAAGCTAAAGTGGCGCCTCTCCCTCCTCTCCCTTCCCTCCTCCTGCTCTTTCTCCTCAAACTGACCTCATTTCCTTTGCACGCTCTTCCCTCCTCCCTCTATCTCCCTTCTCTCGAATCCCCCATTTCATCTGAGCCTTTCGCACTCTTTCTTCCCTCTTCCAGCTCATTCCCCCTCCATCTCTCTTAAGTTTCTTTTTCCCCTTCTTCTACCTTTCCTCATACTTTTTTCTTCTTTCTCAGAGGGAGACAGGCGGGGATCAGATATTCCGGCATCCCAATAAAAAGAAACCATAGCTAAGGAGTCTGGTGAACCAAAACGAAGATGATCATTGACCTGGCTTTCCTGTTTTATCATACTTCGACCGCAGTTTGACAGTCAGTGAATTTTTTTTATCACTTCCATAAACATTTTTATTACCATTAACTTAGTTTCTTTCCTGCTTATGCTTACGACGATGTTTGATCAAATCAAAATATTCTCAAATATTGACCCTAAATATAAATCACCAGAACTCATTGCATCCTGACTTGAGCAACCCAGAGCACTGCACGTGCCTAACACCTCAAAATTTGAATAATTCTCCAGCAGTGAAGGGAGGAGGTATGTCTTTTCTATGCTGGAAATACAGCCCAATCTATCTTAAATTTAATATAACCAACTGGATAGTTACTGGATCATATTCCATATCCGATATACTCTGTTTCACTGAAAGCTGGCAGACTAGCGCATCTGGAAACATGATAAGCGGACCTAATTACAGAGCTTTACATCCTTCGTTAAAAGAAGACAAACGTTGTGGTCGTGCGAGTGCAGTCATCTCCAAATGATTTTATACTAAAGTCATTCCTTAGAAGACCGTTTACCTGGACAGCGTTGGTGCCATTTATATTGCAGCCCAAAATGGATAAATGATCCCTCATTGGAATATAAAACACGCCTTTTTTGGAAATCTAGAGCCCTTAATTAACGATCTAACTATAATCCTGTCTTTATTCAATCCTCTCTATATGACATTATAATATTCTGCAGTCTTCAGTTCAGATTTGATTAGTATAGAAAAATAAGGAACAGCGATAAAGTTCTTATCTTTAATACAGCTAAAATCATTCCTCTCCCTAATAAATTTATTGACTATAATTTCTGCTGACTAATGGATAATGTCAGTCTACCTAATGGATAAAGTATAAACAAAACATCCAGCAAATTTGTTTAGTGGAATAATAACTTCGGACGTATCAGTTCATTTCCCTATACTTTTAATGTAAACGAATCTCATCGTGAAAAAAATTTAAACTTCATCTAAACCTTCCCATACTACAACGTTAATTTACGAACCCTCGCTGACATTCTTAAAACTCTGTTGGAAGCTGATTGAAACTGACACACTATAAACATTGTTTGAAATGTACTGAAAAATCAAAAAATAAAAAATTATGTTACGAGCCAATCTCGACTTTCGAAAAGACCCTATATCATTGAAAATTCCTCCAGTTCAAAAATAATGTTAAAAATGTGGGGTTTTCAGGATATTATTTACATGCCGGAAAATTCTTCCAAAAAACACAACATAACCTTCTGTGATGATAGTGCATCCCATCATGATTAGAACACATCGCAGATGTATTCGATAATTACATAATTTAACAATATAGGAAAAAATATCACAAAAAATGAAAAAAAAAATTGTTAGTTCTATTTGACTCCCAAGTGCGCTTGAGAGGTTTCCAATGGCATTGGAGCAGCAATGATATACTATAATGGAAAAATAAAATTTGAATTAAAGTTCTTGAACACTTAATAATAATTAGCTCTGTCGAGTCTTTCCTATTCATGTCGATTTTGTTAACAACTCCTTTTTTTGCAATTCTCGTAGTTCACATAGAAGTTGCGTGATTTATTTCGATCTCATTGAGCAAACACAAAACTACATTAATAACGATAGACCCATTAGCACGTTGAGTAATATTGAGTAATATTTTCGAAATAAGAGTAGAATAAAATATACTTTTATCTAGAGCGAAATTCCTTTCTCTATTAATAGCAATTTGATCTTCGATTATACAAATCAACGGCTCAAGCCCATGTAAATCATCGTCAAAAATTTCTAAATTCAGATATTGATGAAGGAAACCTAGTACTTTCCATTTTCCTTGACTTTAAAAAAGCATTTGACTGTGAAGACCATGATATACTTTTGCCTAAGCTATGCCGGGATTAGAGCTCTTTCCTACGAATTGTTGAAAACCTACCACACAATACTACTAACTCAGCCGAAACTGGATCAGAAAGAAGTTCTTTGATTTTCGGTTCTGTAGAGATCAAAATCTCCGTAGAAAATTACAGGAACTTCATCCTGGAGTGTTCGCTATTACTCTGTGTTTAAAACGTCCCTGAAAAATGAATGATCTTTTCAGCAAGGCTCGGCTCCCTCTGATTGAGCAAAGGTAAGATATGAGTGGTTAACATTCATTGATTCTCACTCCATTTCAAAAAACGAATGGCTTTCTTCGTCACTGGAGCTGAATCCACTAGATTGCAATATCTAGTTATCTTTGAGAGCAAGGTGTCCGGAATATATCACCTGCAACAAAACTCACCCACGAGTGGGCCAACATCTCCAAAAAGTTATTCGTGACTTGTTCAGATCGCTTTCCAGTATATCCAACGAGCTATGGTTGATAATGGAAGGCTCCTTTAAATTACAAGGAAAATTGAATAAAATACAGAAGCATTCAATATTTGATTGATCCATAACTAATTTACCAAGTTGGATGCGTATGTTCTTTTCTTTCATAAATCTGGGCAAAATATGGAAACGCTAACAGTTGCAAACATTATTCTTTTCTCCAATTATTTTTATTTTATGCTTTTTTTGCTTGCAGGCCACAGCTCAATGCAATGGGTTCCCTGAGGCTTCTCTTGCCTCTTCTTTTCCTCATGCTTTACTGCCTACTGCAAGTTGCATCAACATCATCAGAGTCCGGTCAGGATGTCAGCGTCAAACTCAACAATCCTGCCGGGTACGGCCACCATTTCGGGAGTAAGAAAGTATCAGACGAGATCAGCAAGGAAACCCACACAGTGCCCCAAGTGGAAGCTGGTGGCTTGGGTATGATCAAAGGAAGAGTTCTCAATAGTTCCCTGTCGCACCGACCGTTCCATGCCTACCACAGCATCAGATACGCTCAACAGCCTGCCCGGTTCCAGGTAAGATTTTATCAGTCTGATTATCAAATAATGTTGAATACTGCTCTCAAATATCCGTGTGAATATCTTCTCTAGGATGGAATACTGATCACATAAATCTCATTAAAAATATAAATTATATGACTTTCCATCGCATCCCCTACCCCAACCTTGCTGATCTCCCTTCATTCTCATACTCCTTTTCTTCACTCTGATTTTCGTTTGGTTAACCTCTTGGCCAAGCTATGTGTTTCCTTTCAAACATATCGTCTTCTTCTACATGTATCCATCTCAATTGATGCTTCAGTATTTGTACTCCTCATTCCCTGCTAACAGGTCCATGTTTGAGGAGGTGGACAAGTATGAAAGCCACGGTAATCCACAGCCCTACATTTTTCTGCAGCAATCACTGATACATTTTTATCACACTTGTATGCCATTTACACCAACCCCACACTCTGTAATATATCTGGAAGTTCTTGAGCTAATTCACTACCATCTGCGGCTAGCAGAGTACATAGGTAACTTGTGTGTCTAACTTTATTCTCCGATTCATTGTTTCCTCTCTCAAAGAGTATTCACCATCAAGTTTATTTCTCATGTGAGGTGGCTTGCCTAGAAGAGGCCATGAGTTGTATTCTAATTCTCTAAGATGAATATATTAGAGTAGCTCAAATACTCTGCACGAAAAGCCGTTGTAATAGAATAAAATATGAAGACACGATACAAAAGTACTCGACTTCTTCTGGCTTCACTGCTGTGCATCATTTTATGTCGTACTGGGTGAGAACTAGAACATTCTACTGAACACGCTGTTCGATGACCGCACTTATACCCCAAGTGTACATGAAATGATGGCCTATTCACCGAACACGTTGCTATAGTTCCATGCACTAGCGCAAGACATGTGAGTGTGTAATGACCGTACGCAGTAAGTCCAAATGACCAAAGCAAGATTAAGCAGAGTTAATAATTGATCTACCGAAGAATCAGTGGTGTATGACCATTTGTTGACTCAACCCAGCGTCAGAAATGGCGTTCGCTATCTTTTTAAAACTCTAATCAACGCGCACGCTTATACACGAGCGCACTGTAACGCAAATAGTATTCCTGAGGCATATATCTTTTTTGTTTGTCCTGATGCCTACCTGCTCTCTCACAGTGGTAGATTGATGAATAAAATGTTATTTGCTAAAAACCTGCTACACTGCTGCGCGCTCCTTCTCAGACCCACCCAGGAACACTCACACAGTGGTCATCAACCTAATTACACCCCCTGCTTTAATTGTGAAAGCGATTGACAAGTACATATGTTCCTAGACAAACATTGATCACAACCGAACGAACGGACATATTGCGCCAAAATACATGCAAAAACACTCTACAAACACTCAGGCGGATACACTACTTACATTTAAATAGGCTGATACACAACACATACACACACAAAGACACGCAGGCAAGTCCGACACTAACCTGATGAATGTTCCAGTACCCAGAAGTGTTCGACGGTCCCCTCACGACAGACGGAAGCGTTTACGACGCGACGCGTTTCAGGGACGTCTGCCCTCAGAAGTCCCTGGTGGCGCCCGTCATAACCGGCAGCGAGGACTGCCTCTACATCTCCGTCTACCGCCCATCAGAGGTGAATGTCTCTATTTACGTCTGTCTGTAAAATAACACCAGCAACAGAAGTCTACTTTTCCGGCAATCGACTCTCTCCGGTAAGTGTACCTAACCTCGTGCCCATGTAAGACATCACCGGAGCAGAGGACGAACTGTCTTTACATCTTCAGCTGGTCCGAAATTATGGTGAGCAGTGGACGTTGAAGCTTAGTGTTTAAGAGCGCTCGACTCTCGACTATAGACTGACCGGGGTTGAAAATTTGGCCGGGGCCGGGCCCGGAGCGGGGGTCAACCCATTTTATTGATCGGGGCCAGGGTTATCAAATTTACCACGGCCGGGGTTCAGACTGTGTCAGGACGTGTCACAACGACGTAGTGTATAACGCCGGTTAGTGGCTCAATGCATGTTGAATTACCGTAATCTAAAACTGAATCCGCATTGATGCATCTTTTTCTTAAAATGAAAAGTAAGGTAAAAATCGTTGTACGAATGGCCATTTTATTAGTACAAATAGTAAAGTCTAAATGAATAAAATCGAACGTTTCGAACTAAACAGTTTATCTTCAGCAAAAGAAAAAGAATTCTGCGACAAAACAAAACGAATATGAGTAAATTAAAACTACACTCTACAAAAGAATACTACAACATATACAGAAAATAGTCGGCCATTCGTACAGCGATTTTTACCTTACTTTTCATGTTGAATTACGGTTGCGGTTGGGTGTGTATTTATGTCAAGTCACTTAATTTTTGTAGACTTGTAGTTGCAGTGCTTGTTGAATTAATTAATACAGAGACAATAATTATAGTAATTAAATATACCGGGTGTCCCGCAAAAATGTCTCCGGAATTTTAAATTGATTCTATCTCCGCTTTATATTAACATAATTGAATTGTCTTTTTTTACAATGTAGTGGATTTAGTTTCCTTTTCGAATAATTTAAGTTTTTGAAAATCGTTTAATAACCACTTTACCTTGATCGATTTACTGAAAGAGGCAGAAAAACTAATTGTTAAAAAGAAAAGTTTTAAAAACCACACTGGTGTTCTTCTTCATTTCTCAATACCTACTGTGAAGGAACGCGTTTTCAAAACATCACCTCCATCATTAAAAATTCTCTGACACTGAATTGAAAAAGTGTTTCAAGAAATAAAAGAAAACAGTGAAATAATCAACAAAACTCTTCGTTTATGGTGGCTAGAAGTCATTCTTACCTTGAAAGAAGTGGAGGGTATGTCGAAGGATACTAAATCACTTCATTTATTTAAACTTTATTCAAGGTAATGATTTGCTACTCTTGTAAATTTTTGTTTACTCGGTTTTTTGGAAAGTACAAAACAAGGGAGAACATTAATATTATTTTTAAAAATTTTCCTTCGAAAAATTAATTTTTCTAACCCTTTCAGTAAATCGATCAATGCAAAGTGATGATTGAAAGAGTTTTAAAAATGTACATTTTTAGAAAAGATAAAATTTACTACATTGTGAAAAAAATACAATTAAAATATCTTAATTGGAAGCGGCAATATTATCAATTAAAAAGACGGGACATTTTTGTGAGACACCCGCTATAATGACTAAAAGAAGTGCGTCAGCAGTATGGGATTACTTTTGTTTATCAGTGAAGAGTGTAGAAATTGCAGTGTGCACCGTTTGTGAAGCAAATATACGACGAGGATATATATATATATATATATCTACGTGAAAAAAGTCCGTTATTTATCGATGGATTTCTCTGAAATTTTCACAGTGGGTGTGAAATGATGCAAAGATCATTTGTTATATCGACAAAATTTTTGTATCTGCACTAGATTTTTTTTTATTTTCGAAAAATATGATAAAATAGGTTTTTTTTAATTTATCTTCTTCTACAATTTTGAAGTTACAGATCCAGTACTTCGTTTTTAGATTGCTTATATGTCTATATAACCACACACAATAGGGAATTTTGATAACTTCTTTTGTGGATTTTGGGATTAAAAAAAAAATGACCTTTTTTTCATTTTTTTTCATGTCGTGTAATTTTCAAAATAATAAATGTATCAGAAAATACTATTGCCCGTGGATACACCTTGCTAAGCCCCATCGAATGGTATATAAACCATTCTCGTAGATCTAAAATTGTGGAAGAAGTAGCATTTGAGAAACCAATTATCAAGTTTCCAGAAAAACGTGTTTTTTCACGAAAAAAAAAATTATCTTTTGAACTACAGGGTTTTCTACAATGAACTCTTGAGCGTTTGTAGCTCTTTTCAAGCTCTTTCGATTGATATAATTTACATTGCTGTAGTTCTGTAACTCTGGGAAAAAATATACAACAAAAGAGAATAGGTGTTATTCATGAAAACAACCAATTTTTTTAATTTTTCATTTTTTTTACCAAAATACGTTTTTTTTGTCAAGTTAACTCCTTTTTTTATAGCTCTTTTCAAGCCCTTTGGATTGGTGTGCTCGCCATAGCTGTAGCTATGATACTGCAGCTGTCATCGAGCTATGAATGAAAGCTGCGGTATCATAGATACGGCAGAACAGCTAAATTCTGAAATTGTCAAAAATTATAAAAAAAATATTTACTCAGCGTTAGAATGTTTCGTTTGAATAATGGAAGCACTTCGAGTAGCCCATTTACGAACCATAATGCCATTCCCGCAGAGAGACACGCTCAATTGACCCCCAATAATGAGGGGGGAGGGTTCAAGGTCACTCCACCCCCATCGCTTTCCCCCCTCTGATGGGCGCACTATTCGGAGTAGACGTAAACGGAAAGTACCAATGGAAGCGCAAGAAAATCCTCTATAAGATGCCTATGAAAGCAGAAAATCAACACATGTCCTGATTTCTACGTAGACGGTGTCCTTAATGAGGCCATCTAAAATCGGCACAAAAAGATCAACTCCTGGAAGCTGAAGAAAAATCAATCAAAGAAAAAGAATTGAAAAATAGAAACAAAACGAACTAGAAGAACAACTAAATTATGTATTGAAAACAAACAAAGGCGGTTTAAGTTGCAACAGTGGCAAAACTGAAGATTTTAGCAAGTCGTCTTCGTCTACTGGTAAATGGCTGACTTTAAAAGAAACATTTACTCGGTCAAAAACTGGGAGCCAAATAGTACTAACCAAATACATGTAGAGAAATTGTTAATTTACTGGCTTTGTGACGTACTCAATCCTTTCGATCATGTGGAAAAGGAAACTTTTATGAATTTTGTAGGGTTTTTGAAGAAGAAGTTTCAAGTGCCATCACAGAAGGTAATCAGAACAAGACTAATTCCGAACTTCAAAATTCAAATTCAGTTTCCCGTTTCAGAGCAGCAACAAAACAAGTTAACGAAAATAGCGTCTTCTCAATAACTAGTGATATTTGGACATCTCCGAGTCGAGATTCTTTCATGTCAATAACTGCGCACTGGATTATAATAACACTGAATGGTAGCATAGATTCTGCTTTTTCTTCTTAGTGACTGCATGTTCTTCAGGATTGCGATGAAACCGTAAATCTCTTCAGAAATCATTTTAAACTTGATTAAAAGCACGTGAATTTGTCACGTGCAGGTAGCCGGGCACACTAAACCTTTTTCACTTCAAATTAATCGAAGTCAAGTTCAATTTAATCCAAGTCAATTTCAAATTAATCCAAGTCAAGTTCAAATTAATGCAACCCTAAGTTGAGTTAGGAATTGACATAATCACTCGTCAGTTTCAGCATTTTTGCATTAAATATGTACCTACTGGGTGTAATGAACAAGAAAAACATTTTTCGTTTCAGCAAGGAATACATAAACTTTACGCCGGTGTTGTAATCTAAAAACAAGCTGTTGTAAAATGTGGTAAGTTTCCACCATCAGGAAGCAGAGTGTGATTCAGATTTTTGAGGGGCATAAACGATACATGTCAATTATAAAAATTTCGTTTTATACTACTCATTACAGTTTTAAAATTCTACGTCAATGAGAGTATGCATTCCTTTAAATATTTATTTTCAAATGGTAATTTTATATTACCCATAGTAGTATCAAGGATTTATTTACACTCATATAGAGATTTATATGCGTGAAACTCCACTTTATAACATATTTGAAATCATGTATGCATGCAACTACAGAAGATTACCATTGGATGATGTGTAGATTTAATCTTTGAAAGAGATATACAAATGTGATTCACTGAGTCCTTATATACGATACCATTTAATTACAATTTAGATGAGTACATTAATACACAGATGTAATCCTGCATTAGCACTGAAAATTGTGCCATCACATCAAATTAATAGGCCAAGGCAAATATATCATCTCTGAAGATGAAACAAACTGTAACGTGTTATTACAAAAATCGTTTGAACAAGCAAAAAAAAGACTTCGTTGCTATATTTCTTTTAGAGGTTAAATCTACATATCGTCGCCCAATGGTAATCTATTGTAGTTGCGTGCATATACGATTTTATATGCGTGATTAAGTGGAATTTCACGTTTATAAATTCCTTTATGAGTGTAAATAAATTTTCTATTCTATACAATGTGTATGTGTAACATAAAATTACCTTTTGAACACAAATATTTGAATGGATGCATGCTGCCATTAATGTAGAATTGCAAAACATCTTCAATGTGTAACATAATACGAAGTTTTTATAATTGGCTTCTATCTGTTACTCCGCTTAAAGATCTGAATCGTACTCTGCCTCCTGATACTGGAAACTTACCTCACATTACGACAGCTTGTTTTTAGATGGCAACACCGGCGGAAATTTTATGTATTCCATGCTGAAAAGAAAAACGTTTTTCTTGTTCATTACACCCAATAGATGCATATATAACGCAAAAAACGCTCGAATTGACTAGTGATTATGTCAATTCCTAACTCAACTTAGGGTTGGATTTATTTGAACTTGACCTGGATTAAATTAAACTTGACCTGGATTAATTTGAACTTGACTTGGATTAATTTGAACTTGACCTTGATTAATTCGAACTTGACTTGGATTAATTTGAACTTGACTTGGGCTAATTCAAATTTGAGTCGGATTAATTCGAACTTGACTTGCATTAAATTGAACTTGACTTGGATTAATTTGAAGTGAAAAAGGTGTAGTACAATACTAAAAACCACGGCCAAAACCCCGGTTTAGGGCACTACTCAGCCTGGGCCGGGGCCGAGGTGTGCAAAAATTGTCGGGGCTTACCGGGGCCGGGGTCAGCAAAAACGGCCGAGGTTGGCCACGGCCGGCGCCGGGTCCGGGGCAAACAGACTTCAATCTCGCAGGATTTTTACCCCGCCCAGCCCTCTCCGCCACCTCCGGGCAGCTACAGCACCACCTCCGAGGAGCAACAGCAATGTTAGGTTGGGGTAATTTGGGTTAGGTCAAGTTACCTTAAGTTAGGTAAGTAGGTTAGGTTAAGTTAGGTTAGGTTGGGTAAGGTTAGGCCTAGTTCAGTTAGTTTGAGGTTAAATTAAAAAAGTTTGAAAATGCCTCTTCTTCAGTGCCGAGAGGGAGGGTCGAATGGCCAAATTCCAGCGGTCGTAGTCGTAACTTATTATAATAATTTAATGCAGGTTAAATTTGGTATTCCGATGTAATATCTACTTACTAAGTACTTGTAGTGCTTATAATGCAGTGATTAATAATAACTGTATAACGAACAGATAGGTTAATAAACCTCAGAATTACCACATAGTTAAATAATTGGCGCGAATGGCAACTTGATGTAGCAACACGGAGGTGGAGGGAGAGGGCTGGGCGGGGTAGAAATCCTGCGAGATTGGAGTCTGTGCGCACCGGACCCGGTCGCACCCACGTCAAGTTCGCACATTTGGACGCCGCCCACCCCTTTCTTTCCACCTCCGTGTTGCTACTCACGTTGCCATTCGCGCCAATTATTCAACTATGTAGTACTTCTGAGGTTTATTAACCTATCTGTTCGTTATACATTGATTATTAATCACTGCATTATAAACACTACATGTATTTAGTAAGTGGATACTACAGCGGAATACCAAAGTTAACCTGTTTCAAATCATTATAATAAGTTTTGACAACGACCGCTGGTGTTTGGCTATTCAACCCTACATCTCGGCACGCAAAAACAGTCATTTTTAAACTTTTTTTAGTTTCCCTTAAACTAACTGAACTTGGCCTAACCTTACCCAACCTAACCTAACTTAACCTAACCTCTTAACCTAACTTAACTTAACTTAACCTAACCTAAATAAATTTAACCTAACATTTCTGTAGCTGCTCGGAGGTGGTGCTGTAGCTGCTTGGAGGTGGAGGGAGAGGGGTGGGCGGCGTCCAAAAATATGCGAACTTGACGTGGGTCGACCCGCCCCGGCCCTGGCTAACCTCGGCCGTTTTTGCTGACCCCGGCCCCGGTAAGCCGAAATTTTTTTTTATGCAATTTTTTTTCGCTGGTCTCAACGATTTTCGTAAAAACAAGCTACAATTTGTTTCATCGACATAGATGATATATTTGCCTTGGCCTTAAGGGATGGCAACATTTTTATTGTTAATGCGGGAATTTATCCGTGTACTAATGTATGTAATCATATAAATTGTAATTCAACGGATGCGTACATAAGTACTCAGTTAATCGCATTTATATATATTTTTTTGAAGAAAAAATCTTCATATTGTCTAATGGTAATCTTATGTAGTTGCACGTACATACGATTTCAAATATGTGATAATTCGAAATTTTCCGCAAATAAAACTCTGCATGAGTTTAAATAAATCTTCGTTACTACTATGTGTTTGTGTAACATAAAATTACCTTTTGAGCATAAATATTTGAATGAGTGCATACTGCCATCAATGTAGAATTTTAAAACAACTTTAATGAGTAGTATACTACGAAGTTTTTATAATTGACATGTATCTTTTACGCCGGTCAAAGATCTGAATAACCCCCTGCCTCCTGATGCTGGATACTTGCATAATTTACGACAGCTTGTCTTTATATTGCCGCACTGGCAGAAGTTTGATGTATTCCTTGCAGAAAGGAAAAACGTTTGTTTTGCTCATCGCATCCAATACGTACATATTTATCACAAAATGCACTCAAATTAACGAGGGATTATAACAATTTTGCTCTCAAGTTAGGGCTGGATTAATTTGAATTTGACTTGGATTAATTTGAAGTTGACTGAGATTAATTTGAACTTGACTTGGATAAAATTGAACTTGACTTGGATTAATTTGAAGTGAAAAAGGTGAAGTCAGAAAACTCCAAATACTGACTCGACCTGACCAGCCGTCTGTAATTGTGAACATTGTTTGTTCCGCAGAATTTAACCGACCTGCCGGTGATGGTGTTCATACACGGGGGAGCCTACCTAAGTGGGGAGGCACAGCTCTACATGCCTACCAAGCTGCTCGACAGGGACGTGGTCGTAGCGGTGCTGCAATACCGGCTCGGTACTTTGGGTGAGTTGCACGCACTACAACCTTACTCACGGAATTGGAACAACCCCAACTTACTCGATATTGGAGGATATTTTGCACTTTGAGCCCCATCGAAACGCGCTAGTTGGAACAGAATTAGTAGTTCTGAGTTTGTAAAGACTCAGTGATTTCATCATTAAATACGATGTAGTAAGGTACTCAGATAAATTACATGAATCTGAGGCATCGGTGTAAGTTAAGAACGCTTCAAAAAAGAAGAAACCAAAGAAACCTTCATAAGAAGAAACGCTTCTACTACATCTTGTAGTGTAGTTAAATTGAAGCTTTCTTCTGTTATGCAATTCGGTATCTAAATCGATAGTTGAGAGGTGTACACAGTAAACACAGCTTTCAATAAAAAATGTTACGCAGTAAGTCGTATAACCTGACTGAACTCGATGACAATGTTGGTTTTCGGGAAAAGCCCTCATTCGTGCGGCAGCAATGCAGCGTCAAAGTTATATCTAATAATATTTTGAAACAATTGTACCGTACCAAATTCGTGAGAAAAATGCTACCGATGAATAGAGTACGGTGCATGTTACGCATCCAATGTGTTGGTGTTTAAAGTATTTATTCCTTGTATTAATATTAGAATGTTAGCAGTAGAAACCGTGAGTAGTGGTGTAGTTATTCATGTGACAACTGAAATGATATCAGTAAATAATGCAGACTTAACTCCTCGTGTTTACCGTATGGCTACAGAAATACTGATCCAAAATACAGTATATTCATGAGCATATAATTCATACCAAGATATTCTATGTAAAAAATGACATTTGCAGAGATTACTGTGCATGTAAATGAACCATGAACTCCCATCTCGTGAAGATGCTAAACACTGACAGTAAATAGAGCATAGTCAATGAATATTGAACCACTAATTCAGAACACCGTTCATTTAATACATAAAATTCATATCCTACTTTGACGCTTACATACCAACACTACAAACCAAGTTACTAATACAAACTATTAGTATTGTCGCTTAAGTACTAATGCTAAGTTTTATAATTTATTGTACAATACATCAATTTTATTCACAAACGAGCAGTCAACAAGAAGCATCTATTTTTTCATTTTTTTAAGGAATTTCATTAATTAAAACAACCCTCAGTGGTTAAGAAAAGGAAATAGAAGCCATAACATTCTGGGGTCGGCTCATTACAGTAGCATCCCAACTCAGAAATTCGAATGTCAACACAGACTAAAAACAATGCTGGTCAATGCTCGAAATTTCAACACTACAGGGCCCGACACGCATCACAACGATACTCGGCATTCAACACAACAATGTCCGACACGTGAACACTACTCGACATTCAACACAACAATACCCGATATTGAAACAATGCCCAGCGAGGTTTCAAATGTAAATGATACGCATTACGAAGACGGTCTACACGCTATACAACAATAAATCGCATGCAGTATATAACGAAGGGCGACGCACAATACAACAAGCCTCCACACACAAGACAACCATGACCGACATGCAGTACAAACGATGCCGCCCTGACGCTGCCATGTGCTCACGCTTCACAGGCTTCCTGTACTCCGGCACTGAGGATGCGCCCGGCAACATGGGGCTCATGGACCAGATCACTGCACTTCGCTGGGTGGGTGCCTCACTCCCCTCAGGTAGACCCAGTTATCGTAAACGTGGCGTGTTCCACCGCTCAAGGGAGACCGCACCTGAATTTTATGTACGAGTAAACCAGTCAGAATTACCTCGTGAAGCTAACAGACGATCATCACCATACATTTCATTCAATACATCTTAATTACCAGGATCGCACTCTACGTAACCTAAACGTAGTTAACTTCAAGCTTCAAACAAAGATATGTAATATGGAGCTGTTCATTAATTAGTTTTATGGCTAAGAGGGTAACTTTCAGTTGAGTACAAAAAATTAACAATTAAATTAGACTTCTGATTATCAAATATTTAAAAATCGAAGTATATCTCTGTATGTCCCCAACTACTTGAATCCATGAAAGAAATTCACTGATATAATGAAGTGAAATATATTCGTTTAAATCTATTAAAAAACTGAGAGCTATGGGGAGATATTGCATTTTGGTGGAATAAATTATACTCTTGTGTACCGGAGTTGCTGGCATATGTTATAGCATGTATCTTTTTCAGAAACGAAAAATAGAATTAACGACACTTTCCGCATTGTCCACCAAGAAAGAGATGCATCATGAGTGGGCACTCAGTTGTGCGTAATGCAGAACGCAATTTGATCGTGGTTTGATCTTCAGCTTTATGTATATATGCCATTGAGGTTTTCATTTGAAAGGGTTAAAGTGCGAATCCTACCGTCAGCACAAAGGATACATTTGAATATTGAAGTATATTTAAAAACAACAATACAGAAAAAACAGGAGTCCCACAAGCAATCATTGTGCAATGCCTTGGCTAACGTCAAATAGATCTTACTAAGAGTTTCAAATTACAGGTTAATTATTGCTTACGAATTGTCATGTATATTTTAAACTATGTATCATCAACTCCTCAACTGCATGCTCTTTACCAGTGCACAGAAAATGTGTTGTTATCTGTTCTTATCTGTGTTGTTATCTGACTGGTTTACTCTATGGAATACGTTGTAAAAATCAAGGAAAATAGAGAAAACAATATTTCCTTCATCAATCTTGGAATAAATAGATCGCAGGCGATTTACCATAGCTAGACTTTTCGATCATAGAATTCGGCCCATACAGTAATAAAATAAAAATTATTTGCTTCGATTTTGAAGTACACTTAATTACAAAAAATCCGGATATTTAAAAAACAATCGGTTTAACTTTACCACTTTAGGTTGTTGTCTATACATGCTTCTGAGTTCTTGCATTTCGTGTTGATAAAACCTCCCAAAATTTCGAATTATTCTAGTTAAAATACAATAGAAGAACTCGAAAAATCTTTCGAGCCTTAAAAGGTGTAATCAAGAATCTGTATAAACAGTAATAGTAGCATGAAAAAATATAGTGAGATAGTAAGAATCGAATGAATTTTATCTTACTAAAATAAAATTCATGCATATTTACACATAGAACGGTAAAACAGTGTTTCCTGCTAACGATGTGAATGAACTGACGCGCCCTGTGTTATATTATGATATATTCTTTTTCAACTAAAAAATTTTACGCTTGAAGTTGTAAACTTCTGCGTATTTCACAATAGCTCTATTTTACACTGAGTTACAACAAAATTTAAGGCAGTCAATTTTTGAATCAATTGTAGTCAAGGTTGACGGCAAACAAAAATCAAGGTTCACTTCTCCGAAGATAGCAAGCTGCATTCAGAAGCAAGGCCCTGAAAGAAGTCACTACCGTGCAGGTGCAGAAGTACATCGCTTACTGGGGCGGCAATCCCGACCTGGTGACCGTGTTTGGCCAGAGTGCGGGAGGGGCGAGCACTTCTCTCCTGCAGCTCAGCCCTCTCACCCATGGTAAATATTCATCTATTTCGTATGTCATCAAAGTAGATTTACTCGGAGTCATTTTGTGGTGACTTAGAAATGATGCAACCAAGACGTTTATAATATTTGCACGTGAGAGTTAGTTTACGCTCGAGTGAAATAACACCATCTGCTACTGCATTGTTCATTTTTTTCGATCAAAATTCCACTTCTTCAATCAAAAGCGGACATTACGTTGTGCTCACGGAATCAGCTTCAGCTATAATATAATAAATTATGAACACGAGATATCTAACAAAATTTTTTGTTTATTTCACTTATTTCTCAATCACACATTTTCATTCATAAATTATGCAGATTTGTGATATGAGTGCTCATCGCTACCTGAATGTTCATGTTATATTGCTTCCCATCTCGTTTTAGTTCTGGTGGATTTTACTCAAGAAAATTAGTTCCACTCGTCGATGCATGTCAATCGATTCTGCTAACTTTGACGATGATATAAGTTTAGGTACGCATACACGTCAATACCCGATGTCGATGCTGGCTCATACGCTTTCTTGATGAGCCCATCAACATTACAGTCATTTCTCTGCTGATTACTCACTAAACACTTCTGTTTATCTGTAAAATATAACGATCAGTTCACTCATGCATCACTTCAATATATCATCAGATAAATTATTTTACCGGCAGTCCCTTTTGTTAGAAAAAAATAATTTAGCCCGACTAGAAACACCTCAAATACCCGAATTTGCGAAGCGCCGTTGGAAAATCAACAGCTCACTGAGACTATGATTACCCAGATGGTGTCGCCGGGTACGGTCAGCTGGCCCACCGCTTTGTCCCCATGAGCGGCTCAGCGCTGGAATACTGGACTATAGAGCACGACGAGTACAACTCATTCCGCACGCAGGTGTGTACTGAGTAAACTGAAATTCTAAGTACCATGCTCAGATGTGATTCCAAAATGAAAATATTATACAGCATGGTCGAGAAATTATCTAATAAATCATTTTCCTTTCTGTTATTCGTTTGATCAAATATGTTCGTCCCTGAATTGTAGTCCACATGCACCTGGGTACTTTAAATGTGATAGAGATGTTTGTGATATTTATAGTTGTATGTATTTTGTAATTCTCAAATCGCATCGAACGCAAACCTACATTTTTAGGGCATCCGTAATGCTCTGACATCTCTTACAATGTAGACCATAAGCCTCTGTTCACAAGATTGCTTGAGATTAAAAGCTATCCCTTTTTCAACTTCGTTCGTTCAGGTCGAGTACACAGAAATTGTGCTGCTCCTGTAATGTTCTAGATATGCTTAAACCCATAATTCACAGTGAAATTTATTCTATTTTCTTACGCGGGGTACGCCTATCGCTGGTGTGGGGCGAGTAAAAATGAATTATATGTTCGTGAACATCTCAGACAAATTTTGTGGAAATACTGGGGCAAGCTCACTTAAAAACGATGAACGTACGCTATAATTTTGACAAATGATGGTTCATAATTTTCAAAAAATAAGTATTCAACTGAAAAGAATGAAAAAATTGCTGATGTTAACATCCCTTGTTCCAAGAATTTACGACGCATTCGTACAGCGCATACTTTGATACACCTTCAGTCTCTCGAATCGTGATAGTAACTCCTCTGCCACGATGGCTAAGCTGCCAGTTAGGAGCAACTGTAACAAAATTTTAGAGCAATTAGCAGGAAGCATTAGACTTTACAATAATTAACTAAATTTAGGGTGAAATAGCATTCACCAAGCTCACCATATTTACTGTTTTTCATAGCCATTTGAGGTGTAATTTTCTATTAATTTTTACTGAATTTAAGGCGCACGGACCGTGAAACACATTTTCAAATTTTTTATTCGAGTTTTTAAATGTATTCTTAGATTTCACTCTCTGAGGAAAAAATCGTGGTTTATAAAACGCATTTTGAATTTCAGAACTTCATTTAGGCATCGAAAATTTTTCTTGCTAGTTATACATCTGTAAAAGTATAATTTTCCGATTTGAAATAAATAAACAGGCACTTGTCTTAGAGGAAGAGACCCATGCAGAATCAATTTCACTAATATACCAAGGTACTGGCAAAAATATATCCAGAAAATCCTTAGAGAAAGTTTTTTATTTAATTTGAGTTTTGGTACTTAAAGAGTTAATTACACGGGAAGCAGTGTGGCCAAATTTCACTAGAGTGAAAGACCAGTATAGCAAACGTGGCGGGAGACCGATATAAGGCCCTAAGCACAGGGTGAGATTGTGCCCAATAACGCCTAAATGAGCATAATAAAGAACTAGGGAGAGTAAATCTTTCAATGCGTACATAAAATACGTTCAATTGTGTGGTTTGTACACTTATTGGAAGGCGTAGCTCTATTTCTCTCATTCATACAATTTTTAGTCAATGATATTTCGATCAAGTAATATTATGGATATGAACTCTAAATTTGATGGTATAATGGTCAACATAATGTTGCTATCACCGCACCTGAATACAATGCTACGCAGTTTTCGTCGACACGGGCTGTAGAGTTGAACTCATCTGAGATTCAAATCTTAAGCTCTTTTCCTAATAATCTAGATATCCTGTTCGGAAAAAAAATTTCAATCTATCATAAAGAGTGATTCAAAATTTTATAAAAACTGTTACGAAGTAAAATTTTAAAATACCACTCGCTCTCAAAGCCGTGCAGTCAAAAACCCTTAATTAGTTATTTCGCAAATTCGATGCAGATCGTCTCCTGTGAACAAAGCGCACTATCTGTAGTAAAACAAATCTAAACAAGGGAACGCCCGCAGGTGGCAGCGGTGGGATGTGAAACACAGAACCAGACTTCTGCTGACATGGTTGCCTGCATGCAGGGAAAGACGCTCGACGAAATCGTGTGGGGCTCCCTGCAGGTTTACGTGAGTATAAAATTTTTATGTCGCCACTGCACCTAGCCGCTAAATGCATTTAATCAAAAATTCGTTTGTTTACCAGGTACATGAACAAATGTGGAGTAAATTAAAAATTAATTTCGTGAGTTCATTTTCTAAAGCACGTTATTCCAGAGGCAACGCATGCGAATCGAAAGTCAGTGCCTTCGAACGAAATCATGATTGAATTTTTTTGTGGCGGTTATAAGTTTCAAATGCTAGCAAAATTAAGTAATAATCTGTCCCATTCTCTATGATGGAATACAAATTTTTGTAAGCCCGACACCATGCTTCCAACATTTTTCATCTAGGTGATGTGAAGTTTCCAGAGTTCTGTTCAACCATTTTTAAATTATGTGAACTGCGCAGCTGTACGTGCAGTAAACTTTCGAGAAAAATTTTGTGAATTTACGAGGTACAAGCTCACTTGTAAGCCCCGTATACATGCTAGAATTTCAACACGTGACGGTGCGTAAATTAAGAAACTACGTTATGTGATTTGATTCAGCACAAACGAAGCTCCTCGTTCAAAGGTTCCTAGGAACTAAAATTCAGATTTTTCCAATTTCACAACCATATTTTAAGAATATATTTAGTAAAAAAATATTGTTGAGCTGCAATGTGGGTATGCTTGATGTTATAAAAAATTAATGAAACGAGTAATTAGGTACAAAATTGCTGTAGATTAGTAGCCTGACTTTTTGTTTTAAACATCATTATTTGAATTTGCATGTAAATAATTTGGCAGAACATGTATAGTTTTCCATAACCTGTGCTTAGTACGCTGAACGAAGAATGATTGTAAAGTCGCCGAAGGAGCCAATATCTACAAATTTTCCCATAATGCATCGATTCAACAAATTTAAAACAATTGAAACTCGTATATGAAGTGGTCGCCCTCGAAATTCTCGCCTCCTTAGCAGTAACAAGGACGAGGATGAGAAGAGAACTATATACATAGCAAGAATGTCTTTATAAAATGAAAAATCATGCTGAACAACGTCAAATAAACAATCATTCCACCCAAATAGTGAGAAAGTTACTCAGAAAAATGAATGGCAGCAGTACAGAAATGAAACAATATGAAAAATTACTTTACCGAGCCACCATTCACGCATGTCACCAAGTAAACGTTGCACAGAACTCCTAAATGAAGATTGAATGGTTACGGCATAGCTTGTGCTGGATAAGTTTAAAGAAGGAGGGTGAACTCAGAGAAGATGCCGTGTTTTCAGATAATAAACTCATTACTATTACAACGAAGTTCACCAGAGCGAACGTCAAAGTGATGTGAAAGTTCCATGTAAGCATATCAGACTCTCGAAGAACTGTTTTCAAGGTCAGAAACCAGCTTTGTTCATGGTGTGAGCTACCAATTTAACATATGAAGTTCTGCAATCATTTTTGTCCATCAAGTGCAAAATAAGCCTAAGTTCATTCATCGAAATTTTTTTGACTTCTGTGAAAGAAGAAGCAAAATGACAGTTCATAACCACCCTATTTAATTTTTAACAAGACACTACACACTCCTATATATCAAATAAGACACAACATTTTGGTTCTGGAGTAAAGTAGGTTTTGAAGTAGAGAAATGTAATTATTTCACTGCCTCGTGGCAATGTGATGGCTTTAGCTTTTTTAATGTATGGAGTCTGAAGCCCGTGCTTGATGTGATCCAACGACCAAACTTTAAAACGTTTTTTTGAAAATGTCATCAGGGAGAATTCCTTCAAGCCTGAGAATTTGCAAGATATAGTCGAATTTGTGATACAGGTTAGAGTAGTGAATACTGACAATAATTGATTGAAATATACGAAGATCTTGATAAAATGTGACAATTACTCTTCTTCCCACCCAAATGAAAAATATTGAATGTTTGTTGGACTCTGCAAGTACTTCGGATCTTATTTGTCGCCTACTGCTTTCCCATGAACTCGTTTTGAAAATGATGCAAATCATTAGGTTAATTAACTAATTTTGAAAGCCGACATTAATTTCCGGCTCGAGTGCGGTCACATCAATCACCACTATTATAAGCCACATTAAAAGTGCAATTAGCACGTCAATCTTGAACAACACGAATTCTGAATTTGTGTTTTTCTATGCCGTTATAGCTAAAGAGGAAAATGTGAGTTGAATACATTTGACTTTCCCAGCACTGTTTATGCTGGCGTCGTATTGGCAAGTTTCCAACAGAGTTGAACTCTGAGATGATAAGACGTCACATACCTGAACATGCGTCGTACAGCTCATTTCTTTTGTGATTATTCTCCACATTTGGTGTTGGATCAGCACTCACATTTGTTTTCCCGGTTGGTAAAAGCAAGTTTTCTCATTTTAAGTCTCAGCGTACAGAAATCTAACTCACCTGTAAACGAACAGAACATAAATGAGGTTAAGCCCGCTATCGTCGGCGCTGATGGATTCTTTTTCTATCTCTCTTACCATTGTTTCCTTCTGAACTGTCAGAGTCTTTCGCTCATATTACCGTCATTATAACCACAGTTATTAGCCTGGCAATGGTATTATAGTGTCCTCGACATCTGATTGCGGACGCAACTGCTCCTCGACATAGAATATTAAAGGGCTTAATTCCATAAAAAATATATACGACCATTTTACTGAATGTGTCATTTACAGTGTATCGCAAAAAACATACACAATTTAAAATTACTTTATTTTAAAAACGATATATGTTCCAAAAATTTCAACATTAAATATCATTTATGAACCGTTTCGGCATCTATACCGGAAATTTGTGGAGAATAAACGTGAGGGCACTTTTTCAGCAATATTTTTGGTGAGAGACAGGGAAAGTATGGCTGCGCTGACATTAGGTAGATAATTTCAAGACTCCAAAAAACCATTGGAAACAGATTAAAAAAAACGTAGTGGATTCTAGATGGTGCTCCTACTCATAGAGCCCGTGTGATGAAAGAAGAACTAAATGAGGAGTTTGGCGATCGTAATGTCTCCTTGAATCATCGTATTCAGTGGCCACCCAGATCTCCCGACTTGACAATTTGCGTTTTTTCAATGGGAACATCGAAAAATGAAGTTTATAATTCGCCGCCAAGAAAATTTGATGATCTGAAGCAAAGAATCGTCAACGAATTCAATTTGCTTTTGAAATGCTGGCGATGCCTTGTTACTAATAAACAGTTGAACGTAGCTTTTAAAAATATTTTTCATACGAATAAATTTGCATATAAAGAAGTTTGTGCAAGCATACTTTTCATGTCATTCAAACAAATTGCTGTAAAAGTCCTCTTTCATTCATCCTCCTTATATTTTTCTTAAAGATCCCGAAGCGATTGATAAACAATGATCATTCAATTTTTTTTTTATATATATAGTTTTTGAGATGTAGTAATTTGAAATTTGGAATACTTTTTGCTGCGCCCTGTATAACACATTTTGCAGTTAAAACAAATAGCAACAATTTGTTTTGTTTGATATTCATGGATTTGTGCAATGAAGCGTGCGTTTCGGACAATACATACATAATGATTCAAATGCCAACAGTTATTGTTATTAAATTCAACCTCAACAGAGTTCGGTTGTATTCCAAATTAACAAAGCTTTTGATTTAAGTCAATCTTATGTTAAGATGAAAAGGTTGAATTCTTATTCTCTGCAGCTCCATCTTTGTCGATAATGAAATATTCACACGGGCAGTCTGACGACCGCTACAATGGAGGTCTCGGCTTCATCGGTCAAGTGCCCGTGGTGCAGGATGAGCTCATAGGCGACTTGTCCGACGATTTGATCGTCATCCCTGAGCAGCCCCTCACCCTCCTGACGCACGGGGAGTTTTTGCGAGTGCCCACCATGACTGGGTCCGTCAGGGACGAGGGTTCGCTCATCACTGGACGTGAGTTCATTTGATAAGAATACAGGAAGTATAACGCAAGACCTCACTTCGAAGCACGAAAAAAACGTGTTAGTGTTACTGAATAATATAAAACATAGACAACCTGTTAATTTTTCGTACAGATAAACGAAACTATCTTCATAAAACTATGAGAAGAAACCAGACGACAATATACTCATGAGCTTATAGGAAATAATTTTGGATAGGAACAGGATATAAATAACGTAAAACAGTAATAAAATATGGTAATAGTCATCATGGAAAAATAATTTGAGGAGAATAAGTTGATTAAATGTAACTTTCAGATGGTAGAAAAAACGCGTGAATGCTTTATATGACATTCAATTAAAAGTGATAAGTAATTTTATGAGCTAAGAGCGACACTAAAAACGCAAATTCATTTCCAGGTAGAACATAATTATTCTTCATTCCCATTTTCTCCCTTTATCACAAGGGAAGCACAATATTACATGGAAAAATTGCTACATGTATTGCGCTAGAGTAGACATATTTTAAAACGAATTTAGTATTCATTTCCATTACTAATTTGTCTTGCTTTGGATTTTTAAATTCAACTCCTCAGTTACAGTCGGTATCAACGAAAAAAGTAGGAGTTTCTCAAAGAAAATAAGGCGGATGTACAATCGTGGCTCCTGAGCATACCAAGTCATTTGGCTCAATGTTAATTATTTTTTTTTGCGGAATAGATAAACCTTATTTTAACATGGGTAGTATATCAAATAATAAACTTATCCTGTGTTGCAGTAATGAACAAGGAAAAATGTATTTCTATGAGAGTAATATACAGTGAAATAGTTACTGAATTTTCAGTTGTAATTGCTATTGCATTAATGTTCTTTATGCGACTTGCATTTTGCTTTGTGTTATTCAATACTTAGCTCTGTAAGAACTTTAGTTTATCTCTAAGAAACTAAAGTCATTACAGTGGTCTCAGCGAGTAGAGAACTAAAAATTTCAATATCAATTTTTTAAGTGCATTTTTCCCTGCGAGAGGAAGCTTTTTCAAGAACGATCGTCTTGGGCATATCAATACGATTTTAGATTGTCTGTGATAAAGATATTCCAATAAATTTAAACCTTGTTTATAGGAAACCAAAAATTTTCGATCATTTCTTACAATCTAGGTAAGGGTTCTAAGTTCGGGTGAATTCTCTTATATGCCCTCCTAAGGAGTTAACACTATAATATCGAATACGATCATTGTGATCATTTCAACGATATCAGAAGATAAATTTTGTACATGTCTGAAAACAAGTTTAGTAGAAGCGACAAGAAATAAGTATCGCTGTTTGCGTGAAAGGGAAAAATTCGGCCTCATAGTGGAGGATATTACAGTTACATCGCCCGAACGATTCCCTCTGTAAAATTCTCAAAAGGATATTCAGAAAAAGCTCAACTGGTTTTCTAGTGGCCGTGAAGCCAATTTTGAATTAGTTTCCTCTTCTTCCAGCTTTGTAATCAGGTACCGCAAAATGATCCTCGATAATAATCCACTGCTTTTTGAGTAAGTTTCTGTTAACATTCCTATGAGGACATAACTCAATCTTGATACTTCCATATTTCCCAGTACCTACGAAATTACGACCTGGTTGAATTGCTTCACCCTAAAATGGTATAACTTTGTGCTCAACTAAGAGAAAGTCATGCGACAGAGTTAACAAAA
The DNA here is from genome assembly GCA_030386875.1 of Morinoia aosen. NCBI lineage: Eukaryota > Metazoa > Arthropoda > Malacostraca > Amphipoda > Talitridae > Morinoia > Morinoia aosen. The sequence continues at coordinate 27,959,899 of CM059557.1, read as the reverse complement.
ATTATAAAAGAAACGGGTATTGGAAACATTTTAATTATTCGGAACTCTAAACAGTGTACCATAATCTTCCCTCACAATTCTACGAGAAAAATCTTAGGATCCAGCAATTTAAAAAAATCTTTTTTTTATTCAGTGAAGTGAAAATACAGCACTCGTATGAAATTATGTATACCAACAAAATATCGGCATAACACAGAAAATTCTTGCGTCCCAGGTGCACCAGTATTAATCATAGCTCATGGTAAAATTACGTAATCATTGCATCATTATCCATCCAGAACTTCTAACAACAGCCAAGCAGTGAGAACGGACGCTAACACTACAGCACTCGGGTAAACGCCTGCTAGGAAAATGCTCCTCATTACGTTGCTCCTCATATTAATGCTCCTCATATTCAACATCGGGTAAATTCATGCGGCACCCATTCAAAAGAAACTTTAGGTTGTTAATTCTACTCCGTCCATCCTGTCACAAGATCTCGCCCCAAGGGATTTTTATTTTTTCCGTTTACTATGGATCGCTCTAGATAATTATAAAGAAATTTAAAAATAAGTCAAACGTTCTCGGACAATCCTTTGGGCTCATAAGGGGTTTAACAACGTACGTCAGAGGTGAATGAACATAATATCTGCCAAATGCCAAAAACTGTTTCACACAAATATGGAATAAGCATACGGCGAAAATATGTTATCAATTAGTGATCTGAAAAAAATTCTCACAGGAATGGACTATACAAATACGTCAATCAAATACAACTAGGAACTATGAGACATGAGTAAATGCGAACTGGTGCTAAATGCCGCACAACTATCGCAAATTGTACAATAACCCCATCTATTTTACAGTTATGTACGAGGGGTACATGGTGCCTAACGGATACTACACCAACGACACCAGCTTCCTGCAGAACGACCTTTTCCCTTTGATCGCTGAAGCGTTTGGTAAGACAACGTGCCCACACGGAATTGGAAGTTTGCACTCTATTCTAAAACAATTGTCGACTTATGAAGCAAATTTTAAGAATGAGTCAAAGTACCATAGCGCTTGAACTGCACAGCAAATGTACGTGTTTGTGCGGCTGATGTTCGTTCAAAAATAACCCGTTATGGCAGCTCATAGCGTTATGCCACTTGTTCAGTTAATCACCCTTGACTTTTTCGTCAGCACGTTGTTGAAGGAGTATATTCTCTTAAAGAAATTACTCAAAATTTTGATTCATCTGCGAGCTCATGATCGACATGGGAATAGTAAAGCTCAATCCCTAACCGTGTAAGAGGCGGTCCTAACGTGTAAGATGGCAAAAGAGAGGGTCGAAGTTAAATTGAAAGATTTATATTCTGCTAGCATGTCAAAACAGTCAACAATATAAGCATTGTGAGCCAAAGAGGCAACGACTCTACTGTACCAAGAATGAGCTTTCACAAAAGTTCACGTGTGCATGAACTTAGTCATTTCACCCACATCCCCTAATCTCCATTCATTTTCATTTGCTTGAAGCAAATAAGATAGTTTATTTCTTGTGTGAATGCATTCTAATGTAAGAAATCCGCTTAAAAACAACCCTGCCACTACGACATAGCAGCACTGGTCACGTCAACCACTTTTCAATTTTCAATTTAGTTTCAGATGTTCTTTAACTAAGATCTGAATGAACGAAAATTTCCGAAAACAACTACAATGTACACAACTTTTCAAACTGGCCGATCCGAAACACTTGCTCCGAACAAATTTAAATATGTTTTAGTATGTGCGTTGTCCTTCAACCGAAAACAAGTGACATTTCTGTTAATTAATATGGGTATACTGAAAAATCAAACCTTAGCAATTAAAAGCGTTCTTCGCTTGTTTCTTGCTTCAGCTGTACTCTTAGAGGCGTTAGAGCATCGCAGAGCAAGGGATTTGTCAATGTCTTCAACATCTGAAGGTCTGCTCGTGTAAGTTGTGACTTTAAATTCGTGGTGAGAGATTTTGCAACAGGTGTGATAAATCAAAGGGGCAGAATGAATTAAGTTGGCCCCAATATATTGTTGATTTTCACGGAGCAGAGCTAGCCTAGTTTGAATAGCAATGATACTTATCTGTGTGACGAATGCATCGCAAAGGTCAGCTTCCCATAATTATTCTCCATAAGACAGAAAATAAAATTGTAGCAGAGCTTGTGCAGGCTCCGCACTAGCCTACGCCATTAAATTTGAATATCTGAACTAAGGAAGTATTGTGTTCAATAATTTTACTCACAATATCAGTTGATAAGAATCATGTTATCAGTGAATCAAATAAGTTTCATAAGGAAAGGCTTCCTCATGCCCCTTTTCTTTTCATGTGTATCTTGTAAAACACAAAGTCGCCGCAAATGGCTAGAGGCGACGGAATTGTAGAGCTTAGCACAATCGAGCGAAACTACGGCTAGCTCAAAATTTGACTCTGTTGTTGAATATGCCCATGCAATAGCCATGACCGTTCAAGCGCTGCATCGCTTCAACCGCGATTGCCTCCTTGTATAGGAATGTAAATCAAAAATAATGCCGCAGATAAGCACATTACCGTGCTTATCATATCCTAACGTCATATCTTAACGTACCCCGTGTTCAACTTTTTGATCATTCACACACAATATCACGAAAATTCTAATTGAAATTAAACAGTGCTTCTCCTACATTACCATTCGATTCCTTCAAGACTATGTATGTAGCGCCTTTGTTGTAACCAGTAGTGTGATGTCATTGCAATGTTATTCAGTTTATGATCAGCCGTGGAAATGTGGGACTCAGTGGGACAGTGGGAGGCATCGGTTTGGCCAATGAGAAAAACGATGCAAATCCACAATTCGATCGTGAAATGCGCGTTGACTTAAAACTCGTGAGCAGGCATCCAAGACGCAACCAACGCTGTCCCCAACGCCTTCCGTTTAGGCTTCATGCCTCCTCAACTCACTCTGGGCGACTGGGACTCCATGGCTGGAGGACTGGTGGATGTGAGTATTTTGCAGGGCGCAAAGTCATCAGAACATTACTTGGTTGTCTAGTTCATCTTACCTACTTGGATACGATACATGCTTACATGCAGAACGTGGCTTTGCCGCGTAGATTTAGGAAAGATACAATTTCAGCTGTACAGCAAGGACGAAGAAAATTCTTCGAAAGTTCGACTTTTGAGGAATAAAGTAGGTTGGGTTGAAGTAGGCAGGGGAAAGTATTCATAATACTGAGATGTGTTAGTGGCTGGGTATTGCACGGAAGAAGGACGATATGCGGAAAATAAATTGACTTACCGGATAGGGTTAGCAACACGGAAGCTACTGTTTTATGTTTTCAGGAAATCAAATGAAAACGCTGCGAACAAGTAGAACAAGATGCTTTAAATATTTTTCCATATATTAAAAAAAAATTACCCTGCTTTGCTCACTGCTTTATTTCAACCTGGATATTTTAGAACAGTGATTAAATAATGTACCGAAGGAATATACTATAATATTTACCAGAGAATGTAAGATAATCGTATTGTTTTAAATTAGTAGTTACTGAAAAAAGTAACTGACTAACAGTTGATGTTCACTAATCTTGACAAGTACCAACAAGAAAACTGACTTTGATTACGATCCTCCAGCTCACTGGTATGATGTTCCTCAAGTCCGGCTTGTGGACGCTCATTCACGAGATGCAGAAAAGCAATGTTGAGAACGGTACCGCCCAAGACGTTCCTCTTTTCTTCTACTCCTTCGAGTTCGAAGCAAAAGAATCTCTTTTCGACTGGATCTTCATCAGTGACCCTGATATTCCTGTTGAAGGAGGTAATTATATATTGTGTTAAAGTTAAACGAATACCAAGTAGGCGGTTGGTCAAGGAGAGACCCTCGGAATGTGAGTGATTTATGCGTCGTGGCTTAATGTTAGATTGTGTTATTTATTTGTAGTATTGTGTTAACTGTTCGTTCCGGTAAATGCAGCAATGATAAAAATAGCATCACACTATCTTAGCTTGTACAGTTTTTAGAACCACATCCAATACCCACAATTGTAAGGAACCGAGGTGAATTGTCAATAAGTTGAAGAAAAACTGCTGTACTTCTCTTTTACTAGGATTGTCCCGTGTGAAGCGAGTAAGCTCAATAGAAATGACAGATGAGACCTATTTTGTCTCGAGTTTCGATGTAGGTGGTGTCATTTTGAGTTCAACCATCGCTACGCATCTCTTGTCAACACCGTTTCAAGCATTAGAGTTCACTGCAATCCGATACCAAAGACCTGATGTGGCTTTCTGTCCCAGGCGTGTCACACGCAGACGACCTGACCTACCTGTTCGACCTGCCCTGCTGTTACGAAGATAGGTGCAAGGAGATGATGAGGCGCCTCACCATCCTCTACACCAACTTCGCCAAATATGGGTGAGCAAATGCCGACCTATTCTATGTGTATTTAGATCGATTACGTGGACACGATGGACATGAGGCCAGGTGTTATTTCATAGATATGAAAATAGCATTTACTTGCATAAACAGTATTTTTAATGAGTATTGAACTTTACTATCAACGACATACAAGGATTTAGCAAGGATCACATAATCTGATTAGTTCCAGTTCAATGTGAACGGCAGCACGCCATCCAAGAGGCGGCAGTGTAATATAAGTGTTAGGGCGCCAGTGTCTGGGTATCGCAGGCTGTCCTTTATTAATCTCAACTTCGTGTCTAAAGTTTTTGGGATGACACCTGTCAAAATTCTTCGACTAACGTAGCTCCTATAATGCAGGGAAAGAGAGTCATAAAGGGGGATTCATTTTTTGAGTTAGGTTTGGGTAATCACGACTCACAACAACACTACTAACACAATATATTTCACTGAATACACAGCGAGACAGGCTAAACAAATGCTTAGTTTACATGGCTACGGTGAGAGGTGGAATAGGGGCCAGTTAAGGATCAGAACCATGAGCACAGTTCTAAGAGGGCAGAGTGCTCTCTAGACACTTTCTGACACAAGAGCCGGTAATATTATTATCCTAATACACAAATACATTCAAGGTGCCACAATCAATATTTCAACAAATCATTGTTCAATAAAATAATTTGTTGTTAAGTGCTACATTTCATAATTTGCTTGACGCAGTTTCTGTTCAAATAGAATATCAGAAAAATTATATTAGTCGGTTGGAGGAGAGTTTAATGTAAAAGGTATACCCGTGTGCAACATTGTATGGTTTGGAAGCAATAATTGTTCCATAATGATGGGAAAAAGCGTAAATTCCAAGCGATATTAAAGGACGATTTCATTTTGTGTTGTTTTTCATGTTCACCGTTCGTTCGCAGTATGTACAAGTCATGCAGCCGAGGTATAACTATCATACCTTGAAGTCTCTGTAAAGAGCATTTCCTTCTACTTCTCACGCAGGAGCAAGCGAATAAATAATTTCACTGCTTCGCAAGATATCACAAAAACGGAAAAGAGTCAAAATACATAAAAAAATTGTATTGACTCTCGTTCTCACGCGGTGATGTAATCAATGTTATCCTCGAACAATAGGAAGTATTACTGCTTTGTTTTCAATCTGAACCCAAAGTTGACATGAGTGACAGGCGAATGCTGTCTACAAGACAATGAAAAATTCCGGAACAAAGTTAATACTTTCTTTTGAATTATTAACTAAAAATTGTTTCTTTGAATATTGAATTCCAATCTGAAAATTTTAAACTTCACATATTATATTCAATAGCGTATTCTGAATACTGAATTGTTTCAAGCAATTTCAGTTAAAACAAAGTCATTAAATATCATATACTAACCCGAATTACCAACCGTTGCACGAGCCATTGAATGATTTGTATTTCGGTGAACGATGTAGGAAGTCCTCAGCTCTGTCGCCAAAGGAAGAAGTCGGTGAAATGAGACTTAGAAGTGATTGTTTAAGTATTTAGTCGCCGTTTGTGTGTATATAAAAATCTTTTCTGTTACAGGAAAAAGGAATAGTTGCCAGCTCGAGAATTTTAGGTCTCGCTGTAGCTCAAGAACTCACTAAAGTTAAACCAACCAGTTCACTGATGAATGTCGTCCTATATTTTCCTTATCTTGTACCTGAACATGAAATAGATAATATTAAAACGAAGAATGGAAGAAATTTCATCAGTTCAAAGATGGTGTCGAAAAAACCTATTCCTAATTTGTGAAATATGTGCGTTATATCAAAGACGTTTTAAGTAACCTAAAATTTGAAATGCTTTCTGCTTTCAACACCGACTTTTTTGCTTTGTCACAGTTTTTCACATCAGTAACAATAATATTTTTTATCGTAAATCATTCAAAACCAAATAATAAACTGGGTAAAAACAGACATTATAAACCAAACCGAACATTGTCGAGAATACTGCAAAACTGACACGAGTGGAAACCTGAACTTCTATCAATTAGTGAAAGATGTGGTCAATAGAGTTGGCAACCAGCGTAATGAACAACATCTTGTGAAATATATAAAGTTGTCTCAATATCGATGTTTGCTTTGCAGTAGAAAATTGGGAACAGATTCAATAACTTCATGAAAACTACGATCATCGTTTTCACCCAGGGGAGTAAAATAAACAAAAGAAGTTTATCAAATAACATTTCTTGGTTTGATACTAGGAAGTATTTTTTCTTCTATGATCTGGGATTGTCTTAAATTTTCGATTAAAAACCCTGGAGCTGAGCCGAACTATTTTCTCAGAGGTATGCATATTTTACGATGACCATTCCATCTTGCCCTATAGAAAATCACCAAAATTTCCTTTCAATAAACCAATGATATCTGTCCGAATTTATTATTTTCAGATTGCATCCAACAGTTATATACGTTGCTTGTCACTTACTCAAAACTGTGATAGACTTATCACAAAGAACTCCATCTCCCTGCTTGTAGGAAAACATCTTAAGCGAATGAACGTTTTGGTTGCGGACTTTATTAACAGTAACACTCACTAATATTTTGTGTTATGCAGTAAATGGTTAGACAATTGTCTCCCTCAGTTTAAGCCAGTTTTCTACCATCGCCACGCTGATTACATGCTGATGTTTGTGCTCTTCAAATAGCAATCGCATGATGAACAGTTTTTTCCCTATCTTAATCTGAAACATCAATCATATTGAACGGGGAAGTTGAAAAATAACAGAGCATCATTCTTTCTTACCCGATTAGTGACGAAATTCGCAATCAGATTCGGACATCAGTGTATCACAAACACATTTTTAGCTTCCTTGGCTTTACTCATCCAATTTAAAAATCAATTTCCTCCAAATGATGATAAATAGAGGCTAAAAAGCATGTTCTACCTCAAAAAATGACAGTTAATTTAGATTTTACCTTCATTTTTTACAACAAATGGATCAAAATTATCTATGTTTCATTCGCAATTCGAAAAAAATTCTGTCGAAGTAATGTTCGCGACAGATTGTTGCAGAAACATTTGAAACATTCTTTGGCATATTTCGATTTCGACGAATCTTTTAATGCCTGCCATTCATTTTATTTTTATTTTTTATTTCAGAGACATAATAATTGGTACTTTTTAAACTTATGATGGATTTGGACTTCGAAATGTTTTCCTATTAAATATGATAAACTTCCTTAGAATTTTCCTTGGTTTAAGTTTTTCATTTATTCATGATAACACACAACTGAGACCGTAATGTTAGCTAAATTCATTCGTATATCTCTCTGTAAGAAATTATAAATCAATCTTTATGCGGGTGATAGCCCCTTGATGATAGATATAAATTCTTGTGTTTTCAAAACTGTATTTTAAGTACTATATGGTTACAATTTTGAGCAAATATACAATACAATACAATTTTGAGTAAAGTTATCTTCTATCTTAGCAAAAAAGTGTCCCAACGTATAAAAGTCAGTATGAGAAAAGTTAAATGTCAGGACATTATTGAGCCCTTGCGGTCAGCTAATATCAAACTGCTAATTGACGTTAGTAACTGGTAACAGTAAATCCAGGGTTAAGACCCTAACACTTGATTAAAAAACCTTCATTTCTCCAAATTAGATGTAACCAAATATGTGAAAAAACAATCTAAAAGTTAATTTATAATCATCACTGTGTGTATATCTGAAGTGAACGACTCTTTGCTGTACCTGCGATGAGCTTCGTATCACGGTTGAAATCCTTATCTCACTAATTGTAGTACAAACATTTCCTTTACGATCAAATTTTCACAAAAATTATCGTCAGCTAGAGAGTTCTCGAGTGATGATAAGCTTTCAGATCAGCTGTTGATTATGTGCCTTTTGGTATGTTCATGTGGTTAATTCATTTTAGATACAGTGATACTTAATATCATATGATTTAACGTTATGTGAACATCAAATGTATGATACCTTGTCTACATTTGCTGCAGACTTTTCCCCATCATAAGAAAGAATGTATAAACAGGGACCCCACACCCGATGAAGAGAAAGACGCTCCAGAACAGTGGTCCGAGTTCATGGAGAAGTGGACGCACTTCAGCCTCGACAAGCCTTACCTGGCCGTCATCAGTGACAACATCTCACTTGCAATGGACTTTCCTCTGCGCTGGAACTACAACAAGTACGGCTACAACAAGAGCTCCTCTGCGAACTCCAAGGTAAGGCAGTCGCTTTGTGTAATTCGAAACACTGGCTGAGGTTCTGTGTTCTTACCTGTGGAGGTTTTGAGGCTATGTTGTGATCACTAGAATGTCATAAATATTCTTTAGAACATTCGTAGTAATGCCGCTGAAATAATTCAGACATCGTGATGAATATTTCTGATCATACCCGGAAGTTATTAATTTTTTACGACCAGGTATCTTTCATATATTTACGAATTGGCTATCACTTCCAGTGCGCCCACCAAGAAACCCGCCTCCAGTCTGCAGAGTACGCAACCTCAAACGACAGCACTTCGAATTCTCAGATCGCCACTGCAGTGTTGAGCGTTGTGGCGGCATGTGCAGTTGTGGCTTTGTGCGCCACGGTCGTGTGGCACAAGAAACAAATGAGAAAGCAGCACGACGCTCTGGTAGCCAGCCACAACATGGGCATGGCGATGGAATAGTACGAAGAGAAATAAGCTTTCATTTGTCTGAATGCTAAGATTCGTAATCGGAATATAAAAACGCTGAAGGCCAGAGCAGACGTTCCTGATCATGTTATGGTTGTCTTTAGTTCCCAACGATACGCTTATTGATTGTTTGAATGATTTGTCGAAGTATTACCTGGTACGAGTGCACTGACGGTGTCATTCACCTACTGAATTGATTTGTTTGTTTTCTAGTTTACCGCAGAGGCATCGGGGAATTGAGGGGTCAACAGTGAACAAAGAATTTTTTTGATTCCAAACACGCGCAGCGAAGATAGAGCATTACACTGAAAGCATGAAAAATTGTGTTTATTGGTGTCTATTGCCGCACACAAACCTCCTTCAACTGTCTCTAACCACAAAATATAAAACAATCTTAAATTAAATACATACGCAGCAATTTAAATTACCGGAAACAAATCCATCATGACGATAGCTTAAATTTTCCATTCTTCTTTTTTTATTGACATTCTCTCCGGCCTACGTCCTCTGCGTATGCGCCACAACAGTCTCCTAAATCGTGGCGGGTCGTACGATCTGGGAGCTTTGTGAGCCCACGCTAAGCGAACTCGAGGTTAAGCCAGAAGAGAACTTTTTCTTGCTCGCCCGAAATGCTCGTATCCTGGTGGTATCAATCCCCTCTCAGTCCCGGAAATGTGACCTTTGACTTAGAGCGCTAGTTTTGGATGTTGAGGTTCCTCATCTTCTCTTCTGGAGTGCCTTTCGAGCGCGTTACTTTCAGAAGTCATAGCTCCTTACGGATTGCGACTTGACAATTTCATTAGAGCATATGTAGAGATACTGCTCTCACCCTAATATTTCTTGTAGTAGTGTTCTCTTGCCTGTATCCACTATTGTGGCTAAGCTGCTGAGATGCACTCAAGTTTCATAATGTAGCTGCATCACGTGGTAATGTTTGATTTGCTAATAATTTTGTTGATCGATGTTTCTGTTCCTCTTCCTTTATCTTTATTTTCTCTACAGTGCTTCTTTATATGCGTAAGAAAATTGATAAACTAGTTATTTGAATTGTGTATTTCAACCCGTTTTACCTCATTAAGCCATCAAATAGAATTGCTTGCACGGGCCCTTGCTGTTATCAGGAGAAGGCTCTAGTGTCTTTAGTCTATCCAAGCTCGGCATTTCGAGTAAGATTACGAGCTGGAATTTTGAGCCCTCTCAAGTCAACATTCAACTCACTTGTGGTGTTTTCCTTATTAAACTGGACGCCGTGTTTCTGAATTAGATTTACATGCTTCGGACCAGCGACAACAGTTGGCGCTCGTGAAAATGATGTGTTAGATTCCTCAAAATGTACAATGAAGTCAGTGCACCCCGGCACAAACAATCTTAAACTAATAGCATCCTCGTAGATATGAACAGGTTTCATCCACCTGGCTCTTCAGACCATCATTATTGAATTGCTGTAAGTTTGTGGCCATGAGTAGTCAAAATCTATTTTTTTCTGTCTTGAAAATATTGATAAACGTAGCAGAGTGAACATTTTGAGTTGAATGTTCTTTGATATTTGCAATTTTGTGCCATATTTGTTACTATTGTGTACACATCCGAATCGAGGTGATGAAACGACCTAAGGAGATTAGGTGTTCTGCATTTCTAAATCAATTGAAATATTTTACCAAAAGCGGATACGTTCAATAGAACTGAGCATTTTGGAGTAACTTCAGCACCCAGCCACTCTTTCCTATTTCTCATTGTATGAGGAAAGCTCTAGACTGGTACTTTAGGGATTTCCTGTTTCTAATCGAGAGTAGAGAGAATAAGTCACTTGATGTAAGAAAATTCTGTTGACTTTCAGACGGCGTCTGCATGTACACTAAGGTGAGCTATGAACACACAATTCTGGTTGCAGTGAATTGATCTTAAACATTACTTTAGCTCAATGCGGAGCTACGCTCAAACGCTATTGCGGTGCAACGAGCACTTCTTGCTGCCTCTGCTGGCAATAATAGTCACTTGTCAGTCGCCCACTGCATTTCTGCACCGCACAGTGAAGTTAGATGATGGAATTACTACAGTGATCTACATCGCCACTACAAGAAAACTGCTTTGGAATCGGATTCACTGTGACAACACCAATCATCCTCTATCTCTGAATAATTTTAAAATTTTAGATTGTACTTCTAATACTGATTTGCGAATTTTAGAATCATGGTACATTCTTAAACTTAGGCCTGTGTTAAATATTGACCAATCTGCCGCTCCTCTATTCACTATATCTTAGAATTTCTTTATATCCAGCTGGTCTGAATGCCAAGAGTAAATGTTTTTACATAATTCTTTTGTGATTTTATTCATACTGATATAGTGGAATACAATATGAATCTTAATTAACCAAACAACATTCAAGAAATAACTTTAGAAATGAGCTGAAATTTTCATTATTAATATATGTTAACTTGATTTATAAAGACACGGAAGTAAACAAAACAAAGAGATCAATATGAAATACATAGGCACTATACACTGCTGAAAAAATCAACTAATATTCTAGTTATTAACATCGGAATAAGCTAATTAAAATTTAATTATCAATAGTAACATAACCTGAAAATTTGAAGTCTTTATGTATCAGACCATAGTTTCAGATTTTGGCAGAGACTAATCATTATCAATGTATCATAACCTGAAGACTAGAAATATTTTGATCACAACATAACTTTAGGTTTCAGTAAAAATTAGTCATTATCGATCAATGCAACAAAGCATAACCTAAAGAATAGAGAAGATTGTTATGAGGAACCACTGGTATTGAATGTAGACACATTAAGAGAGTACGAGTTACCACTCTTTATGAGAGTACAATGTATTGCATTAGCTGAGCTGTTCTGTAAGTAACTTGCAACACATTTACGACTAGTTTCTACTTCCTATGTATCAATTGAAGGGGAAATGAACAAAACAGAAATAAATAAAATGAATTTACGATGCTTTCAATTATTAATTCCTGCTTTTTCACTACAAAACATGCATTATTGCTCCTTTACGAAAATTTTATTTCCCACTCGTAGGTATCTCATATATATGTGTACAAACCCACAATGACTAAATATCAATGACAGTATTAGGTAATAGGTGTATATACGTTGTTTCGAACTTCGAACAAAATAATAAACAAAAACATTGCGTATTTTTTATCATTTCAGTAAAGTATTTTAACTCTGTTTTGTTTACTTTTGGTTTTAAACAATCGTAAATCATTTTTAGCAAATATTAGAATGGAAGACACCAAAAAATATCGACTCCAACCGCGACTCCACCACATCCGAATGAACGACTTCGACTCCGACTCCATCACATTCGGAAAAGCGACTCCGACTCCGACTCCGCCTCTACCACACTTCAAAGAAGCGACTTCGACTCCGACTCCACCCTAAAACATGCGACTCCAGCGACTCTGACTCCCGACTCCGACTCCGCAACCCTGGTAACGAGTATCTTATCACTTCATTAGACGATCGACCTCCGATAGCAGGCTCTTATTTCGGTTCCCACTCTTCAGTAGGAGGTTAGTGAGGCATCTGCTCTTTTGAGAACTGTCAGTGAATCATTTGTGCGTTTAAAGGACTTCATCACACACCTCTGCTTCTTGCAGTACGTTCGCGAACAATTTCTTTACTTGAAAACAGTCCGCCGCATATCTAACCACGTCTAATTCTCTTAACTGTAGGGTTCTCGGACATAAAAACATTCAAGTGATCTGGATCAGATGTTTATGGACGACATTTATTTGGCTTATCTTATGAAGTGAAATCACCACTTCGAAAACGAGAAAACCATCTCATGTAACATTTTTCATTCACTACATCATCCCCATAAGTGATCTGAATAGAATTTGCAGCCGCACTTGAATGAACACTTCTATGAAACTCGTACAGTAGAACATTTCTAATGTGATCTTTAGATCCCTTACGACCACCACAGTATCTCATTTTAGCAAGGACGTAAAGTTCAGTAATTAGGCCCGTTTACCATGTTAACAGTTACGCTATTCAGCCCGCTTTCAGTACACCAGAGTACACCGAATATGGAATATGATCCAGTAACTGTCCAGTTGATTTCATTAAAATTAGGTTAGATTGAGCTGCGTTTAATCATACCTTCTCCTTTGACTCCTGGAGAATTATCAACATTTTGAGTTGTTAGGCCCGTGCAGTGATCTAAGTCACTCAAGTCAGATTGCAGTGAGTTAGGACAGCGTCCCCCATACCGAATATTTTTCATAATTGAACTTTGAGCAATGAAATTTGGTATACTGATAGGAAATGCAACTTGGAATCGTTTATCTTCTGTGAAATTTGCAATTTTCTTTGAAAGAAAATGGGAAATCAAAGAAAACAGTATTGTAGGGGGGCTTTCAAAAGCTTCTTGTCCGACAGTTTTTGAGCTACAGTGATGATTTTGGTATCATTGGATGCGGAAAGGTAAGGGCTTGTAAGGAAACATAAATATATTAAAAAAAATTCCAGTTTTACAATTCAAATGAAAAAAAATTTGAGTGAAATTTTTTTTCAAAAAATGTGGATTTATGACGTCATAGCTTATGAACAAAAATGTAATTGTGAGAATGTTTTTAGTTTCTATAAAACCCTCGTCTTTCCGCTTCCAATGATACCAAAATCACACTGTAGATCAAAAACTATCGGACAAGAAGCATTTTGAAACCCAAGAGTCCGAGGTGTTCAATATAGGCAAAAAAAAGATACGTAAACAATTTCAATTAAAATTTTTTTAACATTTTTGGCTCAAGTTAGGCCCATAAAATCATTATATAGTCATAGAGAGACATAGGAGATGATATAGCAACGTCACGCTTTGAAGAAAGAGCCAAGGGGGATGCATGACATGATAAAATACCAGTTCCCCCCTCCCTTCCCCCCCATTCTTCAAACCCCCGTAGCGGGCGAACGAGTGAATGTACGAGTCTCATTTTTTTCACAGGATGTACCTGACCTCCTACACTTCTTATGGCAGCAAAAATCCCAGTTTCTCAAAGGATCTCAAAAACATGGATTCCTATGGGGGATGCTGTCCTTAAAGGCCACGCGTTCGAGCCCAAGATGATTAGTCTGAACTATATGGAGACAAACCTGGATTGGTATTATCTTCGAAAGAGATTCGTGTCTGGGGTCGATGTTCGGGAATTTTTGATTTGATCAAACATCGTCTTAGGCTACGCAAGGAAGAAATTAAGTTAATAGTGATGAAAATGTTTTGGGTGGTGGTAAAAAAATTACCTCCTATCGAACTGCTGTCAGAGTATGATAAAACCTAAAATCAGGATAATGATTATTGTCGTGGGTGTTCATCAGGCTCTTAAGTTATGGTTTTTTTTCTATTGGGATGTTAGAATATCTTACCCTCGCTTCTCTCCCTCCGAGAAGGAAGAAAAACGGACGAGGAAAGTTACAATAGGAGGAAGGGGAAATTTGAGAAAGATGGAGGGAGAAAGGGTTGAAAGAGGAAAGAAAGAGCCCCTCAAGGGGATATAACTATCGTATCTTTGGAAATTAGCACTTCCAGGGGAAAAATGTGCGGTCTTGAGCTGAAAGTTTGGTAGGGCTTCTTTTTGTTGACATGAAAATTTTTTTGTTTTTAAGGACCATCTTTTTTCGGTTCACTGCAGTCCTGTTTATCAGCACCTCTGACTTCCTTCTTCAATTTTTATCTTGTTTCATAACCTTCCTCCTTATCTTACTGTTGCTTTGCAAACGGGATCTTTTGCGGGAACACCCTCTGTGCATAAATTCCACGTTTACTTAACTCTATACTAAATGTTTCCTTCATCCTTCCTCTCTTTGAACATCTCTGTTGTGGTAAAAGTAGGTTAAAACTAATTTATAACCAATTAATCAGAGGAATCAAAGAGAGCGAATGGCAGGCGCAGATGATACGAGTGATATGAAAGAAGGGAGATAGATGGAGGAGGGAAGAGTGTGCGAGGGAAATGGGAAAGCTAAATGGAGGAGGAAAGATGAAGGGAGGGGAGTGAGGGGTGCCACTTTAGATTACAATAAGCACGATATTCTCTGCGACAAACTGCGAGGTTTGACGAGGAGGACCAGATGTGAATTTTATTCATCAACCATTAGAATTTGTGAGATGGAAAAATTGATCAGAGAAGTTTTACAGCTTGAATGAAATTCCATTGCTAGTCTGCTTTGTCAAACTTGGGAATTTGTTACAGCTGACACTAAACGACTTTCTGCACTTTCTGTGACAACAAAGCTCGTATTATAGGCAGAGCTCGTATTGGTGAGCTTTTCCTAAACATCTTCAGATATTTAACAGGAGAACACATCGATCGACAAACGCTTACTCGATCTCCCCATGAAATTCACTTTTTAAGCGCATCAAAATGTAGAGATGATTATTTTTTTGGTTAGAGTTTGTTCATGTAAAGTTCTTCTTTCAGGTTAGTGCAATCGTAATGCACGATTTTCAAAACTGATAATTAAAATTAGATTTTTCCATTATTTACATCCTTTCATAATTGTAATTTATTTCTGTGATTAAACTAAACAATCTTTTTCGGAATATATTGCTTACGTCCAATCTTTTCAAAAATATTGGTATCAATGACAATCACCGGGGAGAAGGGAGGTGGTATTTCATCATGTTACACCTCACTTCTGATGTTTCTTCACGGCGCGATGTTACTATGTCATCTTCTATGTCTATTTATATTACTGTATGATGATTTCATGGGTCCTAGCTGACCCCACAAATAATGACGAAAAAAAATTGAGATTGTTGTTTTGCCTTTTTTCGGAGGTTCGGAATGTGGGGTTTCAAAATGCATCTCCTCCTACAGTTTTTAACCTACAGCGATGATTTTAGTATCATTGAATGCGGAAAACGTAGAGGTTACAAGAAGTAAATAGGCATTTTCGAATTTGTTGCAAACAAAAGTTGTGATGCCACAAATAAAAATTTTGCCCCTAAAAAAATTGCGCCACGGAAATTTTTTTTATTATGACTTTAAAGGTTAGACCTTCTTGTAATGTCCACGATATTTTGCATTCAATGATACCAAAATCATCCCTGTAGCTTGAAATCTGTAGGAGAAAATGTATTTAGAAACCTCTCCTCCAAAAAAAATTCGTTTTCTATGAATATCTCATTTTCTTTTAAGAAAATAGCATTTGTTCATAGAAAATAAACAATTCCAAATTACATTTCCTATCAATATACTAAATTTTATTGCTCTAGGTTCAATAAAAAGGAAAAGCCCGCTAGGGGAACGCTGTCCTTGAGCCACTCGTTCTATTTTGCTTCAAAATGCGGTTCAGAGGTCTTCAACTGCATTGTATCGGTAATCAATAAATCATAATGGAAAAACACACTTTAAATTCAAATTAAGATTCATGAACACTTCCCAAGTAGGAGCTGTCCTGGGCCCCATGTGGGGCCAATGTGGTTTGCCCATTGGGGCCCATATAGTTTGCCCATGTAGGGCCTATGTGGTTTTTTGGAAAAAATAACCAGGTGGGCTTTACATGGGTATTTTCTGGGCAAACCACTGGGTAACCCAGGTTTTGCCTAAATGGTCCCAATGTGTTTTGCCCACATGTCCTCCATGTGTTTTGCCCGCATGCTTTCTATGTGTTTTTCCCGTATGTTCCCCATGTTTTTTTCCCACATGTCCTCGATGTGTTTTACCCCCATGCTTTCTATGTGTTTTGCCCACATGTCTTCCATGTGTTTTTCTAACATGCCTACTATATATGTTTTGCCCATACATGCCCCCGTCTGTTTTACCCCACATATCCCCAGTTTATTTTACCTCAATACTGTATGTCCTGTGTGTTTAATTTCACATTTCCTGTCATTTTTACCTCACATATTCCATCTGTTTTAGGACACATATCCCGTCTATTTAACCCCACATATATATATATATATATCCCCTGTCTGTTTTACCCAACATATCCCTGTCTAAGTCAGGTTTTGCCCTCACTCTCAGAAGAAATACAATCTTCCGACTAGTCACATTAAAGGCTTCTACTTGATATGTTCAGGGGGCAGTCACTTGGAGCAACAGATGATCTGTACGGCTATTCTGAGTTAATTTCTCTCTTTATTCATGATGATTATCGCTATAGCATTTGACAGTCTTCAGTGGAGCTCTTCGACTATGAAATTTATTTTTTAGCCTGATTCCTTGAATCTGAGTGTGAGAAAAACTCTAAAATATGAAACTAAGACTGAAATTATGCTCTGCGTATTCTTTAAGTACTCTAACTCCAGTGTATTATCGTTCAAATGACTGGCATAGCGGAACAGAACAGAAGTTTATATGTCAAAAAAATAAATAACAACATAAATGAAAATGCAAAAGCGTTGATAGTATCAACTCACCCGAGCAAATCATGCGGAAATAGCGCATGCTGAGTCAAGGCACTGTTGATCCAACGAATTGAACTGCATAGATGTCCACACCGTGAGCAGAAAAATTTGAGGGGTCCGATATGATGCCATGCAAAATATCAAGACGCACTTCACACGGACATGATGTTCATACACAGGATCATCTGAAAATACCAATTGTAAATTAATATTCGGAGGCCTAGTTGTACTGAAACAGTGAATACATACCCACTCAATTTGCATTTATTGCTATAATATTCAAGCAGAAGATTTACAATTTCACGATCAATCTCTCATTACCCATTACTTCGAGGGAAATATTGAAACCTTTTTTAAGGAGGGGCTGTCACAAAGTGCACTTATTAAGGAAATCATCAGTAAACTTTTGATATTTACTATGCAATCAATTTTGCATGGGAACCTGTATCCTTCTTTGTATTTGTGACTGGCGTCGTTCTGCATGCCGTGGAAGCTGCTTGAAACAGCAAAACACGTCCCACCAGGATGCCATATTTTGTTTACATTTTTTCAATAAGATTACGGACTCAATTTAAATGACAGAATTATCTTTAACAGTAGTAAATTCCATATTATGGCATATCAGTATTAAAGGGTATCACGGCAGCCTTCACCGCTCATTGTTGCGTGTTTTAGAGATATATTTATGAATAAATTATTCATAAACATACCTCAAGGCTGATTATACGAGACAATATTAGAAGTTATTAAAATTGATTTTTTCATTTGAGCTCGAAAAAGTTTGACTTATTCTGGTAAATAATTTATACTCGTATATCCACACATCTTGTTTGAAAACTAATATCCTTTCGATATCACTTAATTCTCTTTTGCATGGTCATGGACAACATTCTCTTGGGTTATATTTCAAGTGAAAGATTCTCATCTAATTGCTAATGTTGTGATAGCCATCGAATGCACAAAAAAACATAATTAAAGCCAGATTCTAGTGATCGTGCAGTTAATTAAGTGTTTTATACAAAATACAAGAACGGCGCCGGCACTAAACAACGCATTCATATGCTATGATTCCTTCTTCCATGAAAAAGCAATTTGCTCCTCTCCAATCTTCTTTTCGTTAATTGTTACCGTTCTAATTTATATAAGCAGCCGAACGGCCATCTGAGGTCTAAGATGTATTTCTTGCATTCCAGAAAAAGAAGATTTAGGTGATCATAGTGAAGACTTAGATTTTATAAATTCATTACAGTAAAGCTATTTCATAAGAGCACGGAACTCTGGAGAAGCCACTCGATGTATGAGTTAATATTTTCTAAGTAATGATCTACTAACTTTTACCCAAAAGTATTTATACACAATTCTTTATGTGTTGATATGCTGTAGTCCAAGTATTTATAGTCCTAGTATTAGGCTGCCTCTTAAATTCTGTTACAAGGAAAACCTTTAAATGATGTTCGTATGAGTATTTTAATATTTCATAAGCTAAGTTGAGTGCTAAAATGTAAAAGCTATTCATGTGAATATCATATACTTTTTTCGGTAACAGAAGTTTTGGGGCAACCTAGAACTAAAAAATTGACTAGCTATCAAGATGCCATAGGTTGCTGAAATGCAAGATGAGTAGGAGTTATTAATTTTAGGGGTAGGAAAAAAGTCCGTAGCAAAAAATGTATGAAATGAAATCATACATGACAGAAACGCTTTCTCATGCAATAAAGTAACTAAAAAAGTGGTAATCATCAAAATATACCTAAAAATGGGATGTTTTCTCATATGAGTGATGCAATATTTCTATTTATACTGGATTTTTGAGAGAATATGAGGACATACTCGTATACAGGATAAAAAGGGCATAAATCTCCAGAAAGAGAATTTGTAGCAGAGCTAAATAATAAACTTTTTTCACGTTGAGAATTTCACAAAGAACTCCGCAAAAAAACTAAAACTACTTGAAAAAATCATAACGGAATTGAAAACGCTCACAGAATCAAAGAAGCACCATGAAAAATTACATAAGAGTATGCCAAGTGCTAACATATTCCGTTTTATTGAGCGAAAAGCATCTTTGCTCACCTTCCTTATGTAAGTGCTATAACTAGTGAATAAAGAGAGCGCAAATATTAAATGGTGATACCATCTGTAATCAAAAAATTCTATTTTAGATACCAGAACAGAGATAATATATTTGATTCGTATATTCAAGAATATCACAGAAGCGTCAGAGATCCGTCGTTACAAATAACCACAAACAGAAAATACAAAATATTCATGCATTCATTTATGTACCTAACATTTTAGTCAACTAGTGAAAACAACTTCTCACATATATGCAAATAGCAAACACACGCAACTTATTTCTACTTTCACTCAAATCATCTCAAATCTTCTAATGCGACGCTTAAGCACTGACAAATAGTTTTCAA
Organism: Morinoia aosen; assembly: GCA_030386875.1. Taxonomy (NCBI): domain Eukaryota; kingdom Metazoa; phylum Arthropoda; class Malacostraca; order Amphipoda; family Talitridae; genus Morinoia; species Morinoia aosen. The sequence goes on along the minus strand of CM059557.1, from coordinate 27,940,034 downwards.
ACTTGAAGGCACTGATACTGTATACCCCAGTTAAAAATTCATGCCGTTTTTAAAGCGACAGGTAGCCAACATAGTGAAACATGGCTGCAGAAGGCCAAAATATTTCTTTGTCGGCTAGCAGTAAAAATTCTACATCATTCATAAAATTGGCAGTCGAAGATAAAGTTGGTTTTCTAGCTTTATCAGCACTGTATAGCGTTATAATTTTAAACAAGAAATTAAATTAATGCCTAACCAAAGATTTTTATCGATAACAATATTTATAAATAATTAAAAGATAATATTGTATCTCGATTCAGGTAATATGGATAAATGCACGAAGTCGTTCGTTTGCATTTGCTTTTCTGAAGGAAAGTGGGCGGTAGTTCCTAAAACAATGATGCGGGGAAAAAACGGCAAGCTGTGGAGCTTTTGGCCCGATTCTGGTGATATACCTAGGTGGTGGCGATACCGATGAGATTAAGAGCGAAATTAAGAGTTTGGCACAGAGTGTGCCGAAGAAAGAAAAGAAACGAAAAGGAAAAGGATAGTGGAAGGGTGTAAAGGCACAACTCGCGTGCATGACTAGCTATTTTGTGAGTTTTTTTGGTCTTTTATGGTGGTATTGCTATTGCAAAATCAATTACCTGTCAAGGCTTTGAATGCATTGATTGGGTGTCTTCAGCTTATAACGTTTAGTTGAGGTGTTTGATAAACAATTGGCTCTCTCAGAAAGTAGTATTTACGAATATGTTGAGATACTTCTTGTTCTATAGAAAAATGGGAGGTGGTTCTTGTAAGGATGCTTGTAATTTTGAACTTCTGAACTGTGGGTGTTGGTGTGGTATTGTTTCTGGTTGTAGTGTTAGGGAATCGTACAGTTGGGGTTCTAACTGTTGTAGTTGTGACCATATTTTGTTGGCTTGACGATGTAATACAATGTTGATGGGTGGGATGTTGCATTGTCTGTGAAGTGATTCGGATGTCCTGTAGTCTGACCATACTGTTCCGGTTATGAATCTCAATGCTTTGTTCTGTATCTTTTGTAGTTTAGACATTGCAGTTTTAGATATGGTGTGCAGTGGAATGATTGGATATATTAGGGTTGCTCTTACTATTGCTAAATAAAGTTTGCTCTTGTTTGCATTGGTTAGGTGGGAGAATCTTTGTAGATTTTGTAGGTGTCTTCTCGCTATATGTTGCCTTGCTTCTACGTGAGACTTGTATCCTGTTGAGCTGATGTTCAGTCCCAAAACCTTCCCCTTACTGCTATAAGGGTAATAAGTATCTTCAACTATCATGTCGCCTTTTTTCCGTCTGCTTATAGGAACTATTGTGAATTTTCTAATATTTGTCCTAATTTTCCAGTTGTTTTCGAATGTGTTTATCTGTTTTATAGCTCGTGCAGTGGTGAGTGCTAAGTAATTACAATTGTTGGGAACTGCTATTATTTGTGTGATGTCATCTGCGAAACTGACAAAATCGCTGTATGGGATGGGATTTGAGATATCATGAGTGTAGTATGCGAACAGAGTTGAAGAGAGACAGGAACCCTGGGGGACTCCAGTTTGTAGTTCAAATTGTGGTCCAACGTAGTTGCCAATGCGAATTTTTGCTGACCTATCTGACCTATCTATCTAAGTTTTCATTATCCTCCTCTGTGAATATTTGTTGCCAGTGTTGTCTGAAGTATGGTTCTTTTTCTTCTGGGGTATCCAGCTTAGTGCCTTCGTGTAGTACATATGGGATGAATTGCTTTGTGTTGTTTCCGCTCATCCTTTTGATTGTCGACCAGAATTTTTTGGGATCTTCTTCTATATCCAGATTCCTAATGATTTTATTCCAGGTTTGGTTGTACGCAGCTCTGTAACTTAAATTTAATTGCCTTTTTAGCTAACGAACTCGCGCGTATAGTTGTGGGTTTGGACCAACTGTCTGAATATATCTTATTGTGTCGTCCAGTTGAATTTGATAGAGTCGAATTTCATGATTTTGCTTTATGCCTGGTACTGTTCTGTAATTAATGGTGGGTATGATCCTGTTAGAAACTCTTTGTACTTCTATTGTCCATTTGTCTAGATGATCGTCTATTTCTTCAAGGGTGGGATTTTTTTCCTCTGGTACTTTAATATTTGCGAAACTTTCCCTGTAATTTTTCCAATTTACCAAATGAAAAGATTTTCTGGGCTTTATTGGAATTTGGAGGGGGCTAGCAGAAATTGTTGCTATGACTGGTATGTGGTCGGACGGAGTATTTGGACCCGGTTTCAGGACTATGTTATGGTATGCGTGTCGGTTGATTAGAACTATGTCTGGTGTTGTGCTAGAGTGTGATGTGATGAAAGTTGGGAAATATGGACCGATGTGCGTACACTTGCCCTGTGTCATAAGTCTATTTAGTGCAGTACCTCTCACATTAGAATAATTTTTTCCCAAGTTTGCATGTTTGGCATTTAGATCGCCGATCAGATATACAGGATGGTTCCTTTTTAATAACCTATTGAAATCTATGTAGTTAATGTAATTTGATCTCGGAGGAATGTACGTTGTTGCTATTGTCACGGGTCCTTGTGCTGTTTCTATTGTAATTGCTATCATGTCAGATTCAAAGTTGTCAACAAGTCGGCAAGCTATATTTTTCTTAATTGCTATGGCTGCTCCTGCGTTTTGTTCTGCTCAATGCTTTTGTTCTTTCTTGTGAAAGTATTGTAGTTGAATATTTTGATATTTCTGTCTGTCACTGAATGTTCATTGATAAGAATGATATCTGGGTCTATTTTATTGTAAATATTGCATAGCGCTATTTTGTTTGTATTCCAATTCATCACATTATGCTGTAGAATGGTTAGTTTCGTCCACCTGTTTAAATGTCTTCGTTGATGGTCTTGAAACTGTTCCATGGCTATGGTTTTGATTTCTTAGCTGTACTAGTGGTGGAGTGTTTTGGAAGTCTGGTGAATTTATCATGATTTATCTTGTGGATTTTTGTTCCTGCTAATTTCAGTCTTTCATTTATTATCATGTCAATTATTTTTCTAGAATCAGCATCCTGAACCGTAAATTTAAGTCCAAATTCCTTTTTATTTAGTTCATTTATGTACCATCTCTGGGTAGGATCTGGTGGGATTTGCAATCTGTCACTGGCACTGCGGTATATTTGTTTCGGAATGGGTCTTGTATCTGAGGGTTCTCTTTCTATTCCTGGTATTGCTCCTTGGTCACTTATTTTCCTTTTAATCCTAGGGTCTGTTGGTGGTTCTGTGTCCTGTAGGTCAAGCTCTGTTGAAATTGGTTCTGACGTTATCTCGGACTGTGGTTGGGGTTGAAATTGGCTCGTAGTCTGTGGTTGAATTTTTGGTCTTGTTGATGGTTCATCTTCCACTTCTGATTCCATTTCCTCTTCCACGTCGGTTTCTGTATTAGTGTCATTATTTGATGATTCTTCACTTTGTTGTTCCATGTGATATTCTTGATTCGGTGTGTGGGAGTATAAAAAGTTGAAAATTGCGTTTGAATCTCGGTCTTCGAATTTGGCATCTATGTTGTAATTGAGTTTTAGGTTTCTGGAAAGTAGTGCTGCGAATCCTTCTTTTCCTGCCAGACTTGCAATGTGAGCTTCTAATATCAGGGCTAAGAGTTTGATTTGGATATTGTTTGTCAGGGTGAGACTATGTTTAGGTACTGCTGATTCTTTGATGGCTGTTTTGGCAATTTGAGAGTATGTTTGTTGGGTTTTTTCCTGTTCCTTATTTGTGACTCTTTCTTCCTTGTCTTTTATGGCTTTCTTGCGTACAGGGCAGGCAGCTGCGAGGGTCCTATGGGGACCTGAACAATTTAGACATTTTTTGTGGCTATTTTGGCAGTGTGTATAAATGGCCGGAATCTCCGCATTCTTAGCAGACTGCTGTGTTCGTTTGGCACTGATGGGTTGCATGGTCTTCCAGTTTGTAACATTTATAACATATGAGTAGGTGTGTAAATTTTTCTTCCTGACATTGGTGTGGTGTTATTTTAGTGTTAAACATCAGGAATCCGTCTCGTAGTACTTTCTGCGTTATGGTTGTGTCTGTGGTGATTATTTTTATGACATTCGTGTAATCTTTTATTTTTAAGACTTCTGATATTCGGAACCATGGTTGTAACCGTTGAATTTCTTGCTTTATTTCAGCTGGTGGTTTCTCTCCAATGTATTTGTCGATTTGGCGAACAAAGATAGATCTTTTGGCTCTGAGGTCAGGTGGTATTATTGGTTGTAGGTTTATTTTGTGGTATTATTGGTTGTAGGTTTATATATACCTACCCTGGTTAAGTACAAAGTGAGTCCTATGGAATCTTGGAGGGAATGGAAAGTCAAATCGGTTCTTGCTGCATCTGGTGAGTTTGAAAATGAAACACTCTACATGTATGCACCTGTATTGCTTATATTTTGAAATTATTGTACGAATAAGGTCTTAAAAATTAGTGTTAAAGTTGAGCAATATACGTCCCCTCATGGGAATACAACTATTTATCTACGCTTTCGTTTTCAAGATGACTACGAGCGTGCGGTAACAAAGGTAACATCCCATGGTGCGGTGACAACAGCGTCTGAAAACGAGGACGAAGAAACAATCATAAAGCAGCGCAAACATTTTCGTGATGACAATGAAATTGCAAGTCAGAACCTTCTCCAACTGATTCTAAGGAAAAATTGCATTTCGTTTTAAGCAATGTTTTAGCATTCAAAGGAACAAAGTCAGCTGGGTGATTTTCTACCCCATGACCCACTACCCCATTTCTACCCCATATAAAAAGAAAAAAACGGGAAATTGATAATTTAACAATGTACTTTTGTTAGAAATGTTCCAAGGATTCTAAAACTGTCTTTGATTTTGTTCTAGCATGAAAACTCAATGAGGAGATACGTTTTGAAATATCAATACAAATGAACGAAAAAACCAATATGTCCAATTTTTTTCAAAAACTACGGCCTGAATCAAAAAAATGAATGGATTAAATTGTGTTTCTTTTCAAAATTAGCATATACCAGTCAAATTTCATAAGAATCAGACTGAAAATAAAAAATTTCATAACTTTTATGTAATAAAATGAATTTTATTTCATTTAATTTATTTAGGGAAATTACAATTCACAGTGTGAATATGAAGTTATGCATAGAGATTATCGAAATAAAAATGAAACCAGCATTCAATTTCATTAATTTTCCATTATATTACACTTCAACAAAAAATTTTGTTCATGGCTTATACCCAACACCTCTAACTTTTATCAATCAAAACATAACAACTCATGGAGTTCTGTTGCTAGAAAAAAACCAAAACAGTTTTAGAATCCCTGTAACATTTCCAAAAAAAAGTATGTTGACTTCTTTCCAAATGTTAGAATAAAAAAGTTATTTAACTCCAAACCCAAAAATAATTTTCTTTGATGTAAAATGATAAAATGTTGCCTCTCAATTTTTTTTCAAAATATTAAAACTTTACAACATACTCTAGTTAGAAATGCTTCAAGGATTCTAAAAAAAACTGTCTTTGGTTTTGTTTTAGCATCAAAACTCAATGAGTTGAATACGTCTCGAAATAAACATAAAAATGTACCAAAAAACTAATTTTTTTTGTACAAACAATAAGGCATAATTCGGAAAAGTAACACGAGTAAAAAAAGTTCACTTCCAAAAAATTCATATACTGGCCAATTTTCGAACGAATCGGACGATAAAAGTTCAAAAATCCGGATGGTCCCCTAACTCTACTTGCAACAAGCCTCCGGAAGCGGTACAAGCCACAAAATGGGAAACAAATCCTTTGCACAAAAAACAATTATTTTGTGCTTACCAGGTATACTTTCATTTCAATTTCCTTCCAAATATGGCATTCATGATTTGAATTTGTTGATGATAATTATGATTATTATCAATAAAAAATGTAATTTAAGAAAATCGTGATTAAAAAGTCAGACTTTACCTCAGAAGCAATTTATGCGTGTAGATCCACAACTAAATCCAATATGCTACACTGCAGCATTTCACATCAAGCAGGGCGAGAAACCACAATACAATTTCTTCGCGCATTAGACTAACTAGCCTAAATTATCGAGACTAAATAGAAAATTATTTAATATACTATTTACTAATTTCTCAGCATCACGATATATTTGAAGTTCATTACGTGCTAAAATTCTCAGCAAATTGCTTATCATTTTACTGAATCACACTATAGTCAATAGGTAAAATGCAACGTTTCAATGCCACTGGCATCATCCTCAGGCTGAAAAGACGAAAAGAAAACTGGTCACTCTATAGAAATGATACGATCATACATGCAAAAATAAAGACCATTAATAAAATTAATACAGAAACACACATGGATGTAAAATACCAAGACTAACTATTCTCAACACATGTTCACTCAGCCGAAGAATAAAGCAAAATGGTGGACTGCAACGATTGTTCCAACAATTTACGGCGCGGTTCTCTTAAACAATTTGAGAGCAAAAAAATCGTACATATTTTCATTGAGGGAAGGTTTGAGTTTATGAATATGCAAGGCTTCAATAATTTGAATATGCTGTTTTTTACGGACATTATACAAAACTTTAGTAGCTGGATAGAGATCTTCATTAGAGGGCTTACAGCTGTGATGAATACGGAAATAGTTAAAAATGGACCCTTGATACTTATGTGCATTTAACCGCTGCTTAAGGGTCATTCTAGTCAAGCCAATGTAACAGTTGTTAAGAGACGTGCATTCTCTCCTCATACATTTGAATTGATAAATTACATTGGCCCTATCTAGATCACCGACCGCAGGCATTGAAATATTGTTTTCTACAACGAGGTTACTGATTTTGCGATTTTTGTAATAAATTAAAAATTTTAGTCTGGTATTACTCTCAACTGGCTTGACAAAAGTGCGTATTATATTCTTGAAGACTCTTTCATCGATTTTGTAGTTAGGGTGCATTTGATTTTCGTAGAAAATCTTGACGTAACTGGAACATACACTAGCATGGTTATCACCGTCGACAATTCTATTCAAACAATTATTAATTTTGCGGTCAACGAGGGTATTGGGGAAATTATTGTTTACCAGTAACCGTTTTATTCTAAGTACTTCTATGTGAAAATTTGCCCAACTACTGCACACTTTGTAAGCTCTATTCAATAATGTAGAAATTACACCATCCTTGTAGGTCTGTGGAGCTTCACAATCATAATTAATAGTTTCCCCTGCATATGAAGGCTTAGTGTAAACTGATCTCTGATAAGAACCTTCTCAACAAGAACATCCAAAAATGGCAGCTTCCCCTCTACGCAGATTTCGTATGTGAACGTCAAAACAGAATTACCCATCATCAAATCTCTAAGTGTTTCCAACTGATTAATACTATCCATCGCCACAAAAATATCGTCAATATATCTACCATACACAAGTGGTTTCGTAGGCAAGGCGCTTAAGACCATGTTTTCCACAAAGCACATATAAAAGTTCGCAAACGTTGGTCCCAAAGGTGATCCCATAGCAACGCCATCCACTTGGCGGAACAAGTTGCCGTCAATGTGACGAAACGGAGCTTCACTATAGTGTGATTCAGTAAAATGATAAGCAATTTGCTGAGAATTTTAACACGTAATGAACTTCAAATAATATACTATTTATTAATACTGAACACAAATTTATTTAATATTTTTTCAACACACAGCACACATGCGTCGCGTCAACAAATAGGGAACTAAATATGTCCGATAACGGGATGAGAACGTCGGTAGAAGCCGTTCTAGCGTTCACAATGCACTTTATTCACGTTGAGCTGCCTAAATTGTCAATATCAAATAGAATCTCCTTTGAATCAATATTTATTAATATTGAATACACAAAGTTACAACAATTTCATTCACGAACACTCCGAGTTAATCTTTAACGGTCGGCGCTCACCCGAGCGGCGCCATGCATGAGGTCACCGGTCGAGCAGTACGAGCTCAGAGTCACTTGCAGGCGGGAAATACTTGCGACTTAGTTTCCGAGTTTACCGCACCGAGTTTCATGCACTCGTAGTGAGCATATTTCATACAATATAATATGCAATACATAAATACATATTTTAATGGTAGTAATAAAGGGCAAAATATTTGTTTCAAATTTAAAATGCTATCGCATCACTTTCTTAGAACCTGCTTCATACACTTTCGAATGAAGAGACTGCTTTATTGTCCGAATCACTGCTCATACTAACATCTGATTTGAAGTCACTTAGTACTTCCTGTAAGGCATCTTGAAGTTCATTTTCTGTTAGAAACTTCCTTTTCGTCATATTGAAGGGATAGAACCTAACCGGGAGAGGAAGCACATGCACGACCGCACCTCGTAACGGAGAAAGGGTGACTGACGAATCACGAATGCGATGAGGATGAGCTCGACAAGGACGACAGCAGGTTCAGATGGTTGCCAGATGCACATTCTGCCGCTAGTCATATGATCATGTCAGCGACGTTATTAACGCTAATGTTTATACGTTATTGTTTCATTGTTATATGTTATTTTCATGTTTACATGTTATTGTGCTTCATTAATTTATTCGGACCACTAGGAAAACAAAGTTTACAGCTTCCTACATAACTGGTAGAAACCAATTTGCTGCAAAAACGTGCGTCCTACCATTGAAAAAAGAGGGACAAAACTTAGTAACACAAGAATAATTTCTTGAATTCCAAGCTGATAAATATCGAAAAACAATTACTGGGAATGAACTCATGAAATGATAACAAGAATATGGATCACACATTTAGTTTTTTTGAGGAATTATATGGGCATTATTTAGTGCTTGAATCAATGAGAAGAACTGTCATAATATCGAAATATATGAAATAACCACAGTTAGGTATATAAAAACACAACATTGAAATGGTATTCTTTTACATTTTCTTGTTTTTCATTCTCTGAAAATGAGAATCCCATAAGACAGCCACTTCTTTGAATAATATTGCTGAGCGTTTTTTTCATATATAATATAATCGAATATTATTTATTTTTTGGTACATAGCAACTCAATTAGGAGAATAAACTTTATTTGCGTAAATGTACACACTATGGAACAAAGTCTAAATTTGGGCTGGCCACTACGCAGCCATGTTGAAAAACCACGTGCAGCCCACATTATTAGGTTTAGTGACCTAACCATATTTTACCCACCTTTTGCCCATGTGTTTATACATATATATTACCATTGCCCATCTGATTCCCATTTTCCCATGTGGGCCCCATATGGGCCCCATGACCGTCTTCTACTAGGGTTAGCTCTCTCTAGTTTCTCCTATTATTGTTGATTTTGTTAAAATTTTTTGGCGCCTCTCGTAGTGCACATAGAAGTTGCGTGACTTACTTTGACCTCTTTGAGCAATGGAAAACTTACATCAAAAACAATACACCAATTTCCACGTTGCTCCTATTTAGTATGATTATCGAAAAAGTAGTGCAATAAAATGTACTTTTATCTAGAACGAAATTCATTTATCGACCAATAGTACAATTTGGCTTTTGATCATATAAGTCCACGGCTCAACTCCATCTAAATCATCGATGAAAATTTCTAAATTTAGACATTTATGAGGCCAACCTAGGACTTTCCCTTTTCCTTGAATTTAAAAAAGCATTTGACAACGGAAATCACGACATATGTTTGTCTACTCTTTGCCAACATTACAGGTCTTCCTCGCGAATTGTTGAAATCTTATCTTTCTAACTGTACACATCATATACCAATCGACAATTTCATTTCAGAGCAACTAAACATTACCAATGGAGACTTTCTAGGATCTATTCTCCGACTTCTTTTATTTCTCATCATTATTAACCATACCCTGAAATCAACTCTTTTTTCAAATTCATTCCTTGTGAGCATCACAGCAAGTCATTATCAAGTTTCACCCGCGAAAAAACCGTCAACATCGCATACCAGATAAAGCAGGAATTGAACAGTATTTCTCTTCCGTTAAAAGCACAAAAATTGGAATGAACGCCAACAAGACTAAATATGTATCCAGTAGCACTTATAGGGCGATTCTTAGGGAATCTTATTCTCAAAATAAATAGAAGAACCAATGTTATAGAGAACATATTTTAAAGCAAACGTTTCGGAATAAAAGTTTATAGGAAGCTCACATTTACCGATCTTTGTACAAATTATTTTAGCTGTTTCTACAAAGGTTATTTTAAATCGTGTGGGAAAACTTTATTGCATTGGGCCTATTGCGTCTCAAGCATGTACCAAATATTACACAATGAATTGGAATATCTGCAAAATGTGTTTGCGCGTAATAATTATCCAAAATATCTTGTTAATCGTATAGATTATCAGAAAATTTATGGATTATAGAATTTCCCCCCTTCTGTAACTTTGACCGTACCGAAACAGAAAACATTTATTGGCCTTCCGTTCCTAGGTTACCTGAACAGGGAATTTCAAAGAGAGTTTCTAGTCTTTGTGCGAACCTTTTTTACAGCGGTTGACGTTCATGTTCATTATAAGAATACCTTTAAGATATCGTCATTTTTTAACGGGAAAGAGCGACAGGATGAGTGCCTGGAGAGTTGCTGTGTGTATGTTTGTGATTGCTGCCAGCAATCGAACGTTGGAAGTACAACCCTCCAACTATTTATCCGTCACAGCCAACATTCAGGATTTTCTCATATTACTGGCCGCCCATTTGCTTGTCCCCCCCCCCCCAGTCCGCCATCAGAAACCATTGTAATATTTCTAATCATCTTTTCAAAATGTCCAATTTTTCTGTTCCATGCAAAGCCTTTAATGAACAAGAACTTCGTATTTTAGAACCTCTTTATAAATTCACGAATTAACCTCCACTTCTAAGTAACGATTTAATTGCGACAAAATTATTTGTAGCCTCTATTTCCTAACTTGCGGTATGCTGAGGTGTGCTTAGTATGTGTGTACATGTAGTGCGTGTGTGTGTATGTGTATATATCTATATAAATGTGTAGATGCATGAATGTTAATTATGTATAATTGTGTACGCCTGTATGTACTGTGTGTATTGCCTATACGCTTATGTATGGTGCTTTAGTCGTTAGAAAACTATTTATATTTTATTCGTTTTAGTTTTTACTTTGTATTTCTATTCAAACCTTAAGCGTCTTAGTCATGACTGAAAATAGTTTTTATTTTTTCCAGCACTAATGATGGAATAATTTTATTCCGAAACGTTTGCTTAAATTAATGTTCTCTATAACGTTGGTTGTTCAATTTACTTTTAGGAATCTGTACACATAATTGTACTGAATAAAGCGCGAAACACTCCCAAGCATATTCTGATTGAAAAATTCAAGAAACGCAGTTGCAAGCTTCTGGTTATGAGATCTGTTAAAAATTTGACCATCATGATCCATTGCATTAGAATACTCATAAACCTATACAAATCTGTCGGAATTTTGCACGACGTTAAAGGAGGTGGCCTACCCAAGCCAAAAGTCCGTAATTTACCAATGGATTTCTCTGAAATTTTCACAGTAGGTGTGAAATGCTGCAACGATTATTATATTATTGATGTGTTTTTTTTGTCTCTTCACCGGATTTTTCTTTTGCAAAATACGAAAAAAATTTTGTTTTAATTTTATCTACTTCTACAATTTTGAAGGTACAGAAGCGGCAATTCGTTACTAGACAGCTTATATATCTATATAACTATAAACAATAATATACGGGGCAGGTAAACACTTGTGAAGCTTGGGCGGAGTTTATTTAGCCAGGTGTTGGCAGAAGGCAGGATACTGATTGAGTGAGCACCTGGCCTCGACAAGTGCGGCCTTTTATAGGTGTCGTCCAGATACAGACAATGCTACTACAGATAGACATGTGCGGAGATGCCGCACATTGGTCCCCCTCCCGAATATTGAGAGAGAGTACCACACTCCAAAAAAAAAATATAATAAAAACGGTTAACTTAAACTTCAAACATCGGCATAATTAATTTAACGCATAGCAACCACGCAATAACAGCGTGCTCAACCACAACAAAATGTTAATTAATGAAATGACAATTAATTAAACAATTAACTGATAGTCCAAATCAAGATAACGCTTCTGAAATTAATTCAACCATACAGATCGTAACCGTTTTTAATATGAAATTACGTTAAATCTATCGCAAATCGTACTACCAAAAATCAAAATTTTTTGTTACTTCAACCAAGCACTTCAAGAAAAACAAGCTTCAAGAAAAACAAGCAATCACGAGGGTATCTTTAGCGAACACATAATATGTACCCGTTCGTTTGAAACAAAAAACTTATACCATGGTTAATAGCCTTAATTGAAAAAACGCACAGAAAAAAACTGTTAAAGAAGAACCGTTACATCACTTTTATGATTAAAGGTTAACGCAAAGCAAATAGATTATAGGTAAAACGCATTTGAAAATAGAACGCAAGAAAGCATGTCAGAACTCGTAAGAAAACATTCCCTATTAATACTCTACCCCTCGCCGTTAAAACAGCATGGTTATCATTATAGTTAAAAAATATCAAACGCCAAAACAACAATACGGTTAAGTAAAGTTTTAGAAATACAACAAATTAAAATTTACGCACTGAAAAAAAATCATTAACACAACCACAGCATTTGATTTTGGAAGTTAACATTTTTCGCAAACAACCACAACAGACGATTAAAAATTAATTTTAATACATTCTCAGAAAAAAATTTTTTCTTTTACCGCATAGGAGAATATTAAAAAAACTTAATAATTAAAAAGCATAAAAGCAGAGCAATGAAAACACGCAAAAAAGCAAAGCAACTGACTTACCGTGCTTAAATAATTTCAGCACGACGACAGCCATGTAGAACGATGTAAAGGAATCAAATATTGAAACGCCATTCATATTGGTAATAATGATCCACCGAATATATAAAAAAATTACCATTTGCACGATCACAAACCTTAGTGTTTTCGCACCCATTAGAACAATTGAAACATTAAACAAAAATAAATCGCAATAACACCTTGTAAAAAAAATTCGTAAGAAATCGGAAACATCACCAAAAGAAAATGCAAACAAAAGCACCATTATTAAATTAGAAATGTCAAACTTCTAAGTCGAAATTAATACGAAATTACGAATTAGTTCTTGAGAATTAACGCGTCAATATTAAAAAAAACTTAAATTAAAAGCATGGATTAAATATAACACTGCGCGCATTTTATCGCATTTTTCTTGCGATTAGCATTTTTCCTAACTCACTGCGCGCCAATATTTCACCATTGTGGTAATTTCAACTACCTCAATTTTAATCATTTTTCCATTAATCAATTTTAATCAATTTTCTCACTTCCCTAAATTTTGGTTAATTTCCTGTTTCAAACATTTTCAAATATCCTTTTTATGCTTGTTCAACCCTGGGTCCACCCCAGGGTCCGCGTCGGAGCTGATAGTCTTCTAATCTATCAGCTCGATCAACCAAGGCCTCCAGTCCTTTTTTGGTGTAAAACATCATTGCCCCTAAAAACATCGTTATTATGACGAGTAACATCGTCACTACATCTGTTACGCTGTCAGGAAGGTAATCTGTTTGGGAGTTGCTTTTGATTAACTCCCTGAAGAGTTCTTCATTGGCTCCCTGGTTATTAGCCATGGCCGTAGAGAGCGTCTCTACGTCCACGAGCGATACTTGATTCCCCATGTAGAAAACGTCCATGCAGATCCTGCAAGGAACAGATACAAAGACGATTAGCATGACCAATAAAATAAATCAATAACTATTACATAAAAAGTTATATCAGAGCCCGCTGGTCCGACTATCATTAATCACCCCCGATAAATTTCGAAAAAAACTATGTTCGCATCGAAAACCTCAGACGACTAGACACCTGTCTGTCGACTTTAAATTAATTTATGCTGATCGCCGAACATTCCGGCTGGGTAAAAATAGCTCGGCGCGAGACTGCATTACACAGCCGCAGCGTCAAAAAAACCCATCTCGCAAGGTGAACAGCAAGCTCAGCAATTGCATTTCGCAGCCGGCGCATCCGTTCACGATTAAAACTGTCAATTTAGCACAAATGAATGTCTCAGTGAATTCGAGAAAAAAAAATAATGAAACGTCTTAGCGACAGCTAAACGAGACAGTACAAATTCCTCTGGGGTAAATACCTAAACATTACCTCAATTTACTTGATAGCAAAACGCCAGTAAGAATAACATACAAAAATACAACAAACTGATTACTGAGATTAAATATGAACTCAAACGTTTTGCACAGAGCAAAAGAAAATCTTAAATTTATGATTATCAACCTTAACATTATTAGTAAACTGTTAAAACAACGATAAAAAGTAATTCGTTACTCGTCGATTGTTTAGAACGTCATACAGTCTAATGAACTCGTCTTTCTAACTCACAGTTTTACTCTTTTTCAGTGGTAACACATGATTTAGATTACTCCTAATAATTTTTGATCCAATTTTAATATCAGCGTAATTACGTTTCACTTTTCGGACTACTCCTGGACCCACCCAGGTCAGTTGAAGCTTATGTTTCTTATCGTGATTTTTTAACAGCACGCGATCGCCTACGTTTATGTCTTTGTTGCGCCGCTTGAGATTTCTATAGAGATTTCGCTCTGTTGTGTTGTTTATAATTAAATTTCTAATATTTTCCACGGTTCGAACGGCTTCTCTAGCTCTAATATTCACTAAATCTAATTCTTCATCAAAACTGTAAATGACTGAATCGAAAGATTCTGACTGGTAGTATGCACATGTGTCACGATTAAAAACAACGTAGCTTGGTGTTTCACCTATAGTAGAATTTAGAGAGTTATTCAAGGCATTCTCAACCACTTCTAATAATTGATCCCACTCAGCATGAACTAGAGTGTTTACATACAATTTCAAAAGGTTAGTAATTTTCTTATTGTTGCGCTCTACAATAGCATTAGAATGTGGACTGTACGCTAAAACCTCTCTCTTAGCAATGGCATGAATTTTTGCGTACTGTTTTACCGCCACGGATTTGAATTCTAGGGCGTTATCAGATATTAGTGTTTTGGGGTAACCTAAAAGCGAAAAGCAATTACTTAGACAAGCAATTATTGTTTCAGTACTGCGATTGGAAATAGCATACAACCTGCAGAATCTGGAGAAAAGGTCGATTACTACTAGTATGTACTTGTTCCCATTATCGGTAATTTTAAGCGGTCCTAGTAGGTCCATTGACACAACTTCAAAAGGCTCTTTAGCAATCGGAGCTGTCAAAATTTTAATTGGTACTGAAGGTCTAGCTTTAATAATTTTACAAACTTCACAATCTTTTACCAATTTTCGCACAATCGTTTTTTCCAATTGATTGAAGTATTTTAATTTGAATTTAAACAAAGTATGCTTGTCGTCTACATGGAACATACTATGGATTGCTAGAATAGCTCTACCCATCAAAGAATTAGGTACGACTGCTGTTAGAATTGCACTAGGTCTATTATCAATCTCCCTACGTCGGTAAAGAATATCATTCAGAATTAAAAATTTTTGTAAGTATGGGATAGTCGAAATACTGTCATGTAATAAAGCATTCTTAATTTCCATGCAGAAAGGGTCTTTGTTCTGCTCGTCTATAAATTCCTTAATAGTCCAAGAAATTTCTCCTTCCTTCGGTACATAGTCTATCAGCGCGGGTCGTGCGTCTGGGTCTGCTGCACCGTCAGCATTGTCGCTATGCGGCGGGTCACCCACCTCGTTTCCTGTCGTGCGTCTGTGTCGTGATCGAGTCTCCACAACACAAACTTCTGATTCAAATGCGGCTTCCAAATCATCACAAGAATTTAGTTCTTTAAGATTTAATTTCTCCTTATTAACAGGTAATCTGCTTAAATAATCAGCTACAACGTTTTCCTTACCAGGTAGATATTTAACTACAGGATCAAATGAATGTACATTTATGCACCATCTCGCCATATTGGTGTCGTCAGGAAGTTTTTTATTAAAAAGTGGCGCTAAAGGTTTATGATCTGAGTATACCCGGACGGGGTACCCAGTTATTAAATACTTGAAATATTTTAATGTTGAATGAATTGCGAAGAATTCTTTTTTGGTAGTAGAATATCTTCGCTGGCTCGAATTTAAATTTTTACTATAATAAGCTATAGGTCTTAGAATTTTATCGCTTGAATCATCCGCTTGCATTAATACAGCACCAATTCCTGTATTGGAAGCGTCCGTGAAAACATGAAAGTCCTTGTTATAGTCGGGATGTCTCAGAACATTGTCAGAAACCAGCGATGCTTTAATGAACTCAAAACTTTTTTGACATTCGTCCGTCCAATTATAATCAACATTTTTTCTCAAAAGGTTGTACAAGGGTTGAGCTACTTCTGCAAAGTTGGGTAAAAAATTTCGAAAATAATTTGCTAACCCTAAAAACTGTTGTAGTTCCTTAACATTGGTCGGCGCTCGGCAGTCTTGTAATTTCTGTGAATATTTACACTTAATACCATCGGCGGCAATGATATGGCCCAAATATTCGAGCTCCTTTTTAAAGAAATGACATTCCTCAAGTTTTAATGATAAATTTCCGGATCGCAGCATCTTGAGAACAATTTCTATATCAACCAAGTGCTGATCTTTATTTTTTGAAAATACCAATATATCGTCTAAGAAGACGAAAGCTAATTTACCCAGAATGGGTGCAAGAGCAGAGGTCATTACTCTTTGAAATACTCCCGGTGAGGTTGAAAGACCGAATGGTACACGGCAGAAATGAAATTTACGGTAATTTATACTAAATGCCGTGAACTTTCTACTCTCTTGTTCTAACTCAATTTGATGGAATGCCGAGCGAAGATCAAGGTTAGAAAACCACGCGTTACCGCCTAAAGTCGATAAAATATCATCAATGCGGGGAATGGGATAAGAGTGTTTAATCAAAACTTTATTCAAAGAACGAAAATCTATTACGGGACGGAGATCTCCCGATTTCTTTTTAACTACAATGACAGGAAAATTAAAATCAGAGTTTGACTCTTCTATTATTCCCTGATCGAGCATATCGTTAGTTATTCTCATTACCTCTTCTTGATATTTGTGAGGTATGCGATAGGGAGCTAAATTTAGTACCGGTGCTTCGGGTTTTAAATGAATTTCATGCTTCAAAATATTAGTAACGCCTATGGTTTCACCTTCGAGTGTTACTACATCACGATATTTATTTAACAAATTAACTAAAGGTAATTGAATGTCTATTTCATTGCATGAAATATCCTTTTCCGACAAAACACGTCTTAACTCCTGCTTTCCACTTTCTGACACAATTACTTCTGCTTCTAAATCTGCATTTACTTCTGCATTAAATTCTAGCTCCTCGTTATCAACGAGAATTTCACTTCCGCCACGAGTGTCAGCATTCAACTCAAGTTTTCTATTGACCATGGCATTCATTCCGCCACCTGCCGAGACAACTTTCATTTTATCTGACCCCGCGACCGAATTTACTTCAACATTATGAGCGTCCCTTAGTGCTGTTTCAACACACGTTAAATATACTTCGTTAAATATACTTAAATGACCGCGTCCTTCAAATCGTCACGGCCCAAAATCAGGTCATAATTGAAATTAGCTTCTTTTACAATAAGAGCATTTGTTTTAATCACTTTATTAGAACCGGGAATTGTAATATATAATTCAACTTCCCCTGTTACGTGACTCTTGCCGTTTATTCCTTTAACTGTGAGATTACTCGGCTTAACTTCATCACTCAAATTTTTAACTTGCCTGTAACTGATCAGACATTTCTCTGAGCCACTATCCACTAAAGCATTTAAATACTGGTCATTATTTTTGATGATAATTGTCGGTTTATTACAGTCTTTGAACGCGACTAAACCAGCATTCTTATTAACATTATTTACAACGCTCACAGAAAAATAGGATTCGACAGACTTGCTTCGATCATTAGTATTTTCTAGCTCTTCGTCTTGCAATAAATTATATCTATTTTTACACTTAAATAAGGGATCAATAAACGATTCAGTTGTCTCGCAGGTATCTGGTAGTTTTGCCACGGTCGCAAGATTAACGAGGTCGTCGCCGCTGATCACCTCGGGCTCAAACAATTTCAATTCCTCCTTACTACCTTCACCTAGCTTAAAAAATCACCTGACTCGGTTTCAGCCCAATGCACTTCATTTTTACAACGAGTTGTGCTACCTCTACCACGCAGATACGCCTTATAATTTCTGACTTCCGTATCTGACGCTCGACAATTCTTTACTACGTGAGTTCCACCGCACGCAAAACATCCTCGCGGAAATTGACCTCTTTGAGATCTGTACTCAAAGTTTCCTCCTGAATTTCCATCTGTTTTCATCGCGTTACACTCTAAGGAACCATGTCCTCTATCTCCTACATAACTGTTAAACTCTCTACCTCTTGTGCGAGGATTTCGTGCGAGCCAGGGCCTAGGAACAATCCTACGTACGCCTGATCGAAAATTCCTACGGTAACTAGTTCCGTAGAACACCTCATTTTGCGGAAATTGATCTGGCTCATCAAAGCTCTCCTCAATTTCACTGGTCACTTCTCCTACGTAAGCGTCACTCTCGTGCCTGACTTGGTACTTTTGCGCGAGAATCTTTTTAGACTCGGACTGACTTCGCACTGCGGAAATTAACTTAGCTAACAGCTCCTCTGCAGTGGAAAATTGTGTTTCAAAAATTTTCCTAGCGAACGACTCATCAAGCAGCGGACTTAAGATCGCTAACGCCAAACTGTACGACATGCTGTCGCCTACAAATTTTTTCAACTCTGCCTGTGTCGCACAGCTCTGAAAATACGGGTGTCTCTGCCACCCCAGTGAGGTTGAATTTAAAATACTCTCCGTAAGCTTCCCAATCTTTGAAAACGCGTTCACGAGCTGCGCCGCGAGGGCATTATTCTTTACTAACTGCAACTCGTTTAAATCACAGGCTAGTGCATGAATACTCTTCTCACTACGTGAAACGTAAATATCCTCAAGAATCTGAACTACTTGATCGAACGTGTAATTTAAATCAGCATTTACAAGATTCGTGACAACCGTATTGAAGTCACCTATGTTTTTATTCGTAGATCTTATAAGAAATTCCTTGCGCCTCTGATCACTTTGGGCGTCTGGAAGTAGCGATAGATACGCTTTTAGATTCTGTATGTGTGTATGGAATGATTTGTTTTCGAAGAACTCAGCATCGTGAGCCCTCCGTCTACCGCGGAAGATTGGAAGCTCCGCATTTGTCATAATTGTACCTATATTTGGAACATTCATATTTGCAGCAATGTCGCGTGCAAGTTGAGTCGTGTTGACGTTACTATTACCACTAGAACCAGCAACTGCTGTGTTTGGGGTCGTCATGGTTGTTGCTGTCGTTACTCTAGGTTTGCTAACACGTCCGAATTTAGTCACAGTAGGTTCAGTTCGAACTACTTCGTCATCACTATCAAAGTAATCAGACATCAATCAATCCTATTTCCTCAATCAATTCAAAAATTTCCCTATTCTCAATAAAACGTCAAAGTTCAATATCAATCAAAGATCAATCAAAAATTAATGCATCACTTCGGAACAAAAATAAAAATATTTTGCCTAACTTCAATCAATACACAGCAAAATTAATAATTCCACCTGCATTAATAATCACAAATTAGTAGCAAAGAAATAATAAAACACATCACCAATAATTTCAATGAAAATAGAAGCTAACGTCACTATTAATAGCGTCCGAAGAATTGAACTTTTTAAACACCACACCCAGCACTATTGTAGCTGATCTATTGTTGCTGTTTTACTAACTGCTGTTCACGTGACACCGCTTCTCAGGTAAGAGCTCTGAGCTTCAAAAAAAAATTTACAGCCGCTGCGCAGCAAAAGAATTTCCTATTAAAATTACAGCTCCGAACAATCAAAATTAATGTTCTCAATGACTCCTGCCAAACCTACTACTCAATAACAATAAACTATCGAACTTACAATAGGTATTGAAGTTAAACTGGTGGCAAATCGCCTATATCCAGATACGTAGAGTGCAGCTGTGTCGTCTATCACTGTCACTATGCGGTTGCCTGCTTGCTGGTAGCCTGCTACTGCAATGCTTCTCACACGAACACGGCAAAAAAAATGATGCAGTAAATGCGCACAAAAAAATATAGCCTGCTTAGCGACAGCTCTCAGAGGCTCGGGTACACTCGTACCGAGATAGCAAAAAAATTATCAACAAAACTTAACTGAAACAAAGATGATGGCTGCAGCTCACGTCGCTTGCAGGCAATGGTGGGATGAGATGCAGACAATGATGTTGGCGGATGCTGCACGATGTTACTGGTGTATATTGTGCACCACGTTGATGTATTTATACTTGAAAAATGGCAGCACGTGTCCCTCCACTGGTACAGTTATTGATGCAATTACACTGGAACAGTTATTGACACAATTTACACTGGTTACAGTTAATTTTACACAGTCATAGTAAAATATCTCAACACAAGTTAAATTGTTTGTAGCACTTGCATATGTAGGGAATTGTTTCTTCACTGGATGCTTGCGGGGAATGCAGCGATTTCGACTTCGAACACCAGCTCGATGTCGTCACCGGCTTCATACACCAAAATTCGTGTACGCAACGGGGAATCAAGGTTCAGGAACACTGTAAATTGGCAGTAGGCTTCTTGTAATACTTCTTTCGGTACACTTATTCCGAACACGATAGTTGTTTCCTGCGGTTGCCAGAGTTGATTGTTTCCGCCGGTACACATCGGGATTTAATAGTGTTCAAAATTGCCAGTAATTGGACATTTGATATCCACTTAACACTTATGCACGATTATGCTAGTGTGAGTTCTGTTCACCACATACTGAGGCCACCACATATACGGGGCAGGTAAACACTTGTGAAGCTTGGGCGGAGTTTATTTAGCCAGGTGTTGGCAGAAGGCAGGATACTGATTGAGTGAACACCTGGCCTCGACAAGTGCGGCCTTTTATAGGTGTCGTCCAGATACAGACAATGCTACTACAGATAGACATGTGCGGAGATGCCGCACAATAAAGAATTTTGATAACTTTATTTATTGAATTTTAGGAATTTAAAAAGAAGTGACTTCTGATTTTCATTTTTCCTGTCATTTTGTTTTTAAAATATTAAATGTTTCAAAAACTTGTATTACTTATGGATAGAACTTGCTAAACACTATCAAATGGTATATGTCCCATTCATGTACCTCTAAAATTCTGGGAAAGAGACATTTAAAGAAACCAATTTTACAAGTTTCCAGAAAACGTGTTTTTATAAAAAAAATTCGGTTGTTTTTCTTAATTTTTGAACTGAGTGTTTTCTGTAATGAAATCTTGAACTTTAGTAGCGCTTTTTAAGCCCTCTTCATTGATATATATGCCATTGATGTAGCTTTGGAACTCTAGGAGAAAATCTATAAAAAATACAATAAATGTAAATGATACATCCATTTTTCCAAAAATTTTCTTTATTTTACCGCCATGCTTTTTAAAATCAACTCCTATGCCTTGTAGCTCTTTTCAAGCCCTTTTGATTGGTGTGCTCGCCGTTGCCGTAGCAATGATACTGCGGCTGTCGTCGAACTATGAATGAAAGCGTGTGTACACAGAACAGCTGGATTCTTAAATCGTCAAAAAAATGTACTCGGCGTTAGAATGTTTCGTTCGAATATGAAAGCACTTTGAGCAGCCCATGAGCGAACTCTATTGCCATTGCCGCACAAAAAAACGCCCAATTAGCCCCCAATAATGGTGTTACGGGTCGCTCTGCGTCAAGGTCACGCCACCCTCCTCGCTCTCCCCCTCTGTGGGGCGTACTAATCGGAGTAGACGCGAACGAGTGGTACCAATGGAAGCGCAAGAAAATCCTCCATAAAATGCATTCAAAAACATAAAATCACCAATTATTCCACTTCCACGTCTTAACAAGAAACGCGCTAAAATTCCCTACAGTTAGCTGAACCATCCTTATATTTAATACGGCTTTGAAGCCTGGAATAACACAGACAAAAAGTGATAGAGTGTTGATACTACAAAAAAAGTCACTAGAGCTATCTCCAACTTAGAATACAACCGATAAAAAAATTTATTCGCTGACCTAAAACTCTTTAGACTGTCTAATTACGACCGATGTTTTCTTGAAAATTTTTCTTCAAATCAAACTGACTACTGTGACCATTTTTCTAAAAGAATAAATAAGCTCGTATGCCCTAGCCACTTATTAGTCAGTTCTCAAAATAGGTGACATCATATTCCTGAATTTCATTCCTTTCGATAAGTACGATGCCATCATTCATTCGGTCTACAAAAGTAAGTTTGAAACTTCCATGAAACAAACATATAAATAATAAATTATGGTAAAATTACCAACCGAAAAGAATGAAACTGGAAAAAACTAGCAATATATAATTTCTAGGAACCATCGTTTTTCCACCAGGAAAAATTGCAAGAAGAAACCTTCAACTACGAGGCTACCACTGAAAATAATAACGCAACAACTGATCAAAAAACTACCAGAATGTCAAACTGCAATTTCTTGTAGCTTGATATTAGCAAATTTGTCTTATAGGCTTCACTTATTCTGTTGAAAACACAGGGGCAATAAGTTATTCGCCACGGTTTACTGCAGCATTCATTTATCTTTTGATAGATTGTTTAGACGTGTCATAGCTCATTTGACCCACATTGCCATCATCGTTGTCTGTTATTTATTAATTACTAGTGTGCACGGCCCGTCAAAATTGACGGTATTCAATACCTTTCGTAAAAATGTTTTTCCAGATGTGGATGACAAACAAATATATTCATCACAACAGTGCACGTGCTAAAAAATATTCTTGTACTTGTGCACTGGTGTAACTCGTATCACAGATACGGTCATTATAACTCTCCTTATGACCATGGCAGAGAAATGGAAGAAGCGGACTCCAAACAATTAAATCAAGGGTATTATTAGGTAGTAGTAGGACCCGTGGAAATTCCACGGACAATGTCGTCGTTAAGCTAAGTGGACCCGTGGAAAAATTCCGTCAAAATCACCTAACCTAGCTGTGCTAACCTAACCTATCTTAACTAACATAACCTATCTTACCTAACATAACCTATCTTAACTAACATAACCTAACCTTTCCTATCCTAACGTCTCCTAACCTAACCTAACCTAACCAAACCTCTTGATGAAAAATCAAACAAACCAATGACTGTAAAGGCGATCTCTTAATGTTAGACTGAAGAATTTGGTACCCATGATACCGCAAACTCAGACGAAAGCGTGATGGACCAAAAAAAATAAACATACATTTTATGTTTTCAACAAGTGGACACCAAACAAATATATAAGTATAGACACAACGGATATTATTAAGTTAGATAGTCATGTGTAACTAACAACTATGTACATCCATGATTATGGTAAATAAAAAGTTAAAAAAATTCCCTTGCCTCGCACAACACTCTCCCCTCTATTTATCCTTTTTCTCCTTTCCCTCGCCCGGCGTTTTCCTCCTCCCTTTATCTATCATATTCAATTTCTCACACTGACCTTTCACCTCCACTTCCTTCCGACCTCAACCCTTTCCGCCTCTGTCAATCCTCTTATCCCTTTCTTCCCTTGCACCTTTTGATTTCCATCTATCTACTTCATCCCTCCATACATCTGCCCTTTCCTCCTGTGTCTTTCGTTCTTGCACCTTCTATCCATGCTATTTTACCTCTATCTTTCCATCTTCGTCTTTTTCTTCCTTTGTCCATTTCTCTCTTGTGTGTTCCTTTTCTCCCTTTTCTCCCTCGTCTTTTCCGCTTTCATAAATTCCCTGTCTCCCTTCCTTCCCACGGCCTTTTCCACACCCTTCTGTTCTCCTCGCTCCCTACCCTTTATATGCCTTTTCTTCTCCGGACATTAATTGCTGGGACTGACTTTTTATTTACATTTCAATTCTGCTCTCATATATTATAATTACAGTTCTCGTTTTTCTGAATCAATAACTTATAATCGGCATCCTATAATTTTATTCTCAAAAATTTAAATATTAGAACACAACTGAAGCCTCTACATAGAACTGAGTCTATGCTGTTTAACCCAAGACGGTGGTCGCGTCTGTAATAGAATTAATGCTTTCAGAATTTCATAATAATACTATAAAACGTTCTATCTCATTAATATAAAAACCCATGCTTGGACACAAGTAAAGGCCCCGATACACTGGCGTTCATGACTCGAGAAATTGCGGCAGTGGATCCGTCCGCCAGTTGAAGTGAGAACTGGCGACATGATACACTCAGCACGCAAGATAAAGCACCGCGGAATGCAATGCAAGGCGTCAGTCTGCCTCAGCTTGTCGTACGGGTAGGTGCGCGCTAGCGACCAGCCGAATTGAGCGCAGGATCAAAACGAAGCGCACATTGCGCTGTGCTATAGCCTTCTGTAAGCGCTGTTTATCACATTCTGCAAGCGTCGAATTTTTTAAATGCGTCAATACAATTCAGTGTTCGAGTTTTGTCCACTCAATTGCGGAGCAAGACATTGCTGCGCACCACCCCCGTCAACGTTTAAAACTGTACTGCTCATCGCAGTGACGACCGTCCTAATCCAGACATGCTCGGATCGCTGAAAGCTCGGTGGCCACCACAGTACAATGAATAGAAGTATAGTAATTACAGTCAAATTAAAGGGAGATGTGCATCATTGACGTCATCACACCGCCGGACCAATCACCGAACGACTGGATGATGCCAGATACAAGTTTGAAATATTTCTGATGCAGTTTCATCATGGCGTCGTACGCGAGAACCAAGCGTTGCGATTTTCGTGATTGTATGAATACTTCAGAAAATAGTAACGTGATATTTCACCGATTTCCAAGAGCCAATTATAAAGAATGGATAGTTTTGTGTGAAAACCAAAAGTTATTGGACGTGAAATTGGAAACACTTTTAACGCATCATTTTGTGTGCGAAGATCATTTTCGAAGGGATCAATATCGACGTATTTTGTCACCTTTCAGACGATTTTTAAAACGAGGAGAAGTACCTAACACTAAAAAAGAACTTTCTCAAGCTGCTGGTAAGATATTGCTAATAAAAACCTGTAAAATCAGTGTGCAATTAGAAGCTAGTACTCTGGATTCATGATTAGGAAAGAAAATGTTAGTTTTTTTGAGATTATTGCTAGGTAGTTAGGTTATCTATACATTTAAAGTTCTAATGTAACATTTATTTTTATAAACTTCAGCTTCTGACACAAAACTGGATCTAGTTAGGCCTTTACTCAGTATTAACTTTGTCATTTGCTATGCTTAGCCAACACATGATTGGTAGTAGTATGTCTAACTAGTTATGCTTTCCTTGGGTTTGTGGTGTTAGATTAGGCTTAAATTTGCCTAATCCTTTTTTGGTTAAATATGTTTTTTGTTCTGATCTCATAAGAAGATTCAATCAAATGCGAAACATATTTTTCTAGTTTTAGCTACTTAGAATGCATCATTTGAGTAAGGGTTATTAGGACCCTTAGGCAATATATAATGCCATGACCCTCTCAAAAGTACCCAAAATCTTGAGATTTTCCAATGGCAGGATTTTTCTTACTGTTTTCCTACTGAATACTTGCAATGGTTTAAGTTTCAACATGTCAGTTTTTCAATTCAGAGTTTGTTGACCATTATAGGCAAAAAGCTTTACAGGCATGATGAGCACAGCTAATGATAGTATGGTTGTATTGGGGGAAAAAGACAGTAAGGAGGGTGGACAAGTAAGAATTTAGGAAAAGTGACTACCACTTGCTGGGATCTGCTCATCATAAATTCTGCTAGTCATTGATGGACCTTTCCTAGATTTCAAAATGAGTTGACCTTCATCAGCTTGCTGTGAATGACAGAAAGGAAAACTTCCATGAAGTCTATGTAAATGCCTCAACAGATCAAACCTTGTTCAAAATTTGATTACAGGAATTATTTTATTGCCTTTACTTAAATTAACATCAATGGTGAATCAGGGCCTATGGGTGATACATAATTACACTGCAGAGTCTTGACAGTGTCAGAGTTTAAGACAAGCTCAATGCTCCAGAGTTTATTAGATGTCATGCAAATTTTGGCTATTTTCTCTGAGGTATGCTTCTAATGTAGTAGTGTGAGGCTTTGAAACTGTTACATTCTAATGAACCAGTGTCCTGAAAAACTTTCTACAGAACTCATTTTCTTTAGAAATCCTTATGCCTTTGGTTATTTCAAATGCATCATTTTCTGAAATGAAATGAAAAAATTTTTGATTAATATTTCCAATAATTACTGTAATAAATATATCACACAATTAGTCTCCAAAAGCGGTATTCAACAATTCAGGGGCTTTCATGTGTGTTATGATTGATGACTTTTTTGAATATTTTTAATTTTTCTTGAGCAGTTATCTTGATAATAAGCAAAAATTTGTCTGTATTTAAAATATGTATTATACATAGAGTCCCTACCCCGGATGCCAACTTTGGCAGGGTACTGTATGAGTTCACTTCAAGTGCATAGGTCCACTGGTGATGTCCAATGTTATTTGTTACACATACTAAATATGTATTTAAAGCTATTGCAAATATTATTGGATTTCAGGTAGGTAGATCAATTTATGTTATTCATATTGTGTTGATATTATAAATTTGCAGTCCTTTTTGATGACACTGATCCACTACTCTTCTTCCATAATGTTCAACATGTATTTACTTATTTGAAAGATTCGGAAACTTGTATACTCAACTCCATATCCTGAATACTGACCTATTCAAGGAATTGCTTAGCAAAAGTTTCATAACATATTTGGAGCATAAAAAATTGAAATATTTTTACTTGAAATTATGATAATGGTTATATATACCTTGATTTATATTAAAATTCTTCAGGTCAGAATGAAATATAATTCTGTATAGAAATTTATCAACATATGAAGAATTGTATTCATATGAACAAAAATGTGAAAACTAAGAATGCGAGCCCTTCATAGGGCATGGATGGGCAATAGGGTTAGGTTTGATTAGATAGGTTACCTATCTTGTGCCATAAGAGGGTGATGACCATACTCTGTATATAGAAATCCTTTTTCTTCAATGGAACTTGGGGTCTTCTCTCATTCCTACTTTGCTCTCTGCTTCTGGCTTTGCTGTGCCTTGCACCTACCTAAATTTTGTTTTGCATCAGCCTCACTGATCTATTTCTGAGTTGTGCTTCCTCTGACATTTATAGTTATACAATATCACAGATATTTCAGTTACCGAGCTGCCTTTCTTGTCATTTTATTTGGTTTATCCTGTGTTATTGGTTGAGTCAATATTTTGTTCTGTTAAAAACTGTGTGATTTATGGTTTACGGACTTTGTTTTCACATCATCCATTTATCTCATTTGCCATCAACTGTGTACTATTGGGTGTTAACCAACTAATAATTTATTTCATCATTTTTAGTATTTTGTTAGAAATACAGTTTTTTTTTATTTATATTTTTGTTTGGTTCTTCTTCTTGATTTGACCATTTGACAGATTGGACCTTTAGTGTTTGAGTGTACTCATAGGGTTGTGCCCTTACAACACAAACACATGCTGATAACTTACCATCACTGGTAAGAGGCTCAAAAACAAAGATGCTCCAACACAAAACAATAATTATATTTTGCCAATATGATCAGCCGCTCCTATCTTGGAGCTGAGAGTGGGACTGGACCACACTCTGGTGAGCCTGAACATAAGGTAATGAATCTAGAAGGAAATGGCATGCAGCTTGCTTTAGTGCTGGAATAATAGTAAACAAATGGGCATTGTACTTCATTCAATTCTGTTTTATGATATACATATTGTATGATTGTAAAAACTTAACGACCTTTAATAAAAAAAATGAAATAAACGTATGAAAGTGAGTCGCATAGACGGTCTTGGTGCCCCCGCATGCCACTATGATGCGGCCGGGGTAAACCAGCAGTAGCTGTTGGGCCTGGATGCTGAAACAAATGCCCGGAACGCAAAGTTGTGTGTTTGTGAGTGGACTGGGAAATTTATGAAGAATGAAATGTATATTTCTTTTTTCTCTCTTTTCTTTTTCCGTCTTGTTCGTGTTTTGTAAACTTTACTCTTTCTGTGCTTGTTGTAGCTACTCCTCCTTTTTGGAGGGAGGAAGGTTTTTCGTATGCATACATACATATTAATTTATATTATCAAAGATATACAAATGAGTGCAAAATATTAACGGTCACTTGAATGAATTTTTATCAATTCAAACAATCTGCATATTATACTTGCCTATTCTTAAAATTGTCATGAAAGATTCAATGGTAGGTAAGACTACTTTGCCACAATCAAAGTATCCTGATGAAGAAATATTTTCTTCAACAATGATAGAAATATATAAGTATATTTTCCAAATAGTTTGAATGTCTTCGAAGAAGTTGATTGAAAATATTAATTACTGTGGTTATATGTTTATCGCAATAAGGACTTTGATGATTTTTATAACTTGAATACCTATATCTATCATTCACTAGTTCATCTGTGCCAGAAAATTTTACTCAACATGGAATGCATAGGCAAAATTATTTTGCCCCCACAAGGGAGGGGTAGCTACAACAAACACAGAAATTCGCAGGTAGAGCATCACTCTCCACCTTTTCTTTATGCTTGTTGGTGTGTAGGAAGGTAATACAAGAAGAGGGGATTTTTATTCCTCTTGGCTCGTGACTTTTCATCGCCTATTACGATTCACAGGGAGTACGGTGGAAGTATTCTTTTCCCCTCTTCCCACAGGGGAAAATAACTCAATTTACTCAATATACATAATGAAAAAATCTCATTTGCTGTGTTCCTGAAGTAAATACATTAATTGGGCTTGACTGTTTTTTATTACAATTGTTTTACATTATTTCAATTTGGCAGCATGAATTTTTGAAGATGTATATCTATAAAATCCTTATGCTGTTTCCATGTGTTATCTTCATACTTGATAATCATTGTCAACTATTTTGCCTATACACAGATTATTGAAATATAATTTACCCCCTGGGGGCATAAAAAGCAGTAAGGTTAGGATAGTTAGGTTTGACTCTCTTATGCTAAGTAAAATGACTATCCCAAGAATTATTTCTTGGAACCCATAGCCTTAAATATGTCTTCAGGACTTCTCTCTTCCATGCCAATTGGGCTTCCATCTTTCTTTGTATCATGTTAAACTTCCTCATCTTACTCTTCTCATTTTACGTGATGGAGAAATGTAAATGTAGTATACAGCTTGCTGTATTTGATGTCTTGGGAGAGTGTTTATCATGAAAATTTAGGTGTAAGCTTTTTCTGTAGCCATAAACTAGATCTTTGTATGTATGTCCGTACATTTGTATGGATTGTTCAAGTTGGAAATCCATGCCTGTTTTTTTAGAGAAATAATACCATGTATTTCCCTGTAATTCCTTCTCTCAATTATATCCACATTATCCAACATAACTTGAATATTACAGTTGCAGGGTCCTTTGTTGATGAGTCTCCACCTAACGATGAGCTGGTTCATGTTGGAAGCTCCGCATCAGTAGCATCTCATTCCCAATGCACTGCAACCTCTGTTGATGAAGCTCCAATCATTACAGGAAGCTCATCCGGTTTTCTTTCATCATCACGAAAAAGAAGCGCAAAGGTCTGTTTACCTTAATACACCCATAATAATTACTGAGTTATCCACAATCCATAGTTTAAAGCAGAAAATATAATTGTGCATATACATGACCAATCTGTTTTATTGCTGTGTGTATATATATATGCATAGAATTGTAGCAATTTGAGCAGTAGGTATATGTCTTTTTAGTATTGTTGGCAGAATGCATGCAGTATAATAAGTGAACAAAAATCCCATGGAATGAATTGAGACTACAATAACAGAGGAATAGTGTGGTTTAATTTATTTTCTGACAAAATATAACTTTATGCTAAAATATCTTCCTATTTTTACCCATATACCTGTATATCAATATATCTGTAAAATAGTATGTATGTACATTTGTTAGTATAAGCATGTGTATCTATATTTTTAATGCATATGTATATGGCTATATCTCTACAAAAAGATAAGATAGGTAGTAAGTTTGGGTTAGTTAAGTTTGCATATCTTGTGTTATAAAGAGTGATTTTATGTATATTCAGCAGAATATCTATCAAAACTAGGCGCCTGACGATTCCGTATCTTTCCCACTGATTCTTCACTTCTTCCATTGCCATCTATTATTCATTCCATTAACCTAGCAACTGCATATTTCTCTTTTCCACAGTACTTGTGATAATCACAGCTTTGTTATCTGCTTTGACATTTTTAAAAATATAATTTAAATTCTGCCCATTGCCTCTATGCAACCCCATTTGCAGGCAATAATATATTTTGTTTTTCAACATTCAGTTTGTGATCTTTTCTTCCATTAGTTGTCTGTAACCTTTTCCTCCTTTCAGAATACTTTTCATTTTACTTGAAAGTCAACTTCAAGATTTTTCTTGCCGCCAATCGGCAGCAAGCAGCACTCTTTTTGCAAGTCAGGTTTGTCTTTGCTGCCCTTCTTTTCTCCTTGTAATGGTCATGCAACTTAGATTCACTTTTTTACAACTATTGCTAATACATCATTCTTTTATCAGTTGCCATTTGCAGCTTTTTACTCCTACACTTCTGACTTTCATTCCATATCTTTCTTCTTTTTCATCTTGAGTCATATGTACACTGGAGTCTTTTTCATGATAGTTTCGCCTTGCAATGTAGACAATTATCTTCTTCAAGCACTTTATTTTCAAAATCCGTCAAGTATGGATAATTGAATATTAGATAATGACTACTTTATTGCTTTCATACCTCGAAGTTGATAAATTAGTTTTATAGTTTTGTTTTTTCATGATAGTTTCAATATGGATGATAAGCCTTGTATTCAAATAGTCAATCATAGTATGATATATCAATTTTTGTTTTGAACCTATTCACCAGAATTGCACAACCCTTCAAATTAACTGAAGAGTAAACAATAACACTAATTATAGCTTTTGAACATTTTAGTTTGAAAGGATATGAATTTGGTGATTAATGTACTGAATCGTGAGAGAATACATTCAGCGTGGCTAACCATATTGTGTACCTTATTTCTAAAGAGTGTCGCATACTTTTCATAATTATGGTACTGTGGGCTCTGAAATAATATTTCTGTAACCCCTTTTGCAGAAATACAACCAATACATACATCGTACATGATTGCTCCGTGAGCTCTAAAAATGTTTATCTTTGTGTTGTTTTTACATTTTGATAACCTGATTGATAACCTTCAGGGATGTATTGTAATACATTTGACAGTATTTGGTATAAAGGGCACTATTGTTATAGGGTCTCAAGTATACATGTTTTTTGCAGGCAAACGTCAAGACAGTTGAAACTGCCACTCTGCAGACCCGACACTCAGCAGCTCAACTGGCCATAAGTCGTCTGGAGAAGGAGAAAGAGCAAGCCAACACTCTCATGGCGGGTCACAAGACTGATCTTACTACGTTCAAGGTCTGGTCTTCTTTACTTTACTTTCATGTCACAGCTAGGTTTTCAAAGATGTTTTGTGTATACACACATGATTTAGATTATGAGGTATATATGATAGGTATTTGATTATAAGGAGTGCTAGAAGAAGACCAAAGTTAGGATGGAAAAACGGAGTGTTGAGAGCTTTGAATGCCAGAGGTATGTCGATGGAAGAGGCATCTGTGTGTGCGCAGAATAGAGAGGAGTGGAGGGCAATTGTGAATGTTTGACTTTGACGCAGCATGAAGGGCATGGCGCGGAGGTGCCCGTTCATATTGAGGCGTGACTTTTAGAAATATTTAAAATAAAGAATGAAATGTTTAATTAATAATAAAAATTAGTATGAATGATGGTCTGCTTCTAGTCTTCAAGTTGTTTACATTTCTTGGTTATCCTAAAATAATTATTGTTGCATAGGAACTTAGAATCCGTGTCTTGCTAGAACATATGATGTATTAAACCAGCTGTCTCATATACTCAGTGACCGAATATACTCACATTAGACATAGGAAAAAATGGCAGAAGCTAATTCAGCGAACATAAGCAGGCCAAGTAGTTCATATCTTATTTAGACTATTGACCGATTAGTAAAGGGATGTAATTTGTTTAGATTATTTTCTTACATTTCAGTGATGCACTTCTATCATCCATGAAACCAAAGATATAGACGCATACACAGATTCAGATGTCAAATCGCACTCATTCTACAGCGTCAGGATTGGCTAGCAAGTTCTCATCTCATTGAACAGACGTTTTCCCCATTACGTTCCCTGAGTATCAATGTGCTTAACAGATAAAGAGCAGATAAAACCCAGAGGCTTCTACCGTGACTTGAGGTCATGAAACGATTCATAATTTTCTAAAATGTTTCTTATTCTAAACTTCAGCACCATTCGAACTAAGTAATTAGTAAGACAAAACATTTTCAATTTGTCATATTTAAAGTTCTCACATTTTCAGCTCGTGTGTAACAAAAAAGGTAAGCTCTACATTTTTCATTTAGCCGAAAAATTCTGAAATCGGTTACTTCCTAATCTTAGCTGTCTACAAATTTTGTTTTTAAATTGATAGATTGATAAAATGATCAAAATGTTTTTATCCTTGAGGAAATTCAAACAGAAATGAGAAGTAAAATACAGAACAATGAATCTAAGGGTGTTTTCGGTTATTTCGGGGGGTTTTTGATGAAAACCTAGTAAGCCATTCATAATTTTTGCAGCTCGTTTACGATGCTCTCTACCAAAGTCAAAGTTTCAGCTATAGTGTACTTTTTTCCTCTAAGAAGAAATTTAAAATAGAGACCCTATGATTTATTCAAATTGTTCAAGCCCAGAATCTACTCTATGATCCATTTCACTCTTTGAGTGCCAAAACTCAAATAGTTTAGGGAAAAGTATTTACAGATAAATGTTATCAACACCCTGATTTATCAGTGAAATTGCCCTAGCGTGGACCTCTTCCCTTTGGGCATGCATCTACGTCTTTATTATGAATACAAATTAATCTTCTTTCAAAATGTATGCATAAGAAGAAGAATGTTCGATACCTTAGATTTTCTACATTAAAACCCATTAATTTAATTTATCAAAAAATGGATAGACCTTAGAAAAAATTTACTAGGCTGAGTAAAAAATTGTTAAATGTGTAACACGGACAATATAACTTGAACTCAGAGCTAATTATTAGTAAATTTTAATCGTAAAAAATTGTGTGAAAAAAAATCATTATTGCCATTCATTGCCCTAATTTGGTTTTTCATTTTTAAATTTTTTCCTACTAGGTAGTGAAACTAGTTCCACCAGTTTTTTCCACTGTCCACCAGTAAGACAAACGTACATTAGAACTCATGAGGCCAAAATCATGTTGTAAATACCTTGGTATTTTGGCAGGTGACGAGGAAGTTGTTCATAATCATAATCATAAGGAAACGACGCACAAAATAAATACCAGAAATCAAAAAATTACAATTCAAGTCAAAAGACGAACGTACAAGTTTGACGAATGATTTTGAGAAATAACTTTTTTATATATCAGGGCTTTATTTCAAAATATACTTATGCCAAATTATTATCAGTCCCATAATGTAGCAAAATTACCCAGAAGCGGGGTTAAAAAAATGAACAAAATTACGCGGATTTTCTTATAAATTGGCAATTTTGTTTTTCCTAAAATACGGGAAACATATTTTTGCTGGTTTAAATGCTGGTACGGGATTTGGGACTGATGAGAAAATCGTTTGTAAGATTAGTGGGACGTTTATTTCGAAACATTTTGTTTATTTTTTTCAAATTTTTAAAAATGTTTTCTTTACCAGATAAAACATCATGGTGATTTCAGAATATATTAGGAAAATCATCATTCTTCTCCATCAGAATGTTCTATCAAAACAGGTAATTGAGGCCAAGCAACTTGCACCATCGTCACCTGTTCTACAGATAGATAAAACAATTCAACGAGACAAAATCCATAGCGGCGAAGACACCTTTGGCAGGAATAGATTGTCGTCGGTTCGTCAAGATAGGGCTTTAGTGCGCTACTTGTTACGGGAAAAAAGACAGCTAGCAGTTCAGAGCTTGCGCTAGAATGGAAGAGGGATGGCGTCCATGCCTAAGCGCGAACTGTTCAACATTGACTCTTTGACAACGGACTTGCTTCAAGGAGAGCTGCGAAGAAACCTTTTTTGATGAAGAATATCAAAGATCGGCTCAATTTTTGCAGGACGTACCAGCATTGGACTACTGAACCATGGGGAAAAGTCATTTTCTCCTATGAATCTCCGTCCACCTTTTGGCCACCGACGGGAAAAGCCTCGTGCGACGAAGAAATAGCGAAAGATTTAACAAGGTGTGGGTCGTTCCAACGGTCAAGCATCCTGCCACTCTTCACGTCTATGCGTTGAGGGAACGAGCGCTGACGATTTTATCCAAATATATAGCAATAAATTCGGCCTGGTCCCTGAAAGTCTTGAAAGATCATCTCCTTCCAACGATAGCTGATCAGTTTCACGACAAAGAGGTGGTTTGAAAAGATTGCGCTCTCTGTCGTAATGCAAGAGTGGTTAAAAGTTCCTTGATAACAATGTAGTGGAGATTTTGACTCGTTGGCCTGGAAATTCGGCTGATCTGAATCCGATCGAAAATTTTTGGTCGATCATTAAAGTCGAGTGGACAAGAAGAAACCAACTAATTTAGCACAACTTGGAGGCTGAATTGAAGAAGAGTGGAAGTTCTTTGATCATAATATCATTGGAAAATTAGTAAACAGCAAGCCAAAGCACATCAACACAGTTTTGAAGAAGTGTGGTCAACATTGCATATATTGAGAATAATTACATTTTACTTCTGTAGCTTATTTCAAATTGGTTGTGAGCAATTTGTGTATTTTTTATCCTCTATGTTGTTTTTCGGAAGCAATCAATTAAAAACTACGCAGAAACTCACTTTTCCCAAAATCATTGGCAACACCTGTATCTCACAAAAGGATTCACAGTAGATACATAAACTAAAACAAAACATCCTTCAATGATGAATAATACTCTAAAAATATATTTTGTTTGGTACATTTTTTATTTGTCAAGTAAAGATGTTTGGGTTAACACAATTTAAAATGATGTAATTTTTTCGATTCAAAATTAAGCATTTATTACAACATGTAGGACACTTTTATCATTTCCACTCATCTTTCTACTCTTAACAAAAAATAACCTTGACAATTATCAGTTTTCAGTGGCCTTCCTTTCTAATTTTCCTCAATGTATTGACTTTACTGGTCATAGCATTGCTGTCAACTCTAACTTAGTAAATAAAACAAGAAATTCATTTTCAGTAATAGTAAACAATTATTTACCTTGAACAGAGCCTTGATCAGTACAGAGTTCATTGTAAAGATAAGGCTTACAAACAAATAGCAGGGCATTTAATATTTAATCAAATTCAATTCCCCTGACACATATTCTTTGACTGTCTGTATAAATTATTTTTCATATTTAATAGAGGTTTGAAGCACCATTCAACAGAGCACATCTTTTAGGTAGGTTACACTTTCCTTGTATTGTTGGTCATAATTTTTATACTATACATACTTCCAAGTTTACTACTGCAACTGTATTGTATGGACAGCAAGTGCTGTTCAAGCTTGTTTTTATAATAAGCACTTCGCAAATAACAGAGTCAATTAAATCTAACTGTGTTGATCCAAGGGCTGCTATTAATAAATTATACCTGGGAAAATTTTCCAGCTCAACAATACCATATTGAAAGACTTTCTCTCTTTCAAGAGATAAAGCACTTTATTTCTGTTCCCGTTTATTCGAACGTTTTTAAAATAGCCACAGAGGCGGAATATATATATATATATATATATATAATTAGTTTCTATACTGAGGTATTTCACAACTTTTTAGTTATTTTACTGATAAAAACGAAGAACGAGATTAAAATAGACCTTGAGCTCTAATTCAAAGTGGCTCGCAAACACGGGAGCACGGAGGTTGATAAAATATGGTTTTACACAGCAACAGATGCAGCAGCTGTTGAAAGTATGTACTTTGTGCAGTTAAACAGCGGCCGGAACTGACAGATCAGCCCCCTGGAAAGAATAAATAAATAAAGTAAGTTTACGTATGTATTGTATAAACACCTGAAAAAGTATCAATATAAATTTTGTACGAATATAGACGAACACCCCACCAGAACGTACACTAGAGTAACGCCAGCTATTCCCTTCCCAAAGTCTATAAGAGTCAGGACAAATCCTCAGCAAGAGCATTACGGGGAAAGTAGCTGACCATGGCCCCCCCCCAGGAGACGCAGCAGTAGTTACGCATGCAGCAGTATGTTAGGGTTGAAGGAGATACTGGGAGTAGAAAAACAGCACAAATTAACTCGGGGTGCCGACACAGCGAAGTAGTGAATGTGAGTATGTCAGAGCTCTGATCACATATAATCAAATAGTGAGCTCCACTCATCCAAATTAGTTTCCACACTCTGTGTGCCGCTAGGCAGGGCTAGTTGTAGAAAAAGTGTTCAGGTGAAGATAGGTAACAATAGAAGAGAGAGTTAGAGTCTGAAGTTGGGCCGTAGGGCAACATATTGTCAGCGAGGTAGACTGTTACCGTCTCTTCAAATTTTAGCAGTTTTACCGTTCACAATATGTTGTCTTAAAACACTTCGTATTGAGCGCTTTTGTTTCGAACAGGTTGGATCTCCCGTCTAGTACGATACAAACTTCAGCCATTTCTTTAGTTTCAAGTAATTTTAGATACCTGAACACCTATAAGACAACAACCCCAAAATAAAAATAACGAAGTTCACAAACTCGTGCTCACAAACTTAAAGACAGTAAGAAAAATAATAGCAGCAAGGCAAAAGAAATGCGAGACCTCGTGGCAACAAATGTTGCTCCATAAGGCAATAAAGCGGCCAACTGGTATCCACCAAATGCCACACAGAACGCTCCCAAGTAAAATGTCAGTTGCCGAATGCTAAACTATTCAAAATTACACTTTCCAACATACATCGGTCCAGTTTCAAATCCGCGGCAAACAATAGACAGCGGAAAGCGACACATGGTTCTTTCTGAAATATACTATGAGAAGCATGTGGCTAGAATTTTCCACATTATAGCTATATTTTCCCATGCAGGAGCGTACTAAAGATAAAAAAGAAGAGACAGCCCCACTATCTGAAATTTTAAAGCCATGTAGATTGTAAGTGGTTGTTAATATCTTTTAAATCTCCAATAATTTTCAAGAAACTTGATCAAGTAAATAAAATTTACAATTTTACGGAACTGGACATGGTTAATTACATTTCATCATGAGCTTGTTGTAAATATAAATAATAGTTTACCACTGATTTACCTTTCAGTTGAGCAGCATCTCAACAACCAAGAACATACAGAATTGAAGAACACCAAATAATTCACCTGTGAATGAGTCAGGCATAAATTTGTACTACAGTGTGAGCTATAAAGAACTTGCTAAAACTAAATTAATATGACAATTAAATTCATTAGATGCAGAATGAGTAAGTTGTTTATCCAGGGGTTAGAAAATATACGTATAAAGCTCAATATCTACTTCTGTATATATTATTGTACACATATTATATTATGAGATTAGAGAAACGGTTAGCTAAATACAGTAAGACGCTGAAATAATATAACTACTCTTCGATCTGATGAAACCAGTCAATTTTTTAACGCCTATGTAGTAACTACGTAAGATGACTGTCAAGTAACAGACACAAGGCGACGATATGATGGAATAATCCCTCGTAAAAAGATCATGATCGAAACACTTCTTAGATTATGAACAATTAATCCACTGTACTTTGGAGAACAACTTTAAACGGTGAGAACAAATTTCAAGCCTTTTACTGATAACGGATATGATAACTCAAAATTATCAATTGCCTATCCTATTTCACTAGATCAGTCGTTCAAACACCCGCGCTAGGCACCGTTGCATTGTGAGAAATTAGTTCCAACATTATCTCCATGAATTGGTGCAAGTTTAACTTGAACTTATTATATCATGCGTTTCATGTGACAGAGTATACGTAGAAAAAATTTCCTGCTGTTTTTCATTATTATCTTTGAAAGATTTTAGGTCTGTCTAAATAACAGGGAAACAATGGGGAATAACTTGTTTCAAAATCAAAAAGTACATATACAGGGTAATGAATTATTTTTATCTCAAAAAGTAAATTCCCTTCTCATAGTTTCTAACTATCGAACGTTACTTTGAAAATAAATTTGAGGGGACCGTCTACCCTAAATATCAAAAATTCATCAACTTTTTGTTCATTAATTTTTCTACAGGGATATTTTCTTACAAATTTAACGATTTGTTTCACTTGCTTGTAAGGGTATTCATTTGTCTGCTACAGCTTACGAAAGGCCAGCCAATAACGGTGAGACCAGTTTTCCCGAAAGTCCAAAAATTTTCCATTTTCTACTTTTAGCTCATGTTATGGAGAATTTTTCACTGAATCTAACGATAGGGTTCACTGCCTTGTAAGCGTCACGAAACAGAAGGGTGGCCTCTGTCTTCGAAAGAGGGATTTAAACCTCTTATTAAAAGAGGAAAAGGAAAATTAAGAGCGGGAGAAACACAAAATGAGATATAATAGAACAGGTAGAAAATAGAGGTAGTAAGTGTCTGTTCTGCGCTCAAAACTCCAGCGCCCCAGATCAACACGGGAAAATGATAACTAATGTAGCATTTCAATTAGGTTTGTTAAATTTATTCATAATATTACAAAAGAACACGCGATTTGACACAACGCGATTTGTCTCAAAGAACACGCGATTTGCCTCTATGACACAAACACCCGAGGCAAGTAAGAATTATTCGAACCACAATTCTGGCGAATTAGTTGTGCGCGCACCTTTTCTTTTTAAAGAAACAAAAGCACACAGGAAAATTGAGAATTATACATGAAACACAATCATAGGGAAATTTTGCGCCCGCGAAAAAGTACAAAGTACGTGATTGCGAATAACACATTACTCCGCTCGCTCTCTCGACATGAAGGAGAAGGACAATGCACTCAATACTGAACTATTTCCAAGCTCTAAGCACCTTTGCACGATGTTGGTAAGCTCGGCCGCTTGTTTCCACTTTACTGAGTGTAGATGTGTAGAGAGAAAGTCGATGAAACTCCTGTTCTGTATGCGCTATGTTGACGTCACTTCGATGCAACCCCCAAGACGAGTGTGTGGAAAGTTCGCTCTCCTTGAGAACAACAACCCGATTGAGTAATCTATTCGCCTCAAGCCTTAATTTCCTGTCATTTTCACAGAAAATTTTTCCTTCTAATTTGAATTTCAATAATTCACTCTCTCAACTAACGAATTAATAATTACACGAGATTCCCACAAGATTCCAACGGAAATTAATGATTTGTTTCTAACGCACATTGAATATAACAAAGGAAATATCAATTAAGAATTAAGCATTTGCATCAATCACCTGACTTGCCAAAATGGCGTATTTTACATTTATGGCCGGCTTTGGCCGCACAACGTGTTGGAATTCAAGGCTTCTCAACCGTTGGTAAATGTGCCCTAGAAGTACATTTAGCACACTTCAGGTGTTAAAATGCAAGATATAAATACACACACACAACCGTACAAGTATATACAATTATTGATCATTTAAATGTATTTTTGTAGTTTCTTTAACCTTTAACTGGGCTAGGGGTACATGGAGATACACAATTAAGCTAAGGGGGTCCACGGCAATAGAAAGGTTG
This sequence comes from Morinoia aosen, assembly GCA_030386875.1. Lineage (NCBI taxonomy): Eukaryota > Metazoa > Arthropoda > Malacostraca > Amphipoda > Talitridae > Morinoia > Morinoia aosen. The sequence goes on along the minus strand of CM059557.1, from coordinate 27,900,209 downwards.
AGAAGCGCTGTCTTAGATGAATCACGCAAAACAAACGAATTAGAGAATTTCCGGGATCTCACCATTGCTCAAAATGCAACATCAAATATTTTACTTTGTATTTATTCCCCTGTATTTAACTGTTGATTGGAAATTAATTCTCACACAATTAACCGTGTATCAACAAAAGAACACCTCTTTAAAATGAATCCCATCTGAGAAATAATTATTTAGTCCCCTTGGGTAACCAGTTAAAGCCCGAAGCTTGCCCTTTTCTGATATCCTTGACTTCAACCCGAATTAAAAAAGAGCAAAGCACGGCATAAGATCAAAATAAAAACACAACATTCTGTTTAAGACGACATACCCATCTCTGACGTTACAAGATGACGCTTCCCCAAAACTAACCGGCCTTGCTGCACAACGTGAACAAAAACCACAAAAACATTTATACTGACTTACCCCAATTGCTTTAAGAACAAACCCAAACATCCTAATCATGTTACTCCCTGAAACACTTTCACTTCCTAACACGCAAAAATTCACTTACCTCCCCTTTGCTGCTTCTGGGCTTACACTTTGCCGACGTGCTACACAATTTCAAACAATTTAAACAATTTATTTACCACAGGTGTTACAGAGGTAGAATGTTTCTTAAGTCTAGTATAATGGCAAAACTAGAGTATAGCTACCTGTGGGCCCGAACAAGTTCATCGACTTCTAGGGCATCCTACCATCACGTTATTCAAAGTGTACAATAATGTTCAACCTAATTCACTTAACCTAGTTTCGCATTAGACTGATCAATGAGATAATTAACTCGATATTTGATGCTGTATTTTACAATATAGATCAAATCGGCTATACTTAACAATACATTCGATATAACAATTTAAGAGCAGACTGAAGATCGGTTATGTTACCCATGGCAAGTTACATTATTAGGACAAGACATGTAGGAGGCAAGATGTGACTTGGTGATCTTACACGACTAGTATTCTGACAGGAAGTGAGACTCAAGATGTCTTCTGAATACTTTGTAAGAATCACTATCCCGGATCTCCGCAGGTATTGAGTTCCAAGTTTTAGTTCCAACGAAGAGGATACTGTGTTGCAACCGGGCCTTTGAGTAATAAGGAAGCATGAATTTACTTCTATTTCGGGTAAAATGGTCGTGATGACCAGTTTGCGCACTTAATAATTGCTTTAGGCTATTGTCGCCATCATTTCTTAATGTTTTGTAAATGAAATTACAAATGGAGATTTTGTAGAGATCCGAAAGTTCAAGTATTTGTAAATTTTTGAATGAATCATTTGTGTGAGCATTATATTCTAGGTTCTTTACCGCTCTGATAGCTCTTTTTTGCAGATTAAAAATTTTGTTGGTTTTATTTATATCAGTTCCGTGCCATGCTTCTATTCCGTATTGCAAGTATGGAGAAATGAGTGTTCGGTAGAGCATTTGTAAAGCTGCTTCAGGCAGGAAATTTTAAACTTTACTTAGGATTCCGATGGAGTTTGATAATTTAGAGCTAATATGAGCGATGTTCTCTTTGAAGGTCAGATGTTTATCTATTGTGATGCCCAGAAACTTATAAGAGTTGGTTTCTTCGATTTCACCTTCGCCAATTTTATTGCGTGCAAGAGATACATTGTTCTTGTGTGAAAATGTAACACAATGAAACCTTATGAAGTTCATTATTTATACTCTCCGCAATCATAGCGGGATTTTGGTTCGGAAGGACCGCAGAAAGCGTACTGCCAACGGCAAAAATTATGAATTTGAAGAATGATGCAGATTAAATAATGACATTGATAAAAATCAGAAATAGGAAAGGCCCAAGAACAGATCCTTGTGGAACTCCATGGCTAATTGTCTGAGGGTCTGATTTTGCGTCGCCAATGACAACGTATTGCTTCCGATTTGTTAGGTATGATCTGAACCAATCATGGGCAACCCCTCGAATGCCATAACAGTGTAGTTTCGAGAGTAATATTTTTTGGTCCAAACAGTCGAGTGCTTTTCGAAAGTCAAGAAATACAGAGAAAACAGGCTTTTCTTCATCCATATTTGAATGAAGGAATTCTAAATGATTTTACATAGCCTGTGTTGTTGATTTTAGAGCGTATTGTTTATCGTAAAGAGATGATTTTTGTTCAAATATGAGTATACTTTTTTTATACACAATTTTTTCGAATACCTTGTTAAAATGTTAATAATTGGAAGTACGGAGATAGGTTGATAATTGTTTACATATATTTTTCACCATTTTTGAGGATAGGGGTTACTCTAGCAACTTGGAGGGAGTTCGTGAAAGTGCCTGGTAAGAGAGACTGGTTAATAAGATTGGATATCAGCGGGGCTACAATATCAGCAATAATTTTAAGTACTTTTATCGGAAACGTTTGTAACCCACTCGAACTATTTTTCAGGTTGTTTATGCACGCAATGACATCGGTAGAGTTGGTAGGCGTAAAGAAAAAGGAGTTGTTTTCTCGAATATGATCCATGTATTCTAGGTGATCAGTAGGTTCACTTGGAATACCATCAGCCATAGTTTTCCCAACGTTTACGAAGAAATTGTTAAAGAGATCAGCAATTTCTTTCTTCCCATGGTATGCTACATTATCTTGAACAACATGTTCAATTTTCTTTTAATCGGCGTCATTCGGTTTACAGCAAGAGTTAAGAAGGCGCAAAGTCTTTTTAACGTAAGCTTTAAATTGAGTAAACTTGCGAGGAAAGTAGCTCTTTTTTGATATCCTTCTCTGATTTGTCACATAATTTCTGAATAGGTTATATGTTTCTCGAGATATTCGCCCTTCGTAAAGGAGGGCTAGGTACTCTTGCCTTTTCTTTATATATATCACGATGTCTCCAGTAATCCAGGGCTTTTGTTTATTTTTTTGGGTAACTGTTCGAGTTACAGTTGGGCAACACTGATTGTATGCGACCATTATAGTTTCAGTCGACTTTACTACTGCTTCATCAATGCTCATTGCATTATTGTGTTGAGAGATGTGCAATGTTACTATAGATTCGTCTAGAACGGTGCGCATTTCTTCTAAATTTGGTTCGTTTACATTACGATATGAGTAAGTTTCAACCCGTGGCTTGGTGCAAGTAATATAGACATTTTTCTTAACAAGAAAACTGGAAAATGATCTGATAAACCAGAAGTAATGATTCCAGAACGAAAATCACTTGGGTCTGTCATGAAAATTTGTCAAGCAGCGTAGCAGACTCAGAGGTTATTCGTGTAGGCTTTGTGATGTTCGGAAGGAAAGATTGAGACTGAAAGGCTGTTAGGAAATTAGAGGTTGATTCATAGCTTTCATGTTTCAGTAGAATATAATTGAACTCACCGCATATTATTATGTCATTGTATAAGGACCTGTTGAACTGAAAAATAATACGATTTAGCTCATTCAGGATGTATATAGGAGAAGCTGTAGGAGGCCTAGACACCGTTCCAAGCACAATGCATTTACCATCTTCAGACAGTTCTACGAAGAATGATTCTATATGATCCTGATTCATTGATGCATTGGCTATGATTCTCGAGTCTATGTGGTTAGTGCTGATGCCTCCGCCTCGCTGGTTTTTTCGTAGCGAATGGTAACTATGATAATTTTCAAATCGGATCATGTCTTTGGTCGAGTCATCTAGCCAGCTTTTGGTGAAGCTAATCACGTCTAGGTTATATATAAGTTCAGTAATAGTACATTCTATCTCTTCCAATTTTGGATAGAGTGACCTACAGTTCCAATATACGAGTGAGAAATCATTGCGCGTTATTAGTAGTTTCGTTGAATTTTGGTATAATAGTATATCCACAGTCGTTAGAGTCGCTTAGGTTTGGATATATTCTGTTCAAAGGATTGAGATCTGGGTCAATTTCATCGAATACATCAGCCTGATCAGTCATTTGAGATTAGTAAACAGTAAGAAGTAGGTAATATCTAGCTTAAAAACGCCAAGCACAGGGGTCAGGCTTAAGGGGATATTCCTGTCTAAAAAAAACTCATGAAGTAAAAGAGAATAGAGTAAAAAAACCTAGCGTGATTTCGTGAGTACACACAGACTCAGTCAATGAGCGCATAATATTGGAGTTCAATATCACAAACATTGGAGCAAACAGATTGCTAAGGGCGTTTTCACAAGTTCGCATACAACAGGTAATAAGTTTTGAAGATTATGACGAAAATGATATAATCAGCTAATATAGTTGACGCGTAATAGTAACTGTAGTGGTAGAAAAAGAAAAATAAACAGTAATATTGGTAGGTGAAAAATTGCTGATTGCGTTGTTACAAAAGTTCACACACAGCTCTCATAAATGTTTACACACACACACATCTGTTATACATTTGTCAAGATTGAGGTTTAACTGATATCAAATTGAGCTGAAACTCATATGATACCTAATTGAGGTAAAACTAACATGATATTTAATTGAGGTGTTTACCCAGTCTAGTCACCCATGACCTGTTTCGATGACATGTTCAGTTGTTGCATCAGGTATTGCTCGAGGTCTTCTGGCGTGTTAATCTGGTGGCGTCTAGAATCTGCGCTTCCGGGATTAGATACAAAGATGTTTGCGTCCTGTGTTTTTGGGATTCAAATTTTATCCAAGAATTTCTTATCGGCCATTCTAAGAATGTACATGGCGTTAGCTCGTGAAGGTATGAGGTATTCATTTATGAAGAACTTTGGTTTCTTTTCTTGGCAGGCGGTGAGAATTTCACGTTTCTTGCAATAATATTTTAGTTCAAATGCAACGTTTCTTCGATCTACGTCCCCAGTTACTGTTTTTTCCACATTCTGTTAGCTGACGTGATATAAGTGTCGCAAAGGTCAATGTTGATATTGTCCTTTAGGAGCTGGCAGACTGTATCCTTAAAGATTTCGTTCATGTGAGATTGCGGTAGTTCTCTTCCAGAAATGACGAGAGTGCCTTTTTTTGTCTTCTATGTCTCGGCGCTGATCATTTTTTTCCAATTGGTCGCGTCGTGAGGCTAAGCTATCTACTATCTCATTCTGTTCTTCGTAAATTTTCTAGTGTTCTGCTTCTTTTCCCGCTATTGTTTCAAATAGTATTTTAAGGTGGCTTATTTCATTTTGCATTCTGTCAATATCACTATTAAATTTTGTCATCACTGAGTCGAAGTATTTTATTAGGACAGAAACCACTTCTTTGCCCTCTTTCGTTAGGTTAGACACATCAGGATATTGACTAAACTTCGGCTGAAACTCACTGCTGTTGAGCTGCTGTTGTTGGTACTGCGTCGTATATTAGGTGCCATCTTGAACATTGAGGGAACTCGGTTCCTTGTGTAAACGAGAGTTGAACACTTTCACACTTTTTGAGGGAATATTATACTCTTAGTTTGATGATTTTTTTGGACGGTGTGTTTAAATCAGATTTGAATCCTCATGGCGAGAGTGGGTACCCATTTAGGTTAGAAATTTATTCTTTCTAACCATAGGCACTTTGTTTCGGAGCGAGCGCAACACACATCCTCGCCACACGGAGTCACTGAGGGCACTGATTATAAATATACACAGTATATTTATAACGAAGTGGACCACTCCTTCCTCTTGCTGCTTTTATATATGTTCCACACTTGCTAGTGCGCGCCTAGAGTCCCGTTAAATTTTAAGCCTGTGATTGGTTCTCCCATTTGATGCATACGTGTACCTCTAGCCACGAGTCGCGACCCTCGCTTTTATCGGTATTACTGCGCACAGCCCACCGAAACCATTTTATTACCCCAAAAAAAAACTTGTTTCCTCGCTCGTTGTGAATGAAATTTAACCCTTTACTTTTCCAGCTATGTATTAATGTTATAATCAGTCCTTTACATGTGCTGCTGCACGTACTAGCTCCACCTCCTCACACAGCCTCTCACGACGCGCCTGGCTGTATTTCCCGCGTATCAGTCATTACAGCTCTATATTGCTATGCATTGTTCTATATCGTTACATAAATGAGTTCGTTCGTCTGCTACAGCTTGCGAAAGGCCAATCAAGTACGTCAATGCACAACCAGGTGACTGGTTTCTTAGGCTCTCCTGAAAACTTGAGCTTGTTGACGTTTGGAATATTACTTCTCATGCAGTATCAAAGGAACAGAAATAAAAAAAAACAATCGATGAAACTGAAAATGAGATAAAAATTTGTGTATGAGTTTTTCGAAAAAATTTTTGGTTTGAAAATTATAACAAAAACTAGAGATCAAAGGTTAAAAAATACATACACACAAACATGTTCCGGGTTTTCCTCCCTATGGGAGGGTAGCCGACAGCAGGCCACAATCACCACACTTAGTCACTAGGAGGCGAGAGAGGCAGCACTGGCTGCACCTGAACTGCCAGGATCAGCAGCAGCCCAGCACAACCACCTTTCGCAGTCAGGCCCGACATCTATAGCTGGTTTACCCCGACCGCTTCATTGAGTGCCGCCCCTCCCCCCGCACAGGACAGGTCAACCCCATCCCACGCGGGCAGGCTTCCAGTACCGCTTCAAAAATAAAGTTACCTTCTTATGAACTGGCCCCACTCACTTCTGGCCGCAGTCATCCCTCTCGCCACGTACACAGTCAGACCCCTCTCATACAAAGCACGTTTCACCCCATACATCCAACTCATCCGTGGCCTACCTCGCGCTCGAAGACCACTCACTTCTGACTTATAAATCTTTTTAACCGGCCGCTCAACATTCATTCATTCAACATGCCCAAACAATCCAAGCACTCTTTCATCCACTCGCCTGCTCAACTGTTTGATAACACCCGTCTGCCCCCTAACCAACTCATTCTTGATCCTATCTCTTCTTGTTACTCCATACATGCTCCTCAAACACTTCATCTCAGACACATCCAACTTCCTCCTCTCAGCTGCTCTCAACCCCCAGGACTCTGCTCCATACAACGAAACTAGCACTATCAAGTTTTCATACAGTCCCCTCTTAGCATTCATACTGAAAATCCTGCATTCAAAAATTTTCCTCATTGCACCCAATTTCTTATAGCCTTCACTCACTCGATGCCTAACTTCTACTTCCATACTATCCTTAACGGACACATCCGACCCGAGGTACCTAAAATGCTCTACTACCTCCTCTAACACTTCACCATTCATCCTCACATCCAAAGTTCCAAACACTCCACCTCTTGAACATCTCATCATCTTACTTTTATTCACATTTATCCTCAATTTCCGCCTTTCGCACACTCTACCAAACTCTGCAACCAGTCTCCTCAGTTTTCCTCTGAATCAGCCACAAGCGCTGTATCATCTGCAAACAACAGCTGGCACACTTCCCAATACATACCTGTTTGTCCGGCCAACTGCGCACCTTTTCCCTACACTCTGGCATTCACTTCTCTCACCACACCATCCATAAACAAATTAAACAACCACGGCGACACCACACATCCCTGTCTCACACCTGTCACAACTGGAAACCACTCACTCACCTCATTCCCTACTCTCACACATGCTCTGCTAATGTAGAAACTCTTGATCGCATTCAACAGCCTCCCACCCACTCCATACAATATTACCACTTGCCATAGAGCCTCACGATCCACTCTGTCATACGCCTTCTCTTATTAACCCATAAATGCTCAATATACATATTTTCCTTTTGCTAAGTATTTCTCATTCACCTGCCTTAGAGCAAACATTTGATCCACACAACCTCTACCACCCCTAAAACCACACTGTTTTTCGGCAAGCACACGATCCGTCATCACTCTTACTCTTCCAACCAAAACTCTTCCATACAGCTTCCCAACGACACTCAGTAGACTTATACCCCTAGAATTACTGCATTCGTACCTGTCACCTTTTCCCTTGTACAACGGAACTACACACGTGCTACTCCAATCTACCGGCACTTTACTAGCCTCAAAACACACATTAAATAAACGTACCGACCATTCTACAATCACATTTCCTCCTTTCTTTAGACATTCAACCTTGCAGCCATCCATACCTGGAGCTTTCCCATTTTTCATTTCATTCAACGCACCTTTCACCTCTGCACTTCTTATTCGACTTCTATTCACTTCACCAAACACAGGCATTCTAACATCACTTCCAACAGCTACTACTCTCACAACCCTATCATCCCTCACGTTCAGCAGTTCCTCAAAGTACTCCGCCCATCTCTTTCTCACATCACAACTCCCACTAGCAGCCTACCATTTGCATCCTTCACTCTTGCCTCACTCTCCACCTGTCCTTTGCTAATTCTCTTCACTTCCTTCAAGAAAACCTTCCTTCTATCCATGAAATCCTCTCTCAACTTCCTCCCCCATTCCTCATCCGCCGCCCTCTTTGCTCTCCCTACCATTCTTTTTACCTCTTTCTTCCTCTCCTTATATTCTTCGAAATTTTACTGGTTGTCTCGTTGCAGCCACCTTTCTAACGCCCCCCCGCTTTCTTCTCACAGCCGCTCCTACTTCTCCGTTCCACCATTCACTCCCCTTTCTTATCCCCCCTCCAGTCTTCCTTACCCCACACACTTCCCTTGCACATTTTTCCACCGCATCTTTAAACAACTTCCATTCCCCTTCCACTCCACCAACCTCACTTTCCTTCACCCTCCCATACTCAACTTCCATCTACTCCTGATACTCACACTCACGCTCAGCATCATGCAACTTGCTTACATTTAACACCTCCCTTCCACTCTTCCTTTTTACACCTCCCCACATTCCACTTACTCTCAACTTTCATTCCACCAAGTAATGATCCGAAATCCCATTCATCTCACCACGTAACACATGCACATCGAGTAAACGACACATCACACCCCTGCTAACCAAAATATAATCCATTAATGCTTTCTCCACTATCACACCTCCATTCGTCCTCACATATGTATACTTGTTTATGTTTTTTTCTCAAACAAACTATTCCCAATCACTAACTCACTCTCTACACATAACCCCACCAAGTATTCACCACTCTCATTCACCCCAGCTACTCCATACCTACCAAAAACACCATCCACCACCTCATCACCCACTCTTGCATTCAGGTCCCCCATGACCACAACTCTACAACCATTCCCCACTCTTGCAACACACTCGGACAAGTTCTCCCAAAACTCATCTCTCTCTTCCCCACTCCTCTCCGATCTCGGTCCGTACGCGCTTACAATCACCCATGACTCTTCTCCCCATTTCCCTCGCACCCACATTATTCTTGCTCACAACTCACCTCATTCAACTACTCTATCTCTGATTCTTACACTCATTAGTTAGGCCACACCCTCTCTTGCATGTCCCCCACGCACCCCAGATACTCTCCCCCCCACACTTCCCAACAGCAACTCACCACTACCTTTCAACATCGTCTCACTTAGAGCCAACACATCCATCTTCCGGTTTATCATCATTCTTCCGATCTCCTCCCTCTTACTCTCAGTTGCTCTACTTCCACACCCCCTTACATTCATAGATCCTAGTATTAGGGTTTGAGTGGTCTTTCGACCCCTCTCACCCCCTTCATTGGCCTGCTGCCTTTCGGGGAAATCATTACAGAGAAAGGGATCACCAGTCCCCTCGCTTCGTCCACTTCAGTCGCCTCTTACGACACGCAGCGGACGACGGTGGGAGAATTCTAAACCTCCTCCCACAAGGGGGCAAAAATAATACATAATTCAATAAAATCCCAAAATTCGACAAATCAAAGTATCAAAATTCCACTCCAGTGTTTTTTAGATAATGCATTTAGCAAGGTGAAAAACATGTAGCCAGTTCTGTGATTTCAAAAATGAAGAAGATACAATTCCCTAAATACTATTCAGATTTTCGAAAAAAATAAATATTCTAATACAATTACCAAAAAACGCAAGACCAAAAACGATCGTTGCATCATTTTACACCTATGGTAGAAATTTAAAAAAAATATGTTGGAAAATGATGGACTTGTGTTTTCCCAAAACGGTCCCCTTCCGCCGTCCAGGAAAGAGCTAGCCGTACAGATCACAGTCGAAATGCTTATGTACGAAGACAAAACATTTTAACACACGGTACTTATTTTCAATACTTTACGTTCAGACATCTTGCCACCGACCACGACTGGTGTATGTATCGCGAAAACTTCTACTTCTCGACTTAAAAATGTATCTCTTCCCACAGTTAAGTATAGGAATGGACAATATTTCGTTCGATAGGGCTTAAAAAAAAGGTATGAGGTATTCATTTATGAAGAACTTTGGTTTATTTTCTTGGCAGGTGGTGAGAATTGTTAAAAAAAAAACACTTTAAGCGTGTTTTGAAGAGAGGCATAATTGAAAATCATGTGCAAAATAAAAAAATGGAAAAAGGTATTTATGGTGGAAAAATAATAAAGTTTACCAAATCAAAACATCAAAAACTCGTATGAGGTTTTTTAGATATTACAGTTAGCTATTTAGAAAACGTATTGCCGGTTCTGTAGCTTCAAATTTGTAGAAGGAGATACAATTTTAAAAATAGTCATTTCATCTGCTTCTCTGAAAAAAATATCCAATCACTAATAAAAATACAAAAAACATCAATCATTAAAGAACCCTTGCATCATTTTACAGTTTTGGTGAAAATTTCAGATAAAACCGTCCGAAAATGAATGATATTTTTTTGCACAAATGGTCCCCTCAAATTAATTAGGTATCATGAAATCTACGGAAAATGCGGGAATTAGTTCATCTACCATTTTACAGTCATCTAATGTTCATGACTAAAATACTTCCTTTTGTGCCGAAGAGTAAAATACCGTTTTTCATACGGTGTTTACAGCGAAAACGACGGAAATCTTTTACAGTGCAGATATATAAAATGGATAGAGGGTTAATGGGGCAATAGAAGAAAATAGTTATTACATCCATGTACTTGATATAAGACTTTTGAAAACCCGCGGAATGAAAAGCATAATACGATATCATGCGAATAAAATATAATTCGAGAAAATAAATGAGCCCATCTCGTCTTCATTTCATTCCTTGTAGTCAGAAAACCCCAAATACTGACTCGACCTGACCAGCCGTCTGTAATTGTGGGCATCGTTTGTTCCGCAGAATTTAACAGACCTGCCAGTGATGGTGTTCATACACGGGGGCGCCTACATAAGTGGGGAGGCACAGCTCTACATGCCTACCAAGCTGCTCGACAGGGACGTGGTCGTAGCGGTGCTGCAATACCGGCTCGGTACTTTGGGTGAGTTGCACGCACTACAACCTTACTCACGGAATCGGAACAATCCCAACTTACTCGATATTGTAGGATATTTTACACTTTGAGCCCCATCGAAATTTGCACGAGTTGGAACAGAATTGGTAGTTTCTGAGTTTGTAAAAATTAAGTGATTTCTTCATTAAATACGATTCAATAGGATACTCATATAAGTTTCATAAATCTGATGCTTCAGTGTAAGTGGAGACTGCTGCAAAAATGAAGAAACCACGCAAAAAAAATTCCTTGCATTGTAGTTGAATCAAAACTTTCTTCTGTTATGCGTCGCTGTATTTAAATCGATACGTGAGAGTCGTACGCAGTAAACACAGATTTCACTAAAAAGTTATATGTGCAGTTAGTTGGATAACCTGGCGGACTTCGATGACTATGTAGGTTTCTTACCAAATTCGAAAGAAAATTGAGTGCGGTGTATGTCACATGTCCATTTTGTTGTTGCTTAAAGTATTTATCTCTTGTATTTATATTAAAATGATAGCAGTAACAACCGTAAATAAAATAATTGTTATTCGTGTAACTACTGAAATGATATCAGTAAATAATGCAGATCTATGGCATCATATTTATTGCCTTGATACAGAAATTCTGACACAAAATACAGCATGTTCATGAGTATAAAATTTATACCGAAATATTCTATAGTATATAGAAAATGTTGTTAGCAGAGATTAGCGTGCATGGAAATAGACCATGAACTCTCCTCTCGTGAAGATACTAAACACTGGCAGTAAATACAGCGTAGTCAAGGAATATTGAACCACCAATTTGGAACACCGTTCTTTTGATATATTTTTTTCCCCACTTTGACGCTAACAAACCAACGCTAAAATCCAAGTTTCTTAAATAAACTATTATAATTGTCGCTTAAGTACTAAAGCTAAGTTTCATACGTCATTGTTGTATGCATAAATTTTATTGAAGCATATACAGTAAAAAGAGTACATCTATTTATTCCAATTTTTTAAGAAATTTCATTAATAGCATAACGATAAGTGGTTAAGAAAATAAAATACATGTCATAACGTTCTGGTTTTTTTTTCATTACAGTAGCATTCTAAACTACAGACTTGCATGTCAAGACAGACTACGGGAAATGATGGTCAATACCTGACATTTCAACACAACAGAGCCCGACACGCATCACAACGATGTTATGGTCCTCTTTTTACAAGGTTCTCACCGATGCAACACCAACTGTTAAAGCTTGGTTTTCTCTCCTTATGCAGCAATCACCATTCTCATCGCAATGCTATCAGATGTTATGGCGCATATTTTTATTCTATGAAGCGGTTTCGTCGTCGTGACGTTTCTCTTGCTACATTCTTTTATTTTTTGTATCAAAGTTGAACGTGACTTTTCAACATCTTCACCACACCCATTGCGTATAATTATTATAATAAATGATAAGCCGCCACCACTCTCAGATGAGAGATTATTTTGAACAATTACTTTTCATTCCAGTCTCATTGTTTTTCAAAACACAGGAATTATACGCTTGAGAGCATTAAGGTTTACTACCGAGGAATTAACCGCAATGACATTTGGTACTTTCGAAGAGCTAATTTGACATACGTGACATTTATTACTAGCGAAGAACTAATTCGGCGCATATGAATTCGATACAATACATTGCTAACGATAATTAAATCGTAATACGACCAGAGAGTAGTAATTAAGTGTTTTTAATTGAACTGAATGAGTCAGGGATACTCAGCTTTGAGGGAGAGATTGCTGACGACTTGAAGTGGGGGGATCTGTAGTGCGCCTTGGATATACCGTTATCTGATACCATAATTGGTGGCCATCGGGCGCTTCAACTCAGAGATTATTGTCGTCGTAGTGGTAACTTTCATATAAAGCTACGTATGATTTCCACCCAGCAGTCCTACTTTGATACAATTCAGAGTATAACAGTCTGCGTCTGGATGGGCGAGGCGACGAGTAGTAAACAACGCACTTTTTACTATGATGGTGTGAGGCGCTCAACTGCCAGCCGTCTCCTTACTCTCCTATGGCTGGCTCTCTGAGGACAACCGCCTAGGCTACGTTCTCGTTCGAACGATGTAATGGAATTATGAAAGCCATCCCAACGAATTTGGAAATATGTCTAAATAAATCAATACCCTATAAATAAAGCCCCATTGTGAACTTCTTACTAAAATATCAAATAATTGCCTTATAAAAAGAAGCATTAACGACTTGAAGATGTCTTGTGTGGCGAATGGTGGAACTTCAGAGCTTGTCCAGAAAGGGGCATTGATGAAATATGTTCGTGACGATGACGCTGCGTTGGGAAGCTGCATCCTGAGAGAAAGCTTCCCGAATGTTCGTAGAGCGAGTATAGTTGCCGTCGTAGATAACTCGTGACGAATTAGATCTTCGAGTACGATCGACACAGTTTTTTTGGAGGTTAAAAGTGAATACGCATGTCTGTCGCAACACTAAGTATTCCATAGCGCAGAAATATCCTTGAATAGAAGCGAGACTTGATGGGTCATATCAACGATATCCGGCGTTCAGCACAACGTTGTCCGACATGCGACAGAACAATACCCGACATTTGACACAACAACACCCGAAATCAAAACAAAATCTATAGCGATTTTCGACATGCATTATGATTCGTTACATATTATATGACGATGTCCACGACGCAATACGACGATGGCAAACACGCAATACTCCACACACAGTAAAACGATGGACGACACACAGTAAAACGATGGACGACACACAATACAACGATGGGCGACACATAATACAAAGATACTCCTCACACGAAACAATACCGACCGACATCCAAACAACGAACCTCTACACACAAAACAACAATGACCGACATGCAATACAAACGTTGCCACCCTGACGCTGCGATGTGCTCACGCTTCACAGGCTTCCTGTACTCCGGCACTGAAGATGCGCCCGGTAACATGGGACTCATGGACCAGATCACTGCACTTCGCTGGGTGGGTGATCCGCTCACCTCATGTAGACTCAATAATCGTAAGCGCGGCGTGTCCCTCCTCTCAAGGGGTATTGTACCTGAATTTTATGGTTAACAAAGGTTAAAGGTTAACATCGGCATCTTTGGGATGCTTTATTTCCAATCAAGCCTGATACATATGATCTTAGCATTGGTTTTTCAAATGTCTTATAACTAAGCCTATATATAGGACACCATGACGGTTCCCCCGTAAAGCCGGTACCCATTTCCGACACCTGGGTTGAGTGGGGTATTGTGCTTGAGCTTTCCCTTATACCCAACGGGGAAAATCTTCGCGCCAGCGCTGGGAACGAACCCGCGACTTCCAGCATACAAGTCCGATCCCTTAACCGCTGTGCCACGGAGAGCACTCTACACTATGCGCAACCAAATCAGTCAGAATTACCTTCATAGATGTGAAGGTAGCGGACATAAAGAGTACAAAAAAATTAAGACAAATTTATGATTTTATCAAATATTTAAAAATAAAAATCTATATTTCTTAATCTCACAATTACGTGCATTCATGAAAAGAAATTCACTGTTGCCCTGAAGTGAGTCACAATCGTTTAAATATACCGAAACGCTGTGAGCTATTGGGAGATATTGCATTTTTGGGAAATAAATAAAAACATTGTGTTGAAAAGTTTCTTGTGTATATTATGGGATGCAAATTAAAGAGAGGCATCATGAGTGGGCACTCAGTTATGCGTAATTCAGAACACAATGTGTACACAGTTCATTGTTTAATCTTCAGCTCCATGTTTATTTGGCATTCTATGTATCATGTATTGTTCAATTGCGAACTTTACAGTGGGAAAGGGAATGTGACACACCATATCGTTGTGACAAGAAAAATTCAACCTGAGGAATTACATTGTTTACTTGATCGTAGGTTCATCGATAAAGGCAGTATAATTTTCTTCCATGTTCATGGACGACACAAGGCACTGTGCAACTAAATGTGCTCACCTGCAGTTCTGGCAACGAACACACTTTAAGTACTAAACATGTCGGAGTACTTACGCAAGCGTGTTCAACGTTTTCATCAACTTATGGCGGTACACTTGTACACACTATATGCTTACTTTCATGTAACTATAACATTCAATATGTTCAACATGCACTCTCATTTGCATGTCCTTGAAGGTTAATACGTTTAAACAATTAATTGACCTCTAGCGATACACTGGTAGAAGCATTACCAATATTTATTACTATAGGTAGGTTGATATATGACAGCTTGGGGGCCCTTATTAGTTCAGGGACTTCTAGAGTATTCCACACGGTAACCTCATTTTAATGTAACTAGTCGCACTTTTCATAAACATAGTATAAACTGATCGAATACAATTGTAAATTGTAGGATTGGAAAGTAAATTTAATTTTCAACCGAATACTGCATATTCAATAACACCTGCAGAATTAATTTTATTATAGAGCATTTGGCTAATTTTGAGCCTTCTGTTAAGGGAGATAGTTATATTTAACAGCTAGCTATATCTGGACGATGAAAACAATTTAAGCTACTTTTCAAATGCCAAGCGACATTTTTTTCCATATATATTAGACGACGTCGAGTTCCAAGTTTTATTTACGACGAAACGAAGATTATTTTGGGGTTGTATTCAGGTAGAGTGAGGGAAAAAAATACAAATCGGTTTCAAGTCAAATGACTGTTGTGACCAATTTGAGCGGATGCTTTTAATTAAATATCTTCATCGTTATTACTATTTAAGAAATAAGAAGGAAAAATACAGAAAATATTAATAAAAATCAGAAGGCAGCAGAACTTGAAATCTTTTAAATAAATCTTATGTATAAGCATTGTATTCCACGTTCGTTAAAGCACTAACGCCTTTTTTTTGTTGCGTGGAGAGATATGCGTTTTATTTTTGTCAATCTCATACCTTGTCTGTATTTTATATCGTAGATAAGGAGGAACTGACATTTTACTTAATAATTTTAGTGCTTCATCAAGCAAGATATTTTACTTTAATTCAAAATCACAATGAATTTTTAGAGTTTGTACCAGGTGCCAAATATGGTCTTTGAAATCAGGTTTGTATCGATAATTCTTAGAAATTTAGACGAACTAGTTTCCACAATCTACCTATATCGGCGATGTTCATGTGTTATATGAGTTGAATTCCATTTTCTACATTCAAACAAATTTTATTGGAAACTTTTTACAGATTGATTCAGATTGATAAAGATTTAATTAGAAGCAACGCTGAAGCGATTTTGTAGAATTAAGGTCATAAATTCCATTTGCGAATATGTTGCGGCCCTGAAGAAGTCAGAAGCAAGGCCCTGAAAGAAGTCACTCCGTGCAGGTGCAGAAGTACATCACTTACTGGGGCGGCAATCCCGACCTGGTGACCGTGTTCGGCCAGAGTGCCGGAGGGGCGAGCACTTCTCTCTTGCAGCTCAGCCCTCTCACCCATGGTAAATATTCGCCTATTTCGCATGTCATCTCCACGGATTTACTCAAAGGCATTTTGTAGTGACTTAAATTACGCTCAAGTGAGAAAACTTTAACTACCTCTACTGTTTCGTTCATTTTTCGATGAACATTAACTTCTTCGATCGAAAGGGGACAGTAAGTCGTGCTCACAGACTCAGCTTCCACTACAATGTATTGGATAATCAACACGAGGCATTAGATAAAATACATATATGTTTCCGCTTTTTCTCAACAACAAATTTCCATTCAAAAAAAGATGTAGATTTATGATAGGAGTGCTCATCCTTACCTGGATATAGTGACCAGTTCACTCATGTTGAAATACGTATCATGAAATGATTTTCATTTTAACAATAATTCCTTCTGTAAAAACCTATAAAATGACTCAACTGAATACCCTGTAAATACCTAAATTTTTAAACATCGTTTTAAAATGAGAAGCTTATGGGGGGCGTTCCCCCTGAAAGTGGGAGAAGTGGGGGAGAATAGATTTTAGCTGCTAAATGAAGTGTAAGAGGTCAGGTACATACTGTGAAAAAATCAGACTCGTACGTCCACTCGTTCGCCCGCTACGGGGGTTTGAAGAATGGGGGGGAGGGGAGAGGGAAGTGGTATTTTATCATGTTACACCTTCCCCTTGGCACCTTTTTCACGGCGCAAGGGTGCTATGTCAGCTTCTACGTCTATTTATTACTGTAAAACGATTTCAAGGGTCCTAGCTGACCACACTAATAATAACGAAGAAAAAATTGAGATTGTTAATGTTTACCTATTTTGTCTTTTTTTGGAGGATCGGAATGTGGAGTTTTAAAATGCATCTCCTCCTACAGTTTTCAAGCTACAATAATGATTTGGTATCATTCCATGCGGAAAAGCGTGGAGAATACAGGATATTACAATTCAATTTCGAAATTTTGTCGCAAACAAAAGTTGTGACGTCACGAATGAAAATTCCCCCCCCCCCCTATAAAAATGATATCTCGAATTTTTTTTAATTTTTAGTAAGACTTTACAGATTTTCTTTTTAGTATCCTGTAATGTCCACTATATTCCGCATCAAATGATGCCAAAATCATCACGGTAGATTGAAAACTGAAGGAGGAGATGACTTTTGAACCCCCCTCAAATTCAGTTTTCTAAGAATGTCTCGTTTTCGTTAAAGAAAATCGGATATTTTCATAAAAGACGAACGATTCTAAATTCCATTTACAATCAGTATACTAAATTTCGTTGCTTTAGGTTCAATTTAAAAAAAAATTCCATAAGGGGAACTCTGTCCTTAATGCGACCGTGATTACTCAGATGGTGTCGCCGGGTACGGTCAGCTCGCCCACCGCTTCGTCCCTATGAGCGGCTCAGCCCTGGAGTACTGGACAATAGAGCATGACGAGCACAACTCATTCCGCAGGCAGGTGTGTGCTGGGTGTATTGGAATTCTAAGTACAATGCCTAGAAGTGATTCTTGAATGCAACTATTTTACTCGTAGTCGGGAAATTGTCCAATAAATCATTCTCATTTCAGTGATTCGCAAGTTCAGTTAGGTTCTACTGTATTCCAGTGTTGTAATCCTCACATACGTGAATACTTTCAATGCGTAAGTTATGTTTTTTTGACATTTTCAGTAGTGTTTTGTAATTCTCCAATCGTATCGAGAACGAGCCTATATTCTTAAATCATGCGTTATGTTCTGATGCCTCTTACAATGCAGACGCGAAGCCTCTATCTACAATACAGGTTTTGATGAAAAGATATCTCTGTTTTTCGGCATCGTTTGTTCAGATCGAGTACACACAATATTATTGTATGGCCCCTGTTATATTTGAGGTGCTTGCACAACTCATAATAATTCACACTGAAAAGTGGTCAGTTTTCAGAGGTGGTGTATTCCAATCGATCCAATGGGGTAGGTAGAAAAATTAGTTATTCATACTATGAACCTCTCAGGAAATTTTTGCATTTTTGGGAACAAGCTCACTTAAAAACTATATGTACATGCACGCTAAAATTTTTCTAAATGATAGTTGATATTTTTTCAAAATATACATATTCATCTGAACAGAATGAATGAATAGCCCATGTCAAAAATTTCAACATATACATGGACAAATAGGATGTAAATAAAATTTGAAAGAATTCACCACGTATTCTTATAGCGAACACGTCGATACGCCTTCAACCTTTTGTGTAGTGATGGTAACTCCGGTGCCAAGATGATTGATGGTGCCAGTTAATAGTAACGTTAGATTTTCGAATAAATAACAAAATTATAGGTAAAACAGCATTAACGAACACTTCTAACTTTACTGTATTTCAGAAGCGTTAAAAATGCAATTCGTTATTGAGTTTTAAGCCGATAAGCCGCTAAGTTTAAGCCGCATGGTCCGTGAAATAAATGTTCAAATTTTCTTCCGACCTAATTATTTTATTTCAGACTTCATTCGCTAGGTGATGAGTCAGGGCAAAGACGAAGTTCGTAAAAATCTTTTGAAATTTTGAAGACCACCTCTGGGACAATTTCATAAGTATTCTAGGGTACTGGCCAAAATTTTTGCCAAAAAACGTTATGAATAAGTCTTTGTCTTCTTTTTCAAGTTTGGGACGCGATGAATTGAATACATGATAAGCATGTAGCACAATTTTGCTCGAGAGATAAGCGTAGAAATTGCATAGAATGAACCTTAAATGAGCATAATAGAGAAATGAAGTCGATTCAAAGTGAGTAAATTTCTCACTGCGTAAATAGAATTTGTTCAATTAAGTTTTCCCAATACTTATTTGAAGACGTACCTCTATTTCTCTCGTTTGCAGATTTCTTAGTCAGTGATACAGGATCAAGTAATGTGGGTCTGATATCGAGCCTTTTTTTTTAAGTCTAAATTTGAAGGTAATTTGCTCAACATTGTGAGAGATGAATTTTCAAATTTTCTCTTGACCTATAGTACTGCGAGGCCAGATGGAGAACTAGTGATAGGCTGCAACCGCTGCGAACGTCGGACGGATGCGAGCGCCAGTCCGGAGTTCGTGGGTAGAATAGGAAGTTGGTGCCGCGCAAGTGGTAAACTTTGTACTATGTTAGGTATAGTATCAATAGTCACTCTCTTCTCTACCCGTCAGCCGGGCGTTACCTGTTTCACGTGCCGTTACCAGTGTTTTTTAATTCATGCGAAATATTTAAAGGAAAGTAAATCTAAACATGGGATCGCCCACAGGTGACAGCGGTGGGATGCGAAACAGAGAGCCAGACGCCTGCTGACATGGTTGCTTGCATGCAGGAAAAGACGGTCGACGAAATTGTGTGGGGCTCTCTGCAGGTTTACGTGAGTATAAGAAGTCGCCACTGCACCTAGTCTCTAAATGCTTTAAATCGAAAAAAAAAATTTCAACATATACATGGACAAATAGGATGTAAATAAAACATTCATTTCGCGGGTTGATTTTCCTACTGTTTGTCATTTGAAAGGTGACACGTGCTAATCGAAAGTTAGTGCAAGATATCGATATTAGGAATTAATTGTTCCTTGCGGTCACGAGTTTATAATTTTCGTAGGAGTAAGTAATAATCTTTCACTTTTTCTATGATGGAGCTCAAATTTTTGTTATTTTTTACCAGGCCCCATCATGATTGAATCATTTTTTATATAACAGATATGAAGTTTCTCATTGCTCTGTTTTACCTTTTTTAAAATAACTGATCTCCATCATTATTACGTAGAGAATATGTATGTAGTGAAACATTCACACGGGCAGGCTGACGACCGTTACGAAGGAGGTCTTGGAATCATCGGTCAAGTGCCCGTGGTGCAGGATGAGCTCATCGGCGTCTTGCCCGACAATTTGATCGTCATCCCTGAGCAGCCCCTCACCCTCCTGACGCAGGGGGAGTTTTTGCGTGTGCCCACCATGACTGGGTCCGTCAGGGACGAGGGTTCGCTCATCACTGGACGTGAGTTCATTTGAAATGAATGCAAGAACTATAACGCTTGGCTTCATTTCGAAGCAGAAAATAAAAAACGTGTTAGTGTTCATGAGTAATAAGACGAAAACAACGTGTAAACTTTTTGTCCATACGAAGGAAACGACCGGCATATATAAATGTGAGGAAAACAGACGATAGTATACTCATTAGTTTACCGGAAATGATGCTGGAAAGAAATATGAACATGTTTCGCATTGCGTAAAACAAAAAAACCGAATGATTGTATTCATCATCGAAAAATTTTAATTAAATGGAACTTTCAGATGGAAGAAAAAACGTTACACGACATTGAATTAAAGCTAGTAAGTAGTTTTACGAGCTAAGAGGGATCATAAAAACGTTTGTTGTTTTTGTTTATATTTTTTTTGTTATTATTTTCCAGTTCAAATCCAGGGAAAATACAATTATGATTCAATCCCACTTTCTCCCTCTATTACAAAATAAGCGTGTTGAATCACGCTTAAGTTGTGTTGTATCAAGTGTTGAAAAATATTGTAAAAGTGTTGTACCAGAGGAGATATATTTTGAAATGAATTTAGTACTTATTACTATTACTAATTTGCCTTGCTCTGTGACTTTCTCACCCAACTCAATAGTTACAGTCAGCAACAAGGAAAGAAGTTGGAGTTTCTTCAAGACAGTAAGGTGGATGTGCAATCTTGGTTCTTGAACACTCCAAGCCACTTGGTTCTATGCTCATTATTTTTGCGGCATAGATGAAACTACATAACATGGTCAGTTTGACAAATATCGAACCTATCCTGTGTTTCAGTAACATGGTCAGTTTGACAAATATCGAACCTATCCTGTGTTTCAGTAACATGGTCAGTTTGACAAATATCGAACCTATCCTGTGTTTCAGTAATGAGCATGGGATGCTGTATTTGTATGACAGCAGTATCCTGTGAAATAGTAAGTGCATTTTCAGTTGTTATTGTTATTGCATTAATGTACTCTACGACTTGCCTTTTGCTTAGAGTTATTCAATACTTAGCGGTGTTAGAACTTTGGTCAATATCTAAAAAACTCAAGTCTTTACAAAGGCCTCAACAAGTAGACGACTAAACATTCCAATATCAATCTATTAAATGTAATTCCTAGTTCCTTAAAACGAGTAGTATGAGACTCGACTAATTGCAGTGAGAATTTTATCAGATTACTTCGCAAGTTTGAATTTAGATGGTGAAGTCAAACAATGTGGATCTGAAACCGAACTCTTTTGAAGAAACACTAGGCGTTAAATTTCAAAACATTCAAGTTAAGACAGAACTCAACAACACGGTTTCAGATTGTCCATAATAAAGATATCCCATTAAATTTCAAAACTGTTTTTAAGAAACCAAAAGATTTAGTTCATTTCTTACAATCTAGATAGCGGTTTTCAAGTTCGGGTGAACTCTCTTATGAGTCCTGTTCAGAAACTTAATACTATAATGTCGAATGCGATCATTGCGATCATTATAACGTTATTAGGAGTTAAATTTTGTACATCTATGATAAGAAGCTTATGAGTAGCGACAAAAAACGAGTATCACTATTTGCGTAATGGTGAGAAATTCGTCCTCCTGGTGAGGGATATATACAGTAACATCACTCGAACGACACCGCCTTTTTATCAACAACTCTTTCTGCTCTACAAATTCTAAAAAGGATATGTAAAAACCAGCTTACCTGGATTTCTAGTGGCCCTAACGCAAATTTTAAATTGGTTTTATCTTCTTCCAATGTCATAGTACGGTACCGCTTAATGGTCCTCGATATTGATCTTCCCAGTGCCAACGTTATTACGTTTTTTATTTGCGTCGTTCTAAAATTGTAAATGTTTTTATTCAACTTAGAGGAGGTAATGCTGCAGGGTTAACAAAAATTAGAGAAACACAGATATTGGAAACATTTTATAAATTATGTAGTGTTCTAACCAATATGAAATAATCTTCCCTCACATTTCTGCAAGAAAAATTATTTTTTCATTAAGCTAACGTGAAATACAACACGCGTATGGAATTATGATCCTACAACCGGATATTATCGACATAGCGCAGCAAAGAAAAGCTTGCTTCGCCAGTTTAATGGTATAAATCATAGCTCATGGTAAAATTGGATAATCACTGCATCGTTATCCATCTCGAACTTTAAAAAAATCAAGCATTAAGTGCGAACGTACGCTAACACTACAACACGCTGGCAAACACCAGCCAGGAAAATGTTCCTCATGTGTCAACAATTCATCATCGGGTAAATTCAGGCAGCATCTTTCAAAAGAGACTTAAAAGCGGTTAATTCTCTGTCGTTCATCCTTTCACAAGATCTCAAACCAAGTAATTTTTTTTGTGTGTTTAAAGTTGAACGCTCTGAGTAATTATAAAAATTTTAAAGACAAGTTCAATGTTCTTAGACAATCCTTTGGGCTCAAAAGGAGTTTAACAACGTTCGGCACAGGTGAATGAACATAATACCTGCCAAATGCCAAGAACTGTTACACACAAATGTGGAGATAGTTTAATCAATTAGTGATCTAAATACAATTTTTAAAAGAAATGGAAAATCCAAATGTATCAACCTTATACAACTAGGACTAACCTTTCCTAAGTGATATGTGTGAATGCTAAACAAGTACCAAATACCACACAATTGCCTTTAAATTCTACAGAATTTGATCTGTTTTACATTTATGTACGAGGGATACTTGGTGCCTAACGGATACTACACAAACGACACCAGCTTCCTGCAGAACGACCTTTTTCCCTTGATCGCTGAAGCGTTTGGTAAGACAACGTGCCCACACGGATGTGGAAGTCTGCAGTCTCTTGAAACATAATTGTTGGCTTATGTTGCAAGGTTGCAGAATGAGTCGAGTGCCAAACGCTTGAAATACACTACACATGAGTGTTATCGAGGCCAATGTTCGTTCGAATATACATCTTTATGACGGCACATAGCTTCATACGAATTATTCTGTAAATCACCCTTAACTGATTCGTCAGTAAGTTGCTAGAGGAGTAAATTCTCCTGAATAAATTACTCAGAAATTCGATTCTTTGCGAGCTCATGAGCGCCATGGAAATAGTAAAACTAAAAATTCGAACGTGTGAGAGGCGAAAGGGAAGGCGATGGCCAAAGTTAGGGCCGAAGTTAAACTGATAGATTTAGATACAACAAACATGTCAATTGTTAAGTATGCTTGATGTAAAACAGTCAACAATATTAACATTATGAGTCAAATATGCAACGAGGCTTCTGTACCAAGAATGAGCTTTCACAAAAAATCACGGGCACATGAACTTAGTACTTTCGCCCAATCCCCTAATCTTTAGTGTTTTCTATTTTTTTTTGAACATATAAGATAGTTCATTTCTTTCTTGAACGCATTCTAATGAAAGAGATACTCACAAAATCAATGTCACTATGAAGTGGAAACACTATCTTACAGTCACTTCAACCACTTTGATCAATTTTCAATTAATTTTCATATGTTCTTTAATTAAAATATAAATAAACGAAAAGTTAAAAATAATTCAACACCGTGCGTAAATTTCCAAACTGGCTGATCCGAAGCCCTTGACCGCAATAAGTTTATGTTGTAGCAAGTACGTTTCATTTACATTTGTGGCGGCACAACTTTCGATTGTGACAAATTCAGAAATAATGATTTACCTCCTATAATCTACACGTTTTTCCGCATTCAATGACACCAAAATCATCACTGTAGCGTAAAAACTGTAGGAGGAGATGCATTTTGAAACCCCACATTTCAATCCTTCAAAACAAGGCAAAATAGGTATATATAAACAATCTCAATTTTTCTTCGTTATTATTGGTGGAGTCAGGTAGAACCCTTGAAATCCTTATACGATATTAAATAGACATAGAAGATGACATAGCAACGTCGCACCGTGAAGAAATAGCCAAGGGGGAGGTGTAACACAATAAAATACCACTT
The DNA here is from genome assembly GCA_030386875.1 of Morinoia aosen. Classification (NCBI taxonomy): domain Eukaryota; kingdom Metazoa; phylum Arthropoda; class Malacostraca; order Amphipoda; family Talitridae; genus Morinoia; species Morinoia aosen. The sequence goes on along the minus strand of CM059557.1, from coordinate 27,875,614 downwards.
TCCCCCCCCCCCCTTTCTTAAAACCCCCGTAGCGGGCGAACGAGCGAAAGTACGAACTTCATTATTTCACAGGATGTACCTGACCTTTTTCACCTCCGAAAGAAGTTAAAATCAATTTTCCCCCCATTTCCTACTCTCTGGGGGGACGCTCCCCATTAATTAACTTCTACTGTGTTATGCATTGAAGAATAAAATTTGTGTTCAACACAATGTGCACGATCGTCTACTGTACTCAAAACAGAAGTTCATTAAAAGACGCTAAACGCGGAGAATTATCTTCTTGTGTAGTTATTATTTCCGACTGGAGAGAGTATAAGTATACTAAAAAATTACAACTCCTAATAAAGAGCATTCTTCGCCCGTTTATTGCTTCAGTTGCACTCTTTGTGCATCGCAGAGCCAAGGATTTTATCAATGCCATCAACATCTGGAGGTCTGCTCCTATAAAACGTGACGTCACATTCGTAGTCAGAGATTTCGCACCATGTGTGATAAATCAAAAAAGGGAAATTAATTGAGTTGGCCCCAATATATAGTTGATTTTTCCCGAACAGAGCTGCCTGATTTTAAAAGAAAGCATACTTATCGGTCTGATGAATGTATCAAAAACTTAAGCTTCCTTTAATTATTTTTGACACGACAGAAATTAATTTTTTACCAGAGATTGTTTGGGTTGAGCATGAGCGTGCGCCGTTAAATTAGAATATCTGAACTGAGGAACAATTGTACTCAATAATTTTACTTGCAATATCGGTTGATAAGGACCATGTGATCAGTGAATCAAATAAGTTACATAAGATCATGCTTCCTCAAGCACCTTTTCTTTTCATGTGTATCTCGTACAACACAAAGTCGCCACAAATGGCCACAGAGACGACGGAAATGTAGAGCTTAGCACAGTTCAGCGAAGCTTCGCCTAGCTCGAAATTTGACTCTATTGTTGAAACATGCCCATACAATACCTATAATCTTTAAAGCGCTGCATCGCTTCACGGCTATTTCCTCCTGGCATACCAATGTAAATCACAAATAATACCACAGAAAAGCACAGTAAGTATATATTAAGACTTTTCATATCTTAGCGTACCTCGTATTCAACTTTTTGATCACTCACACACAATATCACGAAAATTCTAATTGAAATTAAACAGCAGTTCTTCTTTATTTCCATTCGATTCTTTCAAGACTATGTATTAGCGCCTTTGTTATAACCAGTTGTGTGATGTCATTGCAAGAATATTAAAGTCTATGATCAGCCGTAGAAATTTAGTAAGCATCGGTTTAACCAATGAGAAAAATTATACAAGCCCACATTTCGATCGTGAAACGCGCGTTGACTTGAGTACTCGTGAGCAGGCATCCAAGACGCAACCAACGCTGTCCCCAACGCCTTCCGTTTAGGCTTCATGCCTCCTCAACTCACTCTGGGCGACTGGGACTGCATGGTTGGAGGACTGGTGGATGTGAGTATTTTGCAGGGCGCAAAGTCATCAGGACATAACTTGGCTGTCGAGTTCATCAGACCTACTTGGCTCCGATACATGCTTACATGCAGAACGTGGCTTTGCCGAGTAGATTTAGGAAAGTTACAATTTCAGCTGTACGGCAAAGGTGGTGAAAATTATTCGAAAGTTCTACTTATGATCAATAAATATATGTATAGGTTGTGATGGAGTGGGCAGGGAAAAATACGCCTACTGAGAAGTATTAGTGGATGAGTGTTCACGCAAATAGGACGAGATGCAGAAAACAAAGTAACCTACCGGATAGGGTTAACGATACGATGATTAAATTAAGGACTAAAATATACTGAATAAGGCGCTAAAATGATTCAGTTTTCTAAATACGTACAACTGTGAATTGCAGTTATTTTTAGACTCACATTAAAAAAATCATATCCTTCCGACTACTATTTATGAGACCATTCTTAATTTATTTTCATTTTACAAAATTAATACAGAAATCAAATTCTTCGCCATCGACCCTTAGGGATGCAATTAGTAAAAGAATAGCAGGTATTGTTGGTCTTCATTTTCAATGATATCAAAATTATCACGTAAGTAGTTCAGCTATTTAGAGCAAACCTACTGTGATGAAGCTGTTGCAAAATATTGTAAGCATGGAACAATACTCAACAGAAACAAGGCGTATGCCGAAATACGTATCAGCAGACATAAAAATAGTGCGCAGCCAAATTGAAGAAAATGAAAACTTTTCAAGTCGACGACATGAAACGTATTTATCTCGGTCGATGGTTCGTAGAACCATTAAGAGAGATTTTATTTATTCACCTTACCAACTAAGAATTGGCCATGAATTTTTCAAAAATGATCTCGAAAGAAAACAACGTTTTGCGGATGGTGTATGGAGAGATGAAAGATTTCTTGGAACTCTCGTTGTTTCAGGCGAGGCATCTTTTCTTGTGAATGGTGTTGTTGATCGACAAAATAATACAAAACGAAATCACGTTGAAGTTTCTACTTCCATTGGGTATATAATTATATGTATTTGAAAAAAGGAAAATTTTTGTGGCCTGCCCTGTATAAATATAATAGTTACAACCGAAAACAAGTTATCCATTTTCTTTCGAGTATCTAACTAACAGTTGGTGTTCAGTATTCTTAGGAAGTACAAACAAGAAAACTAACTTTGATTATGATTCTCCAGCTCATGGGTATGATGTTCCTCAAGTCCGGCTTGTGGACGCTCATCCACGAGATGCAGCAAAGCAACGTTGAGAACGCCCAAGACGTTCATCTTTTCTTCTACTCCTTCGAGTTCGAAGCAAAAGAATCTCTTTTTGACTGGATTTTCATCAGTGACCCTGATATTCCTATCGAAGGAGGTAATTATATATTGTATTAATGTTGCGTGAATACCACGTTCAAGGTCAAGGAGATACCCTCGACGTGTGAGCGATTTATGCATCCTAGCATAGTGTTAGATTGTGTGTTTATTTGTACTGTATAGTTCTGTGTTAACTGTTCGTTTTGATAACTGCAACTATGATATATATAGGATCACACTAACTTAGCTTGCACAGATATAAGAACTACATCCAATACCCGCAAATTTATTGAACCAAGGTGAATTGTCAATATGTTGAATAATGACTGCTGTTCTTCTCTTTTACTAGGATTGTCCCGTGTGAAGCGAGTAAGCCCAATAGAAATGACAGACGGGACCTATTTTGTCTCGAGCTTCGCTGTAGGCGATGCCATTTTGAGTTTACCCATCCTTGCGCATCGCTTGTCAACACCATTTCATGCATTAGAGTTCACTGCAATCCGAGTAGCTACCTGATGTAGCTACTCTGTCCCAGGCGTGTCACATGCAGACGACCTGACCTACCTGTTCGACCTACCCGGTTGTTACGAAGAGAGGTGCAAGGAGATGATGAGGCGCCTCACCATCCTCTACACCAACTTTGCCAAATATGGGTGAGCAAATGCCGACCTATTCTATGTGTGTTTGGATCAATTACGTGGAGATGATGGGCAAGAGACCAGGCATCGTTTCAACCGTATAGAAATCGTATTTACTTTACCATACAGTGTTTCTTATAGGTATTGAACTTTACTACCAACGACAAACAAGGATTAATTACGGAACAATCAAATCATCTGTTCAGTTTAAGTTCATTGCTAAGTGTATCAAGCTATCCAACAGTCAGCAGTGTAATATAAGTTTTCGGGTCCCAGTCTGGGTGTCGCAGGCTGTCTCAATAACCTTATTTACGTGTCCAAGGTTCTTGAGATGACACCCGTCAAGATTTAAACTAAAAGAGCTCCTATTCCAGGGAAAGAGAGTCGTAACGTGTATTAAGTAAGCACTACAATCGACGTGACAATTGAACAGGGAACGTGCAGCTTGATAGTATAGGTTCAATTTGCGTGTGTTAACCTATCAGGTAATAGGAAATTGACCGCAAAGCCTCCCGCTAAGAAAGCATGGACCAAATCACTGCACTGCTTTAAAGACAGACCCCGATTTACCGGAACGTTGCGCATGCTTTCTGAGTGAAGCCTACTGCACACAGAGTGGACATTTGGTAGAATCACATAGAGTATGATCGTAAACTTCCAAAACCGAGCGAACCTGACAAAGAATCACAATTTAATGATAAAGATTTAATCTGATGTGAAAGGCAAATATTCAGCACACTCAGACACATTCTCAGACACACTTCTTTCAGCTATCGCAGCCAAACGTGGGGCAATGGGGTATTCTGCTTGGAGGAATAGAGAAACGCACTTCCTCGTTTTACGTATACTGGTACAAGCGGAGGCGGACAGGTGATAGGGACTTGGAGAGTGCGAACAGATTGCGCCTATACATGAAAGGCCGGCGTTTAAATAGGTAAAGAGGGCTCTACGTGGGGTGAAAGGGGCAAATGTGCACGCACACATACCTCCCTACTTATAAAGACATGGTAAGGTACACAAAAGGCTCCAACCTCAAAAAAATAATAGACTTATGAGATTCAAGCGCCGAAAACCAATGCGAAACTAATTGATTACAAAAAGGAATCCGAAGTTTTTAAATTCAACCAGAAAGGACAAAGTCCAATCGACAACGCATCTGGAGCAACAGCACATATACCTGGCTAACACTCAAAATTATTATCAAAAACATATTAAAATAACTTGAAATGTAAAGCTACTCAGATAGCACTGTCCGCCATAGTGTAAAAAACGTAAACACAACTCTATAGAACTGGTTAAATACTTCAACGCAAAACGAAAATGGGTTAACTACTTCAACGGAAAGCAAAAATGAAAAGGTAGCTGAAGCGATTACAAAGAACATCCCCTTTTCTCTCATAAATTAAAATTAAACTACTCGTTACAACACCACTACACAATTCATGGTTTGTACTCGACAACCAACACAAGTGGACACATGGTTATAAAAACGCTAGTTTTAACTCACCAAGAAATTAATTAGTAATTTTACCAAGCAGGTAAAAAGAGGAATTAACATCGAGTAGCATTAGTTAACGCTTAAGAAGTATTAGCAAAACGGCAGTTATGAACTATAGAAACACATACACAAAAAATGCCACTAGAAAAACAATAACATGAATAATACGCCAATTTTCATTGATACATTAACGACCTGGGTTCGCATGAAAACAAAACGTTTCCTCCTGTTACACCAAATTCATGACGGTGCGTAAACCGAAGTAAGTAATAAATTAGTAAATAACACAGTAGTGAAAATTGCTTAGAAAAATTTAAAATCCGAAAAATATTTGAAAACCAACGAAATTTTACTACAGTTCAAACAAAGTCATGAATAGCGAAGAAGAAGAAAACACATTTAAATTTTTACTCTGCCGGGTATAACAACTTTCAACCATGGTTGCACAAACAAATGTAATTGTAGACCAAAAAAAGCATTGCTAGATATTAATAAAAATGAACGACGAAATTAAATCAAGTGACGAATTACCATACATAAACGCATGGTTTTAAAACTTAGAGGTACGTTAAGGATATACTTACTGTAAATATACGGTTATGTAACGCACATTTATGTAACGCCGAAAAAATATAAGAATCAAGTAGAGCAAGTAAAACCAACGTCGAAGTTGATTGCAAATAATGTTGGTTAAGTGTGAAGACAAGATCGGTATATTATTCACATTAACAAGTCAATTAATGTAATAAAATTTGGAAACCGAAAATTTATATGAAAACACATCCTGTAATCACGTCTCACGTAAAATAATAAAAAAACCTTCTGAAACTTAAGTGAAGTCAATAACGCTTGAACGAATCTAAATCGACAATAATTATTGACACATTTTTTGTAACAGACTACTGCAAAAATATAGAATTTTCCTATTATTCAAATTTTGAAAGCTGGAAAAAAGAGAAAAAAACATCTAAACATCGGTTGCCAAAGTAGCCGTCTGGGATTAGGCCGCCAGGAGTGAATTGTTAAATTGCCGCCAAACACTACTATACCCTCTAAGCTGGTTGTTGAACACTCTTGCGAACGGCTTCAGTATTTAGCGTCGGAGGATAAAATCCTCCGAGCAGACCCGCTCAATCAGCAATTCTATATGCTTAAGAGGGTCATCCGAGGCCCCTGCCAGGCCCCTGTCGGTACGGTGAGCTTTTTTTTGATTTGTTGTTGGAAAAGGATTTTAAGGTGGTGGTCTATTCGGTCCTAAAATTTTATGGCGCTACGGACACTAGATCACTGGGGGAGGGGAGGGTGTAAGAGGACCAAAAATCCTGAATTTTCGACTCCACATAAAAACAAAACAAAACAGGAAAAGGAAAATTTGAAACCGTAACTTTGTTTTCAATGCAATTCTAAAACTGTCTTTGGTTTTGTTCTAGCAGAAAAACTCAATGAGTTCTACTCCTTAAAACTATCAATAAAATGAACTGAAAAACCTATATGTCCAATTTTTTCAAAAAACTAAGTCCTGAATCGAAAAAATTATTAATGAAATTGTGTTTCTATTTAACAATTACAAATTATAGTCAAATTTCATAGGAATCAGACCACAAATATATAAGTTCATAATTTTTTTTTAAACCGAAGTTTTTTTCTTATAAATTGCAATTCATAGTGTGAATATGAAGTTATGTATAGAGATTATCAAAATGAAAATGAAAACAGCATTTAATTACATAAATTGTCCATTATTTTACAGTTCAAATAAAAATTTATTCATGCCTTATTACTAACAACCCTTATTTTCGACATCCAAAAGAATAGAAGTCAGGGAGTTTTTATACCAGGAAAAAAACAAAGACAGTTTTAGAATCATTGGACCATTTCTAACAAAGTTACGGTCCCTTGTTTCCCAATTGTACATATAATTTTTTTTCATAGCTCAAACCCGAAATTTATGTATATTTAGTTAGTGACCAAAAATCGCATTTAAAAAAACGAAAAGTTTCAAATGGAAAAATTGAGACCGTCTCTTTGTTTGCAACCCAGGTAGCAAAATTTATTGACCTAATTTTTAGCCAATATACAGTCTCAATATTGACTGGATATACAAAATGAACATTTGGGCAATACCTTATTTGGGAAAATTCGGTTGATATTGGAAAAATTTATTGGCCCAATAACAATACGAGTATTATCATCAACCCAATATCAACTAATTATTGTGTCAATATTGACTTGATAATGAGGTGTTCCCTACAATAACATTGGCTTAATACTCAATTCCTGATATCAGGCTGATATTGGTGAAACATATTACCCGATAATCATATTTTCACTAACCCAATATCAGCTAATTATTGTGTCACTATGGACTTGATATTAAGGTGTTCATTAGGAAAATATTGTCCAATACTTATTTTCTGATATCAAGTGGATATTGGTAGAATATATGGTCCCAATAATGATTTATTTTTAACCCAGTATCAGCTAATTACTGTCTCACTATTGACTTGATATTAAGGTGTTTCCTCAAACAACACTTTGGCTCAATAATAAATTTCTAATATCACATCAATAATCAGAAGTGTTCAAAGAAGAGAAATATATATAATCCTGATATCTGATGTACATACCTACACATCTACAAGACCATGAATAATTAAATTGCATTCAAAATTTATCTAAAATCCATGATTACGAACCTCTTTGGTATCGTAGAGTAGAAGTTCAAATTTTGTGTTGCACGTACCAGTGGTCGGGCAACCTGTACATGCGGTTTGATCCCGTTTCACCTGAAAAGAAATCGTGTCCCCCCCAAGATGCATCATTTTAGCTCAAAAAGCGCTGAAGTGATGTATTTCAAATTAGTTAACTAACTATAATTATATTATCCGTACAAAAGTGGTAGCCGCTCGTTTTGTGGCGACAGTAATTCGGTGCATTGCAAGCAAAAATAAAAACGCGGTTTCATAGTTTACATCAAATTGAAAACATGTAGCTAATCGAGTTCCCAGTATTTCGCTCTTGAATGAAACTGCGTTCTTGTCATGATAAAAGAGTGAGGGACAGGTTTTGCTCACGACTAATAGTCAGTACGATACATCTTGGTATTAATGAGGGTTTCAGGACAGCCCAAATCCTTCATTGTGGCACGAATGCTAATGTTCAAGAGCAGCCTATTTCTTCTTAATTACATTAAGTTCAAGTAATAAAAACCTGAGTTATATACTGGTTTAAAGATGACTGTATATACAGCTGAAATATATATAAAAATTATGACTGCTGCAAGAATATTAGCGGGCTTGTTTCAAAATTTCTTAAGGTCATACTAAATCCAATGTGCGTGAAAATATATTCATTACTGACTTGAAAAAATACATGATTTCAATTACAATTTGAATTAAAACTATAACATTTGAATTAAAAAAAATTACAAATACAGTTTGTATACCAAACAAAATAAAAATACTGTCAGTGTAGTTTCAGATTAAGTTCAAGCTAACAAAAAAAATTTATTTGGTATCCTTTACCAGGGCAACTTACCATTCAGGTTTATATAATATTCTAGGTACATATATGTATATAAGTCCAGTACTTTTTTGTCACCATTATTTTTATATCACCATTATAACTGTTAATGTGTGGATACTTACATAATAGCTGAGCTTACTAGTAGCTAAATACTACCTAGATATGCATACATAATAGGGCGGTGAAAATGGTCAATCCAGTATTGATTCGTGAAATGATAATGAGCAAGATATAAAAAACTTAGGGAATACCATGAAAACGAGGTGTGCAAAATATCAGCATAACCGAACAATACCCAAGTAGACACAGATGTGGGATTGACATGGGGCCCATATGATATATCTGAAAAATAATTATACCTTTTCACATTTGTTGCACAACGTACGATAAATGGTAGTATTACTGTAGATTTGTGCTTTTCATAGTAAAGAGGAATATTTAAACATGATTTATTGATTATTACAGGGAAAGTTTAGCTGCAATCTACCTGCGTCTCTATAGACATGTATCTTTAAGAGGTGAGAAGAATTGAAGTGAAAAAACTATATGTTTTTTTTATTACATTAATTTAAGACAACATAAATCGCTACAAATAATTTTTTTTACCTATTCTGGTCCCTTTGACAAGATAGGCCAACTAATTCAGATAATCCCTCACAAAACTGATAAGTCATTAAAAGTAAGCAAGCACAGCATTGGAACAACATAATGCAAGCAGTATTCATTCACTTGGTATGATAAAAAAAGTAAATTTAAAAACGTTTAAGTTACCATCCCTGTCATTTGCGCCAATCCACATCACTGTTTGAACTATAGACCGACCGGGGTTGAAAATTTGGCCGGGGCCGGAGTTATCAAATTTACAACGGCCGGGGCCGGGGCCGGGGCCTAGGCCAGGTTTCAAACCGTGTTAGGACGTGTCACGACGACGTAATGCATAACGCCGTTTAGTCGCTCAATATGCATGTTGAATTACGGTGGCGGTTGGGTGTATATTTATGTCAAGTCAACAAAGTTTTGTAGACCTGCAGTTGCAGTGCTTGTTGATTTGTTAATACAGAAAAAATTATAGTAATTAAACATACCGGGTGTTCCTCAAAAATATCTCCGATTTTTTAATTCATTCTATCTCCGCTTGAAATTAACATATTTGAATTGTGGTTTTTTCACGAAGTAGTAAATCTTGTTTCCTTTTCGAAAAATTCAAGTTTTTGAAAATCGTTTAATAACCACTTTACAGTGATCGATTTACTAAAAAGTTTTAAAAACGACACTGATGTTCTTCTCCATTTCTCAACACCTACTATGAAGGAACGCGTTTTCAAAACTCCACATCCATCATTAATAATTCTTCGACAACGAATTGAAGAAGTGTTTCAAGACCTAAAAGAAAACGGTGAAATGATCTGCAAAACTCTTCGTTTAGTAGTGGCTAGAAGTAATGCTAGCCTTGAGAGAAATGGAGGGTATGTCGAAATACAAAATTATGATTTTACTTAAACTTTGTTCAAGGTAATGATTTGTTACTCTTTTAAATTTTTGTTTGTTCGTTTATATTTTTGAAAGTACAAAATAAGGAAGCATATCAATATTGTTTAAAAACTTTTGCTTTTAGCAATTTTTTATTCTATCTGTTTCATTTAATCGATGAATGCAAAGTGATTATTAAACGATTTTCAAAAACAAAAATTATTTGAAAATAAAATGAAATTTATTTCATAATGAAAAATTGACAATTAAAATGAGTTAATTTAAAACAGATATATAATCAATTAAAAAATCGGTGATATTTTAGTGGGACACCTGGTATAATGACTGAACAAAATGCGTCATCAGAATGGGACAACTTTTATCTATCGGTGAAGAGTGTAGAAATTGCAGAGAGCTCCATTTGTGAAGATAATATACGACGAGGAGCGGCTGGTGCATCTCAGAAAACTTTGTCAACTAAATCTTTATGGGACCATCTAAAATCGACACAAAATGATCAATTCCTGGAAGCTGAAGAAAATCAAAACAAAGAAAAAGAATTGAAAAATAGAAACAAAACGAACAAGAAGAAAAACTAAACGTCTATGTATTGAAAACAAACAAGGAGAGTTTATGTTGCAGCAGTGGCAAAACTGCCAATTGTGGCAAGTTGACTTCGTCTACTGGCAAACAGCTGACTTTAAAAGAAACATTTACTCAATATAAAAACTGGGAGCCAAATAATACTGACCAAATATAAGGAGAGACATTGTTAATTTACTGGCTTTGTGACGCGCTCAATCCTTACGACCCTGCAGAGGAAAAGAAACTTTTATGAATTTTGTAGGGTTTTTCAATAAAAAATTTCAAGTTCCATCTGAGAAGGTAAGTAGAACAAGACTTATTTCGGACTTTTGTATCTAAATTCAGTTTGCCATTTCAGTGGAAATAAAATTGCAAGTTTATAAACGAAAATAGCGTTTTCTCAATAACTACTGATATTTGGACCTCTCCAAGTCGAGATTCTTTCATGTCAATAACTGCGCACTGGATTATTATTACACTGGATGGTAGTATACACACTACTTTTTCTTCTCAGTGACTGCATATTCTTCAGGTTTGTAATGAAATCGCAACTCTCTTGAGAAATCGCTTAAAATTTTATTAAAAAACACGAGAATTTTTCACGTGCGTATAGCCGGGCAAACTACGCTTTATTAATTTCAAATTAATCCAAGTCAAGTTCAAATTAATCCAAATCCCGTTCAATTTAATCCAGTCAAGTTCAAATTAATCGAAGTCAAATTCAAATTAATCCAAGTCAAGTTTAAATTAATCCAGCCCCAAGTTGAGTTGACAATCGACATAATCACTCGTTAATTTGAATGTTTTTTGTGCTAAATATATATCTATTGGATGTGATGAGCAAAATAAAACGTTGTTCCTTTCGGCAAGGAGAACATAACATTTCTGCAATATAAAAACAAGCTGACGTAAAATGTGCTAAGTATCCAGAAATCAGGAGGCAGAGTGTGATTCAGATCTTTGAGCGGAGTAACAGTTAGAAGTCAATTATAAAAACTTCGTATTATACTACACATTAAAGTTGTTTTACAGTTCTACATTAATGGCAGTATGAATCCATTCAAATAATTATGTTTAAAGGTACTTTTATGTTACACATACACACATAGAAGTATCCAGGGTTTATTTACACTCATATGAAGATTTACATGTGTGAAATTCCACTTTATCACATATATGAAATCATATAAGCATGCAATTACAAAGGATTGCCCGTACGATGCGTGGATTTAACCTTTAAAAGAAATATGCAAATGTGATTCATTGAGTACTTAAGTACGTTACCATCTGATTCCAATTTATATGAGTACATTAATACACACCTAAAATCCTGCAATAGCATTAAAAATTGTGCAATCCATTCAAATGAAATAGGCCTAGGCAAATATATCATCTCTATCGATGATACAAATTGAACCTTGTTTTTATAAAAATTGGATGAACTAGCGAAAATTGACTTCGTTGCTATATTTCTTTTAAAGATTAAATCTACATCTACATATCGTCCAATGGCAATCTTTCATAGTTGCATGCATATATGACTTCATGTATGTATGTGATAAAGTAGAATTTCACGCATGTAAATCTTTATATGAGAGTAATTAAGACCTCGATATTACTATGTGTATGTGCATGTTTAACACAAAATTGTCTTTGAATATAAATATTTGAATGGCTGCATAATACCATTGATGTAGAATTGTAAAAAACCTTTAATGTGTAGTATAATACGAATTTTTTGTGCTAGATTTCTATCTGTTACTCAGCTCAAAGATCTGAATCACACTCTGCCTCTTGATGCTGGATACTTAGCGCGTTTTATGACAGCTTGTTTTTATATTGCAGAAATTTTGTGTATTCCTTGCTGAAAGAAAAAACTTTACTCTTGCTCATAACATCCAAGAAATACATATTTAACACAAGAAGAGAAGAAGAAATTTCAAATATGTTAATTTAAATCGGAGATATAATCAATGAAAAAGTTGGAAACATTTCTGTGGGACACTCGGTATGTACAGTGTGTTGTGTAATGCGATGCATATATAATAACCAAATACCGAAAAACGTAAAATAAAACGATTTTCACAAGTGACAAAAACCTCAAAACTCTGTTTTCGAGATATAATGATCTGAAATATTTATAGATTCCCGTAGGAATAGCCCGAATCGCGTGCCAACAGCCTGCCAAAGAAGTTAGATTTTACTCGTTGGCTGCATGGTAAGCCTATTCGTGTGGGAATCTAAAATTATTTCAGGCCACCATTTCTCGAAAACGAAGGAGTTTTGGTTTTTTCTCACTTGAGAATTTTTTTTTATTTTGCGTTTATATATATATATATTAGTTTTTATATATCTATACATCAAGAAATAAACCAATAAAAAATATATATTTTTCTAAATATACAGGTATATCAACTCATGTATACAGAATTCCCTTTCAACGCTCATTCAAAACATATATATATATCATTCATGAGATCTCTCTCAAAGTTTTTGACTTCATAGAAATGATTGGCCTGCAGGAACACTTTGAATATCATTAAAGAAAATAACGAATGAAAGTAAAGTTACCTTGTAAGTTTTCAATACCCCTTTCTCAGCTGGGTCACCAATGAACCAGCACCGAATTTTTTTTTTTGCAAAAGAAATGCATCAGTCATAAAATGCATAGGTAGGCACTTAAAATCGACTGAATGTGCTTGTTTATTGGCTGGATGCTGAACAGCATCTTGTATAACAAATTCAAACACTGAAAAATAATATTTAAAATATTTCATTTGATAACCAAATGGAAAATAGTGGCAGAGAATAATACAGAAGAATTTCCATGCGCTACTAATGCGGTTTTAGAGAAAAAACTAAAGCACAATTAGCAAGCGCAATTATCTAAAAAAAATATTTGCAATAAACCATACCCTCAAATGATAGATGAGCTTTATGCACTTTCGGGTGCACTGTTGCGCAGGACTCAATGCACAGGGTTACAAATTTTGAAAAACAAATTAAACAAGAGAATAGTTGAAGACAGAAAGACGAGCTGACATGGACAGTAAGAAAATGAATAAAAAATGTCCATCATGAAAAGGCAAAACAATAATTACAATATAAAATGACCCAAATGCACATCTCTCGGACCCACCCTGTAGGAGTGCTAAGTCCCAAAAGTGCAAGAGTCATACAACGTTGTGCTATTTTTAGGACATGATACATATTTACAGCAATCGATTTTTCATTATTAACTCACAGTTTTGGTTTATCACCAGCGTTTTCTTCTATTCTTGTTGGCACTGATACAAAGCACTGTGAAAAGCATATTGGTTTAATTCATTGTTCAATGTCAGCATTTGCACTTAATAATATCGAGAAAATAAGTAACTTATTGTGACATCAATACACATTTGAAAAACAGTCTTTGTAGCCACTCTGTGAAAAACTTGCAAATGAATCAAGTGAATGTGAACTGTTCTGTGAACTTACTCAGTAATCTATCCAGAGTACTTTGATATGAATACCACTGTTCTAGTTTCAAAACAGTTGGACGAACAACACCACATAACTATGTTTAAAAAATTGAACTCAGCTTGAGCTCGAGATGTGACGAGAAAAATCTGAGGATGAGCATAACGGTTGATTGCCACAACATCCCAGAAAACAATCAATATAATATCAATAAACATGTTTTGGGCATCTGATGCAATACTACATCACAATTTGCCTAACGCAATGATTGTGAAAAACACAGTCGAAACACCAAACGCAACCTTTGCAAAGGCAGTAACCGCCAGTACGCTCACGATGACACGCTGTCATTAACTGACAGATCGAGTCATGCCGCGTTCAAATGTTACGGCCGTTAATCAACTGAAAATTTTACGCCTTCGAATCATCCATGGCCACCTATGAATTTCACGTCCGAGCTCGACCGCGCTTGGTTTGGGGCGCGTAGAGGCAGTGTTAAGGCAGAGCAGGCCGACTAGCCAATGAATCGTGCATAATCGACCCTCACGTCCTTAATACACCAGCGATATGTCCTTGATTTTCAATTGGGATTCCTAACATTGATGGAAATATCAATAAATTTTGCTATGAATTAAATGGTGTTGAAAGTGTAATTACACCTCCAACATGTTGTTATGAAATATAAAGTATAAACAAATTCATTAAACAAAAATTGGCAGGTTTTGTTAAAATCAAGGCAAATACTAATATTTGAAATGCGGCGTAGTTCTCTATTCATCTGCGTTAAAAGTATTTTTCAATAAAAAAAAATCTTTAAATACAATGTTAGCATTTGGAGAAATTATCTTAGAAGGTGTTGGAGAACATGAAAGTATAAATACAGTGAACATAATGTCTTTTAACGTAATACTTGTTCATTGTAGTGTAATTAACGGCTCATACATCAACGGTTCTTTGCATAATATTTTACATTCATTTTTCCCAAACGTCCTTCCGGGATATAAAATTGTAGAAAACCCAAATAAACCAATTTATCTACCGATATATCAATCTTCACTCTATGGCTTGAGAATTTGGATTACTAATAAAAATGGACATGCTCTGAATATTAGAGGTGAAGAAGTAACTGTTCGATTACACCTAAGATCTAGATATTAAGATAATTTAAGAAAAATATCTTTAAAAATGGATTCTTTGCGATGGAATGAAAACATTAAAGCTGATGAATCAATTGAAAAATTGAATCGCATAACTATGAACCACAAACAGGTAATGATCTGAATCGTGAACATAACGATATCAAGATCATTATCCAGAATCAAGATGAGTTTGTATTACCTAGTAAAAGTTTTATTTATATAGAAGGAGCTTTGAATAAAGAAGATGGAAGTGGTTATAACTTTAAAGACGAAAAAATAATAATAGTAATCAAGAATGGATTCATGCATTTGTTAGATAAAGTTTCTTACAGAATTGGAGGTGAAGAAGTTGAAGGTTATTGTTACTCTAGAATTACAACAACTCTAAAATGATTAGTTAGCTATCCGCGAAATTAATAAGAAAACATGATATTTTTTTCTGGAACGATGATAGTAAGAAGAATGAAAAATCAAACGAAAGATTTAGCGATCGAAATGACTACTTAAATTCAGCTTACAGGAAATTCAGCGTTGCTATCCCACTGGAAAATGTGTTTGAATTTTGTGAAAATTTTAAGAAGATATTTTATGAAGTGAAACATGCTCTGACTTTGACAAGAAGTGATAATTCTAATGCTATATTAAAATCGGATGACAAAGATGCAAACCAGCCAGATAAAGGAGTTGATGGTAAAATTACTATTACAAAATTTATTTGTAAAATACCGGCTTACAAACTGTCTGATGAGTATAAAATTGAGCAATATCGTCAAATTAAGGATGAAAGGATCACCTATTCCTTATTTGAAAATACAATTGGAACAAACAATAGCAAAATCTCAACAGAAATTCTTAGATTGAACTCTAACTCCAAATTCAGGATCTCAAAGACCTCGTTATATAATTTTAGCATTCTAAACTAAAAAACCAAATTCACAAGTTGTAAACAATGGAATTTTCGATCATTGTAACTTGACGAATACATACGTTCAGCTGAATAATGAACGATATCCTGATCACAATTTACAGATTGATTTCGATTTTAACAAATATCTACAGCTTATAAGATGTTAATAGATTATGTATCTCATGAAAATTGTGCTATCGAATACAGGTACTTTAAATATTTGTATCCCATCTATGTGTTTGATATCAGCAGACAAAATGAACGTATCAAAGAAACTACAATTGATATTAAAATTAAAGCAGAATTTAAAATTAAAATTCCTGATGATACTCATACATATGCACTGATTCTATCTGACAGAGTAATTCGATTGCAATCTGACGGTGATAAAATGAGTTTAAACTACTACAAATTAAAACAAATTCACATAAAATTGTTTTAGGGGAACGTCTACCCAGAATCCAGAAAATTCCTGGTTTTCTTTTTATTACTTTATTCATCAGAGATATGCTTACTTCACCAGCTGTCAAATTTGCAGAACGATCTGAGCATAGTAAGTGGGGGAAATTGGGTTTAAAAGAAGGGGAAGGGGTCCAATCAGCAGCCAGCGCCGGCCAGCATGTGCATATGCCACGCCCCTGAAAGTTTTTTTTTGCGGATTTATTGCTCTATTCATTACAGAAGTACTTATTTTACAATCTGCCATAGGTTCAAAACGTTCTGTGCTTCATGAGAGGGGGAAATGAGGGGAAGGGCGTGGATTCAAATGCAGCTGGTAGTGCCAGACAGTCACCGCATTAGAGATGAACCAGAAATATCTGGATTATGTTGTGTTGGTCTATTCGACACAGAACTTCTTAGTTTACAATCTAGAAAAGCTACACTACGTTCTATGCTCCATGAGAGGGGAAAACGAAGGCAGGAAGTAGAGGAACGCGTCGAGGAGGATGCCACAGCGAGCGCTCCTGGAGCGGTGAAACGTATCTATGATACCAGTTCAAAACGTCTCTTGATGCTCGTGGTACAAGTTCCTTCAAGGTACAACAAAAAACTTACAAGAAAAGATATTCATATGTTCAGAAAGCTTTCAGAGCATCAACAGCGTCAATTTCTCCAAGGAATATAGCTTACGAATGAAAAATAAAAAAATTTTAGATAGATGTTCTCCTTGAACAGCTGAAAATGAGAAAATAGGGTATTTTCAAAATATGTCTCCTACGAAAGTTATTAACGTAGAACAATGACTTAGATCTCATTGAATGCACAAAAAGTTTGTGTATAGCTGGACGGAGATAAATATGAAATTCATAGTATTTTTAGTTACATTGAAAAATCTACGGAAAAACAATCACCTTCTAATTTTTTTTTTTGTAATATCATAGAAGCTAAAATTTCACGAATTTGTCAACCATTCTCCGTCCAGTCTTGCAGCACTCTTTGCGCATTCAATAGAACCTAAATCATTTCTCTACGATGAAAAATTTCGAAGGAGATAGCTTCTGAAAATACCCTATTTTTTCACCAATTTTTCCCTATTATCCCAGTAATTAGATCAAAAACCGAAAAAAGTTTGAGATACGCACCTGTAGCCTTATCAAAAAACATACGTATGTCAAATTTCATAGATCTAGTTCCCATACAACAAACGTGACAGTGATTTTTTTATTCTGGGTGGACGTCCCCTATAAAATGTACTGTGAAAAGTGTAAGAAGAAAACTGATACTGATAATCCTCAATATTTAGTTACAAAGAACAATAAGATACTGGTCGAAGGTATGTGTTTGATTTGTAAAAAGACAAAAAATTCTTATGTTTCTAAAAATACTGCAAAAAAGTGGGTTTTGCACCTAAAATACCAGCTTTATTAGCAGGCTTTGGGCTGCTGGCTCATTGGCT
Source organism: Morinoia aosen (assembly GCA_030386875.1). NCBI lineage: Eukaryota > Metazoa > Arthropoda > Malacostraca > Amphipoda > Talitridae > Morinoia > Morinoia aosen. The sequence continues at coordinate 27,857,709 of CM059557.1, read as the reverse complement.
GGAGGTGCTGCCGCAATAGCATCTGCAGTTAATAAGAGAAAAACTGATGATAAACTTTTGTCAGAAACTAAAAGGCATAATGAAGCAATGGAATTAAAAAAGGTTCAGGTATAAGGTAAACTCCGAGGAAAAAAAATTAAGGAAAGGGTCTCTATTTTGAACCACCAAAAAAGTAATACCAATCAAACCTGAACATGAAAGTAATACCTGAACATGATTTGAAAATACTACATAAATATGTTGAAAGTTCCGAATGGTCGAGGTATTTACATGAGAGATACTTTACCTAAACACTCTCTAGAAACTGAATGCGGAATCCTAAATTTAGACACAGAAAAAGGATGAGAAACGCATTGGACTTGTTGGTATAAGAAAGATTGTATATGCTATTACTTTAGAGTTATGGTTTCATTTATCCAATTGAATTTAAAGACTATTTAACAGATTCTTTCAATATTATTTTACCTTTTTACAAAATGCAGAAAATGGGTGATGTAATTTGTGGACATTTAGGTCTAGAAATATTAAGGGGGTCATCCCAGGCCCCTGTCGGTCCTGTGAGCATTTTTTGTTTTGTTGTTGGAAAAGGATCCTTAGGTGGTAGACTATTCGGTCCTAAAATGTTATGGCGCTACGGACACTAGATCCCCCCAAGGGGGGAGGGTAAGAGGTCTAGAAATTCTGAATTTTTGACCCCATTTCGACCTCATGTAAAAACAAAACATGAAATTGAAATTTTGAAACCGTAATTTCGTTTACAATGCTTCAAGGATTTTAAAACTGACTTTGTTTTTGTTCTGGCATAAAAACTCAATGAGTTTTATTCATTTTAAATATCAATAAAAATGAACTAAGAAACCAATATGTCTAATTTATTCAAAAACTAAGGCCTGAATCGAAAAAATGATGAGATGAAGTTGTGTTTCTTCTCAAAACATATAATAGTCAAACTTCATATGAATCAGACTACAAGTATAAAATTTCATAGTTTCTATAAAAAATAAAAACCAATTTTCTTGAATTTTTTGTAAATTACAATTCACATTGTGATTATGAAGTCATGCATGGAGATTATCGAAATAAAAATGAAAACAGCATTCAATTACATAAATTGTTTATTATATTACACTTCAACAAAAAATTTTGCTTTTTGCTTGTACCCAAAAGCTCAAAATTTCAACATTCAAAAGAGGACTCGTCAGTGAGCTTTTCTGCTACGAAAAAAAAACGAAGACAGTTTGAGAATCCTTGGAACATTTCTACCAAAAGTACAGTATCTTTTTTTCATATTTGAGAAAAAAAAATTATGTTGCTCAAAACCAAAAAATAACGTATTTTTGATGTAATGATAAAATATCGCATATCACAAAAAAATTCAAATGTTCCCATTTTCTTCTGTACTTTTGTTAGACATGCTTCAAAGGTTCTAAAACTGTCTTTGGTTTTGTTCTAGCATCAAAACTCAATGACGAGTCCTCTTTTGAAATGTCCATAAAAAGGTAACGAAAAACTAATGTTAATAAGAAAAACATGGCCTAAATCGAAAAGTTACACGAGTCAAAAAATTTCACTCCCAAGAAATACATATACTGGCCAAATTTCAAACAAGTCGAATGGAAATAGTCAAAATCTTGGGATGTCCCCTTTTAAAGCGTTTAGAAAACGAAAGATTTCATACAATTCTTTCAGATCTTAATACAAGTTCAACTAATTACTAGAAAATAAACTATACAAATTTTTTTTAAATGTCCTACGGAAATATTATGCAGTAAATTTGGTCTTTTTACCTTTCTTTAAGAAAATCATGAACATGAAAATAATGAAAATAATTCTCAGGGCAATTTATAAAATGTAGAGCAAATGAAAAGCTTACTTGAAAACTGTAATATAGAGTCGTTAAAAGATACAATTGAAGCTCTCAAAAATGAAAAAAAACTGAATTGAAGTCAATTATAAACGAGTATGATGAGAAATATGTGATTCTGAAAACAGACTTACCAATTAAATTTTCTGAGGTAGACTCAATCGTAAAATTCTTAGAGTCGTTAATTTATGAATTATATGAAAAGTTCGGTGCTCTTGAACCAAAAATCGGTTCTAATAACGAACGACTATCAAGTATAGACTTCAGCATTGATAAAAAAAACGATAAAATTGATGCTAAATTTGAAAATAATGATTCAAACATAATCAACCTAGCAGACGTAAAAATTCCTGAGATTGGTGACAAATTGAGGAGTCTAGAGTCAGGTATGGAACCTAGAATTGATGAAAAGCTGTTAATTGAAGGGCCATCATTAACCGATCAGATTAAAGGAGTTGAAGCCAAATTTGAAGTTGTGGACTCAAACATAATCTATTTGATCGATGTTAAAATTTCTAAGATTCAAGAAAATTTCAAGAATCAAGAGTCAGCTGTAGAAAATCAAATGGATGAAAAACTGAATACTTTAAAACTAGTATTAATGATCAAATTGATTCGAAGAACAAATTAATAAGTAATACAGTTGAAGAAGAAGAAATTAGTTTAATTAGTGTTATGAACGAAAAAGAAATGAGCTTGCAGACATCACTTAATGATCAAATTGAAGAAAAGCTGAAGAATATAGAATCAACAGCGAACTGTATGGTTGAAGAAAAAAATAAAAGCTTAGAGGCACGACTAACTGGTTTTAGTGATAGAAACCTGATTGTTATGGAAAGAACAGTAGCTTTAGCACCCACGTTTGTAGAAGTTGACAATAAGCTAAAAAATTTCGAGTCAACCAAAACCTCATTCAGCGAAGAAAAATTCAATGGTCTTAACAAAATTAATATGGAATTACGAGCAGAGTCAGTCACATTAAGAAAAATAGAAGAACTAGCTAAGAACTTCTTGAAAATAAATCAGGATGGGCCAGTAATGACAGCTCACGAGAACAGAGTTTATTAAAGTAAGTTAATCTTGGCTGGTTCCCGGGCCGTCACCCCAGCCGGTCGGAGGGTTCCGCTCTCAATAGGTAGAGAACGGAGGGCGACCCCCTTCCCAGCACCCCGAAGTTTCCCAAGAAACGGCAACCTGTTAGAGAAAGTCACGCATTATAGCCTGAGACTAACGGAGCATGACCCACGCAATATAGAGATGTGCAGTAAGTTACATTTAAAAGAAAGGATATTCCCAAAAATACTTAAGGTTTACGCATTTACGCATTTACGAATTTCAATGAAAACCACGTTATACTGAAGTGATCTCATCTAAAATGAATAGTCAAATTTGACAAGAGAACTTAACGAGATCACTTCGATGATATACAAGTTGCCGTATGAATTTTTTATGGGTTCTCACCTAATTTGTAGGACAATGACAATTGCTCGTAAGGCCTCCCAACGAATGGTCAAAGCTAGTTGCGCCTACTACCTCTCCAACCAACCTCCGTCGAGAGTCGTCCCACGAGGGGTCCCGAAGTGATTCCCGCGTGCCGAGAAGACCCTCTCCCAGCGCAGACCGAACGGATTTAGCTCATCGCGCTGGCTGAATGCCTCCACGAAGATCTACGTTTGGTAAACGTACAGCGTAGGAGCGGCAGGTGCGACCGTTCCACCATAGCAGCAGCAGATGTAGCCGTGACCTCAACAGTAGCCGCAGCAGAAGATTAGCCGTGACCTCAACAATGGCCGCAGCAGCAGATGTAGCCGTGATCTCAACAATGGCCGCAGCAGCAGATGTAGCCGTGATCTCAACAATGGCCGCAGCAGAAGATGTAGCCGTGATCTCAACAATGGCCGCAGCAGAAGATATAGCCGTGATCTCAACAGTGACCGTAGAGACACCACCAACACTGTACCTTATCACAGTACACAACACGGCACATACTTGTAACCGCTGCCACACGGTAAATTGGACAGCCAGAGCCACGGCCTTTTCACTGTGCTCGCTGCCTCTTACCTAGCACTGTCCTGCACTGCTGCGCAGTCGTACGCGCAGAAGGAGCTCTGCTACGCTGTGAACATAAAAGGTTCAACGCAGACGAGCATATCATGAGCCCCTTGAAAACCAAGCTGAAGTGGCATTGAGTCTACTGCAATGCCAACGTCTGGAATGAATACGAGCAATTGTAATTTATACGATGGGAAAATTCCCCGTTTTCTACAGAACTTGAGTGATGTAGAAAGTATTTTCCATGAGTTTTCTAAAAATATTATTTCTAATCAGAATGAAATTAGTCAGTTCAAATTAATGCTTCAGAATGAAACCGATAAAAATATAAAATTAAACCATGAAGTGGAGAGTTTGAGCGAATAAGTAAACGATGATATCAAGGAAAGTTCGAGAAAATTTAGATAATCGAAAATCCTATGTATAAAAAATGATAGGCCAAATATTTTTGGACAACAAGGAAAAATCATTTCTATCTTCACAACCAGGACCTCCTGGAATAGGTTTTAATTTTCTTGATGAAGATCAAACTTTCTAATTAAATGATAGAAGGTTTGAAAATATTTCTTTTCCAGTGGAAGAATATGACTTTACAAATAAAAAATTTGTTGACGAAGTTTTGGAAAATTTGAGGCCTCATCTCAGAATATATATAGAGGTCAAGAAAATCTTATCAATGAAAATTATCAGTTCAGAAGTGATTCTATCCAAGCATCTCTAGATGAGAATACCACAGGTTTTCAAGAAAAACTCAGTGGAATTACGACAAATCTCGATGAACGTAGCAGAATATCTGAGAAAAAAATAGAGGTTATTCGTAGAACACACAGACTTTTTGAAAAATGAGATCAAGAGGTTGGAAGAAGAAGAAATAAAAAGTGTAAAATTAGACAACGCAAATCTCGAGAGAGTATTCAATGACATGAGTTCATGCATTGAAAGTTTTAGAAATGATCTCCATGAACAGGATAGAGAAACGATTATAAATACAAATGGAATAGAAAATTTGAAACAGTTATCGCTGAAATTGGTAGATGATAATGCTGATATTAAGAAGAGATTAACGTCGGTAGAGAATACTATGAGACGACAAACCGTTTAGCTGCTGAACTAAAAAACATGTTTTTTTAAGAGTAGAACGTAAAAAATTTGTTTTATAAATGAGACCTAACGTTCAGTATGAAATTATCGACATGCAAATGATCACAAATTCTTTAGCTCTTATGTTTGTACGGTGTGGTATTGAGAAATCCCTCCATATCGTTCCATATAAAAAAATACCAAAAAATGTTGCAAAATACAATATTTACTACAATGGGAAGTCAATTTTCCAAATATCATCCACTTAAAAAATGATTTTGGAAAAATATGTTTTATAAAATGGAAAACTGTATTACAAGTGTTCAACGAGATGTTCTTCTTAACTCAGGAAATATAAACCAGCTGCTCATTGATAATGAGCAGAATCGAGAACTTATTGATAGCCTGATGAATGATTTAAATGAATTGAAGAATCAATATTATCAATTACGATCACAACTATTAAATTTGGAAGAAAGTATGAGAGTTTAAATTCAATAGAAAATGTTGTATACAGTTGGTAAGATTCTCTTATGAAAATGTTATTTAGTTGGCAAGATTCCAATAAGTTCAAACAAAATAATCACTTTACTGTTCCTTCACCTTCCTCACGGTGTATAATAGTCGGTAGATCGAATTGTGGTAAAACTTGTTTATTGTTCATACTTCTTCCGGAGGAATATATCGATTTTACCCACCTGTTTCTTTATAGTAAATTAACAACACAAGCGGAATATAAACTACTCAAAAATGTTTTTCAAAAGTTTATAAGTAGTCTGACATAATTGAGTTTCTTAAAATCGGTAGTGGAAATATTGATAAAATTTCTCGAAGGCTTACCTGTTAAACGCAGTGCAAAGTTATTCGTTGAATATTTTGAAGATATCGCTTCTATTCCTGATCCTAGTGAAGTGGATGCTAAAGAAATTGTTTATATTTGATGATATAGCAACTGAAAAGAATCAGACACCAGCTGACAATTTTTACACCCGAGGCAGGCATGATAATTGCAGCTCGATTTACTTAATTCAAAATTATTATTTATTACCTTGTCAGCCGATACGGACGAATGCAAACTTATTGATTCTATTTGAATTGCCAACTAATGATTTAAGAAATATTCACATGGACATTGTCTCAGATGACATGTCCTTAGGCGAATTTATCGAATTTTGCAGTGATACTTTGAAAATTCCTTACATTCACATAATGATAAACAATGACGTTCACCCATTAATGGGAAAATACTTTAGGAATTTGAATCAAGTTTATATTCCGAAGTAGTATTTTAACGACTTTGTAAATACTTAGAATTTGAAATATCAGCCTGAACTCACACAGAGATTCAAGTACTGTAAATAGTTTATTACATATTTTAAACGTTTTATTGAAATTTTATACTTGTTTTGAAATTTTATAAAAAATCATTTTTCTTGATCGTAAAATAGAACCCTTACATTTTGAGCAATAATTGAAAAAATTATGCAAAATGATAATATAGTTTCTACTCTTCAAGTTAATTCGTAAAATCATGGATTTTGAGGCTGTTCCAGATCGTTCATCAATTGCTCAAATGCTCCAAAAGTCCTAAATTGTTTTGGGACGCTCCTTTCACTTACTACTGAAATGATCTTTCTTTTGTTTGCAAATGAACTCGTTCACGGACGATGACACTTTTTTTTCGGTCGGAATATAGTCAACCAATTTTTGTAGGGTACAAGTACTGCGTATGTCTGTACCGCCGTGCTATTGGGGACGTCGGGTTTCAGTTCCTTTGCTTGCTGTCTCGTCAGCGCAATTCATATCTCAGGCTGTGCTTCTACCTGCTGCTCGGCGCAACCTTGTAGCTCTTTAGCAGTGAGTCGGTCATTATTTACAGGTAATCTACTAAGGCAGTCGCCCACAACGTTATGTCTACCAGGTAAATAATTAACAATAGGGTCGAAAGAGTGCACATTAAAATACCACCTTGCCATCGTACCATCGTAGTATCATAAGGCTATTTTTTAGTAAATAAAAAAGAAAGAGGCTTGTGATCGGTATACAGGTAAATTAGATACCCAAGGATAAGTATTTGGAAACTTTAAGAGCCCTCATAATACAAAAAATTCTTTTTTTGTCGTTTTTTAACGCTTTTGACTAGCAATTAGGCTTTTGCTGAAATAAGCAATAGGTCGCATTACCTTGTCTCCGCAGTTACCAGGTTGCATTAAAACAGCCCTTACTCCAGAATTTGAAATAGCCGTATATTAATTAAGTAATTTACTGAAATCAGGATATCGTAAGACGGTGTCGGAAGTCAGATCTGCTATTAAACTGTCAAAACTCGATTGACAATCGTTCGTCCAGTCAAAATCAACGTTTTTTCGTAAAAGTTTGTACTAAGGATTTGAAATCGTTGCAAACAGAGGCATATTTCAACGGAATTAATTAGCTACACCTAGGAATTGTTGCAATTCCTTCACATTTACTGGCACCGGGAAGTTTTGCAGTTTTTCACATTGTTTACGACGAATACCTTCAGCCGAGATAACATGCCCTAGATATTCTGTAGGTTTTTTAAAGAACTGACATTGCTGAAGCTCAAGCGATAAATTTCCGCTGCGTAATCTGGTAAGGACAATCCTATTGTCAGTCAGATATTTCTTCTTTAATTTTGAATAAACCAAGATGTCACCGAGGATCCCGAAACACAAACTTCCTAATATAGGTGCAAGGACGGAAGACATCACGCGTTGAAAAACGTTCGGACTTGAACTAAGTCCAAAGAGAATTCTTCGGAATTGGTACTTATAGTAGGTTAGTAAATTTTCGGATAGGCTGCTCTAGTTCTACTTGATCAAATGCGGATCTTAGATCTAATGTTAAGAAAACGCTGTTTTTCCCCAAGTGTAAATTTAATGTTATATATGCGCAAGATCGGATACGGCTCCTTAACTATTATTCTATTTAGAGCCCTAAAATCAATTACTGGCCGTATCTTGAGACTCTTATTTTACAACAATGACAGGGAACTTGTAGTCCAAACCAAACGGCTCAACAATTCCTTGTGCGAGCGACTGCTTGTTTTTATGAACCAGCTCCTCCTTATATTTATGAAGAATGCGGGAGGGCGGGATATTTAACATTGGTGCATCAAGTTTAAGCACAGTGTGGTGCTTCATTACATTCGTTCCACCTATTGTCTCGCCTGCTAGCGTTATTACATCACTAAAATTATTTTGCACGTCAATTAGTTATGGTTCAAGTCATTCGGTACAAAAGGCGCCTTCGGCACATTCTCAACTTGTGCATTAGCTTCCCGTTCATCAATATGAGAACAAAGACAATTCTGCACCAGTTCGTCAACCTTCAACTCAAGCTCTTCCTTAGTTATGGCATTCACGTTTTCACCACAACAACTCGAGTTGACTTCAGTTATATTCGACCGGTCAATGAGCTCCAAATAACTTGCTTCCCTCAGAGCTTCTTCTATAGAAGTCATGTAAATCTCTTTTTCCACCTTTTCCTCATCAACACATTCTAAGTTGCACAACATACTGTTGCCGCTAAAATATATAACATCATCTGTGCCGTTCAATACTAAAAGTGGCACATAACTATCCTTCCCTATCGTAACTAGGAATTCTGCGATCAGTATCCCGTTTTCTAACTATATTTTGTTCACTATATACTAACCTGGTTTAGCCTGGTTTCGCACACACTGATCGTTGTTTTTTGTCAAAATAATTGTTGGTTTCTTTTAATTCCTAATTGAAATAAGACCTGAGCCTTCCTTTCAAAGACGTCCCGCCATCATAATCGTAGTAGCCAAGTAAGCCTTAGTTGATTTCTCTGATGATATCCTATCGGCCAGCTCTTGCTCTTTCAACACAGTGAATTTGTTTGTGCAATGAAACAAAGGATTTACAAATTCGGTCAACTCAGTTGTATCTGGATCCATTGATGCCACACCGTTAGGTTTAACGAGAGCCTTCCGGTAACGAACCTCGGGCAAAATCGGCGCACGCCTCCTACCTACACCTCCTACATTTTCTGTAAAAAATCGTCGTGCTCTCTCAGGATCCTCAGCATAATGGATCTCATGCATACCGCGGCTATTGACGCCTCTGTTTGCGTTCTACCTAAGCATGTAAGTACAATACTGTCTGATTTCATCTCCTGAATCTTTACAGTTCCGAACGAAGTGCTTTCCCCCCGCAACCAAACAGGGACCAACTGGTCGACGGGGTTTATTCATATCGCCTTGTCTTGAACTGCAGTTGGCATCAACGTGACCTGAACAATAACATAATCTACAGGGAGGAGATCCTCTCGTTTTAGCTCCAAAATTATTTGGAGACTGACTCGAGCTTTTCGCTCGCACTGTATGACATTCTAGGGATCCTATGGCGTTGTCCCCCACATTTCCACTTGATCTAGGATATCTAGGGTTTCTGAACCGAGGTCGGAAATATGCCTCGGCCTCGCACCCTGGGAAACGGCGGCTGTGGTAATTCGAACTGTAAATAACTTCAGTCTCCTGAGTGGGTGATTGCATGTCATCTTCCGTCTCATTTTGAATGTCCACCAAAAAAGTCTCTGTGGTCGAATACTAAGTCATAGCTACAAAGCTACAATAAGTTTATTTTCCGGATGATTCCGGACCGTTACAACTATTCGGACCAACAACTCCTCTGAGGTGTTGAACGATGCGTCGAAATTTTTTTTAGTGAAATTTTCGTCACGTAAAGGTGCTAGCACATTTATGGTCAAGCTAAAGTCAACTGAATTACCTACAAACCTTTTTAATTCATTCTGATTCGCTCTAGTGTTGAAAAATGGGTGCCTTTGCTACGCTATCGTTGCCGAATTTAACAGGTGTTCCTACACCTTTCACAGCGTTGCGAATGCAGTAACTAACTGAGCGACAAGAGTTTCGTTCCGTATGAAGCGCAACTGATTTAAATCACATGCTAATGCGAGTACAGATTTCTCGTTAATGGTGATGTACACTTCGTCGGCGATTTTAATTCCATCATAAAAAAATACTGCAGATTCGAGTTCACCAACGTGGTAACTATTGAATTAAAATCTCCAACCTGCTTGAAGGGTGAACGCACCAGTAATTCCTTCTTAACGATATCCGAATTAACGTCAAGCGAAAGCGTCATTGACGCTTTTAAATTTGCAAAGGCGGCGCAGCTGGCGCTGGTCGTTATACTAGGGATGCCGGCCGTAACCGTTTGAATCGTCATGTATTTGGTCCAGCCGCACTGGTAATCGCAGGTTCAGTCATGGTCGGTGTCATGTTACTATCAGCACGGAATCGAGGTACCGAGGATCCACCTCTTGCTGTCTTTGCGTGGTTGATCGAATATATTCACGAGAGTCTGAATCAGACATGCAAAACTACTACACTTTAAACACAATTTTACACAAACGTTAACACCACAAATTTACGCAATAGCTATTAAATTAAAAAATGGAAGGAACTGTAAACACAAAAGGAAATAGCGACCCTCACTTCTATATGCTAAAGCTATTTTTCACCGCTCTCGCTGCACAACTACACCGGCTGCGCTTGCAGTTTTACAGCAAGTTCGCTGCCAGAACGCAGAGCGCTTCACGGCCTTGAGCCGACGCATTAAAAAATACTGTCTCAAAAAACTTACTTGCTGTCTGCAACGGGCTGCCGAGCAGCAACACTGCACATTTTATTGTCGCTTATTCTTTATCTTTACCTAACTCGTATCTGCAGATTTGAAGACGTTCGCCCGCTGTAGACGACAGTAGCCGTCCCAACTCTCCGCGGTTACAAATCGCGCTGAGATGAACACACTGTTTTTGTAGATGAACACACGGTTGTTGATGTTGGAACTGTAGATGATTCCGTAGATGACGTAGATGTAATCCTAGTAGATGCTGATCTCATTCCTCTTCCGGATTTTAATTAATGAATGTCAATTCGAGGACCACCTCGAGCTCTTCACCTGCGTCAAAGAATACTCGCTCTGCGGGCGATCCCAATGCTGGCCACCATATGTATATCGCACCCAAACGTGGGGCCTCGGGGTAGTCTGCTTGGAGGAATAGAGAAGCGCACTTCCTCATTTTACGATTACTGGTACAAACGGAGGTGGACAGGTGATTGTGACTTGGAGAGCGCAAGCTGATTGCGCCTATGCTTGGATGGCCGGCGCTTAAATAGGTAAAGAGGGCGGCACATGGGGTGAAGGAGGTAAATGTGCACGCACACAACTCCTGGCAATACATTTTCAAAGTGCTTATGACAGTTGTTGAATTTGAACTATTGATGGATAAAGTATGATAATTCCAAGACAAAGTAACACTCAAGAAAAGATTTGCATCGGAAACACAAGTTTAAGGAGCTTCTTGTTTATTCATTGCAAATAGAGCTGAACGAATTATTTTAGCAAAAAACAAAATTCCATTGGATTAACATTTTCTAAAGACTGCAGATGAGTCATTTTGAATGACCTATTTTTCGATGAAAATATCTTTGGATTACTACTTCTTGACTAGCTTAAATATTATTGTTGGTCAACTACATCTACCAAGAATGCTCTTCGAAAAAATGATCCATTACGAACCAATACATTTCGATAAAATGTGCTTTTTGACTTTCTCACTGGCCAACAGAAATACTGGAGGATACAAAGGCGAAGCTTATACCTGCTTTCACTGACGAGCATCATATGCCATTTTCTTACAGTGATTACCTTAGAGAAGTGTGCAAGAACGAATTTTTCACTTAAAAACACTGTATGCTAAAATACGCAAGAAAATTTATCCCCAATCATTTTTTACAATAGTACAGACTAATTAGTCTCTAAAATTTTGGCGATTGTTCTTTAATATTTTGTTGGTAAGCGCTGTATTTCATGATTAGTTTGATGCAGTTTCTGTTCAAACAGAAGATCGGAAAAATTATATGAGACGGTTAGAAGAGAGTTTAATGTTAAATGCTTACCCATGTACAACATTGCGTGGTTTGGAAGCAATAATTGTTCCACAGTGATGGGAAAAGAACCTGAATTCCAAGCGTTATTGATGAAATATTTCATTTTGTGTTGTTTTGCGTGCAAACCGTTCGTTCGCATTATGTGCTAGTCATGCATCAGGGGTATAACTATCATACCTTGGAGTCGTTGTGAAGAGCATTCTCTTCTATTTCTCACGCAGGAGCAAGCGAATAAAGAATTTCACTGGTGCGCAGGATGTCACAATAACGGAAAACGCTCAAAATTCATAAAAAACTGGTATCGACTCTCGTTATCACTCGGTGACGTAATCAATGCTATTCTTGAGCAAAGGAAATTAAAACGTTTTATTTTCAATCTGAATCCAAAGTTGAAAAAATTGATGAAAGAATGTCGTCTACCAAACCGTGAAAAATGCCGGAACAAAGTGAGTGCTCTTTTTTGAATAATTTACTATATATTAATGCTTTGAATTTTGAATTCCAATCTGAAAACAATAAACTTCACGGGTTGTATTCAATAATTTTACCTGAATACTAATTTTTTTAAGGTATTTCAGTAGAGAAGAAGTCATTAAGTATTCTTAAATATCAGATATTGACCTAAATAACCCACAGCTACACGAGTCCATTGAACGATTTGCATTTCGGTGGACGATGTTGGAAGTCTTCAGCTCTGACGCCAGATGAAAAAGTCGGTGAAACGAGGCTTAGAAGTGATTGTTTAAATTTTTTAGTCGCCGTTTGTGTGTATATAAAAACCTTTTCCGTTACAGGATGTAGGAATTTCTGCCTGATCGAAAATTATAGATCTCGCTGTAGCTCAAGATTTCACTAAAGTTAAAGCTCCTTGTTCACTTATTTAAATGGCCCTGTATTTTCCTTATCTTCTACTTGAACATTAAATAGATAATTTTGAAGATAAATGGAAGCTATTTCTACAGTTCAAAAATTTTTTGAATAAACTTATTCCAGATTTTTTGCATTCTCCGTGTTATATAAAAACTGCTTAGGTAATTCAAACTTTGAAATACTTTCTGCTTTCACGATCAACTTGGGTGCTTTGTTCCAGTTTTTCGCATCAACAGAAGCAACATTTTTTCTGGTAATTTTCTTTTAAATCCTTTCAAAACAAAATAATATACACGTGATAAACAGACATTATAAAAAAATAGTCGGCCAACAAAATCTTGTGGGGGAGTCTGCAAAACTGTCAGGAGAAAAAAACCTAAACTTCAATGAACTAGTGAAAGATGTTGTCAACAGAGTTGGCAACCACCTTTATGAACAACATCTTGAGAGACAGAAAAGCTACCTTAAACATCGAACCTTGTTCTGCAGTTGAAAATGCTTGTTCTGTTTCATCAAAACTACAATAATCGTTTTCTCTCAGGCAAAAAAAGCTAACAAACATTATCAAATAACATTTCTAGGTTTGATGGGAGAAGCATTTTTTCATCTATGATCTGTGTTTACCTTAAATTTTTTATTAATAGCCCCGGTGCAGAGCGCTCCAAGCTATTTCAATAATAAGCTAAGGACATACGTTAAGTGCATAAATTCTCAAGCGCTAGTCATCGTTTATTTACGAATTGTGCTAAATAACCTGTTCGACAATGAATAACTTCGATAGGTAAAAATTCTATTAGTGAATACTTACGAACAACATTCTCAGAGGTATGCGTATTTTACGAGGATCATTCCATCTTAGGGTAGCTGCACACCAAAAGACGGCAAGCAACAAAGCAAGCGAGAGAGAAAGATGTTAGGCGAGATCTATCACACACCAAAAGATAGCCAGTTTGCTCCTGAATGTCATGGAGAGTGGTCTATAACACAAATAAGGTGAACAAGCATGTGTTTGCAACGTTCATGGAGCTAGGATATATGGAGGTAGCATAGCGCACTCCGATCGGGCTCAATTTGGCTGCAAAAGCCGAAAGACTCGGGCACTGTCAATGCCTGACACGTCACAATTCTGAGCCAACCACAGATGCTTGGCTGAAGTTGGCTCCACCCACCTTCCCTACAACCCCTCCTCTCATTTTCCAAAGCAAGATTAGTACCACACCACATGTCAACGGGTGAGGTGTGCGTGCGAGTCGCTCTAATTTGTTATAATCAAGTGCCTGTAATCTTTATAGTTTTCAACTCTTAATGTATCTTTGCTAGTAATTTTGATATTATTGTCCTCAAGTGAGGAAACACAATTTATAATCTTTCGGAGTCTTAGAATCCCAAATTAAACTTCAACGATGATTCGATTAACTCAACAGCTGGAAGAGCATTCAGCGAGCGTGTGCGCACTCTAGCATAGTCAGTAGGTAACTGGCTTCCGTGCTGACGTCACACTTGCGAGACGGCTATTGGTTACCACAGAAATAGGAGAAACCTCAAAAACTGGTTCTCTTCACAGACGGCTAAGCTCCCTCCATATATACTCCCTCCACAGTAACGTTGAGTATCATTCCTACTTCGTACCATAGCTTTGAAACATGTAATCTGTCACTGTGCTTTGGATATTTTGACTTCCAAAGGCACAGTACAGCTTAAACTTTGGATTTAAGGAGTTCAGTCTATGCTGGAAGAATTGAGCAGCACACCTTCGTCGTCGACATCTCACCACGCACTGCCAGACGTTTCCCACTGCAGCTTTCAAGCGTGAAACCATCTTCGAGTCGCTTTCTTGTTTTAGCCAATCTTCAATCTTTCTCACTCGCTCGCTGGCTTGAATGCGGTGTGCGCATTCCCATAGGAATACATGTATATCGATTCAAGCTTACTCGCTTTCTCGCCTCAAATCTTTTGGTGTGCAGGCACCCTTACCTTACGGAGAATCACAAACATTTCACTTCAATAACCAATGATATCTGATTGGATTTCTTTTAAATGTTACCCTAAAGGTTATATTTGTGGCCTGTAAATTACTCCAAACTGTGCTCGACTAATCACAAATGATCTCTATCTTTCTACTTGCAGGAAAAATCTTAAACAAATAAACGTTCTGGTTGTGGGATTTCTATTAACAGCAACACACTCTTATATTTTATGATATGCAGTAAATGGTTAGACGATTGTCTCCCTTAGTTTAAGCCAGTTTTCTACCATTTCTACGCTGATGACACGTTTGTGCTCAACAAAAAGCCATCTCATGATGAGCAATTTTTGACCTACTTCTAATTGAAATATTAATGAAATTGAAAGTAGAAGTTGAAAATCACAATACTTCATCTTTTCTAGATTGATTAGTGACGAAATTCTAGATCAAATTCAAACATCAGTGTATCACAAACATACTTTTTGTTTCCTGTGGGATAAGTAATTTAGTAGGCGAGTCCCATTTCGGGCGCTAATTGATAAGTATTTTTGTAGGCGAGTCCCTATTTAGGCGCCAATTGACAGATATTTCGGCGAGTCCTTATTCGGACGCCGGTTGATAGTTATTTGGCGAGTCCTGTTCGGGCGTCACCCTTTTATAACGTCCCTGTCTTAGGGGTTTCTGAGGACCGTCAGTTGATTTCAAAGAAACCTCATTTCTTAGGCTTGTTATTCATGAGGAATCTTCCTGACACTTCATGGATAAGAGAGAAGTCAGTTGCTGACTGATTATTTGTTAAGGCGAGGGTTTTTCAACAGTTCTTCTGTTCGGCGGTAACATCCAATTTTCTTCAGAGCTTCAGGTGGCTGCGGCAAAGTAGCGAAATTTCGAGCTGCTCGAAAAGCTTTGAGTTAAATTTCAAGCTTTGGAATTTTCGAGCTGGGCTAAAACAATCAAACGAAATTTTGAAGTTCGTGACAGAAGTATGTTTCGCAAGTATCTGTGATACTCGAGCTCAGTTATTTGAGAGAAAAATGATTTTTCCTGCGTAGTACAAAGGCACCAGTCGACATATCATGGCGGTGGCCTAACACCGTGCATTACTCATCAAGTTTCGAAATCAATTTCATCCAAACGCTGTTAGAGGCCTCAAAGTACGAGTATGTTTTACTACAAGATAGTCACCGTGAATTTAGATTTTTACCTTCATTTTCTGCAACAAATGGGCCCCCATTATTTATGATTCATTTGCAATTCCAAAAAATTATGTTCAAGCAATACGCGAGACACGCTATTGCTGAAAATACTAGAGACAATCTTTGACATACTTTGCTTCCGTAATTTCTTTCAATGCCTGTCATTCATTCTATTTTGTTATTTTATTCCGGAGACACGATAATTTGTACTTTTTGAACTGATGATGGACCTAGACATGGAAACGTTATCCTATTAAACATGACTATTTTCCTCGTAATTTTCTTTGGTACAAATTTTTATTTATTGATTAGCAAATACATCTGAAACCAGTATTTAAACGATATTCGTCCGTATATCTATCGGTATCAAATAATAAATCAATATTTAGGCGTCTGATAGAATGATACGAAATGGTATGAAATGTTAATGATAGAATTATTCTTCTGGGTTTCAATAACTGTTTTTGAAATACTGTATGGTTGTCTGCGTATATGCTTAACCAATTGCTAATTATTAATAAAGTTTCATTCTATCTCGGCACAAAACGGTCCAAACGCATAAACGTGAGAATTAGAAAAGTTTTATGTCAGGATATTATCGAGCCATTGCGGTCAGCTAAAACCGAGCTGCCAACTGACAGTAGTTGCTGGTACGAATGAGTCTGGGTTAAAAACCAAACAATTGAAAAAAGAGCTTCATTTCTCAAAATTAGAAGTATCCAAATAAGTGAAAAACCAATTGAAAGTGCGCCTATAATCAGCACCATTTGTATTTATGAGAACGATTTTCGTGTTCCACCGAAAACTAACGAAACAATGAAGAATTTTAAACTGCACCTGAGATGAGCTTCGTATGACAGTTGAAATCATACCTTACTAATTGCAGTAAAAAAAATTTTTTCGGTACTAAATTTTTCAAAATTATCCTCAACTAGAGAGTTCACAAGTGATGATAAGCCATCGAATTAGCTACTAATTATGTGCCTTTTAGCTGTGTTTCTGTGGTTGATTCATTTAAAAAAAAACGCAAAACCTAATGCCGATTGATTTAAACATATTACACGTTCTGTGTCTAGAGCGCGTGTTCTACATTTACTGCAGTCATTTCCCCATCATGAGAAAAGACTGCCCAAACAGGGACCCCACACCCGATGAAGAGAAAGATGCTCCAGAGCAGTGGTCTGAGTTCATGGAGAAGTGGACGCACTTCAGCCTTGACAAGCCTTACCTGGCCGTCATCAGTGACAACATCTCACTTGCAATGGACTTTCCCCTGCGCTGGAACTACAACCAGTACGGCTACAACATGAGCTCCTCTGAGGACTCCAAGGTAAGGTAGTCGCTTTGTGTAACTCGAAAAACTGGCTGAGGCTCTGTGTTCTTACCAGTGGTGGTTTTGAGTCTATACTGTGGTCACTAGAATATCATAAATATTCTTTAGAATATTCGTAGTGATGCCGCTGAAATATTTCAGACGTCGTGACAATATTTCAGATCATGCCCGGAAGTTATTAATTTTTCACGACCAGCTATATTTCAAATATTTACGAATTGGTTGTCACTTCCAAAGTTGGTGGTCTGTGCGGTGCAGAGGTGAACAGACGCTCTGCGTAAACGCGGCGTCAAACATTTCAAATTGTGAGGAAACGAAACTTTTCCAAAATCCCAATCTCGAGCTGAGTATCCGTGAATGTGCTTCCTACCACATTGAATTGTAAAACTGGAAAACAGTCATCAAATACATTCAGTTGTGATCAATTTTATCATGCCAAAACAGACTGGTGCTTTCTGTAAATTCTGTCTCCACTAGAAGTTTGTGTAGCAGCCCTCGGTGCCGCCTCACTCCGTGGTCAACTGCAACACCCCCCTCCTCCCTCTTCCGCATCCCCTCGTCACCAGCACTGACGTGAAATAGAACAAATTTACCAGGAATACTAGCTCGGAAACAAAAAATACCCCATGCAGTAGCAAAGTTTAATTTTGTGAAGACTAGCATAAAATAAAGTGATGAATTTTATGCAATTCTCATCTGTAATTGGAAAAATAATTTTTGTTGAGTGTCTATAACGCTTAATTTTGATATTTATTTCCCAAAATTGTGTTCAAATTACTTTACCAGTAAGTAACTCTATTCTTTTATTGAGAAATTTTGGTGCAATAATGACGTAGAACGTGAAAAAGGGAAAACAATTTCTGTAAATGTGAAACGTTGGAAAACTGAGTAACATGTAAAACCCTGTACAGGTCTGAAACAATAGACATCTATGAGGGCCCGGCTTCGCCAAGCCTGTGCACACACTCCTTCCTCCCCCCAGCTCACCCTCTCCTCCACACTTCCTTGTTCCAAGCCTGTGGTCTAACGAATGCAGCGCAGCCTTGCTAGCATACGATGTCCTTCTTCGTTGACCATCATAAGGCGATGTTTTTGTGTGTTTCTGAGTCTAGTTTCTTTTCGTCGCGTGAAAGTTTCTTCTCATCTCATTTTAAAGGCGATGTCTCCTATTTTTCTAACCTTTACGAGCATCAACCTCTCACTTATCCTTCAATTGCTATTCTTCTCGTTGAAAGTTAACCACCCAATTTCAACTCAGTGTAAAATATTAAATTTTTCTCATTCTTTATCAATTTTGCAATGTATCCATACAGAAATCGCTCAACTACGTGGATGGTTGCCCCCATCTGAAAATAAAACATCCTCCAGTGCAGTTTCGAACGAAAGCTTTAGTACGAAGCTTAATGCACCGACAATCAGGCGGAAAGGTGAGAAACAAAAAGCCGCACCCATGAAACTACCAGTTCATTGGCTTCAAACGCTCAAAACAACAAAGGCTTCTAAAACGTTCATGAAGCCCGACATCAACAAATGCCTCTCAACGTCTAAAGCACCACCAGGGATGACCGCAAAATCAGAATCATCCGACACGGGTGAAAATCTTTCAGGCGCCGCTAGCAATTATTCAAAGTACGTCTTAGCTTCTCAAGTTTCGACACCAACTACGTACACACCCGACGCGATTTCAAGTAATTGCACGCAAGCAACGCTCGACTTACAACCCCACACTTTAAACTGTGCCCGAGAAAATTCAACATCCACAAAGTCAACAATCTCGAGTAAAGAAAGTATCTCATCGCTGGCGGGAGCTGCCACAGCAAGCCAGCTCCTTCGTTTCGTCCCAAACATTGCGTCATGGCGACATCTCCCCTGTCCTGCGTCACTGAGAAAGCTCAAAATTGTTCACCACCGACGAAGACACCAACACCTACGTCATCGGTAGAACGCGATAAAATTTTAGATGTGGGCGACCAGTTAGAAAGTAAAAGGGCTAATTTTAATTTTAATTTGAATGATAAATTGTGTGTACGCATTTCAGGCGGTGGAGTTATGTTTGAAAATGCATGCGCAGCAGCTGATACTGGAAGTAAAATACCTCAGAGCGTGAACTGCGAGGATGACGTAAGATTTTCAGTGGAGAACAATACAAACAGACCTGTTACCACATATATTGGGTACTTAAACCCCATCTTCCGAACGCCCTCATGCTTATATATATATATATATATATATATATATATATATATATATATATATATATATATATATATATATAAATTATTTTTCGTGCTTCTTAAAATGACATTTTTGAACATCTTCCGAAACAAACAATTCAAATATTATTTCCTGGCGTCAAGAAATGCGAAGTTTTATATCATGTTTATGTAAATTGTCAAAGGTGTTCCCATCCCACAATGAAAATGCACCGTCCATGAAATTGTGGTGTCTCTTATAATCATCATTGCATGTATCATTAAATTTAGATTAACTAGGGAGCACGTTATAATTATCATTACATGTATTATCAAATGTAGATTAAGCAAGATTACCCTATTAAAAATTAAAGGAGTGGCATCGGTGATTCTTGGGAGCGCTCCCAAATTGCATGGTTGTTTCATCCATGCGTCTCCTATGAGGCAACTTCGAAGTGTCCACTTTATAGGCGCGCCTGCGCCTCTGTCCCAACCGGTGGCCACGCATGGCTCAGCATGGAGCACTACCGTCGCGCTTCCAAGTCACGACCAGTTTCTTCTATTCACCATCGGAGAATCATGAGAGGCCCAGGATGGCCACCTCTTAATTTAATTTTAAAAAAACGGCTGCGCACAGCTGATTTCCCATTAGTTACACTTTCCAACCGTCACACTTCCCAAACCGATTAAGGTAATTAATGGACAACTGGCTATATTAGGTTGAGAAGCGTCAACGGTTGAATGTGCAATAATGGGAAATCAGCTGTACGCAGCCTTGGAAGCGATAACATGCAGGGAACAATTTCATTTCAGTAGATTTTTCATCTTTCATTCCTAAAATTAGAAAGGAAAATGAAATGACTTTATAACCGATCCTTTTTATTTCCTGAATAAATATCCTCTGTAAAGAAACAAACAAGATAAAAAAATATTTTCCTGTTAAGCTTGGTGTTGACACCACTAATTTCTATAACATTCACTAAGATAATATTTATCAATAGGCCTTTCCCCCCCAGAGTAGGGTAACGTGATATAGCCCATTCATTCTCTCCACGTCATTCACACATCCACACACAATAAGTTCCACATCTTAGCTCCCGTGGGGTGAGGGGGCCTTCCCTGTTTCCCATGCTGCTCCGGTCAGGGCATCACGGTACTCTCGGTGACTTCCACCGCAGCCGAAGCCGCATCATAGTTACCCCTCCTTCACCCCTCGCACACCAGCCTAGAGCTGAACCCTCAGGTGCGTGGGAAAATTGATCTGGAGCCGCGTGAAAACAATTCATCCACCCACAATCGCTCTCTGCCACACTCAATCAAGGGCACACATACTAACAATAAGATTCCGTATAGTGACGACTAAATCTTAGTCCGTATTTGCTACATGAGCCTATCCTAGCTGTCTAAGATACTTGTGAAAATATTCATCTATAAGAAGTGAAAATATTCATCTCATATAGCTAGACTCGACTTCACCGAACACCAAACGAGAAGAAAACTGCACGCGATACGAATCCTGCGATAGAGCGGTGGTCTACATCACAAACCCTACAGATCTAAAACTTACAAAGAGGTGTAAGTAGGGGTGAAATCTAGGCTTTTAATCATCGGACTTCCTCATCCAATGTGCGCTGGCATGGCGTAATCGCATCTCTCTCGAGGCGATGATGGTGTTGCCACCCCGGGTTCTTGGTTGCCCACAGCAGCCGAAGCAGCTGGGACAATCTTCGAAACTGATGCAAGCTCAGTTCGCCGGCGTCCTCTATGACCATCCCAGTCTACGGCCCCTGAAAAAAAGTAATAAGTTTAGTAAATTATGGCAAAAATGACAAAAGCTAATTAATGCAAAACTAACGCATCTTCAAAGACTCGCAATAGTTCTGCTTAGTTATAGTTACAACGTCTAAAGCACATCTATTACTGCTTAGGCCTCCCTGTCTACAAGAAAGGTGGTGCAAAGAGAGGATTAATAAAAGAAAGATCTAGTATGGACATATACACGGGAAATCTATGCAAAAGGTGTGTTCCACATGGGACATTCTTGTGAAATAACACGTGTATGTTGCTGCACAGGACATAACTGCATAAATACAGCATGTCAGAAAAAAAGTTCAAACTAGAAAAAAAGCTCAAGAATGTACAGGTGCTGAAGAAAAGGATAGTATTAAACCAGAAAAGTTGGTCCTTAAACTGCCCAAAAAAACTATTCCATTTCAACAAAAAAAGAAAAAATCCACCTAACCATCAATTTTGCCCATCACATTTTCCCTGTAGTAGCATTATTTCTTCTAGATGAAAGAACTGTACCCCCTGAGGGGCATCAAAAGCACATCGAACAGCTTTCTCATAGCATTTCTCAAACCTCCTGGATCTCATTTCATATCGGCAACATTACTCATTATTCGCCTGATAGCATGTTCAACAACATATTTTTTAACATTCTTCCCACACGCAGCAACGCTTGATACTCTTATCTCACGTTTGTTTTGACCGCGTCAATAAAATCACCGTTTTCAGCACCACAAGAAACCAAATATTTGAAGGCACTAATTTCTTCTGTGCCTCTTCATTCCACATCACATTCATTCCTCCGTTGACATTCCATTCGAATATTTCTTGACTCGACTCGAACTTTAACAAAACTATTAATCTTATATAGACAAATTCGCCAAGAGTGAGCTACTATAGAGCTTCATCTGCAAGTTTATACTATACTGCATAATGTATATCAATTAAGATTCATATCTTACTTGTAACAAATCGGGTTATTTGGGCCACGATTCAGCCGGCGGGATACTCGCTCACATAAATATGTGCAGATTTGTTCTATTAATGTGAAATTTGTCTAACTAAAATTCACCTGTGAGTCCTTTCCAAATACAATTCAAAAACTTAATTTCTCAACCCAACATATTAGCGTCTTCCTTGGGAGGTTGTTTGTGCAATTAGACGAGATGTAGCCTACTAGGAATGTTAAAATATCCCTAAAGACATCCACCGACAAATACACCAAGCCCACCATGAAAGTTCAAGATGTTTTTAATACTACTAGCACTTATAATAGCACACATCAGAAATAAAGTTTTGTACATTTACCTTTCAGCGCGTTTCGGATTGCTGCTTTTACAGTACTTCGTGGCTCTGCACTGAAGTCTGGAATTTCCCTGAGACAGTCTGTAGAAAATGGGTTCATTTTTTAGAAAGAATATATGTAAACAGCATAGATGGAGAGATCAAAAAATATTTTCTTTCCAGCTTATCAGAGCAAAGCATTCGGGGATTTCAGGAGAGGATTTCAAAGTTGCAACCCAAACATTGAAATCGAAATTGTTTCATTTAAGGCTTCATAAAAATTGTGAACTTTTAACGTTTGTTTCAAAATCTATGTATACATTTGTCTGAGCCATTTATTAATTTACTTGCGATGAGTATTTTTGGAGTTTTAATTGCAGCATAAAACATACGAAAAGGCAAACATCAAAGGACCATCAAATACATTAAAACATCAAAGGTAGACACTAAAACATTAAAGGAAACGAGCCTACCTTTCTTTGGAGATACTCACGTTCTATTATTTGACATTCTGGTGATTCGTTGAACTTGGTTTTGGACTTCACACGACGAGCGCCCAATCCGGTCATGGAGAAAGTCAGCGCCAGCTGTCTCGACATGAGTAACTTCAGCATAGAAGTAACTGTTCGTGTAAGGTTGACCTCCTTTGCAGCCTTCAGACGAACCACCTGCGTGTAAAACGCAAAGTAAATCAATAATGTTTTTGAAATAACTCAGCATATGCACAAGAAGCTTTCTTTTTCAACGTCCGTGTTAGAAATATATAAATAGAACTTTCAACAAACCATCACTCGTTAAAATTACCCCTTGTTGTAAACACATTTCCTGCACATCTACTCGATCTTGCCACGGCTCGGTTGGTAATATTGTAAACCTGAAAGTCGAATAATTTTTTTTTTCTAAAGCGCTCCAGTCGTTTAAGAAAGAGGTAAAATATACAGAAACCGCGATGTCTTGCGGTATGTATGCTATAAGTTATTTAGCACTGTGAGTTTTAAAATTATTATTGTGCAAATTTCTTCGTGAAAGAGCAAAATCCCAGTGGCACAGTCATGAATCTTAATTCGCAGGTAATCTTTCAAAGACCTAAATTATATCAACAAATAGATTGTTGTATGTACTTACTAGATCCTCCTGCTTCCAAAGATTTTGTAGCTCATCTTCAGTACCTGCAGGCATCCAATTTTGGCAAGAGATTGGCACAGGAACGTTTTTTTTGCTGTTGGAGCTCTTGCATCATGCTTTTCAATTCCAGCAAAATATCTTGAATTTTTCCCAATTTTTTCCAACAGTATCCTTTTTGTCTGGAGCTCGGCAATTATCTAAAAAAGGAAGCGAAGATCTGTAAATTAAATAAAAAATGCAGCTTTAGCATACCAGACCTAATATCTAATCGACTTAGGTCATGTCAACTTCATCAAGAGTATAAAACAGAATAAACATGAACTTGAATCTCAGAAACGGGATATAAACAGGAAAAAACAGGAGCTAAAGTACATACTGACTGATTAACGTATGTTGGGCATGAATTGTCCTTCTTTGAATCCTTAAAAAAAAGGATCCTACTACCCATGCTTGCGGTGATGGAGGCAACTTTTTCTTTATAGTTGATTCGATAAATATCATGCTGCACATAAATAGTTTCCTATTCTGTACATAAAATTGTTATTGATTGGGACCATCACAGACTTTCTTCCCTAAACTATCAGATCCTTTCCAAAGACTAAACCTAGTGCTTTGAAAACATATTTACTCACTGGTTGCTTGAGGGAAGGAATTCCTCAGTAGCTACTACTGGAACAGAGCAGCCTGTGGGTTCCATCTCCTCACTTGAGTCTGATTCCCCTGTAACAGTGCATCATTATGAGCATAAATAGATGAGTTACATCAATTAGTTTAAGAATCCCTAGCAAAAAAAAAGGTATTCCGAAAGAGAAACAATTAAGAGGCCATTTAGTATATATACACACTTACACAGGGAATGTATGAACAAGGTGGGGGAGATCCCAGTTTGGCAACAGGAATTCGTTGCATTAGAAAACGAAAAAAGTCAGAAGGAATTTAAGATTAGAAGAAATTTCAAGATGTTGGTCAACAGTGCAGAATCACAAAAAAGAAATGACCCATAAAAATTGTTCTCACCGTAACAAAACCTATTAGATTTTAACAAAACAAAAGCTTACTAAACTATGGGCTCATGTCCATGGATTTCCTCCCTTCTATTATTACTTCCGACAAAAACGATAATTGCATTCCCTCACATAGATGGCAATATTTGTCCCTATTGGATGATGTAAGTATTTTTGAGGTGTTAGAAATGCATGGATGTGATCAAAGCTGCCTTGAGTAGCTAATATATTTTTCGTCAATAGAAAGTTTTCATAAATAATGTAAGTATAGAAAACTATGTATGCATAGAATACATGCTTCATATTCAGGTAAACCACGTTATAATTGTAACCTAAGACAGTACAATGAGAACAACAGAAATACTCACATTGTACAAGGGAACAAAACATGTTACGTCTGACTTCAGTTCTTGGACTTCTGCGCAGGATTGGGTCTTGAGTTGAACGGTGAACAGCTGGATCAGCTGCTAGATTCCGTCTTTTTCTTCTAATGTCTTCCAATCTGGGAATTTCTTCACCAGATTCATTGGAAGTAGCATCTCCGGAGAGAATTTTTTTTCTCAGCATGGTGATAATCATCTGTAAAAAAATGGGACAATACAGGCTTTGGATATTACCAAATTGTTGTTGAGAACCTCAATATAACAAACATGCTCCGCAACTACACTGGCACAGGTAGAAATTAAAGCTAACTATAGTATATCAGTTGTTATTTCGAGTGAATGGTATCTCAAATGAATACTTTAATTGACATGTTCACAGAAATAATTTAAATGACAGACCTTCATACTGGCTCCTTCCACAATTTCACCACTGACCATTCTGATCTGCATATCCTCATTCATAAATCTTTCTGAAAAGAGTTGCCCATGCACTACCAACTACCTCTCCATACAGACCAGGTTTTTGGCTAATCTTTCCCACCTCGCCCAACAAAACCACTCATTCAATTCCTCTGACTATATAATTACAGACACTATGTTAATAAAATTATAACAACAGAGTAAAAGGCTGTAAATTAAATCAACTATTAGCGTCTATTTAATGTCTTACTTGAATGAACAGCAACTCTATAAAAAAAAAGACGCCCACTTCTTTTTATCAGGAAGTACTTCAGACTCAGCCAGAGAAGCCACATTTCCGCTTGTGGGCCAGTACACTTTCTGAAGACCATTGGAATTGAATATCCAGGTTCTTGGCACAATTTGCCAGCTATCGTCTGAAAAAAAAATCCCTAAAAATTTTGTATTCATGATAACCTGCAAAGAATGACAAATTTCAGATAAATGCATTCTGACTCTTGAGAATGATTAGGAGTGTGTGTGAGAGGCTTCTTGATATGCATATGAGATGAGTGCAAATATTTTTTCGTGCCCCTACCAGCCAGTTGATCAAAAAGGAATACATACCTATCAATTTTTCAGCTACAGTATATGGAAATTGCTAAGTAGGATTTCAAAATTTCTTTAGAGCTAGTTGTTTCATCGTAAGCTATTTAACAAATTAATCATCTATCTGCAGGTCATCAATTAATGAATGGCTATTGCAAACTAGTTATGAAGGTAAAGAAGAATAGAGCAATGAATATTAAACTAGCTGGAAAATTAAAGCAAAAAAGTAAACAAAAAATAATTTTACATATGGTCTCAGTAGTATTCTAATCTAAAAATGCATTTTTATTTATACAATTCATATATGATACGCATTTCTTTTTGATTGGATGGGGCTTGGCTTTTTTATACAAGCTATATACAAAATTTTTATTGGTCTTTATTTCACAAGAAATTGCACATTGTCATAATCCACCAATAGAATAAAGAGGTGACAACTCATAAAGGAATATAAGGAACTTCCCTAACGGGATAAAAAGTAATATATGAGGATAAAATCTTCAAAACATTGAAAAAAAAGTACATAGAATTGCTACTAATAGCTACTGACAGCAGGCTACTTCTAACAAGCTTTAAAATTTTAATAATTTTATTTACTCCTGTATGTCTTAATAAGCTTTGTGCTTTCTGGATCCATGTCTGTGTGTGATATTTGGCTTTTGAAAAAATTGAATGGGGTGGAATTTTGGGTGAATGGGGAATTACTTTCTTTATTATAGCAGAGGAAAACATCACACATACATCATTAAAAATGAATTTTACAACTAGTATCAAATATTCATTTTTTCGAACAGACATTTTCAATGTGAGTACATAATATGGAGACAAGAACATATACCTTAATGCCGCAAGCACAGTGTTAAATTGACATAGACATTTTGAAGGAAGGATCAATTAGTGATATGCAAGAGCACAGCCATGAGATAAACATTAACATTTGCATAGTTTTCTAGGGAAATTGAATACAGTAAGTGCACTAGGAAGAGAAGTAACAAATTTAAAGGTTTTGGATACTGATTAAAAACTGTCATCAACCCTAAAATATAGCATACAACACAAAGAAGTAAAATAGGCTTTGTAACAAATGCACATTTGTTGAATCATTTTGTAGAAGCATAAATTTTTGCTCTGCTATCATTGTGATCAGCTGTGGATCAACTTTATGGCAATGAAGTTATTCTCTTTTGGAAGTAACATCATTTTGCAATGTACTTCCTCAACAACTACACTTTTTGTAAGGTTAGAGGGCTTTGCCAGATAAATACCCAATAACTCAGACTTCAGTGGCTCCTCAAAAAGAGAAGACTTCTCCAGAATGGCAATAGTTAGCTTTTTGCCTATTGTCATGATAGTTCCTAAGCAGCCTGTCTTCATCATGATACAGTTATCTCTATCTCCTACATTACCTGATTTTAAGACTGTGCCATCAGGCAAGGTTAATGTATCTTTCGCATTTGTTGAAGATGACTGTTGCTGGTCAATGTGATCATTTTCAGCTGATAGATGTCGACATAATTGTTCTAGAGATTTGTTTCTCCCAGATAGTCGCCCCTTTACACAGGAGCCTAGGTAATTTTCAAACTTGAAACAAGACACGGTATCTAAGGATCCCCAGCTTGCATAGTCATCAGGTAAATGGATGACTGAATGGACATTGTATGACAAGAAGCTTATGCCATATGTTTTGCTTGCTGTGTGAACAAAATATTTCAGTAGCATTCTAGCGTTTTCTATATTTGGTTCTTGGTTCTTGCTAAGTAAAATCCTGATCCCTAAGCTAAGGTATAAAATGT
The DNA here is from genome assembly GCA_030386875.1 of Morinoia aosen. NCBI lineage: Eukaryota > Metazoa > Arthropoda > Malacostraca > Amphipoda > Talitridae > Morinoia > Morinoia aosen. The sequence goes on along the minus strand of CM059557.1, from coordinate 27,829,807 downwards.
TTTCAAAGTATGGTTTAGGGATAATTTCACTAAGAAGAAATACAGTATAAAGAAGAAATAGTCTCAGTTCAGTAGCTTTCCAGAAGGCTAAGAATTTTAATCCTCCAGTCAATTTTCTGGCAAAGTCCGAAGTAACGTGATTTGAAAAAAGATTGAGGATTTCATCAATTTTTTCCAGCTCCAGAACACTCAAGTGACACCTTACTTCTCCCTGCTTGCGGTGCTTCCAGCGACCAAGAATTCGTTGTGTTATTCCCAGTAAAACTAGATGCATGTAGTATAAGGCAAATGAGGTTACAAGACCTACACAAAGCTCTGTAATAATAGATAAGGGACCAGGCTTATGGTGCGAAATATCTACTATGCACAAAAAATCCTGGTCAGTTCTTAGCTTTGCATCAATATCTGGAAGAACAACATGCCCACCAGCATATATACCATGTTGCTGACACCTCTCACATGAGTTGTAGGCATTATGATTTGCAATTTTTTTTCAAATCAGCCCTAGAGACAGCATCACAAACAAATGCCTTAATTTTTACTCCTACTCAGTGAGTACTAATGATACATCCTTCAGCAATCATTTTTCCAAGTTCATCTACAAATAATCTAAGGAATTCATTGACATCCGGCATTTTGTTAGAATTTGGATTCTCAGATAAATAAAACCCTACACAAATAATTTTTGGTTTACTAGTGCACAATTGAATCAGTATTGGGTATGCAGGATTTTTTCTAGAATCTTCAAAGAGAGGGATTCCGTCTATGTTGATGGTAATGTTTACAACATTATCTTTGTAATTGATTGCATTCAAATATTTTACCACAGATGATTGCCAGTTCATGCAGTGCGCATATCGTCCATGGTACATTTTTTTGACCACCACATCAAATCTTCTTTCATTTTTTAATGTGCTTGCTGTCAAAATTATTCCAGGAAAGTAGCTACTCAGGTGATGTAACAGGATGCTTACATGACTATTGGGAACCGTTGGACAGTCGGCTAACCATTTTCTCAAAGCACTCTCCACTTTGTCTTCGGCCGTAATATTCAGTGGACTGCATTCAGAAAGAGCTGCAGTGGACATGTCTCTTCCATTATGTTCTTCTTCAGAATTATCATGTATTAATTGAGTTTCTTCAACCTCTTCAATGCATTCTTGGGTAGAGGATCTGTCCCATGCAGCAGGAATGTTATTTTTTGAATAAATGTTCTTTTCTCTAGCTCTTTCGCAGTAACTTCTCCTGCGACGCTTTTGCTGTCGCTTGGACAGCAGAGAATATGGTATTCTGTTCATACTCTGAAAATTGCAATTTAAAATTTAAATTTTCTCAAGACCTCATCACAGAGTATGAATTTTTGGGAATTCTTTACTTTAGATACATTGAAAATTTTGGAATTGTTCTTACTATTTTCAATGAATAAATAAATTATACACTAGGCTAGTTATAGCTTGTTGGAAAATACCAATCTACGGTAGCCTCATCCGACAAACACTCAGAACAGTGGCGTAACTCTGAATAAAATTATATTAGTATAACGGCCAGTATAACGTTTTTATTCCTCCGCCGGCATTTTATGATTTATCATAAACAAGTTTTTACTTTCATAAAATAGTTTAACTGGAATAATTTTTCGATTCGATGTACCTTCCACATGTTTACAACAATATCAGTAACAAATCGGGGTTCAGGGAAGCTATTATTACAAGTTTAACGTATCAGAATGATAACACTTTACACGCACAAATAAAATATTTAGCGTCACTGAGTGATTTCATAACACCTTCGACACTTGAGAAACATTTCAAACAACTTCACTCTCCGTCGTTACGAACACAGATTCAAACCGGTGGCGCAGGGCGTTGGCGGAGGTCACGGTAGACGAAACAAGGTAGCTGCAAACCAGTCTTTTATAAAATCGAGTGGTGTGTAGGTGTCGTCATGACATCGCACCAATAGCAACGCTCAGCTTGCATCTGGCAACACTGCTAACCCGAAATCTGGCATCACTGTCAGCGTTACTGGTACGACAATCTTGAATCTAGCCGTGCCGCTCAAACGAAGTGTTGACGAGTCGAGTGAAGTGCAATGTCGCCGCCTCAAGTTAAATTAAAAAGTTTTCAGTTATTTGGTGTCATAATAATTCTAAAAATTTGCCCTCGATATTTCAATGCCCTGGTTTCAATTTTAGAGAACTGGTTGCGCCGAGTGGAATTTAATGTCGAATTCATGTTTGCAGCCGCCATTTCAAAAACACCGACTACCGAAGAATCCTATCGGCATTGAAGTTGCACTAAGTGGTGTTGAAAACTGGGAAAACTGGTGTTGTGCTGTGGTTTTATGATCACAGGACTTTGGACCTGGAAGGTAAGAAATTGAACTTTGAATATTATTTAAATTTAATTTGAAAAGGATTGCTCATAACTGATTTTTTCCCTTGATGAAGTTGTATCTCTCTATCAAATCTTTGAAACCAGATGCAGTAGACCAGTTCAAATTCGATATGCTAGTTCCATAGGAAAATACTGTTGACTCGCCTGAAATTTTAAGTATAACGGAAATAAAAAAATAAGAATATAATGTGCACAAATTCTATGCTGATCAATGACATACTGCTTATTTAAAAAAAAAATTAATAATATCATTAGAAGCTTTCCTTCCAAAAAGGTAACATAAATCTTGTGGTAGGGTGCTATCATCTCTAATAGTATCTAAATTTTGATGTGAAAATTATTCTGGAAGTAAGATGAGATGACAAATTTTACCAGGTTTACAATGAAAAAACTTCACTGGCATTGTTGAAATTTTAATCTCTCCTTTATGTTGAAATTAGCAAGTAGTAAGCTTAGAATCTGCAGTGCTCAGCATGAAAGCTAGTTTGGACTGCAGACTGTAAAACTTGTGTACTGTATATTGGATGCATTTTCAAAATAGCTTGACTATGTGAGGGCCTGAGCTAAAGGTTAGGTAGGCTTACTTTTTGTTGAAATAGAATAGGTTTTTGTTTTGTTACGGACCATCTTTTTTCGGTTCGCTGCTGTCCTGTTTTTCAGCACCTACTACTTTCTTCTTCAACTTTTTCTTGCTTCATGAATTTCTTTCTTAGCTTACTGTTTTTGTGCCCCTTATGCATAAATTCCTCCTTCCCTCAACTCCATACTAAATGGTGCCTTCCTCCTTCCTTTCTTAGAAAATTTTTGTCGTGGTTATGGGAAGCTAAAACTTTCTTATTTAATAATAATAATAATAATATTATTAATTCAGAGTAGCTCTTTTTTCTTGTGTAGCCTATCTAATCTGAAATTTTTAGATTAACTCTTAATAACTTTCTACTTTGTAGCTAAATGTCAAGGTGAAATATGACAAGAGAGATGCAAAATCTTGTCTATGATTTTCCATTGTAAAGTGCTACTTTTTATGGCAGTCATCTTTCTGAAAATGACACTGTTCTAAGCACAATTGAAAATGCATTTTTATAGATATCTAACTGTTCTATGCTTACCATTCATGGTGAGCTTCTATCAATATTTTTGAGATATGAGGTGAAAATTCAAGCTGCTTATCATAAATTTTTTGTGAGTGCTTCAAAAATGTCATGTGAAACAACAGAGCCATGTTTCAAAAAAGCATGTCTTATGTTTATGTCAATGATTGTATTTGTATTTTGCTATCCTTTTATGTTTCTTAATAGAAGTAAAATGAGTCTGGTAATCCACTAAGGAATACATACAAGCAAAAATGAAATGTAGAACATTCTCCAGATTAAGGGCTTATTTCTTTACTTGTCATTTTTTATGAGTCTTACCAAATTGGTATTTGTTTTTTAAACTTGTTTTTTATATATAAGGCTATGTGACATTGGGATTGTTATTAAATAACACCGATAAATTTACGTATATTACCCTACAAGAACTGTTAATGAAAAATTGTGAGAACCAGCGTGAGTGTGTTACCTTGTTTGGTTGTACTTGAACCTATGTGCAGTGCTTCTCTGCCTTATTTGTTGTACTTGATGCTATTTACAGTACTTCACTGCCTATTACACTTAATTTTACCATTTTTCTTTAATTTTTTTTAATTTTTCCGCAGCCCCTTTTTGCTCATTTCCCCTATCACTTTCTCCCTTTTGACTCCTTGTATTTTTACATTCTGTATTACACTATAGTTTATCATTGCCTCCATTTCCTTGTGTATGCATTGCAATATTGCTTCATATTCAGCATCATCTCTCTGTACAGCTGAATCTTTTTATTAAATACTCTCACCTGCATCTTGATTCATCATATTTCCAGTGACAAATTTCAATCTGTACCCTTACTACCAACTAAAATGTGTGCTTATTGAGCCAGAAACAAATTCAAAAACTGCTAACTTGAGAAATTCACTAATTTTTATTTGCCTTTCAGGTACCGGATGAAACTGAAATAATTTAAACGTCATCAAGGTGGATGAAGAGGAGCTAAAAGCTGCTGCGGTATTCAACTGAACCACCAATATTGGAGGAATTTTTGCTGCGGGAAGTGGAAGATGCTGCCGCTAGAGCTCCGGTTACCTCGTCATGAAAACAGACATGCATCACCAGCAGCTGAAGAAATTCTTTGACTCACTGCACTATAAGTTGTTCCATTTTCAGTGAGCAAGTTTCCTGTTTCCATCTTTTTGTGTCGTTTCAAAAGCATATTCGGTCTGTTGATCTGTACAAGGGACTTGAATTGTGCAGTAAATCTTTCGTGCTATTATTTTTATAAGAGGCTCTTGCAGTATCTGTTGAATCAAATCAGCCACTTACTAGGCTTCAGCAAAAATGTTTGTGAATTAATTCATGATAACTGCCCTAAACATCCCACCTACTGTTCCAAAATAAAAATGTAAATAAAGTTTTTCTTCAGATGTAGAATATTATAGTCAATCAGAGCTTACAATAGAGCTCTGCAGGGTACCTTTTCTGTGATGCACAAGTGATTCACTGCACTTTTCTCCTGAGTCCTTGTTCTCATGTTCTAGGGTGAAATATAATAAATTTTGTTGTATCACATTATTCAGTTTATTTTAGATTGTTTCTGGATTTTAAATCGTTTTTTACATGGGTGTAGGCTGCTTGCAATAGTGTTATGGACACATTGGGCGGATATGTTGCAGAGCAGCTGTTTGAATGCACTTCTGTATTCACAGTTAATTTATGCCTATAGTTCCGTTATTTCATTAGAATCAATTACGTGCTATTTACCGTTTCCTCCTGTAAAACCCATAACTTCCCCGTTGCTGTATGTACAGCAACACTTCATACATTCCGATTGAAATATAACAAAGCTTAATTTTAGTGTTAGTGTTACTCACTCAACTACTCAGCTGTAAGCCAAATTAACACGCAAAAAAAAATGATCGAGATGAGGTAAAATTTCTGTGTGATATAATTTGTGTCTCTCATTTGGTAGCCAAGTGGAGCCAGTAAATTTGGACTTAGAAGTAAACTTATGTTTGTGTTTTCTGGATGGCCTGGTGCCATTCCTGTCTGCTGTGGCCAAACTTGAGACATTTAGTCAGGCAAGCTGAGGCTCATCATTTTGTCCGAGGCACCATACAACCTACATTTGTACAAATATCTGCGCACTACTTGCTCTCAGCTCAGTAAGTGGTGTTAATTAAAGTCCCAATGACTGTTAATGAACAACCACTAAGTCTTCGACTTGTGCTAGCCTTATTTTGTTAGTGTCAGATGAATATAAGGCTTTGATGTGTTATATTGTATCAAGCGTGTGATGAACCTTTTTTCTTTGTCTGTTCATAAATTAAGGCTGTGAACTATAATGTCGTTCAATCTTGTCTCGCTTAAAACACATTAACGGATGGTAGTGCAAGGTTTATTTGTTGATTTGGTTCGGTGCATTGCTAGGGTCAAGCGTTATAAATAAGCATTACTATCTACGCGCTACACATATTTGTTATCCTTGTTTTCTTCTCGTAATCGGAACTCAGCAAAAAAAAATTGGATGTACTCATTGAAACCTTTGCATTCTTATGACACATTCATTGTTTTGGTTTCGAAATGAATTATTTGATAACCTTTAGACTGGCTGTGAAAATACACACGTAACTAGAGTTATGCTTACCTTTCAAGTTTTTGCATTCTACGGCTTATGTTGGAATAGATACACTTCCCGGCAGTCTCTAAAAAGTTAACAAATATTTTAAAAAGTTATCTGGAGTGTTGCCTTGTTATTAAACAACGCAGTTTGCTTCTGAGCGTGCCGATGAATTTACTTCTGCTTATTGATGATCATACAATTGTGTGTAAAAACTATTTTACCGTTTTGAATGATTGATTTGGAGCATGCATCCAGTAGTTGGTGAAAGATGCGTCGTAGGCTTCCCACTCGCACTGAGCTAGAAGAAACGGTACCCAAATAGTAAGTTTGACGTGAACTCGTCTTTCTAATGTTTATCTCTATAGTCTATTATCAATGTGAGGGCCCAAGCTAAAGGATAGGTAGGCTTTCCTTTTGTCAAAATAACATAGGTTTTTGTTTTGTTACGGACCATCTTTTTTTGGTTCACTGCTGTCCTGTTTTCTCAGCACCTACTACTTTCTTCTTCAACTTTGATCTTGTTTCATGAAATTCTTTCTCATCTTACTGTTTCTATGCCCTTTCTGCATAGATTCCGCGTTCCCAAATCCATACTAAATGGTACCTTCTTACTTCCTTCCTTTGGATCTTATTTGTTGAGGATAGGGAGGCTTAAACTAACTAATAATCTAATCTATAGTCTATTATGCTACATTTTTTCGTTTTTGAATATAACAGTTCATTATTTTTATTTAATACTTCTTTACTTACTGGTATGCCCCTCACTCAGGGGGTACAACTATTGTATCTGTGGGAATTACCTTTCCTAGGGGACTATGTGAGGGCCCGAGCTAAACTTTAGGTAGGCTTTCTTTTTGTTGAAATGGAATACGTTTTGTTTTGTTGCGGACCATTTTTTTTAGATTCACTCATCCCTTGTTTTTCAGCTCCTACTACTTTCTTCTTCAACTTTTTCTTGTTTCATGAACTTCTTTCTTAGCTTACTATTTCTGTGCACCTTGTGCATAGATTCCGCGTTCCATAAATTCCATAATAAATGGTGCCTTTCTCCTTCCTCTCTTGGAACAGCTTTGTCGTGGTTAAGGGACGCTAAAACTTTCTTATATAATAATGATAATAACTTTCTGTTATGCAGAGCACGAGTCCTGATTTTTGAAGATAGCGCTTGCGCATTAGGAGGGCTGCCGTTTGCGCTCTGTGATGTTTAGTAAGTCATTATGTACGACTAGTCCTTACCGGGATTTGAATGCTCAGTTTTATGTTGTCTTGGGTGTACATTTCGGAATTTATTAGCCGGAAAATGTTGAACGTGCCTCGAGTGGACGGTGGTGTACCAATTATTGTTTTTGATGAAAAAAATAGTTCATCTAATTCATTATCGTCAAAAGTTTACGTAACATCGAGATATTAGAAACGAAATATATTTTTAAGTAATAGGAATATTTATTCAGGGACGAGTTGTTGGCTCATATTTTGTTCCCATCCTTATAGAACAAGTGATGTAATGTCCAGAGCTGAGAGTTTAGTAGGCCTTCTTGTTGTTCAAATTAAAATGCTTCGTTTCCTTAGGTTAAGACTAATTTTTTTTGGTTCATTAGTGTCCTGTTTTTCATCACCTATGACTTTCTTCTTTAGGTTTAATTTTGTTTCGTAACCTTACTCCTCAACTTATTGTTCCTATACTGAGGTTCTCTTGTGTGGAAACACCCTGCGTATTAATTATGCGTTTCCTTTTAACTCCGGTGTTTGGCGTTTCCTTCCTCTATTTGAACGGTTGTATTGTAGTAAGGGAATGGAGGCTAAACCCAAGTCAGAATTCAATCTATATAGAACTAGTCAGCTTTTGTAATAAAAACTTGATGCTCTATGTGAGAATATGTAAAGTCCCGCGACTGTGTCGCTTTGAACAGCATTATTGTGGTAAGGAAGACTGAATCTATGTCGCAACCTAATTTATAGAACTAGTCAGTATTTTTAATAAAAACTTGGTGTTCTACGAGAGAATATGTAAAGTCCTGCAGCTGTGCTCGCTTTGAGCAGCAAGGAAGGCTGAATCTATGTCGTAATCTAATCTATAGAACTAGTCAGTATTCATAATGACCCAGTCCGCATTTGTCGATGGCTGTTCAAAGGGTCGTTACAGAGCACAGAGAAGGAGAACCAGCATTCACCCAGTAAGCTCATTACTGGACTTTTCACGGAATGTCCAAGCTGTCCGGTATTGGATTGACGAAGGCAGCCCATTTCTTACCGCCGGACCAGTAACGGAAGACCATCCTGAGGCACGGGCAAAATATTATATCCCATTACCGTAAGACTGGCTTGCCTGCAGTATTTCGTCTCTAGCGCTGGGAAGCCTGCCCTGACCCGTTCACAATTGTGGGATTCCTATCTTTTCCTAGCACTGGCTTGCCAGCAGTATTCCGTTTCTAACGCTGGGAATCCTGCCCTGACCCGTTCAGAATTGTGGGATTCCTATGTTATCCTAGCACTGGTTTGCCTGCACTACTTGTCCTGACGTAAGACCGAAGCTCCTTGCGTCAAGACTGAGTAGTGCAGGCAAGCCTGCATCTTGATTAGTTAACATCTACAGATATAAGTAACAATTCACTCCCATGAACAAATAAAAAAACTATAAGATATTCAGGATAAGGAATCTGATTTAAAAAATGCACATATATTTAAAGAAATCAACGTATAAAGTTCTTTTAATGGAGCGACAGTAAAGATCGCGTTCAAGCATAAAATAATGATAATAATAAACCAGAATCAGGCACACGCACAGACTCACCCAAAACCAAGATCCCACCAGGCGCGCGAAGTGGCTTAACAATAAGGCATATAGCTACTGCACTGGAGCAAATTACCTCAATTGGACGAAATTTATTTGCGAAAATGGCTAAATTACATGATACATTGATTAGATGATACATTATGAACAGTAATAACAGGGTGTCTACTATGATTCCATTTTTAAATTCTACTACTTTTTACAACGTTCCAGAGCAAAAAATTACAACCTAAATCCTTCATATAAATAGTTATTGCTTTACAAGTTCCCAGATATATCAGCCTACAGCTAATGTCTAGTTCGAGTCAATATATAACGCCATAGCAACGGTGAAGCAGCATGTCAGAAAGAAGAAAGAAACAAAGAGAAATACTTTATACTACATAACACATAACATAAGATAGTCTATTAACCACCATGAAAAAAGTGCCTTTGGTACCATTAATCGAGATCAATTGCTGTCATACACATCTAAATAAGATTAGATTATTAATTAGTTTAAGCTTCCCTATCCGATACAACGACGATTTAAAGAGAGGAATAATGAAGGGATCATCTAGTATAGGCCCGTGCACGGGGAATCTATGAGCAAGGTGTGTTTTTCCATCATAGGACACCAAGTGCATAGAAACAGTAAGTCAAGAAAGAAGTTCGAACAAGAAAAAGTTCAAGAAGAAAGTAGGAGGTGACGAAGAAAGTAGGAGGTACTGAAGAAAAGGATAGCAGTGAACCGGAAAAGCTGGTCCTCAACTAAACAAAACTCTATTCTATTTCAACAAAAAGAAGGCCTACCTAACCACATCGGGACAATCCCTCTGGACGTGTAAATGCCCATAGATACAATAGTTATATCCCCCTGAGGGGTCTAAATCCGACTATTTCCATGAAATACATATCAACAGAGGGCCACTTTGAACAAAAACAAGTTAAATAAACTTCCACTTTCTATAAGCGTGCAAAGAAATCATAGAACAGAAAACATAATCAGATTTCAATAGTTTTTGAGTTAGTTACATACGTTAGTTTAAGCCTCCCTAACCACAACAAAGGTGTTCTAAGAGAGGGAATAATGAAGGAGACCATCCAGTATGGCCACGTACAGGGGATTCTACGCACGAGGGGTGCCCCGCACATTACATCCTTGAATGGAAATTAGAAGAAGAAAGTCACAAGAACTGAAGAAAAGACAGCAAGCAGTAAACCCATAACGAAAGTCCGGAGCAAAACAGAAAGCTCAATCTATTTCAATTAAATGGCATGCCAAATAAAAACTCAAATGAACAAACACTTAACTAAATAAAACAGTGTCAAGTCTTATTGAAATGCTGTTCGTATCATCATGAGGGGCTTATTAAAAAACGAATCAAGAATACAGAATAATAAGATGGATGCGTTTCCTTGAGTAAAAATAATGCACAAAGCTACTGAGAAGCTACTCTTGTTCAAATAATATCCGCTCACTTTCTGTAAAGCAAAGTAATGAATTCTAATCACTGACTTCTCTCATTTTTATGAAAGAAAAAAATGTTCTACGAAATCAACTTTTAAAGCGAGAACGATGTCTCGAGGGCTCCCCCGAGGACGGAGCACTGTTCTTCTCGATTGGGGCACTCATGTTCCACCACAAATACTTGCTCAGAGTGCGCACCAACAAACGTACTGGCCGAGCATCCCGCCGCACAATACTCTTGCTCCACCACAAATGCTTGCTCACAGGGCGCACCAACCGACGTACCAGCTGAGCATCCCACTGCACTATCTGAAACAATACAATTTCGCTTAGAAAAAATCATCGTAACAGTAATGATTTTGACAACTTCCATTTACCGGGGTAGGAATATTGAACGTTCCGGATTTGCAACACTTTATAAGAAAGTAAGGGCCGGAGCTATGAGTTAGGTAAAAGTTGAACAGCATCTCAACAAGCTAATTATGTTTTCGAAGATTTTTTTCATAACTGTTTACATTTTCCCATTTACTGCTCTTTCGTTCTTCTAGCAGTTTTTACTCCCAACTTTCTAGTTTTTTCCAATCTCAATATTGCAATGTAGCAGGTGAACGACACAAATTTCGTGCATAGATTCCCACATCCCAAAGAACGTGCTATCGTTTTCCCTCTCACAGAATCACTCGCAAACACCTTAAATATATAGAATTACATTGTTTTAACTTAGTCTGACGAGACAAACAATCGAAGTACAGCTTTTAATTGAATATTTGTGCCTTAGAATGCAGTACAAAAATACACGTTTTGCGCCTAAACATCTGCAACATGGCAGATTGGGCTACCACTATTCGTCATTTTCTGTTTCGACACCGAATGATATTGAACATATCTCAAAATTCATCTGTTCTAACAGCTTCCCTATACACATGTCATACGTACAGCAATACCTCAAAAAAAATACATACGCTGACAAGGTCATTTAGAAATTCCTCGTAATTTCTATGTTCAAATGCTGAAATTTTATAACAGTAAGAACATCTACCATACCTCGAAATTGAATCAATTCATTTTAATATGCTCTGGTATTTGCTCCTTTTGCACGGCTGGGCATAGTCTCCCGTGATCTACCGTGCACCGGAAATTATTATTATATTAGTGGTTTAAGACTCCGTTTTCAGTAACAAAGACGATATCACAGAGGAATAATGAAGGAGACCATCTAGTATGGACACGTACAAGGGGATTCTATGCACGAGGTGTGCCCCGCACAGGATACCAAGCGCATAGTAACAGCAAGTTACGAAGGAAGTTCAAACAAGAAAAAAAGTTCAAGAAAAAAGTAGACGGTGCTCAATAAAAGGATAGCAGTGAACCGAAAAAAGTTGGCCCTTAACTAAACAAAAGACACAATATTTCAACAAAAAGAAGGCCTACCTAACCAGTGATTCGGGCACTGACATTATCCCCCTGGGAGCGTCACTTCCCATAGATACAATAGTTGTATCCCCCTGAGGGGCCGTGCACCGGAAAAAATTTAATATAGCAGGTGTTGTTTCCTGAATTGAGGCTGAAATCACTTGTTTCAGGTGTTCAACAGTGTTGATTTTTACCTGGCACACTTGAGGCAAGATATGTCTTCATGTAAACTACACTCAACTACAACCGTAGCCTCGAGCTCACCATTATTTTCGTAAATTTACTTCTCATTTAAATCAAACCTATGCAGTTTTATTTAAATTCATTCATAATTATTGTAATTTAAATAACTTAGTAAATATAAGGTGATTTAATGTATATTCTCAGCATCTTTGTACATCATCAAATAAAATTCTGCATTTTTCATACTTATAAATATTGCAATGTATAACTTCACTGAGTCAAACCTTAATTCAATCAAACGCCCAATTCGGTTATGAAATTCAAATTGATAGAGAAAAATCTTGAATACTCTACACATTCTAATTTTATCTCTAAATCCAGATGGATTACAAATGGTTTCTAAATTCAAAAAGAAGGTACTTACTACGTTTACGCTTGCGAGTACTTCCGGACCAGTCCACAGCCTGCCTCAGGAGCAACGCAGTTCGTTTCTCTATGTCGGTGAGGGACACGTCTCTAAATCTTGTCCACCGTCCCTATTGAAAATCGAGGACGGTGCACCGGTGGAATATGAGTGGAAACATGGACGATTTGAGGTTGGTTTATCGTCTATTTAAGGGTCAAATGTCCAGTCTCCGCGACCATACTGCGCCCTAAATACGTCCATACTGCGACCAACTTTGGTCGATGAACAGCTTCAAATCAACCTCAAATCACCTCTAAAACCAACTTAGGCCGATGAATGGTTTCAAATCAACCTCAACCCAACTCTACATCCAACGAATCGCTCGCTTCGCAACCTTAATCAACTCCAAATCACGGGTGGCCACCTCTACGCAATCGCTTAAAAAACGCTCCCAGCTGCCAGTGTGTGACGTCACGAGCATATATACATATGGTTGTGACGTCATACACTGGCAGCTGGGAGCGTTTCTTATCCATCGTACAGAGATCACCTGTGATTCTGATTTTGCTAGGGTGAAGAAGCAACAATATTAACATACCATGCTAACCGCACACCAATAATAAATATCAGCTACCCTTATTTAGGATATATGAATCAATTGCGCAACCTTAACCAACACATTTACGTAGATATTTGGTAGCAACGATCAGATATTCGGTATAACCACCCCCCACCCACCCACACACACAAATATGTACCTGAACACATTGTTGATCACCTTCGAGAACGTCCTTCAATTCAGAGGTTGCTGAAGACGGACGAGGGACTTTCAGGTTTGGTTTCCACATTTTGTTGCTTTTACATTGCCTTCACTACCAGCCCCACCACAACGATGAATCGTCATAAATATCAATTGACCGAGGTGGTGAAGCTAATAGTTAGGCCATCTCTCGTTCCTCGTCAACAGGAAGAATCGCCATTTTCCCCAGAAGTCACGGGTCTGAACTCAAATACAAGCGAAATTTGAGAAGAAAACGACTCTTTGTGCGTTCCAGCGTCATTTTCTTATGAAGCTTCTGATAGAGTAGCCAATGCAGCATACAACCGTCTTTCTTTTTAACCGTTGCAGATAAATGTAAATTGCTGTCTTTTTATTTGGAATTCGGATCGAAACGTTGAAAAATATTTATAAAATCCTGTCATAAAATTATTGATGAGGCGATGTATTGGTATCGGTCATTTTTACTGGTGTTGGTAAAATCCGGCCGATACTTTCCAATAACGCGTATTTTATCATAAAAATGAAGGTCATAAATCATGAAAGTAAAAGTATGATCAAATAAAGAGCCTATTCATACCTAGTAAATTAGTTAGCTAACTGTTGAATTACAGTGTTTAATAAGGCCCGCTAACTGAATTTACTTCTTCGACTTCCCGATGAGGCACGTACGGTCAGTAAGTGAAAGCTATGTAACATGAATAGTGGAAAACAGAAGCGATATATAATTATTATACTTAAACAACAAAACAGGCGAACCAAAATCAAACCAATTATGTAAATAAAGTTGAAGGTGTATTTTAAAGTTTTTGAAATTTAATGCAGAAAAAGCTGAAAATTCGATTTTTATTTATCTTGTAAATCGTCAAATACTACAAAGCGAATAATTTTATTTTAATTTTAGCATATGAATCTCCGTACAGTAGGAATATAGCATTTTTCTTTAATTTACGATGTTTGAAAAATTCAAGAACAATCTTATAGTTAGTTGCGCGTGTTTGGATCTTTTTGGTTTCGGGGCCTATCGAATATTAATGTTTTTTTTTCGCCGAAGTATGTATTTTGGTGTGGAAAACACAAACATGCTAACTATTTTGTGGATAAATTATTGTTTTGGTCCACTTTTGGAACTACACCTTTTTCACTTCAAATTAATCTAAGTCACGTTCAAATTAATCCGAGTAAAATTCAAATTAATCCCAGTCAAGTACAAATTAATCCAAGTCAAGTTCAAATTGATCCAAGTCAAGTTCAATTTAATCCAAGTCAAGTTCAATTTAATCCAAGTCAAGTTCAATTTGATCCAAGTCAAGTTCAATTTAATCCAAGTCAAGTTCAAATTAATCCATGTCAAGTTCAAATTAATCCAAGTCAAGTCACCGATACTTTTACAATTTTATTAAAATAAAATCATTATAAGCCCAACATGAGTAATGCAATAAAATTATTAACTAATGTATCTAATAATATAACAATATTAACAATAAAGTTTTCGATAAGGAATAAAAGTACTGCTCTAGCTTTGTTAACTATATTGTTGCAATAAAATAACAAAACGAAATCCTTGCACTAGATGTTTCAAACCGTATTGCAAAGTAATGTAGACTAGTTGTAATAGCAAATGTTTTAAAAAGTAGACCGAAAAAATAATTTCTCCGCAATATGGTTATCATTTTCATGTTTTTCACACCAAAATACATACTTTGACGAAAAGAAAACATTAAAATTCGATAGGATCCGAAACCGGAGAGATGCGCTAACACGCAACCAACTAAATATAAGATTGTTCGTGATTTTTTTCAAACATCTTAAAATAGAAGAAAAATGCAGGATTTGTGATGAACGGCGATTTGCATGCTAAATTGAAATAAAATAATTAGCTTTGTAATATTTTACGACCTACAAGCTGAATTAAAACAGAATTTTCAGTTATTTTTATGTTTAATTTATAAAAACTTTAAAATGCGCCTTCAACTATATATGATAGGTTTAATTTTTGTTAGCTAAAAATGTTTTAGTTGTAAAAGTATAATAATTTTATGTCCCCACTGTGTTTAACTATTTATGCCACAAAGTTTTGACTCACAGACCGTCCGTGACATCGGGAATTCAACGTAGTAAATTCACTTAGCGGGCCTGATTAAACGATGTAATTCAACATTTAGCTAATTTACTTGGTATGAATAGGCTCTTTAGTTGATTATACATTTCTTTAAACGAATTATGACCTTATTTTCAAGATAAAGTACGTATTGTTGGAAAGTATCGATGAAATATCGGCCAGATTTTGCCGCTACCGATATATCTGTACATCACTAGCCTACGATCACGCAACGTTTGCTAGTAGGAAGCTCCTCAATTCAAAATATAATTCAACTCTAACTCATCAATAATGCTAATGTTCATCAGGTGATTAAGGAGTTTTATTCGGTTAGTATTTACTTCAATGCGTTCACGGAAATCACGACCTCTGTTTTAAAGAATCACTAAAAGAGCTCATATACGAACGCTTTACACGAATGACATTTTGCTCGCTGATACGTAATTTTCAAGCTATAACATGAATTACGTTCAGGTTAAATTAGCATTATATATTCGGCTGCATCGTACCTGCATTCTTGAAATACGCCCGATATTTTGGCGGTAACCATCAGTGTCAGTATGGCTAAGTTAAGTTATTTTAGGTTAGTTTATTCAGCTAATCTAACGTTACCTAATCTAATTTAACCTAGCATCACGTCATGCTGTATTACATCATATTTACGTGTCCGTTTCTCCGCTTTTATATACAAAAATCCTATAACTTTACAGGGTAATAACTTAAACATTATGCATCAGTGAGCAAAATATCATTCATTTAAAACGTTCTTAAATGTGTTCCTTTGGAGATTCTTTGAAAGAGAATTCTTAATTTCCGCTAACGAATTTAAGTAAATATTGATGTTTTTTTCTTTAAACATCGTTATTCTGTAATTTTATAACGCAGCTCGTCAGATATTTATTGAAGTTTAATTTTCTTACTAATAAATTGAAAACTAGTGATGTACAGATAATAGAAAAAGGCCAATACCGAAACTATCGGTACATCCAAATTGAAAATATTGCATATTGTTTCTTGTCAAAGGTTTCTCAAGTGGAATTATACTGCAACTTAGAAGTTTAAAGCTAAATTGTGTTAACACTTACTGTAAAATAAGAAAAGAATTAATAGTGAATAAATACATCATTACTATTCATTACAATTCATTCACACTAAAAAATTATTCAGACGACAAGGTTGAAGGCACTTGTTGTCTCAATCGTCACCTTCATCGGCGCTTGACAACATGCCATACCGGCATAACGTCTTCAATGGAATAAGAAACTCACTTGAGAGCGAACACCTTATACCTTTTCAGAGCAAAAATTGTTTCAAAAAAAATACACTCTAACGTACTACACACTTGCACTGAAATACATTCTGACATTGCTTGAAACTTATTAAATGAGTCAGAAACCAGCACCACATCTGAGACGCACAACTGCCAGAGCACAATTCAAATAACTGCCGCCGCCCGGCAGCCGTGAAACTTCGAAAGAGCTTGCCATCTTGCCGACTCGCGCGAGCAGTGTTGCCATCTCTAACTCGAGTGCAGATAAAATGTTTGGCTTAGATGAATAACAGGATTGTATTATTTAAATAAATGATTAAATTGCATTTAAATACCTTATTACATTATAAATATCCGCAAGTTAAAGTTTTAGGTCAATTTACCAATTTTTTAGCTGACAGCTTTGACTAGCAAGTATTCCTCGGTAGCTACCAACTGTAATTTTCATGGCAAATGAATTTTGCTGTCTGAGAGTGCTCAAGACTGTTGGCATGTACGATTTTCCATAAGAATGTTTTTTATCTTTCATTTGAGAGTAATTTGAACTCAATAGGTGAATCATTTCAAAAGTTACGAGTGGTTGACTGAAATCTAAAGTTGCACTCGAGAAATTCTAAAGAAATTTCTGTAGTTTCCAGAAGACCGTTCCCATACAGTCTCCGCTGCAGCCTGACAGTATTATGTCCTATGAAAAGTTTAACTTTTTAAGCTATTAGTGTCTTAAAAATTTATAATTATCGGCTTATTCAATGTATTCATCGTATTTTGATTTTTATCGTAGGTATCTCTCACTATTTCGAGACGGTATCTAAATAATAAACCGATGAACAGTTATTCTCTTATTAAACTATTGCATTTCTTTTAATATTGTTATCATTGTCTCAATTTACTTCTGTTTGTAGGCTATTACGTGTAGTTTTTCACCCACGTATTCTTTAAGATTTTTGTCTATAATGGATCTGGCAAATTGTGCGAGCATTGAATTAATTTTCGATTTATCTGCAAGCCTTTTTTAAAATGAGCCAAGAGCTTGAAACGTTCATATGAATTCGTTTTTAAAATGGATCTTCTCTATCGCCTGCTTTACGGACTGTTTTTTCTTGTATGAGATTTGCTCATATAATTGTTCTGCCAATGATACATATTTTATTAGGCTTGATTGGAATAAAACATCCCCTCAGGGGGATACAACTATTGTATATGTGGGAATTAGCGCTCCCAGGGGAAAAATGTGAGGGCCCGAGCTGAGAGTTAGGTAGGGCTTCTTTTTGTTGAAATAAAATGATTTTGTTGGGTTAAGGACCACCTTTTTTCGATTCACTACTGCACGGTTTTTCAGCACCTCGGACTTTTTTCCTCAACTTTTATCTTATTTCATGAACTTCTTTCTCATCTTACTCTCATATTCTGCTTAGATTCCTCATTCTCTTATCTCCATACTGAATGGTGCCTTCCTCCTTCCTCTCCGATTCGCTCTATTTGTTTGGCGGTTAGGGAGGCTTTAACAAACTTATAATCTAATCTGGAATAAAACATCCTATTCATAGAGGCCTGAATATTTTAATTTTTATCTCAGTGTGAAAGGTTTTATAATTAGTAAAGCAAAAATTTAAAATTTCAGAATAGATTTTTATATTTATTTCATTATTATTTTGTTCATTTCATTTCGAAATTGAGAGGTTATTTAACATAGATTAATTTTAGTGGCTTGAGGGCATGAGAAACAAGTGCCAGAAAAACACGGTATCAGCGATTCTGAGCCAGATGGCCGTCCTTGGCCAAGTCAACCTCGAAGCGCTACTAGATACCGCGAGTTAAAGACGGTGTATGGACGGGATGCCGCGGATGGCAGTGCCGATCATAACATGCTCGTAAATTGGGCGGTGTACCGTTGTTTTATCGGTCGGATGGCCGAATGACCAATAAATCGCGGATAATATGCCCTGTCAACCATATTCCACCGGTGTACCGTCCTCGATTTTCAATAGGGGTAGAGCGCCTGGAAAAAACGAACACATAATAGCTAGTAGCTAAAACACATTGGTCACGTATGTTCCCTCTCCATTAATTATAGGAAACAAGTACAGAAAGATCGTACGAAGCTTTCACTGATAGCTAATTTACAATTAATATGTAACTAATTTTCAACACGCTTATATTATGACATGCTTGAAACATTAAAAACTTACAAACAAGCAGGTAGGAAGAATATAACAGTGCAACATTTTCACGACAAAAATCATACCGCTCCTATATAGAAGTAGCTACAGTGAATTCAATTCACCATGAAATATAACTTACTGAAGAGAAGCTGATATGCCTTATGAGAAGAAAATTTATTCTTCGTAGGCTGCCGATTGAGACCAAGCCCAGTGAATGAATACGTCTGGGCCAGTGTTCTCGTCATCATTCGCTGCAGCATTCGACGCAAAGTATCTTGAAGACTCGGGGTTTCCAATGCTGCCAAGCTCATGACCTGACGAAAACAATGATAACGTTCTAGTTCCCCTAAATTACTTTATAATAATTGTTAGTTAAAAATAAAACGTAAACGTGCATCGGGGGTTTACTCGTTATGTAAATCTAGGACAAGTAAAGGTAGTGAACCTGAGCATTAGCTAGCTGCATAAACATAATTGGTTCCGTACGTTTATTCACATATTTGTATTACTGTAGTACATATATATACATATATACATATATACATATATATATACATATATATATATATATATATATATATATATAATAGTTTTGGCTTCCCCTAGACACTAAAAGGCGTTCCCAAGATCAGAAAAGGAAAGAACAAAAGGAAATGTGTAATCTACGCACAGGACACTTATATTAGCGCATAGGAACAGCACAATAAGAAAAAGGAGGAAGAATAAAGTATAGAAATTAAAGGAAATAAAGTGGCCAAAAAATAGAAGAGGTAAGTGCTGTCTAAGTTGAAGTAACCTAATATCTGTTTATTCCCATAGAACAGTATGGACAAACCTAACCTTGTTGCTCTTCTCTATGCTCACTGATGGGTTATATATTTTTGTCGTGTTACTCGTGTATAATCCTCAAGGATACGCAAGAAGAAATTAGCACTCGCGTTAATGGTTGGAGGTCTCTGCTTAACTAGAAGTTACATTCATCTTCACTCTGCAACCGCATTATAATAAGTTACTGTCAAAAATTACTAGGCCTAGGAAGATCTAGAGCGTTATATACACGCAAGTCGATACCGTGTACAAGCAAGTTGTACAAGCTCGTAGTACAGTATCTTCAAATAACGCTGAATTTCTCTATCTAGGGTAAAGCACAAACAGTTATAAGTAGGTACTTCTCTTGCAGCATAAAAATGCTGTATTCCAGAAAAAGACTCAGGTATTTAAGAGGAAATAATGATGAAAGAAATGCTAAATCGCCACACTCGCATTGGCACAGATAGGTAAGTGATAAATGAGTCTATATAAAACACTTGGCAGCTCATCATATAATCAAGTCATTAAGGTATACGCCATGGAAGCTGCGCCAATAACCGTATGGACTTGAATGTATATTGACCTTGTTACATTGAAATGAGCGAGACTTCGAACTTGGTACCTCCGTTGAGGGTTTACCGAAACATTTCGGTAGCAAGTTAAGTAGAATCTACACAATTAGCAGGTAGAAACGACAGCAGTCTGAACTTTTAAGCTCTAAGCAATAGTGACTTACAAAATGGTTCGATGAAATGAGTGCAGACAACTCATCATCATTGTTGGCAGGGGGACCAGCAATAAGATCTTCCTTGGAAAGCTTTGCGGCCAAACCCCTCAAATCCTCAAGTGCTAGGTCCAGCTTCTCTTCTATCATGTCCATCTTCACTTGCATATTTGCTGCAACTTTGCTGACCTTCGCTGAAAGTGCAGCTGTCAAGTCCTGGCAGCAACAGCGCGCTTGAGGTGCGTCTGAACTACTGGAGGCATCCACAGTAGATCTGATCGTTAAGGCTGACATTAGCTAATTGTACAATAGCATTGCTACTGCTTAATGAAAGGTCTTAAATGGATGAGTTGTAAGTATATTACATACCTACATAGTTATGCTAACTTTCTCATACTGTGCTATATCACAAACTAAAAAAATTAACTGATTATTTTATGTGATACACAATATGGACCACGTAATCAATATCGACTGAATAAATGACGTGGTCCACAACCGGCAAGCCAGGTTTAGTTTAATGATCGTGTTCCAAGAAATTGTTCCAATTAACTGGCAAAAAGATTGCCAAGTGGATTTTTTTCTTGCAATGATAATTTTAACAATTTGCCAGAAAATTTAGTTTCACAAAAGCAACTACGTCTGTGCTTTGGGGCAAAATGGGGTTCCACAGTATAGGTCAACGTCATGAACACAATGCTAAGTTATAGCTTGACATATAGAGAAATTATTAAAAGAAAGCTACAAGTTGAGGGTCGAACTGGAGTAAGTTTATAAGTTAGGGCTTCAACTCATTTTTGAAAATGAATTGAATGAATTTCATTTCTGTCAAGAGAGACGCGAGCCTTATAAAGAGTTAAATATTACCTCATCAAATGTTGGTATTCGAAACCCACCCACCCCAACACCCCTTCGACGTGATTTGGAGGGAGTAAAAACAGGTATGGCGGATTGGATCGAGGTAGAATCAGAGAACATGTCAAGGAGTCGTTGAAATACCTGTCTTTGAAAAAAATCTTCATTTTAAAAACCCTGGTCACAGCAGAAGTGCTGAGTACTTTACTACTCCATACTTCAGAATGATGAACTTGGACTCCTCGGCAGAGAAGATTCTTTACTGAAAGTTAAACTTGGTTTGAAACTCAAGCTGAACTAGGAGTTAACTTTATTATTAGGTGAACATTTTGTTCAGCTTCATGTAAGATTCACCCTTTGCTGCTAAAGAATCCAAGTTCATCATCTGCTAGGATGGATAAGACAAGTAGCAACACGGCAGCCGTGAAGAAAGGTTTTGAAACCAAGTTCCACCCGAAAAATACTCAAAAGGTTTCAACCACTATTGCAGTGCAATAGCCATCAACCAGTTCCAGGATTATGCCGCAGTTCAACCCTCTGCTCAATCTCAGGATGATTAAACTGGTGGAAATTGCCAGCACCTGATGAGATAGGTAATAATTTACCCTCTATGTAGTCCAGCTATTCCTCATCAAGAATAGACTACTATTGAATATACTTTTAATAATGTTGTACAGAATATAAAATTGTCACTATTGCTTGTTGAGCCTAAACCTAACTTTGAATCTTCATATAATACCTAGGTATGTAGCTACCAATTAGAACAGAAATAAGATGTTCTTAGTAGTGCACACACCATGAAGCAACATTATCAGCTGAGTTCATTTCATATTTTTGAATTGCTATAGCAACAATTGTGAAAATATGTAACTATTTACATAAAATACATACATATACAGTATATTCTACATAGTGGCAGCTAAAGACACTAGTTCTGTGTACCCATGTTGCACAATACCTGAAATGATATTGGTCACTGGTACGTACACCTTATTACCAATGACATTATTATTGCTTACATTTACCCTTTTTTATAGCACTGTGACATTAGAAATAGCTGCTAATGATGCCCTGTTGAAAAAACTGCTATTACTGGCTATTTTCTAAGAAATTTTACCTTGAAGATTGTAGGCCACCAGCATCACTCCACTCCACAGATGACATACCGCTGTCCGTGTCAAAACCATCCAGCAGCCGGTAGCACTTCTTGTAGGAATCTACAAATACGAAACATTTTAGACCCAGAGAACCTAGTAAAAATTTGCCCAACATAATAAACACAACACTTCAGCACTACACACAACACTGGAGAACTGTATATGACACTGCAGCACTGAACACCACTGCAGCATGCTCTGTAGAACTGTACCCAACACTGCAGCACTGCACACAACACTGCAACACTGTAGACAATACTGCCGCACACTATGCAGCACAGCAGCACTGTACACAATACTGCAGCACTCTACACAATATTGCAGCACTGAATGAACTAAACAATCATCCACTAGATAAAAACTTCTAAAGACAGTTTTTGCTGTTTCTCATACAAAAATGGCTGCAGATAGGCACAATAGATTAAATAAAATTTCAGCCATCATTATTATTGCTGCCTCAAATAGTTTCTTTAAATGAGAAATTATTTCATTGACTTACAGGGTCACAGTTCATCAGTGACCCTGAATCACAGGGTCAATCCCACTTTATGAGTAATTAATCACTGTATAATTGGTGAATTTTAATGGGATGTATCACTAAAATTATGCCTTGGCAATCAAAATGTTACTAACATATAAAACTTTTATCATTACCATTAACATGTGTGTATGCATGCTCTAAATATTGAAAATTCAGATGTGGAAATGAACATAATTCGACCAAAATTTATGACACGTAGCTACATAAATTACTTACTGGCAGATGTAATGATATGGCAGCTGTAGAAAGACCAAGAATCTTCTGGTGGTTCCAACTGCTTTGCAAGGGCTATTGGATCACCATGTGAAGGCCAAGAACTTTTGTGTGAACCATTTTTTCTAGTTTTTACCCACGATGGGGGACCACTGCTTTATCATTAGATTTTTCAAAATACACTCCTACATATTTTTTTATAGATGAAGACATCTTCTCACCTGTAGAAGTCTGTATGAAGAAGCTCAATTACAACAAATTTTCTTTTGTAGGGGAGAATCATACACTTTTTCTTCACATCTTTCACTTTCCCTTTTTTTTCCATGCCTAAATATTGGAGCAAGTGTATGCCAACATCAGATGAAGAAATTGGATAATGGAATAAATTTTCCTTGGATTCAAACACTCTGAGTTTCAGTGTTTCATGAGATGCACTTGTAACAATTGCAACAGACTTGTCATTAAGCATTACACAGTTGTCTTTGCTTGGGTTTTGACTTGGTTTAATAAGACTATTATTAATAATTACTCCTTTTTTAGAAAATTTCAATTCAGGTTGCTCTCTTTTTGAATGGAGGTGACTTAATGTAGAAATTTGTTCATTTTTTACTGTAGCAAATTTTTCAATTTGTTTGAGTGGTTTATTACCTGACCTGATGCAGCTTTTTAGCTCACCTAGAAAACTTTCATATGGGAAGCAGCTAATGTTTTCTAAGTTTCCATACCTTGCATAATCATCTGGTAAGTGAATAAGATTATGCACGTTATATGTAATAAATTCAGTGCCATAATGTTGCTGACACTCTTCAACAAATTCAAGTAAGAGGGATTTAATGAAATTGAGCTTCTCTTGCTGCTCATCACTTAAGAGAAGTCGCATGCTGACACTAAATTTAAGAAAAGTTTTGTAATGATCACGTGACATTATAGCTTTGTTTCTTAAAACAACAGGTCCAACATATAGCAACATTAGTCTAAACTCAGTGGCTTTCCAGAACCGATGTTTAGAAAGTCCAACCTGAAAATGCCTAACAAATTCACGGCAAATGAATGGTTCAGCACCTTTTATTGAAAGCTCAAGTGTTGCAACAGCAATGCGAGAAAATTGAGCTTTTCGGTTGGCTGCAGGTGACTTGAGCCATCTTTGCAGCAGGCGTTTCATAACACCTAAGCAGCAGAGATGCATATAATCAAGAACCATGGAACCGACTAAATCAATACCAATCGATTCTAAAATTATTGTTGAAGAATCATGATGATGCCTAGTGTCTTCACGTGACAAAAATGATTCTTTAGTTCGCAAGGGAGCATCGGTCTTATTTAATGTTACATGCCCACCATGATAAGAACCATGAACATAACACCTCTCACAAGAATTATACCCTGAATGGTATACAATGTTTTTTAGCTGAGCTCGACAAGGGGCATCACATATTATTGGTCCAGATATATCAAATTTTACTCTGCCATTCTGAGATGGAATGCTTTCAGCCAATAAGTTTTTCAAATCATTTACTAACATTTGTAAAAAACGATTGCAATCAACTAACTTTTGATTTTCACTTCTATTAGTACAAAATAATCCTGCTGTGAAAATTTTAGTTGGACACTCTTGACATTTTATAAGAATAGGATACAGATGAAAGTTAGGAGATTTGTCAAAAAGAGGAATTCCGTCAATGTTGATGGCCAAGGTAAAATTACTCCCAAGATCAGTTGACCAGTTGACTTTCAAGTGTTCTTTCAGACATTTGATCCAGTTGTTAACATGAACATATTCAGCTCCGCCTTCAAACAAGTCACTTTCATTGCCCTTAGTTATGCTATTGTGGTGAACCAAAGTTCGCACATCTATCGGAAACCCTGGAAAGACATTGGCTTCCACTAATTTTAGTAATCGATCAACTGCATCGTAAGGCACACTTTTTTCCTTTTGAAACCATTCTGCAATGGTAAATTTCAAAGAATTTTCTTTTTGAAATAAAGTACTACTTTTAGGGTTTAATGAATAATTTTGACTAAAATTTTCTGTTTGAGAAGAACTTGTAAGCCTGGAAGAAAAAGAACCAGAGGATGATTCCAGTAGAGTTTCATCATCATGATTAACTACTACTCCTGATGAGCAAGGCATAGAGTCCAACAGTGAATCACTCTCGACGTCGCTAGCTTCGCTGGTGCTCACTGGTGAACCTGGATCAATGCTTGACACACGAGCTTTTACATTCAAAGTGTCATATACTCTTCGTTTTTTCTGTTTTTTTGCCAGCACGTGGAGAGGTTTTTTCAAACGTTTTCTATCCATTTCTTTCAAATTAGTACAACTGCACTGACACACTCCAAAATCAGGGGCTTCTAAATAAACACTATGAACACAGACCTGAGGCAGCAGGCAAGGCTGACAATCAGATGTTAAGATTTCTGCAAAGGTAGGTAGCTATTATTTTTTCTTACTAGGCTATTATTATTCATATTAGCTATTAACACATTTTGAGACATCTGTGCTGAATTTCCAACAATTTCAGTTTTCTTTGTGATTGTCCCATATTCTCATAGTCAGGTACAAGTTTAGTCAGCTACAAGTAGCTACTTCCAATAAAGAAATGTCTCCTGCAGCTTGTCCAATAGGTGTCATACTATATGTAGTACATTGCACATTTTGGTCAATTTTTTGAAGTGGACAGTAGCTAGTAGATTTTTACGCAAATTATCACCGTTTGGCAGGGTAGAATTATTGAATCATCGTAAGACAGTCGTACCCATTGCTTAACTGTCGCAAACGCAGTTGTCAGATTAGCCTACGATGCTATTAATTTCCCGTAACAAAAATATTGTTCAATCAACTTAACAATGAAAAATGGACTACACAACTACAAAAAAGTGCTTAAAAACCTACCTTAGTATAATTAAATTCTTTTTGTAACACTTTTTAATCTCAATATGTACAAGCAGAAACAAGACAGGGCCGAGCACTCCTGCATCTACCCTACTGGGGAGGATAACAGCTTTTTTGAAAAATACGGTTTAAATATTTACAGTTGCACATAGGTGCACTTCTTAATTCATGAACAATTAACAGAGTGCATAGGCTAACCCACTCTATGTACAAGTACAGTTACTACTGAAATCTTATTTAATACACAAAAAACTTAACAGAAATTCCTATCACAACTCAAAAAATATTAGATTCTACCAATAAATTTCTACTTTACAAGAAAGAAGGTGGTAACAAGGTTTGTAGGGACAATTTTATTGAACTACTATATAAATAATATATTTTTGCTTGGGGAAAACACTTTGTTGCTGACTAGTTAGGCCTATCCATAGAAGGATATGTATGATGGAAACTTCTTGAAACCTCTGAGAAAAAGATTAAAATCTAGCCTGGTTTCAGCAATAAAATACAAACACAAGTGTTGCCACGGAACAAATTTAATACAGCCTTTTGTGAGCGATTAAAACTTAAATGTAACTCATGGGCTGCATTCACATTTATTTACTGATTATGGGCAGCAATGTTTTTGGTAATACTTCAGCAGATGACCATATAAATATAAATTTATTTCTTTTTGTCAAATTTTAAATCTGCTGCTTTTCTAGAAAACAGACTTAGGGAGAAACATTGATAAAATTCACTTTAATATCTGTTCCTTATCAAAAATTTGAGGGAGGAGAGCAAAAAAATTGATTTTTCTTTCACTAAAATTATTGAAAACAGTAAAATAGACACACACAGACCAAGAATAGGTTAAAACAAGAAAGGTCAAGTTCTATTCCCCTAATTTTTGCAAAATAAAAGGTCAAAAAAAGTGAAAAAAAAATCCATTTTCACCCTCATATTTGTGAGAAGGATTAAATAGTATTGTGATTTCAATATTATATCAATATTTTGCCTCAACTCTATTTTCTAGTTAGAGAAGTGGCAGTCACAAAAATTGCCCCAAAAGACTATAGCCTATTAAAAGGAGTTAGACACACCTTAGGCTAGTTCTAACTAGGCCTAGATAGTTCAACACTGCTTAGCCGTATGTAGGCTAACTAGGTATAGTTAACTAGGCCTAACTTAGGTAGTTAGGGTAAAGGCAGGAACGACCGGCCCTGCAGTAATAACTGGCCTCCTTAACAAAAAGCAATTGGAGTAAAGAGCCTGCTCCTTTTCTCCATTGCTTTTTGTTAAGGAGGAGAGTTAGCTTATTAGTGCAGGGCCGGTCAGTCCTGCCTTTACCCTAGCTAGGTAGCCCTACTTTACACTGCCTGGGTCATACTTCAACACTGACTAGGCATAGCCTAATCTAACTAAGCCTAGCTACTTCTCATTTTATGAGCACAAAAGAACAGAAATAGCTGCATGGTAAACTTGAACACCCTAATTTTAAGTTATGAATATCCTAAAACAATGCTTAGTTAGATTAGGCTTACTCCTCCAGGAGTAAGTTGATACAGTTGATAACACGCTAAATACGCGCGAATTTTTTGCGCGCACACACACACACACAAACACCGGTCTGACAGGTTTAGGTTATTGCTTGTTTAAAAAAGCTGCGTAGTAATACCAACATTAACTTTATCAACACTTTTCCGCAAGTAATTCTGTAATGTATACGTTTATTAAATAAAAATATCGAACATAGCATAATTATTTACGAAAATTTCTACATTTTTTATTTAGAATAATTCTATTCTAAATTCCTGCGCTGAAGAGTATAGTTCTACGCAAGAGTCTCTTCATTTTTCTTAACACGACCGCTTGTGCAGCTACATAAAACATGAAAGCCCGATGTGATAGATAAAAACTTATCACCAATAAAGTTGATACATGCAATGAAATATGGCCAATATTGGCTTCTACTAAACTATAATATTAGAGTCCTCAATTGGTATACGTGTCTTTATAGTGCATAATACCCGCAAGATATGAAAGGGGGCTAATTGGTGACAAAGCATGATATTTCAACAGACTTAAACCCTGTATACAGATTTAAAATGCCCTGAAAACCACAAAACGTACAATCATTTGTTCTGAAATGCACTAACTTGATACTTTAAAATTTTCAAGTCTATTACTTCCCAATCGATATACGTATAGGCCTAGTGGAAGCGCAAATAAAAGAGTTTTCCTTATTAAGAAATGTCTGTTCTGCCCATAATCTTAAAACATTTAACTTAGGTAGTTATTCAAGTTTTCCATACATTTATGCACTTATTATCAACTGCTTATATGTTAGTTCTTGTTAGTTACCAAAGTCCAAAATTTAAATGAACTTTTTTAATATATGTGTATTTTCTGTCAACGAAACTTAACGGCAAACTCAACATGCCATTTTTCCCGGCAAAGTACTATAGGCTCCTACACTTCATACAGGCTATAGATAAAAGTTGCTCTTTTGAAAGGGCAACTTGCTGTAACCTATAAGCTACATATGCAAGTTTGTCTTAACACCTATTCACAGCGATATTTTACTCGAATCAATGATTCAATTATTTATATAAGCCAAAAAGCCAAAATTATTATTCATACAAGCCAAAATTAATTCAACTAAAATCCATCAAGCAAAGAGTTAAGAACTTCATTGATGAATAATTACTATTCGAGGTGATATAGGGCCTGTAACTTGTAAAAAGTTTTTTTATGTATGGACAGGAATAGTTTCATTAATTTATTACGACCATGGTGTATTGTCAATATTTTATTATTATTATTATTATTATTATTATTATTATTATTATTATTATTAAATCAAGCAAAGCAACCCCAACGGGACGGATCGTGGATCCATAGATTTCACATAGGAAACCCGGCCAGCATCAACTCCACGAACAGTGAGACAAAATCAAAGAACAAAGAGAAAACTAAAGGAAGAAAGCAGGAGAAGGAGAAGGAGAAATCAACCACGCAACAACCAGGAGTTGACAGCACCCTTGAAACCACCCAACGAACCCGAATCAAACACGGCAGAGGGAAGGGAGTTCCAGCGGGCAACGGAACAAGGGACAAAGCAACGCCTATACTGCGAAGACCTACATCTAACTTCCCTCAGCTCAAAACTATGAGCTATTACCTTACTTTCTTCTTCTTTACCTTACTTCCTTACTTCTTCTTACTTACTTAAATATTACCTTACTTTCTTCATATTAACTGATGTCAAATGTTTTTTTTCTTCGACCTATGTGTTCAACAGAGTTTGATGTATTATAGGTACTGTTCTGACTGCGTCATTAGAATTAGTATTTGCGTTCATAAATTATTAAGACCTTATTGTATTGTAAATGTTTTATTTTTTTTCTAATTTCATTGCCGCGAAATGGTTCTTGAATGTATGTGTTTAATCGAGTTTTCTCAAATTTGATACATTAGAGTTACTATTTTGATGGCTATTGTTCGTAACAAACATAAATCGTCGTTTCCTATCTCTCTTTCCCCTTTTTCGATTGATGTCGAGTACGATACACCGTGACCGGTTTTGAGATACATGATGAATAGACAATTTCTCTCAGTGAAGGATGCGCCATGTAAGAAAAATCAATCAGTATGGGTGATTCGGTTCCCATAATTGGTGACTCTGTACCATGGTACCTAGCCTAATTTTATTTTTTTTGGCAAATAACTATTGAACAATTTCGTATCTACAAAATCCTTATGTTAATAGTAGTTTGTAAGGATTTAGTAATCAGGTATGGTTGCTGTAATGAATGATTCTTAGGTACTTAAACGTTTATTTAAATTTCTTGGCGTTACAAATTCATGAAACATACACTAACGCACAACTTTTTTGCTCGTTGTATTTTTTTATATTTCACGATTAAATTATTTCCCTTGTAGCGTAACACCAGGTGTTTATATAATTTAATTTAATTTAATTTATAACTACACAATATGCATTTTTAAGCATATTCTTACGCTTGGTTTCCAGTAATGTATTTGGTATAGTATTTTTCTTGGAGTGCCAGTACGGGCTTACAATCGGTTTTCCTTTTCAACTGAAATGAATATACCGGAACGAAACAGGCTTCCCACAATACTCTCGTTGAGAATGGGAACCCATTACTGACCCAACTCGCCCAAGACGTAAATTTACTCTTTAAAGAGAAGCCAGAGTTAATCCCGTACTGAAATTACACTTTCCACGGGAATCCAGTACTGACCCTTCGTTTCCTACGTCACCCCATTGAACAGCCATTAATAAATGCTGACTGGGGAAGACTGGGTGTTTTATGGACGAAGATTTTAAAGTCCCACGACTAACTTATGTAAGCCATCAATTTATTGAGAATAGAAAACATTTTTGATTCCGTTGCAGATCATCTCTCGATTCACTGCTGTCATTATTTTTTTTTAATTAGCGATTGAACTGTTCAAAATTTTTCAACATGAAGATATTCCCAGTCTAACCTTTTCGCCGGAGCATGCATTTTTATCGCCGTCCAAGCGATTTTATCGCCGAAGAGGCGGCTATTCTACTTATCGATTCATATCGCCGCTCAATGTATGCATTTTTATACAACATTTTGAATAAAAATGCAAAAAAATTATGTGTTCCACCGTTCAAGCGATTTTATCGCCGAAGAGGCGGCTATTCTATTTATCGATTCATATCGCCGCTCAATGTATAAATTTGTATAAAACATTTTGCTTGAAAATGCCAAAAAATCAAACTGCCAGTTCGACCGCGCGGCTTAAATTTTTACATTCATTTCACAATATTTCACATACTTTTATTGCTTTTGTAAACAACATTTACAAACTATTTACAAGTTTTGCAACGTGTTAATAGTTTTCTCACGTCTCTACGAGTATTTTTTTTCTTTTCGTTCTTGTTCTTTTCGTTTATGTTCTTTTTGGAAAAAATGAATTTCGAAAATTCAGGCAGATAATTTTATCGTAAAACACATCGTAATTGGAAATGCTCAAATTGCGACATAGCTATTCTTCCCCCTGTTCAAAAGTTGAAGTACTATACACTTCCAAATTCGAATTTTAATCTTGAGGTATACGAGTTGAGTGACACTGCATTACAAGTTTTTAATCTTCAAATCGGGCAAAGTATTGAATTGTTCTATACAAGTGTATAGACGTAATACTCGATGCTTAGGAATTTACTTCATTATCTGAACATTTGTGAGGTGGTAGGTCGTCTAGTTATAGCACGGGCTGATTTGGTTATCTGAGAAAATTTGCATTCATCCAAAGCTATTCAACGATTTAAAACATTTTTGATTACTATCTGCAGATTGCTATAAAATTTATGTATAAATATATTCAACATAGA
The DNA here is from genome assembly GCA_030386875.1 of Morinoia aosen. NCBI lineage: Eukaryota > Metazoa > Arthropoda > Malacostraca > Amphipoda > Talitridae > Morinoia > Morinoia aosen. Next base: position 27,798,600 of record CM059557.1, on the reverse strand, counting down.
TTAATATATATTTATATATGCCATTGGAATCAGAAAGTGAACGAGTAGTTTTTTTGCAAACGTGCACATTCAATTGTTATGTTTTGAATTGTTAAATACGCTGCTTCCAAGTTCAGAAACAGGAGAAAAATTAAAATTAGGAACACATATGATAAAAGTCTGCCTAAATCAAGAACAAGAATGTCACAGAGTTTATTCGTGCTACGTTTCTTAAATTAGGTAACAAAAAAATCCAACCTGGAGTTTCCATTTCAGCTTTGCGTTTACTTACTGAAAAACAGTCACGTTTTTACATAATAGTTCATAATGTTCCAATTGAACTGTCTGTTTCACCGTGCAATTAGAATTTGACTTGAAAACAAGTAAACTTGTTTTAATCAGAAAGTTTTGAAGTATGTTGTCAGGTATTAATCATATTTTTGCAGTGCATTCAACATGACTCAGCGTTGTTGAAAGTGTATACATAACCGTACTTAGTAATTTTGTTTGCGAGGAATATCCGAAATCAAGTTCAATAATACATAAAAATACACTCTTATAAGATATTTTACTGTATTTATGATTCATATATGAAACTACTGGAATTGCAAAGTATCTACGGATGATTCTATTGGCAGCTCTGATTGAGTCCTGGTTTGATATTTTCGAAGGTTGGCACTTTTGAAAATTGGCGCCTTGACGGGTTACATTTAATTAACCCGATGCTGTCGGCCCTCAAATCAATTTCAAGTTCATTTGGCTCTTGCGATTGCTGTCGTTAGTCTGTGGTTAGGTAACATTTGAGCGTAAATAATATCGAAAGATTGAAATGTGACTTTCAGTTGAATCGTGGCATTTTTGCTGAAATGACAAGTGCAGTGCCCAAACAACGAAGTGCTTCTGTAAGCAAATGTTTTGTGATTCACAGCCTGCCAAAAACTTTACATTTAAAATCATGAGATAGTGGTGTACTAGTAGGCAGGCTGAATAATGTAAGGCAATGTTTCGAATTCTGAGTTATGAAAACGTCGTTCAGATAAATAGGACTTCCCCCTGCATTTGGAAAAATCTAGTAAAATTATAATTGAAGTTTTATGGTGTTATTTGTCAATACATGCATGCGGATAAATTATTTAAATTTTAAGAAAATTTTGGTGTCCAAGGAAATATACAGTATCAAATACATGTATGAAGCAACATTTCAAGTGGCTAAATTCACTGGTTTAATACTGAAACTTAAATTGTTCTTGATTTGTGAGAAGTCACTTGAGATTTGAATTTTTATCGCAATTAAACAATTTGATACCTATCATTTACACTCATTTGTTTTTTTTTGCCATTTTTGCTCAGTGTGAGCTTCTTTGCCTGGGATTTAAGTAGTATTAGCCTATGTCAGGTTAGGTTAACAATGAAGCCACTTGAGGAAAACAATATGGTAAAAATCTATGAAAATGGGAATTAATCAATAGGGCTAGGTTGTTTTTTTTGAATAGCTTTTATCACACATTTGGGGCATAGCCCTTCTAAATTTTTTTAACTTTAGTAAGAAATTGATGCTTTGTTAGTAAATCTGGTCAATTTTTACTTGAATGTTGTCAACGATTTTCATAATTTCGTTGCCATAGATACGTAATATAGTCAATTTTAAGACGTTTTACATGAATGACAACATGCTCGCAAATGCTTAGTTTTCGAGTTATTTAAGTTTGAAGTTATACAAATGGCGCTCCTGAATGGCCTTTTTTGCGCAAACTCAGAGTTGAAACGGAAGCTAACCCCCTATTACAAACGTAAGGAGGTTGGGTCAATGTGAAGTTTAATGCAATCACGGAAAATAAGAATTCCGATCTTAGGAATCACTATAGGAACCCATTTAAGAACGTTTTACATGAATGACATTCTGCTCGCTGATGCGTTATTTTTGAATAATTGAACTTTGAAGTTGGCCTTGGCGCCAAAGGAAGCGAGCGCGTGAAACGGAATTTAATTAATAACGGAAGCTATTACAAACGTAAAGAGGTTGGGTCGTGAGGGGGAGGCACAGTTATTCTAGTGAAAATTATAAATAAAGCTTTTAACCCACCCATTAGGGTGACGACCGCAATCTTGTTGACATCGGGTCAAAGATGGCGGCGCCCATGGTGGTCGCCATGTTAGACCCGATGTAAACAAGATTGCGGTCGTCACCCTAATGGGTGGTTTAGAAGCTTTATTTATACTTTTCACTAAAAGAACGGTGGCTACCCCTCACGACCCAACCTCTTTACGTTTGTAATAGGGGATTAGCTTCCGTTTTTAATTAAATTACGCTCGCTTCCTTGGGCGCGCGACGGCCAACTTCAAAGTTCAATAATTCGAAAATAACGCATCTGCGAGCAGAATGTCGTTCCTGAAAAACGTTCTTAAACGGGTTCCTTTAGTGATTGTTTGGAATATAATTATCAATTTCCGTGATTGCATTAAACTTCACATTGACCGGAGGTTGGATCGTGAGGGGTAGCCACAATATTTCTAGTGAAAATTATAAATAAAGGTTTCTAGTGACGTCCGTTGACATTGGCTCCAAGATGGTGGCCGCCATCTTGGGGTACCAAGTGGCCGTCATTGGGGATGATGTAAGTGGACGTCACTAGAAACCTTTATTTATAATTTTCACTAGAAGAACTGTGGCTATCCCTTACAACCCAACCTCTTAACGTTTGTAATAGGGGATTAGCTTCCGTTAATTAAAGTACGCTTGGCACGCTGGCTTCCCTAGAGTGCACAAGCCAATTTCAAAATTGAATAATTCAAAAATAACGCATCAGCGAGCAGAATGTCATTCATGTAAAACATTTTTAAATCTTTTCCTCTATTGATTATTGGCAACAAAATTATGAAAATTGTTGACAACATTACTGTAAAATTTGACCGTACATCTTTTTAAACTGTATCATAGTAAAAGCTTTGAAATATTTGGAAGAAGTCTATCTGAAAACTCAAACAATGGGTGAATAAGGTTTTCAATTGAATGGTAATAATCTTGCTACTTAACTTATAATACATTGTGTTAAACAATAATTGTGATAAACAATGACTGAGGATCATATCAAGGAAATATTTTAGATTTTTATAATTTTAATTGATTTGTAATAAGTCGTGATTTGTTGATCATATATAGTGCTTGATATCACTGTTCAGCTATGGCAAATTTTTTGTACAGGCTCACAATATAATTCTTTTTCTATCAAATAATAGTATTTTCTACAGAACTTCCCACTTATTGCACATCAAAATGTTTGTATATTTCTCTCCAATAAGCCATATTTCTTAGTGTGTAGAATCTTTTCATTATGTGATACGTGTAAAAAAATCTTCTCTAAGTGCAGGAAATCTTAATTAAAATCAGCTGATTGTTTCAAAGTTACATATATCTCTCATATTGCATCATATTTGTATCAATTTATTTAGAAAAAGTAGGGGTATTTGTGGAGAAAAGTACAATGAACAATTTTCCAATTTTTGGTGCTTGATTATTGGTTATTAGATTGATAAAAACAATTTTTCTTCTATGCATATTCTTTCATGGCTTCATTACCCAGAAGAAGAAGAAAAATGCATAATGCTGTTTCGCTGCTTTAAATGTCAAACATGCCACACTGAGTCCTTTCATTGCATCAACTTTAAAAAAAAAGCCTGATGAACATTCTTTATATATGAAAACAAAACATCTGTGTCAACCTGTGCCATGATCTATGTTGCAGATTAAATCAAGTGCCATCAAGCTGGCTTATATTAAAGAAAAAAATTTTTGCTACTGGCCTTCAAAAAATTTAGAGTTGAAAATATGAGACTGTGTAGCATCATCATCACACTGGAGAACTTATGTGGTCGCAAACATCATAGCAACTTCAAGTAAGTGTAAAGTTACTTTGTCACTAAAAATTGTTTGGTAAATAATCTATCTTTTACTCCTCAGGGGATGCAACTATTGTATTTATGGGAAGTAGTTCCTCTTGTGGCAGAATTCAAGGGCTAGAGCTGATGGTTTGGTATCCCCTCTTTTTGTTGAAATATATATTTTTTGTTTTGTTAAAGACCATTTTTTGTCTCACTGCTATCATTTTTTTCAGCACTTAATAGTTTCTCCTTGAACTGTTATCTTGTTTGAAATTTCTTCATGAAAAGCTGTTTGTATGTGCGGGGAAAGCTGTGAGGGGAAACACTGGTGCATAGATTCCCAGTGAACATGTTCGTGGTCTATACTCGATGGCCCCTTCACTATGCCTCTCTTGGGAACACCCTTGTGGGGTTATGTAGGCTTTAAGTTATGTAGTAATAATGATATTAATTTAGTTCATGATCCTTTATCATTATTATATGTCATTTAAATTATTATTGTTATAAAAGTTCTGCAATATTCATGATTTGCAGCAGTGTTTCAAATGCATTTTTTTTTTGGTTTAGTGAAGAATTTTCCATCTCTATCATGTGTTAGCCATCCTGTAATTAGAAATAACACTTAAATATGTACAGATGAGTAGTTGGCTTCATATTTTTGTTTCCATGGATACTGATTTTTAATGGAGCAACTGTTCTGAGATATAGGTATATTCTACACATAAGATTGGATATAAAATAATGCTTGTACATGCTTACTAATTAGCATTAGCACTGGCCCATGAGAATTAATTTTAATTTGTTTGCTCTACTCTGTGTCACTTTGTGCTCTTCATCAATTGGCGAAACAATATTTAATATTCACAATCAATATTTAGTCTTTCTATTCATCTGTATGCTTGTAGCAGGAGAAGTTCTGCTGTTCATCTTTACTTAACTTTCTCATTTTTCCTGGTGTATAGCTGAATTTCTGTTTTAGTTTTGCTACGTTTTTTCTCATACATTATGCCATTCATTTTTTTCTCATACATTATACAACCTTCTAGATTCACGAGCCAGATGAGGGGAAAAGAATACCTAGGAGCTTATCCTTCTTCAGCCACCAAAGATGATTCTGCGCGCAGCACCATCTAAACGCTGCTTCCATCGTTTCAAGTTTCATCACTGGTGTTGCAATCCTCCCAGTTCATCACGGTGAGATACCCCCTATCAAGTACGATACCATTACTCTTACTTTCCTCATTCACATTAACATTGAATTGTATGCTAACTTTCTTCAATCTTCATGACATCAGAAGGCTGCATTTGTATCATAACTACTTCTCTGGTATTGACTTTGAATAATTATGTATTCCACTTGTTCAACCATAATCACTTTGGAATTCAGGGCAGTTAGATATATCATACTGTAGTTGACGAAGTTTTCTTATCTATAGGAATGAATGCACATCCACTGAAGTGATGGCAAGCGACACAGAGTGGCAAGTAATGTCAATGATCTACAAACTGGGCTGAAGCGCATCAGCAATCAACAAGAAGGATTTGCAGATAAGCTGTCAAAGAAATTTAAGAAGTTGGAGCATTGGTCGGTTGTCTTCGGACAATAATTGGACGTGGTGAGAAAGCCCCAACCTTCCAGCTACGAGCCCTTACCTGGACCAGCCAAGACAGTGGAAGAACTGGACGTTCTTTTAAAGCAACTTGAACTAGTGAGTTAAATAGAATGGTTTTTATTTCATACATATGTAGATGATTCTGTTCCCAAGTCCCTGCAATGATTATTAATGCACAGGTAACTACGTTTTATATAAAGAAGATCTAAACAATAAAAATGAATTATTTTTATGCTTTATTTTTTATTGTTTGGATGAGTTACAGTGTGAGAATATTCATTTCTCAGAATGAATGAAGTATTGTAAACATCATAGCCTTGCAAAACCTTGCAACAAATTTAAGAGCAGGAAATATTAAGCTTCAATAATAAATGTACCAATATTGAATGAAACAAATACATCAATGATGCATTCAGGTAGTCATTTTCTTAACTTGTCTATGGTCACGAGACTATAGTGCAAGTCACGATAAGTGTGAATATGAAGCTTGCGCTAAAACCTTGGTAAAATATGAAACTAATGAATTTTTTTTTTGCAGCCGGTAGCTCTCAAAGGCCATCCATGTACGAGTAAGGGTTTCAGAGTCCGGAGACGTATTTTGAAGTACCTGTTCACCAGAGAACTGGCGATGCAGTTCAGCTTCTCAGGACTTGGTGGTCATCGGAGGCAGCAGTCATAAATTGCCTTCAAGGACCACAATGCAATACGCTTCATTCATGGTTAGCAGTTTTTACTGAGAAATGTTCTTACCATGCCTGAAAGTCTTGTTTTTATGTAGATTACTAACCTATTCAAATAAAGCTCTGGAAGATAGAAAAAATTGAACCATCGCATCAGAAATATGCAATTTTTTTAATATTGGTCTATTTTCCTTTTCCTTGTTGATCATCTTGTGGAATCAGCGGTGAAAGCCATAAATTCTGTAAAGCACGTAAAGAACTGAAACTTAAAAGATTGACATTACTTTATTCTTTACATGATGTTCAACTAGAGCATCTAGATTTATTGTGTTTTGCTATTGTTACATTTCCTTTTGAATGCAAAGCCAGTCACTCACAGATCATACATTTTTCTGCTGAATTATACACTAACAAGGATAAAATACTCGTAATTGTACCAATGGGAAGTAGCATTCCCAGAATGAAAATTTAAGTTTTGAGCTTGAAATTTGGCTGTCTACTGGTTGAAATAGTATGATTTTTATTTTGTTAACGACAGCTAGTCATTTTGTTAACGACAGCTAGTCTTCAGCACCTACTTGTTCCATCATGAACTTCTATAGTGTTTGAACTTCCTGACTTGCTGTTTCTATGCGCATGCAGTATGTGCTGTGTGGGAACGCACTATGGCTTAGATTCTTCTTGTACACAGTCCATTGTAAATGATCCTTTCATTATTCCTCTCTTTGGATCACCGTTTTCTTAGTTAGGGAACCTTAAACTAACTCATAATCTAATACCTGCCATATTATCTATTCTGTCTCAATTGCGATAGAACATTAATAAACTTGCCTTTCGAAATAGTAATCATTTATATAAACATTGGCAAATCATTCTTTAGTCTACAATTCGTGTGTAATTTTTGTTTATTCACTATTGTATTGGTACAAATTTATCAATCACGGAACTAAGTTGTTCTCATATTTTGTAGAAGTGTTGGCAACCGGTGGGTTCACTAACTGCAAAGGAATTGCTGTCGCCACTCAACGAGGTCTGCGTGAATCGGTGGATTGAGATGGAAATAGCCATCTCCTTGGAACATGTGCTACAGAGGCTGCAGGAATAGCAACCACCAGCAATATCAGCACCATCACCACAACCGTATCTGACGCTGTCCCCTCACCGAGCATCACTTATGCAGCTGAGCTCGTGCCTTCGTCGGATCTAATTGCGGAATCAGACACAGAAAATAAGTGTGTAATGTTGCGTTTACACCAATGAATGTGGCTTAAATTTCGACATTCTGGGTAGGTTTGTCCCTTCAGGGCGATAATATTGTATATATGGGAAGTAGCCCTCCCAGGAGGACATTGTGAGTGCTCTGTGTGAAACCATACTTTGAGCACAAAATCCCCAGATAATTCTCTATGCTAAATGGTGCTTGGAATATTCCTCTTTTGGGGACTCTTGCTGAGATTAGTGAAACTCATGCTATGATATAAAATGAAAATATAAAAATTATTCAAAAGATTATGCCTCAGGGGGACAAAGTTAGGGCCCGAACTGATGGTGAGTAGGCCTCTTTTTTGGTGAAATATATTCGTTTATTTGTTGAAGGACCATCTTTTTTAAAGCTTTAACTGCAATGGGTAAACTGAAGTTCAATATTCAATTCAAATTTAAAGTCAATTGTAGTAATCAACTTGGAAAACGGCAAACAAAAACTGGATCTGGCTTTTATTTAGCTTTCATTAAATATTTATTAAAAATAAGTTGGTGACTCCAGGTGGGTGAGCAGCGCTATGCAAATCACTCAAGTGACCACCAGTGGGTCACTTTGCAGGAAATGTGTCAAGTTCACTACTATCTTTTACTTGAGTACCTACTATTTTCTTGAGTTTTTTCATTATTCTGTGATTATTTTACCTGAACTATGTGATACTTATTACCAAGGAAATATTTTATGTGAAAACTTGATTTTAGTGTGTAATAGGTGACCAAGTATAAAATATGTGATGATATTGATTTATTCAAACCTCGAAATTTCAATAGTCAATTAATAATGTATAATTATGCAATGTTATCGCCGCCTTTCTCTTTAATAAACTCATTTATCCATTCGAGGCAGCGATAACTTCGAATGTAAAGGATATGTTTCATAATAGCTGAAAATACTCACGGTACACCTAATGGCGCACAGAAATACATGTATTTATGTCTGTTTACCGTGCTATGAAAATGCATACTGTATACAATATTATGTATACTTATGCATTTCATCTGCCGCCTGTCATGCAACTTTATGCGCAATCATGCTTTCGAGGCGGCGATAACTTCGAATGAAAAGGAATGCTTCATAATAGCTGAAAATACTCACGGTACGCACAAATTTCAATAATGGTGCACATAAATACACGTATTTACGTCTGTGTACCGTGCTATGAAAATGCGTATTGTTTACAACATCATGCATATTTATGCATTTCATCTGCCTTCTGTCATGCAAATTTATGCACAATTATGCTTTCGAGGCGGCGATTATTATCGCGGCAAAAGAGGTCTTTGGCGACGATAAAGTCGGCTATATATCGCCGCCTTGGTGACGATATTCATGCATAAAGAAGCATATAACTCGGCGAACCGTGTGCATACTTTTCGAAGAGGCGGCGAAAAAGTTAGACTGGGTTGTGGCGTAACTCGTGAGCGATATTGAATGCGGTAGCCCTTATAGGGAAACACAGAATGGAATGAACAAATAAACGGATTTATATTCACTCTTCCCCCTCAGAGGGACACAACTATTGCATCCATGGGAATTAGCACTCCCTAGGGGAAAATGTGAGGGCCCGAGCTGAGAGTTGGGTAGGCTTTCCTTTCGTTAAAATGAAATGTCTTTGTTGTGTTAAGGAACATATTTTTTGGTTCACAGCTGTCCTGTTTTTCAGCACCTACTACTTTCTTCTTCAAATTTGATCTTGTTTCATAATCTTCTTTCACAACTTACTGTTTCCATGCCCTTTCTGCATTGATTCCACGTTCCCTTAATTCCACACTGAATGGTGCCTTCCTCCTTCCTCTCTTTGGATCGCATTTGTTGCTGCGGGTAGGGAGGCTAAAACTAACGACTAATCTAATCAATCCTTCCTCTCTTTGGATAGCCTTTGTTGCGGATAGGGAGGTTTAAACTAACTAATAATCTAATTTAATTAAGTGTGTGATGGAGTCTTGTGTAGGAACAAATCTTGTGCACACATTCCCCATTGTGTCAAGTTCATATTGAATGATTTCTAACTTCCTTTGATTGGACTTGGTTGCGGTAGGAAGGCCTGTACTACCAATAATCTAACCTTGAAATATTTTGTTTAGTTTGTACCGACTTTTTTTCGGTCCATTGCCATCCTATTCTCTGCAACCTTACATATCCATGGTAGATTTTTCATTGCAAATTTCGTACCTTGATGCTTCCATCCAAAACATATTTGGGAACACACTTCGTGCATAGATTTCCTGATTTCTTTTTTCCACACCGATTGGTGCCTTCTTCCTTCCTGTTCATGAAACACCATTTTTTTGTGGGGAGAAGTTCTGAAATGGTGTCATATTCATCTAGATTTTCTGTATTGTATCATTTATTCATATAATCATTGCAACAATGTGAACGCGAGTAATTATAACTTCCCCTCACAACGATAACAATAGTCAAAGCTCTCTGTTCCTAGCGCTCCCATTGGAAATGTCCAAGTTCTTGAGCTAAAGGTTAGGTAATCCTTCCGTTAAAATAAAGTAGTCTTAATGATTTTTTGAACATTTTTTCGGTTCACTGCTGTCCTGTTTTTCAGCACCTATTACTTTCTTCGTCAACTTCTATCTCTTTTCATAAACTTCTTTCTTAACTCACTGTTTCTATATCCCCTTCTGGGTAGGTTCCGCGTTCCCTTAACTCCAAACTAAATGGTGCCTTCTTATCGGAAGTCTTTTTTTAGCTTAGAAGTTTAGATGCTGAAAAAGGATATACAACTGTAAATCAATGCTCCTGCTCATTCAGTTCGTGAACTTACAAGCAGAATATATCGCAGGTTTTATTTCAAATAAATATGTGAAACTGAATCTTATATTATCCTTTTTTATGATTAAACACGGCGGGCAATAGTCAGCTTCATCTGCATGGAGAAAGTACTAAAACGTTTTGTATGATTGAATAAAGTACATTTTCCTACAGTTTGGATAGAGCTGTCAATTTATGAAGCTGCCGGAATGATAAAATTGAAGATCGATAACCTTTTAGTTCTGGTAGATTTGTACGTAGCTGGACGGAATTCAATTTTCCAAAAATCCAAATCCGTACCTTGCGGAGGCACACCGGCAGTCGGCCATGTTGTTGATCGTACGTCTGGAAGGGCAGAGTACGCTACGTAGTAGTACGCTGCCGCCGCCGCCGCTGACGTCATGGTGTGGAGGGGACGTCATCTGGCTTGATTGAAATGAAGCCTCCTATTGGCTAGTCGAATTAGCGAATGTGCGCGGCTGTCCCCGTAGAAGTGACGGTACCTCCTTTAGTCTACCATGGCGGAGGTGGGGCACACGGTATGTGATGTCTCAAGGTCACCGAGAGTGAGAATAACTATGAAATGTTTTCCATCCACACTAAGAAATAAACCCAGCATTGGAATTCAATGTATCACTACTTGATATTTTTCGATATTTATTTTTTCTACTATTTATTATTGGCAAACGCGAAAGAAAAAAATAGCTTATTATACTATCCCGCTAGAGGGCGCGCATTATTCCTCGCCAGAATCAGCAAAGTTAGGCTCAAGTCAAATGGAACGACTTTCGGTCGAAGAACAAACGTGTAATTTTCTCTGGACAAACGTTATTCCAAGGTTTAAATTTTGGAACTGCTTTAACGTATTGATTAGGGCTACAGTTAAACACCGTTCGTACATAGGTTATTTATATTAATACCATGCATAATGCTCCACGATGAAATTTTTTACCATGTTTGAGATTTTTTTATTTTAAAGTGAAATGTTGAACTCGAAAATGTCATTTTTCAAGTTCCAACTATCTCATTATTCTCATTATTACAACTACTATCAATTTAGCAATACTAATAGCGATTCCATATTAGAAAACTCCGTCTAACACTCAGATATATACGTTGATACATGCTCTGCTAAATAATTGTGAACTAGCAAACTAATTTCACATGGAAACTATATTAGTTTTGCAATTGTAGGATATGTCATAATGATAATTATGTATCTAAGGTAGACGCTGAATTGTAAATGCTCAACTTACCTCACTCTTGAATCTCTGTTGTAGTTTTTATTCATATTATTTTCATATCTGGTTCGGTGAAGTTCATCCGCTGGTACAAAAGAACTATGAATAATAGAAGCCATGCGACAATAGCACCGCATTCAGTGTTCACTTGGATGGCTTAGTTCATTTCATATGTCATTTACACGACATAGGAAAAAGGAACGATATATTCCGCGCTCATCTCATCCTAATTCGTATTATTTGGGTGCAAAAGTTACTGCACTGCCAGATGGACGCATTTTGAGAGGCATTTCTCTCGTGAAAGATGGCAGGCGTCTCACCTAGAGGTTACCTGCCCAGGTGGCCTCTGGTAGCATTATGGGAGATCATTCTCGCGTCGCGCTTGACAGTCGCGCCCTGGAAGTCTCAGAAGAGAAGAGGCCTCGGTTCGATTAATACTCCTTTAATTCACCTCTGTCTCCTTTAATCAACCATGCCACTCCCTTAATTTTTAATAGGGGAGGAGTACATTGCCCACAATCATTTATTTTCGCCTAGTGACATGGGTATTACAATACTCGTGTGTGTGTATCATCTAAGTGAATTAACTTTAAGATATTTTAAAAACCAATGATGGTACTTTTGTACTATCACTATTGGAAATAAAGTGTTTTTCTTTCTTTTATCTTTTCTCACGGCAGCATTTTTCAATAAAACTATGAGACAAAATTGTTCCCCAAGCCCAGTGTCGATTTTTTTAAACTGTATCAAATATTCAAATGATTGCAAAACAGTATTTTGTTTCAAATAATTGTATCAGCGTTCATGATTTTACGCCGGTGGTGGCTGCGAGTAACCATCTCAACACGGAATCCCCTATCGACACTTTTCTTGTTGGAGACAATAGTCTCGCAAAAATCAATAGAAATAACATTGATAGCGCATGCAAGATTCAGACCATAACTTCCGAACGTCTGAATGATCTATATGATGAGATTGAATGCGTACCTCCTTTTAGAAACTATATAATTAGTTTCCAAGGTTTGAGCCTCTCGTCCCATAACCTCACTAAGTTAGTAAATCTGATACTGACAGAGCATGTTTTTCCTCATATTTATGTGATGAGTGCCTGCAGTGGCCAGCAATTATATATGGCATCGAGTCTGTGCAGGAAAATTGGTCTTAAAGCTGATTCCGCTGCGAACAAATGCAAAAACTGTTACTGTTAATGAAGCTTGCTACAATGTCCGCACTTGGCCTATAACAAGGGAAGAAACATATCATTTTCTTCAACAAATTGCTCTAAGATCACCGTTGAGACTAACTTTACACACTATTTCCTGTGTCAGGAACTCCAATAACCTGAATAAAGAATTTGAATACTCTAATGACTATGCAAAACAGCAAAATGAGTTGAATGACTGTTCTAAGTTGAAAGCCTTTCCACTTGAAACCTCCAGCAGCGCGAACCGATGTTTGCCTTCAAATAACAAACTCTCTCCTCCCTCTGCAGAGTGTGCACAACAAATAGGTTTTCATTGCTATCTGATGCTGAAACAGAGGATGAAAAGCCTCTCTCAGATACGAGTATAAATCAACGTGCAATCACATATTCAGAAGCAGTGAAATCAACAGGAAGAGAGAAATTGCTGCAAAATTGCAGTCGACAATCGATGGAAAATCCACCATCCAACTGCATGCACAATCATCACCAGAAAAATAGAAATGAAACGAGCATTCCTCATTTCTCTGCAGATCCCCATACAAGAAATCACCACAGCCGGCCCTTTCAGAGCCAGAAAAACGTAAATTCCCTGCACCTCTCCGAACCTTTTGAGGATGTAAAAAGTTTGAAAAAAACGTCTCCACCCCCATTTGTGAACGCATGAATTCCACAATGAATGAATTGAAACGATCGTGGGAAATAGAGCTGTTTCCCACCAAAGCCGATGGACGCTGCCTCCTTCATGCAGTAGCTCATCTACTCACGAAACAACCAGCATCAAAATGGAATTACAATTCCTGAAAGACTGCAATCAAAACGGAGAGCAAAGAAAACAAAATCACATACGCTAAGATTGTTGACAAAAACAGCGGAGACATGCAAAACCTCATAGATAATTACATTGATGACAAACATTTTGATCAAGCTGCTGTGGACTTCATACCACTAATCATCTACAATATGACAGGCCAAAAACTTCTCATCCTGGATCAGCAGGATCATTGTGTTTTGAAAATATCAGTCGATCCCTCATCGGAGTTATCAAATAATAACCCTCCACTACTGCTCCATTGTAAAAACGATCACTACAGTGCCCTTGTCACAAGAGGCCAAAATCAGACTGGAGGTACCTCATCTTGACAAACTGCCGCTGCCCAGGTAAATAGTAGACTTTCTTACATAGCAGATGCTGGGTCAAACACCCTGGGTAACGTAGACAAGATCGATGAATCCTCGGAACGATCCAATCGAATTAGTATCTTTGCTACCTTTAAAAAGAGTCCTAATATAGGTTAATTAAAATAAAGCATATAAATGCTCAAAGCCTTAATGGTAAATTGGGTGACATCAAAGTAATGTTGGTCACTGAAGAAATTTACATTTTATGTGTTTCAGAAACATGGTTCGATTCACAAACCCAAAGTTCATTTATCAACATTCCTGATTACGTGTTATACCGCTACGATGGCGCTAAAACCAGCCGAGGTAGTGGATCTTGTATTTTTGTGAAAGAAATGTACTCAACATCTTCACTACTAGCGAATAAAGTTGGCGAAGGCTGGTTAGAAGAGCAAATAAATAAACATAAATACATAATCATTGCAGCCTCTACCGGCACCCATCGTCTCCCCTAAGTCTAACACTAGATTTCATTGAGGAAACCTTCAATTAAATCCTTCCAGCAAAAAGTCATTCTTTGCTTTCGGAGATTTTAATGTTGACTTAACGGACAAAACAAAAATCAGCTAAGCAAACTGTTGTATAAACTAAGCCTATCACAAGAGGTCAAAGAACCGACTCGCATCACTAAAGTCTCTAAAACTCTCCTCGATATGGCAATCACAAATAATCCTACCGCAATACTTAGTACAGTAATATCGCGTTCTATTTTCGATCACCACTATATAGAATGTAAAATTAATATTGCAAAGGAAAGACAAAAATACCGCTTAATGACTTATGGCTCGAAAAGGCACTATTCAGCGGAACTATTTCAAGAAAAACTACTCAATAGTTCACCGAATTCTAGAATATGATGCAATCTGACGATGTTGACATTCAAATGTCCATCTTCAACGAAAACTTCACAGCAGTCCTCGCAGAATGCGCACCTTACGTCACAAAAAAATCAAGCAAAAATGCAGTGTTTGGATTACTGACGATATTAAAGAGATGAGCAGAATAAACAGAACTAACTAGCGAGAGTAAAAAAATAATAGATCTAACAGTACCATATACAAGAGACATAAAGAACATGAAAAAATTCTTCGAAAGAAAATCACTGAAGCGAAACAAACTCACTCCCGCCAGGAACTATTAACGGCTAAAAATAACCCGAAACGAACTTGGGGAATCATTAGTGAGGTAACCCCATATAAAAATTTAGACCGTATCAGTAATTTTGAAAATCCCTTGGCAACAGCCACGAACTTCAACACATTGTCTTCAAAAGTAGGGGCTCAAGTTTTCAGTGAGATGCGTTCCAATCCAATTGAAACGTCAATTGAAAATTCATGCCCCACTGCACCCTCGTGGGCTGATGTTAGGCGGAGACCACGTCCTTTCGATTAACCGGAGTTAAGAAATTTCTTATACTCACTAAAAAACACAAAGGCAGTTGGACATGATGGTATCAGTCTTCAATATATAAAAGACAGTTTCCCAGTCACAGCACCATGGATTTCGTCTGATAATTAATACATCAAAAGCAACCAACACGTTTCCAAACCAATGGAAACACTCTATTATTCGACCGTTGCATAAAAGTGGTGACCTTTTAAATACAGAATCAAACTATAGGCCCATCAGTCTTTCACACGTCTTGTCCAAAATGTTGTAGAAAGTGGTGATAAATCAACTGTCATTTCACCTGGACGAGTTAAATCTACTCTACAGAAATTACTACGCACATAGAAGAAACCCTAACACTCAAGACGCTCTGCTCAATATCTCTGAAAAAATATGCAGTGACATCGACCAAAAAAATGTAACACTCTTGCTGCTACTCGATCTCTTTAAAGCGTTCGATAGCGTCGAACATGATAGACTTCTACATAAAATACTGAACTTGGGAGTAGACACGCAATGGCTTGAAAGTTACTTGTCAAATCTGTCTCATGCAGTCTGCGTAAAAAAACAAATTGTCCCCATTCATTCAAAACAATTTTGGTGTTCCCCAAGGATCCATTTTTGGTCCGCTACTGTTTTCTACTTTCCTTAATGATTTCCTTCCAATGCCTTCTAACCTGGGTTGCGGAGTCGGTGGAATAAATTTGCGACTCCGACTCCGACTCCGACTCCACCTTTCCAGAATTTGGCGACTCCGACTTCGACTCCGACTCCACCTTTTCAGAATTTGGCGACTACGACTCCGCCTCCGACTCCACCTTTTCAGAATTTGGCGACTCCGACTCAGACTCCACCTTTTCAGAATTTGGCGACTCCGACTCCGACTCCGACTCCATTTCTCCAGAATTTGGCAACTCCAACACCGACTCCGCCTATTCACAATTTTGTGGCTCCAACTTCACCTATTCATAATTTATAAGATGAATATTTTATTTTTTAACTAGTGTACACACACCGTCAAAAATTACGAGATTCAATACCTTTCTTCAACAAATTTTCGTTTGAGTGGAGTTTCCATGCTTTCAACTTATTCCAAAGGTAACTTAAATTTCTTATAAGAGTAATAAACACTCAGAACACAGCATTTTTAAGCCGCAAGAGAAGTAGTTATAGCCATTCGTGTCGTATCCAAGATACAGAAATTCAGCATTACTGAAAGCAACTGCGAACTTGTGTATGTATATTTTAATATGCAATACAGTACATTGCAATACAGTATATTGTAATATACAATACAGCATATTGTAATACGCAATACCCCGCCGAACTCGGTATTCACGATACAAACTTGAGTATATAAGGCTATGGATCGCTCTAATTGTGATGAAAGTGACTTATTATAGAGCTATTGCACAACGAAAATGAGTGTATTAATTGACCGTGAACTGAAACCAAGACCGCCAGTGCAAATTTTTTCCTATCAATTATTCTTAACAGCGTGACACAAAACGTATAAATAACACACGACAGTCATTCTTAGTAGTAAACGGTTGCAGGTGTTGAAACCTGTGTATATATTCATTATATTCTTTATTATCGAACGACTTTTAAATTGACTACAGATTGTTAATAATCAAGATACTAGTGTACATGATTGGTCATAAATGACGGGATCCAATGGTATCGTTTTGAAAAAATCTCATGATAAAAATGGCAAACAAATATATCCATTGTAATAGTACCCGCGATTAAAATACAGTATTCTCATACTTGTGACTGGTAAAACTCGTATCACAGATACGGTCATTAGGCATATTTAAAAACGTCACAAACGCACACAACAACCAAGCAAATTGTATAACATAATACCTATCTCAATTGTAATTCAAATTATTGTTCGCACGAGGTTTTTAAAAAATTTGCCATACCTTTCAAGCATTTAAATGCCTTTGAAATTTAAATGCGATGAGCCGCATTTTCTTGACAGTTGATTCGATTTTCACGCAATGGTTTTTACTTATAAACATAAGTGAGCAGATGCCTGGTTTTTCATATTTCGATGGTATTTATGATACTGAGTTTGGAGACTGGTTACAGAGTTTGGTAGAGTGTGCGAAAGGCGGAAATTAAGGGTAAATGTGAATAAAAGTAAGGTGATGAGATGTTCAAGAGGTGGAGTGTTTGGAACTTTGGATGTGAGGTTGAATGGGGAAGTTTTAGAGGAGGTAGAGCATTTTAGGTACCTCGGGTCGGATGTGACTGTTAAGGATAGTATGGAAGTAGAAGTGAAGCATCGAGTGAGTGAAGGTTGTAAGACATTGGGTGCAATGAGGAAAGTTTTTGAATGCAGGAGTTTGAGTATGAATGCTAAGAGGGGACTGTATGAAAGTTTGATTGTGCCAGTTTTGTTGTATGGAGCAGAGTCCTGGGGGTTGAGAGCAGCTGAGAGGAGGAAGTTGGATGTGTTTGAGATGAAGTGTTTGAGGAGCACGTATGGAGTAACTAGAAGAGATAGGATCAGGAATGAGTTGGTTAGGGGGCAGACGGGTGTTATCAAAAAGTTGAACAGGCGAGTGGATGAAAGAGTGCTTGGATGGTTTGGGCATGTTGAAAGAATGAATGTTGAGCGGCTGGTGAAAAAGATATATATGTCGGAAGTGAGTGGTCTTCGAGTGCGAGGTAGACCACGGATGAGTTGGATGGATGGGGTGAGACGTGCTTTGTATGAGAGGGGTCTGACTGTGGACGTGGCGAGAGGGATGGCTGTGGACAGAAGTGAGTGGGGGCAGTGTATAAGGAGGTAATTTTATTTTTGACGCGTTACTGGAAGCTGCCCGCGTGTGATGGGGTTGACCTGTCATGTGCGGGGGGAGGGGCTGCACTCAATGAAGCGGTCGGGGTAAATCAGCTGTGGCTGTCGGGCCTGACTGTGGGAGGTGGTTGTGCTGGGCTGCTGCTGATCCTGGCAGTCCAGGTGCGGCCAGTGCTGCCTCTCTCGCCTCCTAGTGACTAAGTGTGGGGATTGTGGCCTGCTGTCGGCTACCCTCCCATAGGGAGGATAAGCCCGGTATATGTATGCATGTATGTATGTATTTATGATACTGCCCAAGCAAGCAGATTCCCATTGTAATGAGATAGGGGAAATTACGCACGAGAACATATACTTATCATTGACGGACACCTGGTTTTTTATTATATCGGGTGTCCTGTAAAAATGTCCCCGATTTTTAATTAATTATATCTCAGCTTTAAATTAATATATTTGAATTGCCTTTGTTCACAATGTAGTAAATTTTGTTTCCTTTTCGAAAAATTTATGTTATTGAAAATCGGTTGAATAACCACTTTATAATGTCCAATTTACTGAAAGGAGTAGAAAAATTAATTGTTCAAATGAAAAGTTTTTAAAACAATATTGATAACCTTCCTTATTTTGTAGTTTCCATAAAACTGAACACACAAAAATTTTAAGGAGTAACAAATCATTACCTTATATAACGTTTAAATAAATAAAGTAATTTTAGTATCCAACGACATACCCTCCATTTCTCTCAAGGCAAGTATTACTTCTAGCCACCATTGAACGAAGAGTTTTACCCATTATTCCACCGTTTTCTATCAGTCCTTGAAACACTATTATTGAGAACACTTGAAACTTGAAACCTCTCAGAGGGTTTATATTCTTAGTTGTATGTACGATACATCGTTATGAAATTATTCTCAACAGTAGGTATTGAGGAATGAAGAAGAACACCAGTGTTGTTTTTAAAACTTTCCCTTTGAACAATTTTTCTACCCCTTTCAGTAAATCGATCATCTTGAAGTTTATTCAACTGATTTTCAAAAACTTATATTATTTCAAAAGGAAACAAAATTGAATAAATTGTAAATAAAAGAAAATTAAAATATGTTAATTTAAGCGGAGATATTATCAATTGAAAAGTCCGGGACATTTTTGTGGGACACGCAGTATAGTATTGATTGTTCTTATACAATAAATGGTCAAGTGTCTCCTTTGAACAAATTAATAAATAGGTTTAGCTATTTCGTGAGCGTAATCTCTCCTATGTTAGTACAATGAAGTTTTAGGATTTAAAACTTAAGAGCAATTGGTCGAACATTTATTTCAAATACAGAAGAACTTCAAGGGAACAACAGCAAGTCGTTTCCCGAGATGCGCAAAAAGAGAAACCGTACCCAAGTTAGGCGGATCTTGAGGATTCCAAAAGTACGCACAGGAGCGTCCTCTGTGAAATTTTTATTATTGAATTCCTTTAAAATGAAGACCGAAAATCTTCTTTAACGTAAGGTTAGTTTTTAAAACGATACTCGCTAAAAATAGAAGACACCCAATGGACGCGGCCGGTCATCAGCACGGTACTCCGGTAGGAAATTTTAGAGGCCTTCTGAGTAGAGAGATACAGAGTTTTAAGATGTCCGGTCGCCGACTAGGTGAATATCGTATCTTATTGTAAGATTACATATAGCACTAAGATTTTAACAATTAATTGACAATTAATTACCTTGAATAGTAAGTGCCTATTCAAGAGGCTGCAAAAGCCCGGTCGAGGAGTTCAAGTCGCAGAAAGAGACTGCTTTTTACACAATAGAAATAAGTTAGAGGTACCAGACCCACTTTTATTAAAAGGACGACATGCTGCCCAAGCAGAGCAAGCTCAAAGATAATTTAATTGAGTGAACGCCAAAGCGTCACAAGTAATGTTGATTAAAGCTATTTAAGGTTAATGCAGTCTGCTAGAAGCGCAAACATGCTTATTAATAGAAAGTTAAATTTAAACACAAAAACCGGAAAAAAATATGCAGCTGCAAAACAAAAAACAACGAACAAAAAGATGTAATTTCATCAGTTTCAAATTCTTGTCTGTGAACTAAGAGAGGCCAACTGAAGAAAACTTTTTCTTCCACAAAGCCGCCATCAGAAATACGGAAAATATTTCAACAGGAAATTTCATTGAACAAACAAAATTGGCTGTTCGTCTTTGTTGGTTGATCTGTCTCCCTTTCACGCTCTTAGAGATACTTAACTACTGTATCTGTGATGCGAGTTTCACCAGTGCACAAGTATTAGAATATTTTAATCGCGGGTGCTATTAGGATGAAAATATTTCTTTATGGTCCAGATCTGGAAGATTTCTATACAGACAATATCGAATCCCGTCATTTGACGAGTCGTGTACACAATTATGTATACTGAGTGTTTCAGAAAACGAGGTACAAAATTGCACATCAAGTAGAAAATGGCCAAATAAACACTTTTTGTCCTATGAAATTTTCACCCAAAAAATCGGGGTTGGGAGGCATTAGGTGTTTATTGTTTTTAAGGTTTAAATTTAATGGCACAATTACTCGCGGTATTGATTCTGAATTTACTTTACAAAAATTGTTCAAAATGTGTTCCACCTACATCTATGCACTTTTCGAATGTTAGCCTTAACGGCTGCCGAATACGTATTAGGAAACACGTCTGGCATTAAGGTATCTCACCTGCAGCCACTGCAATTCTGGCCACAAGATCTTCCTCAAACCCAATGGGTGTAGCATAAACAAGGCTCTTCACGTGTCCCCAAAAATTGAAATCGAGTGGAGTCATGTCAGGAGATCTAGGAGGTCTTGCAACTAGCACATTTCGCCCGATCAACGTAAATTCAAAATAAATATTGCGAGTAGTTTATTCATTAAATTTCACCCTTTAAAACTATAAACGGCTAATATCTCAATGTCTCTTTCTTCGGAAAGTTTTCTAGAAGAAAAAGTTTTTATTTGGATATCTTCTACTTGGTGTGCAATTTTTTGCCTCTTATTCTGAATCTGAAACACCCTGTATATTACTGACAAGTGTTTTCTGAATAGGTAATGTAGGCATTGTCTACACTGAGAAGCATAGATATGCATCAACAGTTTTTTATTACTAAGTATGCACTAATTCAGTGAAATTATAGTAGTTAATTCAATGTCTATGCTTCAAATCCCCAAAATTATGATATACGTGTAGATAAGGTAGGTAAGATTTGCACACTGCCTTTTCTTCTTTGTATCTACACTATGCAGGGTAACAATGAAGAAAAGGTGTCATATTATTGCTCAACACTATGTTAAATTTCGGCTATAATAAGCAAAAGTTGTTCTGCTTTCATTGCAGGGGCCTGACGTTTTCGGAAAGTTTTTTTTACGAATAAAAGTCACTTCTAGCTTCTTTGCGTGTAATATGATACTTTCTCTTATTTTCGTCTAACTTTTTACTTTGTATTGGACACTTTGTTATTTTAATAAACGCCCAGGTTCTTCTCATTTCGTGTTTTTTGGAGCAATTTGAAACGTTTCCAGCAAGAGAATTTGTACTATCGCATAAATGCAAAAACCATTGCAGCTGAGATAGTGCATTGTTTTCAGTTACAATGTGTGACTGTAAGTGAAGTTTTTGCTGGTGTGTGTAATTATTTTCATTGCAGCTCGTTTACATCGTATTTTTATTTTTGTTTCAAGTGTCTAAATGCCAATATAGATAACCTTACAACATTTCCAAATCTTCCTTAACAAGAAGTAATTAATTACATAATGCTACAAAACAAATACTATTTCAGTTTTTTAAAATGTATCAACATAATTATAAAATTCTGCATTTCAGCGTATACTAGCTTAGAAACTGGGGAGTGTTACGAAGATAAAAATTAAACATGATGATGATATAGTAAAAAACAATATAACTCTGAAAGAACCAAATTACATTCAAGGAATAACTTGAGAAATGAGAAGAAATTTTTATTATCAATACATGTTAACTTGACTTAAAAACACGGAAGCCAAATCAATTTTGATAACATGACTTGAAAACTAGAAGTCTTTGTGCACTAGACCATAGCTTCAGGTTTCGGCAAAGACTACTCATTGGCAATGAATCATAACCAAAAGACTAGAAATGTTTATGATCATTATCAATCAATGCATCATTTTGAGCATACAGAGTTACCACTCTTTATGTGAGTACAATGTATTGCATCAGCTGAAATGTTCTGCAAGTAACTTGCAACACATTTACTACTATTTTCCAGTTCCTATGTATTAATTGAAGGAAAAATGAACAAAACAGAAATATACAGAATGAATTTGCGATGCTTTCAATTACTAATTCCTGCTTTTAACTACAAAATATACATTAATGCTGGGTACAAAAATTATATTTCGCACTCGTAGGTTTCTCATATATATCTGTGCAAACCCTCAATGACCAGATAACATGACGGTATTAGGTGATAGGAATAAATACGCTGTTTCAAACTTAGAACAAAACAATCAACGAAAACATTGCGTATTTTTTAGATTTTTCAGCAAAGCATTCTAACTCTGTTTTGGTTTACTTCTAGTTTTAAAGAATTATAAATAATTTTTAGCAAAAATTAGAATCGAAGACACCAAAAAAAGCGACTCCAACCACGACTCTTCCACATCCGAATGAACGACTCCGACTCCGACTCCGACTCCACCACATTCGGAAAAGCGACTCCGACTCCGACTCCGACTCCATCACACTTCAGAGTAGCGACTCCGACTCCGACTCCGACTCCACCACACTTCAGAGAAGCGACTCCGACTCCGACTCCGACTCCACCCTAAAACATCCGACTCCGGCGACTCCGACTCCCGACTCCGACTCCGACTCCGCAACCCTGCAAGTTCTAACACACGGATCTCAATGTCCGCAGATGATATTCAAATTGCAATAACAAGTTCTGCATCGGAAATACCACAGACGCAAATTAAAGCCGAAACTATACTGACTAGCCTGATATCATGGTACGACCGAAATGATCTCAAATTAAATGCTAATAAAACACAATGCATTACTTTCGAATCAAAACATTCAATTAAAAATTTTCAGATCTTACTCATGCAGTTGGAAATGATAAAATTAATGCATCTTAAAAAGTTAAAAATCTAGTTATCTAGTTCGATAAAAACATGTCCTTCAAATCTCACGTTGAGAATACTTGCAACAAAATTTACGGAACTTTACGATATTTCATCGTATAAAGAGTAAGCTATACGAAACATCCAGATTATTAGCCATTCAATCCCTGGTGTTATCGCGCATTGACTACTGCAGCCTTGTATGGGGAGACTTACCTCAACACCTTCAAACAGATTTACAAAAGTGCATCAACTTCGCAGCCAAGGTGGTATGCAACGGCAATTTCAAAAGAAGTGATCATGCAACCCCTCTCCTTGATAAACTTGGCTGGATTCCTATCCAAGAAAGGCTCCTCGTGCAGAGGGCCCAATACGTATTCTGCTCGTTATATCTTCCTCAGAGCAATGCTGAAGTAGTGCGCTTCCATTCACCCTTTGTAACCAACCAAAAGCCGAACAGAAACAATAATGTCTTAGTCAACTATCGTTTATCTCACATAGGGCAGAAGGCCCTGTCAATATCAGGCGCCTTACTGTGGAACAAACTTCCCCCGAGTATTAAAATCTCTCAAAGACCGATAGAATTTGAAGCCAAAATAACTCGCCATCTAGCGTCTGAACAATAATTCTTAGTTCCAAAACATACTGAATATGTATTGACGAATCTCATTTGCCTGGTATCTCCATTTCTGAATAATCTCCCTTGCTCATTCTTTTATGATTCAAAACATTACACTATAGTTTTAAGTATGCGTAAGTATTATGATTTGATCGCCTATACGCTGGATTTGCCAACATGCTTACTTGTATATGTGTGTACGTCTATGGGTGTATGTGCCCAGATAGGTGTGCATATGTGCACATATACCTGTGTGCACTGGACTAGCAACTAGCATATAAACCACACATGCCGCCCTTTTTTCAGTCCCAACTTCTAACACTACCCAACACATCATTTCATTTTATTATTGTAAAGCAATCCAAAGCTTAAATGTCTTTTACATGTTAAATGTCATGTTTTCAATCCACAAAGTTCAGTATCTTTATTGCTTTCATGAATTAACGAGCTCTATTTAAACTAAATAAACCAGCCACAGGATGCATTTTATGCCTTTCCTCTCCGTTTTTGTGCAAGCATAAAACTAAACCATCATGGTACCCATGTGTGTTTATCAACTGCAGACATTCTGCACCATATTTCAAAGATAATGTGATTTGTTTTCGAATATAAAACCCTTATAGGGCATTCATGCTTTCTTTCTTATTCACGTTCAAAAATGCTCTTGTTAAAGCTAGTGTAGTGCTTATTACCATACCATCTCCTACGCTCTAGAGTATATTAAAACAACCGCACATAGGTCTCACGTATTTCTGGAATTATTCTGTACTTGGAAACCGTTGTAGAACAATCGTTTTTCATGTTTCTGACTCAGGTAGACTGTTTTGTGCCACTATTTTGAGTTCGGAAATTTATAAAATTTATGCCCTGATAAAAGCTATTTTCTCCGTGTCCCTCGATTGGAATGCTAGTTTATACTGACTAGTTTACGCTGATATTTGCGCACATGCATACTCGTGTAAATGTGTACGTGTGCACGCTATGTGTGCGTAGATGGGTGTATGTGACACTACGTAATACTTCATTTCACTTCATTATTGTAAAGCATTTATAAAAAAATATTTATAAATTTGTTGCGCGATCACCCCCATATGATATATAAGACGCTTATCAACCAATAATCTTTTCGTTACAATATTCAATTAAACATCGCTTCAACGTTCCATTAGAAATTGTAAGCAGCAACACATACTAAAAAAGTTGTCACGAACTTCCTTTGCTCATTATCTAATATTTCAGTACATCGCACAGCATTTTTGTAGAACGCAAATGTATTGTGATTGCCTAGATGCATAGATTTGTATTTGTGTATGTGTGCGTGTTAGGTGTATGTATGTGCGTAAGTATGTGTGTGCATGTATATGTGTATATATTTACATGTACATATGTACATTTGTGTGTACTAAACTGACAACTGGCATTTTAACTAGAGATACCGGTGTTTTTTTCTGTTCACTCTCAACTTGTAACATCACCAAACTCGTCATCT
Organism: Morinoia aosen; assembly: GCA_030386875.1. NCBI lineage: Eukaryota > Metazoa > Arthropoda > Malacostraca > Amphipoda > Talitridae > Morinoia > Morinoia aosen. Next base: position 27,773,378 of record CM059557.1, on the reverse strand, counting down.
CTTTATTATTGTAAAGCATCCATGTAAAAATCTATGAATTTGTTGTGTGATCATCCATTTATACTTAAATAAAATGCTTATCAACTAATGACCGTAACGCTAAAAAATTTTAATTAGAAATAAAAAGTTGTAATTTTCGTGGTCCTCATGCTTATATTTATAATTTTTCATGCTACTTTGAAATGACATTTTTAAACATCTGCCGAAACAAGCAATTCTAATATTATTTTCTGGCGTCAAGAATTTCAAAGTTTTATGTCATGTACATACAAACTGTCAAAAGTGTTTTCACCCCACAATGAAAATGCATCGTCCATGAAATTGTGTTAGCTCATATAATTATAATTACATGTAGCATCATATGTAGATTAAACAACATTAGGAGTACATTTAGCCCTCTATTATTTATTTTCGACTAGTGACATGGGTATTACAATATTTATGTGTGTATATCATCTAAGTGTATAAAGTTTAAGAAATTTTAAAAACCAATTATTGTACTTTTGTACCATCTTTATGGGAAATAAACTATTTTTCTTTCCTTCTCTCCAGCGTGAACACCAAGAAACCCGCCTCCAGTCTGAAGAGTACGCAACCTCAAACGACAGCACTTCGAGTTCTCAGATCGCCACCGCAGTGTTGAGCGCTGTGGCGGCATGTGCAGTTGTGGCTTTGTGCGCCGCGATCGTGTGGCACAAGAAGCAAATGAGAAAGCAGCACGACGCTCTGGTAGCTAGCCAAAACATGGGCATGGCGCTAGAATAGTATGAAGAGAAATCAGCTGTCATTTTTCTGAACGCCAAGATTAATAATCGGGATATAAAATTGTTGGAGGTTAAAGCACACGTTAGTGAACAAGTTTTCGTTTTCTTAGTTTCCGAAGATTTGCTAGCTGATTGTTTGAATAAGTTGTCAAAGATATAACCGGGTACGAGTACTCTAACGTTGTCGTTCAGCTATCAGATTTATTCAATATTGACTAGTTCACGGCACAGGCATAAGAGAATTGAGCGCTCAACAGTGACCAATGAAGCTGGTTGATTCCAAACACACACTCAGCGCAGATAGATGATTAGAATGAGTGCTTGAAAAATTGCGTTACATGATCTCTAATGCGGCACACAAACCACTTTCAACTGTGTCTATCAACAAAACCTAACACAATCTAAACATCACAGTGATTGAAATTCAAAGAAATGAATGTACCTTGGCGATGGCTCAAATTTTTCATTCTTCTTTCTCCTGCTGTTATTTTCTCCCGCCTACGTCCTCCGCGTATGCGCCGAAGACGGTCTCCTAAAACGTGGTAGGTCGTGCGACCCGGTATCTTTATGAGCCCACGCTGAGCGAACTCGAGGTAAAGCCACAAGAGAACTTTTTTTTACTCGCCGGAAATGCTCGTATCCTGGTGGTATCAATGCCCTCCCCTCTCAGTTCCGGAAATGTGATCCTTGACTTTGAGCTCTAGTTTTGAATGTCGAGGTTCCTCATCCTTTCCTCTGGTGTGCCTTTAGAGCATCTTACTTTCAGAAGCTAGACACCGTTCCTTCCGAATTTTGACTTGACAACTTCGATGAAGCATACGTAGAGATACTGCGTCCACCCTAATATTTTTTGTAGCAGTGCTTTCTTGCCTGTGTTCGCTATTGCAGCTGTAGCTACACCACGTGGTTATGTTTGATTAGTCAATAATTTTATAGATCTACGGTTCTGTTCCTCATCCTTTATCTTTATTTTTCCGCACGGTTCTTCTTTACATTGCGTTCGAAAATTAATAAACTTGTTATTTGAATTGTGTGTTCCGACCCAATTTACCTCATTTAAGCCGTCGAATAGGATTTAAGCCTCTTAGGAGCTCGGCATAGCCGTGCGGTTTAATGATCCGCCTTTCCATGAAGGTGTCGAGGGTTCGAATCCAGGCGCTGGGTTGCGACTTTCTCCATTGGGTATAGGGGAAAAATTCAAACACAATACCCCACTTTACCCAGGTATCTGAAATGAGTACCGGTCTTGACCGGGGGAAACTGTCATGGCGTCATGGTTTAGTTATAAGGCATTTGAAAAACCAATGTGCAAGGTGATATGTATGTCTTGAATTGGAAATAAAGCATCCTTAGATGCCGACGTTTGTTTATTTGATAGTGCGTAGATTACGCGCCTGAACTCTGGCTGTTATCAGTAGAAGGCTCTAGACTCGAGAGTGTCCTTAGAGTCCCCAAGCTCGGCATTTCGCGTTAGATTAGGAGCTGGAATTTCGAGCCTTCACAAGTCAAAACATTTTTAACACGTTAGTGGTCTCTTCCTTATTTTATTGAAAGCAGTGTTTCTGAATTGGATTCACGTGCTTCAGACAAGCCACAGCAGTCGTAGACACTAATAGATTCCTACCACATAGCTCCTCAGATCATCGTAATTCAATTGTTAGAAGTTGGCAGGCATGAGATGTCAAAATTAATTTTTTTTTGTCATGAAAATATGGATAAACGATGCAGGTTAGGCATTTCAAGTTGCATATTTTTTTATATTTATAATTTTGAGTTCTATCTGCATATAGGGTGAGCCGAAAATCAACAATTATAAAATCTGCTTGCGGATTGCAATAAAAAGTTGTGAATAAGTAAAACAATGACCAGGGCTATGACATTATGCAATTATTAATACGCCTTATATGCAGGTATAAATGTGCATTATATGCTCATATGTTATGTAAATATGCATTTATTATTATGCAAATATGCATTTATCATAATGCACATATGCTTGTATTTTCATTCTTTTAAATTTATTTAAGTGAATTCCTTCAACTGATTAGATGTAAAGGAGAACCTTAGCAGTCGTCTGCTCTATTGGCTATAACTAAGCACTGTATAGATCACTAGATTGTACTAGTTTACCTACAAACTCTCAACTGTATTAAGGAATTGGGGAGAAATAGAGAACTCAAGGGAAACGAAATTACTTACTAATTGTAATAAGTAATACCATATATAAACAAAACTTGTCAACAAACCCATGTAAATAAGACCTATTTACGGTGAAATCATATGAAAATATAGTTACAATCTTAATATAGCTCATATAATTTTGGCAATAGAAGGTAGGCCAAGTAACATTTACAATGAGTTTAATGTTATCTACTTTACGAGTTATATTTGACTACCACATGGTTCTTCAAATTCTCAAAGGTGATACTTCTCCTTTTGTCAGCTAAAACAGTTTTATAAACAGGAAAGACTCTCTCAACTTCACACGATAAAACTGGTGCATACTTATAACAAAGCCTATCATAGGGGTCAGATCATTTGGAAAATCGTCCGGTGCAGTAATAGATGGATCGCCCTTCGATACGGAATTAATATATTTCAATGAGGCGAAGTCAGTATTCTTCTCTATTACATCGTTAAGTTTGTTTAGAAATTGTTTGTCATATGATGGTTTCAGGGATTCTTTAACATTGTCAATAATATCAATCGCAGAAGACAATGTAAGGCCTGTAGCCTCCAACTGTTTTATTGACTTTAGCAATATCGAGAATGTTGCAGAGATGAAACTTTATGTGGTTGGTGTTTCTACATCCTGAAGCAGAGCATTAGAGTTTTCAATGCTTTTAGCTTGGCTGATTTCAAACGTGGATATAACTTGACAGATTTTGTCGAAGTCAGTAGCCAACTATGTCGCTGCTTCAATCCATGCGCCCCATCTGGTCACGTCAGGAGAAGGAGGAAGCGGTGTATTGGGGCAAAGGTCTCTAAATGTGCCAATTCTGTTGGGTGACTGCACGAATACATTCTTATACGATGATATTAAAGCATTTATGTTTGGGTAATTGGAGCGAACTTGCTCAGCAACCCTATGTAATGCATGTGCTAAACACGTCATTTGTATCATTTTACAGTAGGATACGTGACTTGCAGTGCATTAATAGCTTTCTTCATATAATAAGCAGCATCAGTAGTAACTATCAGAACGTTGTTATAGTTTACTTGCTGCGGCCAAATGCATCGCAAGGAGTTGTGGAAGAATGCAGAAATTGTCGAATGGTTCACTCTGTCTAAGACCTGTACATTAGCCAAGTAGCTTCTTCACATTGTTCTTCGTCAACTCCCAGTACGCCAAATACGAAGCAGACAACGTGTCGTTGGTCTTTTTCTGTGGTTTCATCTAGAGATGCCCATACTGTCTGTCCTTCTGCCTTCTTTATTAACGCTTTCATTTTATCATCATACACGCACTGCACGTAATACTTTCGGATGGTTGACTGGTCTGGAATGACCTTTCCTGTGTAGTTTTTCAAAAACTCCTTGAGTATTACATTGCTAAATTTGCTGAAAATTGAGCAATGACATTTGTCCTTGCTCAAGTATGTCCGCTGCTAAAAATGCTTGACAGAGGTCATTGGTGATTTTGTTCTGAGCAATATGCCATAATCATTACTTTTGGAAGCATTAAATATAAGGGAAACCATTGGAGTAAACAAAAAACTAAGGATATCGAAGTAACCGGCCGCGATTATTCGCACTTTTACTTTCTTATTGTCTAATTCGAAGGAGGCTTGGATTTTCGCGAAATTGATCTTTGACAACTTCTTTCTTCGTTAAAATGCGACATAGAAACAAAAAGAATACCACCGAAACTATCAGCAACCTTTACTCTATCATCCTCATCCAGCTACCAAAGCCGTGTCTCCTCGCGGGGGTGATAAGCATAAGCAATAATCAAAATTTTTACGTTTATGGAACCTTTAAAACAATATAAACAATTTTATACAAACTTAGACGTTACCTTTACATTGCAATACTAGCGGAATAATTGCCCATCAATGTCAGTAGCATCTTTAATTCCTGTACGTATTTCTCAGTACTTTGAGAAGTTAGGCAGCTTTCAGCATAATTGCCAACACATGAAATAGAGCATACTGTTCAAGTGAATGATCGTAAGCGTCTAAAAAACGAGAGAAATTTTAATTTTACTCCACCAAGGTAAGCATAGACAATAGAGGACGGCAGCAGACAACGACTGAGCATCCGGTTGCACCCCGAGTCCCCGACCGGCACAAAGTTCAGTAGTCATTCATAAGTGCACTGCCCGACCATAGCGCCCTCACCAACTCAGCATATCCAATGGAATTGAACTCCATTGCACTCTTTTTAAAACTTATAATACCTATAAAATGAAAGGTAGGTATTAATTTAGAGACTTTTGCACCACACTAGAGTAGCGTGTCAAACCAGATTAATATTATATGTCAATGCATATAAATATATGTTGGGACATTATGTATATATTATTGGTGCATATGCATTTTGAGATAATGCATATGTATTTTAGAAAATGCATACGCAATTGACCAATTTTTATGCACTGTGCAAATCTGCACCTGCATATGCACTTACACAAGATGCATAATGTCACAGCCCTAATAATAACTTACACAAAATTCCAGGTCATGTTGAATTAACCGATGCCACAGAGAACAGGAATATTTAAAATTTCCATTAATATTTGATTTTCGGTGATGCTCATTTTGTGATAGCATCACTTAACCCTTTGGGTACTGACGGTTACTTTAGTACCAAGATAGGTGCTTCCAGTTTAGGGCATCTAACGTAATTTTAAAGTTATTTTACTTGTGAAGGAGTATGTTTGAATAAAGACCTATTGAAGGAATATTTTGAAATAAATATCTATCGAGGAATACTTTGAAATAAATATCTATTGAAGGAATATTTTGAAATAAATAATAAATTCATGTGCCACAGAGTTGGCTCCTCTTGAGACACTATAGTTGCAATCGGGTGCGATGGAACCGATGTGAATACAGGTTCCAAAGGGGGAATAGTTCAAGGAGACAACCCAGAGATTTTCGGGCCCAATTGGCCATTCTTTTCTTAGGTGAAAAAAGGCCCTCAGGTGGTGTGCTATCGTGCCCTAAAATATTATGGGGCTATGGGCACTAGACCACCACCCCAAGGGGGATGTAAGGTGACTACAAATCTTGAATTGTTCACTCCATTTAAAAAGAAAAAAAAATGAAAATGAAAAATCTGGCTTTTGGTTTGTTAGCAATGTTACATGAATTCTAAATCTATCCTTGGTTTTGTTGTAGCATGAAAACTCATTGACTTGTATTCATTTAAAATATCGGATAAAATGACATATAAAACAAATGTTTCACATTTTCTAAAAACTAAGGCCAAAAAAAATGAATTTAACAAAATATGTCTTTTTAAAAATTTCATTTAATGGCTTATTTCAGAAGACTCAGTCCACAAATGAAAAATTTTACCATTCCCAAAGAAATGAAAAATAATTTTCTTTCCATGTATATAGCCTCGCAACTTTAGACCGGTCAGTGTGCAGTTGGCAGTCATTAAGCAAGGTATCGCCTCTCGCTCATCCGTTATGGCTGGCGCAACACTGCCGCGTGAAACCGTTGTTTTTATTTGAAATGTATTAAGCCCACCATTACCTTTGGCAGACTAAAAGCTGCTGGTATAAGGAGGCTGCTCTCCATTAGAGGAAAGAGGCTGCTTTAAGAGGCTTCCTAAGCTTCCTCTAAGGAGGCTGCTTTCCATTAGAGAGGAAGGTTTGTGATGAAAATGAACAAATAACATATCACTCATGAAAATAAAAAAGAGATTACGTAGCTTACGATGCAGCAGCAATATTCAGACAAGCTCGTCGACTACTACCCATTTTTCATGGCAGTTAGCCACACACTGACTGGTTTTGAGCAGCGCGTTCCGCGGTACGCTCAATGTCTAGTTTAAACGCTCTTGGCTCTTGTGAAGCGCCACACGAGGCTTATACATACACATGAGCCTACGGCAAAAGTGTACCGGAATAAACAGGGCTTAAGAATGGCCGTCGTGTGTTTATATGTTTATTATATGTTTCGTGTCAGTCTCTTAAGAATAGATAGGAAAAAATTAGCACAGGCGATCTTGGTTTCAGTTCCCCTGTAAATTAATACACTAATTTTTGCTGTTCAAGTGCACTATTTAAAAAGAATTAGAGAGATCCAGTTCCTTATATACTCGAGTCTGTATCGTGGTTACCGAGTTCGGTGGGGTACAGCATATTACTATATACTACCAGGGTCCGTGGAAAGTGCACGGACAATGATATCGTTACGCTAGGGGGACGGAGCCGTGAAAAAAATTAAGTCAACATTACCTTTCCAATTCTAGCATAACATACTCTGACTTAATTTAGCCCAACCAAACATATTTTAACCTATCCTATTCTGACTTATCCTAACCGAACCTATCTTGATAATATGTCAAACATAAAAAAACGTGAACCCGTGAAAAAATTCCGTCAACATTGCCTAACTAAAGCTAAGTTAACCTAAACTATTCTAACCTAACTAACAACAAACCTTAATGTCGATACCGCTGTGCGGTCGACGTGAGGGTTCGTGGAAAAAGGGGCTGTCTTCTGTACAGCTACCTTTTTCTGGGGCGCTAGCTTTTCCACGCAGCTGTCCTTCTTGAGGTTCGAGTGGGTACCGCCTACGCCGTAATTAGTCCGCTAGGGCAACAGCAGTAATTTCTGTTTGTGCCGAACTACGGCGGTACCGCTAGAGGAAGGTTTGTGTGTGTACCGCCTATGCCATAATTAGTCCGCTAGGGCAACAGAAGGAACAATGCCGGTGTCGATATTCGCAGCAATAATTTTGAGTGTGAGTTTCCTGGTAGTAAGGAACTAGGAATTGATGCACAAGTCGAAAGTGTGTCTAATGTACCGAAGGATGTACGCCATCCGTTAACAAATAATTATATAACATGCGACGAAGTTGACGTACAACTAAAATTACTGGAATCGATGAACAGTTTCCGTGACGTGATCACGTTGAAAGGCAAAACTATAGGTGTTACGAATGTAATAAAGCACTAAATTGTACTTAAACATGACGCACACGTTTCAAATATACCACCATATCGCATACCTCATACATAGCAGGAGAAGTTGGCCAGGATCAACAGAAAAATGCTCTCACAGGGCCTAATTGAGAATTCCATGTCAGATTACAATTTTCCGGTCATTGTGGGAAAGAAAAAGACGGGTGGAATATGACCCGTGATATATTCTAGATCGTTAAACAAAATCGTGGACAAGGAGTCGCATCCTATACCACGAATAGACGAAATATTGTCCACATTAGGTGACAATAGCGTCTTTTCCATTCTGGATCTAAAGTCTGCATTCCACCAAGTAGAATTAGAACAGGAAAGCCTGAAATTTATAGCTTTTCGTATAGGTTACCAAATATACCAGTTCAGAAAAATTCTAATTGGACTCAGTTCAAGTCCGAGCGTTTTTCAACGAGTCATGTCATCTGTTCTTGCGCCTATTTTAGGACATCTTTGCTCTGTATTTATACACGATATATTAACATACTCAAAAACCAATGAGCAACATTTGGGCGATATTAAAACTGTCCTGACGACACACCGCACCGGTAAATTATGCATTAAACTCGAAAACTGTCAATTTTTCAAGAAAAACACACAGTATCTAGGTCATATTATTTCGGCCGATGGAATACGGTGTAAGTATTCCGAGAAGTTCCAATATTGTCACGCACCGATAAATGTAAAATAATTGCAGCAATTCCTTGGCGCAACCAATTATTTCCGCAACTAAATAACGCAGTTTGCAGTAATTGCAAACCCCCTGTACAGGTTATTAATAAAATGTGTTAATTTCTACTGGACAAACGACTGTCGAAAAAGTTTTGACTACATAAAATGAGCCCTGACCTCTGAGACTGTTTCACGACACCCTGATTTTACAAAGACGTTTCATATATTTACTGATGCATCAAATTTTGGCATAGGATAGGTCTTGATGCAACCCGAAGATTCAGGCGATATATTAATGCGTCCAGTTGCATAAATCAGCATAAGTTTAAATTCTAGTCAAAAACGTTACAGCACTACCAAAAAAAGAATTTTCTGTCATTTACAGTGGTCTTAAAGTATTTAAATACCTAATTATTGTATATCCCATCCATGTGTACACTGACCACTGTCCACTTGCTCCTCTATTCACGAAAAAGTTACCAGAGGATGCAGCGATGGTCTGATGGCGCATTAACGTTCACTCATACGACCCTGCCGTTCATTATTTACCACGCAGACAAAACGTCGTAGCCGACAACCTAAGCAGGCTACCAAACAACATTGATCAACTAACTATTAAAGAATTAGAATGCTGTGAGAAATTTCCTGGACTTTAAAAGAGTTCATTGACGAGCAAAAGCAAGATCTATTTTGCATTGAAGTTAGAGAGGCGCTACTTCATAAAAGTACGTCTATAATTCCTGACTTACCAAGTTATTTAATTCTAAATGACATATTGTATCGACGGCGACGCATTGATTCACGACCTAGCACTATATAAACATCAGTGGTGCCAACATCTCTCATGAAGAAGGCAATTCTAGCTATACATTCCGAGAACCATACGGATGCTTTCCACACTTTATTTAAATTCAAACTCAAATATTTTAATGATCTAGAAAAAACGACCATAGGAAAATTTGTACAAAATTGTGAAGTAAGCAAAATTCTTAAAGCACACCCTTCCGTACCCATAAAATTTTCAACGGCTCCTATAGCGAAAGAACCTTTTGAAGTAGTTAGAATGGATTTTGTTGGTCCCCTCAAACTGACCGATAATGAGAATAAATACATACTCGTTGTAATTGATTTGTTTTCACGATACGGTAAATTGTACACAACCAGTAACCGTCGAACAGACACAGTCAAATCATGTTTAGGAAGTAGCTTTAGCACTTTCGGGTACCTGAAAAGGCTAATAAGTGTTAACGCCTATGAATTTAAATCGGTAACAGTAAAATAATTTGCCAAAATACATGCTATTGCAAAGAAAGAAGTTCTAGCTTTTAGCCCTCATTCGAATGCTATTCTTGAACGAAACAATGGAAAAATACCAAATTTACTGAAATTGTACACACATTCCCTAGTTCATACGGAGTAGGATCAATGTTTGGAAAAGGTAGGAAACGCCATAAACAACGCGTTGAATACGACATAGGGAGATGCTCCCAGTTATGTCGTTTTCAGAAGAGATACATGCCCATATTTTCGCAGAGAAAATTTCCCCATTTCTTACACTTACGATGACGAAATAGACAAAGTAAATTTTCGTGCAAAAGAAGCAGCTTAAATTGTCGAGAACGTTAGAAATTTAATCATAAATAATACGAAGGAACGCACTATGTTCCACAATCTCAGACGTAGAAATAAAACATTCATTATTGGTGACAGAGTGATGTTAAAATATCATTTTCAAATAAACAAATTAGACCCTTCATGACATGGGCCAGGAATCATTACAGAAGTCAAAGGAAATTGAGTCGAAATTAAAATTGGAGAAAAAATTCATAACAGTAACATGAACCATGTGCTACTGCTAGGTAAAAGGAACTGACAGCGTACAGTTTTACCTATAACTGTATATGCGACTTTAACACTTAAGACGTCACAGGTCACTTTTTTGCTAAGAGTTATGACTGAATTACTCAATTTAACATGTTAACAAGGCATTAAGTATGTTCTCTGTGTTACTTGCTTCGCATTATAATAATCTCGTATATGCCTTTGCTCTGGTATTAATGGGTTCATTGCTATCAAAATGTATAATAACCTTTTGAACAGGTTAATCCATGTTAAGTTTAAGTTTGTACTGTAGTTTTCAAGGTTAACAAATATCATGGATCACGTCCATGAATCAACGTGTGTTCTCACGATCTATGCAGTTACATTTTTAATTAGCTTTTTATTGATGCCAATCGATGTGACGTTGACTCGAATCTTGATGCTAAATTGTTAATTTAAAAAATTGGCTTCGATTTCCGCATTGCCATATGACATCGCTGACAAGACCTTACGTTGATGAGACGAAATACATTGCGTGAGCATTAATCAAAAACCACTTCAATTCGAATCAGCATTGAAAATAACTGGACATTTCCTGTGTGCAACTCTGTATGCGGATGCGTTTGCTACTAGCTACTGTTGTCAATTTATTAATTGGCAATTTGTTCAATTGTTTTTCACTCGCAGTTAACTGATTCGGAAACAGTTAGTATTAGATTTGACTTTGGAGTTTAAAGGACGAAGAACGTTCATCGATTGATTGTATTTATGACTTTATTTTGATTAAGTTAGATCATTATTTCTTTCTGACACTGTTTTTTCATACATGGCCATGCTAATTCAAGTCTCGCTCTCGTTCCAATTGCAGGTCCTAGTGGGTGAACAACCAGGCCGAGATGGGCAACAAAATTACTTCCGTAAGTGTCGATGCCCTTATTGCAGCCTTGGTGGAGCATAAGGGCTCACTGACCCAAGATCGGGTGGCTGCGAATGCTTCAATGGACTTCATACCGTACAGGATCAGCGACGTAATAGTAATGTTACTCATAGTAGTCGTGATGGCTCTAATCGTCATAGTTTTTTACATACGAAAACAGATGGAGCTGCTTGCCCAAAGAATGTGAGCGGAGGATTTTCACCTCCTTCAGAACGCGTTCAAAACAAAAGGAACATTAAACACCCTGCCAGGGGACATATAAGCACTATAACTGTTATGGGACACGTGATAATAAACGTGCAGTCGGGGTTGAAGCACCCAACGCGCTCAAGACGGCCGGAGCGTTCTAGTCGCACTATGCTAGGTTTGGGTCAAACCTTCGCCTTGCTGGCAACGGAAGTGTGACATAAATGTGTTGTAAATCAAGTTAACTGGTGCAAAGGAAGGATAACGATGCTAAATTATTGATGCCAATTGAGTACTCTACTTTGTGTGTTCAACTTGGGCGATTATCTAAAAATTACCTATGATTATTCAACTATGTTTACCTTGAACGGTGTGATGCATTTTACTTATGACAGGTTTACCAAATTTCCTAATTTATTCTTGTTCTTTATTGTCCTTAATGGGTATATAACTAACCCGAATTTCGTTTAACCGCATACTTGATGTTTAATTTAACCAAGGTAACCAATATCACTAAGTTTTGTAGTAACGAGTTCCAAATATGCTCGTCATTCGCATTCTGCCCATCGAGCGAGTCACGCATTAACGACGTGTAGTCTTGACACACTGTTAATATGCGATGCCCAGCCCAGACACCCTGGCGCCGCATCAATGGTGTTGTCAACAAAGACGACATTGACGGTATTAGGGGAGACTTATTCATTTAACGTCATTTTGAAGTCTACGGATCTGTCAGTTTTTCCTTACTTCATTCTTCAAAAGTAATTATTCATTTGATAATTAATGGATTAAATCATTGGTTCAATTTATAACGGCTGTTACTGCGTATTCATTAATCATTACCTACGTGGTAAATTTTTTTTTTATTATTTATGTATGTTCGTTTGTTTCGATTGTTTCGGTGATTGTTCGATTGTTAAGGAATGGTGTTCGCGTAATTGGTGATGTTTCTCAGTAGAATTGTCTACTATGCGTTTAGTTTCATATTTATAGAGGTGATAACCTATTAGTTACGATGTTTTGTAGGTATTGATTTATTGCGTTGCAAGAAAACTGTTTAAATGCAAAGAGATTCTTTATGTTAATGCGAAACACAATTATTTTTCTTTTAACTGTGTTTTTATAATTATTTCTATCTGGCGTTAATTTTCCCCCTTACCATACATTGATGGCATGTGTATTTCGTTCGCAGCATGTATCGAGTACTTTAGCAACTCGTTTTTTGATTTTATAATGTTGAAAAGTTGGCCTTATATTGTTCGCTGCCTAATTTTTTCCTTCCGTTAATGCGCTTTATTGTAGTGTATTTTCGTTCTTGTTGAAACTAAGACGAGGTATGCTATGAAAAAAAGTTTTGAACATTGTACTTATATGTTATCTGATAACAGATAATTAATTGTGAATAATTAACCGCTTGAGGCACGGTACCAACGGTAATCAATACTCTATTGATCATAAGTGATAAATTTTTATTTATTTATTATTGGAGCGAAAATTAGTTTTATAATTTCGGTTTTGAGTACCTAACTTACAAAATATGATGATGAAGGCATGTATGTGCACCACTGATACCCCAACCCCAAGCCTCGAGGAGTCTTAATAAGCCCTCGGCCCGTTAGAATTCTTGCTATCGTTCACGTCACCTCCTCCAAGTAAACACCCGTGAAAACGTCTCCTGAGTTTCTTTTACCACGATATCGGTTACTCGCCGCACACCTAACATGTCCTAATCTATCCTAACCTATCCTAACCAAACTAAACCTAACCTATCCTATTCTGATATGTCAAACATATCAATGCATCTGAAGACGATCTTTTAATGTAACACTCAAGAATTCGGTACCCATGATACCGCCAACTCGGATGATAGCGTCACACACGAACTTAGTTTTTAGAGTATTAATAAATATATACTTTATTACAATCAGAGCTGGTCAGTATCTACTTTCTAGATACTTTGTACCTAGATATTATATCTAGATACTTTTTGTGCATCTAAGCGAGTAACTAGATACATTTGAAATTGAGTATCTAATTACTATACCTAGATACTTTGTGGAGTATTCCCGTCCACACAATCTAACAAAGACTAAATGAAAGATGGAACAAGGAAACTTAGTTTCTTGACGACTCCCGTTTCTTTCAAAGGTTAAGAGAACAGTTAAAAAAAGAACAGCCTGCTCGTCCCAGAGACAGGTAACGAAGCTTGCATTAAAAACAATAAGGAAGTAAGGTTCTTCCAATAGTATAGAATTTATTAAGGCAATTGGTGGATTACTGTAAGTAATTTTTCTTAAAAGATTAAAAAGTAAAATCTGCGAGGTACCGAAGTGTCTTCTAATCCCGTCTAGGCAACGGTCTTGGCACGCAGGATTAAGCTTGAACAGCACACGTCTACCAAAGCGGCTGCAGAAGTTGTCAAACGGTAGTACGGGTCTTGCGACGCTAAGCAGGAGAATAAATGGTCTTGGGGCACCAAAGCAGTCACCAAAATGGAAACGCAGGAGGCCAACTGCCCGCCGGTTGTCATGTGGCACGGCAGAGGTGCGGTACGTCCCCGGATAAAGCCCCCAGCGACCCGGCGCAACACCACGTCTCCAATGCGGTCGAGGACGCGGCCCACCCTCGTAGCAGAGAAAAGCCCGTGTTGGCGGCGGAGCGTTCAAGAAGCGCGGCAACCGCCAAGGCACTCGCAGGTGCATCGACTCGTCTGCTAAGAAATAAATATGAAGACAAAGCAAAATTGAATAAGTGCCGTAATTACAAAATCATCAGAGATGTTATTAGAGTTGAGAAAGCCAAATTACCTAATCAAGGCAGCCGCAAGGGGTTAAGAGGCACCGACGAAAGCAGCACCGGACGACTCTTCACGCAGCTACTCTTGAATAAAGTGCGAGAAGATGACAGGGTTACACGTAAGAAGGTTGACGAAAAGAATAATAATGATCTGAATAGTCAGTAATAACAAATTTTGCAGAGACAATTAATAAAATTGATATTAAACTCGAGAATAACCACACCTGAACTTTATGGTTCGTCCAGTGTAAAAATTTTAAAGGCAAAAAGAGTTTCAAGGTCAAGGCAAAAGGCAAGAATTACCAGACTTTCAAGAAGATAATATGACTAGAAGATGGAGCTCAAATAGAGAAGTTATAGGCCCCCCTGTAACAGCTAGAGCTCTCATCCGAGATTTGAATAAATTAGGATAAGTAAGGTGAGTTAAGTTAAGTTGGTCGCCAAGGCAACCTTTAAGTAAATTTAAGTAAGAATTCAAACGAAAGCCGGAAATAGAAATAATCACGCACTTGCACAAACACACAATGATAAAGAATAAGAGGAAAGTTGCCAAGTTAATTAACAGACGAGACGGCGGTGACCCGTAGAGCTGGGGCCCTAGATCGCTCCGGTGACGGCGCAAAACACGTTAAGCAAATGACGGGGTTGTTCAAGTCACTAAGCTCAATAGTAGATTAATAAGACACATCGCGAAGACGTTAACACTGGCTTTCGTAGCAGCAACGGTAGTAAGAATTGAGACCCATGAAATTATAGTTCAAAAATCTCTCTAAATTATTAAGTTCAAAAGTATCAACAGTATCTGCTGTCTCAGCCCTGCCATCTCCGACCTTACTGCCGACGGCAGTTTGAATTCTTACTTAAATTTACTTAAAGGTTGCCTTGGCGACCAACTTAACTTAACTTACCTTACTTATCCTTACTTATTTAAATCTCGGATGAGAGCTCTAGCTGTTACAGGGGGGCCTATAACTTCTCTATTTGAGCTCCATCTTCTCCTCTTATTATCTTCTTGAAAGTCCGGTAATTCTTGCCTTTTGCCTCGACCTTGAAACTCTTTCTGCCTTAAAGTTTCTAGGGGGGAATAAAAGGGGGAAAATAAACGCCAGATAGAAATAACTATAAAAACACAGTTGAAAGAAAAATAATTGTGTTTCGCATTAACATAAAGAATCTCTTTGCATTTAAACAGTTTTCTTGCAACGCAATAAATCAATAACTTCTAAACATCGTAACTAATAGGTTATCACCTCTATAAATTTGAAACTAATCGCATAGTAGACAATTCTAATGAGAAACATCACTAATCACGTGAACACCATTCCTTAACAATCGAACAATCACCGAAACAATCGAACATAGATAAAAAATCAATAATTTTTTACAACGTAGGAAATAATAAATGAATACGCAGTAACGGCCGTTATAAATTGAACCAATGATTTAATCCATCAATTATCAAATGAATAATTACTTATGAAGAATGAAGTAAGGAAAACTAACAGATCCGTAGACTTTAAAATAAAGTTAAATGAATAAGTCTCCCCTAATGCCGTCAAGGTCGTCTTTGTTGACAACACCATTGATGCGGCGCCAGGGTGCATGGGCTGGGCATCACACCGTTCAAGGTAAACACAGTTCAACAATCACAGTTAATTTTTAGATAATCACCCAAGTTGAACACACAGAGTAGAGTACTCAAATGGCATCTATAATTTAGCATCGTTATCCTTCCTTTGCACAAGTTAACTTGATTTACCACAAATTTATGTCACACTTCCCCTGCCAGCAAAGCGAAGGTTTGACCCAAACCTAGCATAGTGCGACTAGAACGCTCCGGCCGTTTTGAGCGCCAAGGCTGTTTCAACCCCGACTGCACGTTGAATTTCACGTGTCCCCCAAACAGTTATAGTGCTTATATTTCCCCTGGCAAGGTTTTTAATATTCCTTTTGTTTTGAACGCGTTCCGAAGGAGGTGAAAATCCTCCGCTCTCATTCGTTTGGCAAGCAGCTCCATCTGTTTTCGTATGTAAAAAACTAAGACGATTAGAGCCATCACGACGACTATTAGTATCATTACTATCACGTCGCTGATCCTGTCCGGTATGAAGTCCATTGAAGCATTCGCAGCCACCCGATCTTGGGTCAGTGAGCCCTTATGCTCCGCTAAGGCTACAATAAGGGTATCGACACTTACGGAAGTAATTTTGTTGCCCATCTCGGCCTGGTTGTTCACCCACTAGGACCTGCAATTGGGACAAGAGCGAAACTTGAATTAGAATGGCCATGTATGAAAAAACAGTGTCAGAAAGAAATAATGATCTAACTTGATCAAAATAAAATCATGAATAATGAAAGAAATAGAGAAGAAGTACATCAAAAACATTTACTCTGAAAGTTTTGAGCCTAAGCTCATTCTCAACAAAAAGTCTGCAAATAAAATAATAAACAAGTCAGTACACCCAAAAATTACAGAAGCGTAGAATATAAGCACGATAAAAACAAACAAACAAACAAAAAATAATAATAATTTATCTGTTGACTATTTTCAGAGGGTATGCACTCTGCATTTCGTTGAGGGAAGGTTTAAGTTTATGAATGAATAATAACTCTAAAATAAGTAGGTCTAAGCTGGCGGTACAAGCATCTAATATTTTAAATTTGCTAATGTCAATAATCTGTTCACAGGAATCATTACTACAATGTTGTCTGATACTAGAATGACTAGGAGAGGTAAGCAAGCGACCTGTTCGATGACTTCGACCTGCAAGTTCAGCAACCCTGACGTAAAGTGCTCGGTGGGTGGAACCCACATACTGCTATGCGCAATGCGCACAACTGAAAATATAGACAATGGAAGATCGCATGCCGGTCGGGACCCCATCTTTAAATCTAAAAAATGATCCAATGGTACGCTTGTTCACTAGAATAATACGAAACGAAATGTCCGGGAAAAATTTAGTCAAAAGCATTAAAAGATCTTTTCTCAACTTTTCCGATTGATATCCAAAATATGGCAACACACAATAACTATAGTTTAGAGCTTGAACACGAGATTTCGGAATAAATTTACTGTTCAGGAACTTATTAATGGCACGAAAAAACACAGAATGTGGATAACCATTAGTTGTGAAATAAGACTGGTTAAATAAGACTGGTTAAATAAATGTCCAACTTCATTCAAACCAGTTTTCTATAGGCGCTATATTGATGATACTTTAGTTCTTTTCAAAAACAAATGTGATGCTCATTCCGTTCTTCAATATTTCAATTCCAGGCATCCCAATATCAAATTTACTTTGGATCTGGAAAATAATAACCAATTAAATTATCTTGATATCAATGTTCACCGATCGGGTAATAAATTCATAACCTCAGTCTACACAAAACAAACATTCTGTGGGTTAGGTCTAAGTTACTTTAGTTTCTGTTGCAAGAGATTTAAACTGAATAGCATCTCAACCCTTATTACTCGTGCCTATAATATTTGTTCATATTACACTGACCTCCATAAGGAATTTACTTTTTTGCAGTCTCCTTTTACAACTAATGGTAATCCACAGTCTCTTATTTTTCGTGCCATTAATAAGTTCCTGAACAGTAAATTTATTCCGAAATCTCGTGTTCAAGCTCTAAACTATAGTTATTGTGTGTTGCCATGTTTTGGATATCAATCGGACAAGTTGAGAAAAGATCTTTTAATGCTTTTGACTAAATTTTTCCCGGACATTTCGTTTCGAATTATTCTAGTGAACAAGCGTACCATTGGTTCATTTTTTAGATTTAAAGATGTGCTCCCGACCGGCATGCGATTTCCCTTGTCTATAATTTCAGTTGTGCGCATTGCGCATCGCAGTATGTGGGTTCCACCCACCGAGCACTTTACGTCAGGGTTGCTGAACTTGCAGGTCGAAGTCATCGAACAGGTCGCTTGCTTACCTCTCCTAGTCATTCTAGTATCAGACGACATTGTAGTAATGATTCCTGTGAACAGATTATTGAGATTAGCAAATTTAAAATATTAGATACTTGTACCGCCAGCTTAGACCTACGTATTTTCAAGTCATTATTCATTCATAAACTTAAACCTTCCCTCAACGAAATGCAAAGTGCATACCCTCTGAAAATAGTCAACCAATAAATTATTAATATTTTTTGTTCGTTTGTTTTTATCGTGCTTATATTCTGCGCTTCTGTAATTTTTTGGTGTACTGACTTTTTTATTAGTTTATTTGCTGACTTTTTGTTGAGAATGAGCTTAGGCTCGAAACGTTCAGAGTAAATGTTTTTAAAGAACTTCTTCTCTATTTCTTTCATTGTGAATTTGCTTCGCAAAATAGATTTTCCTTCAAGTCATAAATACAATCAATCGATGAACGTTCTTCGTCCTTTAAACTTCAAAGTCAAATCTAATACTAACTGTTTCCGAATCAGTTAACTGCAAGTGATAAACAATTAAACTAATTGCCAATTAATAAATTGACAACAGTAGCTAGTAAAAAACGCATCCGCATACAGAGTTGCATTCAGGAAATGTCCAGTTATTTTCAATGCTGATTTGAATCGAAGTGATTTTTGATTAATGCTCCCAAGATGTATTTCGTCTTATCAACGTAAGGTCTTGTCAGCGATATCATATCGCAATGCAGAAATCGAAGCCCATTTTTTAAATTAACAATTTAGCATCAAGATTCGAGTCAACGTCACGTCGATTGGCATCAACAAGAAACTAATTGAAAATGTAACTACAGAGATCGTGGGAACACACGTTGCTTCATGGACGTGATCCATGATATTTGTTAACCTTGAAAATTACAGTACAAACTTAAATTTAACATGGATTAACCGGTTCAAAAGGTTATTATACATTTTGATAGCAATGAAACCATTAATACCAGAGCAAAGGCATATACGAGATTATTATAATGCGAAGCAAGTAACACGAAGAACATACATAATGCCTTGTTAACACGTTAAATTGAGTAATTCAGTCATAACTCTTAGCAAAATCGTAACCTGTCACGTCTTGATTGTTATAGTCGCATATACAGTTATAGGTGAAACTGTACGCTGTCAGTTCCTTTTACCTAGCGGTAGCACATGATTCATGTTACTCCTATGAATTTTTTCTCCAATTTTAATTTCGACTCAACTTCCTTTGACTTTTGTAATAATTCCTGGCCCATGCCATGAAGGGTCAAATTTGTTTATTTGAAAATGATTTTTTAACATCCCTCTATCACCAATAATGAATGTTTTATTTTTACGTCTGAGATTGTGGAACATAATGCGTTCCTTCGTATTATTTATGAATAAATTCCTAACGTTCTCGACAATTTGAGCTGCTTCTTGTGCACGAAAATTTACTTACTCTATTTCGTCATCGTAAGTGTAAGAAATGGGGAAATTTTCTCCGCGAAAATATGGGCATGTATCTCTTCTGAAAACGACATAACTGGGGCATCTCCCAATGTCGTATTAAACGCGTTGTTTATGGCGTTTTCTACCATTTTCAAACATTGATCCAACTCCGTATGAGCTAGGGAATGTGTGTACAACTTCAGTAAATTCGTTTTTTTCTATTGTTTCGTTTAACAATAACATTCGAATGAGGGCTAAAAGCTAGAACTTCTTTCTTTGCAATAGCATATATTTTGGCAAATTGTTTTACTGCGACCGATTTAAATTCATGGGAGAGACCACTTATCAGCGTTTTCGGGTACCCGAAAGTGCTAAAGCAACTTCCTAAACATGATATGACTGTGTCTGTTCGACGGTTACTGGTTGGGTACAATTCACCGTATCGTGAAAACAAATCAATTACAACGAGTATGTATTTATTCTCATTATCGGTCAGTTTGAGGGGACCAACAAAATCCATTCTAACTACTTCAAAAGGTTCTTTCGCTATAGGAGCCGTTGAAAATTTTATGGGTACGGAAGGGTGTGCTTTAAGAATTTTGCACACTTCACAATTTTGTACAAATTTTCTTATGATCGTTTTTCTAGGCCATTAAAATATTTGAGCTTGAATTTCAATAGAGTGTGCAAAGCATCCGTATGGTACACGGAATGTATAGCTAGAATTGCCTTCTTCATGAGAGAAGTTGGCACCACTGATGTTAATATAGTGCTAGGTCGTGAATCAATGCGTCGCCGTCGATACAATATGTCATTTACAATTAAATAACTCGATAAGTCAGGAATTGTAGACGTACTTTTATCAAGTAATGCCTCTCTAACTTCGATGCAAAATGGATCTTGCTTCTGCTCGTCAATGAACTCTTTTAAAGTCCAGGAAATTTCTCACAGCATTCTAATTCTTTAATAGTTAGTCGATCATTGTTGTTTGGTAGCCTGCTTAGGTAGTCGGCTACGACGTTTCGTCTGCCTGGTAAACAATGAACGACAGGGTCGTATGAATGAGCGGTAATGCACCATCGGACCATCGCTGCATCCTATGGTAACTTTTTCGTGAATAGAGGAGCAAGTGGACAGTGGTCAGTATACACATAGATGGGATAACCAATAATTAGGTATTTAAATGCTTTAAGAGCACTGTAAATTGCAAAAAAATCTTTTTTGGTAGTGCTGTAACGTTTTTGACTGGAGTTTAAACCTATGCTGAAATATGCACCTGGACGCATTAATTTATCGCCTGAATCTTCAGGTTGCATCAAGACCTATCCTATGCCAAAATTTGATGCATCAGTAAATATGTGAAACGTCTTAGTAAAATCAGGGTGTCGTGAAACAGTCTCAGAGGTCAGGGCTGATTTTTTGTAGTCAAAACTTTTTTGACAGTCGTTTGTCCAGTTGAAATTACCACATTTTATTAATAAGCTGTCTAGGGGTTTGCAATTACTGCAAACTGCGTTATGTAGTTGCGGAAATAACTAGCTGCACCAAGGAACTGCTGAAATTCTTTTACATTTATTGGTGCCTGACAATTTTGCAACTTCTTGGAATACTTACACCGTATTCCATCGCCCGAAATAATTTGACTCAGATACTCTGTGTTTTTCTTGAAAAATTGACATTTTTCGAGTTTAATGCATAATTTACCGGTGCGGTGTGTCGTCAGGACAGTTTTAATATCGCCCAAATGTTGCTCATTGGTTTTTGAGTAAATTAATATATCGTCCAAAAATACAAAGCAAAGATGTTCTAAAATAGGCGCAAGAACAGATGACATGACACGTTAAAAACGCCCGGACTTGAACCGAGCCCAAATGGAATTATTCTGAACTGGTATTTTTGGTAACCTATACTAAAGGCTGTAAATTTCCGACTTTCCTGTTCTAATTCTACTTGATGAAATGCAAACTTTAGATCCAGAGGGGAAAAGACGCTATTGCCACCTAATGTGGACAATTTTTCGTCTATTCGTGGTATAGGTAACGACTCCTTGACCACAATTTTGTTTAGCGATCTAAAATATATCACGGGTCGAATTTCACCCGTTATTTTCTTTACCACAATGACCGGAAAATTGTAACCTGACATGGAATTCTCAATTATGCCCTGTGAGAGAATTTTTCTGTTGATCCTGGCCAACTTCTCCTGATATGTATGAGGTATGCGATAGGGTGGTATATTTAAAACTGGTGCGTTATGTTTAAGTACAATTTAGTGCTTTATTACATTCGTAACACCTATAGTTTTGCCTTCCAACGTGGTCACGTCACGGACGGAGCCTTATGTACTCGAGTACATAAGGCTCTGGATCTCTCTAATTCTTTTTAAATAGTGCACTTGAACAACAAAAATTAGTGTATTAATTTACAGGTGAACTGAAACCAAGACCGCCTGTGCTAATTTTTTCCTATCTAT
Source organism: Morinoia aosen (assembly GCA_030386875.1). Lineage (NCBI taxonomy): Eukaryota > Metazoa > Arthropoda > Malacostraca > Amphipoda > Talitridae > Morinoia > Morinoia aosen. The sequence goes on along the minus strand of CM059557.1, from coordinate 27,751,217 downwards.
TCATTAGAGACTGACACGAAACATATAATAAACATATAAACACACGACGGCCATTCGTAAGCCCTGTTTATTCCGGTACACTTTTTGCCGCAGGCTCATGTGTATGTATATTGTATAAGCCTCGTGTGGCGCTTCACAAGAGCCAAGAGCGTTTAAACTAGACATTGAGCGTACCGCGGAGCGCGCGCTGCTCAAAACCAGTCAGTGTGTGGCTAACTGCCTTGAAAAATGGGTAGTAGTCGACGAGCTTGTCTGAATATTGCTGCTGCATCGTAAGCTACGTAATCTCTTTTTTATTTTCAAGAGTGATAGGTTATTTGCTCATTTTCATCAAAATATAATGGAAAGCAGCCTCCTTATACTCGCAGCTTTTAGTCTGCAAAGGCATTGGTGGGCTTGATACATTTCAATCAAAAACAATGTAGTTTCACGCGGCAGTGTTGCGCCAGCCATAACGAATGAGCGAGAGGCGCCACCTTGCTTAATGACTGCCAACTGCACACTAACCGGTCTAAACTCTAAAGTTGCGAGGCTCTATACACCGACTGGTTGAAAATTTGGCCGGGGCCGGGATCAACAAATTTAACATGGCCGGGGCCGGGGTCATCAAATTTACCACGGCCGGGGTTTAGATCGTGTCAGGAGTCCTGACACCATCATCTTCAGATCTACCTTCATGGGCAAATGTATTATATGACTCTGAAGACTGTGATACCAGTTCAGGAAAGTGTCCAAATATAGCGGAATCAGCTCTAACAGAGCTGAAAAAACACTTGAAAGTGAAAAGAATAGATGTAAAGTAAATCCTTAAATGTTTTGGTAAATAAGTTCGGCAGAATTGAAATCTTTGACAGCACTAGCGAACATTTATCTCTGTCCACCACCTAACTGAACAACATGTGAACGTGAATTTAAAGGGGTTAAAAACTTGCAAAAAACAGGGTACGGTTGACACCTGAAAGTACTGAAACCCTTCTGTTTTTAATGAATCAGTATAACCTCAGAGCAATCAGCTATTCAACCGAAATCGACACTTCACCACGAGACGTTGTTGCACCCTACTCAAAATTACAAGAATCCAAGCCGGATGTAATGGAAGAAACAAAGTCTGTCGATGACTGCGATGAGTTGAAACTTGAATTGATAGCTTAAAATATACCAATTGCTATTATTAAACATAAAGGGTTAACAAGAGTTACTCAACGTAATTTTTTTAAGGTACCATATTTTGATGTAAGAACTATGAGTCCATGACATACGTTACGAAGTCACTTTGAACTGAGGGTGACTTAGGACAGTCAGCTCCATCCAAGCATTTGCTTGGATGTTCATTGTTCAATCTTTTACTGAACTGTCCGAAGTGACCTCACCTTTAACCCATTTAGACCCACCACTAATATAACCATGATTTTCGAAAAAAAATCTATGTAATGTGTGAAAAGGGTTCAGAATAAAACACTTATGTGCAAAAAGTCTAACTTTATTCATCCCATGTAAAATTATACGGGTGTACTCAAATGAGTACAATGGGTCCATTTGGGAACAAAAGACGAATAATTTTTTTTCACTTGACACTGAAACTTAATTTTTTGGGGGCTTCTTCCTATCATATACAAACGTGTTTGGCAGACACCAGCAAAGTTTTCAAAGTTTATTCTTCCGTATGGAACCTCTCAAAGCAGTCACGTTCAATGCAAATGGTTTTGAGACATTTCTTGCACCTTTGCGAACTCGAGCATGACGGACAGCGCAGCGTTGTTATTTCTCCAGTTTCTTAGGAAAATGGCCTTCTGGATCACGAACCATGCTTTGTGGTACGCTTCCAGGATTACGTGCACGATCATATGACTGACGGCTACATTTTCGACCATAACTGAGTTAGTACCTTGCAACATTCCAGACAAAGCACAGCAAGTCCATAGGGTCTGCACTTACAGTTCTGTGAATGTTCCATGCATTTACCATCGTCACATTCAGCATATGTGTGAACAGTAACCACCACCATTTTTTTAATCGGATTGTAATCATGTTATTATTTGCCGCTTTGTCAAGTACGTCGACCCCTCCCATTCCAAAATTATAGGAGGAATAAACACGAGGCCTAGAAACGGACACCTTTTTCTTCTAGGAAGCAGACTATCTTTTCAAACCATCTAGAGGGTCAATCACGTGATAGTATGTGCCAATGGTTAGTAAACGTATTTACCCATTTAACTACCAGTTTTGATTTTTCTGTTTCGAATCGGTAGTCGTCATAGCCTCTTGGTTTCTTCTTCAAGTTTTTGCTCGAAGGAAGAGGAGGCCGACCAGCATGAGTTTCACGCAGGGTTCCCGCAGCCATGAAGCTTTGTCGTTTAAGGTTTATCAGAAGGTCGTAACCTGTGAAAAAGTTGTCGAAGAACACTGTGTGGTCGCTGGGATGAGATACATAATTCAACACCTGTAACACAACTTTACTGCCCAGAGGCCTTCTTTCTGAACTCTCAGATGTTCGGTGATTTGCGCAACTATGTGTCAACAACTTTGCTATAGCCAGTGAAGCTACAAAGCATCCAATCCTAGTGGCCAAACATCGTGGGTTTTCCGCGTATAATTTGTTTTGTGGTATGCCTAACAAAATTCTTCAACATAGCTTTCGCAATACTCAGTTTTTTGTGAAAAATGTCATACTGTCGTAGCATGGAATTCAAAAGCACCATCAGAGGACGTAGTTTGTCCACTCTGTCTTACTGATCAATCGATGAATTATCTACAGAGTGGATGTAATTCTTTTTTCTTGTAACCTGTTTCCCGACACGCATGAAGAGACACACTTGACTCCCACATCTTCATCAAGAGACCATTACTACCTGTCTTTGTATATATCCGTTCAGGTATAGAATGCCTATTCATTATATACATTCAGGTATAGAATGCCAAAGAACATTTTCAGCCCATCTAAAGATATCGTGAACTCATAATAATTTTTATGTCCAGCTTGAAACTGTGAGATTTTGAATAAAAAACATATGTATATATGTTTTACTAGCAAAGATACTCATTAGACCCCAAAAAGTGCACCTGTAAATTTTTCTAGACACATTTCCAAATTCTGTAGCATTTGCACCCATATGTGCCCACTGTACTTGTTTGAGTAAAGGCATAAACAAGCTCAAAAAACCCTATGAAATATTTATTGCACAGTTTGTCCAATTTTGTTGTTGATTTATACACTAATAAGCTATTAGAAGCACATGGTATTGATAGGCTGACACTTGGCAAATTTCTAACATAACCTAGATAAGTGAAAGAAAGCGATGATGCTACGAAATATGAAAAACCAACAACTTTGAGGACAATTTCACAGAACACATCCAAAGTTAAATCAACCCCGACCCCTACCAGTTGAGCACACCTGCCAACTATTAATAAGTACAATTTGGCAACCGTGCGCGCAATAAGGGATGCGCAGTACCAATTTTTAAAAGTGTACTCGATTGATTACAGCGGATTCAAATGTGTTAAAGCATTGTTATCATGCGAAATGAAAATTGTGACAAATTGCTATTTTTTATTTAAATCTTTAAAATATCTACTATACCGGGTGTCCCACAAAAATGTCCCCGACCTTTAAATTGGTTATATCTCCACTTTGTGTTAATACTTTTGAATTGTGTTCTTATTCACATCGTAGTAAATTTTGTTTCCTTTTCGAATAATTTAGGTTTTGAAAATCGTATAATAACCACTTTAAAGTGGACGATTTACTAAAAGAGGTAGAAAAACTAATTGCTCATAGGAAAAGTTTTAAAACAACACTGGGGTCCATTTCTCAATACCTACTTTTAAAAATAATTTCACAATGATGTATTTTACTTATCACCACGTATTCAAACCCCCTGAGAGGATACTTACTTCGCATTTCATCATTTGAAGACACCTAAAATGCAGTTAACTAGCGATCCAAGGATTTTCATTGTATTGGAATATGAAGCAACGATAAACTGTGAAAAAGTTAGAAGAGCATTTAATGAAAAATTCCCGGAAAGGAACTCGCCCGATAAGAAGACTGTGTATCGTACAGTTAGAAAATTCAGTGAACATGAAAGCATCTTAAACCGAAAGAAAGGAAACTTAGGACGAAAAATAACTCAAAGAACAGAAAATAACATCACAATTCTTTTAGTTATTTTTCGTCCTGAGTTTCCTTTGTCTCGGTTGAGGATTGTTCAGTATTATTATTATTATTATTATTTGTATAATTTTTATTATTATTAGTATAATTATTATTATTATTATTAGTATTATTATTCTTATTATACAAGACCCCTCAGGGGGATACAACTATTGTATCTATGGGAATTAGCGCTCCCAGGGGGACCATGCAAGGGCCCGAGCTAAAGGTTAGATAGGCCTTCTTTTTGTTAAAATGGAATAGGTTTTCGTTTTGTTACTGACCATCTTTTTTCGGTTCACTGCTGTCATGTTTTTCAGCACCTTCTACTTTCTTCTTCAAATTTTTCTTGTTTCATGATCTTCTTTCTTAGCTTTCTGCTTCTGTGTTTTTTCTGCATAGATTCTGCGTTTCGTTAACTCCATACTAAATGATGCCTTTTTCCTTCCTCGCTTTGGATAGCCTTTGTTACGGATAGTGAGGCTTAAACTAACTAATAATCTAATCTATGATTACACAATAAAGTTTTTGCCTCCCTTTACCACGACAAAGATGTTCCAAGAGAAGAAGGATGAAGGCGCCAGTTAGTATGAAATTGTGGGAACGCGGAATCTATGCACAAGGTGCATAGAAACATTAAGCTGAAAAAGTTCATGAAACAAGGACAAGTATTATTAGGTATTATTAGGGTATTATTAGGCTAAATGGTTTGACGGGTATTATTAGGCTAAATGGTTGTCGTCAGCATGACTTTTTTGTGTTGCGTTACAACTGAAGATATTGTTCAGTACTACACCAGTAAAAGTAATTCATCTTCTATTTTACATTCACAAGCCGTGTTACTATCTTCCTGAATTCACCATAGACAGTTTATCAGATTAAGTGAAACTTTCCCTTACTCAATTGTAATTGCAGTTTATCATAACGAGGTCTGAATAAGAAAACAAGAAATATTTCAAACGAGCGGGCAAAAAAGGTTTTGAGTTGGACATACATTTTTTTATCTGAATAATTTTCAGCACGCTTTCGAGAAAGTTCCAGTAATCTATTTTAATTTACGAATCCATCTGAATAAAAATCCTGTTGGAAAAAGTTATATAATTCGAATGTGCAAGTTGAGTTTTAAACCGATTTATTTGCAATGAAAAATTATATTTCTAGAAAAGCTCGTTGATGTACTTTAAAATAAATTCTGACAAAATATACAATTGGCTCATTCAATCGCACCTCTCCATACAATCAACTTGAGGGCTTGAGAAATTTGCTGTTTCTTTCAGATTTCAATCTGCAATTTATGCTAGGATGTGATCTTGGTTGACATGAAAAACAACGTGGCGTTGAACTTTTCAGGACTGGTATAATTTCTTCTCCTGATGACTCGTATACTGCCTAAATATTGAGTTTCAATACAATGACATTCCGTAGTTCATTTTTTGATCAAATACTTGTACGACAATTAGTCTATTTTGCCATTCAAATCCCTATTCTTCTGTGCTGTCATTTATCCACCTCCTAACAATACACACATAAACCTTAAATTTTTCTTTGTTGGATTTTTATTGTGACTGATTTATGATAAGAATTTATATGGTTGTCGGCACCAAAAACCCACTGAAGCTGAACTTTGCAAAAGGATCTAAAAGAGTATTTAATTGATTTAACTCGACTGATTAAATCAGCCTGATTAGCATCATTTGGCCGAAGCATTTAAAACATTTATTTTAGGTGCAATTCCTTTGTTGGTCCAACACTTAAAACAATGGATATCTGCAGGTTGAAGTTAAACAACTTTTGAATCGAAGTTCTGGGACACCTAGGGTATCCCATGGAAAACTTATTCTACCTTTCCAATATTATGCATTCTAGAACACTTAAACGTACTGATAATACGTACCGATTGAAAATTTTTTTTAATGTAAGCGAGAGTTAAAAAATAATTTGGTTTATTCAATTTCCCAGGCGAGGTAATAATGCAAGCGAGCATTGCGTACTCAAAATCATTGACAAGGAAATTTTGAGTGCCACCCTCTACGCCTAGTTCGCGAATTTTACTTATCTTTCAGAAATGCAAAATCAACGGCAGTGGGCTGCGCAACTTCTACGACGGATATTCCAAAATTTTCTCTTTCCTGATTCACACAGGCAACCGGTGAGATTAATACACGGTGTGGGTGCCAACAAACTTTGTGAAGGCATAAGACTGGAAGAGGCATTTGGACGAGACTACAGTTCACCTAGACTGATTACATCGAAAGGTATTCGCTCACTTGGCCACGACTGACTCTGACAGGAATGAATTTTATGTACTTGCGAAACAGAATAGAAAAGCGACCAAACACGAAAATAAACATGCGAAATTAATTCAACATTAGTCATCTGAATGAAATGCCGGGAATGGCAATAACAGTTGCTCACGTTGAACCAAATCATACATACCTATTGTGTTTTAAATTTTCAGAGATCGGAAATCAGCTACGTCTCATACCAGACCGACAGTCTCGTCGATTGCTTCCACATCGCTCTAGTCTCAACCACTCAGAATCTTTTATTTCTTGTTACTCAGCACTCAAGTCTCGCTATCCTTTGCCCATCATTAAAATACGGTTCTCTCACTTGAGTCCTATATGTTAAATGCACCTCAAGCGCACCTCAAAGGCGCTAATCGGTTAACAGACGATAAGTTTAGTTGACTGAGTTTTTCGTCGATATTACTGAGCTAAGCATGATTTTACCTTCCGTGATATGTGCTAAATAGAAAAGCCATTGTGATGGACACTCAGTGGAGCTCACCCAGTCAGCGCCGGCAAGATTTCTATTAAGGACGTCCACTCAAAAACCGTCCTATCTGACAACTCCATTGTCACTCATATTAACGCATCACCCTACGATCGGACATGAACTAAACTTCATCGATCATGATTTTTAACACGTCAGGAATTAAGGGTTCGTGGTCAGTGTTTACACGATCAGGGTAATTACACTAGTTTAGGGCAATCAGGGCTACCGTAGGGTAATGAAAAATATGGGAAAATCTAGGGTAAACCGAGCTCCGTGAAGGAAGTGCCCGCCTAATCTACGAAAAATAGAAAATTGAAAGCAATATGCAAGCACCCTACTGGTCACCACTTGAACGAAATGCAATGAAACGACTCAGAATTTAGTGTTCACAAAACTGCACTGCTGTGGTGGTTAATGTCATACATTTGCATTCATCTGGTATCGCTCAAGAAAGACGGCGTCAAGATACGAAGCCATTATATCTCTTGTCCACTCCGTTTTGAGAAATGATTCTGAGTTGCATTTCGCTAATAAAAAACTCGATCGGTGTCAGCAGCATCCAGTCGACGAAAGTCACTGTCCTCCCAGGTAGCAAAATTTATTGACCTAATATTGAGCCAATATACAGTCTCAATATTGACTGGATATTCAAAATGAACATTGGGGCAATACCTTATTTTGGAAAATTCGGTTGATATTAGAAAAATATATTGGCCCAATAACAATATTATCATCAACCCAATATCAACCAAATATTATAGTACTTATTGGACGATTCTTAGGGAATCTTATGCGTAAAATAAACAGAAGAACCAAAGTGCATATATACATTCTAATTAAAAGAAAACGTTTCGGAATACATAAATTCCATCTTCAGTGCAGTAATGCTGAAACAAAGTAAAATACAGTACATGAGAAAATGTTCGCCAACTGTAAAAATGAAAAGTAATTCACATATTAAGAAACTAAACTACCTAACCCAATACTAAAATTCATCAGAAAATAAGCAAGCCTAAAAATAACGTACATTTACAAATTCAAAAAATAAGATACCTAAACAAACCCAATTATTCAAAAGCCATTCATTCACACGCTCATATCCCGGATTCATTCACACACTAAGTACATGCAACCTCATGCTAGTAAGTAGGGACAATATTTAGTTTAGTGGCACTGTTATCTTTATTCAATTGAGGCCTATGAGAAAATATATAAAGTGATTCTTAGATTCGAAGATCTTGTTCATTATTAGTTTTACAAAGCGTTGAAAAGTTACTGGTTTTAAGGGCAGACGTCGTATATCGAAATACCATTTTTAGGTTATTTGGACGCCAGTCTCAGGAAGGAATTGTTAGCTCTGGTCCGGAATTTTTTTGTGTCTGTGGACGTGCGAATTTTTTATAGAAACAATTTCAAAATTGTTTCGTTTTTTAATAGGAAGGAATGTTTGGAGGAGTGTCTGTGGAGTGGATGTGTTTACATGTATAAGTGTGATGGCTGCATGCAATCTTATGTTGGGAGTACTACTGTCCAACAATTCATCAGACACAGCCAACATGCAGGTATTTCTCATAGAATAGGCCGACCACCGACCATTAGCTTCACCATCGCAATCCTCCATCAGGGAGCACTGTGAAAATTCAGATCATTCATTTAAAACCAGTAACTTTTCAACGCTTTGTAAAACTAATAATGAACAAGATCTTCGAATCTTAGAATCACTTTATATATTTTCTCATAGACCTCAATTGAATAAAGATAACAGTGCCACTAAACTAAACATTGTCCCTACTTACTAGCATGAGGTTGCATGTACTTAGTGTGTGAATGAATCCGGGATATGAGCGTGTGAATGAATGGCTTTTGAATAATTGGGTTTGTTTAGGTATCTTATTTTTTGAATTTGTAAATATACGTTATTTTTATGCTTGCTTATTTTCTGATGAATTTTAGTATTGGGTAAGGTAGTTTAGTTTCTTAATATGTGAATTACTTTTCATTTTTACAGTTTGCGAACATTTTCTCATGTACTGTATTTTACTTTGTTTCAGCATTACTGCACTGAAGATGGAATTTATGTATTCCGAAACGTTTGCTTTTAATTAAAATGTATATATGCACTTTGGTTATTCTGTTTATTTTACAACTAAATATTGTGTCAATATTGACTTGATAATGAAGTGTTCCCTTCAATAACATTGGCTTAATGCTCAATTCCTGACAGGTTGATATTCCTAAAACATCAGGCCCCGATAATGATAATTTCAGTAACCCAATGCTAAATACCGTGTCGCTACGGACTTCATATTGGAGGGTTCCAAGGAATAATATAGGCATGTAATGCCTGGAGTTGTTGCTTCTTTTGCAACAGAGGTTTACTTACTGCGAGTGAAGCCGCGACCTTAGTTCAAAGCTCGAACTTCTCCTGAAGTTTCTATACGGTATACTCTTTCTTTACTTCCCCACTTTACTACTTGGTAATTTTACATTTACACGTATTAGTATTACTGAACACAAACGGACTAGAACTGAGTTTGAGGGATAACTAAGGTAGGGTACTACAGGCCCAATACTTATTTTCTGACATCAAGTGGATATTGGTAGGATATATTGTACCAATAATAACTTATTTTTAACCCAGTATCAGCTAATTACTGTGTCACTATTGACTTGATATTGAGGTGTTTCCTTGAACAAATTACTCCGTATTATTGGCGTACAATATCAACCCAATGTTCGAGCAATAATAATTTATATTTTAGCAAATTTTATTAAATTGCGAGATTTTTAATTATTATGAGATAGTTTCCACTTATATGAATATCGTACATATATATATATATATATACACTGTTAGTTTAATACTATAAATAAAACTATTTACTACATTTTCCCAATAACAAGTTGATATCATAAATAAATATGTATTTTTTTGATATTGTCTTGTTATTTGCCTAATATTGTAATCCAAGATTCCAATATCAGGTCAATAAAAAATTATCAACCCAATATTAGCCTAATAATTTCTTACTACCTGGGCTGTTCTGATTGTGCGCATGCTTATAAGCTTCAAGAGAATATTGACAAGTTTGTTTGTTGTATTGTTAAATACCAAAACTAATACAGTAATATCTCCGTCGTTGCTGTGTTGCGTTTCAGAAACTTTGAGCAATGACGGAAGCAGCGCAATAACAAAAACATTCCGAGAAAGAGGTTATCTGGAGTAACTAAGCTATTTACGTATGGTTCTGGAGTAGGGTCTCTAAATTAGTTTTTTGAAGCTTTCGTTATGATACTGGAGGAAAAAAACTCGTTTGATATTTTTCAGTTATATCAAATTATGACAAACGAGCAAGAAATAACATATTGAGCTTATTTATGCCATCACTGCGGTAAACAGTGAAATTTTAATAAGACCTAATTTATTCATCATTGTAGTAACTCTTCAATGCGTTAGTTGATTGGTGGAATGAGCAAAGTTTCTTTTCGTCCACTTCCACTGATTGTGCCTTGCTATTTTTTTCAGTCAATTCCAGAAATTTTGCTAAATCCGTTTTCCTCTCATTTGCTGCATCTACATCGTTAGGTAAATCTTCAGCAAGAATTTCGGTAACATCGCCTTGACTGTTATCATTGTGTAAAGCTACTAATTAATCAACTGAAAGTTTCTGTTCGTGACTGCTTAGGAATTCATTAATATGATCTTATGTTAGTTCCGCAAAACCAGCCTCTGTTGCAAGCTCCTTAACGGCTTCGATAGGCTATGAATTGTTTGAATCTTCTGTTTTTTCTTTCACTCACTCTGGCCACAATTTCTTCCATGCAGAATTCAATGTTGTCGAAGACACATTATTCCAACCATTTTTAAGGATTTCTATAGCTGTCTTAATATTGAAACATTTCCAATAGCATTTGATACCATCCATATTTTTATCAGTCTCATCTACAAGTCCCTTTGTAGTGTCTCGTAAGTAATAAACCTTAAAAGCTCTGATGACGACGCCCTGGTCCATAGGTTGTAGAACAGAAAAAGTATTCGGGGGCAGGAATATAACCTGTGAGTGTGGAAACATATCGTTCAGTTCCTCCGGGGGATGACCTGAAGCATTATCCAAAAGTAACAAAGTTTTATTATCTAGGTTTTCCTGCTTTGTAAATTGTTCAATTACTGGAACAAAATAATCTCTGAACCACTCTATAAACTCTTTTCTTGCAACCCATGCCATAAGATTACTTTTCCACACAACAGGCAACGAATCTTTAGCTGCATTTTTCAAAGCTCTGAGGTTCTTCGATTTGTACAGGAGTAGTGGCTTCACACTTCCAGACGCATTCCCACCTAAGAGTAGGGTCAATCGATTTTTGCTTGCTTTGCATCCTGGTGCATTTTTCTCTGCCTCTTTTATAAATGTTCTGGAAGGCAGTTTCTTCCAATACAAACCTGTTTCATCGACATATAATACCTGATGAGGAGAGTATCCCCCTTGTGTAATTATGTGCTTAATTTTTCAAGTATGGCGCCACAGACCTAAAATCTGAATTAGCAGCCTCTCCGTGTATTATATTTTTCATGTTGAAACTTCGTTTAAAACCAGCAAACCATCCTCGACTGGCTGCAAAATTAGGAATAGAATCAAATTTCTAATCAGCACTGGTTTTTAAGTATGGATACAAAGACAATGCTTTAGTTCGAATTAAATGTTCACTAAATGGCCAGCTACGTGCTCCTTGATCACATATCCATTGAAATAACATAGATGCTATCAGTGACATCATTTCATGCACGGGTCTCTCGATAGTTTGAGTAGCAGAGACAGGAACATGTTTTGCACTCTGTTTCATTTTAGTTTAATTTCTGTTAATAAACCTTACTGTTGATGCAGGGATCATCACAAGTCTAGGTAGGCTACCTCCATACCCTTCATGCCTTCCTGATGTTTTTTCAACACTTTCAATTATGTATTTATGCTTGTCACTTTCCTCATATTTGGGGCTCCCGAGTTTGCCTCCAGAACTCGTGTTGATTTCTTCCGCTTCATTTCGAGGGCAAGAAACCACAAGCTGATAGAAAAGTACAACCTGTGCGCTGACCGAAGAGGTGCTGCTTTCTCGGTCATATGGAGCTGTCTGGCAACTCCATTCTCTAAGCAATAATAAAAGCGCAATCTCGAAAACGAAAGAGCAATTACACAATCTTGCAATAACGAAAGGCACAATGAAGAAGGTATTACTGTATATTTCAGCGTAGAAATAATTAATAGGTTCATTCTTGTGAAGTCATTGAATTAACCGCAGAGTTGCCTCATAACGCCGGTATTTTGCCAGCTAATGGAAGGCGTCCTATTTCTTAGCCATGTTGCACGCCAACGAAGCATGTTATTGTAGCGATGTAAACAAAAAAATTTAGACAGGCTTCTTTGACAGTTTGAGTTACAAAAGGTGGTAAAGACGAAAGGAAAAAGCCATGAAATTAGTTTCAAAAATTTATATAAACAAAAGAGTATAGTTATTCACGGAAATAAATAATGGCCCTATTTCGAAACACCCTGTTGCATCTGACGTTTGTCCCAAAACCGAGACACGCAGATGCACCACCAACGAGACACTCGAGATTTGGATGCATGCCAGTGTCTCCTGACCCGATTTAGAGACGCTCCAGTGTCTCATTAGAGATGCTCCTGTGTCTCATCGATGAGACACTTAGGCTTCAGTTTGATGCATTTTTACCTGGTGTCTCAAATAAAACTCTACGGATATTACCCGTAGTATTTTACTAGTAGTAGTAGAAGAGTAGAATTAGTAGCAGTAGTAGTTATAGTGGTAGTAATAGTAGTAGAGGGCTTGCTGCCACTACTATACTACTACCACAACTACTACTACTAATTCTACTCTACTACTACTAATACAATGCATTGCATTACCTTGCATGGTTGACGCTCGTATAGTTTGCAGTTTCACTGTCAATTAGAAATGCTCTCGAAGAAAGAAGGAATGAAAAGCAGTTACACAAGAACATATATGGATATATTGTATGAATAAAATAAACTTGGAATGGCTCTCAGTCCCCTCATTATTTATTTGTTTTATTTAAATTATTTAAAGTGAGTTTCAAATGAAGATAGGAAACACAATACCTTATAAAAAGGGAACAATTAATTGAAGCACAAAGAAACAATAGTAGTACTAACTTAACTCATGTTTTAAAAACGAGTTAAGCAGAGGGTATCATCCCGACCAAGGGACTCGTTTCCACAGAGCTGATAGAAGGGTGAATGATAAAAAAATAGTTCCAAGCACAAAATACAACACCTCCATTAAAAATTATATGAAACAGTGCGAAAAACAAGTTACCTATTGAAAATAAAATAAAAGTTACATCCCTAATAGATTCTCCGTATATTCCTTTTTTTATTCTACCTGTTTATTTTTTCGCACTGTATAGGCTATACGGGAACCCACTCTCTGCAGAGAGACCCTTTTTCAACATATTCATGCTAAACGGGATCTTGTTCTTTCCTCTTTTGATGCAACTTAAATGTTTTTCATGCAAGCCATAAACCAATCAATAATTTTATCTTCGATTTGAATTTAAATCTTTCCATTTGTTGAATGTATTCCTGTGTTTGTGAAGAATCTGTTGTTTCCTCTCTATGTCTTCTTTCGAGCGATGTACTTCCGTATAATTAAGACACTTAGCTTTCTCAAAGATATCTATCGTTAGCTATATTATTTTAGAGTTAACAGTTTTACGGTGAGTGTTTTGTTAGTAGGTTATTAATTAGTTTAAGGCTTGCATAAACAACATTCAAGTAGTATCAAAAAAACAAAGAACAAGATCCTGTTTAGCATGAATATGTTGGAAAAATGCATCTCTGCTCAGGGTGTGTTTCCGTATAGGCTACACAGCGAGAAAAAAAAGAAGTTAGAATAAAGAAGAAGAATTTTATGGAGAATTTTCCACCATGGTCACCAGCAAAATGCAACTGCGGACCCCCCCATAAGTATTGAGAAATTAGGGGAGATGGTTTTCGATAACAGAGCTCACGGTCGGCTTAAAACAAACCAGCAAAGTTAAAATGCAGATGGAGCGGAGTGTACTGATGGATGTTTGAAAAATTGTTTGACTAACAGCAATAGTGGTAGCATCGCAGGCTTACTACCCAATTGAAAATCAAGGACGTGTCGCCGGTGAATTAAGGACGAGACAGTCGATCAAGTATGAATTAAAGGCGAGTCGGCCGTCTCGGCCTTATAACTCTCTCTCCCGCTCATAACTACGCACGGTCGAGCTCGGACGTGCCCAATTGAAAATCAAGGACGTTTCGCCGGTGGGTACGCGTCGGTTCCTAGGCGTTTTTTAGTTGTATTACGCGCGGTTTAAGGATCAAATGTCCACTTTTTCGGACACAAAACTGCTCGCGAATTGCTGTTGTTCCGCCCTACCTAACGGCCGTTTACCGCCTTAGAACCAGATTCGAATCGCGGCTGGCTGTCCATGGATTATAGGTTAAAAAATCGCTCCCGGTTGCACGTGCCTCGCCTCACGGGGTGTACAATATTGCACTGGAAGCTTTGGATCCTACAATACATTCACACTTACTGCATTGCGAATTTATTGACCCACTAAGCTCAGTACAATATTGTACATCCAATGAGATCGATGCACGTACAACTGGGAGCTCAGGTACATAAGACAATACATTAGAAAGGACATAGAATCTCGCTCTTTCTTCAACTTTTATTACAAAAATGAAACATTCTCTACACTATTATTTACATGAACATCTTATTTCCATTAATCACTGCCAAAAGCACCAATAAAACACCAAAATAATATAGGAATTAAAAATAAAATCACAATCCGTTTAAAATGCTGCATGTAACAAACAAATATCAACTACATAAACATAAGAATGGGAATGCAATTTCCGTATCTGAAAATTCCCTTTCAACACTTGTTTGCATTATAGATTAAATTATTGGTTAGCTTAAGCCTCCCGATCCGCAACAAATGCGACCCAAAAAGAGGAAAAGGAAGGCACCATTTGGTATGGAGGCAACACTTGCACTACATTTTGGGACATATCATATGTGTGCCATTAGGTACATTGCATACCGGCATAAATGAATAGCATTTCCATAATTTCACTACCTTTTTGTAGAATTGATTTTTACATACCTGGTACAAATTATAGTACACTTATATTGTTCACACTTTTTATAAAGGACAAGAATGGACTTGAGCTGCACAGTCAGTTTCTAAATTCTGCTACTCACAACTTAACCGAACCACTTACCGTCGCAATCGCACAAACGTAGTCAACGTTTTAAAGGGAACGCGGAATCTGTGCAGAAAGGGTATAAAAACAGTAAATTGAGAAAAAAGTTCATGAAACCAGATCAAAGCTGAAGGAGAAAGTAGTATGTGCTAAAAAACAGGACAGTAGTGAACCGAAAATTTGTGGTCCTTAACATAACAAAAACGTTTTACTTCAACAAAACGAAGGCCTACCTAACTCATAGCTCTGGCCCTCACCTTTTCCTCCCTGGGAGCGCTGGCTCCCATAGATACAATAGTTGTATCCCTCTGAGGAGTGTCTACATTATATCGCGTGTCCCATAAAAATGTATCGGAGTTTTTAAATGATTATATCTCCGAGTAAAATTAACATATTTAAAATGTATTTTTTTCACAATGTATTAAATTTTGTTTCCGTTTCGAATAATCTTTTTTTTTTTAAATCGTTTAGTAACCATTTTATACTGATCGATTTAAAGAAAGAAGTTGAAAACAAATTGTTCAGGGGCAAGATTTTAAAAACAACGCTGGTGTTCTTCATTTCTAAATACCTACCTTTGAAAATAATTTCACAATGATATATCCTACAGACCACCAAATATTTGAACCCTATGAAAGGTTATTTACTCACTTATTTCATCATTTGAAGACACCTAAAATGCAGCTCACTAACGATCAAAGAATTTTCATCGCTTTGGAATATGAAGCAACGAAAAACTGTGAAAATGTTCGAAGTGCAATTAATGAAAAAATCCCGAAAGGAACTCGTCCGATAAGAAAACTGTGCACCGTTTGAGTTATAAAATAAGAAAGAAAATTAAAAGCTCCTTTACCTTTGTCACAGTTTTTCGTTGCTTCATTTTCTAATACGATGAAATTTTTTTAATGGTTAGTGAGTTGTGTTTTAGGTGTCTTGAAATAATGAAATAAGAAAGTAAATAATCTCTACGAGGATTTAAATTCTTCGAGATATGTAGGATACAGCATTGTAAAATTATTTTTAACAGTAGGTATTGAGAAATTAGGAACACCATAATTGTTTCCTTTGAACAATTAGTTTCCTCTGAACAATTAATTTTCCATCTGTTTCAGTAAATCGATCACTGTAAAGTTGAAAGATTTGAAAAAAACTTGAATAACAAATGAAATTAAAGTTACAATGTAATTTTTTAATACTCCTTTCTCAGCTGGGTCACCAATGAACCAGCACCGAAATTTTTTTTTTTTGCAAAAGAAATGCATCATTCATAAAATGCATAGGTAGGCACTTAAAATCGACTGAATGTGCTTGTTTATTGGCTGGATTCTGAACAGCATCTTTTATAACAAATTCAAACACTGAAAAATGATATTTAAAATATTTCATTACAGAACCAAATGCAGAAAAATGGCAGAGAATAGCACAAAAGAATTTCCTTGCATTACTAATGCGGTTTTAGAGAAAAACTAGAGCACAAGTAGCTAGCGCAATTATCTTCCAAAAAAGTATTTGCAATAAACCATACCCTCAAATGATAGATGAGCTTGATGCACTTTCGGGTGCACTGTTGCGCAGGACTCAATGCACAGGATTACAAATCTTGAAAAACAAATTAAACAAGAGAATAGTTGTAGACAGAAAGACAAGCTGACATGGACAGTAAGAAAATGAATAAAAAGTGTCCATCATTAAAAGGCAAAACAATAATTACAAATTTACAATATAAAATGACCCAAAAGCACATCTCTCGGACCCTGTAGGAGTGCTAAGTCCCAAAAGTGCAAGAGTCATACAACGTTGTGCTATTTTTTGGTCATTATACATATTTACAGCAATCGGTTTTTCATTATAAACTCACAGTTTTGGTTTATCATCAGCGTTTTCTTCTATTCTTGTTACACAGATACAAAGCACTGTGAAAAGCATATTGGTTAAATTTATTGTTCAATGTCAGCATTTGAACTTATTAATATCGTGAAAATAAGTAACATATTGTGACATCAATACACATTTGAAAACAGTCTTTGTAGCCACTCTGTGAAAAACTTGCATATGAATCAAGTGAATGTGAAGGCTCTGTAAACTTGCTCAGTTATCTAGCCAGAGTACTTTGATATGAATACCACTGTTCTAGTTTCAAAACAGTTGGACGAACAACACTTCACATATCTATGTTTAAAAAATTGAACTCAGCTTGAGCTCGAGAAGTGACGCGAAAAATCTGAGGATGAGCATAACGGTTCATCGCCAAAACATCCCAGAAAACAATCAATATAATATCAATAAACATGTTTTGGGAATCTGATGCAATACTACGTCACAATTTGCCTAACGCAATGATTGTGAAGAACACAGTCGAAACACCAAACGCGACCTTTGCAGAGGCAGTAACCGCCAGTACGCTCACGATGACACGCTGTCATTAACTGACAGATCGAGTCATGCCGCTTTCAAATTTTACGGCCGTTAATCAACTGAAAATTTTGCGCCTTCGTATCGTCCAAGGCCAACTACGAATTTCACGTCTTAGCTCGACCGCGCTTGGTTTGGGGAGCGTAGAGGCAGTGTTAAGGCAGAGCAGGCCGACTAGCCTATAAATCGTGCATAATCGACCCTCACGTCCTTATTACACTGGCGATACGTCCTTGATTTTCAATAGGGTGATATTCTGAGCAGGCCAGTAATGATTTGAGGGCGCAAAATTTTCAGCTGGTTAATGGCCGTAACATTTGAGGACGGCCATCCGTTGTTTGCAGCTATACGAATATCATTGAATTTTCGCCGTATAATGGACGGAAGTAAGCCATGAAACGTGTGTTTTGACATTGTTGCTTACATGCATCAAGCTAGAAACCGTATTTCGTATATTTTTTCAATTTTCATGTTTTTCCAAAATATAGGCAACATTGAAACTGAAGACTTCTCTGTGCTGTGCAATAAATGCTTCGGTGCGTTTACTTGTGTTCATTTATAGATTTTCACCATGCATTTGTTTTGGTTGTGTTTTCATTTCCTTCTTCGATACCAGAATAGTCAAACATATTACTACTGTGCGCCAAGCGCCATCCATGCCCCTCTTCCCCCGTTCGCCTCAGAGGTCTTATAAGCGGTGAGCTCTTTAGGGCCCGCGCATTTGGTTCGCATCTCCACCTGTACTACATCGTCACCAATAAACGTCGCACGTAACCAGCATGATCTCTAACCTCTGTCTGCCTGCATATTTGGTGGCCAGAGAGTTGACGGACCAACGAATTTAAGACGATATAATTTAGAAGTCAAGAAGATGTAATTGAAAAGTTAAGAAGATACAGTATTCTTCGAGACCTACAGAAGTTTGAGAAGATCCAGTGACTTCAGCAAATCAACACGGCGGAGAAGATAACTGATAACTACTATTGATAACTACTACTGATCGTCTGGTGACGACAAGAATTATAACTTCTAAGAAGACTCTGAAGAGACAGTCAGAGCAACAAGAAATCGAGAATAAGGACAGCGTCTACAGAGAGCTTCAGAGATCTGCGAGAGGGCGGCTACAGATCTTAAACTACATCTACGAGGTGTGTCAATCGACTACAGCTACGTTGTTTTCGTGCTACGGACGTAGCAGTAACGGTGCATCGCTTTCAACGACTGCAGAGACCGCGACATCGTTCGACAACGACAACTAAACCTACAATTTAAGATAAGTAACGCAGCAACAATTAATTGTTATTGTGGTCGCAGCAGCAGTGGTAGTGTTTTTTTTTCTTCAGTCAGTTATTGTTTGCGTGCGCGCAGGCGTCAAGGCCAAACATAGGCTGTACTCGCAGTGAGAGCAAGTTAGAGAGCAAGCAGTGTGCACCTACACTGAGTGCAATAATCCCTAGACATGAGTTTTTAAGAGTTTAAGAGAGTTTTTTTGAAGTGAGTGGCGCAATTTTCTAGAAGTGTTGTTATAAGTGATTTAACTAAATTTGTATTGATTTAGTAACTGTTGTAAAAATTTGCTTTTGAGCAATAGTAAGCTCAGTTGAGCAGTAATTGTTATTTGTGTAATACCTAGACATCGAACTAGTAACGTAACTATGCCTGAAATTCCAGTAACCAACACGCCTGTAGTGAGTGCAATGACTGCCACGAATATTTTTCTAGTGATGATATGTTGGCGAAAGAGACACAAGTATCCTTAAATGCCTCCTGTAGCCAGTGCAACAGTTAGGTCATGTAATGCTCCCTGTAATTTGAGCGAGGCGGTCAGTTGCAAAATGCTCTTTAAAAGTATCCCTGTTTGTTTGCGGGCAGAAAGGTTATTTAAGGGGTGACTATTTTTTGGAAATTAATTGTGTCATTTTTGAAGATCATATTTGAGTTTTTTTTTGCTGGTTGCGTCTGATAGGATGCTGCAGGGGAGGGTGCGTTCCAAATTGCCCAAAGGTAGTGCTGAAGACCTTTGTAAAAATCAATTTTCATGCATTAGAGTAAGGAAACGAGTCGCTGTATTAAGTGGACAGCAATTGATCGATAGCGCATTATTGAATGAGTCGCTGCATTAAGTGGACAGCAATTAAATTTAAAGGATAGCGCGCGATGAATAAAACGAGAAGTTACCTGTGCTAAGAGGAGCAACAGAGCCGGGGCATATAGTTGTCGCGAGAGAAGAAAATACCTGTGCTAAGAGGAGCAACAGAGCCGGGGCATATAGTGGTCGCGAGGGAAGAAAATAAACAAGTGAAGATACCGACTAGGCTGTGGATATATCTGGTAAAATGGTTAAATGTTACCAGGTAAATTTACCAGCGAGATCGTGTGATACTGTTGAGAAATAGTATTAAAGTAATTCGCGCAGACAATTAAGTGAGTAAGCTTTAAGAGAAGCTGTTACCGTTAATTTCGATGGGACTCTGATTTCAGTTCATAATTTCATGTGGTGGAAGTAATACCATTGATACCATGACGGTCAGAGTTAAGCATTGTAGATTGCGGTTGTCATTGTGCTGGCGAATAATAATGAGAGGCGATAGATGCCTGTTAATTAACCACACGTGGTGGTCTGGTAATAAGTTAAAGAGTAACGAGTATCGAGCATCAAGTATCACTGGTAAAGAGTATCGAGTAAAGTTACCAGTGCAGCTGCACTGCAGCGCACACGAGTGAGTGTGATGTTTTTTTGCTTGATGCAGAGGCAGATGTTTTTTTTGTACGCCGGCGCAAGGCCGAGAGCTGTGCTCAGCATTTCGTACGCGTTAGTATTGGCACGAGGCAGTAATGTTGGTAATACTGTGAAGGTAGTAATACTGTGAAGCAGTATATGACTAGGTAACTAGTTATGATAGTGACCATTAAAGATTATGGTAAAGTGCCACAAATGTCATTAATATTGTTAAATGTTGTTAATGTTGTTAACGTTGTTAAAACATTTTTTAGTGACTGGTGTGACTGGTGGATAGTCATGAATTAAATGTGTTTTGGACGTGAGAGTCCACACTAATTCAGTGTGAAAGTAAAATTTAATTTACTTCATAGTCATTTGTCAATGAGAGAGGCTTCATTTAATAATCCTTCAGTTAATAATTTCTGAGCACGTTGAAACGATCTAGTGCATCATGAAAGTCATTTTACAAGCCTATCTGAATTTCATGTTCAGTAAAATTTTGTGCTATGAAATTTAAAATGTTTTAATTCTAAAAAATGCAATTTATTTTCTTGAATACCGAAATTGTCCAGTTGACAATATACAACTGATTGAAAGATTAAACTTGATTGTCAAGCATTTAACGTGAAAATTGATTTGATTTGATTTTTGAAGTACGTTCTTACGTATGTTTCTTATGTATATACCAAGTATTTTCAGTGCTTTTGCTATGTTTCATTGTATTCTCGTAATTGTGTTGCTTATAATCTATTTGCTTCTAATTTTGCATTGTAGTGTTCGTCTGCAAAAAGCAGCATGGTGAATCTCTTTGAACTGAAGTAACCTTTCTGGTTATGTTTTTAAATTCGAGGTTTTATTCGGTGAATACGTGCTTGTGAGGAATTTGCTGTTTATGAAATATGTTCTATTTTTTTTTTGTTTTTCCTTGCTCAGCCTGTGGATTTTTAATTAGTTCGCAGCTAAAAATAGCTCGTTGCCGGCGAGAGGCATGCGCTGACTTGGCTGAGGAGTCGATGAGGCGGTGCACTTCTGCTGTCTCAGCAAAATTAAATTAAATTTGAAAACGATTTGAAATCAGCACTCACGTGACTGGAAATTTCCCGAACGAGACTCAAAAATGTAGTTCTCAATTTATAGGTTCTCACTTTTCCTTTTAACGAGAATTTACCGACAGTAAATACTTTAGATTAATGGGAGGTGAATGGACTTTGCCTAAACTTATGCTTTAACAATTAAGTTCATGAGTAGACTGTTAACTCAATTAATGAGATTCGTACTTAGTATTATTTCCCTGTTTGAATTTTAATTGCTTTACATTTTTAATTGGTTGTTAACTCATGTTGTGGAAATCTGGCCATGCTAATTGTTTCTTTGTTTTCGTTCCATTTCAGCTTCGCGTGCTGTGCGAGTGACAGCGGGTACGGGCAGGTACCGCGTGTTAAGCACGTGGCGAGTACACGTGGTTGAGCCGTGCTCCGCTCAGACGGCGTGGTGCCTCAGCGACTTTGTTCTCAAAAACCAAAAACACATAAACTTTGACGACAGTAGAGCTTCAGAATTGGAAATTGAGATTGAAAATAATAAGAAAAATTATGAGAAAATTGAAATTGAAATATTGGAAAAAGAAGGAGCTGGAAAATATTACTGGAAAAATTTATGCGCTCGTTGAAAATCGAGTTTATTTGTATTTGAAAATGCGACTAAAATATGGACTGAAGATGGGAAAGCGTTGTTGAAAATTATGCAAGAATTATGCGTTTGTTTGGATGCGTTTAACCCCGTGAAAATTGGAGGGTAAAATGTAGTAAGAAACATGTTGAAAAGTTTTATGCGTTTAAGGGTTTATGCGTTTTAAATGTGTTTAATCCGTTTAGATGTTTTATAATCGTATTAATCATATAATCTATTTGTGTTACACTTTTAACGGGTTCCACGGCACAGGCATTAATTGTTTCCGTAAGTTGTTTTAATGTCATATTTGAATATTTGATCTAACTTGTTCCCGATTTTGCGAATATAATCTCTACAAAAACAATATGAACTCTACGGAGCAAGTATCCCTGTTTCCTTTCGATTAATCATCGGGACTTCCTGCGTATATCCCATTGATCCGATTATTAAGTATTAATTCTTTGAAAGTTTGAATAAGACAAATTAATTAATTTTTTCTTTTAAGTTGAGTAAGTTTGAATTAATTATTTAATTTCTGATCATTCCCCAATTAATCATTGACCATTTGATTTTAGCATTCCTTTTGCCTTGCTTTGAACAGCGATTTATGGTTGTTTACTATTTAACCGTATGTTATCCACGCTTCGCTTTTTACTGTTTTTACTGACGTTTCGTTTTCGTGCGTTGAGTTTTACTTTAAGTTTTGATAGGTTCAGAGTGGGTCTACCAAAATTTCGACTATTAGTGTTTATGATTTGAGGTTGTATCGCGGTATTTTTCCGCAGTGGTAGCGGCCACTATTTTTTACGAAGGGTTTAAATTATTGTTTTTGCGTTAATGTCTATGACTATTGTTGTTTTAACTGGCGTTTTACTCATGTATTTAATTTTAACGCTTTAACTCGATGTTTTCTAAATGCGCTGTAAAATTATTGATTATTTTTTTCATTTATTAAAACAATCGTTTTTAAAATCAGGTTTCTTTTAAAGTTATAGTCTAGTACGAACCATGTACTGTGTAATGGTGTTGTACCGAGTACTTTAATTTTACGTTTTGAAGAAAAGGGCATTTTTGTTTTATCGCTTCAGCGTCCTTGTACTTCTTTCTTGTGTTGCAGTGTTAAAAATAATTCTTTTGCGAGGTATCTCTGAGTTTGATCAAATTTAATTGTTTGGATTAATGATGTTATATTCGAGTTTTTACATGCATTTGAGGCGGATTTAGTGTTTGAGGTTAAAATTTTTGTTTATATCCGCCCGAATATTATTTTTTTTTTATTTATAATTGAATACCTATACGGGTAAAGGGGGGAGGTATGTGCGCCAATTAAGCGTCATCCATGCACCTCTTCCCCCGTTCGCCTCAGAGGTCTTATAAGCGGTGAGCTCTTTAGGGCCCGCGCATTTGGTTCGCATCTCCACCTGTACTACATCGTCACCAATAAACGTCGCACGTAACCAGCATGATCTCTAACCTCTGTCTGCCTGCATACTACAGTCCCCGCAGTATATCTATCTCTCTCAGAAGAGAAGTGCTACTTACTGAGAGGACAACGCAAGATTTCAAATTGAGAAATTAGATTCAAGAGTGAAACCAGTTTAATTACTTTTTAGTTCTATTTGCATTCCTAAGAATTTAATTATAATTTGGAAATTTCTAAAATGAAGAATAACATGAAGTAAAATCAACTAATCTCGTATCACAGTGATTCAAATTATACCTAAGGTAAATCGTATTCATAAATTTTATGCTATATCGTTCCATTTTTTATGGTGAAGATATCGTGATGTTGACAATGCTGATTATTTCAAGAAAAACATAGATTTCAAACAGTGCTAAGCGAAAACATATTTTATTATGACAGTTTCTGATATCAAATTTCCTGACGTCACCCACTGGAGCGGGTAATGAAATGTAAAGGAAACGAAATATCGCATAATATCCTTCAAATTTGGCTAATTACGTTGCAAAGAATAACATCTGGTAATAAGGAAATCTTATATTCTGATAAGTAATCAAATTAACTAGCAGGACCCGTGGAAATTCCACGGACAATGCCCTTGTTGCGCTGGATCAACCCTTGAAAAAAAAATCGGTCAACATTACCATACTAATTCCAACATAACATATTCTACGCCAACGTACACACTTCATATACTATCCTAACCGAACCGATCCTTATAATATGTCATACGTAAAAAACCGCGGACACCTTAAAAAATTCCATCAACATTCCCGAACTTATACTAACCTAACCTCTACTAACCTAACCTATACTAACTTCGCCTAATATTTCCTAACTTATCCTAACCTAACTTATCCTAACCTATCCTAACCTAACTTATCCTAACCTATCCTAACCTAACTTAGCCTAATCTACTCTAACTGAACCTATCCTGATAATATGTTAAACATAAAAAAACCGTGGACCCGTGACATTTTTTTTTCTAAATTATTCAACAAATTCTAACATAACATATTCTAACCTAACCTATCCCAACCTATATCTTAACCTATTCTATCCTAACCTAGCTTAACCAATATCATCGTTAGGCTAGGTGGACCCATGAAAAAATTCGGTCAACATTAACAAACAAATTCTAATATAACATATTCTAATGTAAACCATTCTAACCGGGTATATACTAACCATTCCTATGCCAAACGAAGCTTTCCTGATATGTTAAACATGAAAAAACCTAACCTATCCTATCCTAACCTAGCTTAACCAATGTCATCGTTTGGCTAGGTGGACCCATGAAGAAATTCGGTCAACATTGACAAACAAATACTAATATAACATATTCTAACGTACACCATCCTAACGGGGTATATACTAACCAATCCTGTGCAAAACGAAGCTTTCCTGATAATGTGTTAAACATGAAAAACCGTTGACCCTTGGAAAAATGTCGGCAACATTACGTCCCCTAAATTAATCTATCCTATCCTAACCTAACCTAACCTAACCTAACCTATCTTACCCTACCAAATTCTATCTTACCCTATTCTAATCGAACTGATCTTGATAATAAGTGAAACGAAAAAAACGTGGACCAATAGAAAAAATTCTTTCAGTATTAAATAACCTAACTTATCCTAACCTAAC
Organism: Morinoia aosen; assembly: GCA_030386875.1. Lineage (NCBI taxonomy): Eukaryota > Metazoa > Arthropoda > Malacostraca > Amphipoda > Talitridae > Morinoia > Morinoia aosen. The sequence goes on along the minus strand of CM059557.1, from coordinate 27,726,093 downwards.
CTATAGTACTCGTTTGTCAAACATGAAAAAACCGTGGACCCGTGGAAAAACTTCAACGTTACCTAACCTATTTTGAAATGAATGAAGAATATAAGACAAAATTAAAAGTTTGAAAACAAAATAAATGAATAAAATTGATAAAATAAAAATAAAAAACAGAAACAAAAAATGAAAAAAAAAGAAAAAATTACAATTGGAAAGAGCTGAAAAAATTAATAAAAAAATATATTAAAAATACAAAGAGAAAAAAAAGAAATAAAATGATTATTAAAAAATAGAAAAAGTAAAAATGATAAAAACAATAAATAACAAAATTACCACAAATGAAAAAAGAAAATAATAAAATTGAAAATATAAAAAATTGAAAAATATCAATAAATGAAAAATTACAAAAATGTACATAGGCCCTATAAAGAAAAAACAATTAAAACAGTACATGAGATTGAAAAAAAAATTAAATTGGAAAAATGCAATATAAATGAAAATAATAAACTAAATTAACATTTTAAAAATGTTGACAAATTGAAAAAGAAAACGAATTGAAAAATTAACAATAAAAAAATAACCAGAAAATAAATAAATTACAAAAGTTAACATATAAAAAAGTTGACATAAACAAAATGACCAAATAATAAATTAACAATTAAAAAAATAATAAATGAAAAAATAAATATAATTTGCAAAAAAAATAAAAACATGATACAAAAATTATTAATTATCCAACCCAAACCTAATTTAACCCTTCCTACCTATCCTATCTCCATAAAATGTCAAACGTATCAATGCATGTAGAGGCCATCTTTTTCTATAACACTCAGGAATTTGGTATTTATGATACCACCTACTCGGATTAGAGCGTTACCCACGAATTAGCGTTACCCACATTACTTAACAAATTTGAACATAACATATTCTAACCTATCTTGTCCTAACATATGCTAACCAAATCTATCCCAACCTAACATATGCCGTCTTAACCTAACTTTAACCAACGTCATCCTAAGGCTAGGTGGAACTGTGAAAAAATTTGGCCAATGTTACCTAACAAATTCTTGCATAAAATATTTTCATCTAATCTAACTCCAAAACTAACATATACTAACCTATCCTATCTCAACTTATCGAACCCTAAGTGAAGCTAAACTGATAATTGTGAAAACATAAAAAAAATCAACCCGTAAAAAATTTCGTCGACATAACCTACCTAACCTACCCTAACCTAACATATCCTAACCTGCTTCAACCAAAGCTACACTGATAATATGTCAAAAATCAAAAAATGTGTACCCGTGATAAAATTTCGTCAACATAACCTTACAAATTGGACCATAACCCATTCTAACCTAAGCTATCCTAACCTAACATATTCTAACCTATCTCTTCCTGACCTAAGCTAACCAAACCTATCATGATAATATGTCAGACATAAAAAAACCTGGACACGTGATAAAATTCTGCCAAGATTACCTAACCTATCCTAACCTAACATATCTTAACCTATCCTAACCTAACATATCTTAACCTATCCTAAACTGTCATATCCTAAACTGTCATATCCTAACCTGTCATATCCTAACCTGTCATATCCTAACCTGTCATATCCTAACCTGTCATATCCTAACCTGTCATATCCTAACCTGTCATATCCTAACCTGTCATATCCTACCTAACCTGTCATATCCTAACCTGTCATATCCTAACCTATCATATCCTAACCTATCATATCCTAACCTATCATATCCTAACCTACAACATCCTATCCTAACATAACTTAACCAATGTCATCGTTAGGCTAGGTGTACCCGTGAGATAATTCGGTCAACATTACCCAACAGATTCTAACATAACCTATCCTAACATGTATACACTAACCTATCCTATGATACCCGAAGATTTTCTAATAATTTGTCAAACATAAAAAACCGTTGACCTGTGGATGAATGTCATCAACATTACCTAACCTATGCTAACTATCATAACCTAACCTATCCTATCCTTAACTATCCTTATTTTTATATACTAACTCAACTTAACCAATGTCATTGTTATGCTAGGTGGATCCGTAAAAAAATTCGGTAAACATTACTCAAGAGATTCTAACATAACATATTCTGACCTAAGCCATGCTAACCTAACATATACCAACCTATCCTATCCATTATGCTTGTTTCCGTATATATAGTATCTTCGTAGACACGATAACGCCAGTCATGGCGCCTTCAATAATTACTGTAATTTGAAATCAAATTTGTATGCAATGCAAAGTTTGAAAAAATGAAGGAAAGTAAAAGAAAAACAAAAAATAAAAACAAATAAAAAATAAACAAAAATAAATGAATACATAAAAAATATTAAAATAGAAAAAAATGGAATAAAAAAATTTAATAAATGATACAGAAAAATTAGAAAATTAAAAAATTTAAAATTAAAAAAAATAAAATAAACAACCTATACATAATTTGAAAAATGAATTTGCAAAAATAGAGAAAAAAATGTAAAATAAAAAAATAACAAATTGAGAAAAATAAATCAATTGAAAAAAATGAAAGAAAATAAAAAATAAAAATTTGAAAAGAATAAAAAAAATATATATACATATAAATAAAAATATGGAAAAAAATTAAAATTTGGAAAAACTAACAAATTAAAAGAATATAAAAATAAAAAATAAAAAAAAATATAAATAAAAAAATTTAAATTGGGGATGAATAAAAAATTGAAAATGAATAACAATTACATAAAATGAAAAGTTTAAAAACAAATAAAAATTTCATAAGTAAATAAATCAAAAATAATTGAAATATATCATAAAATAATTAACAAATTAACATAAGTTAACAAATTGAAAATAAATTACCAAATAAAATAAAAATTAACATATTAAATTACTTAATAAAAAATGAACAATATAAATACCCTAACCTAACTCACCTATCCTATAAAGCCTATTAGATGTAGAGCGTTACCCGCGAATTTAGTTTTAAGCGTATTAATATATAGATTCTCGTTTGAATAAGTAAAGCAATACAAGTCAATTTTTCCATAGTTCGCAATTCAAGTAACATTGCTTTTCAAATTCTGTTGGATATTTTTATTCCCGAAGCAGTCGTGCGTAGGTGAAGTCTGCTTTCAAGATATACGAGTGTTTGCAACATGGAAATTATACATAAAACAATGATGTAACACTAATTACGTTCTGATAACATCGCGCAAATTAATCTTCGTCATTTTGTAAATCTTCGTTTGAGAAAATTAGACACTATAACACTCTTGCCTTGTAAATAGTATACTCAGACATGCGTTTTAAGCAAACGTCACATACCACAGCAATTAAACGTAGGCTAAAGATCGGGTATTATTTTTACTCAATTTAAAACTAAGACTTGGTCATCAACGAAATATACTGAGAAGGAATATAATTAATAAAAAACATGTCTGGGAAAGAAGTTGGCAAGTGGTTTGTCATGAGTTCGATAAGTACGAGGTCGATGAATCGTCTATCAGTCGAAAACCAGTCGACGACCAATCTACAAATTACCCTATCCATGCCATTTTAATTAAAATGGGATAACAAAAAAGTATGATGTATTACACTCTTACTGCCTTATAAAAACAAGTGATATATATACGATATTATTTAGTCTAGTATAAAAAACTCTTCCAAAAATTTGCTTCGAACATTTAAACGTTACTGTCTGTAAGCCAACTTACCCTAAAAATTTGCTCTATGAACTGGTTCGATCCAGTACATGGTAGACGAAACAAGGTAGCTGCAAACCAGTCTTTCATAAAATCGAGTGGTGTGTAGGTGACGTCATGACATCGCACCAATAGCAACGCTCAGATTGCATCTGGCAACACTGCTAACCCGAAATCTGGCATCACTGCCAGCGTTACTGGTACGACAATCTTGAATCTAGCCGTGCCGTTCAAACGAAGTGTTGACGAGTCGAGTGAAGAGCAATGTCGCCGCCTCAAGTTAATTAAATTAAAAAGTTTTCAGTTATTTGGTGTCAGAATAATTCTAAAAATTTACTTTAGATATTTCAATGCCCTGGTTTCAATTTTAAAGAATTGATTGCTCCGAGTGGAATTGTCCAGTTAAATGATTTTAATGTCGAATTCATGTTTGCAGCCGCCATTTCAAAAACACCGACTACCGAAGAATCCTATCGGCATTAAAGATGCACTAAGTGGTGTTGAAAACTGGTGTTGTGCTGTAATTTTATGATCACAGGACTTTGGACCTGGAAGGTAAGAAATTGAACTTTGAATATTATTTAAATTTAATTTAAAAAGGATTGCTCAAAACTGATTTTTTCCCTTGATGAAGTTGTATCTCTCTATCAAATCTTTGAAACCAGATGCAGTAGACCAGTTCAAATTCGATATGCTAGTTCCATAGGAAAATGCTGTTGACTCGCCTGAAATTTTAAGTATAAAAGAAATAAAGAAATAAGAATATAATGTGCACAAATTCTATGCTGATCAATGACATACTGCTTATTTAAAAAAAATTAATATCATTATAAGCTTTTCATTCCAAAAAGGTAACATAAATCTTGTGGTAGGGTGCTATCATCTCTAATAGTATCTAAATTTTTATGTGTAAATTATTCTGGAAGTAAGATGAGATGACAAATTTTACCAGGTTTACAATGAAAAAACTTCACTGGCATTATTGAAATTTTGATCTCTCCTTTATGTTGAAATTAGCAAGTAGTAAGCTTAGAATCTGCAGTGCTCAGCATGAAAGCTAGTTTGGACTGCAGACTGTAAAACTTTTGTACTGTATATTGGATGCATTTTCAGAATAGCTTGACTATGTGAGGGCCTGAGCTAAAGGTTAGGTAGGCTTACTTTTTGTTGAAATAGAATAGCTAGGTTTTTGTTTTGTCACGGACCATCTTTTTTCGGTTCACTGCTGTCCTGTTTTTCAGCACCTACTACTTTCTTCTTCAACTTTTTCTTGCTTCATGAACTTCTTTCTTAGCTTACTGTTCATGTGCACCTTATGCATAAATTCCTCTTTCCCTCAACTCCATACTAAATGGTGCCTTCCTCCTTCCTTTCTTAGAAAATTTTTGTCGTGGTTATGGGAAGCTAAAACTTTCTCATTTAATAATAATAATAATAATAATAATAATAATAATAATAATAATAATAATAATAATAATAATTATTCAGAGTAGCTCTTTTTTCTTGTGTAGCCTATCTAATCTGAAATTTTTAGATTAACTCTTAATAACTTTCTACTTTGTAGCTAAATGTGAAGGTGAAATATGACAAGAGAGATGCAAAATCTTGTCTATGATTTTCCGTTGTAAAGTGCTACTTTTTATGGCAGTCATCTTTCTGAAAATGACACGGTTCTAAGCATAATTGGAAATGCATTTTTATAGATATCTAACTGTTCTATGCTAGATATGAGGTGAAAATTCATGCTGCTTATCATAATTTTATTGTGAGTGCTTCAAAAATGTCATGTGAAGCAACAGAGCCATGTTTCAAAAAGCATGTCTTATGTTTATGTCAATGATTGTATTTGTATTTTGCTATCCTTTTATGTTTCTTAATAGAAGTAAAATGAGTCTGGTAATCCACTAAGGAATACATACAAGCAAAAATGAAATGTAGAACATTCTCCAGATTAAGGGCTTATTTCTTTACTTGTCATTTTTTATGAGTCTTACCAAATTGGTATTTGTTTATTTTAGACTTGTTTTTTTTATATATAAGGCTATGTGACATTGGGGTTGTTAATAAATAACACCGACTAAATTACGTATATTACCCAACAATAACTGTTAATGAAAAATTGTGAGAACCAGCGTGAGTATGTTACCTTGTTTGGTTGTACTTGAACCTATGTACAGTACTTCTCTGCCTTATTTGTTGTACTTGATGCTATGTTCAGTACTTCACTACCTATTACACCTAATTTTTCCTTTTTTCTTTAATTTTTTTTTTTCCACAGCTCGCTTTTGCCCCTTTCCCCTATCACTTTCTCCCATTTGACTCCTTGTATTTTTGTATTCTGTATTACACTATATAGTTTATCATTGCCTCCATTTCCTTGTGTATGCATCTCAATATTGCTTCATATTCAGCATCATCTCTCTGTACAGCTGAACCTTTTTATTAAATACTCTCACCTGCATCTTGATTCATCATATTTCCAGTGAAAAATTTCAATCTGTACCCTTACTACCAACTGAAATGTGTGCTTATTGAGCCAGAAACAAATTCAAAAACTGCTAACTTGAGAAATTCGCTAATTTTTATTTGCCTTTCAGGTACCGGATGAAACTGAAATAATTTCAGCGTCATCAAGGTGGATGAAGAGGAGCTAAAAGCTGCTGCGGTATTCAACTGAACCACCAATATTGGAGGAATTTTGGCTGCGGGAAGTGGAAGATGCTGCAGATCTCCGGTTACCTCGCAATGAAAACAGACATGCATCACAGGCAGATGAAGAAATTCTTTGACTCACTGCACTATAAGTTGTTCCATTTTCAGTGAGCAAGTTTCCTGTTTCCATCTTTTTGTGTCGTTTCAAAAGCATATTCGGTCTGTTGATCTGTACAAGGGACTTGAATTGTACAGTAAATCTTTCGTGCTATTATTTTTATAAGAGGCTCTTTCAGTATCTGTTGAATCAAATCAGCCACTAACTAGGCTTCAGCAAAAATGTTTGTGAATTAATTCATGATAACTGCCTTAAACAACCCACTTACTGTTCCAAAATAAAAATGTAAATAAAGTTTTTCTTCAGATGTAGAACATTATAGTCAATCAGAGCTTGCAATAGAACTCTGCAGGGTACCTTTTCTGTGATGCACAAGTGATTCACTGCACTTTTCTTCTGAGTCCTTGTTCTCATGTTCTAGGGTGAAATATAATAAATTTTGTTGTATCCCATTATTCAGTTTATTTTAGAGTGTTTCTAGATTTTAAATCGTTTTTTACATGGGTGTAGGCTGCTGGCAATAGTGTTATGGACACATTGGGCGGATATGTTGCAGAGCAGCTGTTTGAATGCACTTCTGTATTCACAGTTAATTTATGCCTATAGTTCCGTTATTTCATTAGAATCAATTACGTGCTATTTACCGTTTCCTCCTGTAAAACCCATAACTTCCCCGTTGCTGTATGTACAGCAAATATAACAAAGCTTAATTTTAGTGTTAGTGTTACTCACTCAACTACTCAGCTGTAAGCCAAATTAACACGCAAAAAAAAAATGATTGAGATGAGGTAAAATTTCTGTGTGATACAATTTGTGTCTCTCATTTGATAGCAAAGTGGAGCCAGTAAATTTGGACTTAGAAGTAAACTTATGTTTGTGTTTTCTGGATGGCCTGGTGCCATTCCTGTCTGCTGTGGCCAAACTTGAGACATTTAGTCAGGCAAGCTGAGGCTCATCATTCTGTCCGAGGCACCATACAACCTACAGTTCTACAAATATCTGCGCACTACTCGCTCTCAGCCCTGTAAGTGGTGTTAATTAAAGTCCCAATGACTGTTAATGAACAACCACTTAGTCTTCGACTTGTGCTAGCCTTATTTTTTTAGTGTCAGATGAATTTAAGGCTTTGATGTGTTATATTGTATCAAGCGTGTGATAAACCTTTTTTCTTTGTCTGTTTATAATTTAAGGCTGTGAACTATAATGTCGTTCCATCTCGTCTCGCTTAAAACACATTAACGGATGATAGTGCAAGGTTTATTTGTTGATTTGGTTCGGTGCATTGCTAGGGTGAAGCGTTATAAATAAGCATTACCATCTACGCGCTACACATATTTGTTATCCTTGTTTTCTTCCCGTAATTGGAACTCAGCAAAAAAAATTGGATGTACTCATTGAAACCTTTGCATTCTTATGACACATTCATTGTTTTGGTTTCGAAATGAATTATTTGATGAACTTTAGACTGGCTGTGAAAATACACACGTAACTAGAGTTATGCTTACCTTTAAAGTTTTTGCATTCCACTCCTTATGTTGGAATAGATACACTTCCCGGCAGTCTCTACTAAGTTAACATACATTTTAAAAAGTTTTCTGGAGTGTTGCCTTGTTATTAAACAACGCAGTTTGCTTCTGAGCGTGCCGATAAATTTACTTCTGCTTATTGATGATCATACAATTGGGTGTAAAAACTATTATACCGTTTTGAATGATTGATTTGGAGCATGCATCCAATAGTTGGTGAAAGATGCGTCGTAGGCTTCCCACTCGCACTGAGCTAGAAGAAACGGTACCCAAATAGTAAGTTTGACGTGAACTGGTCTTTCTAATGTTTATTGATAATTATCAATGTGAGGGCCCAAGCTAAAGGTTAGGTAGGCTTTCCTTTTGTCAAAATAACATAGGTTTTTGTTTTGTTACAGACCATCTTTTTTTGGTTCACTGCTGTCCTGTTTTTTTCAGCACCTACTACTTTCTTCTTCAACTTTGATCTTGTTTCATGAAATTCTTTTTCATCTTACTGTTTCTATGCCCTTTCTGCATAGATTCCGCGTTCCCAAATCCATAACAAATGGTACCTTCTTCCTTCCTTCCTTTGGATCTTATTTGTTGAGGTTAGGGAGGCTCAAACCAACTAAAGATCTAATCTATATTCTATTATGCTACATTTTTTCCTTTTTGAATTTAACAGTTCATTATTTTTATTCAATACTTCTTTATTTTCTGGTATGCCCCTCACTCAGGGGGTACAACTATTGTATCTGTGGGAATTACCTTTCCTAGAGGGACTATGTGAGGGCCCGAGCTAAACTTTAGGTAGGCTTCCTTTTTGTTGAAATGGAATACGTTTTGTTTTGTTGCGGACCATTTTTTTTAGATTCACTCATCCCTTGTTTTTCAGCTCCTACTACTTTCTTCTTCAACTTTTTCTTGTTTCATGAACTTCTTTCCTAGCTTACTATTTCTGTGCACCTTGTGCATAGATTCCGCGTTCCATAAACTCCATAATAAATGGTGCCTTTCTCCTTCCTCTCTTGGAACAGCTTTGTCGTGGTTAAGGGAGGCTAAAAATTTCTTATATAATAATGATAATAACTTACTGTTATGCAGAGCACGAGTCCTGATGTTTGAAGATAGCGCTTGTGCATTAGGAGGGCTGCCGTTTGCACTCTGTGATGTTTAGTAAGTCATTATTTACGACTAGTCCTTACCGAGATTTGAATGCTCAGTTTTATGTTGTTTTGGGTGTACATTTCGGAATTTATTAGCCGGAAAATGTTGAACGTGCCTCGAGTGGACGGTGGTGTACCAATTATTGTTTTTGATGAAAAAAATAGTTTATCTAATTCATTATCGTCAAAAGTTTATGTAACATCGAGATATAAGAAACGAAATATATTTTTAAGTAATAGGAGTATTTATTCAGGGACGAGTTTTTGGCTCATATTTTGTTCCCATCCTTATAGAACAAGTGATGTAAAGTCCAGAGCTGAGAGTTTAGTAGGCCTTTTTTTTGTTCAAATTAAAATGCTTCGTTTCCTTAGGTTAAGACCAATTTTTTTTGGTTCATTAGTGTCCTGTTTTTCATCACCTATGAATTTCTTCTTCAGGTTTAATTTTGTTTCGTAACCTTACTCCTCAACATATTGTTCCTATACTGAGGTGTCACGAGAAATGGTCCCTTCACCTCCTTGTTAACATTTCATTAACAGGAAGATCCGGCTCTCGGAATTGAGGAATGGCACACCTCCAAAGGATACACATACGACACAAAAATTCATGGAAAATAATTGACACCACAGTATATATACTAAAAAGAGAAGGTACTCACCGGTGATCGCTGACCCACTTACGTAGCGCATTTTCTGAGCGCCCTCCGTGGTATTACGGTTTATCGCTTCTGATATTGTGGGGCATGATACACAGGATAAACTATGCTTAACATTTATAATTTCCAGCTATACGTCATACAAACATTAATGAGCGTACACACAATGAATGGTGTTAGGAATAATGCCAATTAAGTAATGGAATCAAATAGCATACGTCAAATGACTTACATCACATAATTATACTGAAATATTGGCTGGCCGGCCGCCGCTAAGTTTACAAGAGTTACACATGAGAATTCATCTATCCTGTCCTATTTCTATCTCAGTTATTCCAGCAGCACAGGATGTGATCATTACTTCGACCCTCACATTCATGAGCCGATACAACTTCAGTTCAAGTCACTGTCCTAGGTACAGTTCAAGGAATGTTTGTTGCTATTCGCCAGATTCGTAGCTCCCGAGTATTTCCTTTTCTTGTGAACTTCTATCCTCAGGCACAGACCTCCCACCTGCAAGATCAATTTATAACCCATTAATTATGATAGCACCCATTAAGCACCCTTAAACCATTTCAATTTTTTTACATTACTGTCTGCCAATAAATTTCAGAAAATTTTACACACAAAAAATCATCTTTTCCCAAGATACGGCTTCGCTCTTACCCTCCCAGAGACGTTGCGCCTAAATGTTCCATTAAATGATTCCCACGCTGGTTGGTTTTTTTTTTAAATTGCTCTTCTGCAAGTAAAAAGAGAAAATGTATGAATTTCATGCTCACATTTTGGCGTGAAACTTAGTATAATTTTCAATATATCCAATAACCACTTTTCATTTTATCTTTGAGCACGTTTGTTACAGCGAACACACCTGCGTTTTATCTCTTATACTTCGCGCTCCGGTGTTGACTGCAGAACTACCTTCTGTTCCTAAGCCGCCCCGCGTATTTCCTCGAGGGTTGTCCCCTCTCTCCCCTTCGGCCTATAAGAATCTTCGGACCTTGAATGCGACCGCCTACATCTTTTCTAATTGGTAGTACCGCATTCTCACGCTCTGCTCCTTCGAAAACGACCGTTGGTTTGCCGTCTCTCTCGGCCTGAGTGTCTCGATTTATGTGTGACTACAAGGCGACTTTGTTTTGCACATGGGTAGGCATTTTTCAGAACGTTTCAAGTTTCCCAAGGGCTCGCCCTAATGAAAAGATTTGCTAACACCACAAAATAGACCCCTCCAGAAACAACACAAAATGTAAACAGACATCTTTTTGGGCTTTGGCATCTTATCGCGGCCTCCTAACATTGCTGAGTCAAACATACGGCATAAAGCATACATGTTGAAGCGACCCTCCTGTACTGCTGGGATTTTCTGAGATATTTCTAAGTAAGCCAAACAAAGCCAGACATTTATTACACACAATTAAAATTTTTCCCTGAATTCTCATTTTTAATTCGCAAAATTGATCATTCTTAACAGATTATTGAGTAGTTATTTAAGTTGCAAATGAAAATTGTTTCCTGGTCGCTTAAATTCAGGAGGGTTCGCTCGGTGTCTTTTGCCTCATGTTCTGGCTGAGCTGATCTCGTGATTTGACTGTGCTAGGATGTTTTCATTTATTCTAAGTATTATATTTATAGTGTAAGAATGGTTCCTGATTCCCTAACCTATCATGTGTGTCATCAGGAATTTTCTTGCTTTTCGCCTGGTGAGCATTGACTGTAGGGTTAACATAGGAACTGTGATTTAATTACCGAATGTGACTTTTTGTTTTTGCTACTCATAAATAACATACTTGTGCATATCCAAGCAAGTGGTTGTGGGTGGTAAACTTACCGATTGTGTTTCAAGGACTGTCCACTGGCGACGGGAACGAGTATCAATGTCTGGGTTTTTCTGCAAGTGCATCACAATTTTCATCTTTTAATGGAAACAATAGGCAGTTGATACTATGCCCGGGTTTCATAATTGGAGCTTTAACTTTGGTACTTAAGACGATCTGGTGTGAACTTAAAATTCGCTGACTCTCCGCACCAGTGGTGATTGAGGTAACTGAATGTTTGAATACTCCAAACTGAAGGATATGCAAATTACACGTAGCTTCTAAGACACAAACATTGCCGTCAAATCAACGGATTCCATATAATTCTGCTAACCCGAACGTTGTATATACAGAAAATTTGTTGATTAGGTGAATACGGAGTACCTCTCATCTAGAGAGATGAATGAAGATGAAGAGTACAGTCTCGGGGCTGGGATTAGGTTGATGTTCACAATGCATATACTTAACACTTCATAAAAATTTTTTTTTGTGTGTGTTGGTCGGATTGTCGGAAATTATGTGTACAGCAGAGTATGACACACGTCTGATTAACGTCACAATATTACATGTATTTGTGTGCTTGTTCTCAGGTAAAGATTTCGGCCCAGTGGGTAGATCTCTTGGCAATCTGCAAGTCATTATGTATGTGAAATTAAATGTGTGTTTTTATTTATTTTAGTAGTCCTGTGATCGAAAGGCATCGAAAAAAAAATCGGGGCCCATTCGCAATGTCACTGGAATGCTATAATGTTTTTTACTTGTATTACGAAATATATATTTGTGTGCAGTAATGAACGGTCAGGCGACACTATAGAATAATAAATATTTAAACTTGTCGCTATTCGATGCCAATTGAATGCTGTACTTAGGGAATCTCATGGATAACTTCTGCCCCCGAGGGTAGATTTTAAACGTCAATAGAGATTCAATATATGCGAACCACAGGGGTCTTGACTGCAATTCCAGCCGGCGGGAAATGAATTGTCCTAACCTGATGGCTTTGTAGATAATTATAAATGATCAACTTTATCGAGGAGACAGGCTGACGAGCCCATTCAAAGGAATCATACGCGTATTAACGCGAGTCGCCGATAATGCCACAGGAGTGATGGACTACAAGCAGGATGAAAATTTTTGGAGCATTGCCATATTTTGATCACCTGAGACTCAGGGGTACCCCCCGAAAGACTTGTACAGAAATAGCAAGATGGAAATCACCAACTGAGATTGATCTGGAATAAAATGTTTCAGGAGTAAACTTTATTTCACTTTGAGATCTTTTTACGTGAATGCCAAGTGAAGGAATGATTTACTATGTCTATGTCCTTGTGCAAAGTTCGCTGTATTAATTGATCGCATTGTGTTTTCTTTTCTCTGCTTATGTGACTGAATTTTATGAAGAGAAATCAAGCGGATAATGTTCGTTTTTTTCTATCGATGTCGTTGTGCATCTATCATTTGTAACAGATGAGAGTCTCCTTCGTTTTGCACATGGAAGATTATACATAGCGGATGCGATTTTTCTTCGTTTTGAGTATGTAAGAGTATATGAAACCGATGCGGTTCTCAAGAGCATTGTGTTCTTTGTTAGGGTGCCCTAATAATATGATGTCATGTGCGTTTTCATTCCTTTTGTGTGTCCATGTATGTTCTTAATGTACGAATGATATTTTACGGCTTGTGTGATATGCGACGTCAAGATCAGAGTTTGATGTAATAAATTATTTAGAACTGAAAAACAATTTAAAAATTTGAATCAACTTCATTGGCTCAAATTTTCCGAAGGGCGAGGGGATGTGTTACGACATAGATACGTATGTTACGACACAGATACGTAGAGAGGATAGGCAAGGATAGGCAAGCAACCGGCGGCTCCAGAGTCGACGCAGCGCAGCATACCGAGAGGCATAGGAAGGTGTGACGTACGTACATACGTACATCAGGAGCAAGGAGTACGTAAAGGGGGGTAGAGGCTATTTCGAGAGCTAGTCCAAAATACATCACATATACGGGAGTTGTTGTAAATAAACAACATAGCACAGGAAAATAGTGGGTTTAAAAAGATTATTATATAAGAGCAAGGGACTAAGGAATGTTGGTATTTGAGAGTAAAGCGCGGAGTAATTTCAGATTGGAGTGAGGGACACGTAGCACAAGGGAAGCGACGCTTTAGAACGAACCAATTAGAGGGCGAGGATTTTGCGCTGGCATTCGCTTAGCAGATGCGCGCCCCTTGTTCGAGGCGACGTATAAATAACGCAGAGAGAAGGCTAGCCGGTCTACTTCGCCGATTTACTGACTCAGTGCAAGATGTAGCGTTCCGAGTTCTTCAATGGGGAGGTGAGAATCAGTCTGTGGAATTGTTCAAATACCATGCTCAACTGGGGTGTTTCGATTTGATTTGAAATGGGATAAATGGGAATACAGAATGTCCGTGTTTATTTTAGTAAAGTGCAGTCTTCATATTTTTAATGGAATTGTGTCTAGGTGGGGGCGCAGTGATTTTCATTGTTAATATTGAAATTAGTTCTTTGGGTTTTCATTTGAATTATCCTCGAATTGTTCTCGTGTTTAGAGTTTCACTTTGATATGGGGAATGAAAGAATTTTTACATTATTTCTTAGAGGGAAATCAGAATATTCGTGTCTTATTGAACTATTGAAGTGTAGGCTAAATGGTTTTCATTTTATTCCGAAACAGAGTGCTTTGTGATTTGTTAGAGGGAAAATAAATAAATTTTATGCTTGATTTGGGGATTAAAGGAGAGTAAAATGCAATCAATTCGGTGTGAAGTTGGTGTATCACAGGGAATAAAAACCTAAACGAAACTGGTCACTTAATATAATCCTTGTTCCCAGGAGGGGTCGGGTGTTTGAGTGTGGAGCGGCTTGGAGTTTTCAACGATGTGGGCTAAGCAACTCCGGGTTGCAGAGCAACCTGACCATATGGCGCTCACCAAGCTGAAGTGCCAGGGCCTACTGCCTACCATTCACACTGAGAGGGAAGTCATGCAAGCAATAGAGCTTAGAAAATGTTCAGGCTCTCTGAAATTCAAGAGGAGCTCGGGGTTATGCCTTTGAAACGCGTCGTTCGGAACGATCAAGAGAAATCATGGATAATAGGCCATAGGTGACTGTGCTTTTTTCTTCCGCGCGCGCTGCGATTGCCTAGGATTGTGTAGGATATGTTTCTTGCTAGTGTGTGGTGTTGGCGTTACAAGGTGCGCGCGCCAGTAACTTTCGCTAATATTGTGTGTTGCAAATTTCTCATGCCAATCACGTGTTCATTAGCTAACTCGAAATAAAGTAATCAATAATGTACCATTAACTGAGTGTTTCATTTTCCCATGTTGAACTGAGGTATTGGTGTGAGTGAGCAGATCAGTAGTTACTTTCTCTATTTTTCCAACTGTTCTACCATTTCCTCTTTCTGTGGTTTCCGCTCTGTAATTTCATCTTTCCCCTCTTACTAATGAGGTTTCGAGTCCTCCATTCGAACTAACACAGTGGAGGCGCCTGATCAGCGCCACGTACGCAACACTGTGCATAGTTTCGTGACAGAGGTTCTCTTGTGTGGAAACACCCTGCGTATTAATTATGCGTTTCCTTTTAACTCCGGTGCTTGGCGTTTCCTTCCTCTATTTGAACGGTTGTATTGTAGTAAGGAAATGGAGGCTAAACTCAAGTCAGAATTCTATCTATAGAACTAGTCAGTTTTTGTAATAAAAACTTGATGCTCTATGTGAGAATATGTAAAGTCCCGCAACTGTGTCGCTTTGAGCAGCATTGTTGTGGTAAGGAAGGCTGAATCTATGTCGCAACCTAATTTATAGAACTAGTCAGTATTTTTAATAAAAACTTGGTGTTCTACGAGAGGATATGTAAAGTCCTGCAGCTGTGCTCGCTTTGAGCAGCAAGGAAGGCTGAATATATGTCGTAATCTAATCTGTAGAACTAGTCAGTATTCATAATGACGACTGGGTGTTTTATGGCAGAAGATTTTAAAGTCCCACGACTAACTTATGTAAGCCATCAATTTATTGAGAATAGAAAACGTTTTTGAATCCGTTGCAGATCATCTCTTTATTCACTGCTGTCATTATTTGTTTTTAATTAGCGATTGAATTATTCAAAATTTTTCAACATGAATATATTGTGGCGTAACTCGTGAGCGATATTGAATGCGGTAGCCCTTATAGGGAAACACAGAATGGAATGAACAAAATAAACGGATTTTTATTCATTCTTACCCCTCAGAGGGACACAACTATTGCATCCATGGGAATTAGCACTCCCTCGGGAAAATGTGAGGGCCCGAGCTGAGAGTTGGGTAGGCTTTCCTTTCGTTAAAATGAAATGTCGTTGTTGTGTTAAGGAACATATTTTTTTGGTTCACAGCTGTCCTGTTTTTCAGCACCTACTACTTTCTTCTTCAAATTTGATCTAGTTTCATAATCTTCCTTCACAACTTACTGTTTCAATGCCCATTCTGCATTGATTCCGCGTTTCCTTAACTCCACATTGAATGGTGCCTTCCTCCTTCCTCTCTTTGGATCGCATTTGTTGCTGCGGGTAGGGAGGCTAAAACTAACGACTAATCGAATCAATCCTTCCTCTCTGTGGATCGCCTTTGTTGCGGATAGGGAGGTTTAAACTAACTAATAATCAAATTTAATTGAGTGTGTGATGGAGTCTTGTGTAGGAACAAATCTTGTGCACACATTCCCCGTCGTGTCAAGTTCATATTGAATGATTTCTAACTTCCTTTGATTGGACTTGGTTGCGGTAGGGAGGCCTGTACTACCAATAATCTAACCTTGAAATATTTTGTTTAGTTTGTACCGACTTTTTTTCGGTCCATTGCATCCTATTCTCTGCAACCTTACATATCCATGGTAGATTTTTCATTGCAAATTTCGTACCTTGATGCTTCCATCCAAAACATATTTGGGAACACACCTCGTGCATAGATTACCTGATTTCTTTTTTCCACACCGATTGGTGCCTTCTTCCTCTTTGTTCATGAAACACAATTTTTTTGTGGGGAGAAGTTCTGAAATGGTGTCATATTCATCTAGATTTTCTGTATTTTATCATTTATTCATATAATCATTTCAACAATGTGAATGCGAGTAATTATAACTTCCGCTCACAACGATAACAATAATCAAAGCTCTCTGTTCCTAGCGCTCCCCTGGGAAATGTACAAGTTCTTGAGCTAAAGGTTAGGTAAGCCTCTCGTTAAAATAAAGTAGTCTTAATGGTTTTTTTGACCATTTTTTCGGTTCACTGCTGTCCTGTTTTTCAGCACCTATCACTTTCTTCGTCAACTTCTATCTCTTTTCATAAACTTCTTTCTTAACTCACTGTTTCTATATCCCCTTCTGTGTAGGTTCCGCGTTCCCTTAACTCCAAACTAAATGGTGCCTTCTTATCGGAAGTCTTTTTTTAGCTTATAAGTTTTGATGCTGAAAAAGATTATACAACTGTAAATCAATGCTCCTGCTCATTCAGTTCGTGAACTTACAAGCAGAATATATCGCAGGTTTTATTTCAAATAAATATGTGAAACTGAATCTTATATTATCCTTTTTTACGATTAAACACGGCGGGCAATAGTCAGCTTCATCTGCATGGAAAAAGTACTAAAACGTTTTGGATGATTGAATAAAGTACATTTTCCTACAGTTTGGATAGAGCTGTCAATTTATGAAGCTGCGAATGATAAAATTGAAGATCGATAACTTTTTAGTTCTGGTAGATTTGTACGTAGCTGGACGAAATTCAATTTTCCAAAAATCCAAATCCACACGTTGCGGAGGCACGCCGGCAGTCGGCCATGTTGTTGATCGTACGTCTGGAAGGGCAGAGTACGCTGCCGCCGCCGCCGCTGACGTCATGGTGTGGAGGGGACGTCATCTGGCTTGATTGAAATGAAGCCTCCTATTGGCTAGTCGAATTAGCGAATGTGCGCGGCTGTGCCCGTAGAAGTGACGGTACCTCCTTTAGTCTACCATGATCCAGTACCACACGTAGTTTCGAACACGGTATACATAAGACAGGTAAGTCCACTTCAAAGGGGACAGCTGCTCGAAACCGTTAGACAAGCCAGCCAATAGGAGACGTTTGAGCTGACGCGTCACCACACCCATACCACGTGACCCGCACTACACTCGCGGCAGCGATGCACTTGAACTTGAACTTGAACTTGAAATTGAGGGCCGACAGCGTCGGGGCCTTTGTAACGGCCTACAATTCCCTCCACAGTTATCACACAAAGAGTTCAGTGCCTGGTACCAGACTTGTCCACTAAACTACTCAGGATCTACCAATCCTTGTCACAAGCTGCCATTGGATGGCGTCACTGGGATAGCCAGTGTGTCAAAACACCATCCCCAGGCATATTGGGTCATTACTGACCATTCCACCCAACTGGCTCATTCCAGTCACTGTCTCTTACTCCAGGCACGCACAAGAAACATTTTCATAGCTTCAATGATACTCAAATTGCACTCCTGATCCAATCCAGCAAGACAGCTCATACCGCAATCATCTTCAGCACATCTGGCATACCACTCATTCTCTCCATACTGCTCAAGCACCACATTCATAAAACTTTCTCTCTCTTGCTCATACTTACCAAATTCCAGCACTAAATGCTCAATTGTTTCCTCCACTCCACTAATACACTGCCGACATAATCTGTTATTATTCTCATTCCACCTCCATGTACGTCTGTTCACACTCAATGACTTACATCTCACAGCAAACAAGAGTTGACTTCCAAAACTACCATCATAGAACATCTCAAACTTAGGTGCTTCTTTTTTCATATACCAGTCAAGTGTAGGCTTCCGCACCATGCTAAGCCTCCACTTATTCAATCCATACTCTTTTGTTTGCCTCTCAATCTCTTTCTTCCACCTCTTGCAGTCCCACTCAGGCCCTACACCTCCAGGATTTATTAAACTCCAGTCATCCACAGGTCTCCCAATTCTAACATGAATAATCTTTTCCATACTAAGCTTCCTTGCATGCCCCCAACACACTTTCTCCCAATAGCTTACACTCAGATTCCATTCAAAAATTCGCTTTACCCATCTGCTATTCTGCATTCTTTCAATTCTCACCTTATAATTCAGCACCGCTTTCATCATTCTTTCTGAAAATAGGCTCCACCCAAGGTCACCTCTAATGGCTTCTGTAGCTGTCCATTTTGGAGCACCCAATGCTAACCGTCCTACCTTATTTTGTATTACATCCAGCTTTTCAAGATCACTTCCATTCCAAGCAAGAGCACTCATACCATACATGACACTAGGTACAGCAACATACTTCCACATTCCTCTCACACATTCATACTTGTTTGCTCTGTATCTGGCCACGCTACTTAATCGTCCACTCCACTGCATAGCTTTTGCCACTTTCTCACCCTTAGTTCTAGTGCATCCATCTTCACTTATCATACAACCTAGATATTTGTATTCTTTTGATCTACCTATTCTGATTTCTCCAATATTCCACAGTCTGTCTCTATCAGTCTCATCACTATTTATAACCATAACCTTGCTTATGTCGGCACCGAAGTTCATCTTGAAATCTGTACTATATCCGTTCACAATGTCAAGCATCCTTTGCAGTTCATGTCCACATCCACTAACCACAACCACATCATCAGCATACAACAAACAGCTCAGTCTCTCATTACCAACTTTCAGTCCTAAGCCACTCCTTCTCAGTCGAACTGCTAATTCTTCTGTGTACAATCCAAACAACAGGGGAGACAGAGTACAGCCCTGTCTCACTCCTCTAACACTCCTCACTTGCCCCGTTTCCAAATTTCCTAATCTGTATATAGCGCTTGTGTTCTCATACAGACTTTGTACAATTTTTACTATTTTTCTGCTAAACCCAACTTTTCTCAAAACTTCAAAGAGCCTAACCCGATCCACTCTGTCATACGCTTTTTCAATATCCAGGAATGCTAAATACACCTTCTTATCATCCTTCCTCATTCGCTCAATTATTTCACTCACTACAAACAGATTATCTTCCCCACGTCTATCCTGCCTAAAACCATTCTGTTCTCCACCTAGGACTCCTAATTCCTCAACTAAATTTTTCATTCTCTCATTCAAAATACCACAAAATATCTTACATAGTGTCACCCAGTGCAATTGGTCTGTAATTTTTAAGTTCTTTCATACTCTTATGTCCACCCTTATGCAACAGAACTACATTACACTTGTTCCAGTCATCCGGTACTCTTTCACTCTTCCATATCTCATCAAATAAACATTTCAACATACTGACCACACTCTCTCCTCCATATTTATAGAACTCATATGGGATCTTATCAGGGCCACATGCCTTTCCATTTTTCACTTTCTTCAAAAAACTTACAATCTCTTCACAAGTGATTTCGTCTTCCATTTGCAGTTCACGTTCATCAATCAGAAAATTTATGGGTGCATCATCTGTAACCTGCTCATTCATTCCACCAATGTCCTCCCAGTATTCTTCAACTGCTTTCACCATTTGCATCCTATCTTGCACACTGCAACCATTAACTACTAATTCATCAACTTGAACTTCACTACTTCTATCATTACCTTGTATAAACTTATACCAATCTTTTATTCCATCCGGACCTTTCTTTCTTAGATTTTCAACATGGTGTCTCTCCTCTTTAACTCTAGCCTCATTAATCATTCTCCTTACTTTCTTCTGCTGGTCCTTGTACTCATTTCATGCACTCTGCCATTCATCCTCAGTAATTCTGTTTCTTTCATACATTCTCCTCATACTGCGTTGTTTCTTATTTAAAGTCTTTCTTCTCATTCGTTCTTCCTTTATCTCACTTGTAAACCACCTGGCATTCCCTGTCCCTTTCCTACATTTTATTCTACCAATCTTTTGCTCTGCCACATCATACAAGGTTCTTGCAATCTCACCATTTAGGTCATTTACATTTCCACACCTGTTCCAGTTATACCTACTCAATTCATTCACAAATTCTTCCCAGTTTGCCTTTTTTATCTGCCAACTCTCTTTCACACTACTGACCTTTTGCATTGACTCCTTTCTACCCCAGTCATACTCAAGCACAAGCATTTTATGGTCACTATCAATATCAAAATCATCTTCATCTACAAACATTTCATTGACACACTCTCTTGCTCTACTATTCACAATCATATAGTCGATTGCAGTTTTCCATTCCCTGCTTCGCCATGTATGCAAGCCATTTCCTATTGTTACATTCAGGTTTTCAAGTTCATTCTCATCATAAAAATCTATCAATTTTTGTCCATTTGCATTCACCGGCTCACCAAGTATACCAACATGGCCATTCATGTCACCCATCACAATCAGAGGGCACCTGCAGTGTTCTCGTACAATCCTTGTTAATATTTCATACTTTTTTACATTCTCTTCATGAGCTAAAATCCCATCAGTTGTCATATAACATACAATCACAACAATACATTCTCTGGCATGCATTCTTTCACACTTAATTGCTAACAAATCTTCACTTTCTGGTTCATTTCCTACAGGAAGTTCCTCTAATTTCCAATTTAGAGCATTCTTTACAATCAAACCAACTCCACCACCTCTTTTTTGCCAATTTACACGACCTTTTCCTATCATATGATACTTATTCTCCTTACATGTTAAACTGACTCTATCACGCATTTGGGTCTCTACTACACCAACACAATCCAATTTTCCATTCTCAAATTCTACTACGAGGTCATCTAACTTTCCTGCATTCCATCCACGCACATTTATACTTCCAAACCTTACAAAACGATTGGACAATTCCAAACGTTCCTCACTTTTGCTCTGACGGATTTTCATTCACTGGCACTGGCTGCCGTATGATTGAACCATGGCAGGAACTGCCGGGTTTCCGCACATACGTATTGAAAAATATTTTAATAGTCTGGAAACTATGATACTGAATAACTTTGATAACCTCGTTTACAATGCTTAATAGCCACGTAATAACTAAAATATGTGTGCATACTGAGCAAAACCTCCATGTTTATCAATGCAAAGCTCCGTTTGGGATTTGCCTACTCATTGTAATTCTAAAATTCAGATTTTTTTTCGAGTGCTTAAAGGATAAATCAAATGAAAGTCCTTATGATGTCGCTTTATATTTCAGAAAGAAACACAGAGTTCATAGTTCGTCAACGTAAATAAACCACAGGATGAAATTAGTCTGGCAAACAATGCTTCCCCTTAATGAATAACTATTATTATTAATTAAGAAAGTTTTAGCCTCCCTTAATTGCACGACAAAGATGTTCTAAGAGAGAAAGGAGTAAGGCACCATTTAGTATGGAGTTGAGGAAACGCGGAATCTATGCACAAGGTGCACAGAAACAGGAAGCTAAGAAATAAGTTCATGAAACAAGAAAAAGTTCAAGAAGAAAGTAGTAGGTGTAGAAAAACAGGACAGCAGTGAACCGAAAAATGATGGTCCGTAACAAAACAAAAACCTATTCTATTTCAACAAAAGGAAGCCTATCTTACCTTTAGCTCAGGCCCTCACATAGTCCCCCTGGGAGCGCTAATTCCCATAGATACAATATACCTGTATCCCCCTGAGGGGTTTCGCTTCAAGAAAGTCAATTCTTTTAGAAAACTTGTTGAACGATATGCATAGGAAGCAGGATTAGTTTTTTACGATGTCCATCATCTTTAATGCACATTTATTTCAGAATATATATATATATATATATTATATATATATATGTAAGTAAGAGAAAGACAGCACAGCAGATTCTGAAAGAGGTGCAAGAGAAAGATTTGTACTTCGGGAGCCTATTCTTATTGCGTTATAAAGAACGTGTTAGCTTAGATTATTTAATTTTCCAATTTCTCTGTACATGATCAACGTCCAAATAGTTGAAAATTTGAATAACGAGCATTGTTGAACTAAAAGTATAGCTTTGAGTTACTCCAGGAATATTGGCAGTATTGCTGTAGTCATTCCAGTAGCTACACTTTTCCCAGTTAAAATCCCTCAATTCAGTAAAACATGCATATTACATGGAAAAAGTAGCCTTACGTCCATATTTGTTCGATGAATGCATTATTGTAGCAATTACATATTGAACACTACGTCCTTTAATTAATAAATATACATATATATATATATATAACTATATATATACACATGTATATATATGTGTACAGACATATACGGCACACATCCTATAATATGCCATTAGCTCCAGTTAATTATAAATATAAATGAATGATAATAATAATAATCTGAGTTAACAACAACTTCGGTCATAGACTATTTAGTTGTCCCTTTGGCATTTCTACCAAAGTTGCTGTGCTGTTGTAAGGTGATACGCTGAGGTTATGAGTGTCTTCCATCTTTCTCCGCTATCTATACAGATTACTTCAATTACGACGTTGTTGTTCGCATATTCCATCTTACTCAGTCAAGTGCGATACAACTCAATACAATACACTTTTCACCAAAAAAACAAAACTCATGTCTGACTTCAACAATAGCTGGCCTAACACAAAGTATGAACTCCTTTCGTCAGGCCACAACAATTCTCCAGAACTTTACCCCCATTCGTAACACAGCAATATAGCATTACATAAATGTCGATAACTACCGTTTAGCATGAGCCACCCGAAAAGGAGCCGTCATGGACATTCTAACACTTATCACAACATTAGCTTCTTTTTACCCATCATCATAAGGATTCAATCACCATATGAACAAAGATTGAGGCCAATATAGCTGAAACTCGTAATTTTTACCTGAAGAACCAGGGTACATGGATGCAATGGAACAATGAATGTGGATGGATTGAAGCTAGGACCCCAAAGTTGGGGTTCCAGCTCCCACCCTCACTTTGGCCGAGCGTCTTACCCGCGCGGAACCCTTTCTCAACTCTGCGTTGAGGAGCGCAGTACGCTCGGCCATTTCGGTGCTAAACTGTACCGCACAACATACCAACTGCTACAAGACTAAGACATAGGCAAACCGTAATACAAACATTAAAACACAACCTCGCCACTCTTGAACTGGGTGATTTAACATCATATATTCCCTAATACATTCACTTCTTTAACAAATTCCATTACTTTATGAATAAGTCCCCCATCAGATAACAAGTTGGCCACACTTATGTTTCCTCCTGTCACCGCTTAGAAATTACAAATCTCATTTCCTTTCCTGTTGGACATAACAAATTTTAAGACTTCAGCTGTAACCAGACGCTTGAAACGTAAAATACACATTTTGTGAAATCTACCCCTGCATAATTGAAATCTTTTAGAAATACCTTTCCGTTATAACACCAACAACGTGAAGAGAACTCTCAAAGAAATGATGCTATAAATATAAAAATAACACCAATCGCTATCCATATACAGGGTGGGCCAGAAGTAACCGAGCTTTTTAATTTGCTAATACAAGGAAAACTATGAACGCTAGGGAGTTGAAACTTGTTTAATTCGAAAGAATAACATTTTTATGGTTTGTCAAGGCTAAATTTTAAATACGTTCGAATAAGTGCCACGACTGTTTAGACAAATTAGAGCTCTTTTCTTTGTCGTTTCCATAACGCTCCTTAGTGTATCAGGCGAGAGTTGAGCTATTTCATATAAAATTTTGTTTTCAAGTTCTTGTAAATTTGTTAAATTGGCTACATTAACTCGCGACTTACGGGAGACCCACAAGAAAAAGTCGCATGGGGACAAATCTGGAGAACAAGACCAGGTTATGTTACCAAATCGTAAAATTAAGTTATTTGGAAAGCACTCTCCCAACAATACCCTTTTTCTTCCTGTTAATAACAATAGTGTTGTTAACCTATAAAAAAATTTTTATTCTAATAAATCAATTTCAACTTCCTAGCGTTCATAGTTTTACTTATATTATCAAATTAGAAGAGTAAGTTACTTCTGGCCGATCCGGTAAAAACCAAGAGAAAATTAGCATGGGCTGGACAATTTTGGAACACATTACAGCTACTACCACACCTTAAAAGTACTGTCGTTGCTAAAATCAGAAATTGTGAAAAGATAAAAATGAATGCTAAAAAGAAGTTAAAACATTGACACGCAAGTTGGAAAGTGAAAATAACGTTTTTGAAACTTGCAAAGCCCTAGAAACTCTTAGAGCGTGATTTACGATATTAAACAGTGATGTCTATATTTTACGCAACGTTGATTCGAGATCAGATGTTAGGTTAAAGGCTCCCTAACCGCAACAAAGACGTTCGAAATAGAGGAAGGGAGAAGGGACTGTTAAATATGGAATTAAGGAAACGCGGAATCTATGCACAAGGTGCATTGAAACTGTACGTTCAGAAAGAAGTTCATGAAACAAGATAAAAGTTTATTGAAAAAGTAGTAGTAGTAGCAGCAGCAGCTGAGAAACAGGACAACAGTGAACCAAAAAAAGATTGTCCATCCCATAATAAAAAATATATTTCAACCAACAAAGCCTACCTAACTCGCTACTCGGGACCTCACATATTCCTCCTAGGATCGCCAATTCCCTTGGATACAGAAGTTGTACCCCTTTTATGATGAACTGTACATATATTAGATCCAGGTCATATCGGTCTAACCAAATGGGACAATTTGTGGTAGTAGTAGTAGTAGCTAGCGCTTCAGTTACTCAAACTATGTCACACCGAAGGTCACATAATTTAACTCGTACCAGACTCTTCCAAATCACCACAAAAGATGAACATCACTATTATTTGCAACATCAACATTATATGAGCATCGTGGATATAATTGCAACTCAATATTACAAGTGTCTCCCCATTAAAATTTGTTCACAACACTGTACAGTCGAATGCACTGGGCATCCAAACCCCGTAGGGGGTTTCAGCTGCCCACCCATTTATGGCCGGACGACCTACCCACGCTGAAACCCACGAGGTACCAACGTAGCTCGCCCGGCCATATTGCAGTTTCTTCATCTTCAAACTTCTAAGACGATATGACGTCTGGCTATAATGCGTTACAGCGCGGCTCCACGTTAAATCTCTTTAAGCAGTGCAACATGGAATACGAGGGTTAGTCAAAAAGTTCTCAGACAATTGCCATAATTTTGTACTGAACAGAGATTTACAAGTTGAAACCTGTCCTTAGAGCTTCCTTGGTAACTTGCAGCTGTCTCATCAGTCTGTTTCAGGTCAACATCGAGAGAGGTTGCATCTCAAAATAGTAATTTTCAACCTTTCAAATGGCAAATTTGGAGAACAGAGCTAACATCAAATTTTTAACTAAACTAAATTGGAAACCTGTTGAAATCATCGAAGCTTTGCTAACAGCAGGTTTATGGAGATTTTGCACCATGTAGAGCAGTCGTTTATGATTGGATTGAACGCTCTAAAGAGGGAAGAGTCCAACTTGATGACGACCCATGAGGAGGAAGGCTCACAACAGCAACAAATGAAAACCTCTCTCTCGTACAGAACCTACTGGAACAAGCTCCCCCTCCCCCCAATTTTATCAGGAAGGCATTTACAGGTGGAAACATGAATTAAAAAAGTGTATAGACCACAACGGAGCTTATGTAGAAAAATAAAAGTAATGAGTTGTTAAATGAAGAAATTATGGCATTTGTCTGAGAACATTTTGACTAGGCCTACCACTCGTATCCCCCTGGGATAGCTAATTTCCCTTGACACAGTAGTTGTATCTCCCTGATGATTAATTATATATTGGGTCCTAAACCCCTTGACACCAATTAGTAATGTGAACTACTTCAAGTCTTCTGGTAGCTTAATAATCGCATAATAGCATTCTAAGAAAAATTTGCCCCTCTTCATTTCAACAGAAGTGCTCCGTGTTTTCCATCATTAAAAATGGAAAGTTATAGTTAGATACACATTTATAAAAATCGGCAATGCACTGCTGTACCCCAGAATACTTTGAGGACATACGAATTAAATTCAACTTAATAAAGTAAACGCAATAATTCATGTTTTGTTCAACGCTCTTGTAGCGCTGCGCAGGACTGTGCATGATGCACGGGTCATACCAGTCTCACCAAAATGGGACACTTTAGAGACCAAGTTTCATCGAGGGGAAAAACTCAATTGTTCGTTATTTTGTCCCTTTTTCTTTCACACATGTCTTTCGTAATGATCTACTCTGATTGATTGTACATTTCTACACTTCACATAAAATTTGATGAGGGAGAATGTAATCTGCGAGCAACAAGTGATAGGCTTCGGACAGTTTGAATCGATTACTTCACGAATCGACTTACCAAAGCCAGGCAAATGACTTATTTCTGCTTAATAAAACCAAGAACTGAATGTGTCCGTAAAAAGCAAAAACCTATTCATTATAAAAAAGGGCTACTTAACCGTCAGCTCGAGATCTCATATGCTCCTTATTGGAGCACTAATTCACACAGATAAAATACTTGTATCCCCCCAGGGGTGCTTTTAAGTTGAAGGTATTGTGATAAAAATTTAGCGTTGAAGAATTCTTCCTTCAACAACATATATATTTTCATTTACACACACGTACGGCCTCTCACTTTTCTGGTTCAAAATTTTTTTGTTTTTTCCATGCTTCCCTTGCACATAACTGGAGACATTTCCTCTTCTTATCCCTATTTTTCTTGCTAATGGGCTGAGGGTCCTCTTTCTTCTGTTTGGGAACCTGAGAGGCAAAAAAAAATTGACAAACTCACAACAAAACAGCATTTCTGTGATGTAGGTGCAATTCATCATCACAGTGAGAGAAGTTGGAACTTGGAAGAGATTTCTGTGTGATGAAAGAAGACTTGTAGTAAGAACGGGATGAAGAGGATGACTATAAATTGCAAACCGTGAAATGGTGAGCAGGACCAAAAATGTACACCAGGAAATGCAAATGAATCCGAAATTCCCCGAAAACAAGCAGGAGAAAGGATGGGAATGAGAAGGATTAGGTTATATTATTGGTTAGTTTGAACCTCCCTATCCTCAATAAATGAGATCCAAAGAGAGGAAGGAAGAAGGCACCATTTAGTAAGGAGTTAAAGGAACGCTGAACCTGTGCAGAAAGGGCGTAGAAACACTAAGTTGAGAAAGAAGTTAATGAAACGAGATCAAAGTTGAAGTAGAAAGTAGTAAGTGCTGAAAAACATTACAACAGTGAACCGAAAAAAGATGGTCATTTAACATAACCAAACATTAAATTTCAATAAAAAGAAGGCCTACTTAAATCTAAGCTCGGGCCCTCACATTGTCCCCATGGGAGCGCTAATTCCCATGGATACAAAAGTTGTCTCCCCCTGAAGGGTAATAAGAAGAGGGAGACATGGAAAGATAGAAAGAAAGGAAATGGAAAGGAAAAGGACATACATCTTTCTAACAAACACTGTAGCAAGTTGACAGGAGTTATGTTATATGAAGCTTTTCATTACCCAAAAATTAACATATCATGAATAATAAAACACTCCTCTCAAAGCAAGCCTAAATTTAACAAAATAATTAATATAACATCTCACATGTGAACTCAACGTAATTTGCCTGAAATTTTAAATATATATATATATATACAAACCATCACCTGAACCATGCTGACTATCATTGTGCCATTTATTTTTCCATTCTGACTAGAGTTCAATCATCTTACCTTCAGAAAGAAGCCCAATATGTCTCTCTCAGCTGATGATCAGAGAGTCTTGCAATTGCAGGCAAAAAGGTATACAGATGAGAAACTCCACGGGGGTCTTCATATACCTCAAGATGAAGACGAACATTTTGGAATTTCTGCAGTAGACGAGCCTTGTGGTAAATGTTAACGCTTCCATAATGCACTTTGCACTGCCAGTATCTATTACTGCCAATCATGAATTAGAAGAATAAATATTGTCAAAAAGGGTCCCACCATTGCAAGTATTTGTGATATAATGTTGAAATTTTTATACAAAACAGGAGTCCTTTTCTTTCTAACAGCATTTTTTCTGCCATTCCTTGTTTTTTGATGTCCTTTTCACCCTCATGGGGCATGAACATAAATTCCTTCAACAAGATGGGTCATAAAATGCCTTGATATTTTCTGCCACTAGACATTCATCAAAATT
Organism: Morinoia aosen; assembly: GCA_030386875.1. Taxonomy (NCBI): domain Eukaryota; kingdom Metazoa; phylum Arthropoda; class Malacostraca; order Amphipoda; family Talitridae; genus Morinoia; species Morinoia aosen. The sequence continues at coordinate 27,697,392 of CM059557.1, read as the reverse complement.
CAGATCTGGTTGACCCAGGGTTCTTGACAGCTTCTATTAGTTCCAGATGGGGAAGTTGTAAAGATGCTTTAAAAAATTAAACTTCTTCTAGTTACACTTTCAGGAGTTACAGTAGTAAGGATGTCATAGTAACATCATAAACAGTCTGGCAAGCTTCAATGCTTGCCATTATAGGAGATTGAGAGGCTCTCTTTTAAGCTGCTCGTGGAGTTGAGCATGCTAACTTAGTTACTGTCTGAGAAGTAGAATATTTTTGACACCTTGTAAATTACCTAACTTAGTTGACCATTATTTGAACAGGCAATGTAAACTCATGTCCAACTGAAGTGGGTATATGGCATGATGCAGCATTTATTAAAGGTGAAACATTCCCAGGGCAGTGACTGGCAAGTAGCATACATTAACTTGACCACACTCTTCCTGTTGGACAATGAGAAAGAATTAGACAAGGTACAGGAAGTTGGTAGAATCATCAATCATGACTAATATTATTTGCTCCTACGGCCGTAATAACAAAACCTTGATACCACTGATACCAGAACTTATTACAATCATAAAATTAATTGGACTGTAACAATAAACATACTACAACAACAATGTGTAATAACTGATCTGTAAATGCCTCTTGATTGAAGCATTTCTGTTTCAGTTGGGAAATTTATTTTTCCCTACTCGAAATTGGAAGCAAAGAGGGCTGAGATTAGTTGAAGACTGCAAAAGCCTTACAAATCTTATTCATTCACATGAATAGTAGAATATAATCTCATGACCCATAAGATTGGTTTCCAGTGTTCCTCAATCACGCAATCCATTACTAAATTCTTTCCATTCCAGCTTGTCATTTCAACTCGAGAGATTTTTAATAATATTCTCATAGATTTTTAATAATATTCTCAATTTCTCTCACTTTCCCCTACCCTAATTATATTTTAGAACATACATCAGGCAGTCAGTGTAAATGCAAAACTCATTTCACCCATATATACTGCGGCATTACTCTCTCTTTTGGGTATTTGAGAAGGAGAGGACCATAATCGATTTTCCAATTTTTGCTGCCTAAACGTAGTTGATATGATGAAGCAAACAATTTTTCTTCCATGCACTTTTCGTCGTGAATGAGTATTCAACGTGTTATAGCGGTATGTTAATTTTTGACTTTGATGACTGGAATGCGCTCGAATAAACAGCTACTAATCGATTTTTGAATTTTTGGTCCATAAATCATGGTAATAACATCAAAATAAACTACTCTTCTCCTGTACACTTTTTGCGGCCAATGGATATTTTACGAGTTAAAGCAGTAGGTTTAGTTTCGTGTTCCATACAGCAGAAACCGTTACACGCTTGAGCTGTTAAGTACGTTTGGATGCTTTGAAATTTATCAATAGCAAACCCCGCAAAGCCTGAACCCACTTCTAGGATCTTTTAGCTAACAACACAATAAAGGTTATCACCCATAAACAACAAGTTATGGCGGAAAGGTAATTTTTGCTTTTGATGGCTGAAATGGGCTTGATCAATCAAGCGCATCGATAGGGAATGTCCATTGTAGTCTTCCCCTCTGATCAATTTCCTTCCGCTCCACACATTAGAGTTGCGGTAAGTAATTTACACCTATAACTCGATAAACACTCATTATTGACGGAAAGTGCATGGAAGAAAAACTGTTTATTCTGATCGAATTAGATATGTTTAGGCACCAAAAAGTGGCAAATAGATTATGGTCCTCTCCTTCACATTTACTCTCTCTAGTTTCAATCATCCATATAACATAGTCAATTGCTCTTTTCAATCCCTTTTTCTTCTATATCACCTCAATATAGATAATAAAAATTTGTGATTTTACAAAATGGGTAAATGTGTAGCGTTGGTCAGTAATCGATTTTTCAGTTCTTAGTGCCTATACATAGTTAATTAGATCGAAAAAAACAAGTTTTCTTCTATGCACTTTCTGTCGGAAATGGGTATTTTAAGAGTTATAGCGGTGAGTAACCTACTGCAACTCTAGTGTTTGAAGAGGTAAGTAATTCATCGAGCGCGTCGTATGGCAGCACTGCAATGGACGCTTCCTTCTGACGCACTCGAATGCTCGAGCACGTTTCCGCCATCTAAGACGAAAGTGAACATAATGCTATAATTTTTTTTTGGGGGTGATAATTTCTATTGGGTTATTAACTAAAAGATCCTAGAAGTGGGTTCAGGCTCTGCAAGCTCCTCGGGGTGAGCTAATAATAAATTACAAAGTATTCAAGCGTACTCCAACAGCTCAATCGCGCAAAAAATAAAATCCACCGCTCTAACTCGCAAAATACTTATTTGCCGCAAAAAGTGTATGGAAGAAAAGTAGTTTATTTTGATGTTATTGCCATGATTCAAGCAACAAAATTCAAAAATCGATAAGTAGCTGTTTAATTGATCGCATTCGTCATCAGTGACGAAAATTAACATACCGCTATGACTCGTAAAATACTCATTACCGACGGAAAGTGCATAGAAGAAAACTTGTATACTTCGACCTAATGAAGTATGGTTAGGCAACAAAAAGTGGAAAATCTATTACTGACCAACGCTACACATTTACCTAAAAATTGTACCCCTAATATCAATCACCATATACATCTTTCCTTCAAGCATAGCCACATTAAAATTCAGATCCATAGACATCTCTACAAGCCAGCAATATTATTGCATTCAAACATAAACTTGCGTTTAAAATGCTCTTCATATGTCAAAGGCTGTGTGGTTTTGATACTAATAACAACAAATATACATTTATATGCTAACACATATCAATATTTTCTTATTATAAGGAAACATCCCCACAACTTAGTTCATTATTCTTTCTATAAATCTCCTACAATTGATAATTTAAATCAATACAACTAACTAAACATTTGGCACTTGTTCATCTAAAATTGTAGTTGTAAAGTTACTTTAATAATGAAACTTGAAATTAAAAATCTATGACATATGCTATCTGCGTAGAATTGTCATTCATTTGAAGAATTAGTTTTTTATCTACACTTCTGATTTTGGTATATGTGTAGTGCTTGGCAGTAATCGATTTTCCAGTTTTTGGTGCCTATTCATAGTCAATTAGGATAAAATAAAGAAGTTTTCTTCTATGCACTTTCTGTCGCAATTGAGCATTTAATGAGTTATAGCGGTAGGTTTAGTTTTGCCTTTGATGACAAATGCGCTCGAATAAACAGCTACTCATTGATTTTTTAATTTTTGTTGCTTGAATCACGGTAATAACATATATATCAACTACTTTTCTTCCATACACTTTCTAGGACAAATGAGTATTTTACGAGTTAGAGCGGTTGGTCTAGTTTCGTATTTGATGACTAGCGCGTTGGAAGCGAGACTCCATTGCAGTGTTGCCATTCAACACGGTCGATGAATTACTTGCCTCTTCAAACAATTGAGTTGCCGTAACAAAATTTGCTGCTATTACTCGTAAAATACTCATTTACAATGGAGAGTGCATAGAAGAAACCTTGCTTATTTCTATCTAATTAACTATTTTAGGCACTCAAAAGTGAAAAATCGATTACTACCCAACGCTACACATTTACCCAGGTTTCTTTCAAAATCTGTGGTCAATATTGATTTTAGGTGCCTCACAGAAATTAATAATTCCGTTCCAAACAATAACTAAAGGAACACATTTAAAAGCGTTTTACACAATTGTATTTCTGCTCGCTGATGCGTTATTTATGAATTATTCAACTTTGAAGTTGGCTTTTGCGCTCCAAAGGAAGCGAGCCTGCCAAGCGGAATATTCATAATGGAAGCTAACCTCCTAGCACATATGTAAACAGGTTGGGTCGTGAGGGGGAGCCACAGTTCTTCTGGTGAAAATTAAAAATAAAGGTTCTAACCCACCCATTAGGACGACGTCTGCAATTACGTTTACACCGTACCGGGCGATCATACCGGGTGGCCGTCATTTTTGATGGCAGCCATCTTTCTACGATGGCAGCCATCTTTCAACTGATTGTTTCTCTGTACAACATGAACAGTATTACAGTTGAATCAGTAAAATATCGCATCAGCGAGCAAAATGGCATTCATGTAAAACGCTTTTAGGTAACCTTTATTCATAATTTTCACTAAAAGAACTGTGGCTCCCCCTCACGACCCAACCTGTTTACGTTTGAAATAGGGGGTTAGCTTCCGTTGCGCTCGCTTCCTTTAGCGCGCGAAAGCCAACTTAAAAGTTAAATAATTCGAAAATAACGCATCTGCGAGCAGAATGACATTCATGTAAAACACTTTTAAATGTATTCCTTTAGTGATTGTTTGGAACGGAATTATTAATTTCAGTAAGGCCCCTAAAATTAATATTGACCAAATCTGCACTAAATTGGTAAATATGACGGAATTGACAATAATCGATTTCATAAATTTCAACGCCTAAACATAGTTAATTTGATGAAATTAAATAAGTTTTCTTCTATGCACTTTCCGTCTGAAATGAGTATTTTATTAGTTATAGCGGTAAATTACTAATACAACTCCAGTGTTTGAAGCGGGAAGAAATTTATTGATCCCGCGGAATAGCAACACTGCAATGGAGTTTTGCTGATCGCGCTCTCATCATCAAAGACAAAACCAAACCTACCGCTGTACCACGTTAAATACTAATTTGACGAACAAAGTGTACACAAGAAAAGTAGTTTATTTCGATGTTATCACCATGATTCAAACAACAACAATTTGAAAATCAATGAGTAGCTGTTTATTCAAGCGCATTTGTCATCAAAGACGAAACTAAACCCACCGCTATAACTCATAAAGTACTCATTTCAGACGGAAAGTGCATAGAAGAAAACATGTTTATTTTGATTCAATTAGTTAGGTTTAGGCACCAAAAAGTGTAAAATCGATTACTGTCATTTCCTTCAGGTTAACCTTTAAATTCAGTATAATCTAACTCTGTATTCATTATTGCAAATTTATTTTCTACACTATTTTTTGCAATTTGTGGTGTGTTACATGTCTTTCTGTTCAAATGAAATCTGATTTTAGTATTTTTACTGCAACAAATCTACAAATTTAGCACTTCATTTAGAACTAGTTACAATTTGAAGTAATGTGATAATTCAGTCGTGTAATGCATAGGTGGTTTTATTGTTGATCAATTTTTGATAGTCTTTCCATTTTTGCCAAGTATCCAGATTATGATCAATAATTATAAATGAACTATTAAACAATTCTGGTTACTATCATTAATAAGTCACTCAATAAAGTGAAATTTTGAAAACTCCATAAAAAAGAAATAGACAAGACATTTATAATCGTTAAATTCAAGCAAATTGACATACCAGCTGACTAAAATATCATCTTCAACCACCCTTTTAATTGGTACGGATAATTACAATTTATGAGAAAATGTTTTAAAAAATAATTATTAAGCACTTCTAATAAAAATCTGCCTAGCATCATTTCTTCCATTGTAGCGTAGCAACGTATTAAGAAAAACTTTCAACTAAATTATACTACCATAAATCCACAAACCATTTGAAATGCCCCCCACAAATTTCCAATATATTGCCATATAACGAACTATTTATAAAAAATTTTCAATTTCACACGTTCCACTTTCAAGCTACAGTGAATAATTATGAGGCAATAACCTTACACCAGTTTCTAGATATACGAAGATTTTGTTTTAAAATCTAGTCGCCATTGCGCCCGATTCAATGGCCGCCAATGTGGTCTTGTTGTTGTTCAACTTGTACAGCTGACTCGATAATGTCACATATTGTCGCCAGGTGGCGTTTCTCTTTATCTCGGTTGCTATTCGTTCTAGGCCCGTGACGTCACCACACCCAGAGCCCTTTCGAGAAATTACTTGAATGCTCCTCCCTGTCTTATGTTTACCGTGGTTTCGAACGAGCAGTCCGTGGCATTGCACCGGCGGGCGGCGGTGCAGCTTAGACAGTTTGTTAGTTTTTAATGTCGCAATAGGTGCTGTGACAGTGTGATTCGCAGTTACTGCCTAAAAACTTTGAATGTGAATGTTATTGATTGTAGTGCAGATGTTTGAACGTTTTATGTGTTGGCAAATTCAGAATTTATACTGGATGAAAGTTCTACGATTTTACGTTGGTCGACCCGATTCGATCGTTACTCTCAATCTCATCCGTAGAACTTTCTCGTCAGCTGGAGCGTTCAAGCTGAGTTTAATTTCTTGAATTCAGTCATGTGAAGGGTGTTTTAGTGATATTTATATCAAAGTCAATAGATTGCTCTTGCATTATATTTCTCTATTTCTTTGGTAATCTAGAAATTGAATTACTAAAAAATAGTTTTTTTGAGGAAAAAATTTGAAAAGTGCTCGAAGCTAGTTCTGTCAAATAAGATATTTCCCGAAGGCCGTGAAAAAAGTGCAGTGGCCCTCTTAAGTAAGTGTTACAGAATTTGAAACCGCTGAAACCTCTGCAGGGGCGAGTTGGCGTTTATACACTTTCAAACATAGCAGTCGCATCAAGTAAGTATTTTATGCATATGTGAATAGTTGTTGTTTTGAGTATTGGTCGTTTTGTGATATACATATACCGAATATTTCATTATTTTCAATTACATGAGTTTTAACCTTATTAGGTATAATTGTAATTGTAATTTAATATAAACATAATTGAATATGAACAGGATATTATAACGACTTCCATTTATGGTTGCCAGTTCAATTTCTACTAAAAACTCCCATTAGTTTACTTGCAATCGATATTGTAGAATTAAATCCAACATTACAAAATTGCAACCTACTTGAACTTAAACCGTGCTTTAAGGAGATCATCCCTAGCCCAATTGGGCCCCACCGGCTCCCCATTGAAAATTTTTTTTTTTGTTGAAAAAGGATCCTTAGGGGATGGGTTATTGTGCCATGAAATTTTATGGCCCTACGGAGACTAGAACCCCCCCATCCCAGAGGGGTGAAAAGGGGACCGAAAATGCTGATTTTGAGGCCAAATTTTTTTTTGTTGAAAAAGGATCCTTAGGGGATGGGTTATTATTTCATGAAATTTTATGGCCCTACGGACACTAGAACCCTCCCCCAGGGGGGGGAAAAGGGGACCGAAAATGACGATTATGAGGGCAAATTTTTTACATTCAAAACGGGACTCGTCCTCGAGTTGTGATGCTAGAACAAATCCAAAGAAAGTTTTAGAATCCTTGGAACATTTCTAACAAACTCAAGTTTGGCTTTTTCAAATTCAAATTTTTTTCTATTTTTTAAAATTTTTTTGAAATTTCAAAAATCAGCAACAATTTTTTTGGGTTTAGAGCTATATATTTCTTCAAAGAGTTCAAATTTGAAAAAAGCGAACTTGAGTTTGTTGGAAATGTTTCAAGGATTCTAAAACTGGTTTTGGTTTTGTTCTTGCATCAAGACTCGATGACGAGTCTCGTTTTTAAATATCCAAAAAAATGTACCGAAATACTCTTTTTTTGTCAAAAAAAAAAAAATAAAAACAAAGGCATAAATCGAAAAAGTGACACGAATAAATAAGTTTCCTTTCACGAAATACATATACTGGCCAATTTTCAAACAAATCGGGCAGAAAAAATCGATAAAGTCTCATCATGGTGAATACTGAAATAAAATGTATTATTTTTATTTACTCATAACTACGATATTTCTTAGATCTTTACTTGAAATTCACAAGGAAAATGATGCTCATTGTTTGTACATCGAAATAGATCATCGAAACTGCATTCATGTACAAAAAATCTTCGTTATATTCAAATTCAATGGACATAGTTTGTTTATGGGCTCTAGTGAAAAGTGGACTTTTTTACATTCAAAACGGGACTCGTCCTCGAGTTTTGATGCTAGAACAAATCCAAAAACAGTTTTAGAATCCTTGAAACAATTCTAACAAACTCAAGTTCGTTTTTTTCAAATTAGAATTCTTTGAAGAAATATATAGCTCTGAACCCAAAAAAATTGTTGCTGGTTTTTGAAGTTTCAAAATTTTTTGAAAAAATAGAAAAAATTTGAATTTGAAAAAACCCGAACTTGAGTTTGTTAGAAATGCTCCAAGGGTTCTTAAACTGTCTTTTTTTTGTTCTAGCATCAAAACTGAAGGAGGAGTTCCAATCTGAAATATCAATAAAAATATACAAAAAAAACACATTATTCGTCAAAAAAAAATAAGGCCTAAATAGAAAAAATGACATGAGTAAAAAAGGTTTACTTTCACAAAAGACATATACTGGCCAATTTTCAAACGAATCGGACGAAAAAAGGTCTCAAACTGGGATGATCCCCTTAAACCGTATCATTAACTGTAGGTTGACCGTTAACATTAAAGAGTTTCTTTTTTATTTAATTGAACATAACATGACTTGTCATAACTCACCCTCACAAAGCTTAACTTAACCCTGCTCTACATGTGCCCTGCTTTTAAATATAAAAACACATGAAAATGTTCGGCAAGAAACCTATATAGTTTCCAACATTATAATTTAGAGGTTACGTTTTAAGCAGTCATCCACATTCCACACTAGCACCTATAGGGTTGGAATTGTAAATCTTCTGCCGGAAAATTTGGTAAAACTCTATTGTTAAGATGCTAGGGAGGAATAAAGAAGTTTAGCTATCAGGAAAAATGTGCTATACGTCCTTACTTTGACATATCTGAAAATATCTCATACACTCGTTTTTACTTTCAGAAGAACTGGATTCATCCGAGGACTCTGAGCAAGGTGCTCAACCTGTCTCCCAACTGCTGAATTTGTTCCCGACCTAAGCCGGTGAGAATTACGTTCGGATAACGATGTTTCTTTCACATTGATATGTGCCCCTCAGGGGGATACAACTGTTGTATCTATGGGAATTAGCGCTCCCAGGGGAACTATGTGAGGGCCCGAATTGAAGGTTAGGTAGGCTTCCTTTTTGTTGAAATAGAATAAGTTTTTTTTTACGTACCATCATTTTTCGGTTCACTGCTGTCCTGTTTTTCAGCACCTACTACTTTCTTCTTCAACTTTTTCTTGTTTCATGGTCTTCTTTCTTGGCTTACTGTTTCTGTGCACCTTGTGCATAGATTCCTCGTTTCCTCAACTCCATACTAAATGGTGCATTCCTCCTTCCTCTCTCTGAACATCTTTGTCGTGGTTAAGGGAGGCTAAAACTTTCTTATATAATAATAATAATAATAATAATAATAACAATAATAATAATAATCACATTGATATGTGAACTTCTTTTTATTTTGTATTGTTTGAGTCCGTTCATCAAAAAGAAATCTATTATAATACATGTTGAGTTCTAATCTATTTTATGTATTGCTGATAATATGCGTGATATTTTAGGTGCGTAATGTATTGGGACATTCTACTATTGCCTAACATTTTTTTCGATAAATCTCGATAGGAATTTGATGGAATAGTTTCTTTTGGACCTATACGATGACACTATTATAAATAGAAGGAATAAATCTCTACTTTTGTTAATTTTAAAAGCTGTGTGTGTAAATTCATACATTGCACTATCGTTAGTGTTTATTTTACCATTGACTATATCGGTAGAAGGGCTCTGCCAAGGAATGTGATTCCGTTTTTATCAATGGTATTCGATTTTAAATCCATGTTTAAGTAAATCCTGTGAAAGTTGTATTTTAATTCATAGAAATGCAATCTTCTCAGAAAACTCACAAATAATATCTAGTTCCATAGTACTGCAGGGAACAATTCCAATATATTTAGACGTATTTTATTACTTAATTTACTCAATTATAGTGCATACCATCTTCCTTCAAATTAGGCATTTTAATATCTATTTCGTTATATGCAGAAATTTTTTGAAATGACGCAAAAACATTAGTTGTGTTTCTGGTTTTGAGTACTATAATGTACATTTGAACATCCTTCCATTTACCTTACAAGACTATCATAAGGCCTCTTAAATAATATTTAAGAACATACTTGGCAAACAATTCTATCCTTCCTTCCATTTCCAGTTCCGTTGCTTCGCCAAAAAAATGGAAATAGCTGCCATTCAAAGTCAACTCGATCGCATGGAGTGTAAAGTTGAGATATTGAACGATCAAGTTGCTGGGATCGCCTTGCTTCTAAAGGAGCATCTTTACTCAGAAAAATCTGCCAACGTAACACAAGATCGAGGATTCACGCGTGCGATTTCAATGGAAGACTGGACCACATACTTCAGAGCGAAGATTTTGTAAGTTGTATTGTGGTCAAATAATTGTTAATATATCCCTCCAGTTATATCAAATTGTCATTTCAATATTTGTGAATAGTGGATTTGACGCTTCTTCGTTATGATCGGGAGTTGGCGTGAAATATGCTCGAAAAACTTAGACAAACACAATCTTTTATTTCGGCAGTCACAAGTCTTCGTAGAGAGACTTCAAAGCTAATATGCTGCTTAGGATTCAAACAAAGTTTTAAGCTAATGTACTTCGAAATTATAGAGAAACTAACATTTTTATATATGTCTTTCAGTTTCCTGTTCTCAAATTTCCAGGTTCCATATCTGATGACCGCAAGGGAAGCAAACCTTAGTCGCACAGTGACAGCGATGTTGAAAATCTTACTCGCGAGAAACCTAGCGACTGAATTCTCCATGCCAGGTTTAGGCCCCCACAGACTGAGGACCAAAATCAAGTTTGACAACTCCGCTTCGCCGCTTGTGCAGTAATCGAAAGTGAGTAACCATGATACCATGTACTTGAGAGTATTGTTACAGAAAACTAATTAATATTTGCAAATCATGTTCACAACATCTTGATTGTTTTTAATTTAGTGCGTAAAATAGAAGAGTAGGATACAGCCTGCCATAATTTGTTGCGAACGACCTTCTTCATATTTTTTTCTTCATTGCAATGCAGATGCTCTTGCTCAAATTCCCGAGTACCGCAACGAGCCTAGGAGTAAAGTGAAATCTGCATTTTAGAAAGCTCTCATCTCATAGCTAAGCTCTGCTGAATGATGTTTAACGAAGTTTCACCAGGATAAACTTACAATCTCATGTAGGTTCACAGATAACAAATTTTGTACCAAAAATCTGTTGTTTAATGAACAACTTCAGTCACCCACTCCCCACAATTAGGTTCTAACGCCCTTTTTCGACGAGACGACTACGTACTGTATCTACTTATTAGTCATCCACTTTCAGTTGCGAGTGATATACATGCAGCACATGCATTTCGAAGCATGACTTCATGAGTATATAGTTGAACACTTTGACCTCAATTGGTTAAACTGAGATTCAATGTTCAACTAAAATTTGAAGTCGTTTAAAGTTAGTTATTTTGAAAATGCAAACAATAACCGGATCCGGCCCTCATTTTGCTTTAATTAAATATTCATTAAAAATTTAGCTTGTGATACCGTTCGGTCAGCAGCATTAGAAAAATCCCCTCCGGGACCACCGGTAGAGTATGTTGCGCTGTAAGTGTAAATGATGATAGTAGTTATTTCGAGCGATGCTAAGTGTAGCCTGTTATTAAATAGGGGATGAGGGGAGTGCCGGGTACGGGTATTGTCTCAACTGACCATCATTCACCATGCTCATTGCGCACGTAGCACTGAAATTAGATTTTTTCATGTGCTTATAACGACAGATTGATAGTATAATATAGATGTTTTCAAATTATTCTAACACAATTTATTTTCCAACTTTTCAACTTCGCGAAATTGTTTTAGTTCTCCACGTGTTAGAATACGAAGTTAGTCACATTTCATTTCACTGAAATGAACACTCAATTTCTTAAAGGTTCTACATATATCAGTCAGCAAAAGGCAACATTTCGATGTTACTAACATCATCTTCAGGATACCAGAGACAAAACAAACAATCACTTTGATAAAACTATGTCAGTCCAAAACTTAAGCTACATCAGACTGAATATAAATATTGGTAATCCCATTGCGATATGACTAGGTAGGACTTACTTTGTGCAAGACTAAAATTACAGATGCCTAGTTATTGATCACCAGATATTCATATGATAACGGCACCAGAGATGAAGGCAAAATGGACGATCTACCGGAGGTTCCAAACGTCTAAGCCACAATCCTACAGAACAATTTTAGAGCAAAAAATAATTTGTACTTTCGTTGAGGGTAGGTTCAATTTTATAAATCTGCAGTGCTTCTATAACTTGAATTCTATACCGGTGAGGCCGATTTTATACGGAAGGCACGTGGACGATATTATCGTTGAAATTGAGATGGTAGAGCAGTTGGGGATGTTGAGCAATTTGGTGTCTGATAATCCTGTGTTACATTTACGTATGAGCTGGGTGTGTAAGTGGGAAGCTTCCATTTCTTGACGTTTCAGTTGAAGAATCTCAGAGTGCTTTTCGTATAACTGTGTACGTCACCTTCGAATGCTGGTGGAACCAGAACCTGTGATTGTGATGCAGCGCATGTGTATTATGAAGGTGTTATTCATACCTTGTTAAAGAACATTCATGAAGTGTGCAGCAGCTGGGCTAGTTTTCATTTAGAAATGCTACGATGTAAGCGGTTACTAGTTAAGGACAATTTCTCCAATACGCTTATTGGTGGAATTGGTAACTTTGTTAATCGAATTTTGAGTGAGGACTACTTCCGGGATATGCAAAATATAAACATATTCTATGAAAATCAAATGCATAGCAATTATAAAATTGATCAACGTGTCTTCAAAAATGTTGTTAAAACTACGTGAAACCAATACATCCAGATAGGTCATTAAAACTTCGTGTGCTCTACAAAATCACAAAGTCAGTGATCTACTTAGAAACAATATTTCCAGATCCGGAGTCAGTGACCTTGGCCGAAGTAATGTGATATTTCAGTACGAATGTAACAGGATAGACCGCAAGTCTTTCAGTAAGTGCCGCATTGGCATGACTAGAATGACACTGAAGCTAAGATTAACCTCGCACAAATATTAAGGTTCCGTTTTTAATTATTTCCGTGTTGATCATAGCTGTAAGCCCTCAAAGGAAGATCTGTGCTCAAATGCAAAAAATTTGTATAATGTTGTTTAAAGGTACATATTCAAATAATAAGTCATAAACTTAAACCTAGCCTCAACGAAATTACAAATAATTTTTTGTTTTAAAATTGTTCAATAGGACTGTGGCTTGTAGACGTGTGATATCTCCAGTTGCTTATTCATTTTACCTCTATTTCTGGTGCCGTTAACATGCGAATATCTGGTGTGCGGTAAGAACTAGTCATCTGCAATTTCAATCATGTACAGAATTACCCTACCTAGTCTTCTTGCATTGTGATATTTGATACCAATATTTGTGACACCAATATTTTTGTTCTGTCTAATCTAGCTTAAAATCAGTGATTATCTTTGTATTCTAACATGTTTATAACTATTGAAACACAAGTAATTCGATATTTTTCTCTAACAAAGTTTTTTTTCAGCCAGTATACCCTTGTTAATTAAACGAGTAAAGCTACTGATAAGGAATCTGAAACGAAGGATAATATTTACAAACCTATGCTGTGAGGAGCATTTATTCTCGCTAAAATTTGACCAGGAAACTATTAAAGGTATTTCCTACTCAGAATATTCATTTGTTGGATAGCAATCCTATAACCAACTATTTTTTTTCACCAGGATCAGTTGACTGGGATAGAGGAGAGGCAAGAGACCCATCACTTATCTTTCAGCTATCACTTGGGCATTTTAAAATTGTGCACCAGCCCTTGACGAGCCAGTTTTACTCGAATTAAACGGAAAGACAAGGTGTATTCTAAGATGAAGTGTCACAGAAAGTTTAGACCCTTCAGTGAGAACTATTATATCCATGGGAACTAGCGATCCCAGGGGAATTTTTGAGGCCTTGCTGATGGTAAGGTATGCATTCCTTTTGATTTCATATGCTTTTGTTTTCTTGGCTCGGAATAAATTCATGTTTTCTATTTCATGAAAGTTGGTCGCCGCAAGAAAAGCGTCAGCAAACGTGCTGGCGTTGAGATTAATTTTTTTGCAGCTTACTGCTGACATTTTCGCTGTTTATTACGTTCTTTAACTTCTATCATGTTTCATAAACTTCTGTGTATCATGTTGATTCTGAAAACAAGGTGTTTCACGCCTTGTTCATAGATTCCCCGTTTGCTTAATTCCCTAAAAATTTATTTTTTCCATCTTCCACTCTCTACAACGCATTAATTTGGACAGGGAGGCTTATCCTAAAATTCTAGATTTAGCTTAAATATAGGATCAATTTTAATTATTTCATTTATACCTTTTTGAGTGCTTATAATGCCGATCGTGCTTTGCATTTTCGTAAAAAAATTTAAGCAATGAATAACTTAGATGTCAAAACATGTTTTAATAACTGCGAGTCAAGTATGTGATCGTAGAAATAAGACCAGCGCAATCTATGCTGTAATTGGACAGGTGTGCTTAATTATCGGCCAAGATGAGCCGTTATTTTTATTTCTTTAGAGCCGAGATTTAACGCCTTTATGCGATCCTATAATACAAATATATATATATATGTGATTATGCATATATATATATTTAAGGGTCGCTTAGAGGCGATAAATCTCGTCTGTGCGCGGCCGAAAGTTTTTTTTTGAACGCCAAATTCAAGATGGCCATCCGCGAATCATGTGCGTATCGCCGGTGAAATGGGTCGAGGGGGGATGTAGCATGAACTTGACATGTATGACCATTGCGGACGGCCGCGTACGTATCTGAGCCAAAAGTTCGTCCTCAAGTGGACATTTCGCCTACGATTCGGAGGTGATTTACCCATGTTACGTCCCTTAGGTTCTTCCTTACCCGGCCATAACACATCGGCGATACGTCCTCGATTTTCAATTTGGTAGTGCTTTAGTAACCCGGACTATATCGCCCATGAGGTCACATGGATTAAATACAGATTTTCACATCACTTCAGAGACAGTGTTATATAATCTATATTTCGGTGATTAGCAAAATTATCAGTAGCTTAATATATACAATGATAATTGCTTACAAAGCACATAACTGCATACTTGATAGGTGGGATCTATTTGCTGGTCGCGCTAAAAATTTACACCGGTTTGCGCCACGAGTTGAAAATAGAGAGGATAGGTAGGAAAATGAGTGCGAGAACAGCTAGGACTCCAGAAGCGTGGAGGGGGGGGGGGGGGGGTAGAATAAAGAAAGGATTGGACTAGATTATATCTTAGTTTAACACTTTCTAACCGCTAAAATAAACGTTTCGAAGAGAGGAAGGAGGAAGGCACCATTTAGTATGAAGATAATGGGATCTATGCACAAGAGGAATAGAAACAATAAGTTGAGAAATATGCCCATGAAGCATGATAAAAATTAAAGAAGAAAGTAGTAGGTGCTGAAAAACAGCTCAACAGTGATTCGGAAAAGAACTGTTCCTTGACACAACAATAAAAATATCTTATTCCAACAAGAAGAAGGCCTAACCCATTTAACTCTCAGCTCGGGCCTCACACATTTTCCACTGAGAGCGGTAATTCTAATAGATACAATATTTGTACCACCCTGAGGGGAATGAGGAAAGGAAAGAATAAAAAAGTTGAAGAAAGTTGGAGGAACTGAAAAACGAGTAGCAATGACCCGAAAAGAAAAATTGTCCCTATCTTAAAAATAAGCTTGTTCCATTGAAACGAAGGCTCACCCAACCATAACTTAATTGACGTAAAAAACGGGTTCAAATTGAAGACTTAAATTCGGTTTGTACTTTTGAGAGTTTTTAAGCTCTTAACGGTGGTAGGGGCGATTAGAGGAGTCTTGCACTTGTCCTTCAACCCAAGAACTCCTCTTTGTATGAATAGCAGCGTTTTTTACATGATTTGGGGTAGCTCATGTTAAATATATAGTAACACGCTAGCCACACAGTAACACCTTGCAATAAAGCCTCCACGCGGCATACCTCAACAGCTTCAACAAGAATAATTCCCTCGGCATCAGGGTCGGCAGGGTAGTAGTAGAAGTAGTAGTGACATGGGTTTGTTTTCGCTTCTGTTACTCAACTACATCGCCCCGATGGTCATATAATTTAATAAGTATCATACCTTCACAATTTACCATATGAGACGAACATCAACATTATTTGAATATCAAAATTATATGAACACCATGATTATAAATCACAACTCAAGATTATAATTGTCTCCCGATCAAAATTTTTTACATTCAACAGTACATTCGATCCCACTGGGCAGCCAAACCCCATAGGGGGTTCCAGCTGCCTACCCATTTGTGGCCGGACGCCTTACCCACGCTGAAACCCCCCGAGGTACCGACGCAGCGCACCCGGCAATAGTGCAGTTTCCTCATCTACAATCTTCCAAAACGGTATCACGCCTGGCTATAGTGCGTTTCTGCGTGGGGTCTTGTTAAATTTCAGAATATAACTTACACCTCTCCAGGAACAGCAGCAACGCTGCTGCGTTTAAGCCCGAGCGTTCGTCTTCCCTGAGTATTCCAACCAACACATTCTCCGCGCAGCCACGAAGATTTGGCATATTAGACTAAATAACACAAATATTGCAGGACTCACCAAGGACTGCTCGACTAGAAAAGAATTTAAACATATAAATCTTTTCGAAGTTTTCAATGTACAGATGCGCTATAATTTCCACAAGAGATGAGTCAGAGAGATAACTAATAAGTTGCCAACGATTAAAACGCCGACGAGTCTGTTCTCCCAACATCTTACACAAGAGATTAGATTTGAATTTTAGTTAGTTTAGGCCTCCCTATCCGCAACAAAGGCGATCCAAAGTGAGGAAAGAAGAAGGCACCATTTATTATGGAGTTAAGGGAACGTGGAATCTATGCAGAAAGGGCACAGAAACAGTAAGATGAGAAAGAAGTTCATGAAACAAGATCAAAGTTGAAGAATAAAGAAGTAGGTGCTGAAAAACAGGACAGCAGTGAACCGAAAAAAGATGGTCCGTAACAAAATAAAAACCAATTCTATTTCAACAAAAATAAAGCCTACCTAACCTTTAGCTCAGGCCCTTGCATAGTCCCCTGTGGTAATTTTAAGGAGGAAATCAAAATCGAACAACTAACAACAGGTGTATTGTAGTTTCTGAAGTTTCAAGACGACATCGTTGTCCATTTGAGTAGGTTATAATTTATAAACCGTCTAAATCAACTTCTTCCGCAAAAAAAGGACCCACGTATCCTGCATCGGAAAGACAAGAAAACTAAGTACAAATTAACCAAGCTAATAGAAAGTTACTATGTTTCAGTTATAGGCACGTTGTTTTGTTCATGAACAGGAATCTCCCTCTGCTCATCCAAAAGATAAAGCAGGCTTTTTCATAGTATAACCAGGCGACACGCCGACGATGGGCCTCCACTATAACCACAAGGAAAGTTCAACCAAGCGCCACCGAAGAAGTAGAGATGCGCCGCGTATTCTTATCCGAACAATGTTCAGGTTCAAAGTTACGTTTAATAGGACACGATAATATAAAGTCTTCGATTAATTCAAGAAAGTATGACAATATGATCAATATAATGGTTTCATTACAAAAACCTAGTTTACGTACCTATATGTCGCCTTATACGTGCATATATGTGTGTACTAGACTGACAACTAGCATTTTACTAGAGATAATGGTCTTTTTTTCAGTGCACTCTCAACTTGTAACATTACCTAACTCGTCATATCTTTAGTATTGTAAAGCATTCATGTAAAAACTATACATTTGTTGTGCGATCATCCATTTATATTTAAATAAAATGCTTGTTAACTAATGACCGTTATGTTAAAATTGTTGAATCAGAAATACAAAACCTATAATCTTCTTGGTCCTCTTGCTTATATGTACACACGTGTGTGTCCATGTTAACGAAACCGGTGTTTTTCGTAACCTAGGCACACACATGGCCGTAAAACGCGTGTATATATATGTGTGTGTGTGTGTATGTGTGTGAGTGTGTGTATGGATATATACACACATGCATACGTATATGTACATATGTGTGTATGTGGGTATATATTTATATATATTTTTCTTTTTTTATGCTTCCTCAAAATGACACTTGTAAACATTGACCGAAACAAGCGATTTCATATATTATTTCCTGGCGTCAAGAATTGCGAAGTCTTATGTCATGTACATGTAAACTGTCAAAAGTGTTTTCACCCCACAATGAAAATGCATCGTCCATGAAATTGTGTTATCTCTTACAATTTTCATTACATGTATTATCAGATGTAGATTAAGCTAGATTAGGAGTTCATTGCCCTCAATCATTTCTTTTGACTAGTGACACGAGTTTTTCAATACTCGTGTGTGTGTATCATCTAAGTGTATTAATTTTAAGATATTTTAAAAACCAATGATGGTACTTTTGTACCATCTCTATTGGAAATAAACCATTTTTTTTTTCTTTTTTATGTGTACATATATGTGTATATATTTACATGTATGTGTGCACATATGTGAGTACTAAACTGACAACTAGCATTTTACTAGAGATAATGGTCATTTTCTGTTCACTCTCAACTTGTAACATTACCTAACTCGTCATCTCTTTATCATTGCAAAGCATTCATGTACCAACTATACATTTGTTGTACGATCATCCATTTATATATAAATAAAATGCTTATTAACTAACGACCGTTATGTTAAAATTGTTGAATTAGAAATACAAAACTTATAATCTTCTTGGTCCTCATGCTTATGCGTACATATATATATATATATATCTGTATGTGTGTGTGTATGTATGTATATATGTATGTACGTATATATATGTATATGGATTTGTATTTATATATATTTTTTTTTTTCATGCTTCCTTAAAATGACACTTTTGAACATTTGCCGAAACAAGCGATTCATATATTATTTCCTGGCATCAATAATTGCGAAGTTTTATGTCATGTACATGTAAACTGTCAAAAGTTTTTTCACCCCACAATGAAAATGCATCGTCCATGAATTTGCGTTATCTCATAATTATCATTACATGTATTGTCAAATGTAGATTAAGCAAGATTAGGAGTACATTGCCCTCAATCATTTATTTTCGACTAGTGACACGAGTTTTTCAATACTCGTGTGTGTGTATCATCTAAGTGTATTAATTTTAAGATATTTAAAAACCAATGATTGTAATATTGTACAATCTCTATTGGAAATAAAGTTTTTTTCTTTCTTTCTTTCTTTCTTTCATAAGGGACCATAAACAAGAGCCTCTGTGAAGATTTTAGAAAGAGGAAAATAGAGTGAGAATAGTTCCACTCTAATACACCAAGAAGATTAATTTGTGAGGAATCATGCAAATAAGCATGGCTTAATTTTATTTAGTTAATTTAAGGACATCGCCTCAAGTAAGTTAATTAATTCTGCTTTCACGCAGCCAATACATTAGTTAAAGGTTTAATTCTGCGTTTCGCAGCCGATAAAGTAATCCGCCACACGGGCAGCCAGAGGGTCACAGAAAACTCCTCTACTTCTAGTTTAAGGTCGTTTAGTTTAATTTATTAATTCGTTTTAATAAGAAAGATTAAAACAGGCATTAAGCCAAACTCACGAACAAACTAAAGAGTGGAACGAAAGAGGCGCAAACATGCAAAATTGTAACTCCTCAATAAGACGAAATCACAGTCACACAAATTAAACATTAAGCGGAAAAGAAGAAATTTAACGAAATGAACTTAATGTGCGAACAAAACGGCTCTCAAAACGAATCTCCCACAGCCTGCGCAATACCAGCCTATCACACCTCCAATCACAGGTATCAAACAATTGACTGCATCTAAGCGCACGCCAAGTTTTCTAATTCAACTCTGAAGGTCACGGTTTAAGAATAAAATTTTCAATCCCCTGGGAGCGCTAATTCCCATAGATACAATAGTTGTATCCCCCTGAGGGGATCTTACACAAGATAAAATCAGAGTCAGCGCCTTGTTAAATCAGGGTGATAACGGGTACGTACATCGGAAAAATGAAGACACAACCAATATACGCTGCACCGATAACGGCACCAAGCAGCGATCCCGAAGAGAGGCCGGGTGACGCTCCATTAAAGCTGGATTTAGACGGAGGGTGTCTTCCCCAGTGTGACGCCCCTACCCTACCCCTCTCACCCGCTCAAGCTTCCCCACTTGCGTTTAGACGGAGGATGAGATGCCCAGGGCTGCCGAAATTGGTGCGTTCAGCAAATATACGAGTTTCCCTTAGAAAAATGTATTTTGATTTCTCTGGAGTGAGAATTTTATCATGGGCAACTTCATAAAAAGGGATCTATTGATTTCGAATGACAATAATTGCAAAATAAATGTAGGCAACCCCTCAATATCAATATAACTGAGATTTATTTTGGTGCTGCTGCAGAAAGCATTCTCCTGAGAAATGTCAACAAAACATGTACCAAAAAACTAGAAGAGTTTGGATTGAAAGATCTTAATAAATGTAATTCAATAAAACCATATTCAATGCATTTCTCCAATTTTGCGAAAAAGGAGCAGCATGAAAATATCAATATGAAGTAGCGAGAACTGTTTGGTCAAGATGCTCCTTTCAACACAAAAATTGTGTCTGAAAAATTCTGGTACGCAGCTTTGTTACTCGCTGCTTCCCGAGTTCATGATGCAGCTTTTGTCAATACCGCAATATTTTGCAGCAGCTAGAAAAATTTTTCGACCCTAACTACATAATAGCAAAAAACAGGATTTCGTTAAAAAGAGCAAGACTAAATGCTCGAATGAGATCAAAATCTACGTTAGAGAACACAGACTGCAAAAATTGGAACCACCACGGTAGCTTGGTCAACAAATTAAATAAAAAAACATTGGCAGATGAAGGAAGAAGAGGAGGAAAAAAAGTTCATTCTAGCAGGAAATGTAGGTAAAACCTTAAAATTTTCGTTTTATTGCTAGTTAAATAGATTTGATGCGCTCTAACAATTTTTGGTACGTTTTCATGAAGGTTTGTTTTGTACGATCATCAGAAAAAAAATCGACAACTCTGGAGATAACAGTGACTGAGTGGGGATGTCGAAATGTAATTCAAGGTACGTGCAGAAAAGAAGATACTATTTTTAACCTGTAAACTATTTTACAGAGGCCGGCATAAGATCAACGTATTCGTAAAGAATTCAAGAATTACTTCTTAAACGAAGGACAAGTGCCTTGGCAGAAACGAATGTGTCAATTAGATTAATAAGGGATGGAGGCGAATCAATAAAACTTAGCGCGTATATAGCTTCTTATATGAATTTAATGCCCAAACTAAGGAATAACGAAATATAACTTGCCCAGCAAATGTATATAGAGATAAAAATAAATGAAATATGCGCGATAGAGTCTGATTACAGGATATAGAAATGAGTTACAAAAATTATATCAGTCTAAGTCCTATCACGAGCCATCTTGTGTTAATAATAGCATGATAGCGAACAATTTGTGTTACTATTGTTAGAGGTAATTACTTCTGAATTGTTCGAAAATCATTTCAGTGATAGTACATGAAAAAAATATTTTTACAGCCGCAATAAATACAATCAGACTGACGCTATGCTCTCAATAAATCTATCGATGTGAAAACTTGTGCCTTCAGCCACTTTTTCAGATCAGGAGAGACTTTTTGCATTAAGATTACGCATGAGAACATGACGACAGAGCAGCTAAGACATACATCCTGCCTTCAAGACTGTCTAGAGCGCACTGTCCGTGGAGGGAGTATATATGGAGGGAGCATAATAATAATAATAATAATTATAATAATGAGGGGTGTTGATATAGTCAACATTAAAGCACGGATGCGGGTCCTTTGTTGCTCCCCCCTACGCATGTTGTCTGTGACCGAAAGCCCAATTCAACAGTTTATCATTAAAGGTAAGTCAGTTGCCAAATAAAGTTGCTGAAACATTTAAATTAGGTCATAAGCGTCTATCACACGAAGATAGTTCATCAATTCTCTAACGTCTAATTGGCGTCCCAATACCGTCTCGACGGTAGGTCGTTGTAGCGTTCGGCAAGCCTTTATACAATTTCTACTATTGGTGAGACTTTCACATTCTATGATTAGATGTTTGACTGTTAGTGTTGAGTTATTGCAAAGCTCGCATACTGGTGCGATATCGGGTACTTCATTATTCATCAGGTAGCCATGTGTTAAGAGTGTATGTCCTATTCTGAGTATGTTAACTATTATCTCCTCTTTACGTGATATTTTACCGAAGTCCAACTCTATTCTTGGTGATGGTTGTATTTCCCTTAATTTGTCTCTGCAATTTTCCCACCTAGTTTTCCACTGGTTAATCACGGCTTGTCGAATTAATGGTTTCCAATCTGTGTAGCAAATTAGGATAAATTCTTCGTTTTTTTGGGTTGCGTTCTTGGCTGCAGTATCTGCAGCATCGTTATCGCCTATTCCGACATGGGAGGGGATCCAGCATATGTTGATGGCTTTGCCGCCTTTTTGTTTTTCGTGTATGTCGTGTTGTATTCGGCGTAGTACTGGATGGTATGTCTCGTACTTTAGGCTGTTAACGACACTCAAGGAGTCGCAGTAAATTACGAATTTTTTATCTCTTTTTTCATTAATGATGCCAAGGGCCAAGTGGATGGCGTGTATTTCGGCTGAGTATATTGAGGCCTCTTTCGGTAGCGTTGCAGAGCGGACAATGGTGCCACATACTGCTGCCGCTCCTGTGCCATTTTCTCCTCTTGAGCCGTCTGTGTATATAGTTACATATCCGTCATATTTTTCTTTTGTCATTCTTTTAAACTCTTGACGGATTATGTATTCAGGGGTTTCGTTTTTTGGTAGTTCGGTGAGGTCGGTATTTATTGTTGGTTTTGTTAGTGCCCATGTGGGAGTATTAATGTTTAGTAGTCGGTATGAAAAGTCTGGTTTAACTCGATTTTTCCGGAGGCCAAATTTTTCTATCAGTATTTGCATTTTAATAGCGAATGTTGGAGTTATTTTCCTATTTTGGAAGAGTAGTCGGTTACTCGGCGTCACAGTGTAATTGAAGGCGGGGTTTCCATGTTGACTTCGGATTTTGTAGTAATAACAGAGGGATAGATAGTTTCGCCTAATATCGGGAGGCATTTCATTGCAAATAATGTGTAGACTATTTGTTGGGCTGGATTTGAATGCTTCTGTAGCGATTCGTAGTGCTTCGGATGTAATAGACTCGATGGGCTTTAGAGTTGTTTGGCTGGCAGAGTTATAGATTATTGATCCATAATCGAGGATTGATCTTGTAATGCTTCGAAAGATTTTGAGGATCGTGGTTTGGTCTGCTCCCCAGCTTTGAGCTGTTATTGATTTTAGTAAGTTCAGGCTATCATTCCCTTTTTTCTTTAAAGCAGTAATGTGTTGTTGCCAGTTCAATTTTTCATCGAAAATCAGGCCGAGGAATTTATGTGAGTTTGTGTATTGAATGTTTTCATCATTGAGTTTAAGTATTGGGCTGAGGAAGAGTCCGGGTATGGTATTGAAATGTATTGCTTTGCTTTTACTGGATGAGAATTTGAAGCCATGATTTTGGGACCACCCAAATATTTTATTAATACAGGATTGCATTTTGTCTTGGATAACCTTGAGGTCTTGGTGGTGGTATCCAACTTGTAAGTCGTCAACGTATAGTGAGTGGTGGAATTTGTTGTCCGGTGGGATCTGCTTGGCTATGTCGTTTATTTTGAGGGCGAATAACGTGACCGAGAGGACACTGCCTTGAGGGACTCCGTTTCGCTGTTCGTAAATATTTGAGCTATAGTTGTCTATTCGGACACTTAGTGTTCTACGTTCTAGGAATTTGGCGACAAAAGTTGGTAATCTGCCTCTGAGTCCGATATCGAATAAATCCCGTATGATCCCATATCTCCATGTTCTGTCGTAAGCTTTTTCAAGGTCGAAGAACACTGAGATGAAGTGTTCTCTGTTTGCGAATGCTAATCTTATGGTTGAGTCTAGTCTGACCAAATGATCTGTAGTGCTACGCCCCTTTCTGCATCCACACTGCTCTTTACTAATTATATTGTGCATATCTAAGTGTTCGATCAGTCGATTATTGATCATTCGTTCCATTAATTTGCACAGACAGCTCGTGAGTGCGATGGGTCTGTAGTTATTTGGTTTACTATGGTCTTTCCCGGGTTTTGGAATTGGTATTATTATCGAGTGCTGCCATTGTGGTGGGAAGTAGCCCGTTGTCCAGAATTTGTTAAAAGTGTTCAAGATGTATTGTTTAGCTGGTGGTTTTAGGTGTTTGATCATGTCGTATGTTATTTTGTCGTTTCCTGGTGATGTGTTTTTAGTTTTTCTTAGGGCGGATTCAAATTCATGCATATGGAAAGTTTGGTTATAGATTTCTACGTTTGGCGAACTGAAATGGATCGGTATAGTTTCATTTGCGGTTTTTATTTGTTGAAATTCAGGGGAATAGCTTTGATCGCTTGACACTTCGCTGAAATTCTCAGCCAGTTTATTCACAATATCAGGGATTGTGCTGTAGTGTATATTGTTTTCGATCAATATATGGACTTTTCTTTGTACTCGGCCTTTTATTTTCCTTATTGTTTCGTATACTCTGGCCATTGGTGTATATTTATTAAGTTGGTTTACGAAATTCTTCCACGTTTCCTGTTTGCTTGCTCGAATTTTGTATTTATGATTTGCCCCTGCTCGTTTCCAGTTAATTAAGTTAGTAAGATTTTTATTGCGGTGGTATTTCTTGTAAAGTTTTTCTCTTTCTTCTTTTGATTCTTGGAGTTCTTTTGTCCACCATGGTTTGGGGTAGTATTTTCCTGGTATATAAGTTGGGATGGCTTTTTCAGCTGCTGAGTAGAACCGCTGGTATAAGTCGGTGAGTAGTTGTTCGTTATTTGTTGTTGTGTTCAACATCGGCTTGTTCCATGCATTGTTATTGGAATATAGATCCCAGTTAGCTTTTGAGTAGTTCCAGATAGTTGATGGGGGTTGGTTGGGACGATTTTCGTTAAGGTAGGTGATCAAAATTGGGCAATGATCGCTATCACCCGGCGAGTCGAAAGCAACCCAGTCTAATAGCACGGCCAATGTAGGTGAGCAAATTGTCAGATCAATAGCTGATTCTGAATTGTATCCTATTCTAGTGGGTGAACCGGTATTTAATAGGCAAAGGTTATTGTTTGTAATAACAGTTTCTATCAGCTTCCCCCTATTATCTGTATTCTTGCAGCCCCATATGGTGCTGTGTCCGTTGAAGTCGCCGGCTAGGATGAAAGGATTCGGTAGTTGGTGGATTAGGTTATTTAGTTTTTCGTTTGTGACTGTTTGTCTACCGGGTATGTAGATGCTGCAGATGGTTATCAGCTGTCCTATGTTTACTTGAATGGCCACGCTTTGTAGTTCAGTCTGTAGATTCAGTTCACAAAAAGGTATTGAGCTATGGACATATATTCCAACACCTCCATGGGGGGTTCTGTTGTAATGACCGTGTCGTAGCACATTACTGTAGCCGTTTATTCTAAACTGGCAGTTATCCCATAGCTTTGTTTCTTGAAGTGCTATTATACTGGGTTGGTGGTTGTTTATTGTTTCCATTAGTTCATCTTTCTTTCCCCTGATGCCTTGGCAGTTCCACTGCAGGATTCCTACGTTAGCCATGGGGTGTGTTTGATTTGATTTTGTTATTCAATCGTTCAATTAGTCACTTTCTTTTGGGTGATCTATCTCTAATCCTAGAGTCTCGAGAGTAGTGTGATTGTTCCTCATCTGAGTAAATTTGTCGTTTATCATGTCTGTTGCGGCTGTATGTGGGGGATCGTGATTTTGATCGTGATCTTGGTCGCTTCTTGTTTTGGGTTTTGGAAGGTTTGTGCTGCTTTGGGGGTTTGAATTCGTTGAAAATTCGTCTGGCTTCTTGTCTCATAATAGGGTTGCATTCGCTCGTGCCATCTTCCCCATTTTCAGATCCTTCGGCTGTAGTTTCAATATTAATTGTGGATTTGAGCAATTGTGTTGGGTTGGGTTTAATGCGGAGTATTTCTTTTTCGCTTGTTTCGTGGTCGCGTTGTGAAGTTTGCGGTGGTTTGGTTTCTGGTGTATCGGTTGTGTTATCAGTTGTACCTGGTTCGTTACAAAGTGGGGGAGCCATATTTTGTTCGGTGATCGTTTGGTTTTTGGTAGCCGCCATAAAGGGTTGGGGGGTTGGTACTTTGGGTATTTGATCCATTCGATTTCTGGTTATTTGTGCGTAGCTTTGATCGAGTTGTGGGGATCGTTTGTGGTATATTATAAGGGCTTGTTCTCTTGATACGTTTTGTTTAGTACGGATAGAAATTAGTTCTTGTTGCTTGCGTTGTTCCGGGCAAGTCCGGTCTCCAGTTTTGTGATTGTTTCCGCAGTGGTAGCATGTCAAGTTGTTTTCCGTGCAATTTGTTGCTTCATGGCCTTTTGTTGCGCATTTTCCACACACGAACTCTTCACTGGTACATCTTTCCCTATTGAAAATCGAGGGCGGTGCACCGGTGGAATATGAGTGGAAACATGGACGATTTGAGGTTGGTTTACCGACTATTTGAGGGTCAAATGTCCAGTCTCCGCGACCATACCGCGCCCTCAATACGCCCATACTGCGACCAACTTTGGTCGGTGAACAGCTTCAAATCAACCTCAACCCAACTCTACATCCAATGAATCGCTCGCTTCGCAACCTTAATCAACTCCAAATCACGGGTGGCCACCTCTACGCAATCGCTTAAAAAACGCTCCCAGCTGCCAGTGTATGACGTCACGAGCATATATACATATGGTTGTGACGTCATACACTGGCAGCTGGGAGCGTTTCTTATCCATCGTACAGAGATCATCTGTGATTCTGATTGGGTGAAGCAGTAACAATATTAACATACCATGCTAACCGCACACCAATATTAAATATCATATACCCTTATTTTGGATATATGAATCAATTGCGCAACCTTATCCAATGGGTAGATTTCTGAATGTCAGTCCCCCCCATTTGCAAGAATTTAATTTTTACATTGAAAAGTGCTGTAAAGAGCAATATGTTCATGCAAATATAATTTATTGAACGTAAGCAAATAAAGTTTTGTCACTTGCAAATGAGTATTACGGAAGGGTATCATGGGTGCCATGGCCCACTCATTGTGGCTGACTTCCTTAATGAATAACTTATGGTTCCAAATTTAATATGGTACCATACATGCCATTCACTAACAGGCACTAACATTGATGCTTACCAAAATGCCGAAAGGAAAAATTAGATTATAAGTGAGCCTAGGCAGCCCTAACCACACAGCAAAAACGTTCCAAAGGGAGGAATGATGACAATGTTGTGAGTCATTGAATAGTGTTTCTGCTAGCTTGGATGTATATCTTTCCTTCACAATTTTGTGAAAGACATATTAATTATTTTTCATTTTTGTAGTATTTGCGCAGTATTTTAATGAATAAACCGTTAATCAGCTGTTCTGGACAATAAAAAAGAAAATAGAAGAACTGTTAAAAACATAGAGAATAATAGTTGAAAAAACATTAATATCACTTATCATCAACATTTAAGAATACATATGTATAATACATAAAGCTATTATATCAAAAAAATTGTAGGAATTGAAAAAACTTGTATCAATTAGCTAATGAAATAAGAAAATAAAAGAAATAATATTGATGTTTTCTCAAAATAACGTAATAGTCAGAACTCACATATGTGCGCTGAGATCACACTGCATCACTCAAAAAGCTATCACTATTTCAGTTATTTACACACATTGTAAAATAGAAAACTTTCAATAAAATACACTTTAAATGAGAAGCCTTCCAAGCAAATACTACTTTTTTTTGTCACCCTTGTAAAACTTTTGTCATGTTGAAAAAAATATCGTTTCACAAATATTTTCCATGTCTTGCTGGATAAACGATATTTATTACTTCATTTACATCAAAAATTGGAAAAAATAAATTCTTCAATGCTTCCCACACTTGCAATAATTGTACCAATCGTGTCAGGTCACCATTGTCATCAAAACGTTTAGAACAAGGTTTGTCACGTCTATTATTCATGCCCTTCACTGCTAAGTAACTCGAATATGACGAATGCTTAATATAGATTTCTATGGAACATTAATTCACGAACAACTGAATTACAATGAGTTGTACCACAAATTATGACTACTCTGTGTGTTAGGAGTATGGAGGCTGTTTATCTACGCGTAGTTCGGTTAAATTTGAAACGCGGGGAACGTTTTCGTTTCAAAAATATAGTTGTTCAAAACCTAATGAAACAAAAAAATGGCAACACGTTTGCTTCAGTTACTTAAATGTATTCAAATTCACATTAACTGCCCTCTTGCTGTTGATAGCTAAGCAATGAATGTCCTAAACATGAGGAGCACTGCAACTACTTCACTTCAGACAGTCACAAAATTCAAACTACCGCGATGCACGCCTGACTCATGCTGCACCGTGGCTGCGGCCGAGCTTAACGTATCGCACACAAGACGTCCGACTCAAGGGCTGCATCCTGCATCAGCAATAGATCGATTTGTCGTTAAAATTACCCCTCAAAAATAGTTTTATATGTGTTTTTGACAATTTAAATAGGTTTTTCACACAACTGAATTATTTTTGCTGAATAAAACTATAATTTGTGATTTCTTTCAGTTGATTGATGTCAATACCGAATGTGAAATCAGACTAAACAACCACATACGCTACGTTCATCTGAGCAGCAGATCCTGTATATGCGTGCTTGAAAAATTGCACGAAAGCGCTTTCCTCAAAGAATGATGCATGACAAATGGGTTATATGGTAGGAATAGGCCTACTCAATACCATCATTACGAAATTAAGTCATTTCTATCATCTATATAAATAACTTTATAAATAACTTTATATCTTTATATCCTCTTAATTCAATATACATATAGACATTTATTGCTATAGTAACATATGACAAACGATGTTAGCATTTTTTTTGTAAAAACTAGCCCTTCGAAACTCATTGAACGACTGAAAAAACTAGAACTGTGAACCTGCGAATACAGTAATTCTGAATATACATATTATTGTAACGTATTCATATTTCTTGATATCTGTCATATATATCTGCACTCATTAATGACTGAAATAACTATTCATTACCTTAATTGGTACATTTTATGCAAATTACTCCGTTTTCTTGGCGTACGATATCAACCCAATGTTTGGGCAATGATAATTTATATTTTTACAAATTTTATTAAATTACGATATTTTAATTCATATGAGATAGTTTCCACGTATGTGAATATCGTACATAGATACATACACTGTTAGTTCATTATTAGAAATAAAACTATTTACTACATTGTCCCAATTACAAGTTGATATAATAAATAAATATATCTTTTTTTGATATTGTCTTACTATTAGCCTATTATTGTAATCCAAGATTCCAATATCAGGCCAATAAATAATTATCAACCCAATATTGACCTAATAATTTCTTGCTACCTGGGTATGTTTATCATTTTAAATGAAACGAAAAACAGTTGAAGTGTTTAGAATTAATGTTTCTCCATGTATTGTTGAACCCCATCATGTATAATCACAGCATGAAATACAGTATTCACCTCCGTTACATAAATAATAATTTTATGATACTGTTGAAATGTATTTGGCTACGCCTGTGCATTTATATCCCAAAAAGTTAAATATAATTGAAACGCTCCACAATACACCTCGGCAATTTGATGCACTTTCACTCGACCATAGAGTTGATCATATTTTAAAACGGGAAGTAAACTATTGGCATGAGTCATATTTACCGTATTTGGTTTGGGTGCACATTTAGAACCAGTTGCTGCAGCTACTGACGATCTGCGATAAGGATTAATTTATGCAATTGAGAATTAACCACAAATGCAGAGCAGTAATTATTGAATGGGAGAGGGCATGAGAAACAAGTGTCAGAAAAACACGGTATCAGCGATTCTGAGAAAGATGGCCGTCCTTGGCCAAGTCAACCTCGAATCGCTACTAGATGCCGCGAATTAAAGACGGTGTAAGGACGGGAGGCCACGGATGGCAGTGCCAATCATAACATGCTCGTAAATTGGGCGGTGTACCGTTGTTTTATCGGTCGGATGGCCGAATGACCAATAAATCGCGGATAATAAGCCCTGTCAACCATATTCCACCGGTGCACCGTCCTCGATTTTCAATAGGGTTTAGCAGTATGGTTGTATTCCAAGCACTTTTTACACATCATAGGGCGGTCGAAGTATTCATATATCCTACTCTTGCAGTCTTGGCCAAGGATGTCGATATACTCAGGGGGGGTTGAGCCTCTGAAAGTTAGAAGTATTGCTTTTGCATTTGTGTTACGGCTTTTTATCCAATTTGCTGGTTCAACATTTTTGATTATATGGTTTTCCATTAAACCTTGTTTGAATTTCTCGAAGTTGGTGAAGTCGTAGTTATAGATGTAGGCAAGTCCTTTTGAAAGATTTACATAGTTATTTTCTGTTACTTGCACAGGGATGTTGTTTATGTCTTTGATTTTCTGTATTTCATCTTTTTGTCGTGTGTGATCTAATTCTACAATAAATGTGTTTTTGCCGCCCGATCGAATAGATTTGGGTTTTCCTTGGATTTGTTTTGCAATACATTTTTCTAGGAGCCATGGAGTAATTTTCCGCTTTTCGTTTTCCTGCATTGTTATATTGAAATGAGTTGTGGGGGTGTTCGTATCTGATATTGGTATCTCGGAGTGTCCTGTGACTATCTGTACAGCACGACGCCTATTAACTCGTTGTTCTTGTTGGACTTTGCATATTTCTGATACCATGATATGTTTCGGGCATTCTCTGTGGCCAGTTTCATGTTGACGCTTGCAATGCATGCAGGAGAGGGCGCTGCCACAGTGTTCGCTGTCATGGCCTGTTTCTCCGCAGCGTTTACAGTTTGCTTCGTTATGGCAGTGTTTGGCTGTGTGGCCGTAGTTTTGACATTTGTGGCAGATCATTGGTCTATTAATAAATGGGTATACTATCGTATCTGATTTTTCGCCTGGGATATATATAGAGTCTGGTGTAGTGTAGCTATTAAAGGTTAGTAGGAGTGGGGTGGTTTGGGAGAATCGAGTTTTAATGAAGCTGGCACGGACAGCGTCACTGATATTGTACTGGCTCTTCAGGCATTCCACAAAAACTTCCATATTATCTACATCGTATTCTTGAATATATATTAGTCCTTTGGATTGTAGTATGGGTGTTCGCTGATCTGGCAATTAATGCCGTCGACGTTATTAAGTCTGGTGATGCGCTCAGATTGGGGTTTGTTTCGAGTTTCTATGATAAAGCTATCTTTACCTGAATAAGTTATTCTTTTCGCCTTCAAACCAGTTATTTTGACTCTTTCTTCTTGGAGGCAAAATGGATTTATTTGGTTTCTCTCTTCGATTTTGAATTTGACCGAGAAGAACTTTGTATAATGGTCGTTCTTCGTCATTTCTTGGTTCAACGATATGGGTGTGTATTTGTTAACTTTGCTTTGTTTTCTCACATTTTCTTTCTCGCAGCCCATGATTTTACTGTTTTTTCCTATGTTCTGCGCTTTCGTCATTTCTAGGATTTTTTCGAGTGTATTTTCAATTTTCCTTATTCGATCGTCTACATTTTGTGCTTCTTTTTCAACTTCATGTTTATCGGGGTTGATGCATTTGGTTGCATCACCTGCCGCAAGTCTATTCAGCACTTCATTTAATTTAGCCTCCAATTGGTCCACCTTACAGGTAGCACCGTTTGGTTCCGGTGGAGTTTTTTCGGTTGTTTGGTCAAATGTGTCATTGTTTTCGCTTATCTTCCTGGTGATAGTGTTAGTTTTGGGGGTTGTTGCACCTACGTTGATAGCAGTGCTTAGGTTGTTTTTGTTGGGGTTTATTCGTTGTTTTAATTTGTTTTTATTTTTGGCGTACATACTCCCGGCTTCAGAGGGGGTTTCCCCGCCTCGAAGTCGGGGTTTGAGGTATTCGCTGATTGTTGCCAGAAGTGCTTAAAGTTTTACTTTGGGATCCAAAGTAGTAATCCAAAATGGACTATTGGTCTGCGTAACTTAAGTCTATTCTTATAGGTTATTTAAGTGCCCTGGAGTATAGGGCAAATTAAAGAGAAAATAACTACGCAAATGAGACCCAAGCTCCGAAGAGCTCGGGCCGCCGCCCGACTTTGTTCTACCAAACAACGGGGAATTGGAAAAAAAACCTAAAATATTAATCCCTCGAAAGAAAACTCAAAAGATAGAGGAAAGAGCAGTTGGGTATTTCAACGGTACCACCACGAGAAGGTGCCGGGTCAGCTGGATACCTGCTCGTGAGTAGGTATTCCTGTATCAATCCTTGTCTACGACTTCTTTCCCTTCACCAAGCTCAATAATTCAAAAATTTGGTACCAGTAAAATTGGTAGAGGGAACAGTGAAATTTGGAGGGAGCATAGCCGTCTGTGAAGAGAACCAGTTTTTGAGATTTCTCCTGTGTCTGTGGTAACCAATAGCCGTCTCGCGAGTGTGACATCAGCACGGAAGCCAGTTACCTACCAACTACGTTAGAGTGTGCACGCGGTCGCTGAATGCTCTTCCAGCTGTTTAGTTAATCATTCAGTCGTTAATGATTAATTTGGGATTCTAAGACTCCGAAAGATAATAAATTGTGTTTCCTCACTTAAAGACACTTAATAATATCAAAATTACTAGCAAAGATACAATAAGAGTTGAAAACTATAAAGATTACAGGCCCTTGATTATAACAAATTAGAGCGACTTGCACGCGCACCTCACCCTTTGACTTGTGGTGAGGTACTAATCTTGCTTTGGAAAATGAGAGCCATTGAGAGGAAGGGTTGTAGGGAAGGTGGGTGGAGCAACTTCAGCCAAGCGTCTGTGGTTGGCTCAGAATCGGGCATGGAGCGTGCCCGAGTGTTTCAACTTTTGCAGCCAAATTGAGCCCGATCGGAGTGCGCTATGCTCCGTCCATATGTCCTAGCTCCATGGCACTGTCGCTCTGGCGCTCTGAGGCAGTCCCAGCATGTGGGGCAGCAGCGTCGACACGCGTGGGGTAGTAGTGGGAGGCGTTAGACTGGGGATTGGGCTTTTTTGAAGAGGCGGGAGGCGGGGAGGGAGAGAGGGTGTTGCCCCGGGGAAGTCACCCTCCGTGTAAACCCAGCTTGAATGGCCATGGGTGAGGCGGGAGGCCAGGCCAGGCTGAGAAGACCAGGCTCGGACACTGTTCCTAATCTTGCGCATCTTGTTGTCTTGAGTGTTTTCCCACTGCCACTGCCAAAGTTGACTTACTGCAGCTTTAATTATAGGGTAGTAATCTCAGGCGAGTGCTCTGGTATTTGTTGGGTCAGCAGCAGAGGTTGCAGTACTTCGCGCTAACTCGTCTGCCTGCTTGTTGTCACGTACTTCAACATAGCCAGGTACCCGGAATGGAGATAGAAGTTATGGGGAGCCTGCAAGTCGCATGAGGCTTGACATTATTCCAGAAATTATTGGATGTGTGGAGTTGTAGGACCTCAGTGACTGGAGAACAGCTTTGGGATCGGAGAACAACACCTAAAAACCCGAAGCAAGCCGCTCCTTAATCATGCGGAGAGCAGCACGAATGACGATCAGGTCCACAGAGTAAGTTGATCGGTCGGCAGGGTCACTGAAGTGAAGCATAGGAGCAGATCCAGTCTCTTCCTGGAAATAACGAATGTCTTAAGAACACTTCCATAAAAACGATCATGAGCCAACCCAAGTTGAAAAAATTAATACCTTCAGGCCAAAGACATCTACATCATGTGGGAAATAACCTGTGCAATTTACTCCACTTATTCCTTAGTATTCGGTGCTTCGTGTAATTCGAAACTAGGTTCCTGAATTTATTCCGAAAATTGTTCAACATGGGCTTGAGGAAATAGGTGCGAGTATACAATTTTAGCTTTCTAACAAGCGCATGTCTTGACCAACAACTTGAATTATTATGTACATAACAGATAGAAGGCAAATTTTATTTTGAACATGAACTGAATTTTATAAAATCTTGTGGCATGAACTATTGGTTACACTTTTAGTATAAAGGTAACTGCTCATGAAGAAAACAAATTCATCAAGGCATATCGACAAGAAGTATCATCATGCTTCAAAACTAGAGGCTTTCATGCGTTTCATTAGAAATTTGAAAACCTTTGAATGTAGTAGACAGCACCTCTCACATCACAATTCTGGGAATAAATAGTCTAGTGCAGTGTTATTCACTAATTTTTGCATGAGAGCCACTTCAGTTAAACACATTGATTGAGAGAACCTTAGTTACTGCAAGTTAGCGGATATTATATGAATTATATATTAATCAATTCATATATTTTTTGAGAGCCAAGAATAGAGTCATCGCAAGCCGAGCAATTAACACCACTTGGTTAGTGGAACGCATTTAGCAAAGGGTTAGAACGAGAGTTCAATTTATAAACTCTCATAAATTATATATGCTTCATCATTATAAACAGATACAGTCGAAGTATTTTGTGCATGTACGAATAATTTGTGTTAATATTTGTAGTGAGCAAGAAATATATTTAATAATGAAAAAAACGTAGTTACTGCAGGTTTGCGTACATAAAATTGCATGGGGCCTGTGAGAATGGAAAATCGTATTCCCCTGACATGCAGAATACATGTAATAACATTAGTGTTCAGTACACACCCATTAGTGAATCAATATTCATGATCTCATTGTCCTAATTTTCTACACTCATCATCTACATATTTAAGCTTCTCCTGACAACTGACCATAATGTAATGAAAATCAAATATCATTTAAATGGATACACTTACCAGTAGAATATTAGAAAAAACTTCTCTTACATTGAAATAAATAGATCCAATTCCATTATGAAACAAAATTTATCAAAGAAAACAAACCCAAAAGAATTAAAGTGATGAAACAACCCAAAAGAATTACAGTGGTGTAATTCCTAACAAACCCAAAAGAATTCCAGCAATAGATAACTTCGTAATTTATATCTCAGTTTCTCTTACTTCAGAACATCAAGCACTGGGACATCACATTAAAAATTCATTGTAGCTTACTTGTGTGGTAGAGGTAAAGCTTACAGATTCCTTCATTAGACTGAGCACTTGAAGACGGACACTGCAGACCATACGTTCTGCCCACAAAAGTAATGGAAGATAATTATCACTGATAATTATCCTAATTATCATACGCGTAAATTATTAAAATCTGAAACTTTACAATAGCCTCTATCCTTCAGTCAAGAGCGGCACCTAAAGGGTAAGCGCTAACGCTCCTCTGCTCACCATTAGCCAAGCTTACCCTCCGAGCTTTACCTCAGTTGTGGGGCCTGCAGCACTCAAAACCTACTCCTGCACCATGGTATGGGGTGCGAATGTCCAGACTAACACTGGCGACCACCCACAATACAATAGATGTCGCCCACACCGCTCCGAAAACTCGCTCTACTTTTCTGGTTGCGTTCAAATCTGACACTCGCAAGCTATTCCCATTTACCACTCTTCAAGCCATACCAATTTATTTCTTCTATAGTCAAATTCGTCACGAAACAATGTTTAAACTCCGTTTAAATCCCAAACTTGGCTATCTTCATCCAAAGAAGTGAATATTATTGACATGGATGAGACTGTGAGTGAACTCGTCTTCAATGTTGCATGAGGTATTCCTTCAGTAACAGCAGCTTAAGTCAGTGATTTACCAAGGATTAACATATGAGGGACGAGATGTTGTTCTAACATTTGGAAATAATGACTCAAAATCCTCTGTAATAGAAATCATCTTATATATTAATGGCTCTGTTTGGTTTGTTGCTGCTGACATGTTAGTTTGCCAATATTCACTCCACTACCATGCTTACGTATTATAAAACCTCAATCTGAAAGCTGTATCCAGCTATCTAACTTAATTATACTTTTTCCTGCACAAATGTACCTAAGAGCTGATGGCCAATTTATCCTATTTCTTAAGCATTTCATTCCTCCTCCAAAAGAAGCATAATAGCAGCATTACAGTATGTGGTTTCATTACTTAATTCACTTAGATGCTCCTCATTTTTCATAAGATAAAAGTTGAAAACTATACTAATAGAGAACAGTCTGCTCTTCTTGACAGCTTCTTTCCAACACAACTCTCTCCACTTCAGTTCTTACTCTACCTCCCAGAGTCACTACTGCTATACTTTTCAGACATCTCATCTGATATACAGTCAATTATTCTGTTATAGCTAATCTCATACACTAAATCTCAGCTCCATGTGAGAAAGTAAATGTAACCTCTCTTTTGTTACAACTACCATTGTACACTTTTGCACAAGCTTTCATTTCCTCCATATATTTAAGACCTCTTGACACTCTTAAACTT
This sequence comes from Morinoia aosen, assembly GCA_030386875.1. Classification (NCBI taxonomy): domain Eukaryota; kingdom Metazoa; phylum Arthropoda; class Malacostraca; order Amphipoda; family Talitridae; genus Morinoia; species Morinoia aosen. The sequence continues at coordinate 27,661,024 of CM059557.1, read as the reverse complement.
TTTGTCAGCTCATGCTTGCACTTCCTCCACATCGCTATACGCACCTATACAAAACTCAAGGTTTCTAGAATTACTTTTTAAATCTTAATTTAATGCTACATTCATTTTACTAACATTTCCATCTCTTGAACACCTCGTAACATTATTCTTCCCACATGCGGTCTCAACCTCCATCTGCCTAACAAGTCTTAACTTTTGTACCAATCTGCACAACCTAACTTCCAACTTAGCAACCAATGCAGTGTCATGCGCAAACAGTAATTGCTTTACACCAAAGGCACTGCACCCTATATCCTTCAAGCGTTTACCTCTATCTGAAACTTACATAGATTTCTCTCCACATACCATGCATGTACAATCAATCACAAGGTCAGCACGCATCACTGAAGCTAACCCACTCGATCTGTAAAACACAATCACTTGCACTTATTCATTTGCTGACAATCGTTCCACGTCTTACCATAAAACACAAATTACTTGAGGTACCTTCAAACACTGCAGGTGGTAGCTCAGGAGGGCAGTGTGGCACATGCATTTACGCATTTGGAGAATGGGCTGCCAGTACTCCAAAATACTGTTCTGGAGAAGTTTGGCAATGTCTTGTTCCGTCAAACGGTTGAACTCAAAACAGATCTGAAATTCATGGTTAAGTTATTGCAATGATAGCTTGAATAAATTGAATTGTTTTCGAACACATATATTGAAACGTACTTTATTATGATCATTCAACATCAAGTTTCTACCTGATTGGAACCGAAGAGAGCGGGATACAATTCTTCAATGAATGCAACAATAGCAGTCTCAATAATGATGAGGTTTCTTCGATGAGGGAAAGTCAAGTGCATGGCTTCATCATTTTTTTGTGATTTGGGAAAACTTTCTGTATTTCCTTAATCATTCCACTCTGGTGTCGCGCAATGAACACATCAATTAGTTTCGATTCGATTAGTCGTTAGTTTTAGCCCCCCTAATAGCAATAAATGCGATCCAAAAATAGGAAGGAGGAAAGCACCATTCAGAATCTAAGCGGAAATCTAAGCAGAAAGGAATCTAAGCAGAAAGGCATAGAAACAGTAAGTTGTGGAAGCAGATCATGAAACAAGACCAAAGTTGAAGAGGAAAGTAGTAGGTGATGAAGAACAGGACAGCAGTGAATCGAAAAAAGGTGGTCCTTAACATAACAAAAACATTTTATTTCAACAAAAAAGAAGGCCTACCTAACTCTCAGCTCGGGCCCTGACATTGTCCCCATTGGGAGCGCTAGTTCCCATAGATACAATAATTGTATCCCCCTGAGGGGAATGGACACATCATCTTCGGTTGATAATTGCTCAGGCAAATAGTTCACCATTCCAAAAGCAGGAACATTTTTTGAAAGCTTACGATAGCTTGCATTCTCCTTAGCAGCGTGCTGCCTCCTCTTTTCACGTTTTGCCACTACACACGACACTGAACTGTCTCTTCTTTGTCTAGTATTTCGTGCTTTTGTGGACATCCTTACTTTCCAGATTTCGTAGAATTTTGAAGCACTAATTAGATTGCAAATAATTTACTCATACAATATATATCTGCTTCACGCTCTTACACTGCATATATGATACTCAAATAGTGAAAGATGAGGAATCAATTGAAAAATAGAAGAAATGTTCTTTTTTTTAGATATGACTGAATATCAACTGTCAGCCACTAACCTTAACATCACCGAAGCTAATACACTGTTGTAAATATGAATACTTCAATAGGAGTGCTGTGGCCACTCCATCATAATTGCTCGAAGATGGGTAACTACAACAGACATGAATAGTTAGCAAATGACATCACTATACCTTATACCAAAAAGACCTTGGCTCAAATAGCAAATAATTCATAACCATTTTAGCGATTTCAAGTCTCATGAGATAAACTTACAAAGTAAATTTAATTATCTCGTTATGAAGATAATCCAGCAGGTCGGCCTGAAGCCTTCCAGCTTGAAGATAATGCTCACACATGTGCAAACACTGCATGAACAGCTGATGGAGTGCGATTGTCTTGCATGGATTTCTGTAGTTTTTAGTCCTCAAAATAATTGACTTCAGGAAAGCATGTTTTCCTTCGAATCTCAATGTTGGTTCAGTAGGGGACCAAATGTTAGATATTGACTAGCATAGTGAACAAGATAGTGAGCTTTGGGTTTGACTGATAATTCAGGATTTAAAGAAAAAATTCCTGAAGAAATTCAAAAATTAGTGTACCCATATGTAGAATTTGGCCAACATTGAGTGATGGGGCGAAAATAGATTCTAGAACTTCTAAGAAGTCTAGATAGCATTTCTAGTACAGATCACTTTCTGAAATTTTTCCAGCAAAAAACAATGGAAGCATTCTAACTAAGTTTAACATCTGAGCAGCAGCTTGTTTTATCGTCAAATTTCTGGTTTAATCTTTCCCAATTGAAGTAGGTTCATTAGTCTCCTTGAACAAGGAAAGTTGCAAATTTGATCATTTAAAAATTTTAGGTCAAAGTATTTTGAAAGAAGACAATGGAGCAATGTAGCTTTCCAGATGTCATTGCAAAATCCTTCGAATAAATCATGAGCAATGTCAGAGGGTGATCCCCAACATACATGAAATTGGTCTAGCGCATTCAGACCAGAGTAAATTTTAATTCCATCTGTTTTTTTCGAATTGCCACCTTTCCATTGTAACTGAGAATGGTTCTTTTCACAAAGTGATCACCCAAAAAACTTTCTCTGAGCTTTTCTTTAGTGGCTGTGCAGAATCTGCAGATGCAAAGTGAAGAAAAATTGTCCACAAAACCTACAATTTGATGAGCTGTGATATTATCACTGATAAGCATGGAAATAGTTCCAACAAAGTGAAACTTCCATGATGATGTATGCACTGATATTGCATGACTTTCTCGAATTCTCAAATCTTCAATAAACTTTTGCAGGATAGTGTGATAACCATATTTTTTCATGTTGGGGGCTTTTTGTCGAACAGAGAATTTGAATGGCAAATAATTTGCTTCGGAGATGAGCAGAGATGTTGCTAAGTACCCAGTAAAGGGCACAAATTTTGTTACCTTTTGTGGCGGCAGTTCCCAACGCATTAACTATCTGGAAATCATCTATACATAGCTGCATATAAAGGCAATTTTTAGCTGAGGGGAAAGGACTTAATACACACCAATTACTCTCTTTAAAGCTATTGATGTATCCCTTAGTCGGGATTGGTTCTTCCATCATGTGGTTGCAAGCATCTGCATGCTTTGAACGAACTTTGAGATATTCTAAGATGGGCACATACATGACAGAGTCTCTTTCACTCAGGTCAACTTCATTGGGAGACACAAACCCTTTTTACCTGAACATTTTTCTTTGTTTCAATACACTATTGTTTGCATTAAGGTTTGCTTTCAGTTGCCATGTAGGGTGAAATATGTTATTTTTCTCATCAGCAGGGATATTACTAGCATCCAAATCACTTGTCATTTTCATGCAGTTTTCAACAATTGTTTCAAATTCTTGAACAATAACTTCAGCTCTTTTTTTTAGTGAATTCTTGTTTTTCTCTGATATACGGAAAAAAATTTGTTATGTAAAAAAATTCAAAGTTTTTCCACATCATTATCAGGAACGTTGTCTGTTCCACTGGACGACTCATTGCCAGTAGTACTAGTAGTACTACTACTAGTGCTAGTGCTAGTACTTGTACTAGTAGTAGTAATACTACTAGTAGTAGTACTAGTAGTAGTAGTGTACTATACTAGTATACTAGTACTACTATTATGATATTATACTATACTACTAATACTACTATTATTATATTATACTATACTACTAGTACTACTATTATTATATTGTACTATACTACTAGTACTACTATTATTATATTATACTATACTACTAGTAGCACTATTATTATAATTATGAGAATTATTATTATTATCATAAATATTATTATTATCATTGCCAATAAAACATAGGCAGCATGAAACATTCTTCAGACGTACTGCATTCTCAATCACAGCAATTAAACTCTCACAAATGTACAGAATATTCAGAAACTTCCGGGATAAGTCGCAGTATTTCCGTAGGAACCTCAAACCATCTTCGCCATATTTGTTTTTTATGAATTCCGTAAAATTAACACTCCTTAGTCGGACTATCATTAAGAATTTAAAGACGAAGAATACAGCACGGATAGGTATCATTTTTAATTGAATTTAGCAAAACTAGGTATACAAATCTTTAATTAGTCAATTAAAGACCAGAACAGCTGATTTAAGTTATCCGAAAGACTTACATGCTCTACATAATGATTCACCATTAGCTCCAGAAAATATCAAAGTAAACGATGTAAATAAATTAGTTCCACATCTTGGAAAACGAGAAAAATATGCTGTACATCTTAAATCTCCAACACAATATCTAGATCAAGGATTGAAGTTAGAGAAAATTCACAGAATATTAGAGTTTGATGAAAGTCCACGGATGAAATCATATATTGATATCAACACAAAAATGCGTCAGCAAGCTAAATCTGAATTTGAAAAAGACTTCTACAAGCTGATGAACAATTCAGTATTTGGTGAAACGAAGTAAAATATTAGAAATAGAGTAGATGTGTGTTTAGTAAACTCAGAGAAAGTATTAATTAAATTAGCAAATAAACCAAATTTTAACAGTTTTAAAATATTCTCAGAAAATTTGATAGCATGTCATATGCAAAAACAAAGACTGAAATTTGATAAACCGATCTACGTAGGGTTATCTGTATTAGATATAAGTAAAATATTAATGTATGATTTATATTATAATCATATTAAAAAGAAATATGGTAATTAGGCAAAGTTGTTGTTTACAGAGACAGGTTCATTATGTTATGACATCGAAACAAAAGATTTGTACAAAGATATGGAAAGAAATAAAGATTTGTATGATTTATCAAACTATTCTAAAGAACACTTCCTATATTCAACTAAAAATATGAAAGTAATTAGGAAAATGAGAGACGAAACTTGTGGAACACCAATTAAAGAATTCGTCGGTCTCAGAGCAAAACTATATGGTTACAAAACGAAAAATTCCGTGAGTAAGAAAGCAAAAGGTGTAAGTAAGAACATAACTGAGGACAATATCACAATGGATGAATATAAAAGAGCATTGAATAATGAAACAATACATAAAACGATGTACAACATCCAAAGTGTTAACCACGAATTAAATACTAAAGAAATAAATATGATTGCATTAAATGGTAATGATGACAAGCGACATGTATAACCAGATGGTATCAACACACTAGCGTCAAATCACTATGAAATATATGAAATAAATAAAGTTTAAAAAATGATTGTCCACTACAATAATGACTTCTATAGCCAAGATTTATTATCTGTTGGAAATGAACAGTATTTGAGTGATTTAAAATCAATAGTTATTGAAGAAAAAACTGAGAAGGGTATTGTAGATACATTGCTTAGAAAACTTCCATTACCTGAAATGCATTTGAAATGACCATCAAATATTCAATCTGAACAAGTCCCGAACGGTTCATTCAAAAATAATCATACCTACTCATTTTGCGGTTCAGGAACTGAAGTGCAGAAGCGAATTCAAGAAGGTTATCAAGGAGTTAACTCACTCGATCAGGCTTGTAAGAATCATGACATATTTTATTCGCAACATCCCAAAACGAAAGACAGAATTTATGCTGATGATATTCTAGCGAAAAGCGCCGCTGAAATTGCAACTGACCTATATGAATCAGAATACGTTCGACAAGAAGCTAAATTAGTTAACGCAATTATGGCAGGGAAATCAGGGGCAGGATTTGGACTTTCAAAAAATATATAAACACGCTCACTGATGTGAGCGACAAAACCTTGAATGACTTATATTATAACCCAAAGACCGGTTATATTGGAATGAATCAACTTGTTAAAAAATCCGGCTTATCATCAACTTATGTAGGAAATTGGTTAGAAACTCAAAAAACTCACACTCTACATAAACCAATAAAACATAATTTCAAAACGAGAAGGGTGAAGGTATCAAAAATTGATGATCAATGGCAAGCTGATTTGGTTGACATGCAAAACTATAAAGATCAAGGAAAAAACTACTTTCAACAGTAATTGACATTTTCAGTAAATATGCATGGGCAATTCCAATACGTACGGAGACAGGTGAAGAAATCAAAACTTCTTTCCAAAAAATATTTAAAATACGAATTCCTTCTAAATTTCAGACAGATAAAGGCTTAGAGTTTACAAATAAATCCACTCAAGAACTATTCAAGAAACATAACATTCAGTGGTTAAGTTCAGAAAATGAAACCAAAGCTCAAGTTGTGGAACGCTTCAACAGGACATTAAAAACTAAAATGTGGAAATATTTTACACACATGAAAACTAAAAAATGGGTGAATATTTCACAAGATTTAATGCAAAATTAAAATAATAGCTATCATAGAACAATTAAAACGACACCTAACCAAGCATCATTGGAAAAGAACAGTAAAAAGGTTAATGATAACTTATTCCCTCCAACCGAACCAACTTTCACACCACCGCAACTCAAAATCGGGGATAGAGTATGAATAAACAAGAAACGAAAATACTTCCGGAAGGGTTATTTGCCAAATTCCACTAATGAGTTATTCATTGTATCCGAAATACTGTCTACTTAACCAATTACAAATAGATTGAAAGATATGGATGGTGAAGAAATAAATGGAAGTTTTTATGAACAAGAACTATTAAAATATACCAGTGATGTTTATGCAATTGAGAAAATTCTTAGGAAGAGTAAAGGAAAACTTCTGGTCAAGTGAAAAGATTATGATGAACCTTCATGGATCTCAGCAACCGAACTTAATATCAGTTCAGAGTAAACTTATATTAAGTTGAAGTCTTTTTGAATTTTTCTCTTTAAAAAATGGTGTTGATTGATAGCAAAAATAGAACAGTTATACTAAACTTAACAAAGAGTTTGAGAAAGCAATTCACACATGATAAAATAATCGAACAAGATTCATACCACGATGTTAAAAAAGTTTACAGACCATTGATTGAACCATTATCTAAAATTGTAGACGAAACTAAACAAACTAGGTTGGCAATAAAAGATATACCTCATGAAAAGCTTGAATCTATCGAAGGAAAACCTGTTGAGAAACTAGCTTTACCCTCTTCTGAATCCAACACTGTAGTTGGGCCTATCGCATTGAATTTCTTGCGTTTTGCATGGAAACCTGGAAATGAGTATGATAAAGCTTATGGCATTCGCTGGGATGGAAGTTAAGTTATGCTAGGAAATAAAAAGGTGGATATATTGGGTAATGATTTGAAAATTGGAGATAATGTATACGAAGGCACAACTGGATTGTGGGAACTATTAACAAAGCAAAATCCTATTGATTTTAGAGATGAAGATAAAAGAAATTATTATGACATGTTGTATTCAACTGATGCTTATTTGAGGGAAGACGGTACCATAAAAACAAATAGGGGTGAGAAAAATTCTAATTTATCAAACCCTTCTATCAATTAGTTCCACGAAAAAAAGCTCAAGCTGCAGTTGAAATTTTTAGATCAGCAAGTCCATCAAGTCGTGAATCAAGTCGTGAACCAAGCCATGAACCAAGTCCTTAAAAAAACCCATGAGTAGTAAAATCCTCAATTTTGAGGCGACACCAAAGTCCTTCAACAAGCCAGAGACCATTTTTCGACCCTTCACGAAGGTCTACTTTTAGACCAACTCCTACTCCTATACCTTCTCCTACATCTCCTCCTATACCTCCTCGTCATCCTTCCAGAGAGGATTGAGACCTTTCAAGATCAGGTATTATTGTATTAACATCTAACATCAATGATCTTGTAAAAAGTCACCAGTTATTGTTCGGCTCGTTTAACGTTGGAAATACAGGAGTTTTTAATGAACTGCAAATACTTACACAAGAACTTTTAAAGCGAGGTATTTTAAATACTGCTGAAGTAAAGATGTTTGATGATTTATTGTTTAAAAAATGGAATCCCAAAGCATTGTAATTTGCGCTAGAAAAGTGACATAAGTATAAACTTTAGTCCAGCAATAGACTTGAACAAAAATAAATTTCAAGAAATGGCTCTGGTTGGGTTAGACATGTATCGTTCTATTCCTAACATTGATGAAAATGAGAATAAATTTTATTATGAATTAGATGGTGTTGAAAATGTAATTACACTTCCAACAGGTTGTTATGAAATAGAAAATATAAAGGAATTTATTCAAAAAACCTTAGCAGGTTTTATTGAAATCAAAGCAAATACAAATACTTTGAAATGCGTCATAGTTCTCTATTCATCTACGTTAAAAGTATTTTTCAAAAACGAAAAAAATCTTTAAATACAATGTTAGGATTTGGAGAAATTATCTTAGAAGGTGTTGGAGAACATGAAAGTATAAATATAGTGAACATAATGTCTGTTAACGCAATACTCGTTCATTGTAGTGCAATTAACGGCTCATACCTCAACGCTTCTTTGCATAATATTTTATGTTCCTTTTTCCCAAACGTCCCACCAGGATATAAAATTGTAGAAAATCCAAATAAACCAATTTATCTACCGATATATCAACCTTTATTCTATGATTTGAGAATTTGGCTTACTGATCAAAATGGACATACTTTGAATACTAGAGGTGAAAAAGTAACTGTTCGATCACACGTAAGGTCTAGGAATTAAGATAGTTTGAGAAAATCATCTCTAAAAAATAAATTCTTTGAGACGGAATTTAATTTATAGTTGATGAATCAACTGAAAAAGGTGAAACGCATACCTGTGAACCACAAATAGGTACTGATCTGAATCGTGAACATGACGATATCAAGATCATTATCCAGAATGAAGATCAGTTTGTATTACCTAGTAAAAATTTTATTTAGATTGAAGGAGCTTTGAATAAAGAAGATGGAAGTGATTAAAATTTTAAAGACGAAAAAATATCAATAATCAACAATGGATTAATGCATTTGTTTGATAGAGTTTCTTACAGAATTGAAGATGAAGAAATTGAAGGTTATAGTTACCCTGGAATTACAAGAACTCTAAAAGGATTAGTTAGCTATCCACGAAATGCAAAAGAAAACATGATATTTTTCTGCAGCGTTGATACTAAGAAGAATGGAAAATCAAACGAAGGATTTTGCGATCGAAATGACTTCTTTAGTTCAGCTAATGGGAAATTCAGCGCTGCTATCCCACTCGAACATGTGTTTGGATTTTGTGAAAATTATAAAAAGGCAATTTATGGAGTGAAACATGCTCTGACTTTGAGAAGAGGTGATAATTCTAATGCTATATACAAATCGGATGAGAAAGATGCAAGCCAGCAAGATAAAGTAGTTGATGGTAAAATTACTATTACGAAATTAATTTGGAAAATGCCAGCTTACAAACTGTGCGATGAGTATAAAATCAAGTTATATCGTAAAATTAAGGATAAAATAACATAACCAATTCCCTATTTGAATACACAATTGGAACAAACAATTGTAAACTCTGTACAGAAATTCTTAGATTGGACTTTAACTCCAAATTCAGGATCCCAAAGATCTCGATACATACTTTTAGCGTACCAAACTAAGAAAGCTAATTCACAAGTTGTGAACAATGCAATTTTCGATCATTGTAACTTGACGAATGCATATGTTCAGCTGAATAATGAACGATACCCTGATCACGATTCACAGATTGATTTCGATTCTAACAATTATGCTACAGCCCATAAGATGTTAATAGATTATTTACCTCATGAAAATTGTGCTATCGAATACAGACACTTCAAATATTTGTATCCCATCTATGTGTTTGATATCAGCAGACAAAATGAACGTATCAAGGACACTACAATTGATATTAAAATTAAAGCAGAATTTAAAACCAATATTCCTGATGATACACATGCATATGCACTGATTCTATCTGGCAGAGTGATTCAATTGCAATCTGACGGTAATAAAATGAGTTTAAACTACTAAAAATAAAAACATATTCACATAATAATGTTTAAAATATGTATTGTGTAAAGTGTAAGGAGAAAACTGATACTGATAATCCTCAATATTTAATTACAAAGAACAATAAGATACTGGTCAAATGTATGTGTAATATTTGTAAAAAGACAAAGACTTTTTTGTTTCTAAAGATACTGCGAAGAAATGAAGTTTTATATTTACAATTCCAGCTTTATTAGCTGGCCTTGGGGCTGCTGGCTCTTTGGCTGGAGGTGCTGCTGCAATAGCATACGCAGTTAGCAAGAAAAAAGCTGATGATAAACTCTTGTCAGAAACTAAAAGGCATAATGAAGCAATGGAAAGTAAAAAAGGTTCTGGTATACGGTTAACTCCGAGAAAAAAAGCCTTGTGGAAAAGGTCTCTACTTGAAACCACCAAAAAAGTAATACCTAACAAACCATTATGTAAACATGATTTAGAATATTGCATCAATATATTGAAAATTCCTAATATTCGAGGCATTTACATGAGAGATACTTTACCTAAACACCCTCTAGAAACGAAATGCGGAACCCTAAATTTAGACACTGAAAAAGGATTAGGAACGCAATGGACTTGTTGATATAGGAAAGATAACATATGCTATTACTTTGACAGTTATGGTTTGATTTATCCAATTGAATTTAAAGACTACTTAATAGATTGTTTTGATATTATTTTATCTACTTACAAATTCCAGAAAATGGGTGATGTAATTTGTGGACATTTATGTTTAGAAATGTTAAAGTGTTTACAAAATGAAAGCTTTCATGCAATTCTTTTAGATCTGTATAAAACCTCAACTAGTTTTTAGAAAATAAACTATAGTTATTTTTCTTATTCAAAAAATCTCTTGTGGAAATGTTTATGCAGCAAAGTTGTTTTATTTTACCTTCCTGTAAAGAAAATCATGAAAATGAAAAAAGTGAAAATATTTCTGAAGGACTTTTGCAAAATGTAGAGCAAATAAAAAGTTTACTTGAAGATTGTAATATAGAGTAATTGAAAGACACAATTGAAGCTCTCAAAAATGAAAGAACTGAATTGGAATCAATTATAAACGAGTATGATGAGAAATATGTGACTCTGAAAACCAATTTACAGCTTAAATTTTCTGATGTAGACTCAATCGTTAAATTCTTAGAGACGTTAATTTATGATTTATCTGAAAAGTTCAGTGCTCGTGAACCAAAAATTGTTTCAAATGATGAACGACTATCAAGCATAGACTCAACATTGATGAAGAAAACCGATGAAATTTACGCTAAATTTGAAAACGTTGATTCAAACATAATCAACCTAACAGACGTAAAAATTTCAGAGATTGGGGACAAATTGAAGAGTCTACAGTCAGGTATTGAAACTAGAATTGATGAAAAGTTATTAGTTAAAGAGTCAGCATTAACCGATCAGATTAAAAGAGTTTAAGCTAAATTTGAGGTTGTGGACTCTAAGATAACCAATTTGAATGATGTTAAAATTCCTGAGATTCAAGAAAATTTCGAGAATCATGAGTTAGTTATAGAAAATCAAATGGATGAAAAACTGAAGACTTTAGAAACTAAAATTAATGATCAAATTGATTCAAAAAACAAATTAATAAAAAAAAAGTTGAAGAACAAGAAATTAGTATAATTAATGTTGTGAATAAAAAAGAAATGAGCTTGCAGACATAACTTAATGATCAAATTGAAGAAAAGCTGAAGAATTTTGAATCAACACTGAACAATAATGTCGAAGAAAAAAGTAAAAGCTTAGAGGTAGGACTAACAGAATTAAGTGATAGAAACCTGTTCGTTATGGAAAGAACTGTAGCATTAGCACCCTCGTTTGTAGAAGTTGACAATAAGCTAAACAATTTAGATTCAACCATAACCTCATTCAGCGAAGAAAAATTCAATGATCTTAACAAAATTATAATGGAATTACGAGCAGAGTCAGTCCCATTAAGAAAAATAGAAGAACTAGCTAAGAACTTGAGTGATGTAAAAAGTATTTTCAAAGAGTTTTCAAGAGACATTATTTCAAATCAGAATGAAATCAGTCAGTTCAAAATTAATGCTTCAGAATGAAACTGATAAAAATGTAAAATTAAACCAGGAAGTGAAAAGTTCGAGTGACCGAGCAAACAATTTGATATCAATTAGAGTTAGAGATAATATAGAGAATTGAACATTCTATGTATAAAAAATGATAGGTGTAAAGATTTATGGACAACAAGGAAAAAATAATTTTTATCTTCACAGCCAGAACCTCCTGGAATAGGTTTTAAATATCTTGATGAAGATCAAAATTTCGATTTAAATAATAGAACACTTGCAAATATTTCTTTTCCAATCGAAGAATATGACGCTACGAATAAAAAATATGTTGACGAAGTTTCAGAAAATTTCAGGCTTCATCTCAGTAAATATATAGAGGTAAGAGAAAATCGTATCAATGTAAATTATCAGTTCAGAAGTGATTCTATCCAAGCATCTATAGATGAGAATACTACAGGTTTTCGAGAAAAACTCAGTAAAATTATGGCGAATCTCGATGAACATAGTAGAATATCTCAGGAAAAAATAGAGATTATTCGTACGGGTACTTTAGAACACACAGACTTTTCAAAAATGAAATTAAGAGGTTGGAAGAAGAGGTAATAAAAAGTATGAAATTAGACTAAGCGAATCTCGAGAAAGAATTCGACGACATGAGTTCATACATTGAAACTTTTAGAAATAATCTGCATGAACAGGATACATAAACTAACATAAATACAAATGAAATTGAAAAATTTAAACACTCATTCCAGAAATTGGTGGATGATAATGCTGATATTAAAAACAGATTAATATCGTAAGAGAATACTCTGAGACGAAACACCGTTGAACCGTTGAACTAAAAAAAACATGGTTTTCGAAAATGCTCCCGAAATAAGCAAAATTTATTTCATATGTTACAATACGGGTAGGTTAAAAAATTGAAATTTATATCTAAAAGTTACTTGGTCGTTTGTGCAAGTCCTTTTTGCTTATAAAAACGTAAAAAATTCTTCAATGAATAAACCTTCAATCAAATTCTGTCTTAATTAATTTTCATTATAAGGTTTGTGGTGAATTGTGCTCTAACTGGTAGTTTGATTACTACTAATATGCATTCAATTATTGGTAACACTATGAAGATCATTCCCCTCTAATTATTAATACGAATATAAACGACACATTTTCTGTATACTTTATTTTCTGAGCAGTTTTTCAAAACAATAGCAAAGGTAATTCCTGAAAATTGAATGATATTTATACCTAGAGAGTGCCTTTTTCGGTTAATTAGGTTATTGTAGTATTTCACCACACCGCCAGGCGTGCAACATATGCCCAAATAGCACCAAGTGCCTATAGGTTCTCTCACAAAAAAATCGTTGACACAACATCTCTTTGGACATGAAGACCATGAAAGAGTTGTTCTGAAAAAAATACAAATTTAGCTACTCGAACTCTAATTCATTAATTAAACACACATTATAATGAAACAAATAAACAAGGAGAGACAAATTATATGATAAGGAAAGAAAAATACGATAAATTACAGCTCATTTTGCCAGGTGTGGGTTCATAAATAAATTCTACTCCAATTTAATATCAAGTATTTATACCTAATATTCCCCTTAAAAGTTTTCAATTGCAGACTTTCAATTAAGCCTCCCAACCACAACCAAGATGTTCCAAAGAGAGGATGGATAAAATCAAAATTTAGTTTTGAGTTTAGAGAATGTAGATTCGATGAACAAGATGTGCTCCAAAACAAGATCCTCGGATCACAGAAACAGTAAATCGAGAAGGAAGTTTGTGAACCAAGATAAAAGTTGAAGAAGAGAATAATAGGAGCTGACAAAAACGAATCGTGATACTGACGCAGGGATTAGAAATAATTCAAATCAATACTAATCTATTCATAAGAAGAATATACACCAAATCCTGCTAGCCGGCCGGATGAAATGTGATACTGGAAAGCAGCGACGCCCTTAGCGCCCCTCCAGCACCGTGCCACGTCACTGTCACGGGAGAACAAATAATTAACAGCTTGAACAAATTTTCCGGAAATAAAACTGCTAACAGACTATTTGGGTAAGATATAGGTCAAGTCAGCTCCATTGCAATATATCCCGTGCCACAAAATAAATGGGTCCGTATAGAAACAGGTACGTAAATATAAGAATCGCGACATGTGATGATTAAAGTATTGGTGAAGACGAACTCCAGTAGAAAATAATACACGGGCCAAAGTTCAGCTTGCGTAATTGCAAGGAATAGTGGTTTAACACTATTTTAATTTTAGTCTAAGTGAATACACTAATTCTAGGTTGATTTTAGTAATGATAAATTTAAAGTTATATTATTAAATTTGAGCACTACTTCCAAATGCTTGTTACGAAATATTTTATTTGATAAATTAATGACTAGATTGTGTTTTTTATGTCTAAATTGTTGTTTACTTTTTTATTATTTCAAGGTTACTATGTTGTTTCTAGCACTTTATTGGGATTTGTTCGTTGAAATTTGAGCACGTAATAAAACTTACATCTTTCAACACTGCGTTCTTGTTGCATAAGCTATTTGTATGCCTTGTGAGTCGTTGTATGTTTGTGTTTGAGATGTGTGAATGTGGAGCTCGTAGGAGTAGGGATAAGCGAGAAGGGCGGTAGGCCGACTGGCGGAGACACAGGTGATTAAAAAAGTGTGATATATAGCATACCACTTGAGCTTGAGGGTACGCGAACAGCCTACGAGCAAACGGTCGCTCACTGCGACAGGATGTCAGGACAGCGGGGAATCCCAACGCGCTGCCTTAGAAAATATACAAGAAACAGTTGAGCGTTACAGGCTCAAAAGGGACTCTGTATTCTAAGGGGAGGAGAATTCAAGCGTCAGGATCACCAATAAAACAGCCAAATCGACACGTAGGAGGGGTTCAGGCGTTCACTTCTGAAGTTTCTGAGGACATCATTGGTCGGATGAGAAATATAGGGCATCCCCCATGAAACACTTAATGTGTAGCTCTTAGGGAAAGGCAGTTGGGCGTTGAAAACCGTCCGAGAAAGAAGTGCGTAATGAATAGGAGGTTGTAGAAATAAAGATGTGCTGAAACAATATGTTGATATAGCGTGCGTCGAAATATATCTATGAAATTGAAATAATTTTAAGAATTTGTCGGTAATTGCAGTCTCTCTATCTATTGGCAGAGTGAAATAATTGAAACAAGACCTTGGCGGTCGAAAAAACAAGAAAATCAAATATCATTGGGAGGGTGAGAGAAATTTTTTTTTAAAAAGTGCTATTCGAAATTTATGTGATGAAAATTTGATGCCTTTGAAGTGAAGCGAATACCTAAATTAACTCAATTTTGCAGTAGAGTAATGTGTCAACTATTTAAATGTTGCAGGTGGGAGGAAGGAAATGCTGGCGCACTGAGAGTCGGAGTCGGAATGATTGATCGCCCATTCGTCGGCAGATGTTTGATGAACTGATGTCTTCCATATAGCATGAAATAATGCACTGATGTCCGAGTGTAATGAACTTGTGGCCTGGAGGCATGATTGTGAAACGCACTGTTGGAAGCAACACACTATAGCAACGGCGGTTTTTTTTCATATACTCTGTGTGTAGTTAAACTTGTATAGGGGTTATTTAGCCGCCCAAATTCAGTTACAATTATCAACTATCAGTAGGACGACTTTAATGAGGGTAGAACTACTAGGTAATTGTTAGCGTGTAAATCAGCATCAACTATTGTCAGCACTTTTCGATCGTTACCAACGATTTGAAGGATATAACAACTTTACATAATGTGTAATAATAGGTCTTGCTTCTAACATAATTTCGGAATGGCTAAACGTTTGTGTGTTTAGCCTAAGCCTAGGAAATGAACTTCGCTTCTAAAGGAAGCAAATGAAGACCGTGGATTGTAAGTTGTGGTGAGTTCATTCCGGTGAGTACCTGAATCTTTTGTGTTTTTTGGTAATAATTGTGACTATTTTTAATGTGTGAATTTCTCCATGCCTTTTGATTTACACTGAGGGTATTCTCGTATATTTTTCCATTCATGCATATTTTCATAGATGTATGCCAATTCATCGAATCCGAGAATCTGGTCTCCCCCGTTAGAGCAAATTTATGATGGGTACCGGACACGTCTCGTGACATGCTACAAAAACATGAAGTTTCATATTAAAATTTGGGAAAGAAAGTTGAAGTACTAGTTTAGCATATTGGTGGCAACAGTGCGTAAATTCAAATTCTCCCAAATTTTCGAAGTAAGTGAGGTACGCTGCTAAGAGTTACAACTAACGTCACTAAAGTAATATAGACTTATATAGAGGCGCCAACCATTACTATGCCTAACATCAGAAATAAATAGACGAAATGTGCGAGTGGTCAAACGAGGGGGAAGGCTGGAACGCAACGACAACGATACGGTTGCTGAGAATGCAAAGCTAAATTTTTCTTCATTGCATTCAAGAAGAAAACCTAATTTTGAACTGCACCGAATGTTGCACCTCATTGAAAAATTATATATAGGATGATAGATTTTCATTTCATTTAATTTTCAATCTTTCATGGAAGAGAATGTAAAAAATAAATTTTGCTATTTAGAATAGCCGATGCAAAACGATGGAAATAACCTAAAGAAAATAACAAGCCTATTATTCTTCAACAAAAACAAGGCCTACCTAACTTCCAGCTTAGAGCCTCACATTTTCCCCTGTTAACGCTAAATACCATAGATACAATAGTTGTATTTCCATTTGGGGATGAAACTGAAAATTATTCAGAAATAACTGCAGCCACACAGGCCTGGACCAAATGAAAGAAACTTTTCGTGTTTTCCGGAGACTGGCAGTGCTAAGCCTTAGTAAAAATAAAGGCCTAAGTATTTCTCTTTTTTATTAAGTGCGCACATCAATTCTTCAAACACCCCAGAAGGCCACACTGTCCTCTTCGAAAAGTAGCCTTAATATAGTCTATTTTTCTTAAAATTTCTTCCTAAATCTCTTCCTTGAAGTTCACTGTCGAGTGACGGTTCCTTCTTCATTTGGATGTCGGTGACAACCCAATGCCAGTGCTACTTGCATGAAGGTGTTTTTGATAAGGATTGTACGAGTAAGAAAAAAGTGGCGTTAGAGGGTTAATTGACAGCTTCGCGGAGACTCAATGGTTGAATACCCTTTATGTATGTAAATGCTAAACTACTCTATGTTAAATGTGTTAATCTCTGAGGTGATTGAAGGTCGAAATGTTAATATCCATTTGGATGCATAGTGGGGGTGCGAAATATTTGAGAATTCTAACAGTAAAATATTTTGTGCTTCTCTGTGAAGTATCAGACAGTCGTCCCTCACATTCCTTCTCTAATCAAAGGGTACGACCGTGAGAAAGTATGCGGCATTGATTCAGTTCATGCGATGGTGGCTCGTCAAAAACGAGGATTTATACTGGGTTTACGAATAGCATTGCATGGTAAACAATACCGTGGTAAACTTTCATGAGTTCCATGAAATATCCGGATAAACGAAAGTGATGTTCGATTCAATGATCTGTATTAGATACAAAACCATCATTTCAAAGTTGTTTAATCCGTTCCTCTTTCGAATCTCGTTTCGTCAGCATAGAAAAATAATAAATGTTCATTTTCATCCCTTTTTTTATTCCAGAAAATAATTCCACTTTTTGAAATTTTCGTAGTCTTCTGAATATCAGAAAATCAGAATAAAAAAAATTGAAAAACGGAAATAATATTAATACTTTCTGATCGATATCAAATAAGAGGTCTAATATCAAACAAGCCGTGCGAAGAAACACATTATCCGCAATGGGATTACGCAGATTTCGCTCAATTGATCTTCAGTGCTGAAGTAATTTTCAAAGGTTGGACTTGGTTGCCATAGATATTAATTATTTTTAAATGGGTCTCTTATAACAATTCAAAATAGAGAATTATTTTCATGTCCTACCATATATTCATCCAATATATTCTCCTGTGAATCTCCCTCTCATTCACCTCTTTGAGAATGCTAACTTTTTCGACTGCTCAACAA
Source organism: Morinoia aosen (assembly GCA_030386875.1). Lineage (NCBI taxonomy): Eukaryota > Metazoa > Arthropoda > Malacostraca > Amphipoda > Talitridae > Morinoia > Morinoia aosen. Next base: position 27,642,921 of record CM059557.1, on the reverse strand, counting down.
ACTGCAATATTTACTCCTCATCATCACCAATTAAATGGTTCACTAAAAATTTAGATATAAACATACCTAAAAATGGCGCTTGAACATGTGAATGCAGCAACTCACAGCAAGCAACATAATTTTGTAAATTTTCAGAAAACAGTTAATGTGAGCCACGCCCTAAAATTAGGGCTTTTTGGGACATTTTCAATTTGCATGCTTCTACGACTCGGCTATATTTCATTTCTTTATAATAACTTTAATTATTAATACTAAATCAAATAACATCGACCCCGATGGGAGAGGAGGGTTTCCATAGGTTGACCGAGTAACCGTACAGGTACCTGATGTGATTGCTCAAAACTACCGAGGACGAAAGAAGGCAGAGAATGGAGAGATGAAATAGAGATGATGGCTTTAACAGATAAAGCTACCGCCGCTAATTCATAGTGCCCAGTATCAACTATTATGTATGCAGGTGAATGACTTTAAATGATGTCATTATGTCATTCTCACGACGCGCGTACTATTTAAATTCACGACATCGTGCGCTTAGTATTGCTAACTATTTTCCCTGTCTCTACTAATTGTTAACGTTAAAATGATTTTTTTAATAAGTTAATTATATTCGGATCATTAATGCAATAATAAATCCTTTTCAATGGTGGCAGCTACAGTTTGGGTTAATTCTCACAATGAAAGGAATGATATTTGGATTCAAAAATATTGGAGGAAATGTGCGTATTTCGATTGAGTACTTAATACAAGAAATGGTGTCTTGATATAGGTGTGTTTGATAAGATTGACCAGAAAACAAAGAAAAATACAAAGTTACAACGTCGATGAAAAGAAAAAAAAGGTCGTCTTATTATCTTGATGAATTCTAAGACCCAGTAATCACGAGACTGTTCCACCAAGAAAGTAGGATTGGAAAAAACTAAGGAATGCGACATAAAGAGAAACACATGCTCAGCACCACAGCCAAGAGTTTTAGCTCGTTGACTGGGGTGGGTTAACGTGAAGTTGAATAATCAAATCAAAGTCGAAGTCAATTGTAATTAGTAATTTTGAAAATAGCACAAAGTTACTGGATCCACCTTTCAATTAGCTTCAATTATTATTTATAAAAACTAAGATTGTGACTACTAGCCGGTCAGCAGCGCCATGAAAATTTTTTGTGTTCACTAGCGGTTCACATTACGACCAACGTGTTAAAACCATTCAAAGTATTTGAGACAAACACAAGAAAATAATGAGCGTTTCGCTTCTCCGACATGACTGAATTGCCTCTCACTTAACCACCTCCAACTTCAACTCAAACACGTGTACAGTAGCAGCAGTTTGTGTTGCTCTTACACGTTTAGCACCAGGTGCCCAATTGAAAATTAAGGGCGAATTGCCGGTGGATTGGCGTTGGTAACAAGGTTGTTTTTTGGTTGGCATACACGCTGTTTAGAGGTTAAATGTCCCCGTTATCGGGTACAAAACCGCCCGCGGGTCACCGGTGACCCGCCTTACCTACCGACCGCCTCAGAACCAGATTCGAATCACGGATGGCCTTCCGGTGTTCATGGAGTAAAAAATCGCCCTCAGTTGCACGCGCCTCGCCTCACGGGGTGTACAATATCGCACTAGAAGCTTTGGATCTTACAATACATTCACACTTAGTGCATTGAGAACGTATTGACCTAATAAGCTCAGTACAATATTGTACATCCAATGAGATCGATACGCGTGCAACTGGGGCGATTGTTAAATACATACATATGGGGTGTTATTGAAAGGATAAAGAATACCGCCAAGTCTGTAATTTTTAATCCAAAAATTAAACATTCTTTAAATAAAAATATCCGTGAATATTCAGTCACAGCCTTCATTTTACTGGAACACCAGAATAATACTGGAATTGAACATGAAATCCCAATCTGTGTAGAATACTTCATGTAGCGAACTAATGTTTACTACATAGAAATAGGCATTTGAATTTAATTCTGTATCATATAGTTCTGTTTCAACACTTATCTACATTATATATATAAATATATATATATATATTTAGTGAATATTTGTTTTTTATTGTTTTATGGTTTTCATCATATATATAATGTAGATGAGCGTTGAAAGGGAACTCTGTGATACAGAATTAAATTCTCACACCTATTTTATACATTATATATTATTTTTGATATACAGGTTGTCCAAAAATAAACGAATCCCAACTTTCAAGGACTGTTATCCAGAACTTACAAAAAACTGGAAAGTAAAATTTTCTTTCCCAACACTTTGTTTATCTCTGTACAAAGTTTCAGAAGAATTGATCCAATCGTTTTCTTAAGGCAGTATTTTTAGTGACCGATACTGAACACTGTTTGCACACTTTTGTTAAGGCCCCCTCACACGTGCAAATATGTCTGCAGACAATCTGAACCGAGTTGGGTATGTCGGTCTCAAGGCCCCTCACACGATGCAAATAACACACTGAAAATTTGACAAAGACTGGCACACACTTCAGTTCAGTATGCCAGTAGCAGCTAGATAGAGAGCACGCACAAAAATAGCGACTCCAGACGGCAAGTTCGTGCAGCTGATGGGATTCGCTATAGTTACAATGAATGAGAAAAAAAGACATGTTCGCTCGCTCAAAATAAGCTGAAGAATAATTCCTAAAAATTTGTGAATATACGAATGTGAAATTGCTTATTGAAGTGCATAAGGAGGGAGAGAGGCAGAGTACAGTCGCGCACCACCCACGAAGGGTGGCGTGACACTGACGTGGTGTCAAGGTTTGCAGCCGGTCGCTCCAAAATTATCAAACATAGCTGATCTCCCTCATACAGTCTGCGCCAACCTGAAATGAGCGTACAAACGCAGGAATTCAGCACCAGATCAGATATGTCTGCAGATATATTTGCGCGTGTGAGGGGGCTTTTAAACTTCGAACTTTATGATATCAAAACCATGTATTGAATTACTTTCAACCGTCTATTAAATGGAAAATGCCACTCAAATAAAAAAAAATAAAAATGTTTCTCCTATTGTTCGTTCTTTCTTGCTCTCCAACGTGATACCGATGAACTCAAGCAAATAATTAAAAATGAAGCCAATTTGCTGCAATGAGATGATGCTCTCGTCAGACGAGTGATAGCGGGAGTGAGTAGGTGAATGCAACTGTGTATTGAAAGAAACGGAGGACACACCGAAGGAAACGAAAAAAAGGAGGAACATTTCGATCGTTTTTTTTTTATTTTAGTGGCAGTTTCCATTCAATAAACGGTTGAAAGATATTAAAAATATGGATTTAATTTTTTAAAATTCGAAGTTTAACATAAGTGTGCAAACAGGTTTTCAGTATCGGTTACTAAAATTTCTACTATAAAAAATGGTAGGACCTATTCTTCTGAAATTTTGTACAGAGATGGAACAAATGTTAAGAAACAAAATGTGACTCTTCAATTATTTTCAAGTTCAATGTTTTCTGAATTACAACTTTTAAAAATTCGATATCGTTTTTTTGAGACCCCCTGTATCTATACTGTACGTAAAAAGATAAAAATAAACCGATAAAATAAATCATAGTTTATTTATATTTTTATATACAGATAGATAAAGAAAAACACAAAAAGTTGTGCCTTCATTGGTGCACAGCCTGCGATTCGCCTATAACAATATTTGTAGGACAGCCTGAAAATTACTTCAAGTGTGTTACTTTCCTTCATGTCTAAAAATAATATACATAGTTACAACCACTATGCTATTTATTAAATGAAGATTTGAGTGCATTAAATCGAAACACTTTGAAGGAAAAAATCATAAATGAATGAAGTACTCATCATCAACAGAAATTAGAATAAAACCGAATGAATACGTCCAACTATAAATACTATGTAGCCGAGCTTGTAAACTTATTTGACGATTAATTTGATATGTGATTTGAATTTGATGTAAACCACAATTTTGCAACAAGAATTTGGCGTGTCGTAAAAGTCATTAAGCAATAATTCAACTGACCGAGTGTCAGCTGTTTGAATACACACAAATTAGAGGCTAAATTTACATTTCTGACCTATATTATTGCCTAATAGTATAGTAAGCTTAATTCTATAACTGCTATAAAATTTCACGGACGAAAGAGATGGGACCATTGCGTATGTACGAAGCAAAACGAGGAATCTATGCACAGGGTGAAGTACTCCACAGGATACTCTGTGCATAACAGAAGCAATTTCAGAAAGAAAAGGAAAACCACTAACAGGTACGAAAGATGGTGTGAAACTGATGAAAGCAATGTAAGCACGAAAAATTGAAATCTCGATAGCCAATATATGATTGAAATTCTCTAGAAGTATCCCTCCTGACATGCCGATCCCCCTAGTACCCCATAGTATGAGACAAACAAATTTGAGTAACCTGCCTAACCAATATCATACCTTCAATCAAGCAACAAGCAGGTGAGTTCTCTAATTTCAACTTCGACTTCAGTCGCTCGACACCCATTGCCGTCATGCTGAACTGGACAGCAAGGTTTTGGGTCATAAATATCCTCAACGTGCTGCTGTCTTTCGTAGCGACGATTGTCTCGCATCCACCAGCATGGACTTTTGGTTAGGAAGTTGAATAAGATTTTAGCATAGTACCTGGAACTATGTGGAACACACGTTCTGGAATTAGTCCCCAACAATAGGGTAGCACGTGAGTTTGAGCTGTAGATGTTCAAAGAAAGTACTGCGATCATCTGACCTTATGGCAATTTTATTCCATCTAAAGCCCATATTAGACGGTGGCAAAAAGTGGCACTATTGGGTGCGAGAGATGCGCTCTCGTCTTCGAAGTCATGGCGGCCGCCGTCGCCAACACACTTCAATGTTATTATACGATTCAGTGTTGGCCAGCTACGAACACGGCGCCCAGTAGCGCATGAAAATCGGACGTGGCTGGCAACATCATAATGGTGCTCTCTAAGAATGCAAAGGACCTACAAAGCATGCGAATAAAACTTCAAAAAGCCGTATTTGTTTTCATTATTGTATTTACCAATACATGTTTTTCAAGCCATGTTCATTTTCTACGGTTAATTCACAGTAATTCAAAATCAAAAAACGGTTAAATAAATGCATTGATATTATTTTAGGGGTTCTGATACCAGCAAAATATATATACCATGTAAAAGAAGAATTATGAAATTAATATGGCCTAATATAAACGTCAAATATATATGATATTTGGATTAAAAACTGGTTTGGAATACGTTGCGCCCGTGAATGCAACAAAGCTTGATTGCAATTCAAGTTTTTTTTCCTCGGTGGAATGTAGATTGATTATCATATATTTTAAAAACATCCAATGAGGGTAATACTGAGGCACTTCTACACATAATTGCAGCATGCGCGTTGGTACAAATAACTCTAATTTTAAGAGCAGGTACCATCATAAATAACATTTCATCATATATTAAAATAGCACTTATATTAGTGAAAAAATATCTATCATGACATTATTATAAATTTAGTTCGATTATTTAATGCTTGGTTTAGTCACCAGGCTGACATACAATATGTTACACTGTACTGATTGTATTTTGAACAATAATAAATATGAGTATTGGACAAACAAATTGAAAAGTTTTACATAGCGGTATAGTGTAAATTTATACTTGAACACTTACTCTCCAGGAAAAGTATAATTAGTGTAAGCCATGTGAATTTCCGTCATTTTTCACTTATGCAACTCAGGGCATTGTCAATTCTAATAACTGAAATCGTGCTACTGTGATTTCGAACGTCCGAAAAAAAACATAATAGTAATTTTATGCAGGAAACAAAAGCAGCAATAATATATGTGTAAGAATTAATTTGTTACCTACAACGGGCTGAGAATGAACTATTTCGTCCGATAATTAAGAAAAGGCGCGGTTAATGTCACCTTCGTCTAAAAATGGGAGTACTATTGGTAATGGGAATCACAATTTGGGAATACTATTTCGTCAGTTCCTGTACCTGATTTCTGGGAATCTTTTTAGTTTGGTTTTCCCGCCTGAACTGCGACTGAAGTGTATTTATTTATTCTTTGTTTACTCAGGAGTATATTCAATCTCTGGCTTCATTTCTTTAAAGATCTTCTTCAGGGCTATTTTTCGTAGAGATCTATCTCTATACTCGCTGCTTATCTCTCTCCATAAACATGGGTGCGTTTTTAAGATTCCTATTAATAATACTGTCGACCGCCTACTGCAGTCAGCAAGCTAAGCAGGTGAATTTAGAGGACAGCTAATCGCAGAGAAGCCTCACAAACGAAGTAGTCTGAATCATGACTACCGGGCTGCAGCCTCTGCAGTCTGCATGCATGCTTTCCTATCGTGCGGAGAGCGATGACAAAAGTTGCCACTTTTGTACGCTGCAACAATGCCAAAGAGAGCAGAGTTGCGACAGAAAGAAAGGAAATGGGTGGAGCAAAAGTTCACACTTTTTGCCACTGTCTAACATGGGCTTTAGACTGGCTTAACTGGAAAGTTGCAAACATATGCATATATGATTAGTTTTATTGAATCAAAATTGGCACTGTACATTTTTTTACAAGTTCTTCGCAGTTACTCAAGAAAATTATTCACAGCACTTGTTTCTACTCGAGATCAAGGTAATTTAGTTTCATTTTAACTCGACGTAGATAAACGTTCCTACCAAATTGGGTGACAAATTTTCAAGTATTTTTTCGTGGTTTTGGAAAGCCCTTTACTTATTGACACTCAAGATGAACATAGGACGAAAATTGAAATGGGCGTTCCAGTTATGTAGGGTACTGAATTTAATTTTCGGCATGGCTATCACCGCCAGCAAGCTTTTAAAGTTTTTTAATAAATTTAAATTGGCAATCTGTTGTATATATTGGACAAACCGTATCAACTGGCTAGCATAACGAAGCAATACTCCTGCAAGCTTACAACATCAAGATCTATTGTACTTACATTTTCTTTGAGAAGGGACTTCAATTCATCAAGCGTATCACCTAGCACTGGTTATTTCCTATTACAACTTCCAAAATTTGGTCATATTTGAGAAGCAGGTGTTTTTTTTCTCTTGACCGGTTGTTGCTTCTTTTGACGTTCCACTGAAATCCAAGGAAAAATAGTTGTATAATAATTTTTACATGCATATAATATAAAAAATAAAAAATCATAAGACTATGGAAATAAAAGACTTATAAAATATTCAACGTGCAGTAAATGCATACTTTGAAGTAAAATCATGTTGCAGAATCTACTCCTAAACTATCGCTGGGATATTTTCATTAGTGTCAGATCCTTCCATGGGTTATGCGATGCTGATCTCTGCATGCAGGCATATATAAACGTTTTATGGAGTACAAGATATAACATGCCGTCATGAAGAAAAATACTGTAAGAAATTACTTGTGTGTAAAACTTTCAAATTTCGGAAAGTTATATTAATTTACACATCCAAATTGTCCCTACTAGAAGCTAATGAACAGCATACCTCCTCTATTGACAAAACACTCTTAATTTACTTATTACTAGGCAAAACGCTATGTGTAACTTTGGATGGGAGCTATTTGCATCTAGCAAAATAGGACATAAATCAACTTATATGTAATGTTTACTCAAAGATTCAATGTTCTCAGACTTATCACCACAGAGCTGCCCAGAGCTTTCCCGATAATGAGCTAAAAATATTTTTTAAGCGAAATAAATAAAAACATGAGAGGAAAGTAACTCTCAAATTTACCCTTACATTATGACCAAATAAAAGAATTTAAATACAATGGTTAGTTTGAGAGTTACAGCTGTTGCTTTTCAATTTATTTTGAGATTAAACAAACGACTAAACTTCAATCTTTATCAGTACATACTTTGGTTAAGCGATGTTCAATCGCAAGTGACACTGACAAACCGACTCATTGAGGGAACCGTCCACTTTTTGCACTTTTTTCTTCATTTATAAACCAATGCTCATCAACTTCGACAAACTGATAAAACGTATGAAAAAAATAGGGGTTACCCTGTGGGAATTTTTGATTGGCTTCAGAGAAAATGAGTTACGGCAAAGAAAACAGAATATACGGCAAACCTTACTCCTACTACAAATTTCAACCTATGGACATGAAACAAGTGTTATTTGAAATTAAAAACTTGGGCCACAGCCCCGAGGTAGGAATGTTTGAAACAGGTTTCCTTTTTAGAAACATTTTGAATAAAAAAGCCAATTTGGGAAAATTGCCAAAAAATCTCGTTTGTTCTTTTCGACGGCCTCCCGTTTTTTACCTGATTCGAAAATTTGAAATTCCTACCTCTGGACTGTGGCCCTATGATTCTTCTTTCAAAAAAAAACATCATTTCGACTCTCTACATCAAAAATTGTATGAGTAGCATTTCGCGTGAGGAAAGTTTTAGGTTTCCACAGAAGCGAAAAAATAAAATGACATTTTTACAATTAAAAACTTTGTTTGTTTGTCAAAAATTTCCTGTTATTGTTGTTTTGTGTTTATGATTGAAAAAGGTTGAAATGATTTGTTAGTCCACAATTAAAAAGTTTTGTTAACATTTTTTTTACGACAAAACAGCTCCCCTTCACAACCAGTCTCTCCCCCCCCCCACCATAGTGAGCGTTCTATTGCATGCACACCTGTAAAATTTATTGTGGAAGTTCAGCACATGTATAGCTTCGATTTAAATCAAATCAATTTTTTTTAACATTTGGCCCAAAAAAGATGTACGGTTTTCGTACGAGTACAAGTCAATGTGGCTTATTCTTTTGACAAATGTTACTACACTACTAATGTTATTATTATCATCATAGTTCCCTGCTTAGGGATTCCAAGCAACCAAAAAAATGACATCAAGATAGAAAATAATAAGCAACATTTAGTATGAAGAGAAGGGTATGAGAAATCCATACACAAGTTTCCTTGCACAAAGAAACAACGATCGAAGGAAGTTTACGGAAGACGAACATTGAATAAGAAAATAAAATTGCTCGAAACATGACATCTGTCTACCTCATAAAAAGATAGTCAGTGAATAAACAAAACTTATTCTATTTAATTCTCATATATTCCATCCTTATATCCTTTGAGGGAGACTGAGAAATCTTTCAGAAAGTGAAATTAGAGGGTAAATATGCAGTGTCCTAACCCACAAATCAGACGTCAAAAATGGAGAGTGGATTAAGTAATAATTCCCCCTCATAGCGGCGTAGATGTGTATCAGGCAGAGTGGCATAGTTCCTAGTTCAGTTCCTAGTTAGTAACTTGGCTACGAAAAGCCAGTTTGGTAACCCTGCGATAAACACTATGCCCCTAACTTGAGTGCCCAAAAATTCTGTGATTTGCTGGTTAGGACACTCTGCATATTTGCCCTCCAATTATTCTAGGACACTCACGTCATTAGGGTGATCTCTTCCGTTGCCGTGAGGGCATGTTACTTGATTATGACATCTTTTCATTTGAATTTTCTCACTCTCTGAAGTTGTTGAAGTTGAATCACAGTAGAGCATTTTCTTCTCTGTTCTTTGATAGTGATCTACAAAAGAGGACAGCAAGTAAAAATGGAGATCCCTGACCAGAAACAGTTAAAAAGTTAGTCTCATACACAAAATTAAACACATAAAGGTAATATATAATTCAGTTTACTATGATTTTTAGCTACCTTATGTTTACTTCTAAATTTTATCTTTGTTTTTAAATTATTTACAGCATTGGTCTACAAAACTTTAACCTGTATTATGCAGAGATACTGCAGCCAATTTCAAGTGTCATTTTGGGGTATTCTCTTTAATCTTTGGTAACAGGTCAATTTCCTTTTTTCTGACAGGGTGTCTACTGATATTTCATTTCCAAATTTTACTACTTTTTACTACCTTCAACAGCAAAAATTACTACCTATTTTAACATAATCAATGTTGTCCAAATGTCTATGTGTTAGAAATTGGCCTAAAATGAGTAATTTTAGTCAATAATACACGCAATAACATAAGTTTAAAGAATTCCACGTTTCTTAATACTTGAAATACCATTTAAAATATTTGATACGAAATGCAGCACTCCACACATAAATCAGAAAAAATATCCAAAAATTTCCTTTGTACCACTTCCTAAACAAACAATTACCCTATTTGCTCATTAACCTTTTTTAACATCTTTCAACTATGAAAAAAACAGGTCATCATATGTAAAAAAATAAACTGACTGGAAACTACACCTTTTTAACTTTAATTTAAAAAAACTCAACTCCATCTTAAAAACTATAGTACAATTTTTAAATTCAAGTTCAATTTAAAAAAGCTCAAGTTTTATTTCAAAATTGTCAGGGATATTTTGAAAAAGATCAAGTTTGATTTTATAAAACTTACGCTTCTAAAATTGCGTACCTATGTAATAATAATAGTAATAAAATTATTTCAGTGATAATATAATTAGTCTATTTGAGAGAATTCATTTTTATTTAAAAGTACTGGCATTGAATTTAGAGTTAATCGAATATCAGAAAATACCAAGCTGCTGCGATTTTGTACTCAACTTGACATTCTTTTAGTTTTACCTATGAATCATTTGCTATACATATCACCGGTACTATTATCAAAAATTATCTAAGTAAACTTTATGTAATATGTAACTGTGTGACAATTAACAAACTGCCCTGACTGAAAAGGTAAACATTACATAGCTTCAAAATTACATTTAAACAATAAGGCTGCTACAATAATCGTTTATAATCTAATATAAAATTACACATAAAATACAATACCAAAATAGATACAAATCTCTTTTTACTAATAACTTTATTTTTCACACATTTATACAGTGACTTAGTGAATTTAAACATTATCTCCCATCTTCGAATCTTTTAATGCAAATATTCAGCAAAATGCTTCCGTAAATGATTGTAGGAGCGTAGACATAGGTACCGGTGATATGCATAGCAAATAATTCATGGGTAAAACTGAAAGAATGTTAAATTAAGTACAAAATCACAGCAGGTTGGTATTCTCTGATGTTCAATTTACCCTAAGCTTAGAGCCAGTACATTTAAATGAATATGAATTCTTTCAAATAGACTTATATTATAATATTGCCATAATCATCTTATTACTAATATTATTAAATAGTTACGCAATTTTAGACTCATAGGTTTTTTTAAATGAATTTGATCTTTTTTAACTTTACCTTGAGATTTTTAAAATTAACTTGAGTTTTTTTTATTTGAATTTAAGCTTTTTTAAATAAAAGGTAAAAAGGTGCAGTAGACACCGGGTGATTGTCAGATCTCCTTACAGGAATATTTCCTATAAGCTGGTGCAAATTTATGAGTCTGAGAGAAATAACTTCTTAAAAATCTTTATACTCTTAATATGCATGTACTCTATTTTCAATTTTCAATGAATTATCCCAGTTCACAATTTTTACAGCCTCGACATGTAAAGTAGACCCCTGAGACAAATTTTACTACTTTTTACTAATTTACTACCTAGTCGACACCCTGTTTGTGGCAAATAGGTTGAGCCATCAAATCATGATACATTGCATCAACATTAAAATTATACATGAAAGTAGTATTGTGCCGCTAGAGGTGCGGCCTTGGTCATGGTAAGGAAACACGGAGACGTTTTCTTAGGTGTTTACTTGCGGAGGTGACGAGAACGATAGCACCAGGACTAAATTGTCTAGTGCTTATAAAGACTCCGGTACGCATGGATGGGGGTTGCGCGTACATATCTCCCCATCCCTCTTTCAAAGTGAGGTACTTATCGTAAATTTTTTTTTAATTTGTAATAAGTGATAAAATGAAAAAAAAATTTCATATATGAAATTAATCACTACTAACGTAGCAAATTGTTTGGCTCCTCAGCGGGTGATTTTTGAAAGTTAAACATCTCAAAAATCACAATATTGAACAAAGTTATTTTAAATATGAGTAAACGTACTTTTTATCCATAATACACCTTGTTTTATTTTAACAATAACAACAGAATAAAGAAACGCTCTAACGCAAGCAGGAAGAAAGGAGGCAGCGACTGGTTAACAATAATAATGCCCTCTTCTTCAACAGTATAAACTATAAACACACAGATGTTTCTTGACGAATAGCAGTAAATTCTCTGAAAATTTAAAAAATTAGGAAATGAAACCAAAACAGCCAAATTCTCAAGAGAAAACAGTTTAATAGTCTGAAAAAGATTCATATTTGGCGACTGATAAAGTCATCCAAAATGATAATTATAACAAACCCTCAGAAAAAATCTGGTTAAAAATACTTTCATTACATTAAGACTTCTACAACCAAGTCATGACACTGATATCAGATCAATTAAAAAAGTTTCGAAAGGTTGAGAGAATATGTATACATTCCCTTACAAAGAAACCCAATAAAGATTTGTAGAGAAAATCATTAGAGATAAATCCTTCAAGATCCCTTCTAATGTATTGAAAAAGTTTTTAGTGAATTCCATAACAAAGATTTAAAGGCAGTTACAGTAGCTCAGGATATTCAACAGATAAGGTGTTTGTATAGTATGGATCAGGGCCATTTTCTATAATTGTTCTTAAGTTTATGAAACAAAATAAACTAGACCTTTCCAACTTTGATTTGAAAAAGCTCAGGTTCAATTTGAAGAATGCCAAGTTTAATTTTAAAAAAAAGTTTAATTTTAAGAAGGATAAATTTTAAAATTTTAATTTTAAAAAGGTCATGTCTAATTTAAAACAGTAAAGTTTAATTTTTAAAATCTAAAGTTTAATTTTTAAAATCTAACGCTTAATTTTAAAAATCTCCCGTTTAATTTTAAAAATCTTGTGCTTTTAAAATTGCGTTCCTACCTAATAATATTAGTAAATTAATTATTTCAATAGTAATATAATTAAAGTCTATTTGCGAGAATTCATATTCAAAAGTACTGGCACTGAACTAGATCTGTTTAAAATTACACTTTTACACATGACCATTTCTAAATTGAACTTGAGCTTTTAAACGTTCAACTTGAGCTTTTTTAAGGGGATTATCCAGGCCCCTGCCAGATCCCTGTCTGTCCGGTGACCCTTTTTTGTTTTGTAGTTGGAAAAGAACCCTTAGGTGGTGGACTATTCGGTCCTAAAATTTTATGGCACTAAATTCCCTACCCCCACCCCCACCCCCTTGGGGCATGAGGGCTAAAAATCATGAATTTTCGACCCCATATTAAAACAAAACAAAACGGGAAATAGAAAATTTAAAACCGTTACTTTGTTTACAATGCTTCAAGGATTCTGAAGCTGTTTTTGGTTGTGTTCTAGCATAAAACTCAATGAGTTCTATTCATATGAAATATCAATAAAAATTAACTAAAATTCCAATATGTCCAATTGCTTCAAAAACTAAGGCCTGAATAGAAAAAAAAGAATAGGTAAAATTGTGTTTCTTTTCAAAAGTTACACATATAAGTCAAATTTGATAAGAATCAGACTACATATATAAAATTTCATAATATGTAAAGAATATGAAATATTATTTTGGAAATTACAAATCACAGTGTGAATATGAAGTTATGCATGTAAATAATCGAAATAAAAATGAAAACAGCGTTCAATTACATAAATTTTCCATTATATTACACGTCAACAAAAAATTTTGTTCATGGTTTATACCCAAAACCTCGAACTTTCAACATTCTAAAAAGGACTCGTCATAGAGTTTTGATAAAACCAAAGACAGTTTTAGAATCCATGGAACATTTCTAACAAACGTATTGAAGAAAAACTTCCAAATTTGGGAAAAAAAATTTACATACCTCACAACCCATAAATAATGATATTTATGATGTATTGATAAAATATCGCTTATCACAAAAAGTATTTTCTCAATTGTTCCAATTTTCTTCAATACGTTTGTTAGAAATGCTTCAAGGATTCTAAAACTGTGTTTAGTTGTGTGCTAGCATCAAAACTCAATGACGAGTCTTTTTTTGAAATATCCATAAAATGTACCAAAAACCCATTTTTCGTAATAAAAATAAGGCCTAAATCGAAAAAGTTACATGGGTAAAAAAGTTTACTGCCAACAAATACATATACTGGCTAAATTTCAAACGAATCGGACGAAAAAAGTTGAATGTCCGGATGATCCCATTAAATTGATCTTGAGAAATTTTAAATTGAAATTGAGCTTTTTTAAATTTAACTTGAGTTTTTTTAATTGAACTTGAGCGTTTTAAATTAGGTTAAAAAGTTGAAGTCACTAAAATTATTCAGAATTTAATTGTTGAGACCTTATGAAACTCATGTTTGTCAAGATATTATGAATATAAATAATTATTCATTCCTCTCATAAATTCAAGGATTATGATGAGGGTAAAAGAAATTTATGGGTTCAAGTTCATTTACATTTCTATGAAATTGTATGTATGACATCTTATTTTAAATTTACTAATGGGAACAAATTTGGTATATTTTTTTCTAAATTTGACAGTTGAAATTACACAGATACTGCGAAAGTAAAACTACCACTTCAATATTGACATTCCTAATTTTCAGTTTCCATGAATAAATCATGCTGACATAACAAACAAGTCTTAATCTCGTGTGTTAAGTTAACAGTTCACTGCCTGAAACATGAACGATAATATTAAATAAATTCCACCAATTGTATGATAATCACTCGTAAAACTGCGAAAAACCGAATATTCAAGTATCCCGGGTCAAAATTAATGAATGTTACCCAATCCGAATTTTTCCGTCGGCGAACCGGTATTTATTATCGATTTCCATCGTTTATCGTAAGATTTCCGACAGTAAGTAAATTACTGGTGATCACCGGTAATTTAAGACGATATAAATGCCCACCGACAATGATGACCGTTATCTACCGTCGATTTTTGACGGTCATTTCGACCATAGAAAAACGCTGGTAAAAATACGATCGTTTTTACGCTATATTTTATAATTTTAAATTAACGGTAATGCTGGACGGCACAAGCCTAAGTTAAATTGATGAAAAGTTACACAATATTATGTGATGTATTTCTAACAGTCAAATATTATTTAACTTATCCTTTACATGCAACAGTCTGACCCTCAATTCTTCCAACATGAGAGTCAAAAACTTAAGTTCAAAATTAAGATATTGCAGGAGCAAATTTACATATTTCCCTATTTTTATACGTTCTAATTTTTAAGACGTTAGAATATGAAGTTCATGTTTTCTAATTTAAGCTTCAAATGTTGAGTATTTGACATGAAATATCTGAATTTTAGCGCTGATAATTTCTTTGCAAATAAAAGGATGAATTTTAATAATACAGGACGGTTATTGTGAAAATAATGAATAGGTGCATTTCATTTAAATAGGTTATTTATATCTAAAGAAAAAATCCTGGATGTATAAAATGCATAATTATATTTAGATGTCAACTGACAAAATGTACTTCTGACTTTATTCAATATTTAACTCACGCTTCAAAACGTTTCAAATGATATTAAAGGTTCCAGTTCTTTAAAACGTGACCGTTTCGATGAGTTGAAATATCAGTGTTAAGTTCTTTTATACGGTTGAAGAGATCGCGATCTTAAACCAAAAGGACTTATTTTTAAATACATAAATTTTATGTGAATTTGTTAAGTTTTACATGTTCAAAAGATGGACGACCTATAACCCTATATACATTCACAGCATCAATTAATGAGAATGTTTTAAAAGTTGTTAATTTTTTCTAATGAAAATATTTCTTTCTCAAATCAGAGAAAAAATACGAGAAAAATTACTCGAACCTTCGCGTACAGAACACGAAGTTCCGAACGTTTATGTAGGCTTGAGTTCGAAAATTGTGCATATATTTGCAACTCTAGCTATAAAATAGCTAGATCCAGATAGGTTTCGTTCCATCTAGATATCGACTTGGGTATTCTTGTTACTAGCTGTAAATCTAGATAGCGTAAAAATATCCTAGATAGTTTATAGCTAAAAACATCAATAATGAGTTGGGAGCTGAAATACGTTAAATTTGACATCAGTTGAGACAATATATTCCATGTTTGAAAGGCGTTCAAGCGTTGTTTGAGTGTCGATTGTTCCTCGTTCAGTTCAGTCACGTGAGTCTGTGTGAGAGATTCAGTTTCCGCGAGAAGTTAGTTGAACTTGGGATTAGTCGGGAGTCGGTACTCGGAAACATAAGTGATCAGTTTCTCAGTTGTTATCAAATTGTGTGTATACTCGTTTGTGATACTGTGAATCCCTTGAAAATAATGAAATTTAGCCCGTCACAGTATTTAAGATACGGAAATCTGATCAAACTGAGTATGTTTTAGCTGTGAAAGTATAGAAATTTCGTAACTATTCATGCTGCATAGCTTTCACTTGCTGACCGTGCGTGACTCATCGGGAATTCAAATTGGTAAATTCAGTTAACGGGCCTGATTAAACGCTGTAATTCCACAGTTAGCTACTAATTTACTAGGTATGAATAGGCTCTTTATTTGATTATATTTTATATTTCATGATTTATGACCTTCGTTTTTAAGATAAAATACGTATTATTGAAAAGTATGTTTATTGCATCAAGAAATGAAGTCGAAATCATGAAATAGCTCAGCTGGTAACATGAATGACTAACAAGTAGCATGGTATTTGACTTAGTTGCTCGAGTTGGAGCAGTGTTGTGTAACATATAACTCATTCTCTAGGTTTGAAAATAGTATCTTGAACTGTGAAAGATTTGATTCTCATTAATTACAAATTTATGCAATACATGACAGAACTAAGATCTAACTCCCGAATACTATTGTTGGTATTTGAATATTTTTTAATTGCTTCACTGCTGATGTAAGATTTCAAAAATTGATTGAACGGTTTTAATGCTCACCGTTGTGCATTCACATGAGAAATGGATAGGTGTTATAAAGATTTATGTATCCATTACAAATAAGACATGACTGTACCATGTTTAACTGTGTACAGTCATGAACAAGTATTTCTGAATATAACAGCTGACTGATGCTAACAAAATCCCAGTTTGACCAAAAATTATAGTAAAATATCATTTTACACTCATGTTCAATTGTGTTGAGGGGTAATTTCTGAAAATTTAGTTAACTTTTCCTTACCAATTTAAATAATGTTTGCTTTCAACTTAGTAGAGTAAATTGTTTATGGGATGAAAATGTACTTAAATATGTATGTATAACATTTCAAAATATCAATCTACAATCTGTCTCTGAAAGATGCTGTCCAGGAAATGAGAAGCATTCAACTCTCATACATTGGATACTATGGCAATGTTTCTCTTTGGATCCTATTATTTGTATAATGTTGGTATAGAAATTTTTTGATTGGTTTCAGTTCAAAAGTAAAATTTGTTGATCAATTTCCGGTAAATCTGAAGGATATGTCAGTTATCGATTTTGTAAATTTCGATGCCTTAGCATAGTTAATTAGATCGAAATAAACAAGTTTTCTTCTATGCACTTTCCGTCTCAAATGAGTATTTTATTAGTTATAGTGGTAAATGACTTAGAGCAACTCCAGTGTTTGAAGCGGAAAGAAATTCTTCGATCGAGTTGTATGGCAATACTGCAATGGCGTCTCACTTCCAGCGCTCTGTCTTGAAAGACGAAACCAAACCTACCACTATACCTCGTTAAAAACTCATTTGAAAAAATGTATGGAAGAAAAGTTGTTTATTTCGATGTTTTTACCATGATACAAGCAACAAAAATTCGAAAATCGATGAGTAGCTGTTTATTCGAGCGCATTCGTCATCAAAGACGAAACTAAACTTACCGCTATAAATCGTAAAATACTCATTTGAGACGGAAAGTGCATAGAAGAAAACTTGTTTATTTTGATTCAATTAATTAGGTTCAGGCACCAAAAAGTGCAAAATCGAGAACTGACATATCCTTCAGATTTACCCAATTTCCTTCTGATGAAACACATTACTCTGTCTATTCACTAAAAGAAGCTACTTACCAGTAAAAATTTGTCCATGAAAAATATAGGAACCTTTATGTGAATGCCTATTTTATTCATATAAAGATAGACATTGAAATTTATTCCAGATATGTGAGAGGAACCAGTTACCAAACAAAAAATGATTAAGTTTATAGGACCTGGTTTTAACCGTGTGGTAACATAATTCCTATTTTGATTTAATCACTGTGTTTAAGCACTGTGAATTATGAAAAAACTATTGGTCAATATTGAATATAATGTTGTCAACGAAATTCATAATTTCGTAGGTATAGATAGGTAATATAGTCGATTTTAAGACGATTTACATGAATGACAATATGCCCGGAAATGCTTATTTTTGGAGATATATAACTTTGAAGTTATAGGAATGTCGTTTATAAAATTGAACAAACGGAGAGGTTAAACAGCAGAAATCCGGTTCTGACGTAACGATAGGTAAGGTTAGGTTTGGTAAAGTTAATTTAGTTAAGTATCCTAACCTAAGTAAGCCTAAAATATCTTAATTTAACTCAACCATACCGAGGCCGATGACTCCCGCCAAAAAACTTGGCGTGGTCCGCGTCCGCAAAACGCCGGAAGAGCCATATCGAAACTGCCGTTAATGCTATTCTTACCTGGCGTTATTTATCCTATATCTCCTAAACTAAGCATTTCCGGGCACATTGTCATTCCTGTAAAACGTCTTAAAATCGACTATATTACCTATCTATACCTACAAAATTATGAAATTCGTTGACAACATTATATTCAATATTGACCAAACTATTGGTAAATGTTAATTGACTCCAGAAATATTATTTGAGAAAAATGTTATGAAATATTCTCACATTATGACTCATATGTACGGATAGACACTTTCTGTTGAACTTTTGCTTTCTTGACTCTACAAATCTACAATATCAAAGGAGAGCTTGAGTTTGATGATTGTAAAATGAGTTCATGTAGGAGATTGTTCTCACTCTAATGATAACAGACATGAATTAGTTTTTCATACTTGCCCAAGCAAACTTGTTTGACTTCAAACTTTGTGTGTACAATAAATTGATCTCAGAGTCGTCCAGTAATGCAAATGAAAGCTTAGTCAGAGATATCCCTCTAGATTTGCTTGAGTTCTGAACCTAAAGATAGAAGTTCATTTCATAGCAATTCTTCCAATGATGCTTCTATTAGTACCTCATATTAAATATTAATTCAGGTTTGCACGACCTATCTTGATGAATTGTGAAGTATTTAGACCTTATTAAGTGAAAGCTAATGCAATACTCATTAGGCAATCCTTTCATTCCAATAATTTTAGTATTTGAATTGCTATGATGGCTCAGTGTAAAAAAAAACTTCAAAATGATTTTTCTTCTGATTAAAATTATTATCATTATTGTTCAAAACAGGAAATTGCTTTCCAGGAATATTTTTGTTTGTGAAATATATATGTAAGTTCAAATTCCTTACAATTATAAAGATAGACATAAAACTTATTATAGATATGACATCAAAAATTTTAGGTTCCAGCTACGGTCAATAAGAAGGATTAAGGGGGACAACAAACTAAATTTTAATATGTGGACAGATTGCTCAGAAATTTGCCCAGCTCATGTAATTTTTTAAAAGAATAACATTTTGCTCTATGTAAATTTCGTGATTTTGGCCATAGTTTTTGAGAAAATGAGGAATATTTTTCATAGTATATGGGATTTTTTTTGGACACTTCATAGGATTGGAAGTCTGAGTTTTTATATTCTAGAACAAAAACTAAGACAGTTTTAGAATCTTTGTAACATTGCTAGCAAAGTTACAAAACTGTTTTTTTCATTTTCCTTTCGTTTTCTGATGAAATGTTGGTCAAAAATTCACGGTTTTTTACCCTCACTATCTATCTTGAAACCCCTCTTTCGGGGGCTGTAGTACCCGTAACCCCAATAAATTTTAGGACACAACAGCCCCTTCGACTTAATGAACCTTTCTCAGCAAAATTTAAAATTTTTGATCAAATCACTCAGTTGTCCCCCTCAAGTTATTAAGAACTTTTTCAAACATGTGGTAACACTACAAGTTCTATTGTGATTTACTTTAACTGTATTTTGATATGAGATGTAGAGTTTTTGAATCAAACTGATGAACACAAGCAAAATCATTGCCTGTAAAATGATTCAATGTGAATATTTTTTTAACCCTCAGAGTCATTCAGCTTGAAATTTACTTTCAGGAAATGCCTTCACAGAAACGCAAATTATTTTCTGAATTGTCAACGCGGCAGAAGCATCGAAGGATTGTTGAAAGAATTTTTTCAGAAGATGATTCAGATGAAGCAGTTTCTCATACTTTCCCAGTTGAAGATTGGTGTGATTCGAAATCTTGTTTTTATGATAAACTTATCCCAGAATCCTCCAAAAATGCTATTGAAGCGAACTGCTCAAAGTTGTCGAGTGATACTTTTCCTGATAACAGATCAGACATGTTCACTGAAGACATTGCTCCATTGAAAAGTCAAAATTCAATAGGTGATGTTCCTAATCGCATAGGGTCAATCAAAGAACCTTCAGAAGAATGTCAGAGCTCAATCAGTGATACTCCTGAGCATAGTGATATCTTCATTTCATAGCGATTCCTCAAGTGATTGTTCAAGCAATTGTGTCCGAGATTGCAATTTTAGCGTTACTCCACGAACTACATCGGACAATCTTGAAAAAATCCTCTGAAAAACAATTGTCAAGTGATTGTTTAAGTAGACTGTTATGCGATTTAATGTGATTCACCCATCTATTCCGATGACTGCCAAAGCTCTAAAAGAATCGTATCAAAGTGTGAACGTTGAAACAATGAGTGAATTTGGAGAGTATGTTCTGTACACAAATTCACGAAAATATTGTGCATATCCAATTTTAATAAAGTTTATGCACATTGAAAAGCTTGTGTGTGCAGGTTTGTATTGCACAAACACTCCTGACAAGTTGCTTCCACCACCTGAAATTTTTCTTGACCAGTTCATCAAAGACTTAATGACATGCTCCGATGAGGAGCTATTTGAAGCAAATGATGGGACACTCCGGCTACAATAGTTGTGAACGATGTGTGCAAAAAGGAGAGTAATTGGGGTGGGCATGTTGCTCTCCTTGAAACTGAATGTGATGTAAGAACAAACGACTCATTCAAATCTAACGCTGACCGTGATCATCATCTCAAAGAAAAGACATCTCCTCTTCTGTCAATATTAGATTTTTCAATGGTTTCACATTTTGTTCTTGATTATATGCACCTTGCAAGCTGATGATGTCGATGCTCAAAGTGAAAATACGCACAACCTGAAGAGAACTGGGCTACATCTCGAGTGAAGAAAATTCTTGCACAGTTAAGTAAGTATTTTCTTACATATCCTTACTTATTTTTTGTGCATTGATCGTTCTAAAATTTACAAAATTTAAATCTTTAAAAGAAACCCACAGGTTTTAGAGGACGTGTCACTTCCTCTAATGTTGAATCTTTTGAATTTTCTAATGATATTTATACACGAAAAGTATTTAAATTGATAGCAAATCAAGAATGAGTTGTTGCAATCAACAATTTAAGAAGCAATGACTCAAACTATTTGCTTCTATTATGCGTGCACTAAGTATTTCATTTTTTTGGATGTTATATTGTATAGCAATGGATTTTATGTGTAGATGAGCAAAAAGCTTACTTGATATAGCTGTGGGCCTGAGAGAAATTCCGGACTGGGATTATGACCCTATCAAACCTTCTTTTGTCTCCCTTTTCTTTGGCACTGATAACCCTTGTTTGACTGGTGCACTGCATCTCACATCCCTCAGCAAATGCCACAGTAGGTGAACAGTTTCAATTCATGAAGGTATGACAAATGCATGAGTCAGGTTTAGTTGGCTAACACAACAGCTTCATTTCAAGTAGTGTTACTTCTATGCATTTTTTTTTTTCTTTCCACTTAAGCTTTTTAAATGCTAAACAAACTTCTGTAAATTTACGTAAATGTTCAGTAATAAAATTACATCTGTAATTAATACGATACCATTTTTTCATTCTTGCATTCAGGTACATTTAGAGGTGCTGAACTGAAGCTGTACACTCCTGGTGGCAATGAGACTGACACAGTTCAGCAACCTGAGTGTTCATCTTTTGTGTCATCGTCTGGAGCTTCAACTCAGTATACTACTTCTTCTCCTGCCGCAGCTCGGTCTATTGCTTCCTCAGCTGCTTCGACTCAGTTGCTTCATCTGCAGCTACCTGTGGGGCACCCTCACAAAGTGCTTTCAAGTTACACAAGCACATTGCTCCCACACCCGTTTCAATTACAGACCCATGCAGGTAATGCTGTTAAATATAGCAGTTAATTATTATGTAATAGAATCCTTGATAACAGATATTGTCATGAATTGTTACATATCTTGTTGATTGGTCATTTATAGGCAAGAGAATGCATGAACTACATGTTTGGAATGTACAAATTATTCTATTTAATTTCGTCTTGGAATTTGTTTTTTCCCTACACATTTTCACTTATTTTCAGAAACATCTATCAGGCAAAAATGTGTAACATGTATGTGTACTTCTTTTCTCTATATCATATTTTAAAAATGGAAAAAATAAACATTCATGTTTCTTGGAGTTTCATGAGTTTCATTTTTAAATCGTGACTTAGACCTTTAACTTTAAAGGGATGTTACCTGGGTTGGTTGCACTCAATTACCTGTAATAACTTTGGTTACTCAAGTTAAAGTTTACCCTACTTTGAAATGTTAGCTGAAAAATTTTTCTATTACTCCTGTGTCTAACTATATTTTGTTCTAATCTCCATAATAGACCTATGTTTATTTTTTGACTTTTATTTCAGGAAGGACTGTACTGCGATTGAGAAGATCAACAATAAGATTGAAGTTCTGCTCAACATGTCTCGCTCAAACAGACGTGACATCAAGAAAATTTTGGCCATTCTTGAACCTCAGAAGCCTTCTGCCACCTGTGTTCAGCCTGTCTCAACATTTCATCGAGCAACGTCAATGGAGGAGCTTGACCAAATAGCGACCAATCAAACAGTGGTGAGGAAACCCAATAGCTATTAATAATTCAATACCGCAAAAACAATCCTGAGGTTGAGTAACGCATTCTAATTTTTACGTGGATAAGATTAATTCTTCATTATGCATATGCTCCAGGCTGTCACAATACGTACATCCATACCTAGTGATTGCTCTTACGTTAATAGATGCCCCATAAGCTTTAGGAGTTATCGTAGTGAAGGGCTCAATATCCCGTACAAAGCGGAAGATTAATCTAAACTATCATTTTATAGAAGCTAATATAACTGGTATACAAGACTTCAGGACTAAAATGTCTGAGACATATTATTTTCGGTTGGGGATTTAGCAACTCTTGAATCCGTTAATGACGATCGTTAACTTTTGATGCCAGTTCAAAATAAAATATTGTTCGAGTAAAATGGCATTTAATAATAAATTATCAGACTATACAGATTAATGGATGTTTTATTCCTGTCATGTACAATGATTATACTTCTAAGTTCCGGATGTTATGTTCTACTGACATGTTAAGTCAAATCTGAAAATGATCTCCGGAAAATTATTATTGGGTTCAACAGCCGCCCTCCTGATCTTAAGATGCATAAGTATCAAAGTATATAATTTTGACATGGAAAAAACATGAAGTTGGTCAGTGATCGCACACATTAAATTGATCATTTTTTGAAAGTAATTCATATTTTAGGCTATGATTGCTGTCTTTGCAACACCTGCTCGCAGACGTGGTGAATTATCTCAAACAAACTGAACTGACAGAGTTATTCATCATTTCTAGAGAAATAACACTCCATAGCAACTCTTCCGAAGGAGGTAGAAACTGTATGAATTTCGATTCTACTTAGTCGTTTAAATATCCAATCATCGAAGTTCCGCAATTGTTTCATTCGCTTCGTTTGTACATCCGATTAGGTGAATGAAGTTTCGTTTTAATGAACTGTCGTTAGTTTAAGAACGCTTATGTTTATGGCTTCTTCATTTCTTGTTCTCAAGTGAGCGTTGATTATAAAGGCAAATTCAACTGAATGCGTCCTGGTCATTCAGCATGATACGGTGTTGATAAGAGATTTAAATGCGATTAGAGTTTCATCCGTACAGTTAGGCCATTGCTCACATGGAGTACGTATTTTATTTCGATACTACACACAATAACAATGCATCTTCTATCACTAGAGGACTGAGCTCCAGCGATGCGTTGGCGTCAGTTTGCGGGACACCACGCGGCGAATGATGCAGCGCATCACGAAGGCTGATGTAGCTAAAGAAATGTCCTACTCGGGATTAAGACAGGCTCTCCAACGGACGAAAATATCTTTCAAGGAGCATCCAGCCTGCCAGTTGATATTAGGTTCGTGTAAGCTCATACTTTTTTTGGTTCATAGAGAACCAACATGGAAGACTGTTGTCTATTGAAATTACACTACGATCAAATACAGTACGTAAAATCGGTAATTTAATGCTGTAATAAATGAAAAAATGCGCTGTTTTTTAGTTAAAGCAATGTTTATTCTTAAATGTATTTGATCGTAGTGTAATTGCAATAAACAACAGTCCTCTAAGTTGCGTTGTAATATCAGTTCCCCTCAGGGGAATACAACTATTATATCTATGGGAATTGGCATTTCCAGGGGAAAATTTGAGAACCGGACCAGATAGATAAGTGAGCCTTTTTCTTGAATAAGATATTTTTGTTTGGTCAAGGACCAGCTTTTTTCGGCTCACTTCCGTCCTGTTTTTCAGCATCTCAGACTTTCTTCTTCAACTTTTATCATTGTTTCATAACCTTCCTACGTGACATTCTGTTTCTGTGTGCGCGGAATCCTATACGGGAACACCTCTTGTGTATAGATTTCACTTTCCCTTGTCTCTAGAGGGTGTCCCAAATAAACGATACCCAATTTCACGGGCTGTAATTCAAAAACCATTAAGAAATTAGCAAGTAACATTTTGTTTCTTAGCATTTTTTCCATCTCTGTACAAAATTCCGGGAGAATTGATCCAGCCGTTCTTTGTAAGCAGTATCTTTAGTGACCGATGCTGAAAACCTGTTTACACTTTTCTGGCAAATTTTGAATGTTATGATATTGAAACCAATGTTTTAAAAGGTATAAACCTTTTATTAAATGGAAAATGCCACTAAAATAAAAAAGATATGTTACTCCTATTGTTCGTTTCTTCGGTGTGTCCTCTGTTTCTCTCAATATACAGTTGCATTCGCCTCCTCATTCTCGCCATCACTGGTCTAAAGTGAGCATTTCCTTGCAGCAAATTGGCGGGTGATGCAAATTGATGATTGCAGCAAAAGTTCCAAATCTCCTTGCAGCAAACGAACAATAGGAGGAACATTTCGTTGGTGTTCTTTCTTTTAGTGGTATTTTCCATTTAATAAATGAGTAAAAGTTAATAATAACATGGTTTTAATGTCATAAAATTCTAAGTTTACCAAAAGTGTTAGAACAGGCTTTCAGTATCGGTCGCTAAACTGCTTAATGAAACGGTTGAAAGAATTTATCTGAAATTTTGTACAGAAATGGAACAAATGTTAGGAAACAAAATGTGGCTTCCCATTTTTTTCAAGTTCAATAGTTTCTGAATTATAGCCCTGGAAAATTAGGTATAGGTTTTTTGGGACACCCGGTAAACTTAATGATGCCTTCATCCTTTCTCTTTTTGAACATCTTTGGAGTGGTAAGGCAGGCTATGACTAATTTATAAGCAATGTAATGGTTTTTTATCCGTATAAAATAATTTGATTCAGATCTGACCGCCTATAGATATAGTCAAAATTACCTTATGAAAAAATTAGCAATAGGGTACAGATATCAAGTGTTGTATTCAGAGTTAAATTAATTGACTTATTCTTTGATAGCAGCCAAAGTTCCCAATGTTGCTATCACAAGTGGAGCTAGCCTGGCCTGCTCCAAACACAGTGGTAGCTAAAACATTCATTGGGCAAACGGTAATTTAATTTATTTTGTTTTTATTCGCGCAGTTAATATTACTGATGTATTCCAATTTATCAGGTTCTTTAGCTGCAGTCGGGCATAATGAAGATCAGAGGCTAAAGGCGTCAGCTATTCCAGAGGTCCAGCGTCGCTGCAAAGATTGGGCTGGCTCAAAGAGACGACGGATTGAGTCAGAAGTGTCTCCGGCGGAAACGAGTACACTTCCACGAAGTCTACTTGCTTCTCCATCTCTTGCTTTGACCGCCTCTCAGACGCCTCATTTGCTTGCTCCGTCGGCATCAGCTGGTCATGCTCCTCCCTTACCAGGAGTGAATAAAGTTGAAGTTGACTATGAAAATCCTACAAATATTTTTTTTCTACATGTGATATGAGTGGGGGTGTACAACTTGGCGAACGTTGTGCCTTTGAAAATCCCTGCAGGGGATACAAATATTGTATCTATGAGAATTAGCACTCCCAGGGGGAAAATAAGAGGGCCCGAGCTGAGAGTCAGGTAGGCCTATTTTTTTGTTAAAACGATCTGTTTTTAGTTTTATGAAAGTCCATCTTTTTTCTTTTTCTTTCCTTACCGGTTCACTGCTGTCCTGTTTTTTAGCATCTCTGACTTTCTTCTTTAAATTTTATCTTGTTTCATAAACTTTTTTTCCAACTCGCTGTTTCTATGCCTCATCTACAGAGATTATGCAGTCCCTAATAACCATACTACATGGTGCCTTCCTCATTCCTTTCTTCGATACGATCTTTTCCGTAGCGATAAGGGAGGCTCAACCCTCTAACGCCCATCAGGACTTTTCGGTCCTCCTTCATGAATAGCCTCAATATATTATATTTCTTGTAATTTTGTTCTCTAATGTGTACTATGGAATTCACTGCCGAGGGGTAGCTCCATCCTCGTTCTGAAACCTGTCACTCCCTGATGGCAGAGTAGGTCTTCTGATGGTAGTTATTTTTACGATTATTTGAGGAGTAAAATGCTGACGCTGAGGGGTTAAGGGGGCCCTCCCGTCAAATCTGAGTTTTGATCCGATTGGCCTGAAATTTGGCCAGTATATGTATTTTTGAAAGAAAAACATTTTGTTCGCGTAACTTTTTTATTAAGGCCTTAGTTTTTTCGAAAAATTTGAAATATTAGTTTTTCAGTTTTTTATACATATTTCAAAAAGATAGAAGTTCAAATGTTTTTATGGTGGAACAAATTCAAAGACAGTTTTGGAATCCTTGGAACATTTCTAAGTAAGTGATAGTCCTTTTTTGTATATGAATTTTGTTTATATATATATATGCGTTATGATAAGAATGTATGAAATATAGCGAATTTTTGTTTTTGGACTATGATAAAAATAATTAAAATGTACAAATTATAAAAAAAGGACTATCAGTTTGTTAGAAATGTTCCAAGGATTCTAAAACTGTCTTTGTTTTCTTCCTAGCATAGAGAATCAATGACTTCTTTTCTTTTGAATGTTGAAAATAAGTAACTATACAGTACAGGCCAAAAACAAAACTTTTTGTTTATGTGTAATTTAATGGGAAATTTATGTAATTGAATGTTGTTTGTATTTCGATAATCTATATTCATTTGTATTTCGATAATCTATATGCATAACTTCATTTTCCCACTGTGAAAATATTATATATATTGTAATTTCCATAAATTTTTTTATTTATATTTTTCATAAAAAAATTATGAATTTTTTTATTTTCAATCTGATTCATATGAAATTTGAGTGGAATAGTCACCTTTCATAAAGAAACACAATTTCTTTCATACATTTTTCTGATTCAGGCCTTAGTTTTTGAAAAAAATTGACATATTGGTATTTAGTCCTTTGGTATTGATGTTTCAAATGAATAGAACTCATTGAGGTTTTATGCTAGAACAAAAACAAAGACAGTTTTAGAATCCTTGGAACATATATAACAAAAATATAGTAGCAATTTTTTATTTTCTCGTTTTTTTCTTTTTTTATATGGGGTCGAAAATTCAAGATTTTGGTAGGCTTTCTTTTTGTTGAAATAAAATGTTTTTGTTATGTTAAAGACTAACTTTTTTCGGTTCACTGATGTCCTGTTTTTCAGCACCTACTGCTTTCTTCTTAAACTTTGGTCTCGTTTCATAATCTTTTTTCACAACTTACTGTTATGCCCTCTCTGCGTAGATTCCGCGTTTCCTTAACTTCATACTAAATGATGCCTTCCTCCTTCCTCTCTTTGGATCTCATTTATTGCTGCGAGTAGGGAGGCTGACACTAACAACTAATCTAATTTTATCTTTTATTTTCATTTAATCAAACAGGAGGTATTTGCATTACAAAAATTTCTGTGTTGTAGCACCATTTTTATGGGAAAGTTGTATTTGAAATATTTTGAGTTGTATAGTGGCTTATGATGTGAATATCTGGTAAATTGATAATTCTAAAGAAATTACAAACGTTAGAGCCGCACAAAAGCGGGAGATGGAGGCTACTTCTGAAGAGGTGTAGCTGTGGAGGATAACCTCGCCCTCTGCTACTTGCGACTCGAGTGCATTAGTGCAGGCCCTGTCGTTTCCTCGTCCCAATTAATTAAAAGACTAAGATGTGTAGTGGTTATGAGAGTTTGACATAGTAGATATTTGATGTGTAAGAATGGAAGTGCGCAAATTTAATTTAAAATTGGTAAAATTTTCTTAGTTATCGGGTGCTTGATGAGACCTTTTGTGTTGGTGGTGGTTAATTTTAAATGAAAGTTACATACGTAGTGTTTGTAGTGATGAATCTTACAAAAAACCTGTGATAAAATTCTTTGCGTGCCGAATATATTTTTGTAAGAATTTATTTCAATAGTTGAATGATGGCTGCTGAAAATGAAATAAAAATATTTGTTGAACATCTGGAATGTTTTAACCTATTTATAAATCACTGGCAATTTAAAATGACTTTATATTTTTTGTGAGACTTATCGTAATTGTCTCGTGCTCTACGATGAAGATGACAATTTGAGCCTTCTTACTGTAGCATTCATCAGCATCGCAGCTATTTTTTCTAATAATGCATTGTTACTTGTTACAATAGGCCTCACCCTGTGACACTAATCTGTTCAATTATCGCAATTTGCAAGAAACTTGCCGAAATATATAGACAGTATTAAACGTATTTGTTGAATTAAAATAAGTAATTTCGGAATTTTTGTGCAGTCTTCAAATTCGTGGTAATTGGACAGATGCATTTCACGAGGTGTGGCCTATTGTTTTTGGGAGCAATTCGCTATTTTTGGGACAAATCGTTGCACTGCTTATGAATCTCCTGGAATATAGTGGTTAGAGTAGCCATTTATAAGGTTAAATCAACGGTAATTATCGCAAGTTTTGAACGGAGACCGACTATAATAAACGTTTAACTGCCGGTAATTGACTGGTTAATATCGTCGGTCTTCGTCCAAAATTCACGATAAAAACCGGTAATTTATCGTAAATCGGACGATAATAGGGGACATTCGCGACACTAATTCTGACGATATATCGTCGGTTTATAGGAAGAAGAAGATGATAATTACTGGTAAATTCGGACGTAAATTTTCGTCGGTCAGACGAAAAATTTCTGACTGGGTTAGTCACAATTTAAGAGCACTTAATACAATAATTTCGAAGAACACTTTCACACCAGCTCATGCAACATTAGTCACGAGAACTTGTAATGAGCTCAGTGAGCTAATTTTTAGGGTAAATTTACTAAAGGCAAAAGTTAAAAGGCAAAGGAATGGCAATAATGTATTAAATGAAAATTTTTACTAAAAGTACTTTACTAAAAGTAAAGTAAATTTACTAAAAGTAATACTAAATTTACTTTACTAAAAGTTAAAAGGCAAAGGAATGGCAATAATGTATTAAATAAAAAATTTTTGGTAGAGTTCGTAATACCAGACAAAAATTATTGCAAATATTTCACGTGTAATGGTGTATTAGATTAACCAAGGCTGTAGGGTGTATTAGATTATGTTTTTATGTTATTCTTTTCTAATTCAAACTCGCAAGTCTCGGTTAATTATTAGATTGATCCTCGATTGGTCGTCGATTCATAGACTTTATATTATTCGTCAACCTCGTGTTCACCGAATCGTTGATGAATTACTGGCATTTTTTAAAACATGCTCTTTATTAAATGCATTCTTGGTATTTTCAATACACTTCGTTGATGATGAAGTCTTCGCTTGAAATTGAGTACGAAAAGCAATAGATCTTTAGTATTTATTCTGAGGGTTGTGGTATGTGACATGAAATAAACGCATACAACATATAAATTCATTATTATTATTATTATTATTATTAATACGTCAGAAAGTTTTAGCTTCCTTTACCACAACAAAGATGTTCAAAGAGAAGAAGGATGAAGGCACCATTTAGCATGGAGTTGAGAGAACACGGAATTCATGCACAAAGTGCGTAGCAACAGTAAGTTAAGAAGGAAGATCATGAAACAAGAAAAAGTTGAAGAAGAAAGTAGTAGGTGCTGAAAAACAGGACAGCAGTGAACCGAAAAAAGATGATCCGTAACAAAACAAAAATCTGTTCTTTTTTAACAAAATGAAAGCCTACCTAACCTTTACCTCGGGCCCTCACTTAGTCCCCCTGAGAGCGCTAATTCCCATAAACACAATAGTTGCATGCTCCTGAGGGGTCATATCAATTCATTTTTTTACGTCAAGTTTAAAATTTGGCGGTATTCCTGAAATATGCCAACTCCTAAAGTTGAACTATTGTTGTTTTTATTTCACCTCACATGACTCGGCCTTTCCATGTTTTCGTGAAAGTGTGTTAGTTTTAATTTTTTATTAAAAAACTAAAACTAACACACTTTCACGAAAACATGGAAAGGCCGAGTAATAAATCTGATCGTGAAATGAAGCACTATTTCATTTCAGCTATTTCTGCTGATGTGTGTCATTTCGTTGAAAAATGAAATAAAAACATAGGAATACCAATGGTAAGCACGTATATGAACGCAAGTAAACGCACCAATGTTTTTATTGTACAGCATAGTAAAGTGTTCATTTACTATGTTCTGAACATTTTGGGAGAAGTATGAATATGAAATAAAATATTCGACGTATTATTTAAACTATAATGCAGTGTACGCAACAATGTCAAAAAACACTTTTGATGGGTGACTTTTATCCGTTATACGAACGGCGATAATTCGCTGCAGCACTCTACCGGCAGCACACCACCAGCAGCACACATTTGTATGCTGTAAACTACGGATGGACGTTCCCAAATATTACGACCATTAACCAACTGAAAATTTTGCGCCCTTAAATCATCCATGGCCGGCTTTAAGAGCGTGGAGAGGGAGTTTTAAGACATAACCTGCCAAGTAGCTTAAAAATCATACCTGATCGACCGTTACGTCCTTAATCCACCGGTGACACGTCCTTGATTTTCAATTGGGTGGGATCGCATCATACAAACAAGTTTTTGATCCTAAAAACCTTACACAACACTCACAAGCGTGCAGCCTCGCGTAAGTCATCCGAAGAGACTCACGTGAAAATGATTCGCACAGCCCACCCCCCTTGCAGAGCAGTATTCAAGAACGGGGAAACTGAATGCATCATAACATCTACGTACAATTTTGAGGTTCTTAAAAATGTTACGTGTCCCAAATCCCTTCACTTGCTTGAGCAAAGTGTTGCCGTGTGAGAGACAGGAATGTCGAGAACTGTTGTACACATTGCTTGCGTGGTATAAATCAAATATCCAGACTAAACACTGTGTTGAGTGTTATCGAGGTAAAGATTCCTCTTGCCTTGAACTCCCTGGGCCTGCTGCGTGAAAAATAAACTACGCTTGCGACTTCTGGGAAACAGCGACAACATTTTAAATAAATTCCTGTCAAATAGGTAAAATATATATATATATATATTATTGATCATGTCGTTGATTGGCAGAATTACGACAAGAAAAGGATTATTTCGTACTGCATCTTTGGCTTGACATTTATTATCGGTCACCCGCGGTGACATTTTTCCCTCGACTGACCTATTAAAAGCCTTAATAGCAGTTGAGGATATCCATCCGAAGACAAGATTGCGTCCCAGAAAGATGCCAAATTGGACTAAGAAGAAATTGTTGCAGTCGAAATCCTGAACTTATCATAATGCCGCGTAACGAAATATTTTTGTATCTGTTAAATTTACAGCACTTACCGACTCATTAAAATTACCGTGAAAATATATTCCCTATGCAAGTTGAATGTATTTGTACTAATCCTCATGTCCCATGATTGCGTGTCTCTTTTGGTATCTTGTCATCAAAGTGTGTCTTCATTAAGAAGACGGTAACGGTAGGAATCAGACGAATTAGAGATTTTCAGTTTTTAAATTCATCTTACAGAGAACTTTCTTTCGCATCCAACGATACAATTGGCTCTCGAGTACGTGCATTGGTTCGTCTCCTAGGCGGGGTAGAAGACGCACACTAGCGTGACCTTGGCGCACGCCAATGGATGGGTGATCTTCCTTTTCCTCCGTGTTACGAGTCAGTTTTGGGCGTTCCTCTACGGGAATAGCAAAAGAGTTGATTCATGGCCTGGCTTGAAATGCTTCTAACATTTTAACACTCAGTGATGAGTTATGATGATTTGACTGAGTGTTTGTTTTGAGTCCAGCTGCTCTGGGTCATCAGCTAATTAGCTTGTTGTGTAAACGTTTAATCACCTCCCGTAGTTTTGAGGGTACATGAATGGCAAATATATCAACCGAAAAAGCTCAAAAAGAGCTACAAAGCAGTATAGTTGATATAAAAAAATGAGTTTGAAAATATAAATGTATTAATTTAAAAAATAACAGCTGTTCTGAAACTTGCATTTATTATTTTTGATTTGGATCCTTTTATGAAAGTACAAAAATGGCAATCAAATCAATCGATAGGGCTCAAAAAGCTATAAAATAGTAGAGTTTGTACGTAAAAAAACTTAGTTCGGGAATTAGGGGAAAAATACGAATTTTTTAGAAAATTAGCTGTTCTGAATACTTGCATTTTTCTCTATTTAAATTATTCTTCTTCCACGTTTTTTGAAGTACAAGAATAGAAAATAAACCATTTGATGGGGTTTAGAAAATTCTATCGATAAGGGCATCTCAAATTTTCAAATATTTTTTATTTTGAAAATTATACGGCACGAAAAGAAGAAAAATAGGAAAGGCAAGTCAATTTTTTCCAAAAAATTATTAAAATTAAAAAAATTAATTTATCGACAACCCACTAGCCCTTATCTCTAGAGAACTACATTAGCTATCTAAGACGAATTGCAAGTTCTGTAGCTTCCAAATTATAGGCATTGAAAAAATTTCCCTGAACCCCAACTTTGACGGTTCTTAAAAAAAAAATCTGATGCAGACGCCAAAAAAAACACATCAATCATAAAATAATCGTTGAATCATTTCACAACTATTGTGAAAATTTGAGAGAAATCCATTCAAAAAATACAGGATTTTTTAACCGTTACCATCTCCTTAATAATACAAATAAATAGTTGGCCTACATTCAGCGAGTATTTCAAACTTAAATTCACTGACGAATTATTAACTTTGAATTAGTATATTAATCAATGATAGTAAACGTCATTGAAATAATGATGGATGGACAAATAATATTCACATGAATGATAAGAATCACGCCCGAATATTAGGATAAAATATTAAAAAGTCACACATGATAATGCTGCCACCAATGGTGGATTTCTTATTCTAAGTAAAAAATAAAGCCCATAACAAAACTTCACAGACCATCGGTGAATTACCCAATCTTTGAGAGGTACGGTAAAGTACCCAAAGAATATAGATCAAAAATGTTAGCATGTAGAATTTCATTCTAAAATATCCAAAACGGAGCAGATATCAACTACTCGACCACCCAACGATAAGTCACCATATGAAGGGCTAGAAGTTCTCAACCCCTTGTAGCGAAAGCCTTCGTCTAACTCGAATTCAGCGTCATTTCCAGCTAGTACACCACTCACAAATCCTCGCCAGCCAGAGATGGCACCACTGTTTGCTGATTAACTGGCTTCAAGAGACAGCCACAAAAATCGAGTTACCGGCTATTAAATAGACTATTCTCCACAAGGTCAAACAGATCATTTGTACTGAGCACAAAAAGAAGGGGAACCTAGCCCCACCTTCTACCACCATTCTGTGCCAACGTTCTGAGAGAAAATTCCCGCTATAAGAAAACAATTTGCTTCCAATGCTACATGATCCCAGCTCATGTTAAAGACCTCGGTGACTAAAATAATCGAAGACATCATTAATCATTTACTCCACAATTTCATCACAGCCAACACCCAACGCCGACTGAAAGAGAGACGATACTAAAGGAGACCCGAGCAAAGCATCCATGAAGCCATGAACTTCCTATACGTAGTTTGAGCTGCAGGCAGTAGGTTCTCCTACTAACAAAACCGATAAAGCTTATCTGCAAAAAGCTTCTCGAGCACCATTGACTGAACTGCGGTGATGGATATAAGATTATAAATTTCTGCCACAGAAGGACCTCCCGGATAGCAGAGACGTTTGCGAAACGCCAATCAACTGAAAATTGGTTCTGTCGTATGTACCACATGAAAAAAAACACTGGATATAGGTATAGGGGCAAAAATAAACTCTGTCTCCTAAAACAAAAAAAGGCAAACTCTCATGAGCTCCACTCAGCCGAATCAAACTGACGAATCAAAGCAGACCGAAAAGACAATGAACTTCACGCAGGTCGCAGACAACACTTGGCCGAAAGAACTACAGTAGAACTCCTAAAATTGGAACATTTTGCTATTCCGGATATTAGGAAGTTTTCGGATTTCCGGAAGGACACATTTAGCTTTGTGTACCCTCAAAGTTTTCTATGAACAAATTTTCTTTCTCAAAAGAAAACATATTAATCGTATTCTCCGGCCAACTGAGTCATAAAAATTTCAACTAAGGGTCTAAACTCTAAAACTTTATGACGGTGCTAAAAGGTCAAATCAAACAACTGTTCGTGGAAATGTATTATTTTTAAAGAGTGTCTACCATAACAAGGTATGACGCAAACTGAAAATATGCAGCAATATAAATATTTATCACTAACATATATTGAATATATATTATTAAACACAAAAAGATATGCATAAACGGATTGTAGAAAACTAAATTACAAATATTTATTTTGTAGAAATATAGTATAGTGGACAGCATTGTATTGTTCATTTAGACAATATGTAGTAAAAAAATAGACAAATACAACAGGTAACAACACACATAATGTAACAGCAATTTCAAATAGGTTGAACAGAAACTGACAAACTGTAATCATTTATCATGCTTCTCTATCATTACCAGTAAAATCAAAGGACTCTTGTATACCTTTCTTGATGCTTTGGCGGACTTCGTTCAATTTTGCGTTGCTTGCTTTA
Source organism: Morinoia aosen (assembly GCA_030386875.1). NCBI lineage: Eukaryota > Metazoa > Arthropoda > Malacostraca > Amphipoda > Talitridae > Morinoia > Morinoia aosen. Next base: position 27,607,562 of record CM059557.1, on the reverse strand, counting down.
CGAGAAAGTTATGTTGTTTTTAAGCTATTCACCTGCAATGTGTCATCACCGTTGAAACATGGAGTCATTTCCATCAATTCTATAACTTTATCTATGTAGGATTCTGCTTCATTCCACGTTGTTTTACCTTGGCATTCATTGTCAGTAAGGTTGCTTTCGCTACTATCTGGATTCGGCAAGCATTCAATGTTCTCATAATTTTTTGGAGCGCAGTGTATAATCTCGCCTATGTCTTCCATCCACTTTTCCACATCCTCACGTTCAATATCTGAGAATGCGCCGCTTGATGAAGCTATGTGAAATAATTCATTATTTAACTCTTTATTTCGTGACTTTACAGAATTGTTGTGTCCATGGTATGCTGCATTCATTGACTTGATGCCATGCAACAATTGATGCCATGTGTTAAGAATGCTGTTAAGAATGATTAATGTCGCGAATTAAAGCTGAAAATTTAGGAAAAATTTTATTTGTGTGTAATAAAATTTTTAGTGGTGTGTAATAAATTTTGTGCTTACTTAAAAAAAATTTGTTCGTTGAAATATCTTAGTAAATTCCAGCAGTACAGATGGGTCAGTTCAACATGTATGTTACATGCCAGTATTTTTGGGCTCAACAAATGTGAGGTGTAGTGGGAAAGGTATTGTATACATTTGGGCCATAAGCTGTGTTGGTTCGAGCGATGTTTGTTTATATTAGCAAGAATTTTTGTGGTATGTGAGCAATCTTCGAGAGGCCTAGGTCGGCCCTTGGGACGAGAAATTTAATTAGCTACACACTTGAGACGTTCGAAAGGGCCGTCGCTGTGGGAAACACCGCCGCAGGGTTGACAGACATATATCGCTACACTTAAGCTAAGAGGGTGGCATAGCAACGGTTTCGGAGATTTTAAGAATTGAATAGGGCGGGACTTACCGAGTTCTTGGCAAAGGAGCTTTAGCCAATAAGGAACAGTTATACCAGGAAGGGGAAATTCGAAGGGGTGAAGCCACGTATGATACAGCAAAAGCAACACGCAGGCGGATCTTCGAGCATTACGTACAGACTTCGAAACCGTTGATTGGCTGTACGAAAAATAGAAAAAAGGTGAATTTGAACTGAAGCGAGTCGCGGACGAATGGTTTTGTGGGTTGAAGTGACTATCTCCCACTGTGCTGCTGGAATAGCTGAGATAGGATAGACCAGAATAGACCATGTCTCATGTGCAGCTCTTGTAAACTTAGGGGTGGCTGGCCAGTCGAATCGAATCATTCAGGCTAGTTCTGTGATGTAAACATTTGGCGTATGCAGTTTCTGAATTCCATTACTTAATTTGTATCATTCCTAATAACGTTCATTGTGCGTACGCTTGTTTATGTTTGTATGACGTATGGCCGAAAATCATAAATATTAAGCGAATTTCACTAGGTGTATTATGCCCCCAACACTAGAAGCGACAGCTAGCAACATTACGGGTGCGCTCAGAAAATGGGCTGTGTAAGTTGAGTCGTCTTTCATCGGTGAGTAACGTTTTGTTTTAGTATATACTGTAATGTTCATTATTTGCTTTTGGGCTTGCCCATGAGTTTTCTTGTGTTTTTGTGCATGTCATGGAGGTGAGCCAATTCCTCAAACGAGCGTTCTGTCTCCATGTTAGTGCAAACTAATGAGGGACAGGACGGAAGTCGTCTCGTGACACATGCATTCAAGAGAGTTTCGCATTTCACAGTGTTCCACGCTGACGCTATCGCATACACAGCGTGTTTGATGGTAAAGCAGCGCTGAAATTCGCCAGGATGTGTGTCGTCATGTATCATTTGAAGAATGAAATTTCTCTTGTATAAGCATTTCAAACTTTGTATTACACCTTGATCCATAGGTTGGATCAGTGCCGTAACATTTTGGAGAAAATAACATGCGAATATATTGCCATCATCAGAAACCAGTTCCGTTTCCTCTGGATGCGCTGCACTGTTATCTAAAAGAAGCACGCACTTTGCACGTGGCTTTCCCACAGCTTGCAAATTTTTTTGTACTGCTGGAACGAATTCATTGAAAAACCATTCTTTGAAGATGTATTTGTTCATCCATGCATTAAGTTGTGAACGATATGTGACTGGCAAATTATGTGTTCCTTTAAATGCTTTTGGATTTTTTGACTTTCCAATCAATAGAAGTTTTAATTTGTGCTTCCCAGAAGCATTGGCGCAGGTTAATACCGTAACTCTTTCTTTATTCTTTTTAAATCCAGTTGCTGTTGCTTCTTCATTTGCAGCAAGTGTTTTAATTGGTAGGCATTTCCAATTGAGCCCTGTCTCGTCGCGGTTATAAATTTGATCGGGCGTAAGTTCATTTTCTTCCATAAAATTTTCAAAGGTGTTCTTGAAGACTGTTGCTGCATCTGCGTCTGCCGATCGCTTTTCCCCAGAAATACTTAGCTGTCGTATGCCATGCCATTGCTTGAATGATCGCAACCAACCTTGACTAAATGTAATATCCGAAGTTATTGTTATTTCTTCCTTCAATATCTTAGCTCTGGCAATCAACAATGGGCCTGATACAGGTACACCTTCCTTCGTTTTTTTTGAAAACCAAGCGTACAAACATTTGTCATAAGTCGCATATCTTGGTTGGTGTAATGTTTTCCTTCCTAACGTTCTTTTACATTGGGAAATACAAACGGCAGCCAGAATTTTACTCTTCTTTTTTTTAATATCACAAATGGTAGAAATACCAATTGCATATCGTCTTTCAATTTCTTTATATGACATTCCGTCTTCTATGCATTGCAGTACTTGCCGTTTTTCCACAAGAGTTAATTGCTCGTTGCTGTTCTTTTCGTTCAGACGCCATTATGGGTTTCTTGATGAATAAATTATAACTACCTATCTATGTATTATCGATGAATCTGTGGTATAAATAAATCATTTTAAAATACATCTAAAGACCAGTTGTACGTTTAAACGGTATTGTAACTAAGAGTAACATTGTAACTTTACAACACGAATTGTTTGTATTACGCACACATACACGGCTACTGCTCATATACAATCCTGTTGCTTCGGTAAAGTTATGAATTTGCCTGGTTAGCAACAGATGACGCTACCGTCGGTTCGGATTTTAGAATTTTCGGGTTATAGGATGTCGGATTCTACGAGTATTTCGAATTTTGGGATTTCGGATTTTAGGAGTTCTAGTGTATTTCGTCCCTACACTAGCTGCCACTAAAGTGGGAGCCCATCACAGCAGTTTTAGCTTTTGGATCAAAGGTCAGGGCCATACTAACACCCTCAAGATCAGGCAGTGTAAGCTCTAAAAAGCCACCGCTCGAACGCGCAAATAGGTGTCCTAACAGACTGAGTCCTAACACAGGATCATGCTCGAGAGCCGCCGCGTGCTTGACATCTTAGTCAACACGACAGTTATTGTCAAAGGAAGATTTGTCGGAAGACCTGACTTGCAACACACCAGAGGAAAAAAACTTGGATACAACGTCAAAAATAAGGATCACATGTCCTGTTTTTTAGTGGAACAACCCCGACGAATTCCAAACACTGGTAGTATGATACTTGTTCAGTGATTCGTTAACAGTTGATAATGCAGTGAGTAGAATTACCGAGCGGAGGAGCGATAGCAACGTTGATGGCATTCAGCTCATCTGGCAGAACAGTGTCGAGTCGATTGCTTTCAATATGTGTTACAAACTGAACCTACTGAGTGCAGCCAGACACGCCACTAAAATTTATGGCATCACAACCGTGTCGGTCAGTAGGAAGAAGCAACTCAACCCATTCAACATAGTGAGCGTTCAAATCGCCAACAAAAATGAAGGCAGTCTAAAGAGTCATGAGACTGGGAGCGAGCCATAGACTCCAGGAGAGAGACGTAAGACAGTCATTGTCAGCCGCATTCAGAAGCCAAAAAGTGGGATTTACTGCACTCAGAGCAATCACTTTTTCGAAATCATGATTTTTGAGCGATTTTTTAAGGTTTTTGGCTGAGGTCATCACTAAATCATTTTTCACCCTAATTCTTAAATTGATACCCATTTCAACTTTGGCGCTATTCTTCCAATGGTTCCTTCAAAAAATCCACGGAGTAATGTATGTGAAAATGTATTTCCAAATGCAGGTAAAACCAGAGGGTAAAAGGAGACAAAAAGTTTTGAAACGATTAGTTTATAGTCTGATCAGGAGTGGCTTAAGGGAAGCATTTTTCATGTTCCCCTTAGCTGCAGTCCAAAAGTCGATTCTACCGATTTTTTTTATTGCTTTAAATGAGTTTGAGATATGTCCCCGAATTTCTGTAAAAATATCAGGAACGTATCCCAGAGCTAACGTCTCCCCCGGGAGGGGGAGAGAATCCCCCTTACGGACCTATTTTTCATTTTTGAACCTAGAGCAATGAAATTTTGCATACTGATAGGAAATTCAAACTGAAATCATTTATCGTTCATGACAAAATGCAATTTTTTTGAAAAGAAAATGGGAAATCATGGAAAACGACATTTTTGGGGGGGTTTTCTAAATGCTTCTCCTCCTACAGTTTTTGAGCTACTGTGATGATTTTGGTATCATTGAATGCAGAATAACGTAGACATTAAAAAAAATCCTCAAATTTTCAATTTCATTCTTTTTTTATATATATATTTCATCATTCATATTCCTCAAGGTAAGCATCCCCCATCCGAATATTTTTTTTATTATTGAATTCAGAGCAATGAAATTTGGTTTACTGATAGGAAATGCAATTTATAATCATTTATCATTCATGACAAAATGCGATTTTCTTGAAAAGAACATGGGAAATCATAGAAAACGACATTTTTAGGGGGGTTTTCTAAATGCTTCTCATCCTACAGTTTTTGAGATACGGTGATGATTTTGGTATCATTGGATGCAGAATAACGTGGACATTCCAAAAACTTGAATGCTTTTCCTCAAATTTCCAACATAAAAATTTAAAAAATTAAAATAGAAAAAATCAAAATATTCTCAAGAAAATTCAAATTTATGACGTCATAACTTTGAAACAAGAATGAATTTTGAAAAACTTCTCAATACATTGTAAATTCCTTGTTTTTCTGCATCCAATGATACCAAAATCATCACTGTAGCTCAAAAACTGTAGGAGGAGAAGCATTTTTTTCTCAAAAATAGGTCTTCTAAAAAAAGTAAGTTTTCAAGACGTTTGTCATTATTACTCCGCAGTTTACAAAGCTAGAGCAATGCGGTTTGTTGCATTTGAAAGTGAAATGGTTGCTCTATCTAATTTACCAAGGGATTTTCAAAATTTTTTCTGTAAAGCTTTCCGTTGACTTTTTTACCGTAAAAGTATAATTTTTGCCCTGACCTTTACGAAAAAATTCATACATATTCTGAATGAAATATATAAAAAAAAACCCTGGTAAATTAGATAGAGTACACGTTTGACTTTCAAATGCAACAAACCGCATTGCTCTAGCTATGTAAATTTCGAAGTAATAATGAAAAATATAAGTATATAAAATTTTTTTTTAAATAAATAATTTTCTATGCCCTGGGGAAAAAATTTTCTTAAACAAAAGTTGTTACAAATGTGGAGATCTAGTAGTCTGCAAATTTTCATAGACGTAAGTCTAATAGAAAAAAGTTTCAGTTGTTTGGAAATGCTTTAATTAACTACTCACTGTATAAATTAACGCGAATTTGAGGTGTTTTTGAGGGGAGCGTACCCCCAGAATGTAGATATTTCGAGGGATATTGATTTATAGCTGCTATTCGGAAGGGTAAAATGTCAGGTACATCCAGTGAAAAAATCAGGTTCGTACGTTCACTCGTTCACCCGCTACGGGGGTTTGAAATATTGGGGGAAGGGAGGGGGAAGTGGTATTTTATCGTGTTACACCTCCCCCTTGCCACTTTCTTCACGACTTGACGTTGCTAGCTCATCTCCTATGTCTCTGGATTACTTTATAATTATTTCAGGGGTCTAACCTGATCCAAAAACTTTAAAAAAATTTTAATCACTATTGTTTATGTTTCTTTGTTTACCTTATTTTGGAGGATCGGAATGTGGGGTTTCAGAATACATCTCCTCCTACAGTTTTTGATCTACAGTGATGATTTTGGTATCATTGGATGTGGAAACACGTTAGTATTTCAAAAACTCAAATGGAAATTCTAAATTCATTCATGATCAAAAGTTGTGACGTCATAGAGTAAGAAATTTTACAAAAAAACATGCATTGGAATTTTTTGTTTTAATCATTTCAAACTATCAGGTAAAAAATTCCATTGGAGTTTTTGTAATGCCCATGTTTTTTTGCATCCAATGATACCAAAATCATCACTGTAGCTTGAAATCTGTAGGAGGAGATGCATTTTAGAAACCTTCCCCAAAATCTCGTTTTCTATGAATATCTCGTTTTCTTTGAAGAAATCGCATTTTTTCATAGATAACAAATGATTCCAAATTGTATTTCCTTTCAGCATACCAATTTTCATTGCTGTAAGTTCAATTTTAAAGAAAATCTTCCTAAATGGGGACGCTTCCCTTGACTAAAGTACATAAAAATTTCAGACGTTTTTAAATCTCGACGCGAACATTTACAGCAAGCCTTCACGAGTCTTTTCTGTGCCACTCGTTTACCATTATCTACCAAATTGTTAACATTTTTACCCGAAGAAACATGCGGAGCGCCCATGTTGGTTTCATTTGTGTACATTCTGCATAATGATCCTCAACCATCCCAATCACCCGAGTCATACATGACAAATGAGAACTTAAGTCCACGAATAATTTGAAATGCATGGCACAAATTTTCGTACCCCATTCCACTTCCACTGTTGGGCATTAGGGTGTCCCAAGCGTATAGAAGTTGTAATTCAAAGTAATGATACCAAATCTAGCATATGATGCTCTGGTTCCTCGTCAAATGAAAATGATTCCACTGTGCGCGAGCGTTTACTCTTGCCTTCATTGTCTTGCAGCCGTCCTTCCCCGTCTCGCAGCCTTTATAAGGCGTTGTCACCTGTCGTTTGACGCTCAATCAAATTCGACCGCTCCTGTTACCGCCCTTGTTTCTCTCCAATAAAGCCTCCACCATGATTACTACAAGTGTTTTACTGCCCCGCAAATTTTGGTGGCCCAGTCTGTTGCGATTTCACGACTCCGTGTGATTATTTTCAACCTAAAAGGAGATCAGAAGGTTTAAAGAAGAAAGAAGTTGAAGTGCTCCTGTGCAGAAGAGTTGCAGAACTTTCGAAACATCTTCGATGACTGGCAGCATGGATAACCAGATTTGGCAGCCTCGTCCTTCGGTGCTTGTATTAGGATTTAAAATTCCCTTTGAGGCGCTGTTGGAATCTTATGGGCAGTTTTCACCTTGGCTTGATATAGATTCCCCATTCCGTACCCGTGTATTGCTGTTCGACGCAGGAGAAGATCTTGAAATTGTGTTTGAAATCACATTTGGAGAAGCAGTCTCCACGACGAGTGACGAGTGAAAGAACAACTTTTAAGTGTACGAGAACTTTGAGTGTTGATATATTACAACGAACAATGAGTGACACTCTAAATTGAACTAAAAGTTGCAGTGTTCCTACGAATACAACAGTGGTACCCAACCCCAATCTACCCAATCTACGTCTACGTCTCACGTCATCGGCGGGATCAGCAGCGGCGTCCTACCCTGCAGCACGACGTTTTGAGTTAAGTACAGAGGGTGGAATTCTTGCGTGTGCGTGTGCACCTGTACCGGGAGCGTAAGCAAAGGCAGCTCGGGTTTTTGTTTTGAGTAGTTTTTCTGTGCCGGCGAAGGCCGCGCTTGACAACAACAGCTTGCATTGCGCGAGACTGCATTGAGCAAGGCTCAGAGAATTTCAGTAACATCTTAGGTGTAGTGTAAGGCGGAGTGTGATGCGCGTTAGGTTGATTACTGCGGTAAATTACAGTTCATTCTATTCGCAGCGTGGGGAGATTTCCCAGAGTAAGTGTAACTTTGTATTATTGTGATTGTATTGTTGGTAAAAAGATCAGGTGTTTTATTGTGTTTTTCTGGAGTATCAACGTTTTTTACTGTCCCGAGTTTTTCGCGTAAAATTCAGGGTGTGTGGTAGTGAGGAAATGATGTTATTGATCGTGTATTGTTAGTACGTTTAATATTTTTGCATGATGTGAAATATTTGCAGTATGTTGTAATTAACGGTGAGGTGCAATTTTAAATTTTGAATATCTGAGTTACGAAAAAACTGATGTCGGATACCTCAGACTCCGAGGAATACATACGATCAGATACGATAAAAACAAGAATTGGTAGGATCAGCGTCCCGCGGTTTACGGCTACCCAAAATAAAACCATGACTACTCCAGCTGGGACCACTGTGCCGGGTACGAGTGCTAGTAGTGCTAGTGACAGGACTCTGTTGGCTAGGGAGATTGCTGCAAACATTCCTAGGGCTGGAACAATATTGTCCAATGCGGAGATACCCATTTTTCGTGGGAGATGTAGAAAGGACGACCCAGAATTTCTTGAAAATAGAAGCTGGAACACTCACATAATGAATTAAAAAAGCTTACATGTTTATTCTGCCAGATGTGAGTTCTGATGATAGCAAAAAAGAGCTTCTTGTTCGGTCTGCCAATAAACAAGTAGGATATTTTATCAGTAGTAACCAAGTTGGTGAACTCGGACCTAAGTTACACTTTCGAGGAAGTTATTAAAATTTTGGATATCTACGTATGCAGGGGTGAAAAGTCAATTCACGCTCTGGCACGCGATCTAAATGAGTTACAGTTGGTACGCAACGATGCTTTAGCAGCTCAATTGGTCACAGCTTTTGCGAAAATACGTAAATTGACGGAGAATATATTAAATTCATACACGCTGGGTTGGCAGCGTCATCCTTATTACCAGGCTTGTGCAACTCAGGCTGAACTCAAACGTTTCGTAGGAGACAGCATAGTTTACAGTCTCGCGTTAACCATTTTGGGTCCTTTGCTGGACGCATCTTTCTCGAAAAAATTTTTGAATGTCAATTTAGTACTTCAGATGAACTGCTAGCGCGCTTGATAGCTGCTGTTAGGAGTCAAGCTGAGACAAAGAAAATCCTTGTGATCCAGTACCCAACCCGGTACGAGAATGAGAGTTATTTGGCAGATGTGACTATTGGTCTTGATGAATGCGTTGAGGCGCATGACTCTTTGCAGGAGAGTGAAGTTTTCTACTGGAATTTTGGGAATTTCGGGAACTACCGTAGGAATCTAGCAGGACAACGAAGGACTACTCCTAGACCCTGGTTGCGAAATTCTTGTGGAAGAGCGAGGTAATTTAGTGGTTATGTAAGAGATAGAGGAATAGGTTCCTTTGAGTGCAATACTGTGTGGACAGACAGTTGTTCTGGTAGTTCTGGTCATGCTTCAGGGCATTTTGCGGGAGCTAGAAAGCGAGGTTTCCCATTCTGTATTTCATGTTCCATGGTAGGCCATTTTGAGTGCAGATCTCAGAGAGGTCAGTTTAAAGCGAGAGGAAATAGCGGGCTCGGGTGTTTCGCTTGTGGAGGTGCACATTTTGTGAAAAATTGTAGAGCTTCGGGAAGTGAGATTAGGAGTTACAAAGCTTATCTACGCGGTTGCAACGTTAGCAGAGGTAGCCAATTGCGTGGTAGAAGTAAGGTGCATTTTGCAGATTCCAAGCCTGATGTTCGGTATTTTTTATCAGAAGGGTAGAAAAAGGTAGAGGTAGCAGTGAGAACGAGATTGAGCCCGAGAGAAAGACAAGCGCTCTCGTACATCCTGAATCTGTGGTCGAAATTCCAAATACGCCCGAGACGAGAAACAAGTTTGAATCCTTCATTGATCCGTTGTTCAAGTGTGATAATAGGTACCAATTACTGCAAGACGAAGAGCTTGCGGATGATAGTCAACAACAAAACAAAGCTGTTAAGGCTTACTTCTCCACTAGCATTGTGAATGGCAATTTCAAGGAAAAAGGCACTGGTTTGGTTGCTTTTAGAAAATCAAATAAACCAATGATAATCCTGAGACGTAATGATCAGTATTTAAGTGCCCTGCTAGATAGCGGCTCCGAAAAAATGCCTAATTAGTTACGGACATTTTAAGCGCCTAAATGAGGAGATTGAGCCGAGTTGCCTGACTGTCAGAGGTATCAGTAGTAGAAGTGACGTCAGTGGAGAAGTCGATTTGACTATTTCAATTCCTGGTACTAAAAGAGTACTTAAAACTAGTGCTTTGGTTGTCAGAGATGCAAAATTTAATTATGATCTCATACTAGGAAGAGATGTGCTGAGTGATGCCATTATAAACTTTAAGGACGGAACCCTCGAGTGGGAAGGTGTTACCGTATAATTTAATGAATTAAATATGGAACAGGCACTGAGTAGAGATGCCGTGATAAACAGCATTAAAAAAAGCGACTGCTTGTTGTCTGATGTGATAGTTGCCAGGAAGAGCAAGAGATGCAGTTACCGCGCGAGAAATAGTAACTGCGAAGAAGTATAAAAGGCTGTGCCTGCGTTTGAGGCGGAGCAAAGCGGAAGGCGAGGAAAAAAGAGAGCGCCGCAGACCGTTCATTGCCCTCAGGTGGAGGTGCCCAGTAACTCTATGAAGTTAGTGTATGGATTTGTTAAGAAAGCAATTCCTGGAGAATATTTATTTTTGAAAAGAAGTTTTGAGAACGGAGCCCTTTTGGCCGAGTCAATTGTCCAGGTCGAGGAAGATGGCGTGTTGCCTGTGATGATTCTAAATGCACAAGAAGATGCTATTTACTGCAGCGAGAATTCAATGTTATGCAATTTGGAATTAATTGCAGCTGATGAGATCGAGAACGAAATTTATATCACTAGCGTTGAAACAGCACTAAGGAACGCTAATAATGTGGAAAGCAGTTCGGACGCTGTGTCGAATTCAATGCAGTTTGTCTCGGTTGGTGGTGGAATTAAGGCCATAGCGGAGAGGAAACTTGGGTTGCAGTCTGACGAGCGCGTAAAAATCAAGTTCTCGCTAGTAATGAGGAGTTGGGAGTTAATGCACAAGTAGGTGTGTCGTGTGAAGGAAAGCAGGAAGTACGACGTCCTTCAACAAATGATGATGTCTCATGTCATGAAGAGGACATGCAGCTACCTTAATGAATTTATTAAATCAGTTTCGTGATGTAGTTACGTTAAAAGGAGAAACTATAGGTGTTACAAACATTATGACGCACCGGATACAGCTAAAACCGGATACACCTGTTCTGATTTTAGCTCCGTACAGAATTCCTCATAAATATCACGAGGAAGTTGTAAAAATTACTAATGATATGCTTTCACAGGGTATAATTGAGGAATCGATGTCGGACATTAACTTTCCAGTCATCGTTGTTAAAATGAAGAGCGGGGAGCTCCGCCCCATGATAGACTTCAGGGCCCTTAACAAAGTTTTGGAGAAAGAGTCTTATCCTATACCCAGAATTGATGAAATATTATCGACCTTGGGAGGTAACACATGGTTCACTAATTTAGATCTGCGCACTGCCTGCCATCAGGTCGAATTAGACCAAGAGAGTAGGAAATTTACTGCCTTTAGTGTTAGCTATCGGAAGTTCCATTTCCGCAGGACACCGTTCGGTTTGAGTACCAGTCCAAGTGTATTCCAGCGAGTGATGACCTCTGCCCTTACGCCTATTCTGGGGAAATTGGCGTTCGTTTTTCTAGACGATATTTTGGTATATTCCAAAACTAGAAATCAGCATTTGGCTGACATTGGAAGCGTCATTAAGATGCTTCGATCTGGTAACTTGTCGTTGAAGCTTGAAAAAATGTCATTTTTTCAAAAACGAGATTGAATATTTGGGGCATATTATTGCCGCAGATGGTATTAGATGTAAAAATTCGGAGAAACTGCAGGATTGCAAAGCTCCCGTAAATTTGAACGAATTACAACAGTTCCTGGGTTTAGCTAACTATTTTCGAAATTTCTTGCCTAATTTTGCGGAAATTCCTTACCCCCTGTACAGACTTTTAAGAAAAGACGTTGACTATAAGTGGAGCGACGAATGCCAGAAGAGCTTTGCTTATATTAAATCTTCCTTGACTTCTGACACGGTTTTAAGACATCCTGACTACACTAAGGACTTCCACGTGTTTACGGACGCGTATAACTTGTGATCGGAGCCGTTTTGATGCAGGCAGAAGATTCAAGCGATCAAATTTTGCGCCCTGTGGCTTACTTTAGTAAAAGTTTAAACTCTAGTCAGAAGAGATATAGTACCACCAAGAAGGAATTCTTTGCGCTTTATTCAGCTCTAAAATATTTTAAATATTTAATTACTGGATACCCTGTTCGTGTCTATACGGATCACAGGCCTTTGGCGCTGTTGTTTGCTTAAAAGCTCCTGGAGGACACGAACATGGCCAGATGGTGTATAAACGTGCATTAATTTGATCCTATTGTGAAATATTTGCCTGGGAAACAAAATGTCGCAGCTGATTACTTGAGCAGACTACCAGTAAACAATGAAAAATTAACTGCTAAAGAACTAGAGCGCTGTGATGCTCTGGAATCCACGCTTGAATCAAATGTCTGTATCGCTGTGACTCGATCGCAGAGAAAAAACATGGCTAGACATGAGGTAGTTGACCCGCCGCATAGCGACAGTGCTGACGCCGCAGCAAGCAAAGAGGCACGACCCAAGCTCATAGACTATGTACCGAAAGAAAATCAAATTTCTTGGACTATAAAAGAATTTATCGACGAGCAGGAGCAAGACCCTTTTTGCATAGAAGTGAAAGAAGCTCTACTACATGGTAGTGTTTCTAAAATTCCGGACATACAGAATTTTTTAATTCTGAACGACATTTTGTACCGACGTAGACAGATTGACAATCGACCTAGTACAATATTAACTGCAGTGGTACCTAACTCTTTAATGGGTTAAGCAATTTTGGCAATTCATTCGATTTATCATACGGATGATGTGCATACGTTGTTTGAATTTAAAATAAGATTCCACAATCATTTGGAAAAAACGATTGTGCGAAAATTCGTACGAGATTGTGAAGTTTATAAGTTACTTAAGGCACGACCTTCTGTGCCAATTAAAATTTTGACAGCTCCTATAGCGAAAGAACCATTTGAGGTTGTTTCAATGGACTATCTTGGCCCACTTAAGGTTATCGATAGTGGTAACAAATATATATTAGTAATAATTGACCTTTTCTCTGGATTTTGTAAACTCTACGCGACTTCTAATCGTCGTACAGAGACGGTAATTTCATGTTTAGGTAATTGTTTTTCCATTTTTGTGTTTCCTAAAACTTTGATTTCTGATAATGCTTTGGAATTTAAATCGGTGGCGGTAAAGCAGTTTGCCAATATTCATGCTATCGCGAAAAAGGAAGTTCAGGCTTACAGTCCTCATTCCAACGCTATAGTGGAGAGGAATGATAAGAAAATTACTAATCTATTGAAACAGTACGTAAATTCTCTCCCTCATGCCGAATGGGACCAGTGCATTGAGGTGGTCGAAAATGCATTGAACAATGCACTAAATTCTATTCTAGGCGAAACTCCGAGCTTCGTCGTGTTCCATAGAGACACTTGCCCATTTTACCAAAGCGAGAGTTTTGATACCATAACTTACAGTTATGATGAGGAAATAGGTTTGGTTAATTTTCGAGCAAAAGAAGCCGCCCGCACCGTAGAGAATATTAAAAATTTGATGTTGAATAACTCCACGGAAAGGAATCTTTACAGAAATCTCAAGCGTAGAAATAAAGACGTCTTGGTTGGGGACCGTGTCCTTTCAAAAAATCACGAGAAAAAACATAAATTGGAATTAACCTGGTTAGGGCCAGCCGTGGTTCTGAAGGTCAAGCGTAATTGGGCCGAAGTTAAAATTGGTTCCAAAATTTATAAAAGGATTTTAAACCACATATTACCCTTAAGGAGGGTTAATCTATGAGTTAGAATGACAAGTCCATTTTTGCTACGCTTATGACTTGCGTTTTTGACGTCGCAACGACTCGACGAATTACGATTTACTGTGTAGGACAACTGTGTTACCTTATTTAACATTTCCACTAAAGGTTATTAATCATAGTTCAAGGATTTTTGCTATGTAATATGCGCTGTGTTTCATAATTTGTTCACCGTTATTATTCTCAGTAACCAATATGCTATATTTTTTTAGCCGTTTTTGTGCTGCGCTTTTAAGGTTAATTTAGGTTAAGTATTGTATTTGAACCTCGAGTTTTAAAGAAATGTAAACCTATCTATATTAATCCTGAGGCTGTCTGTGAGGCATCTTTATTAGTTTCTGCAAATTCACTTTCGATATTATATTATGCAACTCTAGGCGTTCGACCGCTTGGATGTTGCTGCTGAATTGACAATTTAAATTGTGAGCGAATTCCCCGATTGCTAAATGCAATCGCTGATATTGCAGTCCATCACGTGAGACAGTCTGTCTTGGCGTTGCGGCGCAACTCACATTGCTATTTTTATTTTCAGTTGGAATGTTCTGTTGTCAGCGCAAATGGATTAAATTCATACAGTAGTTGGTTGCTACCCGACCGAGGGTCCGAACACGATTTTCTATTAGAAATTTTTCTCACGCATACGTACAACACGAATTTTTTTTTTCTTCTTCAATACATTGTATCTGTTTCGATGTACATTATCAGGCTACTGAACTCTTTACATCAAGATTTTATGTTTTGAGTTAGGCTTTTCTGTTTGTTTTTTTGGTCATGCTAATCGTTTTTGTTTCTGTTCCTTGTGCAGGATACGCAGGACGTAGTGACGATGGGAAACAAGGTTTCCGTGGTCGACGTGAACATGCTAGTAGCTGCCCTGTCCAAAAACAAAGATGTGCTAGGAGAAATTAACAAAATCACCGCAGACGAGTTGGAATAGCGGTCTGGGACAGATCTGTTGCCGGACACGGTGTCCGACATCCTGGTGATGTTACTAGCAGTTTGCGTAATGACTTTGGCCGGAATAGTGTATTATGTGAAGAAAAGCCTAGAGGCGGTCACCGATCGCAACAGGAACGCCGACTACCAATATTGTGGCGTGGCACTCTGAGGGCGCCGAGGTACAACAATGCCACCAACCCGGCCGAGGCGCCGGTGTAACGAACATTGGACATAACATCCGGCCGCAAAGTAGTAATGTGCGAAGTTAATAGTGACGTACCGATGTATCGGTATCGGTATCGGTATCGGCAGTATCGGCCATTTCAAGTGGTATCGGTATCGGTATCGGTATCGGCAAAATCCGGCCGATACTTTACCGATACTTTCCATTAATACGTATTTTATCATTAAAATGAAGGTCATAAATCATGAAAGTAGAAGTATGTAACCTAATAATACCCGTTGTGTGTTTATTTATATATTTATTTGGTGTCCGCTTCAACATAGGTTGTGTGAGTTTGCGGTATCATGGATACCAAATTCTTCAGTGTAACATTAAAAGATGGCGTTTTCATGCATTTAAATATTTGAAATTTTATTAGGATAGGTTTTGTTAGGATAGGTTTTGTTAGGATGGTTAGCTTAGTTTAGGAAAGGCTAGGTTAGCACAGGTTAGGTAATACTGACAGAATTTTTTCTCGGGTCCACCTAGCTTAACGATGACAATGTACATGGAACTTCCACGGGTCCTGCTACTATCTAATAATACCCTTGGTTTATTTGGAGTCCGCTTCTTCCACTTTTTTTGTCACGCTCATAAGGAGAGTTATAGTGACCGTATCTGTGAAACGAGTTTCACCAGTGCGCAAGTACAAGAATATTTTTAATCACGGTTGCTGTTAGGATGAATACATTCGTTGGGCACCACATTTGGAAAATTTGCTCAAGAAAGTTAGTGAATCCCGTCATTTTAGACGGGCTGTGCGTACTTGTAATCAAATAAAGAACCTATTCATACCTAGTAAATTAGCTAGCTAACTGTTGAATTATAGCGTTTAAGCAGGCCCGCTAACTGAATTCACTACTTTGAATTACCGATGAATCACGGTCATAACTGAAAGCTATGTAGCGTGAATAGTTAATTAAACCCTGTAGCGAAATTAAATTATTATACTTTCAGACTAAAACCTATATAGTTTGACCTGACGTCCATATCTCAAAGTATGTGACAGGCTAACAAAAACCAAACTAATTTAATAAAGTTGAAGGCGCATATGAAAGTTTTTATGAATTTAATATAGAAGTAGCTAAAAATTCTATTTTAATTTAGCTTGTAAATCGTCAAATATTCCGAAGCTAAGAATTTATTTTAATTTAGCAAGTATATCGCCGTTCATAACGAATCATGTATTTTTCTTCTATGTTAAGATGTTTGAAAAATTCACGAACAATCTTATAGTTGAATACATCTGAACGGGTCAATTGATTGCTGTAATCGCAACTTGGTGAAGTTAAAAACGAGGAAAATTCCAAGGAACTTAATTATATTCACCAGGAATACGTTTCGGAGTCCAGCTCCATCATCAGTTCGTAAAAGTAAAATTCATTATGACTACAATAAAAGAAAAAATAAATTGTTGGATACAGTCATTAAAGGAAATCACGAAAACAAAAAAAATTCAAAACATGTCCCAGAGAAAATAAAATCGACAAGATCTACTTACAATTCGCAATGGGTAGGAACTGTCAGAATTGTTGAGAGCCGGTTTTCGTTTAAAAATATGTAGCGGCTCTAAAATTCCGAGGTCACATGTAGTTGAAGCCGAATCTAAGATTTTGAAGTCCGCAGAGGATATCGGTGCGTTGCATTTTACTGCGTGATTACGTACGAATTGTGCGAATTGGTTCCCCGTGCGGAAGCTTCAACCCGTTGTTCGGCCATTCTGATATAAAAATTTTGTGCCGTCATGCCGACGTACGATGATGTGCACTGCACACAACTGTACAACTGTAAGAATAAATCAGAAAGACTCGCTTCTCCATCAAAAGCGTATCCTTGTACCGTAATTGTATAATTTTAGGGTTGCTTCTTTTTTCCGGTACAAGGATACGCTTCCGATGGAGATGCGAGCCTCGATGATTTATTCTTAAGAGTTGTAAAGTTGAGTGCAGTGCACATCATCGTACGTCAGCATGACGTAACGAAATTTTTATAACAGAATGGGCGAACATCGGGGTCGAAGCTTCCGCTCGGGGAACTAATTAGCTTACTCCTCACACTCCGCAGTACGTAATCACTCAGTAACATGCAACGAACCAACATCCTCTGCGGACTTCAAAATCTTAGATTCGGCTTCAACATCAATGCATGTGACCTCAGAATTTTAGAATATTTACATATTTTTCAACGAAAACCGGCCCTCAACAATTCTCATAGTTCCTACCCATTACAAATTGTAACTAAATAATTATCTTGTCGATGTTAGTTTTTCTGGGACATGTTTTAATTTTATTTTTATTTTCTTGAATTTCTTTAATGACTGTATCCAACATTTTGTTTTTTCTTTCACTGCAGACATAATGATTTGTAAATTTACGAACTGATGATGGATCTGGACTCCGAAACGTATTCCTAATAAATATGATCAAGTTTCTTGAAATTTTCGTTTTTAAATTCCTCATCTCATAAATGGTTGCGTGTTTGCGGATACTTTCGGTTTCGGGGCTTATCGAATTTTACTATTTTCTTTCGCCAAAGTATGTACTCGTATTTGGTGTGAATAACACGAAAATGGCAATCCTTTTTTGGAGAAATTATTGTTATGGTCCACTTTTGGAGCCAGTTGCTATTATAGCTAGGCTACATTACGTTGCAATACGATTAGAAACACATATCTATTGAATGGATTTCATTTTGTTATTTTTCTCAACAATATAGTTAACATAGCAAGAGCTTTTTATTTTTCATAATCGGAAACTTTATTGTCAATATTATGATATTATTAGATATATTAGCAAATAATTTTATTATAACTCTCATGTAAGGGTAATAATGGTTTTATTTTAATACAAGTGTGCACGGCCCGCCAAAAACGGGATTCAGTGCCTTTCATGAACGAGTTTTCAAGATGAAGCTGACAAACAAATACAGTATATCCATCTTAACAGTACCCGTGATGAAAAATATTTTTTTTTACTTGCGCACTGGGGAAACTCGTATCACAGATACGGTCATTATAACTATCCTCATGAGCGTGAGTGACAGAGAAATGGAAGAAACAGACACCAAACAAATAAACCAAGGGCAAGCGTATTATTAGGTAGCAGCATGACCCATGGAAATGCCAAGAACAATGTCATCGTTAAGCTAGATGGACCCATGGAAAAATTCCGTCAACATTATCTAACCTATGCTATCCTAATTTTATATCGTGACTCGCACCGCCGCAAAGCACGTTCACGACGCGAAGGCCTAGCGATCGGCATTACATGGTAGCAACTGCGGTTCTTGTAGGCCCTACACCACTAATGCGTTGTCCACTGTTGCCAATACGTGGAACGGAAAGTCGGGTAGGTTTAAAAGGTTTACGCCGAGCACATATGCACAAGAACACACAAAGCTCTCTTGACTCGGAATTCCCCTCTGGTGACAAATCACCATAACTCAAAAACGATTACTTCGGGCACAGCTGTTCTCAAAATTACTATATTTAATTAAATGTCTTTTAATTACTCAATATGGCCTGAAAGCTGCACATAAGCGACATGGTTAGGAAAAATGCGCAAATTACTGCGATCACAACAACCTATCCAATACTACTAACCTATCCTGATAAAATTTCAAACATATCAATGCATGTCCAGACGATCTTTCAATGTTACACTGAGGAATTCGGTATCCATGATACCGCAAACTCAGACATCCTACGTTTTTTAAGAAGCGGACACCGAACAAATACATAAACAAACATACCACGGATATTATTAGATTAGATGATTGTAAAAGTATCGGTATCGGTAGTAGTATCGGTCAAAGTATCGGTATTTTCAAGTATCGGAGTATCGGTATCGGTATCGGCCAAAAAATGGGTATCGGTATCGGCCAAAAATATGGTATCGGTACATCACTAGAAGTTAATTTCAAAATTTAAAATTGAAAAAATAAGAAATTTGAAATTGAAAAATAAAATTGAATACTGAAAATTGAAATTCAGTGCGGCGTTGGAAATTAGGTTTCTCCCCACGAAGTGATTATTGAAATTGTTGAGTTATTATTGAAAGGAGTTGTGGTTCTTTTAGCAGTAAGATGATTTAATCGCCCCTATAATCTTTTATTATTCCCTGCATGCTCTTATTAATAGTGTTGCGCAATTTTACAACGCCCAGCAAAATTTAAGAAAAACGGAACGTACGTCTGTGCATAATTACATGATGCTAATTTCCTAATGTGTAAACTTTGAGGTTTTCTTTTTCGATATGTTGTAAATAATTTTATTATTTTTTGCCAATTGCGTTTAATAATGAAAGGATATGGCGTTATTTTTAACCCTACCTCTGTCAGCGTGCTGACTATCTTGTTGCACGGTAAGTTATTACTAATGCTGAGCGGTGGTAGCAGCTGGTGTTTAGCTAATTACCAATTCGCTTTTTGTTTTCTTACTTTTTAAGTAAAACCTATTGATCGTTTATCTTAACATCTGGTGTTACGATGGTTGTAAGGTGTGGAAAAATTTAAAAGGAAAGTTTTTTGCTCTTTCATCATTGCGTGTCTTTAATATTCTTTTTTAAAGGTATTAACGTTTTGTTTTTTCCAATGTTATGTGGTTCCTAAATTTTTCGATGCGTTTCCTTATGTTTTTCAATAATTTTTTTCTGTGTATTCCAAGTAAGAACTATATTACAATGTGAAAAGTGAGTGGTAATTGCTGGTGTAAATCGTAAATGTGCTAATGGAAATGGCGTGTTTATAATATTCTTTTTGTTTGTTTTGCGTTTTTTTGCATTTTTAATCTCTATCGTTGTTTGTTTCGAGTTCATAAATTTAGTTGCGTTTTATCATTTTTTTAATTGTTTTAGCATTTAGTAATCCTACTTGGTATTTTCAAAATAGGTTTGGTCGGTAAATTAATTAATTAATTTCATCATGATTTTTTAGTGCACATCCTTTGGCCGTGTGTCTGTTTTCAGTTCTTCCGCGTTGTTTCCGTTTACCTTTGAACAGGGCTTTTTATTTGTTGTTCGCTTCAGCTGCCCTTGTTTTTGCTTGTATTGCCATGTATTAAATAACACTAAGAATTCTTGGATGGTATATTGTTAATTCAAATTTATTTGCACATATTAAATTTAATATAGTATGAGATGCGAGACGACTTAAAATACGGACGTCAAGTGATAGCGCTATTTTTAGCCTAGGGTTGTCGTATTAATTTTGAATAATTTGTCAAACGACTTCGTAAATTCTCTCTATTCTCTTTGAGATTTCTTTTTTTGATTACCCTGTTTGCGTTTAATTTTATTCTCATGCGATTACTTGTTTATCAACACAGGGGGGAGTAATGTGCGCGAGCGTTTACTCTTGCCTTCATTGTCTTGCGTTTTCTCTTATCTGCCCCGTCTCGCAGCCTTTATAAGGCGTTGTCACCTGTCGTTTGACGCTCAATTATATTCGACCGCTCCTGTTACCGCCCCTGTTTCTCTCCAGTAAAGCCTCCACCAAGATTACTACAAGTGTTTTACAGCCCCGCATACCACCAAATTTATATGAACATTAAGCAATATTTAATGGTCGCGCAAAACGAACGTTTTCTACAGCTTCTGTGAGATTCGGCCTGAATTTCCATCAAATAATAAACTTCTGGCTTTTTCTTCTATTGCTTATAGACAGACAACTAATCGCTGTAGAAATATGATATTTATTGAAAGTATTGTAAAATACCATTGAGAGGAAATAAATATAAACTCCATCAAATTTCTCTTTTCAATATATTGACAATATAATCATCATAAGGCAAGATATTTTACCTTATCAACGTCTCCGGATAACTAAATTTTTATCAGTAATGTAACTCATGCATCGTCTTCCTATTTCCTGCAGAAAATAAAGTGTATTTGCTGTAGTATTTGCTGTAGAGGGGTGAGAGGTATTTGGGGTGAGTGGTGCTTCGCTGTAGAGGGGCAAGTGGCGCCTCGCTGTAGAGGGGTGATTGATGCCTCACTGTAGAAGGGCGAGTGGTGCCTCGCTGTAGAGGGGTGAATGGTGCCTCGCTGTAGAGGGGTGAGTGGTGTCTCGCTGCAGAGGGCGTTACGCCCAATTTTTTATTACTCGTCAGTAGTAAGCAGAATACCAATCAGAGCCCAATTCACCACAATTAGCTTAAAATGGAAATTAATTGAGAAAAATTTTCATGAAAGATTTATTCTTTGACGAATTTTTGACTTTTTATAACCAGAAATCAGTCACACAAACGACTAAGCATCTTTTAGATATAAATTTTAATTTTCCTAATCTTCCCAATAGGATTTCATCATTAAAAACTATTTCCGTTTTATCATTTTCCTAATTTACAATAATTGTTCGAAATTCAAATTAGTTTCCCGTTTAACTATTTTTTCTGAGGCGTACATAGAAAATGGACTGAGAATTCGTGGTAGACTTGTCACATTGATAATTTACTTCTGAACTATCATTTAAAAAACAAAGTTGAATTTAAAATTCTAAATAGAATGTTGAACAAAGATACTAAAACGAAATAATTTATATAATGAAAAGGTATGTAAAAAGTATACACAACAATTTCTAGCACATTTCATCTATCGTGGTGGCCTAGTGGTCTAAGGCGCTACCGCAGGAAGCTATGGTCGGGACTCCTCGGGTTCGAGTCTCGTTTAACGTGAAAGTTTTCTAACTTATGCAATGGTAAATGGTAAATCCTTAGTAGGGCTGATGCCTATATTAAGTATTTCTCTTTTTTCTCTTTAATGATAAAAGTAATGAAAGTTTTAACAAGACCGAAAAAATGTAAAATTGATGCATTTTTAAATGTTTTCAGAATGAGTTACCTTAAATACCCCTAAATTCTCCATTTAATACAGGCAATCTTTAGCTCAGAGGTAACGGGTCGGGTTAGTGTTATGAAAAACCATTGCAGCATAGGGTTCGATCCCTGAGATTCCCGGAAGGGTTTTTCACGGTTTCGGAGATATGTAACAGTACTCGTACTGCATTCGATATCTTGCCTTCCACGCGTGACTCTTAAACGAACCGTGTCTGTGCAATTCAACGAGCGGCCATAGTTGAATTCTGAACGATGCGTTAAGTTGAAGAGAGACAACCTCAAATACATTATATGGAATCACAAGTCTGTATGAATAGCGTGAAATGCGTCATCTGACGTAAAAATCAGGTAACGACGTCAATACACTGTTTGTTATGGACTAAAGAGACGATGTAATAGAGCTCACCGATCTTCACCAAGTGTGAAGACGTGATAAGATCTGATGAAGGACCGGTACTTCGGGGTTGTTTTGCGTTTTTTTACCCTATTTCAGTTGTAGATATAAATTTCAATTTTCTCAACCTACCTGTATTTTAACATATGAAATTAATTTTACTCTGTTCGGGAGCGTTTTAGAAATCCATGTTTTTTTTAGTTCAACGGTTCAACGGTTTCTCGTCTCAAAGTATTCTCTAACGATATTAATCTGTTTTTAATATCAGCATAATCATCCTCCAATTTCTGCGATGAGTGTTTCAATTTTTCTATTTCATTTGTATATATAATTATTTCTCTATCCTGTTCATGGATATTATTTCTAAAAGTTTCAATGTATGAACTCATGTCGTTGAATACTCTCTCGAGATTTGCATAGTCTAAGTTCATAATTTTGATTACCTCTTCTTCCAACCTCTTTATCTCATTTTTCAAAAAGTCTGCGTGTTCTAAGGTACCCGTACGAATAAACTTTATTTTTTCCTCAGATATTCTACTATATTCATCGAGATTTGTCACAATTTCACTGAGTTTTTCTTGAAAACCTGTAGTATTCTCATCTATAGATGCTTGGATAGAATCACTTCTGAACTGATAATTTTCATTGATACGATTTTCTCTTACCTCTATATACTTTCTGAGATGATGCCTCAAATTTCCCAAAACTTCGTCAACATGTTTTTTATTTGTAGCGTCAAATTCTTCGATTGGAAAAGAAATATTTGCAAGTCTTCTATTATTTAAATCAAGATTTTGATCTTCATCAAGATATTTAAAACCTATTCCAGGAGGTCCTGGTTGTGAAGATAGAAATGATTTTTTTCCTTGTTGTCCAAAAATATTTACGCCTACCATTTTTTATACATAGAATTTTCAATTCTCTAAGTTTTCTCTTAATCTCATTGATATCAAATTGTTTATTCGGTCACTCAAACCTGGTTTAATTTTACATTTTTATCAGTTTCATTCTGAAGCATTAGTTTGAACTGAAGGCTTTCATTCTGATTTGAAATAATGTCTCTTGAAAACTCCTTGAAAGACTTTCTACATCACTCAAGTTCTTACCTAGTTCTTCTATTTTTCTTAGTGGGACTGACTCTGCTCGTAATTCCATTAAAATTTTGTTAAGATCATTGAATTTTTCTTCGCTGGATGAGGTTATGGTTGACTCTAAATTTTTCAGCTTATTGTCAACTTCTACAAACGAGGGTGCTAAGGCTACAGTTCTTTCCATAACAAACAGGTTTTTATCACTTAATTCAGTTAGTCATGCCTCTAAGCTTTTACTTTTTTCTTCAACAGTATTGTTCAGTGTTGATTCTAAATTCTTCAGCTTTTCTTCAATTTGATCATTAAGCGATATCTGCAAGCTCATTTCTTTTTCGTCCACAACATTATTCATAATAATTTCTTGTTCACCAACTTTATTACTTATTAATTTGTTCTTTGAATCAATTTTATCATTAATTTTAGTTTCTAAAGTCTTCAGTTTTCATCCATTTGATTTTCTATAACTGACTCATGATCCTTGAAATTTTCTTGAATCTCAGGAATTTTAACATCAATCAAATTGGCTATCTTAGAGTCCACAACCTCAAATTTAGCTTCAACTCCTTTAATCTGATCGGTTAATGCTGACTCATTAATTAATTAACAGCTTTTCATCAATTCTAGTTTCAATATCTGACTCTAGACTCTTCAATTTGTCTCCAACCTCTGGAAGTTTTATGTCTGTTCGGTTGATTATGTTTGAATCAATGTTTTCAAATTTAGCATCAATTTCATTGATTTTCTTCATCAATGTTGGGCCTATGCTTGATAGTCATTCATAATTTGAAACGATTTTTAATTCAAGATCACCGAACTTTTCAGATAAATCATAAATTATCGTCTCTAAGAATTTAACGATTGAGTCTACATCAGAAAATTTAAGTTGAAAATCTGTTTTCAGAGTCACATATTTCTCATCATACTCGCTTATAATTGATTCCAATTGAGTTCTTTCATTTTTGAGAGCTTCAATTGTGTCTGTCAATGACTCTATGTTACAACCTTCAAGTAAACTTTTTATTTGCTCTACATTTTGCAAAATTCCTTCAGAATTATTTTCACTATTTTTATGTTCATGATTTTATTTACAGGAAGGTAAAAAGATCAACTTTGCTGCATAAATATTTCCACAAGACATTTTTTAATGAAAAAAATTAACTATCGTTTATTTTCTAAAAACTAGTTGTGGTTTTATACAGATCTAAAAGAATTGCATTAAAGCTTTCATTTTCTAAACGCTTCAGCATTTCTAGACATAAATGTCCACAAATGACATCAGCTATTTTCTGGATTTTGTAAGTAGAGAAAATTATATCAACACAATCTGTTAATTAAGTAGTCTTTAAATTCAACTGGATAAATCGAACCATAACTATCAAAGTAATAGCATATATCGTCTTTCTTATACCAACAAGTCCAATGTGTTTCTAATCCTTTTTCAGTGTCTAAATTCAGGATTCCGTTTTCCGTTTCTAGAGGGTGTTTAGGTAAAGCATCTCTCATGTAAATACCTCGAATATTCGGAATTTTCAATATATTCATGTAGTATTCTAAATCATCTTTAGATAATGGTTTGTTAGGTATTACTTTTTTGGTGGTTTCAAGTAGAGACACTTTCCACGAGGTTTTTTTTTCTCGGAGTTATCCGTATACCTGAACCTTTTTTACTTTCCATTGCTTCAATATGCCTTTTAGTTTCTGACAAGAGTTTATCATCAGCTTTTTTCTCATTAACTGCGGATGGTATTGCAGCAGCACCTCCAGTCAAAAAGCCAGCTGCAACAAGGCCTGCTAATGAAGCTGGAATTGTAAATATAAAACCCCCTTTCTTTGCAGTATCTTTAGAAACAAAAGAAGTCTTTGTCTTTTTACAAATAATACACATACCTTTGACCAGTATCTGTTTGTTCTTTGTAATTAAATTTTGAGGATTATCAGTATCAGTTTTCTTCCTACACTTTACACAACACATTTTTTAAACATTATTAGGTGAATATGTTTTAATTTTTAGTAGTTTAAACTCATTTTATCACCGTAAGATTGCAATCGAATTACTCTGTCAGATAGAATCAGTGCATATGCATGTGTATCATCAGGAATATTAGTTTTAAATTCTCCTTCAATTTTAACATCAATTGTAGTTTCTTTGATACGTTCATTTTGTCTGCTGATATCAAACACATAGATGGGATACAAATATTTAAGGTGTTTCTATTCGATAGCACAATTTTAATCAGGTACATAATCTATTCACATCTAATAAGCTGTAGCATAATTGTTGGAACCGAAATCAATCTGTAAATTGTATCAGGGTATCGTTCATTATTTAGCTGAACATATACATTCGTAAAGTTACAATGTTCGAAAATTGCATTGTTTACAGCTTGTGAATCAGCTTTCTTAGTTTGTAACGCTAAAATTATGTATCGAGGTCTTTGGGATCCTGAATTTGGAGTTAAAGACCAATTTAAGAATTTCTGTTGAGAGTTTACAATTGTTTGTTCCAATTGTCTATTCAAATAAGGAATAGGTGATGTTATTTAATCCTTAATTTGACGATATAGCTTGATTTTATACCCATCAGATAGTTTGTAAGCTGGCAGTTTCCAAATTAGTTTTGTAATGGTAATTTTACCATCAACTACATTATCTTGCTGGTTTGCATCTTTCTCATCCGATTTGAATATAGCATTAGAATTATCACCTCTTCTCAAAGTCAGAGCATGTTTCACTCCATAAATTACTTTCTTATAATTTTCACAAAATCCAAACACATGTTCAAGTGGGATAGCAGCGCTGAATTTCCCATTAGCTGAACTCAAGTAGTCATGTCGATCGCTAAATCCTTCGTTTGATTTTTCATTCTTCTTAGTATCAACGCTCCAGAAAAACATCATGTTTTCTTTAACATTTTGCGGATAGCTAACTAATCCTTTTAGAGTTGTTGTAATTCCAGGGTAACTATAACCTTCAATTTCTTCATCTCCAATTCTGTAAGAAACTCTATCAAACAAATGCATTAATCCATTGATGATTATTGTTAATTTTTCATCTTTAAAATTATAATCACCTCCATCTTCTTTATTCAAAGCTTCTTATATAAATACAAAACTTTTACTAGGTAATACAAACTGATCTCAAATCTGGATAATGATCTTGATATCGTTATGTTCACGATTCAGATCAGTACCTATTTGTGGTTCATAGTTATGCGTTTCAATTTTTTCAATTGATTCATCAACTTTGATATTTTCATTCCATCTTAAAGAATTCATTTTTTAAATATAATTTTCTCTTATTATTTTAATTTCTAGATCTTAGGTGTAATCGAACAGTTACTTCTTCGCCTCTAGTATTCAGAGCATGGCCATTTTGATCAGTAAGCCAAATTCTCAAATCATAGAGTAAAGGTTGATATATCGGTAGATAAATTGGTCTATTTGGATTTTCAACGATTTTATATCCTGGTGGGACGTTTGGGAAAAAGGAATGTAAAATATTATGTAAAGAACCGTAATGGTATGACCCCTTAATTGCACTACAATGAACGAGCATTGCGTTAACAGACATTATGTTCACTATTTTTTACTCTCATGTTCTCCAACACCTTCTAAGATAATTTCTCCCAATCCCAACATTGTATTTAAAGATTTTTCTTTATTGAAAAATACTTTTACGTAGATGAATGGAGAGCTATGACGCATTTCAAGGTATTAGTATTTGCTTTGATTTCAATAAAACCAGCTATTGTTTTTTGAACGAATTCGTTTATACTTTCTATTTTATAACAACCTGTTGGAAGTGTAATTAAATTTTCAACACCATTTAATTCATAATAAAATTTATTATTATTTTCATCAACGTTAGAAATAGAATGAAACATGTCTAACCCAACCAGTGCCATTTCGTGAAATTTATTTTTGTTCAATTTTAGTGCTGGACAAAAATTTATACTTATGTCACTTTTTCTTTCCCTAATTACAATGCTTTGAGATTCCATTTTTTAAACAATAAATCATCAAACATCTTTACTTCAGCAGTATTTAATATACCTCGCTTTAAGAGTTCATGTGTAAGTATTTGCAGTTCATTAAAAACTCCTGTATTTCCAGCGTTAAACGAACCGAGCAATAACTGGTGTCTTTTTACAAGATCATTGATGTTAGACGGTAATACAATAATACCTGATCCTGAAACGTCTGAATCCTCTCTGGGAGCATGACGAGGAGGTATAGGAGAAGATGTAGGAGAAGGTATAGGAGTAGGAGTTGGTCTAAAAGTAAACCTTCGTGACGGGTCGAAAAATGGTGTCTGGCTTGTTGAAGGACTTTGGCGTCGACTCGGAATTGAGGATTCTACTACTCTTGGGTTTCTTAAAGAACTTGGTTCAGGGTTGATTCACGACTTGATTCACGACTCGATGGACTTGCTGATCTAATTGTTTCAACTGCAGCTTAAGCTTTTCTTCGTTGAACCATTTGATAAAAGCGTTTGATAAATTTAGAATATTTCTCACCCATATTTGCTTTATGGTACCGTCTTCCCTCAAATAAGCATCAGTTGAATACAACATGTCAAAATAATTTCTTTTATCTTCATCCCTAAAATCAATACGATTTTGCTTTGATGATAGTTCCCATAATCCAGTTGTTCCTTGGTATACTCTATCTTCAATTTTCGAATCATCACCCAAAATATCTACCTTTTTATTTCCTATCACAACTTTACTTCTATCCCAACGAGTGTCATAAGCTTTGTCATACTCATTTCCAGGTTTCCATGCAAAACGCAAGAAATTCAATGCGATAGGTCCAACTACAGTGTTGGATTCAGAAGAGGGCAAAGCTAGTTTCTCTGCAGGTTTTCCTTTGATAGATTCAAGTTTTTCATGAGGTATATCTTTTATTGCCAACCTAGTTTGTTTAGTTTCGTGAAAAATTTTTCATAAAGGTTCAATCAATGGCTTGTAAATTTTTTTAACATCATGGTATGAATCTTGTTCGAGTATTTTATCATTTGTGAATTGCTTTTTCAAACTCTTTGCTAAGTTTAGTAAATCTGATTTATTTTTGATATCAATCAACGCCGTTTTTAAAGAGAAAAATTCAAAAAGACTTTAACTTAATATAAGTTCACTCTGAACTGACATTAAGTTCAGTTTCTGAGATCCATGAAGGTTCATCATAACCTTCCCACTTGACCAGAAGTTTTCCTTAACTCTTCTTTGAGAATTTCTCAATTTCATAAACATCACTAGTATATTTTGATAGTTCTTGTTCATAAAAACTTCTTTTTATTACTTCACCATCCATATCTTTTAAACTATAAGTAATTGGTTCGGTAGACAGTATTTCGGTTACAATGAATAAATATTAGTGAAATTTGGTAAATAACCCTTCCGGGAGTCTTTTCGTTTCTTGCTTATTCATACTCTACCCCCAATTTTGAGTTTCAGTGATGTGAAAGTTGGTTCGGTTGGAGGGAATAAGTAATCATAAACCTTTTCACTGTTCTTTTCCAATGATGCTTGGTTAGGTGTCATTTTTATTGTTCTATGATAGCTATTATTGTAATTTTGCATTAAATCTTGTAAAATATTCACCCAGTTTTTAGTTTTCATATGTGTAAAATATTTCCACATTTTAGTTTTTAACGTCCTGTTGAAGCGTTCCACAACTTGAGCTTTGGTTTCATTTTCAGAACTAAACCACTGAATGTTATGTTTCGTGAATAGTTCTTGAGTGGATTTATTTATAAAATCTAAACCTTTATCTGTCTGAACTTTAGAAGGAATTCGTAATTTAAATAGCTTTTGAAAAGAAGTTTTGATTTCTTCACCTGTCTTCTTACTTATTGGAATTGCCCATGCATATTCACTGAAAATGTCAATTAATGTTAAAATGTAGTTTTTCCTTGATCTGTATAGATTTGCATGTCAACCAAATCAGCCTGCCATTGATCATCAATTTTTGATACCTTCACCCTTCTCGTTTTAAAATTGTGTTGGATTGGTTTATGTAGATTGTAAGATTTTTGAGTTTCTAACCAATTTCGTAAAAGAGTTGAAGATAAGCCGGATTTTTTAACAAGTTGATTCATTCCAGTATAACCCGTCTTTGGATTATAATATAAGTCATTCAAGATTTTATCGCTCACATCAGTGAGCAGGTTTGAACGTTTTTTGTCGAAATGCCCATACCTGCCCGTGATTTCCCTGCCATAATTGCGTTAACTAATTTAGCATCTTGTCGAACGTTTTCTGATTCATTTGGATCAGTTGCAATTTCAGCGGCTCTTTTCGCTAGAATATCATCAGCATAATTTCTGTCTTTCGTTTTTGAATGTTGGGAAAAATATATGTTATGATTATTACAAGCCCGATCGAGTGAGTTAACTCCTCTATAACGTTCTTGAATTCGCTTCTGCACCTTCGTTCCTGGACCGCAATATGAGTAGGTATGTTTATTGTTGAATGAACCATTCGGGACTTGTTCAGATTGAATATTAGATGGTAATATCAAATGCATTTCTGGTAATGGAAGTTTTCTAAGCAATGTATTTGCAATACCCTCCCCAGTGTTTTCTTCATTAACTATTGATTTTAAATCACTCAAATACTGTTCATTTTCAAAAGAAAATAAATCTTGGCTATAGAAGTCATTTTTGTTGTAGACAATCATTTTTTATACTTTATTTTTTGAATATATTCTATAGTGATTTAATGCTAGTGTGTTAATACCATCTGGTATTATATGTCGCTTGTCATCATTACAATTTAATGCAATCTTATTCATTTCTTTATTATATAATTCATGGTTAACGCTTTGGATATTGTACATCGTTTTGTATATTGTTTCATTATTTAATGCTCTCTTAGATTCATCCATTGTGATGTTGTTCTCAGTTATGTTGTTACACCTTTTGCTTTCTTACGCACGGAATTTTTCGTTTTGTAACAATATAGTATTCGTCTGAGACAGACGAATTCTTCAATTGGTATTTCACACGGTTCGTCTCTCATTTTCCCAATTACTTTCATATTTTTAGGTGAATATAGGAAGTGTTCTTCAGAATAGTTTGATTTATCATACATGTCTTTATTTCTTTCCATATCTTTTTAGAAATCTTTTGTTTCGATATCATAACATAATGAATCTGTATCTGTAAACAACAACTTTGCCTTATTACCATATTTCTTTTCAATATGATTATAATGGAAATCATACATTAATGTTTTACTTATATCTAATACAGATAACCCTACGTAGATTGGTTTATCAAATTTCAGTCTTTTTTTGCATATGAAATGCTATCAAATTTTCTGAGAAAATTTTAAAACTGGTAAAGTTTGGTTTATTTGCTAATTTAATTAATTCTTTCTCTGACTTTACTATACACACATCTACTCTATTTCTAATATTTTCCATTGCTTTACCAAATACTGAATTGCTCATCAGCTTGTAGAAGTCTTTTTCAAATTCAGATTTAGCTTGCTGACGCATTTTTGTGTTGATATCAAAATATGATTTGATCCATTGACTTTCATCAAACTCTAATATTCTATGAATTTTCTCTAACTTCAATCCTAGATCTAGATATTGTTAGAGATTTAAGATATACAATATATTTTCTCGTTTTCCATGATGTGGAACTAATTTATTTACATCGTTTACTTTGATATTTTCTGGAGCTAATGGTAGATCATTATGTAGAGCATATAAGTCTTTTGGATAACTTAAATCCACTTCTAATATGTAACCTTTATCTGCTTTGAGTTTCGACTTTGGATCTTTCCATTTAAAGTTTCCAGTAGGTAATGATCGACACATAGCCCAGCCGTAAAGATTATTTGCATCTATGTATGTGATAAAACTATTTGGTTTTCCTTTATAGAATGTTTCTGGAATATATGGATTGTTTGCTTTTGCATATCGTGTTGATGTTGCAGAAATCCCACCTCTTCTTCCTTTTTCAATGAATAGGAGCATATCAGGACCTTCAAACAAGTCCAATTCTATTTTTGTATGTAGCAGTAGAGCATCGAAAGACAATCCTGGAGCTGTAAAATAATGTGCTGGAACTAGAGAATAAGTTTTCATACATGTGAGTCTAAATTGTTCAAATACTTCTGCTAATAATAATGTATCAACTTTTAGATATATATTATGATAACCTTTGAATGTTGTACTATTAAAAGCTCTCCATACTTTAAGTGCATGCTGATATTCATCTTCTGAAATATTTTTATTATTTAATCTACTGTAGAATTCACTTTTAGCTGGTAAACTATTACAGTTCATTTTTTCATAACTATTTACACATTCATACGGATGAATACTTTTTTGTTAATCAATTCTAATTGTTCTTCATTGAGAAAGAACTTCAACAATTCTTTGTGCTCGGATAAATTCTTCGAAAGTTTATCTAGAGACGAAGGTAAAAACCTGTAGCTGTCTAAGAACCGTAAGTCTCTGGTGATATCTTTAATTTTTCATGTATGTTTACATACATAAGAATCAAGTTGTGTGGTTTGTGTAAAACTAATCTATTCTTCATCTGTTTGTGGAATAACGTTCAACTTTCCGGATATATTTCCCAAGTCTTTCACGAACAAATGCGCATCGTAATTAGACAGATCATGTAAAAACACGGGTATAAAATTTGGATTCCTAATTTTTGAATTACATTTTAAATGAGCTGGACCTCTGTAATGACCTGTCAAATGGTTGTGGTCTCTAACTTTATAGGTATCTTCAGTAAATTCTCCGCCACATACATAGCATCTTGTGGCTTCTTTATATTTTTCGAATTTATCTGATGGTAAATATATTTTCTTATTTATTTTCAACAGACTATAAATTCTCTTGGTTTCTTTTCTAAATATTCTACAAACTTTTGGGAAGCATCTTTCCCACTATATGTTTCTAAACGGGAATATTCATCTGCTTCAGATTTTGTATAGCAACAGAATGAATTAGGATTGTGCTTTTGAATGTTCATGGTGTAACTTGAGTTTTGATTTGGTTGACACGTATCTATTTTTGCCAACGTTGATTCGAAATCAGCATAAATTGCAAAAGGATGCCTTATTGTTTTTTGGTAATGTTTAAATTTCAATTTACATCCTTCAAGAACATACTTTGTTGGAGTTTGAACTGAACAATCATTAATGTGGTTTGTTAATAAACATTCTTTTGTGAATGGCCATAAACAATATGGACAGACATGATTTTTATGCCCATGTTTAGTTTGCATAAATGGACTTAATGACTTCATTAATACATAATGACTTTCATTTTCATCTGTTCACAATAAAAGTGATATAACATCTTCATTTTTTACCTTTGTTATTCTCAGAGGACATAATTCTTTCAAGTAATTAAAGTCGTAAACATTTACTGACACATTATTGTTTCTCTCAAATTTATCGATATTTTTCAGTTTCACTGGAAATGTTATGTCTCTGAAATTTAACTTTTCAGCTTCAGTTTTTAAACTTTTAGATATTCTATTGCCGTTTTTCTCATCTCGGCAATAATATCTCGCTACACTCCATATAAAGCATTTATTATCGGTATTTTTTATATTAATTAGTTTATAAGTAGATTTTTGAAACTTTTCAGGTAATTCTATATAACTAGAACCTTTGATTGGCTTGTATTCAATTATTTTTACATTGAAGTCTATGAAAGGAATTTATATTTGAGGTGTTCTATTCACTGTCGAAAAAGTGAATGGAACCGTCTGGGCTATCGGGATGTCGTCCGAAGTTTCCTCGGCGGTCCGGGATTTAGGAGAGAGGTTGCCATTTCTTTGATGTTTAGTTTCCTGAGAGAGCGGTGTCTCTGTCAGCGCTATATTTTTCGTCTTTTGTTTGGTAACAAATTTGGTTTCTAGGGCCCTAGTATGTAGTTTTCAGTTATGTTCAGTTTTGCATGAGTTTTGTTACTCCTGTTGGAGGGCCGGTCAGCTTAAATCCTTAATTAGGGGGGGCTTTTAATGGATGTAAAGAGCAAATTCGCTCAATTATCTACTCTGGTAGCAGAGTCCTTTAACTTTGCTATTAAATTTACTACTCTAGTAGAAAGCAGCTAGACTGCAGTCGAAGTCCTGATTTGACTGCTCAGCTTTCTCTAACTTAACTTATGAAAATTAGAGGTCCCCTCGTCTTGCGGTACTAATCTTAATTAACCTTAGCATTCTTACTGTTCTGGCCGGTCCTTCGGTTTCCTCTTCTGTGTTTCTATTAAGCGGTGAAATCGCCACTTCGAGGAATATAATTCGAAGGTTAGTAATCTCTTAAGTGATCAACGTAATTAATGGAAAATGATATAAGCTCTGCTATAAATATCGTTCGCGTGCTAGGTATCCTAATTTAAACACTCAATGGTTTCTTTCAGTAAGCTGCCGAAATTCATCCCTAGCGAAAAAGGCCTGTTCGTCACTACTTCTAAAGTAGACTTCACGAAGTTAGTTCGGTACGTTGCTAGGAATAATAACGAAAATGGCGTGATATTTTGCTAAAATTTGAAAGGGTTTGATATAAATTTGGTTATAATTTCGTTTGGTCTCGTCATGGGATTTATTAGCTTCTTTATTTCATTGCAGTGACCTAGCTTCCGTGGTTGCTAGAGCGTATTGACTCCTCGCCTCTTGTTACGAACGGCAGCTCCTCGAATAAAACCTCAGCGAACGTCCGTTGTCTTTTATTTATTAACAAAGTTACTTCGAATTATAATCAGTGGCTGCTAAGACCGTTTAAGTAGTAGAGTAATGGATCTTTCTGATCTTAGCACCGAGTTGCCGGGGGTGGCTGAATTGGTTAGGAAGCGCGCGGTGGAGAAACGTCGCGTTACCATTGCGTTGCGGGCGGCCGACGCTGAGGAGGATAGGTCTAAATTGCAGACTATAGTTGCCACGGTTGAGGGTCACTTAGCGGAGGTTAAGAAATGGGATCAAAAAATAGTTGATTGCCTTGTTAATGATAAAGATATTGAACGCTTGAACGACGAGATTGATCGTCAAGGGGATTATGAGTTAGAGGTAAAGTTCAAGTTGAAAACTTATGAAAGTAATGTTGAACTTACTAAATTCAAAGAAAGTTACTGTGATCTGAAGCTTCCGCATCTCGTTTGTGATACGTTTTCAGGGGAAGGTGTCTCTCATAAAGACTATTCCTCTTTCTTTAGCAAGTTTCAGAATATCATAGGGCTGAGGGAAAATTTAAGTAATTCAGTTAAGTTCACATATTTGAAATCCTACTTGAAAGGGTATGCGCTCAAGTTAGTAGAACACTTGAGCATAACCGATGATCATTATTTGGTTGCCCTTTCCTTGTTGGAAAAAGAGTTTCTCCATAAAGAGTGGATAGTTGATGACTTGTACAAAAAGCTATTGACTATTAAACCTAAATTTGATACAGAGTATGGGGAAACTAAGGTGTTCATTAACCAAGTTCGTAGCATTTTATACGATTTGAGCCAAAATGGTAGAGATTTATTGGCAGATGACAGCTGCACCGAATTTATTAGTCACATTGTTTTTAACAAGTTACCTTTACCTTTTAGGCATGAAATCATGGTTAAATTAAATAAAAGTTTTCCTTCAGTTCAGGAGATTTTTGATAACTATATGGACATTATACGAATTTTGAATATGAAGAATTCTACGAAGAGTAAGAATTATGAGGGCAATTCGGGCTCTCTTAATTTCGCAAAGCAAAAAAATAGCAAAGCTGTTTTCCAAAATGCGAGTGCGACAGCTGTTAACAAGCTTTGTACGTTTTGTTCTAGCGCTGCCCACAGTATGTTAAACTGCACGAAATATGCTTCTCATGGAGAGAGGTTGGCCCGGTGCAGGGACCTTTGTCTGTGCGCTTGCTGCACCAGCAGCAAGCACGCCACAGAGACCTGCAAAGCAAGACTTGATTTTGAGTGCAAGTTTTGTAGTTCTCGTTCTCATTTGTCAGCTCTATGTTCTAAATATCGGGCTAGTAGAGTCCTTCATAACTTTTGCATGAATTCCAATGAGCAAAGCTCTATGTTCCTTCTTCCCTCACTTACCATTTCCGTAGTACGAGGAAACTCGACTACTACTTCCCGAGTTCTCTTGGATACGGGGAGCCAGCGTAGTTATCTGTCATCAAAGGTATTGGAAAGACTTGAAATTAACGCCAATTTGCCTGTAACTAGTTACACTGTCAATACTTTCCTCGACAAAGGTTCTAAAAGTTTGTCGGAAATTAGTCTTACATTGGACTTTCCGGAAGTTTCCACTCGAATACAGTTGCCTGTACTAGTAGGGAAAGAGATTGCCATTAATTATACCGTGGCCGGTTTGAGTAGGGCTATACCTAACCTTAAGAAAAGGTTTGAGCTCGCAGATCATTCCTGGGAAAAAGAGCTAACTGACCAGGTCCAGCTTGAAGGAATAATAGGAGTAGATGCCTTGCAATTCTTAGGCGGTCTCTCCTTGACGAGATGCGGGCTAGGTTCAGCATTCCTCTACGGAGGGAAAATAATTCCTTTCGGGAATGTTGAACATTTTATGACAAAAAGTCAGATACAAATAATGCATGCCGATAAGGTGTCGCAGAGTAGACATATTGACTCATGTGTCAACTTTGTTCTCAACCCTAGCTCCAAATACCGAGATGTGATTTCCAGCCTAGCCAGCGAGTCTGATGTAGAGGGACATCTTGAAAAGCTACTAGAAATGGAAACAATTGGATTTAGGGACGAAGTTCCTGAGGAAAGCGATTATTTGGAGGATTTTGACTCTTCTATTCAATTAATTGATAATAAGTATCATGTGAAATTACCTTGGAAGAAAACTTTGAAAGATGTGCAGCCCAATTTTGACATTGCGCGTGCCGTTCTCAGACGGATGCTGAGCAATTTGCGCGCGCGTAATCTGTATTCTGAGTATGATGCAGTGTTGCAGCAACAGCTGTCGGATGGTGTGTTGGAGGAAATCCCGCTGGAAGAGGATGGGCATGGAAGTAGAGTGTACATTCCTCATCGAGCTTTGGTGCGAGAGGGTCCCACCATCACCACGCGTCTTCGACCGGTCTTGAACTGTAGTCTGAAGACAGGTAAGAGCCCCTCGCTCAACGAAGCGGCCTTTCCTGGTATGAATTTGTTGCAGAATTTGCTCTCTCTCCTGCTTAAGGTCAGAATGAACGATTACTTGGTTACATCTGACATTCGTCAGGCCTATTTGCAGGTCAAACTTTCTTCGGCCGAGGATAAAAATAAATTTTGTATTTTGTGGGAGAGAGGGGGTGAGTTAATTGTTTATCGCTATACATCAATTGTGTTTGGATTTGTTAGTAGTCCTTTCATTCTAAGCTATGTAATTCAAAAACATCTACAAAATTATCCTAATGATTTATGTAATTATTTCTTAAAAAACAACCTTTACGTTGATAATTTATTTATGACTGCAAATTCCCTGTATGACCTGCAGAGGCTTTACGAGCTTTCGTCTACAAGAATGGCAGAAGGCGGGTTTCAGTTACGTTCTTGGAACAGTAATCATTGTAAGCTTAGGGAAAGATTTGAGAAAGACGGCACGGGGCGGAGTCCTCAAGTTGAGTATGAGAATGTCCTGGGTAAAGCTGGGTTTACACGGAGGGTGTCTTCCCCAGGGTGACGCCCCTACCCTACCCCTCTCACCCGCTCAAGCTTCCCCACTTGCGTTTAGACGGAGGGTGAGATGCCCAGGGCTGCCGAAATTAGTGCGTTCATCAAATATACGAGTTTCCCTTAGAAAAATGTATTTTAATTTCTCTGGAGTGAGAATTTCACTATGGGCAACTTCATAAAAAGGGATCTATTGATTTCGAATGACAATAATTGCAAAATAAATGTAGGCAACCCCTCAAACTATGTCAATATAAATGAGATTTATTTTGGTGCTGCTGCAGAAAGCATTCTCCTGAGAAATGTCAACAAAATATGTACCAAAAAACTAGAAGAGTTTGGATTGAAAGATCTTAATAAATGTAATTCAATAATACCATATTCAATGCATTTCTCCAATTTTGCGAAAAAGGAGTCGCATGAAAATATCAATATGAAGTGGCGAGAACTGTTTGGTCAAGATGCTCCTTTCAAGACAAAAATTGTGTCTGAAAAATACTGGTACGCAGCTTTGTTACTCGCTGCTTCCCGAGTTCATGATGCAGCTTTTGTCAATACCGCAATATTTTGCAGCAGCTAGAAAAATTTTTCGACCCTAACTACATACGAGCAAAAAACAGGATTTCGTTAAAAAGAGCAAGACTAAATGCATGAATGAGATCAAAATCTACGTTAGAAAACACAGACTGCAAAAATTGGAACCACCCCGGTAGCTTAGTCAACAAATTAAATAAAAAACATTGGCAGATGAAGGAAGAAGAGGAGGAAAAAGTTTCATTCTAGCAGGAAAAGTAGGTAAAACCTTAAAATTTTCGTTTTATTGCTAGTTAAATAGATTTGGTGCGCTCTAACAATTTTTGGTGCGTTTTCATGAAGGTTTTGTACGATCATCAGAAAAAAAAATCGGCAACCCTGGAGACAACAGTGACTGAGTGAGGATGTCGAAACGTAATTCAAGGTACGTGCAGAAAAGAAGATACTATTTTTAACCTGTAAACTATTTCACAGAGGCTGGCATAAGATCAACGTATTCGTGGAGAATTCAAGAATTACTTCTTAAACGAAGGCCAAGTGCCTTGGCAGAAACGAATGTGTCAATTAGATTAATAAGGGATGGAGGCGAATCAATAAAACTTAGCGCGTATATAGCTTCTTATATGAACTTAATGCCCAAACTAAGAAATAATAAAATATAGCTTGCCCAGCAAATCTATACAGAGATAAAAATGAATGAAATATGCGCGATAAAGTCTGACTACAGGATATAGAAATAAGTAACAAAAATTATATCAGTCTAAGTCCTATCACGAGCCATCTTGTGTTAATAATAGCATGATAGCGAACAATTTGTGCTACTATTGTTAGAGGTAATTACTTTTGAATTAGATCGAAAATCATTTCAGTGATAGTACATGATAAAAAAATATATTTACAGCCGCAATAAATACAATCAGACTGACGCTATGCTCTCAATAAATCTATCAATGTGAAAACTTTAGCCTTCAGCCACTTTTCCAGATCAAGAGAGACTTTTTGCATTAAGATTACGCATGAGAACAAGACGACAGAGCAGCTAAGACGCATACCCTGCCTTCAAGACTGTCTGAAGCGCACTGTCGCTCTGGCGCTCTGAGGCAGTCCCAGCATGTGGGGCAGCAGCGTCGACACGCATGGGGTAGTAGTGGGAGGCGTTAGACAGGGGGATTGGGGGTTTTTTGAAGAGGCGGGGAGGGAGAAAGGGCGTTGCCCCGGGGAAGTCACCCTCCGTGTAAACCCAGCTTTACCGGCACTGTGCTCGGACTGACCAGCTTAGTGTTGCAGTACTTCCTCGCGAGACAGAGGGACCTGTTACTAAGCGTTCAGTTTTGTCGGGTCTCTCGAAATTGTTCGATCCTCTTGGCTTGACCTCGCCAGTGACCGTCAGAGGAAAGGTTTTAATGAGGAAGATATGGAAATTAAAAGTAAATTGGGATGACCCGCTTCCTTCCGATTTAAAGTCAGAATGGCGAGAGTTGCGGGGTGATTTAATGCAGCTATCTAAATTTTGTTTCAGAAGAAATATTGCCAAATTTCAGGATGAAGTTTCTTTAGTAATTTTTTGCGATGCATCTAAAGTTATGTATGGATTTTCTGCGTATGCTGTAGTCCAGCACGGGAGTACGAGCATATCAAATTTGATTTTTGCGAAAAGTAAAATAGCACCTTTAAAACAGAAGAGTCTTCCTACGCTCGAATTGCTTGCCGTGCTCCTCGCATTCAAATGTTTAGATACTTTGATTCAGTCGTTTGACAAAACTCCTGTTAAAAGGATAATTTTGGGAGTTGACGCCCAAATTGTTCTCGCTTGGATTATAAACGGGAAAACGAAAACAAAGAATAAATTTACCGACAATCGTATTGCCGATATCATCAGTTTACGGGAACAGATTTCTGAAAATTTTGGCGTGAACTGCGATTTAAATTATATTCCAACTGAAATGAACCCAGCTGATTTAGTCACTAGGGGTTTGAAGCTAACCGAATTTACCAAAGTAAGGAAACTGTGGGAGCATGGACCTGATTTCCTTCAGGAATCTGTTTTCACATGGCCTAAATTCTCTTTAGGTTGTTTGCCAACTGTGGTAGAAAATGTTTCTTCCATAGCAAAATCCTACGTGCCCCAAGCCCCGGTAATGTCTGCAAATAGGTACTCCTCAGCAGAAAAGCTGTGGAGAGTGACTGCTTTGCTTTTCCGATTTTTCTTCAAACTAAAAAAGTTAGAAGTGGATAGCGCTGAGTGTCGTCGAAAGGCGCAAGTCTACTGGTTTAAAATAGAACAAGAGATTTATTTTGCCCAAGAAAGGCAATTTTTGGAATTGGCTCCTCATCAAAAGCAGATGAAGCGAGTAGTGCCTCCTCTGGTTAATAATTTAAATCTCTTCATGGATGAGGATGGGTTGGTAAGGTCAAAGGGTCGATTATCAAAGAGTCCCTTTTTATCTTTTGAAGCAAAGCACCCGCTTATCTTGCCAAAGCAGAGCTGGGTAACAGAGCTAATGATAAAAGAGTGCCACCAGCGTTGTTAGCATCTTGGCACAGCGTCCACTCTTAACTTTATGCGTAATCAGGGGTTCTGGGTACCTCAGGGTCGACCCTTGGTGAACAGAGTCCTGAAAGGGTGCACGATTTGCAGAAGGTACAATAATTTGGCGTTTAAATACCCTAAACGCACTGACTACATTGGGGACAGGGTTTCATTTTTGCGTCCATTTGAAAATGTCGGGGTAGACTTTACTGGGCAATTTAGTGTGCTTTATGGGGAGAAGTACGTAAAAATGTATTTGGTGATATTTACGTGTTTGAATGTCAGGGCAGTCCATATCCAGTTGGTTCCGTCTATGACTTCAAAGGATTTTTTGATGGCTTTCATTAGATTTAGTAACTTATTCGGGATGCCTAAAAAATTGTTCAGCGACAATGCTCCTTCCTTTTTGCAGTCTGCTGAACTCTTGTCACTTTCCTCCGATGATACTGGGCGCGATTTGTATCAGGGTCATTGGGAGGAGAAAATTCGAGTAGACGACATAATTTTAATTTCGTCTCCTGTGAAACCCAGGCCTATGTGGCAATTGGGAAGAGTAACTAAGCTCTTTACGGGCAAGGATGGGCGCACGCGCAGCGTAGAAGTCATACGCCCTGATAGGTCGCGGGGAGTGTATTCTATTTCAATGCTGTATCCATTGGAACTTTCCTTGGAACATGTGTCGAGGGAAAAATTGCCCGTTCCAGAATCCTGTTCCGGTAATAACCAGAATCCTATTCACAGAGTCGAGCGGCCCGCCAGAGAAGCAGCACAAAAATGCAGAGAGAGGCTTCGTACCTGCAATTGAAAATTGCAGATTCGTCGCCCCCGGAGTATGAAAGGAATTTATATTTGAGGTGTTCTATTCACTGTCGAAAAAGTGAATGGAACCGTCTGGGCTATCGGGATGTCGTCCGAAGTTTCCTCGGCGGTCCGGGATTTAGGAGAGAGGTTGCCATTTCTTTGATGTTTAGTTTCCTGAGAGAGCGGTGTCTCTGTCAGCGCTATATTTTTCGTCTTTTGTTTGGTAACAAATTTGGTTTCTAGGGCCCTAGTATGTAGTTTTCAGTTATGTTCAGTTTTGCATGAGTTTTGTTACTCCTGTTGGAGGGCCGGTCAGCTTAAATCCTTAATTAGGGGGGGCTTTTAATGGATGTAAAGAGCAAATTCGCTCAATTATCTACTCTGGTAGCAGAGTCCTTTAACTTTGCTATTAAATTTACTACTCTAGTAGAAAGCAGCTAGACTGCAGTCGAAGTCCTGATTTGACTGCTCAGCTTTCTCTAACTTAACTTATGAAAATTAGAGGTCCCCTCGTCTTGCGGTACTAATCTTAATTAACCTTAGCATTCTTACTGTTCTGGCCGGTCCTTCGGTTTCCTCTTCTGTGTTTCTATTAAGCGGTGAAATCGCCACTTCGAGGAATATAATTCGAAGGTTAGTAATCTCTTAAGTGATCAACGTAATTAATGGAAAATGATATAAGCTCTGCTATAAATATCGTTCGCGTGCTAGGTATCCTAATTTAAACACTCAATGGTTTCTTTCAGTAAGCTGCCGAAATTCATCCCTAGCGAAAAAGGCCTGTTCGTCACTACTTCTAAAGTAGACTTCACGAAGTTAGTTCGGTACGTTGCTAGGAATAATAACGAAAATGGCGTGATATTTTGCTAAAATTTGAAAGGGTTTGATATAAATTTGGTTATAATTTCGTTTGGTCTCGTCATGGGATTTATTAGCTTCTTTATTTCATTGCAGTGACCTAGCTTCCGTGGTTGCTAGAGCGTATTGACTCCTCGCCTCTTGTTACGAACGGCAGCTCCTCGAATAAAACCTCAGCGAACGTCCGTTGTCTTTTATTTATTAACATCTAATAATTTATCTGTTATCCAGCCCGAGGAGTTTTTTTATATTCTTCAATGTTTCTAATAGCTTCTTTACACAGATCATCAATGTTTGTGAAGTTTTTCGATATGCCTACAAACTTACCTGTATTCATCCATGCTGTTGAATATGCCTTTTCATTTTTTTCTTTG
Organism: Morinoia aosen; assembly: GCA_030386875.1. Lineage (NCBI taxonomy): Eukaryota > Metazoa > Arthropoda > Malacostraca > Amphipoda > Talitridae > Morinoia > Morinoia aosen. Next base: position 27,565,406 of record CM059557.1, on the reverse strand, counting down.
TTTTTATAAAATTGAACTAAAATTGTCAATTCTATCTTCATATTATCAAACTTTTGCTCTCCCAAAATTGATCTCACAACCGGTGTCATATTCCTCATGAAAACTGTCGGATCTATAACTGATATATCAGAGAACATAGATCCCAGGCATTTATCATTTATAGCACAATTTTTTTCCTTCGAATTTACAGCCATAAACATTTCTAAAATGCTTCTTTGATTTCCTATGCTGTTGTAGATTTTTTACTTCTACTTTACATATCTTACATATCGTTTTCTCAAAATATGGATCGGAAATTAATTCTTGATTTATGTTTTTAATATGCCTAGTAGATTTTTGATGTGTTTTTAGATTAGAGACATTTATATTACATATATTACAGAAATCTTTGTTTCTATCAAAATACAGAAACGAGATTAATAGATTACTCACGTTTTTATTGTGTTTCATACTTTTCTCATGTCTTCTTAAAGTTTATGATATAAATTTCACATGTATAACAAAAATTGTTACTTGAAGTCATCTTTACTGATATATTCTTTAAATTTTTTTGCCTTTTTGTATTCTTAGTATTAGATAGATGTGAGACATCAATTGGTTCTATTTTCAATAAATTATTTTCTCAACATATTTTAAAAATTTCAATATTTTTTCCAACGTAAATTTTAAAGTACAGGCGATCCTATTTTTATACGGCATCCTTTGGTACGTTCACCCAATTATACGAGAATTTATTTGTACCCAAGCATCGCTTTATACGAATTTGAATTCCGATTGTACGGTAACATTCTGCAAAAGTTTACCTGCGTCATCAAGTGCCACGTCACCACTATAACTGTAATGTCAAATGCCACACAGAAGTGAAGTTGTTCACTAAAATCTAGGAAGTCATGGCCCCTAAAGCAGTTAATTCGAATCGGAAAAAACAGAAACTAAGCATTAATAAGAAGCTAGCTGTGTTGAAGGAATTCAGTGAAGGAGAGTGATTGATATTGCAAAGCAGTTTAACATGAATGAATGCACTGTAAGGGCTATAAAGAAAAATGAAGAGCGTATAAAGATGTGTGCAAACAACATTTCAACACGGATGGCAGACAAAAATATCCATATAAGAAATTCATTGATTCATAAATTTGAAAATCTAATGTATGAGTGGATCACGGAGCAACGACAAAGAGGTGTGCCTGTCAGTACCAGTTCAATTCAGACGAAGGAAAATTCGTTACACGCCGCCGTGATAGCTTCAAGTGGCGAAAACAGCACAACTTCACCTTTTGCAGCAAGTAGAGGATGGTTTCAGAAGTTTAAGAAGAGATTCAACTTGAGAAATTTGAATATCCATCGTGAGGCTGCAAGCGCTGATCATGCATCTATTGAACCATTTAAAAAGCAGCTTTCTGAAGCAATTAGAGTCGAAGGGTATTGTTCTAAACAAGTATACAATATGGATGAAACAGGCCTATTTTGGAAAAAACTTCCAACGCGAACCAACGTAACTGAAGAAGAATCGTCCCCGTCAGGCTATAAAGCAAGCAAAGATCGTGTTACTCTAATGTTCTTCGGTAATGCTTACGGCGATGCTAAATTGAAGCCACTATTACTTTACAGAGCCAATAACCCTAGAGCTCTCAAGAACTGCGATAAAGAGCAATTACCTGTTGTGTGGCGTAGCAATAAGAAAGCCTGGGTTACTAAAACAGAATTTCTTGACTGGTTCCAAAATATTTTCATACCATTTGTTGAGAGGTATAGAACCAAAATAACCAATAAGAACCAAAATTTAGACAATAAAGCTTTACTTATACATTGATAACGCCCTTGGTCACATACGAATAATTGACGATCTCTGTGAACATGTTAAGATTATGTTTTTGCCTCCTAACACCACATCTGTCATTCAGCCAATGGACCAAGGCATTATCGCTACGTTCAAAGCATACTATCTGAGACAAACAATGAGGCACCTTGTTGATGCACTTTCCATCAATAACGAAGACGTTACAATGTATTGGAAAAAATACAATATAAAAGATGCTATTACAAACATAGATCATGCCTGGAACGAAGTGACGACAACTACCATGAACAGAGCATGGAAGAACTTGTGGCCAGATTGCGTCAAAGGGAGCGAAGACGTAGACCATATCGACGTTTGTAACAGTGAGACTATTGAACTCGTTCACACGGTCGGATTTGAAGGGGTTGCTGTACACGACATTCACGAGCTATTAGAAAGTCACGATGAAGAATTAGGCAATGAAGAATTATTGCAGCTTGAACACCAATCGTTTGTTGAAGAGGTTACTCTACTGGACGAAAGTACTGCTGGCACAAAACATACAAGAACAGAAGAACAATCAGATGATAAGAATAAAAAGGTAGCTGAATTTATTCGAACTGCAAATCGGCTGAAAGAACTTGTTGCTACAGTAGAAACGGATTCAGAAAAATTAATAGTTTCAGGCAAATTATTGACGGAGCTATGTCATATTATAACAAACCTGATGACATGAATAACTGATATAAATAAATGTTTAGTAATCAAACAAATTGTAGTACAGTGTGAATTACTTGCTGATGTAATATTAATAATGCCTTTTACTTCGTTGCATGTAATTTAACTTATTAAGTCAGTAATACTAGTTCAATAATACGTTTGCCCGCGTATATTTATAATGTACTTTATTTTTTGTTCTATTCTAACACATAAATAATGTGTTATTGAATAAACGTTATTAAACTATTTTCAATTAGCGTTTAAACATGCGTTTCTATTCCCTTTAACTGGCTGAAGCCAGAGTATGGGAATATAAAGACATATTGTGTAGTATGCCTTTGACAGTAGCAGTTTTGTAGCTTTTCTTTCATCATAGAAAATTTTTAGTTTAGGGATGACTAAGCTATTATTGGAACGACACTCAATTGTACGGTGATTCCATTTATACGATTTCTTATGGTCCACGCTTACCGTATAAAACGAGGATCGCCTGTATTCTGAAAATTTATTTTAATAAAGATGAAAAGCAATATTCCATATGAATTAATAGATGCTCAAAGAATTGTACACTCGAAGTATTTTCTTTATTTACAACTGGGATTGGAAAAAAAACACTTCTTCTAATCAGATGCGAAAAATTCCCTGAGATATTAACCCCCGAGAACCCACGATAACGAATTTTTGGCCAATGACGATAATACTTAGTAGTTTACTTACATTTAGTCCCAGTATGGCGCATATAAAGTTAGAATCTGAAAATGCTATTTTTCATAGCAGTTACAGGCCGCCCACCTGAGTGGGCGCTGGGCATTAGAGGAGCCTTTCAGTCATTTGGATGCAGGTGCATACTTTTGCCACTCATGCAAACATTACTGCATTTCAATGTGTGTATATTATACCAATTACATTTTTCCTTGTGTTAAATTAAAAAAACTATTATTTTATATAAATTTAATAGAAAACCAGAAAAAAAGATATAGCTGGTCTTGTGTATAATGAATCAATTACCCAATATCAAAATATTTCTAGAAATTGTGCGATAAAGAAAATATAAAACACAGTTCCACTTATTACGGATGAATGTTGAAAAGACCTGCATTTTTACATAGATCAACATTCTATTACGTTGGACGACATTCAAGGAGTGTGATACTGGAGCCAACACTCAATATGGAGAGCGATATCACACTTGGTACACATGGGGCGAACATTCTTCTTACATACACCACATCGTCGCTGTGTTGGTCCCATTACTACATTGTGGTTCATACCATCATATCTTCCTGTTGTGCTGATATGACGTGGGACATGGCTCTTAGTCAGGCTAGCTGAGGGAACTAGCAAGCTAGAAACAATTTTATGGGTAAATTCCAGTTGAGTCATTGGCCTGATTTTCCTAAAGTACACCCAACCATTTACAACTGTTGCATTGAGCAGGAATCGAAAGATTGGATAATACCATACGCGTTTGCGAAAAGCAACTCTATACTTTGCTCTGAACTGGTCAAACAAATCGACGCCACCCATACCGTTGTTGTAGTGCTGTATGATCTTTGGCTGGGGCACACTTACAACTTTGGCAGATCAACGATTACAGCTGCCCAGCGCCAGAGCACTGTCCATGTTGTTTGTCCCAACAATGACGTCACTGTTATCTTGCCAGTGAACTACAGTAAAATTTTTCTCCTCCTCGGCGAAAACTTCAGACTCACCTCTCTGCACCTTGGAATAATTCGAGAGAGGCATGCCACGAACTTTGTCTTTTCTGAGTGTTCCGGTGAGGTATATTTTTGAAGTTTTGAACTTTTCCAGAAGTGACAGCGTAGTGAAGTAGTTGTCAACAAAGCCATTGCTTTCTACTGGTACAAATTTTAGAGCCATGTTCGACACTACAGTCTCGCCAACACCCATACCTTCTTTGTTGCCGGTGCCCTTCCCTTCATACAAAATGAATTTTATCAGAGCGCCTTCATGTGAACACAAGCACCAGAACTTATACCAAAACGGACCGGCTTCCCACGAATAAACTGTTTCAGACTATGGCGACCATAATAGGGTTCCATAGCCTCATCTATGGCCCAAATCTTGGGAAGAGGTTCAGCCATCTTAGCGAAAACTTCATTGAAATGGTTCACCAGAGGTCTCACTTTGAATAGACGGTCAGTAGTGTCAATGGCTGTATTGTCAACAAAGTGTAAGCTTGCCATAATTTGTTCATACCTTTTTCTAGACATGCCGCACTCAGCCACAGCCAGGTTTCTTGTATCTGATTTTGTTGACCAGAATAAGCGATGATTTGGCACTGTTACATAACCAGAGAGAATTAGAACGCCCAAAAAATGGTACATCTCTTCTTTCTTCAGAAACAGTTCTTTTCCAAATTTCTGCAGGTGATAGTTATTTGAGTCCAATACAATCAATTCAATTATGTCCTTCCAAAAGTTTTTGAAAACATCTATGGGATCATTTTTTTCGGTTTTCCATTTATTTACTACAAAGGGGAGATGATTGTCTTTGTGAACTGCTTCATATGTCTTGCGGAATTGTTTTTTTACCCAGCTGAATGAATGTTTCTCCATTTTTCTCTTCTGCGTGGCTTTTTGAGATGTTCTAGCTTTCTTTGTATCATAGTCTAGTAGACTGGAGTCATCAGTTCCATTGATTCCTTCATCCATTTCATGTCGCTCTCCTGACTTAGTATTTAGTGTGATATTGGCGGGCCTGGCAAGTATCCGGCTTCCCAAAAGATTTACATTTTCTTCCACAAAAACATCGTCGTTAATTATTTCATCTACATCTGAGTCTCCTTCTTCCATTGGTGGCTCAAGGGCAATGTCGTAACTGACGGCATCATTTTCTTCGTCCGACAAAGTGTAAAGGTAGGATACAGCATCTTCTACATTCTTGAAGGGTCTGGTGAAAATTTCGCAAAGTTAGTATTTTGATGATCATATATATCCAATACGTGAGAGAAAAATGTGTCATTTGCGAGAATGATAATGTCTGATGTACAATTTTCTATATCTATACACAACTGAGAAGCTCCACAGACACATAAATTGAAATTAGTTACCACAAACTAGAAACATGTGCCGGGCGAGAAAGCGTCAATATTCTTCACAGTAACTGCGTCCGTCCAGCGCCCACTCAGGTGGGCGGCCATGTTCATTCATCAATAAATTCTTCACTATCACTGCGATTGCACTGAAAATCACACATTCGTTCCACTAATATCTTCTTAATACACTTCTAAGTTATTTTTTTAATACATAAAATACTTAGTGAGATTTTGCTATCAACCTACCTATTGGTGGCCATGTTTGAGAATCAGCTGAAAGCAAATCCATATCCTCACCTCTCAACGAGTCGTTGCTAAATGAAGGCAACGCCTGAAGTTGTACAAGTAAAGAAGAGTTTTCTATACCTTCCTTTGTAACAAAGAAAATTTAATTCGGTCAATAACTGAGGTAGATACAGAGTTTTAAAAATATGCAATTTTCTGCCCACCTCAGTGGGCGATGGGTTCTCGTGGGTTAAAATATACAACTGTTTAGTGTATGATGGAGAAAAAATATTTTTCACAAAAGGTAGCTCCTTCTTTCGTTATTGCCTAACGAGACAACCAATAAAAAGAAAAACACATTGAAGAATTAAACTTAATAAAATGGAAGAAATTATAACAGATATTCAAAGAGAAGTTGTTCTCAATACTGCAAACATAAATCAATTGCAATTAGATGTTAATCAAATTCAAAATGATATCGAATTAAATAGGGAAGATTTAAATCAATTACAGTCAGATATCATTCATCTTAAACATTAATCAGAGACGTTTCTCATGAATTATCAGATTTAAAAACAATGTTTACAATTGTTTTAAACAGAAAATAAATTTTGGAAAATCAGCAATAGTTTATTAGTTATATAAAATGGTGTGTATGTGGAAAGACAGTGAAAGAAATAATCAAACGAATAACTTCATTTTTCGTTCTCCTGGCTTGAGATGTCTCATAATAGGGAGAACAAACTGTGGTAAAACTTCTTTATTAATAAAGCTCCTGTTAGAAAAATTTGTCGATTTTAATCATCTTTTTATGTACAGTAACCCAATACATCAACCAGAATATAAATTGTTAAAGAATGCTTTTGATAAAAGCTATAACCAATCTGAAATAGTTGAATTATTTGAAAAGGGCAATGGTAATATAGACGATTTCCTTGAGAATTTACCTATTAAAAAAAACTCAAAATCTAAAATTGAATATTTTCAAAATACGACAGCTATTCCCGACCCAAGTGACGTAGATTCAAAAAATAAAAATCTTTTTATTTTTGACGGTATAGCAACTGAAAGAGATCGAAGTCCAGCTGATAGCTTTTACACTAGAGGGAGACACAACTGCTGTTCAATTTACTTATCAAAAAGTTATTACCAAGACAAGCAATTAGAACAAACGCCAACGTTCTGATTCTTTTTGGTTTAGACTCAACTGATATGAAGAACATTTACACAGATATCATATCTCAGGACATGCCCTGTGATGAATTTAAAGAGTTTTGTTCAAACACTTACATAGAACCATATAATTTTATCTTTATTGAAAAAGACAGACATCCACTTCAAGGTAGGTATTTTCAAAACTTTGATAAATTATATTGTTACCGTGCGCACTTTATAATACGTTAAACCTCAACCTATCTGTGAAGTACCTTGCTCGTGACGTGTCATTTGGTGGCTGCTTGCAGACTTGTGAGGATGTGACGCTGGGACATCTGCTGTTGAACGTGTATCTAATCCTATTTTTATTTTTTCCAGTAATTTCACTTATTAATTGTCTAAAGTAAACGTGAATTGTGAAACCAATCTGAAGAACTCTTGGTAGGTAGGAACTGTGGCTGAGGTAAGTGGATTATGTACATATGTGGGCTCAGCCAAGTTCCGTTTGTACAGTAGATATAGGATTCTGTTCTTTTGTACGTGACTTGCTTGGTTAGTTAGTAAATGAACTTCGGTGAAATTCTGCGAATAAACTTCATTCGTAGTTATTCAGTTGTTAAACTAAATTCTCATTTTCATTAATCTATTTGAACGTGCCTTGCCTTTGAAGTGGAAACGTTCATAATATTCTTAGTTACTTGTTTATCAAAACCCGTGTGTATCGGTCAATAAGCGAAATTCAACCAAATTATTTACTTCAATTATTTTACTTCCTATTTGAATATTATTTCTATTATTCCATTTTCTATTTCGTTGTATACTTTGCCTTATCCGTCAATTGTTATTTCTGTTAATTAGTGTTCTTCTTGCGTTATTTCGGCCTTAGGAAGCAGACTGTCATTATTTTTAGTTTACCTGTGTTGTCTTTCGCTTTCAGCTGATGTGTAAACACCCCTTCGTTTCCCGCCCACGCTCCATTTCTGGGGCTCTCCTATTATCGTTGCGTTTCCTGATTTTCCTTATGTTCTGTTTACCACTAGTTTTCATTCTGTCTTTCCCCCAGTGTAATTTACGCTGTTAATCTGTTCTGTTATAAATATACCTGAACGCTTTTGGTTATTCTCCTGCATTTTTCTTAAAGTCCTCTGGTAATTGAGAGAGCATTATCCTTTTCCTGAATACGGCACCCGCTAACATTGGCATCTCCGACGGGATTGCTCTCTATTACTTCCTAGTTTCTATCCTATAACTAATTCTTTATTTATCATTTTCCCTGATATTCTACCGTGCTAGAAGCAATGTCTACCTCAGAAAGAAGTTAGATCTTGATGTGGAGCGTGGGTTGGGTGACACAGCGGGCACCGCATACCCAAGAGGCATGCCAGCAAGCGGTGATGCTCAAGATGAGCACCAAAGGTCCACGGCAAATGAACCGAAGAATACTGACGCCAGTTCCAGTTCCCCTCAAGCAGTTCTTTCAGCGACCATTACTCTTCAGTCTCTGCTGGATCAATTTTCACATCCTCAAGTACGTGCGGTCTTTATTGAGGGGAAATTTGGGTGGCATATCAACCCTAGCATCTTGCCCAGACTCGACGAACTTCGCTGGAATATTCTTCCTCGCTGGCTGGGAAGTGACCTGGATGCCGCATTCATAAGGAATGCACCGGCTGCAACGCATTTGGACTTGCTTCTTCAGCAGAGTGAAACCTTGTTCGTTACTTCATCTGGGTTAGCCGATGGGTCCTTAACCTACAAGGAATGGTTCAACACGCTGTCGTCCATCGCCGCAGATAAATACTGGAGTAGAGTGCCTGCAGCTGAGCGATGTATCCACATCCTGAGTGATGACAGTCAACATGATTGTGATGAAAGCCCACCAGTCGCTAAAGTGAACGCTGAAGTCGGGAGCAATGAGCATAGACTGGCATCTGCATCTACAAAAAAGAAAATGAAGAAGAAAGGAAAAAACCTCTAAAAGTGGAAGAAATTACCATTTTCTCAAGTGATACCTCAGTATTCTCAGAGCCGGGTACCAGTTCTTCGACTGAGGGATCAAAAAGTTCAGATGAGGTTTTAGCAGTGAAACCGAAACACTACGCGAAGAGGAGTGATCGTCGTGAAGTGGTTACTCCACCTGTTTTCACCATGGAGGGAACTGTTCATCTTAAAGATTTCTCAAAGTCCTTCGAGACGTACTTCATAAAAAAATTCAATGGTGACAGCTATGACCAGACTCAAGAACTTTCCAAGTTTCTAGTGGATGAGCTCCTAGACGTCTACAATGTTAGAGGTGGACGGAGACTCAAATACCCTACGATGAAACAACACCTTCTGGAATTTTATAAAAAACATAAAATTGGGAGTAGAAGCTACTGGAGGGAGAAGTTGAAGCAGGTTAGCCCTACTGCTGGTGAAGGCCTCGATATTTACGGTATGAGGCTCATCTCTATCGTTGAACTGGCATACCTTAGTGATGCGAAAGAATCTGCCCGCAACCTAAGAAAAAAATTTCTTGACGCCATCCAGCCAAATATTGCCTCCAAACTCCTAGATGCCGAACGTGCTCTGTGGGCACAGTCGCCAAGAGCCAAACACATGCCCTTTGATAGAATGATCCAAATGGCATGTAAGTTGCAAAAGGAAATCACATCCACAAGAACTGTCATGCTGGCTTCCGGAGACTCTTTCCATGGCAGGAATGCCCTTGCCCAGAAGTCTCCATTAAAGGGAAGTAGTGACTAGAGCTCGACCAGGTCCTCGTGGGAGTGACCGCACGAGCCCTCGGTCATCGCAGCCCCGCACCTACGCTTCTGCTAATGCTGGCTGCACGTATTGCAAAAAGCCAAACCATACGCGGGCCGAATGCTGGCGTGCATCTAAAGCCTGCTTAATTTGGGGGAAAGATCACCACCTAGAAGCATGCCCTCGTAATGATCCTAATTATAAAACTCGGAAAGGTTGTACTAAACCACCGGCTTTAAACGAGGATGCCTCGTTGTAGATGGGGTACCAATGAGGCCTGTTCCACAAACTCCTACTGAAATTGCGTCATGTGTCGCTGTGGGTGGCTCAACTGAGAAGTTGTGCGAGTCACTCGCGCCGTCTCTTCCTCGCGTGACCGAGGAGGGCACATCCGAGGAGGCGCCAAGGGTGGATCCTGGCGCGGAATTAAACTCCCGCAACACACTGAAGGAGTCATCTGAAGAGGTGGTGGCTGGTGGTTCCGTGGCTCAGTCTGACGCTGGGGAGGAAGGGCTTGAAGAAGTCCCTCCAATACCTCTCGCTCCTAGTCGCCGGGTATACCTCATGAGACCCAACAGCAACCTCCTTCAGGCTGGGATAATTGTCAATGGGAAAGCAGTAAGTGCTTTAGTAGATACTGGTTCTGCAGTATCGCTCATTTCTCAAAGATTTTCATCTAGTCTTGATGTGCAGCCTATCGAGTCAGCTCTCTCATTGGGGGTAATTGGCAGTGACAACCTAACTACATTTAGTAAAGTAGTCTGTCGCGTTGAAATTGGGGACCTCGAAAAGTGTGATTTCGAATTTTGTATTATTCCTGATTCGGTAAAATGTGACTACTGTGTAATTCTAGGTATTGATTTTTTACGAAAGAATGGGCTGGAAATTTCTTTGCGAGATAGGTTGCTTAGGAAACACTTTACTTTTGGAGGCTGTGCCGAAATATCTCTTGATGCATCGGGGAGTATATTGGGTGTTCAGTATTCCGATTTACTGTGTTACGCAGCTGAGGACGTTCATTTGGAAGTGGGGAAGTCTAAATTATTGTCTGTAAATGTGGTGCCGCGGAAGCACAGTGAAAATGACTTGTTGTTCTTTTCAGACAACAAGATGAGTAACTCATTAAGAGATAATTTACGCGGTATTTCGGGAGTATTCGACTGTCGTGAAAAGAAGGTTCTCATAGTCTCCAATGTGTCTAATGTGCACGTTCGCGAAGGGCAAGTGCTTGGTTCCATTTCATCCATGATACAGATACCTGAAGAGGCTGAAAGTCAGTCACAATGGTCAGATGAAGAGTTAAAAGAAAGCATTAAATTAGAAGAATTATCTGATGATTTGAAGGAGCATGTTTATGAAATGTTCAACAAAGTCAAGCATGTGTTCAGCACAGGTGAAACCGACCTAGGAAATGCTAGTGTTACCAAGCATCAAGTCAAGTTGTCAGACTCGACCCCGATTTATCAAAAACCGCGTCGCTTCCCTAAACCTATTGCAGACGAAATAGAGCGGCAATGCCAAGAGTTAAATTCTCTTGACATCACTGAACCAAGCATTTCGCCTTGGTCGTCTCCTATTGTGCCCGTTCGGAAGAAAGACGGATCTATTCGGATGTGCATTGATTACCGTAAACTGAACAAAGTCACCGTACCCGACAAGTTTCCTGTGCCCAACCTGTCTGACTCCATTTTTAGGTTGCATGGCACGCAGTATTTTTCTCGACTTGATTTGGTGCGAGGTTATTATCAGTTTCCCATTGACGAATCTAGTAGAGAATTCACGGCATTCACGACTCCTATTAAAAGATTATCGTTTGGTCTCCGAAATGCACCATCGGCGTTTCAGAGAGAGATTCAGGCTGTTTTAAGTAGTTTTCCTTCGAACAAAGTAATAGTATACATTGATGACATACTGATAATGAGTAGTTCATTCCATGAGCACTTATCACTTGTTGCTAAGGTCCTTCAGACCCTTGCTGACCATTGCATTAAAATAAAGCCTTCCAAGTGTACGTGGTTTTGTGGCCAGGTTGAGTTTCTTGGTCATATAATTAGCAAAACAGGAATCAAAAAGACCCCTGAGTACACACAGAGAATTGCAAGCTATCCTCAGCCTACCACGGTTGGGGAATTGCGGGAATTTCTGGGGCTTGTTAATTTTCAAAGGAAGTTCATCCCGAACTGTTCTAGCATCCAGAAGCCCTTGTCATGTCTTACTAGTGGTAGGCGTACAAAACCGCTGGTGTGGTCGGGCGAAATGGTGTCTGCCTTTGAGCAATTAAAGTGTGACATGCAAAAGGAGATGGAGTTGGCATACCCTGACTATGGCCCGGAGGCCAGTAAATTAGAGCTTTGGGTAGATGCGTCCGGTCACGGTGCTGGAGCGTATCTCGCTCAAGAGCAGGATGGCAGCCATAGAGTAATTGGGTTTGCCTCAATGACTTTCACCCCCGCTCAGGCTGCATATTCAACCCTAGAGAGGGAGTTGACAGCTCTACGCTGGGGAGTAAAAACTTTTAAGCCTTTTTTGTATGGGATTGAATTTCTTTTGTATACGGATCACCAACCGGTAATCCATCTTCATAATATGAAAATTGTGTGTTCTCGCTTAGCCCGGACGTTGAACAAACTCTCAGATTTTGCTTTCGAAATTCGTTACGTACCTGGGCACTTAAACTCGGCAGCAGATGCTTTATCTAGAATAGGTTCTCCCTTTTGCAGTTTTGGTGAGCAGCCTGTTCCTAGTCTCCCTGAGGGACTGGTGCATGATGGGCCACCGTCTCCGAAGGGAGGCGATTCGCTTTTTGTGAGTCTCTGTAGAGTCCTCTCTAGAGTAAATTCGTCTGTTCAAAAATCCAAGTGCCCTCCTGAACTTAGACAATTGCTGGTGTGAGAAATTTTGAACAATTCAGATAAGTACAAGTTAAAAGTTTCTCGTAGCGCTCGGAGGGAGTACAAGGCGATGCAGTTTCCGGGTAGATTGCCCTCCCTGGATGTGCTTCTCCCAGCCAGTCGACTGTTTCAAATTAGAATTTTTGTTTATTTCTGGTCGACGGAACCCGTAATTTACCAGTACGATAATTATGAATCAATTGTGCATTTGGAATTGCTTAGGTGGCATTCATTTCAACCCACTTATTGAAGTGCGGAATTATAATGTACTTGAAATAAATTGCAAGTGTGTGTACACTGTTCCAGTCGATAGCGTTGTGCCATCGATAAATCAGCATTCTGACGAGGAAAGTGAAATAGATAGTGAGGAGCAGGAGTTGGAAAGTCTTTTACGAACGGATAAACTCCTGTCCTGCAATCATCAGTTCGGTATGCAGCCGCAGGTTTGGGTCGTCACAGGCGAGCTACATTTGTGTGCGGTTGTTGATACTGGAGCAGAAGTAAGTTTGATATCTCGGTCTGCCGTGGAAAGAATGCTGGACGATGGGCAAAACGTCAGGTTTGTACAGGAGCATGTGTGTGACATTGTTGGACTAACAGGAAGTAGAACTACCGTTACTGAGTTCGCTGAATTGAGTTTACAGGTCGGGTCATTCACTACACCGTTTGCTTTTAAATTTGCTGTTGTGCCAGATAGCCTTATGCCGCATTGTATTTTATTAGGACTTGACTTCCTATTAACTTTTCAAATTGACGTTGACTTGAGCTCGAATAGGTGCACGATCAATGATAAAGAAATAGCTTCGGTCATGTATGCTCTACCACTTTGGAAGTACGATCCTTCGGTGTTAATTTTGCAGGCTGAGCAGCCTCTGAAGGTTGCGTCTCACGCTATTTTATTGTTGAATGAGGGTGACTCGAGAGTGCTGGTAGAGTCTGACGGTGAAAGTCTGGCTGAGGTGTCCTTTTTCATGGGTAATGAAACCCTTGTGACCGTGCAGAAACGCGACTCGGTTTTGTCGGATGTAAGACGTTGTATTGCGGAGAAGGCGCCTGCTAACCACTGGCCCGTGGGAACTGAGGTATTTGTAAGGTATGCTGCAAAAATGTCTGTCATTGATGATTTATTGGTGTATGAGGCTTATGCCCCCGTTCCAGTTTTGCCATTTGACCTACTGGTTGAATTAGGGGTGACGATTCATCAAAAGTTTGCTCACATAGGGAGAGACAAAGGACTTAACATCCTCTTTAATGTTGTGTGGCATCCCAAGAAGTACAAAGTAGTTTCAGACGCGTGTACAACTTGTTATCAGTGTCAAATTCTCAAGTTTTATTCGACTGTGGTTGTGCCTCCTACGCTGAAAATTACTACTGAACACCCTTTCCAGTTGGTTGCAGCGGATCTAATCTCGCTTCCGCGTACCTCAAGAGGTTATATTGGTGGTTTGGTGCTTGTGGACCATTTCTATAAATGGTTGTCAGTGGTCCCAATTAAAGACAAAAAGAGCGCTTCTATCATTGTCGCTCTCAATAATTGTGTATTTCCTTTTTTGTTGCGCTTGCCCTGTACTCTACTAACCGACAATGGCCCAGAATTTACCTCTAATCAATTCTTTGCCTATCTTGAGGTAAGAGGTATAAATCATCAATTAACTACTCCCTATTGTCCCACAAGTAATGGAGTGTGTGAGAGAGTCAATCAGACCGTTAAAAATTTCATGAGGAACTTGAGAGCTGATGGGGTGCAATGGGATGAAAACTTACCTCAAGCAGTAACAATTTATAACCAAACCTTCCATTCTGAAATTCGAATGTCTCCCGCAGACTTCCTGTTAACAAAGTCTCATCAGGTAAATTTAGGGCAGCTGCCTGTGCCATCGGGACTCGAACGGAGATGGCGGGTCGGTCGCCCTAAATTTGTGCCATTTCAGGAGGGAGACATTGTACTTATGAAGATTGAACGTAAAGGGTTCTTAAATGTAAACAAATTATCCGATAATTTTTCCGGTCCCTTTGTTGTTGCTAAAGTGAACGAAAACGGAGTCACTTACCAGCTTACTAATCCGTCAACGGGTGTAGCCGTCAGAGCACACTATTCGAAGTTGAGGAGCTACAAGCAGCCCCCAAACTATTTGCGACAATGGGATGGCTATGTCGGGGCTACTCCAGTACCGGTGATGGTCAGTCCGCCCTGTGGGGATTTTTCCGGTGCCTTATTTTCTTTGAGTGAGAGTTCAAGCTCTGACGAGGATACTGTGTCGACCTCGGGAAGTTCTCTAGCCACTAGTGTTCCGTTGGAGACCTCGGAAGGGAAGACGTCTATTGTTGGGGCTGAGTCGTGTAATTCTTCCCGTGATGTAGAGCGTGATGTGAATTGTAAAGGTTGTCGTGGTTGCGAATATGAAGCACGGACGGAATTGGTTCACTTTTTGGAATATAGTTGGGTAACTAGTAAGAACAATTTGGGCTTGGTGGTTGCTGAATCTGAATTAAACGTGGACAACTTTCTGTCTTGTTCTCCCATTCGGACATGGGACAGCCCACCCATTGAATCAACAGGTAGTTCGGTGCCCGATTTTAGAATTGATGATGAGGTGGCAAGGGAAAAATTGGGACCCACATCGTTCCAAGAATTGGAACAATTTTTGGATTCATATTGTGAGAGTGTACAGTTGGAGATGGCTGGGACTCGGTCAGGTTACGTGGGACAATTAGCAGGAAGAACTGCTGGTCGGCAGACAGGGGTTCATCGATCCCCAATCGTGAGACAAACTCGCTCTATGGGACCAGCGCCTGAGTACCCGAATGTTCAACCGAGGATACTGGAAAGACGGAAACTGTAAATAATTTTATTGATGGAAACCTCATATTACATCTAAGTCAATTGTGAACTGATGGCTTATCAGTAATCTTCTCTTTCTGGAAAGTGTTAAGGGATGGGAGGAATTGCTCTTCAAAGTTTTACAGTAAACAATTTCTGTATGCGAATGTCGTTCGACAGAGAAGTTAGAGCGGATATTTGAGATTAGTTACGCTGCCTCTGAACACCGATAGCTTGAGCTGGGGGGGGGGGGCATGTTACCGTGCGCACTTTAATATACGTTAAACCTCAACCTATCTGTGAAGTACCTTGCTCGTGACGTGTCATTTGGTGGCTGCTTGCAGACTTGTGAGGATGTGACGCTGGGACATCTGCTGTTGAACGTGTATCTAATCCTATTTTTATTTTTTCCAGTAATTTCACTTATTAATTGTCTAAAGTAAACGTGAATTGTGAAACCAAACTGATGAACTCTCGGTAGGTAGGAACTGTGGCTGAGGTAAGAGGATTATGTACATATGTGGGCTCAGCCAAGTTCCGTTTGTACAGTAGATATAGGATTCTGTTTTTTTGTACGTGACTTGCTTGGTTAGTTAGTAAATAAACTTCGGTGAAATTCTGCGAATAAACTTCATTCGTAGTTATTCAGTTGTTAAACTAAATTCTCATTTTCATTAATCTATTTGAACGTACCTTGCCTTTGAAGTGGAAACGTTCATAATATTCTTAGTTACTTGTTTATCAAAACCCGTGTGTATCGGTCAATATGCGAAATTCAACCAAATTATTTACTTCAATTATTTTACTTCCTATTTGAATATTATTTCTATTATTCCATTTTCTATTTCGTTGTATACTTTGCCTTATCCGTCAATTGTTATTTCTGTTAATTAGTGTTCTTCTTGCGTTATTTCGGCCTTAGGAAGCAGACTGTCATTATTTTTAGTTTACCTGTGTTGTCTTTTGCTTTCAGCTGATGTGTAAACACCCCTGTGTTTCCCGCCCACGCTCCATTTCTGGGGCTCTCCTATTATCGTTGCGTTTCCTGATTTTCCTTATGTTTTGTTTACCACTAGTTTTCATTCTGTCTTTCCCCCAGTGTAATTTACGCTGTTAATCTGTTCTGTTATAAATATACCTGAACGCTTTTGGTTATTCTCCTGCATTTTTCTTAAAGTCCTCTGGTAATTGAAAGAGCATTATCCTTTTCCTGAATTCGGCACCCGCTAACAATATATTCCTAAAAAATACTTCAAAGAATGGAATTATTCCTAAACATACTATTCATTGTTTTTGTTTATTAAACAAAGGAATTTATATCTAAAAGATGGTTGGTCGTTTGTGTAACTGATTTCTGGTTATAAAAAGTAAAAAATTCGTCAAAGAATAAATCTTTCATGAAAATTTTTCCTTAAGTAATTTCTATTTTAAGCTAATTGTTGTGAATTGGGCTCTGATTGGTATTCTGCTTACTACTCTCGTCTATGCCCAATGGGCATAGAGGAGAAAATTACGTTCGAGTGCAAGCAACTTTGCCTGAGCTGATCAAAAATTGGAAGAAGAGGTATTGAAGGTTTCAGGAATGGAATGCTCAGGTTCGTCACCTTTCATGTTATAGAACTGTTTTCGAGTAATTTGTGTGACCCGTGTTTGTGTTGGGAGCATGCCACTCATAGATATACTACATAGATACCAATTATCGGTAAGTTCTGGGTGCAACGCAACTTTAACAAGAACGAAAGAGCAAAAACCAGGCGGAATATCATTTTTCAAAAATCCGTGTGTCAAAATTAGAACGTTTCGGGCCTAGACCCATCTTCAGCTAAGTAACCTGAAATGACAATAGTGAAACATTAATAACCTATATCCATCAATGGCTAAAACATTCTGAAATGACAATAGTGAAGCATTGAAAACCTATGCTAGAGAAACTGTTGGTATCTCGACAATGGCACACATAAGAATGGAAGAAAATGACAGGGGGATGGGTAAAGGTTCTATCTAACTATGTGAATAGGGAGAGCGCTCTGCATGTCATTAAGCTGAGGCTTTAATTTGTGGATGTAGAGGGGCTCTAAAATTCTCAGTTTATCTGAATTACTGGAATAACCTAATATGGAAAATCTGATTCAGAAATTGATACATTGCATTGAAACTCTGGGTGAGACCAAATTGAGGAATGGGGAGGGTGGCAAAAGCGTGCGCTTGTTCTATGACTTATTCCTGCATGTTCCGACCGCCTAACACGCAATGTGTGGCTCGTTGAGCCCACATATGCAGATGCACATTGTGCACAACTGTATTTATAAACAAGGCAGGAGCGGAGGCATTCAGGAAGTTTGCCTTTAAAATGAAAAATTGACCCAATAGTGAACCTATTTACTAACAATACTTGAAAAGAAACATGTTGAAAGAACGAAGACAATTACATTAGTAATTCTTTTCTAAGGGTTTCAGATGATGATCATATATAAGGCAAGGTTATAAACATTTTTTGTTTTTCAGCGGCATGAAATAGTTGGTCATGAGATGCATGGCGAAATAAAAGGAAGCTGTCGTCTATATACCTCTGATAAAAAACCGGTCTAAACTCAAGCCCAACTATTTTTTAATTACCTGAACTCCAGGCATCCAGCTATTAATTTTACTATGGAAGGAGAAAAGACAGCTGCTTAGCATTTTTAGATATTTTATTGAAAAGGCAGGGTCGAACACTCCAAACCTCAGTTTTTCGTCAGTCATCCTTTTCAGGTTTAGGTTCAAGTATTTTTAGCCATTGCTTTTTTCAGTTTCGAATCAATGGCTTAAAAACCTTACTGTCCCGCGGGTATAAAATTTGTTCTAATTTCCAGTTTTTGCATAATGAGTTAGAATTTTTAACACGCTTTTTTTCCTCCAATGGCTACCCCTAACGTTTAATTCAATATCATATAAATCGACTTCTCAATAATATATCCCAAATCAGCCCAACTGTTTCTACCGCAGATAAACAAAAAATGTTTATAATCTTGCCTTATATATGATCATCATCTGAAATCCTTAGAAAATAATTACTAATCTTCGTTCTTTCCACATACTTCTTTTTAAGTGTTGTTAGTAAATAGGTTCACTATTGGGTCAATATTTCATTTTAAAGACAAACTTCCTGAATGTCTCCGCTTCTGCCTTGTTTATAAATACAGTTGTGCACAATGTGCATCTGCATATGTGGGCAGCCGCACATTGCGTGTTAGGTGGTCGGAACATGCCGGAATAACTCATAGAACAAGCGCACGCTTTCGCCATCCTCCCCATTCCTCAATTAGGTCTCACCCAGAGTTTCAATGCAATGTATCAATTTCTGAATCAGACTTTTCCATATTAGGGTATTCCAGTAATTCAGGTAAACTTAAAATTTTAGAGTCCCTCTACATCCACAAATAAAAGCCTCAGCTTAATGACATGCAGAGCGCTCACCCTCTTCACATAGTTAGTTAGAACCTTTACTTATTTTCTTCCATTCATATGTGTCGTGGAGGGAGTGTATATGGAGGGAGCATCGCCGTCTGTGAAGAGAACTAAGTTTTGAGATTTCTCCTATGTCTGTGGTAACCAATAGCCGTCTCGCAAGTGTGACGTCAGCACGGAAGTCAGTTACCTACTGACTATGATAGAGTGTGTACACGCTCGCTGAATGCTCGTTTAGCTGTTGAGTTAATCGCGTAATCGTTAATCATTAATTTGGAATTCTAAGACTCCGAAAGATAATAAATTGTGTTTCCCCGCTTGAGGACACTTAATAATATCATAATTACTAGCAAAGATACATTAAGGGTTGAAAACTATGAAGATTACAGGCCCATGATTATAACAAATTAGAGCGACATGACACACTTCATCCTTCGATTTGTGGAGCGGTACTAATCTTGCTATGGAAAATGGGAGTGGAGTTGTAGAGGAGGTGGGAGGAGCCAACTTCAGCCAAGCGTCTGTGGTTGGCCCAGAATTGTGACGTGTCGGGCCTTGACTGTGCCCAAGTTTTTCAACTTTTCCAGTCAATTTGAATCCGATAGAAATCGGCAATGCTCCCTCCATATATCCTAGCTCCATGTTATGTGTGCCACTGTCGAGATACTAACAGTTTCTCTAGCATAGGTTTTTAATGTTTCACTATTGTCATTTCAGATTGCTTAGCTGAAGATGGGTCTAGGCCCAAAACGTTCTAATTTTGACATACAGATTAGTAAAAAATTATATGTCGCCTGGTTTTTGCCCTTTCGTTCTTGACATAGATACCAGTGTCACCGCTTCCGAGTTCACCAGTTAACCCGGCATATACACGTATACAGCAAGATGTACGGAGTGCTACTCGTGTGTGCCGAGCTAAGAATTTGAGACAAGTGGAACAAGTCTCAGGAAATGTAGGCACCTCTTTGAGGGAAATTAAGAATTAACGATTCTATGCAGGCAGGTTAATATGCATTCTCAACTGGGCGTTGTAGGAGATAAATAGCTTAGCTTGAATAAAAAATAACTGAAAAATTAAACTTTTCAATTCCCAACTCCGTTTTCTTGCGCTCGTAAGGTCACATCCGGAAAAAAAGCATTTCAATACTAGACTATGAAAACGTGACTAATGTCATTTAGGGAACAGGATGAGTATCCGTGCAGGCCAAAAAAAATTATTTGAAAACTAGGATAGAATTATTTTTGTGGCTCCCTTGAGTCAGGGGTCATTATACGATCGTTATAGTACTCAGAGCTAGCGGTTCGTTCAGATAATACTGATGAAAATTTTATCGACGCGCGAAAAATTCCTCACTGAATTGAAGAGTGAATGTCAGACTTGATGTCTCATGAGAGCTTTGGCTCCAACTACGAGTGAGGTTGAAATCATAGCGTAGCTTACTTCTTTTCGCTCATCAGTGCACACATTGAGAGTTGAAGATCAATACTTGTATCTTCGTCAAAATCGGTTCTCAATAGCACAAAGAGTTCTAATAATTTGCAAATTTACTCGTTGATTGCGTTGTGCCCTTGAATTTTTTGAAACGACTGATTTTATTTTTACTAGTAAGCACGGCCGGGCAAAAATGCCCGTCAAATAATTCCGCAGAATTACCAAACGCCGTTTAAGGGTCAATTTAGCTCTACCTTCTCGTTGGCGAGCAGCATTGCTTCATCTTGCCATTTCGCGTTGTTCATCCGGTCGTCTGCGGCGTATTTCTTGCTGTCAAAGTTTTGCTACTTCTCTCCTGTATTTTGACACATTTTTTATTTATGATGGACTCGTTTGCCAAAATTATATTCTAAGATGTCGTCTATTATCTCTTCGAAGCTTTCCAAGAAAATTACAATTCCGAAAACAATAACTCAAGTTCCAAAATCTCGGGCCTCATACTAAGTGGTAGCCAGGTTACTGGTCACACGGATTTAAAACATTTCTTTTCGCATTATCAATTAAAAATATCAAAGCAAAATGATGAATTTCAGCAGAGAAAGCTCCAGAGACAATTTCTATTTGCATAAATAAGCCAAAGCCGAATTCTGGGTACCATAATGCAAGTGGAAAGGAATTGAATCGCCACAGAAAAATAATGCAATAGAATAATTTCTTGTTTTTCTCCAGCTTTAGCCCTGTTGCTACCAAAGCTATCGATTAGAAGAGGAGGTCACACGGACGGACGGACGGACGGACGGACACGGCTCTTATTTTTACGAGTGCGCATGACCCGTCAAAAATGGATAATTCAAAGTTCGACAAGTCACGTGACACACGTTCCTATTTATTAACAAAACGCGGGATAATTATTCCGAATCCAAATCTGATGGATTAATACACCGAAAATCGTGGAGTTGATGAAGCTTGTTTAACAGATACGCTCATCACACAATGTAGGCTGGGGGTGTGACACACAACGGACGGACGGACTGACGCGGCTTTTATTATAGTATAGATAGTGATTTTTATTTCAATCTTTTAGACTACTAATTAAAGATATATCATTATTGTTTTTATTCCCAGAAAACATACACGTGTGGAAAAAAAACATTGGCTCTAAAATCTCTAAGAATTTAACTTTTAAAACAAATAACTTGCAGCGTAAAAGTCATATTATTTACCTTAACCACTCATCTAAACTTTCATTCGCCAAACGAGTTTCGTATGTATGATACCATTCATCCGAGTTAAACTCACACCTTCCATTTTCGACGCTGAGCAACAATAATTATTGATCCATGTTAACTGTTGTCCCTCACTTTCACCCAAAAAATTCAAGCGGAAATAAATTATGTTGCTCTAATACATTACCTTACAAGTCCTTTCGAGCTTTCTCAAGCCAAATCATACTTACACACAACCGGGATACCGGAGTTCTGGTTCCAAAATATCGTGTTAGCTTTTTATTCAAGATATTTGTCAGCTTTTGGCGTAATCGAGCACTGATTTATCTCATATCTAAAATTCTATATAGATAAACTGTGAAGATATCAATCATTTACCTAACAAAGAGTATGTAAACCTTTTTGAGGAAAGTAATTTTGTTAAATTTTACATTAACGTAAAACATAAATTTTCATATTTAAGTTTAAACTTTCGAACATTCGGAAAGGGGTCGTTAATTTGGGTTTGCTCAAAATTTTTCCAAGCACGCATCATCGACCATTAGCGCTCATTTGTTTTCTAAATACTATTTACATGTCCATCCTCAATTCCATGAAAACTGCTGGCAGAAATCTTTCTAACCCGTACAATAATTCAAGTAATGGTTCATGTCGTCATATTTCAACGTGGCGAATGTTCACGTGAAACTCACCAATAAAGGCACCAAAAAAAATGGCTGGAAATGTCAGTTGAAGAAATACCCGTACATTGCACGCGCTAAATCCCTTATGCAGCACCGCAACCGCAGCTTATGGTTAAAGGAAGAAAGAAGATAAAAAGAAAAGTCTTTTATTTCTAAAAAGTACATGATACATGAAATGTATTACGACACAATGGTTATTAAAAAATGTTAATGTAAAGGTCATTAATTGATACACCTCGGATGTTTTTACGAGGTGTACAATTGCCATACCAAGTGTTAATTATGTTATTGGGCGAAACAAACAAAATATATTCTCTTTGAAATTTTATCCCCAGCAAGATGACTGAAACCTTATAATTACTTTAAATATTACTAGAGAATGCCTCGGAAGTCCTTTGCTATCTATAAGTTAAAACGAAAGAAGAAAATATACTACGTGCTCTTTCATAACCGACTATAACACGGTTGTAAATTATTTTCAACTAGACAGAAAAGGTTAGCCAAAAGTAATTTATAAAAAAAAGAGCACACCGCACATATCAAAAAGCATGTAAACTAATATACACTTTGAGCTATTCTGTCAGTCCTATTCTAACCTGACATAGCCTAACTCATCCTATCACAACTTAATTATACTTTATTGAAACCAAGCTACTCGAATCTAATCAAACCTATCCCAGCATAACCTAGCATAACTAGAACTAACCTAACTCAAACTGTATAAACTAAATCTCACCTCACTTGGAAACCTAACTATATTGTTCAACTCCAACTCAGCCTGGCTAATCGAATCCTAACCAAATCGATTTTTCTCTTAGTCGAATCGACCAGCTCGCCGTTTTTGAGTACCGATCTAAGACCCTTCCCGAATTACCCTGACAAAAAGGGTAATTTCTGAATTATAAGACGTACAATCGAGTACAACATTTTTAGGGAATTAAGAAATTTTTTACGCCCCTGTGGGGGGCAGGAAGCGGGGCTCTCATGGCCCGTCAATAGTCGGCCGATTTTCTCTATACGGCTCATTTTAAACGCGTTATGATTTCTGAACTATTGCACCTTAAAATTTGAAATTGGTTTCTAGTTAAATATCAATTCATTCTCCAACTGTGAGTGTACAATAAAACTCTCATACTCTTCCTGGGGAGGCTTTGATAGAGGTTTTCATACCCTATTAATGGTCGGCCGATTTTCTCTATAAGGCTCATTTTAGAGGCGGTAAAATTTCTTAATTATTACATCTAAAAATTAAAAATTGGTTTCATTTTAAACATCAATTGATTTTCCAACTGTGAGTGTATAATAAAACTCTTAAACGCACCCTGGGGGATGACAGAGAGCAAGGTTGTCCTAGCCTCATAAGCCGCGCTGGAGAATCCCGCTCTCACCGTACTTATGAAGCGCTGTCTCAATGTGGCGGTCATAGTCTTGTCGTTTTAGGCCCTGTACATCGCGGCTTCGAATCTCTGCTCTAGGTGAAGAGTTTTTCTCTGTTGTAGAATAATCATTTTCATGTTTCTTACTCATGTAGACTTTTGTGAGGCAATATTATAAGCATGGAAATGTCATAATTCCGTTGCTTTCTGTAAAACATTTTCTCCGAGCCCCTTAATTGGTAGAATACCAAGTCCATACATAGGAATAAAAATACATTTATGAATGTCAACCTCGCTGCCTTAGGCGACAAATTATTTCGATCCAGCCAATTTACTTTCAACAAATTACTTATACCGCAAATCACAGAGCTCGTATTTCACTGCCAGTGTGCACCAAAAACAGTATTCTTAAATATGTGTTGTGAGGGAAATCGTATTTTCATTTTAATCAGCACAGGAGATACATTGTCCCCAATCATGTTTTTCGACTAGCAACATGGGTATTACAATACTCATGTGGGGGTATCACACATGAGTGCGATACACACAGATGAGTGGGATTTTCCGTACTTTTAGATATTTTAATAAACGAATGATGTGTTGTGTGCTCTGAGCAAAATCGCCACCCGGCTCTGGGTGGCGATTTTCTCTGTTGGGTATAGGGTAAAAATTCAATGCATAATATCCCACTCTACCCAGGTGTTTGGAATGGGTACCGGTCTGACCGGGGGAAAGCGTCCTGGTGTTAGTTATAAGGCATTTGAAAAGCCTATGTACAAGGTGAAAGGTATCTGGCTTGGTTGTAAATAAAGCATCCGTAAATGCCGATGTTCGCATGTTTTTGATTGTTTGAAGAGAAACGAACCTGTCCAAACCTGGTTTTGTGACAAAAAGACCGACACTTCGCGAACACAAAAATGAATGCATTAGTTCGTATAACGCCCGGTGGGCCATGAGTTATAAACACTGTATGTGATTTCAAATCATTCCTCACTTATGTGAGAGAATGAACGAAAAGTAGATAGTATCGATATTATCGGTGAAATTAATTAAAGAGAGGTAAAAATATACATGATTGAGCAAATAACGATAACGAATGGGTTAAATAAAATCTGAACTAATACCCTAGTATAAATTCACGAGGTTCAAAATGTCATATACAAAGTTTTGAATAGCTTTATTAGGTTTCCTCAGAGCGTTACTGCAGAAATAGAAAGTTAGTATCAAGTTATTAGTTGGAAAAGACCCCTCCTAGAGAGTAAAGGGGTCTCTCACATCCCTCTCAGGAAGCAAGGAAATCTGTGACTGCTTTGGATGGCAAGAGATAAAAATTCTCGCGCCCTCCTGGGGGGCAGGCAGTGAGGTCGGCCAATAAGTCTCATTTTCCGCTGACTCTAATTTTTAAACTATTGCACCTCTGAACTTCAAATTGCACGGACCATCGACGAAATTATAATTTCTTGATTTTCTTCATCATCCGATACGAGTTGATCGCGTGTCCTTTTTGATATCTGCCGCTCGTTTTCCGAAGCGCGTCGTTGTAAATATTTTAAATCCAGTTTTCTTCTTGTGTATTGAGTAGGCTGTATTTCCAGCTTAACTATATTGTCCAACTGCCAAAAATCAGCTGGCCGTAATAGTGAGGCTAAAATTTGGGCCGCACTGTGTCTTTATTGTAACAAACAAAGTAGATTCATTCCATGCTTAAGAATAGAAAGTTGTAACTGTATATGGCTCCTCAGTTCCTGCCACGTAAACATGTTTGGTTACAAATTACGTCATTTTTATTAAGGGCCAGTATTTTATGAAATTCTACAACCTTTCTCAAACAATAATGTCACAAAACGAAACTAGAATATATAGAGACAAGGTTAGCCAAAAATGAGTCATGCTAAACATAGCACAAAGCGCATATCAAGAAACAAGTACACACTTAAGCCTGAACAAGGAATTTCAGGGCTTTCTCATCTTATAGATGGCAATAAAATATGTTTCCAAAAACGGATGCTTAGTTTGGATACTTTTCATTCTTATATTTTCAGTCATGTGAAACAGAAACAGTGAAGCTCACTGGGGTAGTAATAATTCTCGTTTGAAGCAGTAATCATGTGTAATCTGGCTAGTGAAATATGTAGTTAGTGCTTATAAAATGTTCAGCGATAAATATTATCGGAGTATTGATATTCATGACTCTTGGGTTTAGTTTCATCTACCAAAAATCATATATAAAAACACAAGTACAGAAAATAGGATAACAATGGTAATGATGCAAATGACCTTCGCCCTGCTTCATTGACCTGACGGCTTCGTTGCTGTTAGTAGTCGACAGAAATAAATAAGACATAAATGATAATGACTTAGGGAATGTAAAAGTGAGTTAATTTCTAATCTTATAAAAGGCTTTTCATGAAAATCAAGCTACAGTTTCAGAGCAACAACTTCTTCATCCTCTCAGGATTCGCATTAACAAACAGCAGACAGACTTGGGTACATTGAATAAAATAGAGGCACCGTAATAAATTGATATTACAACAACAAATAGCGACTCCGAATTAGGCTTCACCAAATGCTAATGAACGTCATCGCCTCCGACTCCACCACATTCGAAAAAGCGACCCTCACTCCAACTCCACTATAAAACATATGACTCTGTCCACGCCAACTCCTGACTCGAAGTTCGCAATGCTGCCGTCATCTAATGGGAATGTTTATCATCATGGTGTGTTGTCATCATGACATTAGAGGAGTTGTCCTGACGTTGCACGAACACTCACACTATTTAGGTGTCGTGAGAGGTGACTTTATCTTTTTTCAGCGGTCGGTCACATGTTCGTGATAGCATTTAACGTCTAGTATCGTTACTGCTGCTTTAGTGTGAGGTTCAACTTGTCTAAGTTACTTAAGGGTGCTGCTATTGTTTGTACTGAAAGAGTGACGTATAAATTTAGGAAGAAAAAAGACAATCTTTAAAGTGATCAACAAACATGGAGAGTGAAATAAACTAATTGAAAACACTTCACGGCAATAGTGTCGATTTTAAAAAGGAAATTTATTGCGCAATTTCGTTATAGGAGATCTAGTAAATAAATAAGTCGATTCAAAAGGCTAGAGAAATCAGGGCCAGAATTCAATTTCCACATTCAGAGAATTTTACACTTAAGTATTACCATTGAGAGCCTATAATTTAGTTTCTAACATATGGTGCAATATCCTCTCCATGTTCTATATATCTTTTTTTCCTTCATCTTTCGCGCTCATTCTCTCTCAATTTCTTACCTTGATTTGTGCGGGACCTAGTAAATAAATAAGTCGATTCAAAAGGCTAGGGAAATCAAGGCCAGAATTCAATTTTCACATTCAGAGAATTTTACGCGTAAGTATTACCATTGAGAGCTTATAATTTAGTTTCTAACATATGGTGCAATATCCTCTCCATGTTCTATATATCTTTTTTTCCTTCATCTTTCTCGCTCATTCTCTCTCAATTTCTTACGTTGATTTGTGCGGGAGAAAATATCAAAGGCATTAAAGTCTCTCGGGCAAAGACAACATTTGGGCCGCACGTATTGAACCATATCGTACTCTCGCAATTGAAAATTGTAATATGGCTATTATGATCGAGCTAAATGAGTACCAGGAATTTTATTATATGCAATATACATATACTTAATTGAAAATATTTTCGTTTTAGACGTGTGTGCAACGCTGTGTTGTTGGCTGACCCATTTGAACAACATAAATAATTTATGGAGTGCAAATGGGTCAGCCAAAGTTTAAATTCGGGCTGATGTCGCTCTTTTAATTCTAAGCGTGCGTATTGAGCACTTTAATGTTGTAAGTTACATCGGTGAGCCCAGTATCGAGTCTATGTGAATGACTCACACTGGCACGACTCACGATGCTTTAAAAAGTCTTAAAGTATTAGCGTATTCAGCAATGGCTCGTGTTTGCTACGCTCGTACTCATTGAATGTAGTGACGGATGGGGTACATTGTATGTAATTAGACCTCTTTATATTTGCACTGAAATCCTTTGAAGATTGGATATTATTTCGAGTGAAACCGTGCCAACGTAAATGCTCATGGATAAATGCGACGGCTTTGCTGTTCATACCGCGTCTTCTTTAATGTTTCGATATTTTCGTGTTTCTTGACACGTGAATGTTCAAGTGCTTTCGTACTCACAGAAACAAACGATTGTGCACTTATTTAAAACTATGGTCCCCTCAATTTTCCGGGGTATTTTTGTTAATTAGCTGAAGAGTTTCCAAAGGTAAAAATCGAATGTTTTATTCCATCAAGCCCAACACGTTTACATTTATTGAGTTAATTTTTTTCTTATGAAATATCGAGGATGTGCATTGATGATTTCATATTTAAATAAGCACGGAAATTTATGTTCCCATTTTCATGTCCATTTTGTACTTTTGTGCTATTCATACTTTATTAAGTTAGGACAAACGAAAGTCTTCTAATAGAAACGGCGTTTCTTCTTTAAATCTGAGCATAGGTATGATAAACCTCACAGTAGCATTTTCAAGACTAACCCAATTGAAAATCAAGGACGTTTCGCCGGGGAGTACGCGTCGGTTCCTAGGCGTATTTTAGTTGTATTACGCGCGGCTTAAGGGTCAAATTTCCACTTTTTCGGACACAAAACTGCACGCGAATCGCCGTTGTTCCGCCTTACCTGACGGTCGTTTACCGCCTCAGAACCAGATTCGAATCTCGGCTGGCCGTCCATGGATTATAGGTTAAAAAATCGCTCCCGGTTGCACGTGCCTCGCCTCACTGGGTGTACAATATTGCACTGGAAGCTTTGGATCTTACAATACATTCACACTCAATGCATTGTGAATGTATTGACTCATTAAACTCAGTACAATATTGTACATCCAATGAGATCGATGCACGTGCAACTGGGAACTCAGGTACATAAGACAATACATTTGAAAGGACATAGAATCCCGCTCTTTCTTCAACTTTTATCACAAAAATTAAACCATCTCTTAATAAAAATTTACATGAATATCTTACTTCCATTAAATCACAGCCTTGCCACCCAAGGCACACCAAAATAATATAGGCATTAAACATAAAAGCACAATACGTTCAAAATGCTGCATATAACAAACAAATATCAACAACATAAACATACGGATGGGAATGAAATTTCCATATCACAAAGTTCCCTTTCAACGCTCGTTTACATTATAGATTAGATTTGTGGTTCGTTTAAGCCTCCCTATCCGCAACAAATGCGATCCAAAGAGAGGATAAGGGAGCCACCATTTAGTGTGGAGGCGACACGTGGACTACGCTTTGGGACATATGTGTACCACTAAGTAAATTGCTCACTTGCACACCGGCATAAATGAATAGCATTTCCATAATTTCACTTCCTTTTTCACAATTGCTTTCAGCATACCAGTTAAAATGATCGTACACTTAAATTTTTCACACTTTCTATAAAGGCCAAGATCGAGTGCTTTTGAGTAGTACAGTCGGTTTCTAAATTCTGCTACTCATAACTTATCCGAACCAACCGTAGCAATCGCACCAACGTAGTCGACGTTTTAAAGGGTACGCGTAATCTGTGCGGAAAGGGTTTAAAAAAAGTAAGTTGGAAAAAAGTTCATGAAACAAGATCAAAGTTGAAGAAGAAAGTAGTAGGTGCTAAAAAACAGGACATCAGTGAACCGAAAATAGGTGGTCCTCAACATAACAGAATACATTTTATTTCAACAAAAAGAAGGCCTACCTAACTCTTAGCTCAAGTCCTCACATTTTCCTCCCTGGAAGGGCTAGTTCCCAAAGATACAATAGTTGTATCCTTCTGCGGAGCGTCTACATTACATCGCGTGTCCCACAAAAATGTCCGCGAGTTTTTATTTGATTTGATCTCCGCTTTGATTTAAAATATTTGAAATGTCTTTTTTTCACAATGTAGTAAATTTTGTTTCCGTTTCGAATAGTCTAATTTCTTAAAAATAGTTCAATAACCCCTGTACAGTGATGGATTTACTAAAAGAAGTAGAAAAACTAATTGTTCGAACGAAAGATTTTAAAACAACACTGGTGTTTATCATTTCTAAATACCTACCGTTGAAAATAATTATATCCTACATAACACCAAATATTTAAACCCTCTGAGAGGTTATTTACTCCTTTGTTTCATTATTTGAAGTCAACTAAAATGCAGTTCACTAACCATCAAAGAATTTTTATCGTATTGGAATATGAAGCAACGAAAAAGTGTGAAAAAGTTCGAAGAGCAATTAATGAAAAATTCTCAGAAAGGCACTCGTCCGATAAGAAAACTGTGTATCGCAGAGTTAGAAAATTAGAGAGAAAATTAAACGCTCTTCTAACTTTTCAGCTTGCCGTTGCTTCATATTCTAACACGATGAAAATTATTTGATCGTTAGTGAGTTGCATTTTATGCGCCTTCAAATGATGAAATAAGGAAGTAAATAATGTACAGTATTGAGAAATGAAGAACACAAGTGTCGTCTTAAAAACTTTTCCTTTCAACAATTAGTTTTTCCACCTGTTTCAGTAAATCGATCACTGTAAAGTGGTTGCTAAACCATTTTCAAAAACTTAATTATCCGAACAAAATTCATTGCATTGGGGAAAAAATACATTTAAACATGTTAATTGAAAGCGGATATATAATCAATCAAAAATTCGGGGACATTTTTGTGGGACACCCAGTATATACAGGGTGTTGTGTGTTTATGATGCAGATAATTTAACCAAATACAGACAAACGCAAAAATTAAACAATTTTTATGAGTGACAAAAACCTCAAAACTTCTTGGTTTCCGAGAAATGATGACCTGAAATAATTATAGATTCCCGTAGGAATAGCCTGAAGCGCGCGCCAAAGAAGTTAGATTTTACTCTTTGGCTGCACGTCAAACCCATTCTTACGGGAATCTAAAATCATTTCAGGTCATCATTTCTCGAAAGCAAAGACGTTTTGAGGCTTTTGTCACCCATGAACATCGTTTTATTTTGCATTTTTCAGTATTTGGTTAAACTATGTCCATCGAATTACACAACACCCTTTATACATATACATCATTCTTCATATATCTATACATCAAAAAATAACTAAATAAAATATGTCACATTTTATTTTTCTTGATATAGATATATCAAATCGAGTGTACTGAATGGCTTTTCAACACTCATGTACAATGTACATTATATATATATATATATAGTATTCTTGAGAGATCTCTCAAATCTTTAGACAACATAAATATGATTTGCCAGCAAGAAACATTTTAAATATCATTAAAGAACATAACAAATGAAATTAGAGTTACAATGTAAGTTTTCAGTACCATACCTTATCTGGGTGACCAATGAACCAGCAAAAAAATTCTTGCAAAAGAAACGCATCATTCATAAATTACATACGTAGGCACTTAAAATTGAATGAATGTGCATGTTTATCGGCTGGATGCTGAACAACATTTTATATAACAATTTTAAACTCTGCAAAATATTTCATTAGGGAACCAAATAGAAAATATAGGTAAAGAATAGCACAAAAGAATTTTCTTGCATTACTAATGCGATTTTAGGGCAAAACTAGAGCACAATTAGCTAGCGCAATTATTATCTACCAAAAAACAATTTACAATAAACCATACCCTCAAATGATAGATAGGGTGCACTGTTGCACAAGGCTTGATGCACAGAATTGAAAATCTTGAAAAAAAAATAAGAGAACAGTTGAAGACAGAAAGACAAGCTGACATGGACAGTAAAAAGATGAATAAAAAATGTCCATCATGCAAGGCATAACAATAATTACGATATAAAATGACCCACCTGCACAATGACCCATCTTCTACATGCTTCCAATGTTCATGAATATAACTTGCGAATGAATCAAGTGAATGTGAACTGTGCTGTAAACTTGTTCAATAATCTATCCAGAGTACTTTGACATGAATACCACTGCTCTAGTTTCAAAACAGTTGGACGAACAACACTTCACACAACTGTGTTTAAAAATTTGAACTCAGCTTGAGCTCGACGACTAACGCGAAAATCTTAAGAAGAGAGTAACTGTCGATGGCCTCAACATCTCGATGAACAATCAAAAAACACGTTTTTGGCATGATGATGCAATTCTAAATCACCGTTTATTTAATGCAATAATTTCAAAGAACACATTCACAAGGAAAACTCACACCAGCAATCGCGATTGCAAAAACCGTAACTTCCAGTACGTCACTCGATGACTTACAGTCGTAAACTAAGTCTAACAGATCGCGACGCGTACCGGCAGGCTGCAGCACACTACCGGCAGCATACATTTGTAAGGCTGTAAACCACGGATGGCCGCACTCAAATGTTACGGCCATTCCCCAACTGAAAATTTTGCTCCTTCAAATCGTTCATGGCCAACAATGAATTTCACGTCCGAAATCGACCGCGGGTAGTTTAGAGCACGTTGAAGGAGTGTTAATGCAGAGTAGGCCGACCAGCCTATAAATCGCACATAATTGACCGTAACGTCCTTAACCCACCGGTGATACGTCCATGATTTTCA
Organism: Morinoia aosen; assembly: GCA_030386875.1. Lineage (NCBI taxonomy): Eukaryota > Metazoa > Arthropoda > Malacostraca > Amphipoda > Talitridae > Morinoia > Morinoia aosen. Next base: position 27,533,276 of record CM059557.1, on the reverse strand, counting down.
ATTGGGAATGCTGAAACAAATTCAAATCACGAAAATGTCAATCTTTGATCAGTATAATTTTTTAGCCTTTATTTTTCTTCAAAAGTACTCTGCCTACCTACCGCTTATACTCCGCTTTAGCATTAGAACTCAAACTAAGGATATATCTTTTGGGAGAATTCGTAGAATAAATTTTTTACTTTACGTTATGCATCAAGTGTATAGGATGTAAATTTCTAGTGTTCTATATTTCTTCAGCAGCTTCTTCAAATTCATTCTCATTTGTCCATTAGACTACATTTTATTTTGTTGGTTGGGTATTTTATTTATTTCACAACTATCGCGCAATTCAATACAATTTCCTTTAAATTTTAGCGCAACTGTATTACGAACTTCTTAAAACCCAGTGTTAGGCTTTTCATGTAATTGAGTACGTAAAAGGCGCTAATGTTGCTGGAAATAAATACGTTTTTAATGTATTTCTTTTTTTCGAACGCAAAAAGTTTCTTAGGAATTTCAGAGTAGTTCAGTTGTGCTCAATATACTTCCATAATGATTAGCTGATGTTACTATTAAACTGTCACAAGTTTTTTTCTTATTTTCAGAGGAAATGATGTCATCCCATATGCTCTTCCAAAAACTCCTGACCGTTTTGATATAAAAGGCATTTCTGATATATCCTTTTCCTTCGTATATCATTTCCTTTTCCGCAGTTATTGCACTTTCTGTTCAACATAGTTCAGCTACAGGTACGTCTATTTTAAATGATTACTGTCCTGTTTGTAAAAAGTATTCATGTACGTGTTATCATTTGGTAATATTTTTGAAACCAACTTTCTTAAATTATTTTGATTATGTAATTGACATGAATCAGCTCTCTCAGGCCGTTGACACACATGGCATTTTGTTTTCGATTGAATTTTTTACCCTTGTGGCCGTATCAGAAGTAGCGCGTAGGATTACATTGTTTTGGACACATTGAGCGGAAAAATTTACGAGCGGATTATTTAACGCCGATGGCAGCATTTCAGCCGCCCACTGTCGCTATACACTCGACGGTTTTTTACCGCCTTCCCAGAAATGGTGGCATATAGGTGGCTACGTGCTGTACACAAATATAAGATTTTGCAACCTTACATTTTTACTTACCTTAAAGTTATGAGCAGCATCTCTACCGGTTGAATACAATTCCGCAGTCTCGCGTTTTGGGGTGGAGTCGGAGTCTTAGTCGCTTTTCCGAATGTGATGGAGTCGAGGTTGGAGTCGCTATTTTGTACGTCTCCGATTCTAATTTTTGTTATGAATTATTTGCAATTTTTTTAAAACAGAATGTAACCAAAACAGAGCTAAAATACTCGACCGAAAAGCTAAAAAATTCGCATTGTTTTTGCTGATTTTTTTGTCCGAAGTTCGGAACAGCATATTTTTATCTATTACTTTACACTGTCATTGATATCTAGACATAGTTGGTTCGCAAACATATGTATGAAGTTTCTACGAGTACGAAACATAATTTTCGTACTGAAGCAATAAGCATATTTTGCGGTTAAACAGCAGGAATCAGTAACTGAAAACTTCGCAAACTTAATTTGTTTCTTTCTATTTCGTTCATTTCTCCTTCAATTCATACATAGGAAGTAGAAACTAACCGTAAATGTGTGTCAAGTTACGTGCAGAACAGCTCAGCTGAGGCAATACATTGCACTCACATAAAGAGTGGTAACACTGCACGTTCTTGATGGGTCTATGTTATATATCAGTGGTTCCTTACGATTTTTTCCAGTTTGCATTTCTTTGCTTCGATGTATTGATTATTAATTACTAGTCCTAGCCAACACCTTAAGCTATGGTCTGAGACATCAAGACTTCTATAGTTTCCAAATTATATTATCAGTATTTATAATAAAAATTCAATTAGCTTATTCTGATCTTAATAACTGTTATATTAGTTGATTTTTTCAACAATATGCAATACTTATGTACTACAAATTGATTTTGTTTTGTTTACTTTCTTGAATTTTGGTTAAGGCAACATGTATAAATAATAAAAATTATTGCTCATTTCTAACGTTATTCGTTGAGTATTGCTTGGTTCTCCAAGAGTTATAGTTTTTTAATTCACAATATCATTTTCATGTTTAATTTTAATCTTATGATCGCTGCCCAGTTTCTAATTAAGAATACGCTGAATTGTAGATTTTAATAATTTTGTTCATACGATTTTAAAAGTTGAAATAGCATCTCTTTTTCGGCATTAAATATTTAATTAGTTCACCATAACGAAGATTTAGAAATGTTGTCAGATAAACGATATCGTTCGTGGGAAAATACCGATATATCACAATATACTGATCTTTCGGTACATCGCAGAAACGATCATTAAGCATCTTTTACGAGAGTGAAAGGGAGGCAGACTAACCAACCAAGATGGACTAACCAAATTTTTTTATTCAATGAAATTTCCATTGTAATAACATTGGAGAAATTATGCACATGAAATACCTAAATCTATATATGAAATTACCTGTTTAAGGAGACACTTAGTACTTTATTGTATAAGAATTTTCGATGGGTCATATGCACTCGTAATATTTCAACTTGATTTTCAAAATTCTGTTGCCAATTTAAATGTCGTTCGAAAAAAAAAAATATGGTAAACATATGTACATATTGCAACACCTACAAACATTGAGAAATAAAATAGTCATATTGTAAATTGTGAATAGGTAGAGTTGAAGTCCCAAAATTCTGAAAATGTGCAGTCTGAGTCAGAGCCGGAGTCGCTAATTTCCCTATATACAATGTCACATGGAAACCACATGGTTACGACACGGATTGACCATGTTCGACATATGGGTTCTACGTGCCCATGCTATGTGGAAAACCCATGGACTTTTGGAAAGTGGCCCCATGTGGTTCCCACCAGGTTAAGACACGTGTAGAGGATGTGGGTCCTACATGGAAACCATATGCCTCGTGGCCATCACTCGCTTCTGCCAGTTAGGATCCATGTGGTAATGACGCATGGGTTCCACCTATAAATCAAGCAGACTTACCATGAATTCTGCCGACGTGTATTATAAATTGTTTCCATGCGCTGATCAAAGTTGGTTGGTCGCTCCGGTGCCGTTGTATTGCCACGTTTGGTAGCAGATGACCTGTTGAACACGTCCCCCCAAAATGCCATTCTCATCACGCACTGAACCTTGATACCGTACATAGTTGTGTTATGTAAACTGATCGCAAATGTTTCGCGATTTTCTTTGAAGTAATTTATCCGCCGGTACAGTAATTAGCGGCGAAACGAATGGCATCTCAGTATTCATAGGGTTTCATGGCAGCCTCCACCACTCGTTGTTGCGTGTTTTAGTGACATATATACAAGTATTATACTCGTATTTATGTCACAAGGCTGGTAATTCATAAAGGCGCGCATGCATTGTTAATGAAATATCAACCGACGATCTCGGAGCAACTTGCAAATTGCGATATTTTTTCCCGAGTGAAGAAAGTATGGTTAACAGCCAGGCTAAGATGCAGTGAATGATGCCATTATTCAAACATTTCCAATTTTCTTTGTACTAATTGACTTGTAATAAGAGAAATTCAAAAATTGAATGCATCTAAAAATAAGGCTTTCATATAAGAACACAGACTATGAACCCTCCATAGCATAACTTATACCAAGCTATATCGGGTGTCCCATGAATATGTCCCCGACTTTTCAACTGATTATATCTCCGCAATAAATTAACGTATTTGAAATGTCTTTCTTTCACAGTGTAGCAAATTTACTTTCTTTTTCGAATAATTTAAGTTTTTGAAACTCGTTTAATAACCACATAACAGTTATCGATTCACTGAAACAGGTAGAAAAACTAATTGTTGGAAGAAAAGTTTTAAAAACAACTCTGGTGATCTTCTTCATTTTTCAATACCTACTGTTAAAAATACTTTCACAAAGATGTATCCTACATACCGCCAAGTCTTTAAACCCTCAGAGAGGTTATTTACTTTCTTGTTTCATCATTTGAAGACACTTAAGATGCAGCTCACTAACTATCAATGAATTTCTATCGAATTGGAATACGAAGCAATGGAAATCTATAAAAAGTTAAAAAACCAATTAATGAAACATTCCCGGAAAGGAATTCACCATATAAGAGTGTTCCTCACTGTTAGAAAATTTGGAAGAAAATTAAATGCTCTTCTTACTTTTTTACCGCTTTTCGTTGCTTCATATTCCAATACGATGAAAATTATTTGATCGTTAGTGAGCTGCATTTTGAGAGTCTTCAAATGGTGAAAAAAGAAAGTAAATAACCTCTCAGGGGGTTTAAAGACTTGGCGGTATGTAGGATACATCTTTGTGAAATTATTTTTAACAGTAGGTATTGAGAAATGAAGAAGATCACCAGTGTTGTTTTTAATACTTTCCTTTCAACATTTAGTTTTTCTACCTTTTTCAGTAAATCAATCACTGTTAAGTGGTTATTAAACGATTTTCAAAAAGGTAAATTATTCGAAAAGGAAACTAAATTTGCTACATTGTGAAAAAAAAGACATTTCAAATACGTTAATTGATTGAGGAGATATAATCAATCGAAAATTCGGGGACATTTTTGTGGGACACACAGTTTGGGTGTTCGTAGTAAAAGCACGTTCATAAATTTTATCCAGGGCAGATATTCACCACTTTAATTTGGAATGGAAAAAACTGACCGTCAGCAAGGAAATTTTTGTTTAATTTTGCAATGATTTTTAGAAAAAATTAAAGTCCACTAATTCTATGTCAGGAAATATCAATATTTAAACTCGCAAAATCATGCTGACAGATGAATTGTTCAGTTATGAATTGTAACATTTTTATTAAAGCAAATCAAATTTCTGTAATATAATGGCACCGCAAACTTCATCAATCAAAATCGAGAAATTGTAATAGCTGAATTGTTCATACTTGGATTTTGTTACAATTTCTTAGAAACAAATTCAATTCCTTGAATATGATAAAATGGCAGCGCTAACTTCAATATTCACATTTAAAACATCATGGTTCTATAAAAATGAACCATGAAGAATGAATTTACCCTTCAAATGCATGAAAATTTTCTAACAATTCACTTCCAATCCGTTCAAATTCATGTATAACGGTTGTGAATACATGTTTATGCATTTTAGGGTGTAAATTTGTCCTTCATCGTACACTTCTATTGTATCATGACAAATTTAGACAAAACATCGACAAAATGAATTATACCCACAAACCTCATCCATAATGTGAAGACTGATAAACCCTCAAAATGAAGGTTAACAAAATAAATAATGAAATAAGAAACAACATCTTAGCAGCGAATAATTGTAATGATGGATGTCTTTGGCGGTATTTCAAATTAAAATGCTTACGTTAATATATTTTATAGTATAAGTACCACAAAGCAACAAAATGAATTACACGGAAAAGAATTGAACGATATTTTATTCTTTCTGCCCAAATAAGAAATGGCGCAATTAAAGTCTTCATTGCCGTCGAAAGGTTTACATATATATATAAGATCTATAACTCTGTATAATAATCTTACACGATTTCCAGCGGCTTATCACTTCTCATCACAACGGCGTGCTTATGTGAAAAATATTGTAATAAAATCAGATTATTGTTCACGGCTTCAGTACCAAAATGAGCTACAGTTCAACAGTAAGTAATGAACAGAAATTAACCAGCCGCTTTAACCAGCAGCGCATGTGAACTATGCTCAGTTTTAATGTCTCTAATATGGACAGTGAAAACCTCGTCTTGTTAATTACCCCTATCTTCCACTTAGATTCACTAATACTGCGAATTGAATGATGCTCCTAGAAATATACACAGGAGCACAATTAAAACCGATCACGTCTTGAGCAGAACTAAGTAACGGTCACGGAAGACGGAGCACGGAAGTTTGAATAGGAGGCACCACAACGTCTGAGAGGAGAAGTACCCTACATACAATGTCACATGGAAGCCACGTGGTTAGGTGCTGGTTACGTGGATTTGAGGTGCAATAGTTAAGAAATTATAACGCGTCTAAAATAAGCCTAACAGAAAAAATTTGCCGATCATTGATAGGGTAGGAAAACCTCTATCTAAGCCTTTCCAGGAAGCGTATGAGAGTTTTACTATACACTCACAGTTAGGGAATAAATTGATGTTTAAATGAAACCAATTTCAAATTTCTTGGTGCAATAGTTCAGAAATTATACCGCGTTTAATATGAGCCTTATAGAGAAAATCGGCCGACTATTGACGACCCACGAGAGCCCCGCTTCCTGCCCACCCACCCCCACCCCCCAGGGGTGTAAAAAAATTTTCAATACCATAAAAATGTTGTACCCGTCATGAGCGTTAAGGTACTAATTTCAAGATTTTACGTCTTATAGTTCAGAAATTACCCTTTTTGTCAGGGTAATTCGCGAAGGGTCGTAGATCGGTTCACAAATACGGAGAGCTGGTGTCGAATCGCGTGCCTGTCCTACAAGCCCACTCTGCAGTTTCAAAGCGAGCACATTCGATTGCAAAAGATATAAATCTAAAAGCAATTACGCGGGGGAAGTCAAAACGTTCAATTAATGCTCGATAAACGCTTGTATTCGATAGAAACTCGTTGCTCTTGCTTTTGACATTTACTTTTTTTAAATAGTGCACGGAAACGTATTTCAGCTCAGGTACCGTAGTGCTCTCGCGAACGCGTAGAAAAAGATTAAATTCTGTATCTGTGCCTCGAATTTAATTCATATTAACACGAATTTAAAGTGTAACTGGCAGCTGGATGGACTGATGTACGGATAACAGTTCTTATCAAAATGAAGATTATTGTTATTTTTATTGTTGCGAGTGAATAAAAATAAGGGAGAGAATAGAGACTCTTCAAGTACTGATAAATGGTAAACCCTTGAAGGTAAATGATTAACATGGGAGGTATATAATGAATAAAAGATGTATGGAATACATGATGTTGAGAGATAAATGGTACCGAAGATTAATCCGAATGAAAACTGTAAGTTGTCTAGCTGGAAGCTATAAATGAGAAAGAAAGTGATCCTATACCTATTTTTATTTCTAATCTCTTCGTCTGCTTTTTAAAGCAATGCTGCATTATTTTTTCATTAAGAGTACCACCCCTCCGTTTTCAGCGTGTTGGAGCTCCTCGAGGGTGATGCGATAAAGCCCATTCTCAAAATTCAAGTATGGAGGCTATTCACTCGTGTGAGAAAGAAAATTAATGAAGTTTTGTGATTTGTTTAAGGCAGACAGGTTCAGGTTAAGTTAGTTCCGCTAGGTTAAAGTAAAATGAGTAAAGTTGTATAAGTTATTATTTAGTTTATTCAAATGTAAAATAATATTCATGTTATAAACATATCATTTGGCAGTCTCAGCCATACTCATGATACAGGAAGCGCTATTAGTCTTGCTTTTAACTATTTAGCCTCGAATTCAATTTAAGGACAGTGTTAGGCCCCGCGCTAGTATGGCCAGAACGATATTTTAGTATTACGCTCCCTGCCTTGTAAATAATGTTCGCCGGAATTTAATCCGGGTACCCTAGATACTCGCCAAACCCCCTTGAATCCGGCTGATCTGCAATTCGGGAGAGCGACGAAAATAACTTCGGTCAGCTCCCTGGAAATTCCGGAACCGTCTTCCCAATTTTGAATGACTCTGTGCGACTAACCTTGTTAACCGTACAAATACAAATAGAAAACTTAAAAACGAATCTTCTCTTCCCCGAAGAAAGCATAATAACCCTCAGAAAAACCCTATGACAGGGACTTTAATAAAACGCCATCCAAGTAAGGACTCGGCTACTGAAAACATCTAACAATGGGTGCCCGAACTCAGCGACCTGAAATCTGGAAAGCTGCATCTATTATCAAGCTCAGCTCAAATTTGCGGAAGAGGAAGTACGCCTCGAATCAATCATTCTTCTAAGTCGATAAAATAAAACCCGCATCTCTTGCCTCCACAGAAATTCGCTGTTGGAGCAGTGCTAAAGGAACTACGCCTAATACTCAAACACCGAACAACTCGGTTAAGATGGATTGCGTACAAAAAGCGCAACGATATGCAGAAGCTCTGGGAGTAACCCCGGAACAGCCGGAATACCGAGAGGTTTTCCTCGGACAATTGCAAAGGCTGGAGCAAGAAGAACGAGAACGAGAGCGAGAAGGCAAGCGCGAGCATGAGATTCGCATTCAACAGCTCAACCAGCCCAGAGCCCCAGAGGCGAGATGAATTAAGATTCCTGAAATAACGCCATTCGAGCCAGAAAAGGAAGGTATGCAGGAATTTCTACAACGGTTTGAGAACCACAGTACAGCCCAAGAGCTCAGCGAATAAGAGGCCATCATTGCCCTCGAAACCTTAATAACGGCCAAAAAATGAAGGCTCATCCAAACGATACCCGCCGTCGATCGATACCGCTTTAACGAAATCAGGACCCTACTATTGGAATCCCATAAGGTCCCTACGGCTACACTGTGCGATAATTACTTGCAAGTAAAATCAGAAGAGAGCGATAATATGAGTCGTTATGTCCGCAGGATCGAACAAGCTTTTGATGCCTGGATTACGGAAGCCAAATCGAGACAGGTTACGAACAACTAAGGGATTGTGTCCTGGTAGACCGAGTATTCTCCGAACTACCGCCGTTCGTGGTCACCAAACTTGAAGACCGCGGCAGTAGCACTCTGGCGACACTAAGCGAACAAGAGGGTAGCTTCTTTCAAGCTCGACCCCACACCTCCCTGCAAAAGCTACGCGGCAACCGTAACAGCAATGACCGGACAAGAAACAACGAGCTACCTTCGAACAAATCTACCGCAACAATTCGAACCACGCGAACTTTTGGTCCCCCTAACCGTGCGCAAATCAACGCAGTTCCGGCAACTGCGCGTAACGAACCAGCACGCGTCTCGGTAACTTCCCAGCGAACCAACAATGACCGCACAAATTCAACTGGCCCGCAAGAGGCAAGACGAACTTTCTATCGTTCACACCATGGGGAAAATGCCACTCATTCCAGCGCTAATTGTGCCGTGCTTAATCCTCGATACCAAAGGTATCCTCCAAACTGGCGTCATCCAGGAAACAACGGCCGGAGAGAGGGCGAAGCCTCCAACGCAAGAGTACACGCGAATACTGCCAGCTTCGATGAGGAACCAGAAGAATCCTCCAGCTTGCCGCCAATCAACTGCAATCACGTAGGTATGGAAAAAGAGCTCGCATTAGGGAAATTAAAGACCTGTAAAGGCCGAATCAACGAACAACCCGTCACAGTGTTATTAGACGGAGGGGCAAATTCAGTGTTTATAAGGAAGACCCTCGTGCCACGAGACGCGCTTACCGGAACAAAAATCACCGTGAAACTGGCCAATAGCCAAACGTTTCAAGCCCCATTGACCAAAGTACGCCTCGAATGTCCCTACTACCGAGGCGACGTCACCGTCGTCGTCATGGAAAATCCTTCGCACGACGTTATTTTAGGACGCATACCAGGCACCCTTCCTTTTGAGGAACCGAACCTCGATCTGATTCTACCTCCTCCGGACGCAGCCACCTACCACATGACAACTCGAGCGACCACCAGAAAGGAAGCCGAAGCAGAACGCGCAGTCCAAGAACGACTCAAACCAGATAAAAATGAGCTGGAAACGTTACAGCGTAATTGTTACACCTTACAAGGACTGTTCAAAAAGGCGAGAAACAAAACAGAGGAGATTAGGAAAGACGGCCGAGTCATCACGTACGAATAAGGGATGAGATTCTGTATCGGAAAACATTACAGAACGGTCAAACCACTTTTCAGCTAGTGGCGCCAGCGAGTCTACGCAAACAAGTACTCGAGATGGGTCACGATAAACCCCTGGTAGGTCACTATTCCCAAAAGAAAACCCAGGCACGAATCGAACGAGATTTCAAATGGCCGTAGCTAAACCAAGAGGTAAACCGGTACTGCCATTCTTGCCACCAATGCCAAAAACATGCGCCAGCCCGGACTCCCAAAGCACCTATTGCTACTCTCTCTCTAATCGGAACTCCATTTGCCGCGCTAAGCGTGGACATCGTAGGTCCGATTCAACCGTCCTCTGCTCGAGGAAATCGATACCTTCTAACTGTGGTCGATCAAGCCACCCGCTATGCGGATGCAAAAGCCCTACGACATATAGACGCAATAACAGTCGCGGAAGCATTAAACGAGATCTGCACCCGCACCGGTTACCCGCAGACCCTAACCACGGATAACGGAACACAATTTACAGCCGAATACTCCGAAGAGTTCCTAAAACAGATAGGCATACAGCACCACCGCACGCCCCTATATCATGCACAATCAAATGGGATCGTAGAACGATTCAATGGAACCATGAAGTCCATGCTCCGGAAACTGACTGCCGAACAGCACAGGGACTGGGACTTGTATCTCCACTCATAATTATTTGCGTATCGCGACGCTCCGCAAGCTACTACCGGGTACTCACCCTTCGAGTTAATCTATGGCCACCGAGTACGAAGACCCCTGACTATCCGGAAGGAATGCTGGACAGAGAATCCTGCAGTAGACACCGACCAGGCTCCGGCCCACAATCTACTCGATCTCCGGCATCTCTTGAAAGAAACGTGTGCCATTGCCCAACCTAATCTGAAACAAAGTCAGAACAAGACGATCATGAATCTAAACCGAAAAACCAAACTTCGAGTGTTGAAACCCGGAGACCATGTACTAGTATTTGTTCCGGACCAAAGAAACAAATTAACTATGGCATGGAAAGGCCCATATAAAATCACCACGCGGCTAGGAACCTATACTTATTAATTAGAAATAGAAGGAAACAGTAAACTATACCATATCAATTTACTCCGGAAGTATCAGGAACCCGAGGCTCCAAGCAGCAATGCTAATCCCAACTACTTGGAACTCGAAGAACTTGAAGGAGACACCGTTAGAGAAGCGTTGCCGCCTGCCTCGCTGTCGAACCTACCAATGCAGAAGAGGAGCTCGACACAAAAGAACCGGAAATTCCCCTCGTGTTGGGAGAAACCGTTACCGACTGCTCCCTCGACCACAGTCGACACGAAGGGGAACAAAAACAACTGAAGGAGTTGCTTGCCAAATTCAGTCATCTATCCACCGACACACCGGGAGAAACCAGGACCGTAGTTCACGAAATCAAGCTAAAAGACCCCAGCAACTTCCGCCTTCAAAATGCCTACCCCTTTCCGCTATCACTAGAACCGCAGCTACAGGAAAATATCGCACAATGGCTACAACTAGGTATAGTCAAGCCGTCCAACTCCCCGCACTACTCCCCCTTGTTAGCAGTTCGAAAAAAGGTGTGCGCGAGCGTTTACTCTTGCTTGCGTTCTCCCCCTGGTTCGTGCCTCTCGCAGCCTATATAAGGCGTTGTCACTTTTCTGTCGAGGCTCAATCATAATCGTATCTCGTCTGCACCGCACCTGTCTCTCTCCAATAAAGCCTCCACCCAAGAATACCTGAAGCGTTTCATTGGCCTTCACCGTATATTGGTGGCCTGTTATTGTGCGAGCTCACGACGCCGTGTGATACTTTTTCAACTAACGAAGTTATCAAGAAGTGAAGAAGTTGAAGTTGCTCCTGTGCTGAAGATTTGCAGAACTTTCGAAAGTCTTCGATGACTGGCAACAGTAAGGATAACCATATTTGGCAGCCTCGTCCATCGGTTCTTGTTCTGGGATTCAAAATTCCGTTTGCGGCGCTATTGGAATAATATGCCTAATTTTCGGCTTGGATTGATACGGCCTCTCCAATACGTACTCGTGTTTTGCTGTTCGATGCAGGTGAAGATCTTGAAATTGTGTTAGAAACCACCTTTGGAGGAGCCGCTCCAACGACGAGTGATAAGTGAGAGTACAAAACTTTAAGTGTTGATATTTTGCAACGGACAATAAGTGATACTCTAAATTAAATAAACTTTTGCAGTGTTACCTACGAATACAACAGTGGTAGCTACTACACAAACTACGTCTACGTTTACGACATTGGCGGTTTTTGCAGCGACGTTCCAGCCTCCAGTTCGACGTTTTAAGTTAAGTAAAGTTGCAGCAGTATATCGAATTACTCGGGTAGCAACCGCATTGAGCAGAGGGAGCTCTGTTTCTTTTCAGTTTGCTTTTTGTAGCACACCAGCGCTGCTGCATGGCGTAGACTGTTGCAGATTGCAGATTGTTGTTGCGTCGGCCAAGGTTGCACTGAGCAACAGCTCTGAGTCAGTGACCGTGAGCCTCTGTTTCATTGAGAGTTTCAGTCAGATCTTAGATGCAGTGTAAGGCGCAGTTTAACGCGCATTAAGTGGATTGCTGCGGTAAATTACCGCTCAAACGGATTATTATACATTCGCCGAGTGGGGAGATTTCCCAGAGTAAGTGTAACTTTGTATTGTTGTGATTTGTATTGATGGTGAAGGGCTCAGGTGATTTATTGATTTTTTTGGCGTATTAACGGTGTTTTTACTGTTTCGAGTTTTTAGCGTAAATTTCATGGTTTGTGTTATTGATCGTGTGTTGTTAGAACGTATATTATTTAAATTATTATTAAAAGTGTGTTTATTGCCTAGTGTGAATTAACGGTGATGTGGAAGTTTGGATTTTAATATCTGTGTTAAAACAACTCATGTCAGATTCCTCAGATTCCGAGAAATTCATACGATCAGATACGATGAAAACCAGACGTGGTAGGATTAGCGTGCCGCGTTTCGCAGCTACCCAAACTATAGCAATGACTACTACAGTAGGGGCCACTGCGCCTAGTACTAGTACTAGTAATGCGGATAGGACACTTTTGGCCAGGGAAATTGCTGCCAATATTCCTAGGGCTCGAACAATACTGTCCAATGCAGAGATTCCTGTCTTTAGAGGCAGAAGGAGAAAAGAGGATCCGAAATTTCTCGAAAATAAGAGCTGGAACACGCACGCACTGAATCTAAAAGCGTACATGTCTCTTCTGCCAGATGTGAGTTCTGACGAGAGCATAAAAGAGCTCTTTTTCGGTCTGCCAATAAGCAAATAGATTTCAATTCAATTGTAACAAAGTTAGTAAACTCAGACCTCCAGTACACTTTCGAGGAAGTGATTAAAATCTTGGACGATATCTACGTGTGCAGGGGTGAAAAGTCAATTCACGCCCTGGCATGCGATCTCAATGAGTTGCAGTTGGTACGCAACGATGCTTTAGCAGCCCATTTGGTTACTGCTTTTGCAAAAATACACAAATTGTCAGAAAATATATGAAATTCAGTTTCGCTGGGTTGGCAGCGTCACCCTTATTACCAAGCTTGTGCAAATCAGGCTGAACTGAAACGTTTCGTTGGAGACAGCATCGTTTACAGTCTCGCGTTAACAATTTTGGGACCGTTGCTAGACGAATCATTCTTGAAAAAAATTTCCGAAGGTTAGTTCAGTACATCGGAAGAATTGCCAGCGCGTTTGATAGCTACTGTTTGGAGTCAATCTGAGACAAAGAAAATCCTAGCGGTCCAGTACCCAACGCGGTACGATAAAGAGAGTTATTTAGCAGATGTGACCGATGGTCTTGATGAATGCGATGAAGCGAAGGACTCTTTGCAGGAGAGTGAAGTTTTCTACGGGAATTTCGGGAATTACGGGAACTACTGTAGGAAACGAGCATGACAACGTACGACAACTCCTAGACCCTGGTTACGAAATCCTCGTGGAAGAGCGAGGGAATTTAGTGGTTACGTAGGAGATAGAGGAATAGGTTCCTTGGAATTCAATACGATGCGGACAGAAAGTAGTTCTAGTGAGGCCTCAGGGCATTTTTCGGGAGCTAGAAAGCGAGGTTTCCCATTCTGTAATTCATGTTCCATGGTTGGTCATTTTGAGTGTAGATCTCATAGGGGCCAGGGTAAAACGAGAGGCACGAACCAGGGGGAGAACGCAAGCAAGAGTAAACGCTCGCGCACATTACCGTTCCACTAGTGTTGTGATGTGCAATTCCTAGAAAAAAGGCGCCGGACTAGTTGTTTTTCGAAAATCTAGTAAGCCTACGATAATTTTGAGTCGAAATGATCAGTATTTAAGTGCCCTTCTAGATAGCGGCTCCGAAAAATGCCTAATTAGTTACAAGCAGATTAAGCGCATGAATGAAGAAATTAAGCCGAGTTGCCTGACTGTCAGAGGTATTAACAGCAGAAGTAACGTCAGTGGAGAAGCCGGTTTGACTATTTCAATTCCTGGTACTAACAGAGTACTTAAAACTAGTGCTTTGATCGTTAAAGATGCCAAATTTAATTACGATCTTATCTTAGGAAGAGATGTGCTGAGTGATGCCATTATAAACTTTAAAAACGGATCCCAGGTCTGGGAGGATGTTACTGTGCCATTTAAGGAATTAAATGTGGAACCGTCACTAAGTAGAGAAGCTGTGATAAAAAGTATTGTAAACAGTGATTGTTCATTGTCTGATATAATAGTTGCCAGTCAGAGCAACAGAGGCAGTTACCGCGCTAAAAATAGTAACTGCAGAGAAGTAAAAAAGCCGTGCCTGCGGCTGAGGCAGAGGAAAGCGGAAGGCGAGCAAAAAAGAGAGCGCTACTGACAGGTAATTGCCCTCCGGTGGAGGTGCCCAGTAACTCTATGAAGTTAATTTACGGATTTGTTAAGAAAGCAACTCCTGGAGATTATATAATTTTAAAAAGAAGTTTTGAGAACGAAGCCCTTTTAGCCGAGTCAATAATTGTTCGAGTCGAGGAAGACGGCGTGGTGCCTGTCATGATTTTAAATGCACAGGAAGATGCTATTCATTTTAGCGAGAACACAATGTTACACAATTTGGAATTAATTGCAGCTGATTAGATCGAGAACGAAATTTATATCACTAGCGTTGAAACAGCACTAAGGGACGCTAATAATGTGGAAAAAAGTTCTGACGCTGTGTCGGATTCAATGCAGTTTGTCTCGGTTTGTGGTGGAATGAAGGCCATAGCGGAGAGGAAACTTGGGTTGCAGTCTGACGAGCGCGACACAAATCGAGTTCTTGCTAGTAGTGAGCAGTTGGGAGTTAATGCACAAGTAGGTGTGTCGAGTGCTGGAAAGCAGGGCGTACGACGTCGTTTAACGAATGATGATATTTCATGTCATGAAGAGGACATGCAGTTACCTGGGGTAAATTTATTAAATCAGTTTCGTGACGTAGTTACGCTGGAAGGGGAAACTATAGGTGTTACAAATGTTATGACGCACCGGATACAGCTGATACCGGATGCACCCGTTCTGAATTTAGCTCCATACAGAATTCCTCATAAATTTCAGAAGGAAGTTGTACAAATTACTAATGATATGCTTTCACATGGAATAATTGAGGAATCCATGTCGGATTTTAACTTTCCAGTCATCGTTGTTAAAAAGAAGAGCGGATAGCTTCGGCCCGTTATTGATTTCAGGGCCCTTAATAAAGTCTTGGTGAAAGAATCTTATCCTATACCCAGAATCGATGAAATACTATCGACTTTAGGAGGGAACACATGGTTCACAAATTTAGATTTGCGCTCTGCTTTCCATCAGGTCGAATTAGACCAAGAGGGTAGGAAATTTACTGCCTTTAGTGTTGGCTGTCGGAAATTCCACTTCCGACGTATCCCTTTTGGTTTGAGTACGAGTCCAAGCGTATTCCAGCGTGTGATGACCTCTGTTCTTGCGCCTATTCTCTGTTCTTGCGCCTAAATCAGCACTTGGCTGATGTTGGAGGCGTCCTTAAGATGCTTCGATCTGGTAACTTGTCGTTGAAGCTTGAAAAATGTTATTTTTTCAAGAATGAGATTGAATATTTGCGGCATATTATTGCCGCAGATGGTATTAGATGTAAAAATTCGGAGAAACTGCAAGATTGCAGGGCTTCCGTAAATGTGAAGGAGTAGCAGCAGTTTTTGGGGCTAGCAAATTATTTTAGAAACTTTTTACCAAATTTTGCGGAGATTGCATATCCGCTGTACAGACTTTTAAGAAAAGACGTTGACTTTAAGTGGAGCGACGAATGCCAGAAGAGTTTTGCTTTTATCAAGTCTGCCCTGACTTCTAACACGGTTTTAAGGCATCCGGACTACACGAAGGACTTCCACGTATTTACGGACGCGTCTAACTTTGAAATCGGAGCCGTCTTGATGCAGGCCGAAGGTTCAAACGATCAAATTCTGCGCCCTGTGGCTTATTATAGTAAAAGTCTAAATTCTAGCCAGAAGAGATATAGTACCACCAAGAAGGAATTCTTTGCGCTTTATTCAGCTCTAAATTATTTTATATATTTGATTACTGGATATCCTATCCGTGTCTATACGGATCACCGGCCATTGGCGCCGCTTTTTGCAAAAAAAACTACCAGAAGACACCAATATGGCCAGATGGTGTATAAACGTTCATACATTCGATCCAATTGTAAAATACTTAAATGGGAAACAGAATGTCGCAGCTGATTACTTAAGCAGACTACCTATAAACGATGATCAATTAAAAATAAAAGAACTAGAGAACTGTGAAGCTCTGCAGTCAACGTTTGAATCAGAGGCATGCATTGTAGAGACTCGATCTCAGAGAAAAAAAACCGTCTAGACAGCAGGTGAATGACTCGTCTCTTAGCGACAGTGCTGACGTTTCTGACGAGGAAACGCGACCAAAGCTCACAGAGTACGTACCGACAGAACAACAAATCTCTTGGGCTGTAAAGGAATTTATCGACGAGCAAAAGAAAGACCCTTTTTGCATAGAAGTTAATTAAAGAAGCTTTACTTAATGGTAGTGTGTCTAAATTTCCAGACCTACAGAGTTTTTTAATTCTGAACGACATTTTGTACCGACGCAGACAGATTGACAATTGACCTAGTACAATATTAACTGCAGTGGAACCTAATTCCTTAATGGGTAAAGCAATTTTAGCCATACATTCAAAGTACCGCACAGATGATTTGCATACGCTGTTTTAAACTAAGATTTTATAATCATTTCGAAAAAACGATTGTGAGAAAATTCGTACGAGATTGTGAAGTTTGTACGTAACTTAAGGCACGACCTTCTGTGCCAATTAAAATTTTAACAGGTATATCTTAGTAATAATTGACCTTTTCTCTAGATTTTGCAAACTGTACGCGACTTCTAATCGTCGTAAAGACACGGTAATTTAATGTTTAAGTAATTGCTTTAGTATTTTTGGGTTTCCTAAAACTTTGATTTATGATAATGCATTAGAGTTTAAGGGGATCATCCGAGTTGGAGACCTTTTTTCGTCCGGTTCGTTTGAAAATTGGCCAGTATATGTCTTTTGCGAAAGTAAACCTTTTTTACTCGTGTAATTTCTTCGATTTAGGCCTTTTTTTTTGACGAAAAATGTGTTTTTTGGTATATTTTATGTATAATTCAAGACGTATCAACTCATTGAGTTTTGATGCTAGAACAAAAACAAATTCAGTTTTAGAATCCTTGAAACATTTCTAACAAACGCTCGTTCAGTTTTTTTCAAATTCAAATTTTTTCTATTTTTTCAAAAAATTTTGAAATTTCAAAAATCAGCAACAATTTTTTGGGTTTAGAGCTATATATTTCTTCAAAGAATTCTAATTTGAAAACAAGCAGAATGAATATTTGTTACAAATGTTCCAAGGATTCTAAAACTGTCTTTGGATTTGTTCTAGCATCAAAACTCGAGGACAGATGTGGTTTTGAATGGTAAAAAAGGAATATTTTTGACTGCAGCCCAAAAATGAACTGTATTGAATTTGAATATAATGGAAATTTTTGCACATGAATGCAGTTTCCATGATCTATTTCGATGTACGAACAATGAGCAGCATTTTCCTTGTGAATTTCAAGTAAACATATAAGAAATATCGTTTTTATGAGTAAATAAAAATATTGCATTTTATTTCAGTACCCACCATGTTCAGACTTTTTAAACTTTTTCTGTCCGATTTATTTGAAAATTGGCCAGTATATGTATTTTGTAAAAGGAAACCTTTTTTATTCGTGTCACTTTTTCGATTTATGCCTTAGTTTCTATTTTTTTTGACGAAAAAAGAGTATTTCGGTATATTTTTTTGGATATATCAAAACGAGACTCTTCACCGAGTTTTGATGCTTGAACAAAACCAAAACCAGTTTTATAATCCTTGAAACATTTCTAAAAAACTCAAATTGTTTTTTTTCATATTTAAAAAGTTTCAAGGATCCTTTTTCAACAAGAAAAAAATTGGGCCTAAAAATCATCAATTTCTGTCCCCTTTTCAACCCCCTGGGGGGGAAGGTTCTAGTGTTCGTAGGGCCATAAAATTTCATGGCACAATAACCCATCCCCTAAGGATCCTTTTTCAACAAAAAATAATTTTCAGTGGGGGGAGCCGTCGGGGCCCAATGGGGCTGCGGATGATCCCCTTAAGTCTGTAGCGGTAAAGCAGTTTGCCAATATTCATGCTATCGCAAAAAAAGAAGTTCTGGCTTTTAGTCCTCATTCCAACGCTATAGTAGAGAGGAACAACAAGAAAATAACTAATTTATTAAAATTATACGTAAATTCTCTACCTCATGCCGAATGAGACCAGTGCCTTGAGGTGGTCGAAAATGCATTGAACAATGCACTAAATTCTACTTTGGGCGACACGCCGAGCTTCGTGATGTTCAATAGAGATACTTGCCCTTTTTACCAAAGCGAGAGTTTTGATACCATACTTACAGTTATGATGAGGAAATAGATTTGGTTAATTTCGAGCAAAAGAGGCAGCGCGTACTGTCGAAAATATTAGGAATTTGATATTGAATAACTCTACGGAAAGGAATTTTTACAGAAATATCAAGCGTATGAATAAAAACGTAATTGTGGGTAACCGTGTCCTTTTGAGAAATCATTGTAAAAAACATAAGGTTGAATTAACCTGGTTGGGTCTGGCTGTGGTTCTGAAGGTCAAGCGTAATTGGGCCGAAGTTAAGATTGGTTCCAAAGTTCATAAAAGCAATTTGAACCATATATTACCCCTACGGGGGGTTAAATAATGAGTTAAAATGACAAGTCTATTTTTACTATGTCTACGACTTACGTTTTTGAGGTCGCAACGACTTGACGAATTTCGATTTACTGTGTAGGACAACTATGTTACTCAATTTAACGTTTCCACTATGCGTTAATAATGATAGTTTAATGATTTTTGCTATGTGATATGCGCATTTAACGTATTATCTGTATAACTCGTGTTTCATTATTATTATCTATAACCTGTATGCTATGATTTAAGCTCTATAAGCTGTGCCTTTCAATTTAATTTAGGTTAGGTTTTGCATTTGAACCTCGATGTTTAAAGGAATGTATATCTAACACTGAGGTCGTCTCTAAGATGTTTTTATTAATCTTGCAATTTATTTTTGGATTTTGTATTACGCTATGCACATGCAACTCTATGCGTGCGATCGCTTGGATGTTGTTGCTGAATTGGCAAATTAAATGGTGAGCGAATTCTTCGATTGCATAATGCAATCGCTGATATTGCAGTTCATCACGTGAGACAGTCGGTCTTGGCGCTACGGCGCAATTCACATTGCTATTTATACTTTCAGTTGGAATGTTTTGTCGTCAGCGCAAATAAACTAAATTTATACAGAGAATGGAAATTTTCCGAACGAGAGTCTGACCACGATTTTTTACTACGAACAACACGTGCTAATATCTTGTGTAATTTCATTGGGTTAAGCCTTTGTTGCTATTTTAGCTGTGTTCTACCGAGCCACTGAAACGTTTATAGCAAGCTTTTATGCTCGGGTGTTGGGTGTTTATAACATATGTTTATCGGTTTGTTTTTTTGGTCATGCTAATCGTTTCTGGTTCTGTTCCTTGTGCAGGATACGCAGGCCCTACATGGACGTAGTGACCATGGGCAATAAGGTGTCGCTTGTCGATGTTGACACATTAGTGTCAGCCCTCTCCCAAAATCAAGATGTAAATCGTAAATTTTACGAAGACTGTTAGCGGCACTAATGGCGTTGTTTGCGATGGTGTTCTACGTCAATAAAAATATGGAGGCCCTGGCAGAAAGGGAACGTTGCGAAGATATTCAGTTGCGGCGAGGGGCGCTGTGGGCGCCTAGGTACAGCAATCAACATGATACAGTGTAGGAGCAAACGTACCATCAGTACCATCAGCTGAACGGAAGTGTGATTTCGAAAGTTAAATTGGAAAATGCGATCGCTAAATCGAAAATGTAAAATATATTGAAAATTCAATGCGGAAACGTGATTTCGGTAGTGAAGTTAAAAAATCAAAATTGAAGTTAAAAATCCAATGAATCAAATTGAAAATCCAGTGTGCGGCCTGTTCTCCACGAAGTGTTTATTGTTTTTTTTTTTTCAACTTATTAATGGAGGTTATTGATTTTTTTTTAGAAAATGCAATTGTGTTTTAGCAGTAAGATGTAATCGCTAGTATAATCATATAATCATGCTCATTATTAGTGTTGCGCAACTTTACAAAACGTCCAGCAAAGTTAGGCAGAACGGAAAATGTGTCTTTGCTAAAAGTTTAAGAGGTTAGAAGGGATGGTGTTGTTTTTGTTTATATTTTTCCTAATGTGTAAGTTTTGGGTTTTTTTCGAATTGTTGGAAATTACTTTTTTATTAGTTTGCGTTTAATAATGAGAAAATGTGGCTTTTTTTAGCCCTACCTCTGTCGGCGTGCTATCTGGTTGCACGGTAAGTTGGTACTAATGCTGACCGGTGGTAGCAGCTGGTGTTTTGCTAATTACCAATTCGCCATTTTGTTCGTTGCTTTTAAGTATCAGCTATTAATCGTTTTTCTTTGCGCTTTTGTGTAAACATGGTTGTGAGATGGTGTAACCGGAAGAATTTAAAATTTGTATTTTCTTTCATTGCGAGTATTTAGCATTTATTTTAGTAATAACATGTTCTACTTTTTGCAATGTTATGTGGCTTCTGAATTTTCGATGCAATTTTTTATCTTATTAAATAATTTATTTTTTTTGTGTACTTCAAGTCAGATCTCTTTAACAGTGTAAAAAGTGAGTGGTAATTGCTAGTGTAAATCGTTAATGTGCTAATTGAAATAGAGTGTTTATAATATTTTTTTGCGTTTTTGAGTTTATATTTCTACAAGTAGTTTGTTTTGGGTTCGTAAATGATGTTGCGTTTTATCATTTTATTTACTTATTTTAGCATTTGGTACTTCGACTCAGTGTTTTCAAACTAGGTTTGGACGGTTAATTAATTAATTAATTTCATGATGAGTTATAGTGCACATCCTTAAACCATGTGTCTGTTTAGGCTAGAGTTGCTTATCTTTAGTTGTTTACATTTACCTTTGAACAGGGTATTTTTACTTTTGTTCGCTTCAGCGGCCCTCGTTTTTGCTTGTGTTGCCGAGTGTTATAAATAACTCAAATAATTATTGGATGGTATATTGTTAATCAATTGATTCAAATTCATTTGCCAATATTAACTTTTAAAAAAAGTATGAGAGGCGGGGCAACTTAAAATACTTGCGTCAAGTAATAGCGCTACATTTAACCTAGGGTTGTCCTATTAATTTTGGACGAAGGAGTGAAACGGCTTCGTTAATTCTCTTAATTCTCATTGAGTTCTCTTTTAGTTTGATTAACTTGTTTGCGTTTAATTTCTTTTTTCTCTCGCCCGATTATATTGTAGCTATATAGTAGAAGGGGGGAGGTCCCCCTTGTTAGCAGTTCGAAAAAAGGTGTGCGCGAGCGTTTACTCTTGCTTGCGTTCTCCCCCTGGTTCGTGCCTCTCGCAGCCTATATACGGCGTTGTCACTATTCTGTCGAGGCTCAATCATAATCGTATCTCGTCTGCACTGCACCTGTCTCTCTCCAATGAAGCCTCCACCCAAGAATACCTGAAGCGTTTCATTGGCCTCCACCGTATAAAGGACGGAAGTCAGAGATTCTGTCTGGATTGTTGTCAGCTTAACAATCAAACGCGCTTCGATGCCGAACCCATCGCCGACATCACCTCCATCTTTACTCGATTGGCAGGGAAAACTATCTTTAGTAAAAATGGACTTAACCAACGGCTACTGGCAAGTTCCTCTGCACCCAGCATCCTGTCCTTATACGGCTTTCAAAACGAGGTCCGGACTATACGAATTCAAGGTAATGCCGTTCGGACTTGCCAATGCACCTGCTACCTTTTCTCGCCTCATTCGTCGAGTAACTGGCGGCCTAAAGGATATAGAAGTTTACATGGACGACCTTCTGATCGCTTCCGCCACCTGGGAAGAGCATCTGGATTCCCCGAAAAAGTTATGAGAAGCATTGACACAACACGGTCTATCTGCGAAACCCTCGAAATGCGCTTTCGGCTATAGTAATCTCCAATACCTCGGCCATCACTTAATTAAGTAGCGAGCAGCTCCGACCAATGACCGAACGGATAGAAGCGCTACGCACCTCCTCTTTACCTAAGAATAAGAAAGACCTAAGGAGTTTTCTAGGCAGTGTAGGATACTACCATTCCGCATTACCCCGATCGGGCCGCACTTCTGCTAGACTTCCTACGGAAAAATTCTCCAGAAGAGATTCCCTGGACCCATATCACCCAAGACGTATTCGAGGCACTGAAATTGGCCTTAACGAATAATCCTGTGTTACAGTTACCGGACCCAAATATCCCATTCATCCTACGCACTGACGCGTCTGAAACCGGTCTATGCGCTGTTCTCCAGCCCAGTAAAATCGACTTCAGGCGCTATGCCCCAATTGCCTATGCATCCCGCCGACTCAGAGGAGCGGAGAGGAACTACTCTACTATCGAGAAAGAAGCCTTAACTATCTACTGGGCGTTTCATAAGTTCGAAACCTATCTTTACGGCGGAGAATTTATTCTACAAACGGATCACCGGCCTCTGCTCTATCTGCAACAGGCCGATAAATTAAACCCTCGCTTGAAACGATGGGCCCTCCACCTGAGCCTGTTTCAATTCCAAGCCGAGTATATCGCGGGAACCGAGAATCATATCGCTAATTTCCTATCCCGTTCCGCAACCTTCCAAGGAAACGAATAAAACCGCAAAATATCCGAGGATGCTCCCGAAATACTTCGAGATAAAGCTTGTAAATATGTTCTCTGTTTAGATAGGATGTTAAAAAAGGCGCTAAACTAGGGCCTATATTCCTTTAGATTATAGCATTAATTAGCACGTAACCCCTACCTGTCGAACGGCCTCGAAAACAATCAGAGACCTAACCGACCTTCGTTTCTTTAATTTAACGACCAAACTGGAATGGGTTTGTTACGACTTTGCTTTACAAGTAAAGTCTTGTCATTATGGGCGTGTTAGGCCCAGCGCCAGTATCGCCAGAAGGATATTATAGTATTAAGCTCCCGGCTTTGTAAATAATGTTCGCCGGAATTTAATCCGAGTATCCTAGATACTCGCCAAGCCCCCTTGAATCCGGCTGATCCGAAATTCGGGAGAGTGACGAAAAGAACTTCGGTCAGCTCCCTGAAAATTCCGGAACCGTCTTACCAATATTGAATGACTCTGCGACTAACCTTGTTTACCGTACAAATAAAAATAGAAAACTTAAAAACGAATCTCCTCTTCCCCGAAAAAAAGAAAAATAACCATCAGAAAAACCCTAAGACAGGGACTTTATTAAGACGCCATCCAAGTAAGGACTCGGCTACTGAAAACATCTAACAAGTTGGCGCCCGAACCAGGGACTGCCCAACCCAATATCTAACAGCGTCCCCTTTTTGGAACTTTTTTGTTATTGGACCTAGAGCAATGACACATTTGATAAACTGATAGGAAATGCAATTTGGAATCGCTTACCCTCTATGAGAAAATGCGATTTTCTTTAAAGAAAACGAGATATTAATGGAAACGAAATTTTAGGGGGGTGGTTCAAAATGCTTCTTGTCCAACAGTTTTTGAGCGACAGTGATGATTTGGGTATCATTGGATGCAGAAAAACGTGGAAATTCCGAAAATTTTTAGCCCAATCCCTAAATTTTCAGTTTTAAACAAAAAAAATAGAAAAATTCGAGATCATATATGTTATGCGAAAAAAATCGCATTTCTGACGTCATACCTTTTGAAAAAAGAGTTTATTTTGAAAAGCCTTTTAATCATTGACAAGCCCTTGTCTTTCCACATCCATTGATACCTAAATCATCACGGTAGCCTAAAAACTGTGGGGGAAGAAGCATTTGAAACCAGAAAGTCCATTGTTTACATTATAAGCAAAATAAAAAAACAAACAATTTTAAATAAAAAATTTTATAAATTTTTGGTTCAGGTTAGACCCCTGAAATCGTTATAGAGTAATTCAGAGACATAGGAGATGACATAGCAACATCGCGCCGTGAAGAAAGTGCCATGGGGGAGGTGTCGCATGATAAAATGCCTCTTCCCCTCCCCTTCCCCCCCCCCCCCCCCCATTCTTCAAACCCCCGTAGCGGGCGAACGAGTGAACGAACGAGTCTCATTTTTTCACATGATGTACTTGACCTCCTACACTTCCTATTGCAGCAATAACCTCTTTTTGTCCAGTGGTCTCAAAATCCTGTAATCCTATGGGAGACGCTGTCCTTAAAGTGCTGGTTCGAATTTTCAAACGTTAGAGTGACAATCACGTTCAACTCACATGTCAGCCTCGTCATGATTTAGCCAAATTTTGGTCAATTTACAGTTAATGGAGACGATATATCAGGGGTTGCGAGAAAAGTCCCCGTAAATACTACAACATTTGCTATTTGTTAACATTTTTATTTCAGAGGATGTGAGGTTAGAATGACATTTTTAGGGGTGTGTGGCAAAAAATTTTTGGGAACTGTTTTAAAGCCAACGTTCATTTATACAACACATTATGCTCCCATCTCTGTGTTGTTTTTCCATCTTGATATCTCCTACAAAACACGATCATCAACACTAAGTATTCTTCATTTAGCTTAAAAGATTTTTTCTAGGCCCCATTGGCGCTCAATGTCCATAATCTACAGGATTTTTTACCTACGATTTTTACCATGGCTGCCCTAGTAGCTGAGTTATGCGCGCTCTTTCGAGCCAGTGGTAACCTTCATGAGTTAATCAATGGTTGCAGATCGCTAGGGGTCTCTTACTCCTCGTCATGTGTGGAATGCACTTCAACGGCTGTGGCGTTGTCATCCCGTTCGTTCTTATTGAAGATGATTGTTGTGCAGATGCAAAAGCTAAGCATGAGGCACTCCCAGGCGCGGAAACCCTCACCAGTGATTGCAATACATCACCATTTTGTAATTGTAATTATAATGGGTAGTCATTACGATTGTCTTCAATTCCATTTGTGTTTCAACTTCTGAACATGTCATGGAGTAGAACTTGAAATGTCAGATGTACATGATACATTTACTCTTCCAGTCATTAGTGGATTTATTTGATTCATATTTTTCGGAAGCTTTTGATCTCAATCGAATTTACAATGCCTGGAAACCGCGGAAAATTCTAATTCGGTTGAACAGTATATATATGTTTTGCCTTTTACATATCTGAATTATGAATATAAGTGAATATAAGTAAAAGTTTTTCTTTTTGCAAAGTCTAACAATGAATAAAAAATGCGAAGAAAATCGCTTTAATAGGAATAATATTTCTTTAAAAAATATCAATAATGAAAAGAACGTTTTGACCAATTTTGTGGTCATTTTCAACTTTCTAAAAAAATACAAAAAACACGGAGTTACAACAAAATCACAAAGCATTCATCAGTGGAATTTATGATATAAAAGAGAGAGAGAAACTACACTAATTGTAGAGGGAAGGCTGATTACGTATTGTTTAAGAGAAGTTTGTCTTTTAAAATGAACAGGGATTGTGGAATGCTTATGTTAACTGCACCGGATGTAGAAGAAATTACTTTAAAATCGTCTAGCCGAACTGGAAGGTCACCACTCTCTGCATGAGAGCGAACAGCAGATTGGGGAGGGGAAGAGAGTAATTGTTTAGTTTGAAAACTCCTACCGGTGTGCTCAGACACACGAATATCCAGGGATCGAATGGTCGAACCCACGTATTCCGACGCACACCGTGCGCAAAAATATTCATGAATGATGGAGGAGAGCATGCCTTTAGGTAGTTTGTCCTTGTGATTGAAATGGGACCCTGTTTTATACACATTAACCATTACTATTTTGAAGTTCGCGCGTAAAAATTATTTAGACAGCAACAAGTTAGGATCCTTTTTGAGCTTCTAGGATTGCTTGACAAAGAACGAAAATCAAAAATGAAATTCTTTATTGGGTAGCAGTAAGTAATGGTACGCGGGAATGAAATTTATTATTTAAAAAATTCTTGACGCATCAAGTTGAAAGTCCCAAAGGGAAATTATTTTGACTAAAAAACAATTTCAAAAATTCTAATTTGCTATGAAAGAAATGAAATGAAGAGCAGACGCTGTGAGCCCTAGAGAGTAATGTTCTGACACTGTTTATTTTAAATATAAATGGTCGGAAACTATAGAAATTTATTCCTAGGCCAGTGAATGTTTGCTTGCAAAAAACAAAACTATGAAAACGGCCATTTTTGAGGGTAATTTTACTATAAAAAAATGAGAGAGAATTGTGTTTCTCCGTTTCCATAGTAAACTTAAAGAGCTCAGATACGCCAAAAATAAATTACATTGCATGAGACTTTTAAACTGTAAGAAAGTATTGTCTACGTATCGTGTCTGTAAAATACTGACTTGAAATCCTGAGGACAAAAGTCAAGCCATCGTTGTTCGTGATAGCAAATAAAAATATTAGCTAAAGTGGGCCCCAGTCGCAGACCCATACCTAACCCATCAAATTGTTGCCAAAATTCGTCACCAAACATAAAAAATGAATTAAGAACAGAGAACTGAAGGAGGGTTTTGAACAGTGGCCCGGTGAGGTGAATGAAAAGAAAGAAAAAAAAGAAAAAAATGTTTATTTCCAAATTGTCACATGAGATACATGCCAACATATTGGCTTTTAAAAGTTTCTTAAATATAGGGCACCCTAAAACAAATTTTCCATACGAGGAGTACTAATTGACAAACCATCCGAGGTGTACAAGTAGATGAGCCATACGAGGCATAATAATAGACAAACTATACGAGGTGTACTAATAGACAAACTGTCAGAGGTGTACAAGTAGATAGACCATACGAGGCATATTAATTGACAAAATATACGAGGCGTACTAATAGACAGACCCATTCGTGGTGTGCTAGTAGTCTAACAAAAGTTCTATACAAGGAGAACTAATTGACAAACCATCCGAGGTGTACAAATAGATAAGCCATACGAGGCATAATAATAATAGGCAAACTATACGAGGTGTACTAATAGACAAGCTATCAGAGGTGTACAAAATAGATAGACCATACGAGGCATATTAATAGACAAAATATACGAGGCGTACTAATAGACAAACCACACGTGGCTTGCCAATAGTCTATCTCTGTCAAGGGTAGTTGAATGAGAAATGAAAAATATGCCCTAAAAAATATGCAAAGCCCTATCACCACCAAAAACATATTTCGTATCTTCTCGATATTCACCACATCATGCGGACATGGGTACATGGGATAAAATAGAGATACAGTGTAAGCCGGTTACCACTCATGATTGACAAATATCTACAAAATATTGGTAGAAATGGGTAAACAAACATATATTCAATATCAAAATTCATAGCTTGTACAAAACACGAACAGAAAGATAATTTTACTACGATTCATATGCTCAAATTGCACTTTATTTCATTCATTATATATGACATTAATCCGATTCACAGAAACGCCCTCTGGGGAAGTGCTAGATCTATTTTTGAATAATTTCGCAATTGCAATAAAATTTATTAACCGAATGGTTTTTGCGTAAAGAAATGAAATAGAAACATGTATATCTATTTATGTAGATACATATATATACCTACACACGTACACACACATATTAATTTATATACTTATTGAAAATAAAATATTAGAAAAGAAAAAAAAAAAAAAAAAAAAAAAATACATATATAACATAAAAGATAGAAGCAACCTACCATCTACTACACAGAAAATGACAGCTGAGCTCACTGTAATCCTAAGAAATTTTTCGCAAAAAAAATAACTAAAAGGAAGAGAAGACTTCGAAAAACATAAAAATGAGCTGTTTTTTAATTTATTCACAGAAATTTTTAAGAAAAATCAGATTATAGTCAAGAAGCAACACAACTCTTCAGCATTATAGGGACATGTGTACGTGGGATAAAATGGAGTAACATTGTGGCCGGATATCACATCTGAGTGGAGAATATTCACAAAATTGGCACATATAGGAAGATTAGGCCTTGATCCAAAATGATAATTTTGATTACAGAAATTTAGAGTTTTTTCCGATTTGAAAGTTCAGTGCTAGTGTGCGCTGAACGCACGAAAAGAAAAAAAAAAGAAAAAGACTAAATGCAATGCTTAAATTACCCCTTTCCCTCCAGCTCAGCCGAAAATCGATTGAAAACATCTTCGAGAATGATTTTGAAATAGCGAGACAACGTTAGCCAAAAATTTAATTCATTATAAACTTTGCACAACCCTCACGTCTATAAACCTGTTTATTGGTGTACACACAAAATGTATTTCATGGTATATTTGTCATACGGACGTTAAATATTAATACAGAAAAGAGAAAGAAATAACAAAATAAAGATGAGGAAATACTCCTAATTATGGAAAGAACGTTCGTTCTGCTGCACTGAACTGACGGCTGTGGTGCTCATTGTTGTCGACAGAAATAAGTAAGATGAATATACGAATCGCTTAGCAAACGTAAAATGAAATAGGTTCTAAATTTCTAACAGAAATTTCAGGAAAAATTAAAATTTCTGATAGATGGGAAGTTCACACCGAGATGCTGCAGGCCCTATGACAGAGATGTAAAATGACGTGACACATTTACTCTAAATTCTTTTCCAGTTTTAGAGTTTTTGATATGCTGGGGAAGCTTGTTCCACAAAAAAGCTCCAGAAACTGAGAGAGCTTTTTGTCCCACGTTAGATGAACGGTAACTGACTAAAACATCGTTCCTCCGGTTTGGTCTTTCGTTTGGGATATTAGATGGAAAAAATTTTACCACCTCTGCATTACTTTGGGGGAGGTACAGAGAGGAGAATACTCGTCGAGCTTTCTGGATCATGAATCTGTTCGGTATTGGGATCCAGTCGAGTTTTCTTAAAAGAGGGGTGACATGATCGTATTTATTAAAATTTCCTTTGCATACCACCTTGGCGGCGAAGTTTACACATTTTTGCAACTCTTCCTGACGACATTTAGGTAAGTCTCCCCACACAAGACTGCAGTAGTCCAGACGCGATAAAACTAAAGACTGAATCACTAATAATCTAGATTTTTCGTCAAGTGTGTTCTTTATACGATGAAAGAACATTAAGGTTCCGTTAATTTTGTTGCACATTGTTTCGACGTGTGAATTGAAAGTCATATTTTTGTCAAACCAAACACCCAGATTTTTAACCTTATCGACTGGTTTAATTGTATCGTCTCCAAATGTTAGCTGGAATGGTGGTAAATTTTCAGTCGCATTCTGTGATCCAAAAATAATGCATTGCGTTTTACTTGCGTTAAGTTTGAGGCCATTATGGTCATACCACAATTTCAGATTTCTCAGAAGGTTTTCAGCGTTGGCTTGTGTTTTTGTTAAATCCGCTGTTGAGCTTGTCATGGCAATTTGTACGTCATCAGCATACATTGAGATTTTTGTGTTTGCCGGCATGGTGGGGAAATCGTTGATGAAAATTGAAAATAGGAGTGGGCCGATGATTGAACCTTGAGGAACGCCAAAGTTATTTGGTATGAATGATGACATTCGTCAACTCTAACTAAGTCAATTCTAGTAAACAAAGAGTTTAGGCAAATGTCAACTGTTTCATGCAACGGGTTATTTTAAACAGACTCTCGACATCAAAGGAGACCATAAATAGTTCATTAGCATTATTAAAGAAAGTCACTTCCTCAACAAACGATTTCGAATTAGGCACAGTATACATGTTACACGTGAATAGTGATAAAATAGGGACTAAAAATTTAGCAAGGTTGAAGTTGGAGGCTTTGTAAGCTACGAAGATAGGACGGAATGGATAGTCAACATTAAAATTAGTTTCATGAATTTTTTGGCAGTGCGCATAAAATGCCTGGACCAGATCCTGAGACAAATTAAGTTTTGTACAATTCATCAGTAATTACAGCCGATTTCTTTAGTTTGCGAAGGAAATTATGGTAAATGTTGAGGATTCGTCAGTAATCGATTTTCCACTTTTCAGTGCCTAAACGTAGTTAATTAGATCGAAACAAACAAGTTTTCATCTATGCATTTATGGGGCAAATGAGTATTGACGAGTTATAGCGGTATGTCAATTTTCAGTCTATGATGAATGCAATCGAATAAACAGCTACTCATTGATTTTCGAATTTTTGTTGCTTTTATCATGGTAATAACCTGGAAATAAACTATTTTTCTGCAATACACTTTTTGCGTCAAATGAGTATTTTATGAGTTAGCGCGGTAGGTTTCATTTTTTGCGCGATTGAGCTGATGCAGTACGTTTGAATACTTCGTAATTCATTATTAGCTCACCCCGCGGAGCTTGCGGAGCCTGAACCCTCTTCTAGGATCTTTTAGTTAGTAGCACAATAGAAATTATATCCCAAAAATAACGAATTATAGCGGTATATTAATTTTTGTCTGAGATGGCGAGAACGGGCTCGATCATTTGAGCGCGTCGGAAGCGAGCGCCCATTGCAGTGTTGCCACATGACGCGCTCGATGAATTACTTCCCGCTTCAAACACTTGAGTTGCGGTAACTAATATTCCGCTATAACTCGTAAAATACTCATTTACGACGGAAAGTGCATGAAAGAAAACTTGTTTATTTCGATCTAACTAACTATGTATAGGCACCGAAAAGTGGAAAGTCGATTACTGACAAATCTTCAACATTTACCGAAATTATTAATTTTATCTTCGACTCGAACAGTGAAGTTTAGAATTGGTTCTGTTGTGACCTTGAACTTTGCACTATCCGAGATTAGGTTGAGCATACCAAGTAAATACTTTTCTGTCTAGCTGCACCACACCTCTTCCTTGGTCTGGCCGAGATAATAATGCTCTTATCAGCTGAGAGTTTCTTTAAATGATCTACGTCAGTTTTGCTGAAGAAACTAGAAAATATTTTGTACGGTTTGAAAGAGTAATAGTACAGATATGCAAGGCTCTTTAGCTCGGATCTCATTTTGAAGAACTGGTCACGATTAATAGATTGAAGATTAAATGAAAGTTTCTCTCGAAATTTAAAATTTTTTTGCAAAACTCTAATTTATAAACAGGCTTAACAAAACAGAAATCCAAACCGAATGCTAGGAGGTAATTGACATGAGAACACAGATGCACAAAACTGAAATTGAACACTACTTTAGAGGCTGAGCATGCCGGTAGGAGTTTTCGAACTAAACAATTACTCTCTTTCCCTTCTCAATCAGCTGTTCGCTCTCATGCAGAGAGTTGTGACCTTCCAGTTCGACAAGACGATTTTAAAGTAATTTCTTCTACATCAGGTGCAATCAACTTTCGCATTCTAGAATCCCTGTTCATCTTAAAAGATAAGCCTATCTCAAACAACACGCAATCAGCCTTCCCTCTGCAATTAGTGTAGTTTCTCTCTTTTCTGTTTCATAAATTCCATTGATGAATGTATTTTGATTTTGTTATAACTCTGTGTTTATGTACTGTTTCATAAAGTTGAGAATGACCTACAAATTGATCGAAACGTTATGGTTTCTTTCCACACCTTCCATTTTTCAGTCCGGTCAGATGCAGAGAAGTGCGATTTTCCTATTCAATTAGGCAATTTCAAAGAAATATCTTCTGGATCCCTTCAAATAAACCGCTGCATTTTAGAATCTCTTTACATGTTAAAAGAAAAACCAGCTTAAATGACATTCAATAGGATTTCCTTTTATAAAATAATGTAAAATTGCACTTGCACATTTTACATTTTTGTTAGTGAGCTGTTTCTTTTGCGTGTTTTTACTTTCCTTGTCGCATGTTAGATATATTATGATTTGAATTTGACTAGATTTCCTCAATTTGTTTTCAGGTTGATTCTGATCCAGAAGGTTGAAACGTTCCAAATATTTTTATTCGTTGGCTTTCTTGAATAAGCTAATGATCTCATTGAAGAAGTATTTCCTTGCACTTCTATTTATAAAATTCAAATTTTTAATAAGCAAGTGTCTACTCTGACTGAACTATAAAGATGGTTTTGAAAAATGGGAAAAAATCATTCTTAGGAAGAAAGAAAAACCACTCATTTCCAAGAAAGTGTAAACATGAAATGTATTGCACGTTGCTTTTCAGAAATTTCTCATCGTGAAGGTCCTTAATTGAGAGAAAACCGTACAAGGTGAACAACAGCCGTATCAGCGGTTAATTATATAATTGGTAGAAACAAGCAACCTATTTTTCTCTTAGATATTTTATCCAAGCCTCGATGACTATGAGCAACTGAATATTTTAAATACTACTGGAGAATGCCCGTGAGCTTTTTCGCACAAGTAAAAACGTAAGATGATAAGACATCAAACACTTCTGAAACAAGCTGGAATATCGTCCTAAACGAAACTCAAATATTGAGAAAAGTGTAATCAAAAGTATTTTATGAAAAAAATAGAGTAAACCTGCATATTTAAAATAAATTTAAAAAACAGACACGAAGAAACGAACTTAAGAGCTTGTTCATCATAAGAAGAGTGAAATTTGCGTGTGAATCCTAAGGTCAGATTATAGAACTACTTTAAACACTACACTGGAGACTGCCTCTGCGGTTCAATTCGCTGAAAGTTGAAACAGAAGAAATAAAAACATCAAAAACTTTTCTGAAACAGACTGATATCCCGTCGTAAATGATTTTCAAGTAGTGAGAGAACGTTAGCCAAAAGTAACTAATGAGATAAAAAGCACAGCTCGAACATCCGATAAAAACAATTGAACATACGCGCAAAAATGAATTTGAGGGCAACTCAATCATGCGATGAGTGAGATGATTTGTTCACGAAGCCTTTGTTTAGATTACGCTTAATTTTATTTATCTATTTACATTTTGAGATGCAGAAATGTGTGACGCTCACTGGGTTGCAATAGATCTATTTTTGAAACATTGAGCCAGCGCGCTAATTTTCTTTACTCAAATTTCAAATTATTTCCTATTAAAAATTCGGAGCTAGCTAGTCGCAGAGTATTAAGCGAAAGTTATCGTTCTGATTATAAGCTTCTCGAAAAAATTATACACATCATTCTGCTACATGAAAAATGTTGACTCTATTGCTCATTGTAGTCGAAAAGATAATTAAAAAATAATTACTAAGGAAGCACAAAAAATTACCTAATTTCAGATTTTCTGACAGAGCTTTCAGAAAAATCACGTAGCAGTACAGAAACAACCAAAAACTTTTTAGGTTCTGACGTTATCGGTATTCCCTAATATATAATACAGATATGGGTGCATAAGATGAAATAGAGACGATGATAGATTGGTATCTCTTAAGACGCATGGGTCTTCAAACTATGGCCCACAGGCCACACCCGGCCCACCAAACAAATCCCAGTGTGGGGGCCTTGAAAAAATAATAATCGTACGACTGGGATTGCTGAAATAATTTTTTTACTTTTATTCCTTCGGTCCGCATGAATGAGATAAATGTATAATGTGGCTCTTACACTGAAAAGTTGGGAGACCTCTGGCTTACAGTATCAAATGGTCACAAAGTTGCTTCTCATAGATGATATGGATGATCCTAATTGACGCTGCATAATCGATTGCGCTTTACAGGCTAAGTGTGAGGTCTTCGCAGTTGAGATAACAAGAAATGAACAAAATTGGTCAGAACGAGAGTAGGCATGTCAGCCTCACTGAGTTTGAAGTACTGACCTCTCTGTAACAGTGACCAGATTTTACGCAAATTGTCAATCGCTTAGTTTGAACTTACCACGAAATGTTGCTTTATGGTATTCTTTATAACAGAGATGTAAATGGAGTGACAAGTTTGCCTTGAATTATCATACAGTGTGAGAGTTTTTTATGTGCTGAAGAAGCTTATTACACAAAATAACTCCAGAAACTGAAAGAGCTTTCTGCCCCAGGTCAGATGAACGGTAATTAACTAAGACATCGTTCCTTCGGTTTAGTTTTTTTGTTCGGAATATAGTATGGAAGAAATTTTACCACGTCTGCATTACTGAGAGAGAGGTAGAGAAATGAAAACACTTGTCAAGCTTTATGAATGAGGAATTTTTCTGGTATTGGGGTCCAGCCAGGTTTTCTTAAATGCATGATCACGTTTCCTGATTTTACCTTTGCAAACCACTTTGGCTGCGTTCTTATATTTTTACAATTATTATTGAAGATATTAAGATATGTCTCCCCAGACTATTCTGTAATTGTCCAAATACGATAATACTGAAGACTGAATCTCCAATAATCAATATAGATTGTTGTCAAGTGTGTTTGAAATGCGACTAAAAACATTAATGCCCCGCTTATTCTCTCGCATGTAGTTTCTACGTGTGATTTGAAGACATATTTTTGCCAAACAGGCAACCAAAGCTTATCACTAGAGCTGGGCCAATATGCACATGCATATATGCACGCGCATTTGAAATCATGAGCGCATAAAATATGCGGCTTTAGGTTACATATATGCGATTGCAGAGTGTCGTATGCACAGTACTCGCATTTATATACGAACAATATGCAATCAAGTCTTGCGCATGCACAGCTGAATGATCGACTTCAGTCAGTTGAAACTTGTTCGATATTGTAAATATTGAACTTTAAAGTAATGATTCACTACAATAGTGTTCAATATTTACGATATCGAGCATTTGCTACCAATGAAGAAAACATGGGAATAGGATTTCGTAAGATTTCAAAGTAAAACAAGATTTAACGTATGTAGTTACATTTAATAGTAATGTTCTCTTTTATATTTTCAAATAGGACACTTTTTCTCTTATCGGCAAGAATACTTTTGTATTGCGAAAACACTTTTTCTACACCTACGACGCCAGGGGAGTAAATTAAAATTCTCCATGTCAGATGGAGAGTGTTGACCAACTACTTCATTGGTCAACAAATTTGATTGGTTGGTCTTCGTTTCTCAACAGGATAGCCATGCAAAATAGAGTTGACATCCTTAATCATGGGAAGATCTTCTCGTGCTAGAAATCTAGAAAAAAATTTTTATTCCAATCAACTAAGCATTATAAATATCATCTTGGACATTGGTTTTTCAAATGCCGAAAAACTATCACCAGGGCGGTTACTCCCCTATCTAGGCGGTACCCATTTCAGATATCTGGGTAGAGTGGGGTATAATGTTTGAGCTTTCCTTTTACACAACGGGGAAAATCGCCGCGCAGCGCCGGGATTCGAACCCTTGACAACCTTCAGAGAAGGGTGCGTTCTCAACCACTCGGCCACGTCGAGCGTTAAATGAGACATGGTTAAATGAGACCACGTTAAATGAGACATGGAGCTTAAACTACTAGTTTTCGGTTATTTTATCGTAGATGAAAACTGGTCAATATCGGTTAACTCTAGGCTGAACCAAAAGGATTTTCTTCGTAATTCATACCTATGAAGTCGCACCAGATATTTTGACAATAACAGAGTATACTCTCATAATATTTTACGTACTGCTCCTTATGAATTAGACTTACGTATTTTAGAGTCTCTAAACATAGCCACAGAAAAGCCTGTCCTTAATAGTACAAATAGCTCATTTCGCCTGCAAATTTATATGTAGATTTTAATGTAAAAACTTTTGTTCTTTAGATTTGACTGAATTTTTCTTTTTTCAATTTTTTGCAGAATGACTTACTGAGGATGGAGCTGGTCTCCGAAACGTTTTACAGAGTGAATAGATTTTTTGTAAATACTTTATTTCAAGACCTTGTACAGTTATAATAAATATGATTTCAATATTAACAGCGTTCTTCGTTTATAAGTTTCTACTCATAATATGTTTATTGCCTGACAAACTTACAGTTTTCCGGCAATAAGTACAAACAGATTTCCGTCCCGAAAGTCATATTCCGGGAATTCATTCTTGAAAGTATCATTCCTTACACTTTGTGGTACTTTTTGGGATGGCGTAACGAATAAATAATGGTAATCATTAAAAAACTAAAAGAAATTTCTTTATTTCTTCTTTCATTAACACATTATTCAATAAATCTGTAAATTTTATTACAAAAATTAAAAAAAAGTTATAAAAAATTCTCATAACCTTCCTCTATGTATTCCCCGTCATTCCGGACATCCCACGAATACCAAACATTTGCGTTAGGTTTTGAATAACCAAATATTGCAGGAGTATTCAAATCAGCATATGATCCATAAATGTCAATTGCAGATTTGATTACCCATATGTAGGTCCAGGAATCTAAATCACAATAATGATGCAAATTTGGGGAATTCGTGGCATATTCAGAATTCGAGGGATTCCCTTATTGAGTTGAGTTCTTTCTCATTTTTTATGAATAAGCAGAGCACGACAACGGTGTTTATTATTAATTCACCAAACGCATATGTTTCGGGAATTGATACAAACTTCACAGTCGCATTTCCACTTTAACCTTTGTACGTATAGGGAGGCCTATTTGTAGAACAGAGCAAGAAAACTATCACTAGGTGTACATAAACTATTACACCATGCAATTCTTGAAAACTTCAAACTCCATTAAATTCAGCTTGGATGCCTCTATTGTATTCTTTTTATGAACCAAATTTAACTGAAGAACAGGTCAAGAAGGAAACCTGGGCATCAGGTTCTGAACAGAGCGCACCGGGTAAAACTTGAGAAGTTGCTTCAGCAACTGATAGTGTGTATGCGAGAGATCCCATCAACGTACACAATATTTGGATCAAAGAACAAATTTGCAGTTTTACATTTAAAAAATCATATTAAACCATTCGCATTACAGCATATATGCAATGATATCGTGCATATGCGTAATTGTGCGGGCAGTGAAACGCAGGAGGTCTTCTTGGGGGGTACACTTTATTGGTCCGTAGCAGGCGTGGTACAGGCGAGGTACGTGAACGATTGATCGATTGAGCATGGAGAAAACATGCTCATCGCTTATATAGCCTCTGAGGCGCGCAGGGTAGGGGCGAGAGAAGCGCGCATGCTCATTCCTTCCCCCTCCCAAATATTAGGCACTCAAATGACAATTTCGAAAAAAATGTTATTGGGCGAGAGAAAAAAAAATAATATTAACTCCAGGCAAATTACCAAAACAATCTCCTCTCCGCCTTTATTGCGTTTTAAACTCAAATGAATCAAACTTTATTAAACCTAGTAAAGTTACATTGCCCAAGAATTATTTATAACACTCGGCAACCCAAGCAAGAAGAACGAGGCCGGCTTAAGCGAACAGAAATGCCCTGTTATTCAAAATGTAAAATTAAACTACTCGGTGCAAGCTTCTCGTACTAGACAAACTACGTTCGTACTAGACAAACGACGCAAATAGACACATGGTTTAAAAACATCAGGTATAACTCACCAAGAAATTAATTAGTAATCTTACCGTCCAAATTGAACTGGAAACCACAGAGCAGTATTAGTTAACGCTAAAAAAAGTAAAACGCCTATTCGGAACAACTATAGATATATAAACTCAAAAAAACACAATAATAATGATACGAAAATTTTCCTCAACACATGAGCAGCCTATATTCGCAATAATTTTTCGTTCCTTCACATTGAATTTTTGACGGGTTGAAGACGAAAAATCAACAAATTATTCAAAAACATGGTAAAAAATTGCATTCAGAAATTTAGAAACCGCAAAATATTGCGAAACGTGGAAAATGTTATTACCACAATTACACGCAGTGGATGGCGAAAAGAAAAACACATTTCAAGTTTTTAACTCTTCCGGTTACACCAACTCACAACCATGGTTACACAAAAAGCGCAAAGAAAAACGATTAATAGGTATTACTGAAAAGTAACGAACAAAATGACAAGGAATAAAGCACCAGCTGCTACCACCGGTCAGCACTAGCACCAAACTTACCATACAACCAGAAAGTCAGCACGACGAGAAAGGTAGGTTAAAAATACCCCAAATATTATTTTCAGTAAACACCAATGGTAAACCAATTAAAAAATTGATTTCTAATAATTTCTAAAAACTGTTTTCTAAACTCACTAGTCGCAATAAATTTTTGAATTACAAACAAATGAAACACCAGTCAATCACGTGCTTAGAATCGAATTCTTGGCATAGTGAACCTCTTTACACAGACAACTTTTCCGGTCTGCACATCGTTGTTTGATGTTTGTGAAGTTGCGCATAAACACTAAATTATAGATGAAAAGCATAAGATTATAAGATTATAGGAACGGTTAAATAGACTTACTGCTTAACAAAACACAATTTCCTTAGTAGAGCAATCACGGAATTTCAATAATAATCCAAATTATCATTTCACGGCCAACCAAAAGTGAGCGATATTTAATATTTAATGCCAATGAAACTAACGGCCATCAGAGCAAAGATAAATCAAAGATCCCTCAAATTTTTAAAAAACGGTAAAGAAACCAATGATGGTAGAGGATGATTGCAGAACATCGCCTGCGTCTCCGTAGACTATAATATAACCAAAACATCAAAATAATGTTACAGCTAAAAAACAATTAACACATCCAGCAATGAATAGGGAAATCGGGTTTCGCACTCTGTAAACATAAAGGAGAATAATCACTGATCCGTTTTCCAATATTCGTAATCCAATCGTAATGAAAAGTCAACAAGGTCCATAATTCTCGAATGATTCTGAAAATATAATTACCTACTTTCTAGTTTCCAAACTTATTAAACCACTTTTTCAACACTACGAACATGGTAAAGTAACACCGTGAATAAACACTCTTTTTCAAGGTAACACCAAATAAAATATGTAAGGTCAGTTATTTTTTGAGTTCGTCTATGGTTCACCGTTGTTCTCCTTCCTTTTCACGAAGGTTTTTTGTCCCTAATTAGTATGGGTTTACTGCGTGCGGAGTTGACTTCTGTCAAGTTGTTGACTGCGCGCGGATGCTTAACTGCCGTCAAGGCCGCCTCAGTTGTTGACAGGCGCTCTGGCTGACAGGCCTTGCACACCCACAGTAAAGTGCGTGTTCGTAAACCTCGTCGCTGTGCTCGTACACCCACGCGAAGCTGAAATTGATACGAAATCATGAACGATTAGCATAACCCAAAATAAAATGATAAAATAAACATAATATCAACAAACCTAAATAATATACTAATTGGAAACACAAGCACAAAGTCTTTCTTAAGGCGAACTGCAGCTTGATAATGAACACTTAATAAAAATAAAAGGAAATTTGTATCCAAGGAAATTATACAAGATAGTAACAAGTGTTGCTCGTCGGCATTAGCTTTTAGCTAATGATTAGCTTTTAGGATTTAAATTTAGATTAGCATTTTTATGTATGAGCTGCATTTAGACTTCCGTTCGGGGAAGTTCCATTCACTGCAAAAATGTAATTAATTTGTGCTGACGATAAAAACATTCCAATCAAAAATACAAATTTTAATTTCGCTGTAGCGTCAAAATCGACCGTCTCACGAGATGAGCTGCAAAGTCAGCGATTGCATTTAGCAACCGGTGAATTCGCTCACCATTCAATTCGTTAATTCAGCAACAACGTCCAAGAGAATGCACGCCTAGAGTTGCATGTGCACAGCACAACACAAATCAAAAAAACATAGCGAATCGCAATAATTCGTAAAATATCTTTAGTAACTTTAGACAACTTTATAGGTACATACCCATGTCTTTTAATCTAACTTATTATAACGGGCGCAGCTAAAAAGCTGTACAAAAACTGAAAATAATACAAACAGATTATAATGAATGCGGTAAAGCAAGTTACACAGATAATGCGTTGGTAAAGCTAATAACACAGAAAAATTATTAACCTATAAGGAAAACGCTCAATTTGAGTAATACAGTTATCCTTTACAGCAAATCGTATACTGTCGAACCGTCGCAACGTCAAAAATTAAAGTCGTAAGTACAGTAAAAAATGGACTTGTTACTTAATTCATCATCTAACCCTCCTTAAAGGTATTACATGATTTAAGGAGATCATCCGGGTCGGTGAACTTTTTTTGTCAGATTCGTTTGAAATTTGGCCAGTATATGCATTTTTTGAAGGTAAACACTTTTTACTCGGGTCTATTTTTCGATTTAGGCCTTAGTTTTTTTTGCGAAAAATTAGGTTTTTGGTAAATTTTGATGTAAATTTCAAGATCTATCTCCCCATTCAGTTTTGATGCTAGAACAAAACCGAAAACAGTTTTAGAATCCTTGAAGCATTTCTAACAATGAAATGAAGAGAAATTTTAGCATTTTAATTTTTTTGTGATAAGCGATTTATATAATTTCATCACTAAGAAAATATTTTTGGGCTTAGAGGTATATAATTCATTTTTTTCTCGAATATGGAAAAAGACTTCATTTTCTTGTTAGAAATGTTCCAAGGATTCCAAAACTGTCTTTGGTTTTGTTCTATCATCAAAACTCAATGAGGAGATTCGGTTTGAATGTTGAAAGTTTTTTTTTTGGGTATGAGCAATAAACAAAATTTTTTGCTGAAGTGTAATATAATGGACAATGTATGAAGTTGAATGCAGTTTTATTTTTATTTCAACAATTTTCATACATAAATTCATATTCACACTGTGAATTGTGATTTCAAAACCCCCCATATAAATAAAAAAAAAATTATTTTTTTTCATATACATGAAAATAATACTTTTCAGTCTGATTCTTATGAAATTTGACTATGATATGTAACTTTTAAAAAGAAACACAATTTATTCAGTTCGTTTTTTTTATTTAGACCTTAGGTTTTGAAAAAATTTGACATATTGGTATTAGGTATTGATATTTCACTGATATTGATATTTCAAGACGTATCTCCTCATTCATTTTTGATGCTAGAGCAAAATCAAAGACAGTTTTAGAATCCTTGAACCATTCCTAACAAGAAAAAGAAGCGAAATTTTCCATTTCCTGTTGTGTTGTCTTTTTATATGGGGTCGAAATTGGTAGCAAATTGAAAATTTTGGTCCCTCCCCCCCCCCCCCTGGGGGGAATCTATTGTTCGTAGCGCCATAAAATTTTAGGACCGAATAGTCCACCACCTAAGGGTCCTTTTCCAACATAAACATGGAAAATGACCATCTGAGCGTCATGGGCCTCGGATGATCTCCTCAACTTGCTTTTGTGTACCCTGTCACCAATCTTAATTTCGACCCAGTTACGCTTGACCTTTAAAACCGCACCAGGACCTAGCCAAGATAGCTCAAGCTTGTCCCTCTCTCCGTGGTTCCTTAAAAGGACTCGGTCGCCAACTACGATGTTCTTAGCCCTACGCTTAATATTTCTGTAAATATTCCGTTCCGTGGTATTATTCAATATCAGGTTCCTAATATTTTCTGCAGTACGAGCTGCCTCTTTTGCTTGAAAATTAACCAAATCTATCTCTTCATCATAACTGTAGGTTATGGAGTCGAAACTTTCACCTTGGAAGTAAGGACACGTATCCCTGTTAAACACTACGTAACTCGGAGTATCCCCCAAAGTGGAATTTAGTGCATTGTTCAATGCATTTTCAACGACCTCCAAGCACTGATCCCACTCCGCATGAGGTAATGAATGGACGTATAATTTTAATAAACTCGTGATTTTCTTATTGTTCCTTTCAACAATAGCGTTCGAATGAGGACTGAAAGCTAGAACCTCTTTTTTCGCAATTGCGTGAATATTGGCAAACTGCTTCACTGCGAGTGATTTAAATTCAAGTACATTGTCAGAGATTAAGGTTTTCGGATAGCCGAAGGTACTTAAACAACTTTTTAAACATGCTCTAACTGTGTCTGTTCGACGGTTAGACGTCGCGTATAGTTTGCAATACCTAGAAAAAAGGTCAATAATAACTAAAATATATATATTACCATTATCGGTAGTCTTGAGAGGACCAAGAAAGTCCATTAAAACAACTTCAAAAGGCTCCTTCGCTATAGGAGCCATCAAAATTTTAATGGACACAGAAGGTCGTGCTTTAAGCAGTTTACAAACCTTACAATTTCACAAGAATTTCCTCACAACCGTTTTCTCCAAATGGTTATAATATTTAAGTTTCAATTCAAATAAAGTGTGCAAATCATCGTTATGGTACATTGAATGTATAGCTAAAACTGCCTTCTCCATTAGGGAAGTTGGCACCACTGAAGTTAATATGGTACTTGGTCGTGTATCAATCCGTCGCCGTCGGTACAATATGTCATTTAAAATTAGGTAACTCTCTAAGTCAGGTATTATGGACGCACTTCCATGATGTAGTGCTTCTCTAACCTCAACACAAAATGGATCTTGTTTTTGCTCGTCAATAAACTCTTTTATAGTCCAAGAAATCCCTCTCTCTCTGTCGGTACGTAATCAATCAGTTTCAGTTGCGTTTCTTGGCGTGTCAAGCCAGCGTCGGTATTGCCGCTCTGCAACGAGTCACTGGGACCGTCCGGCTGTCCAGACAGTCTTTTTTTATTTGAGACCGAGTCTCTGCGATGCACGCTTCTGATTCAAACTCTGAGTGCAGAGCTTCACAGCTCTCTAGCTCGTTAATTGTTAATTGATCATCATTTATAGGTAGTCAGCTTAAGTAATCAGCTACGACATTCTGTTTACCAGGTATATATTTGACAATAGGGTCGAATGAATGAACATTTATACACCACTGCGCCATAGCCGTATCCTCCGGGAGTTTCTTTGCAAAAAGAGGAGCCAAGGGTCGATGATCCGTGTAAACACGGATAAGACATACAGTGATTAAATATTTAAAAGCATTAAGAGCTGAATAAAGAGCAAAAACTCCTTCTTCGTGGTACTGTAGCGTTTTTGCCTAGAATTTAAACTTTTACTAAAATAAGCTACAGGACGCATTACTTTATCACTTGAATCTTCGGTCTGCATCACAACTGCTCCGATCCCAAAATTAGACGCGTCAGTAAAAATGTGAAAGTCTTTCGTGTAGTCAGGATGTCTTAAAACCGTCTCAGATGTCAGAGCAGATTTAATATATTTAAAACTTTTTTGGCCTTCGTCGCTCCAATCAAAAACAACATCTTTCCTTAAAAGCCTGTACAATTGGCAATTTCAGCGATATTAGGTGAAAAATTTCCAAAATAATTTGCTAGTCCCAATAACTGCTGCAACTGCTTCACATTTACGGGAGCCCTACAGTTTTGCAGTTTCTCCGAGTTCATACACCTAATACCATCCGCAGCAATAATATGCCCCAGATGTTCAATTTCTTTTTTAAAGAAGTGACGTTTTTCAAGTTTTATTGACAAGTTCCCAGACCGAAGCATCTTAAGGACACTTCCAATGTCAGACAAGTGCTGATTTTTCGTCTTTGAATATAACAATATATCGTCAAGAAAGCGGAAGCACATTTGTCCTAGAATAGGCTTAAGAACAGAGGTCATCACCATCTGAAACACGCTCGGACTCGAACAACCCGAAAG
The DNA here is from genome assembly GCA_030386875.1 of Morinoia aosen. NCBI lineage: Eukaryota > Metazoa > Arthropoda > Malacostraca > Amphipoda > Talitridae > Morinoia > Morinoia aosen. The sequence continues at coordinate 27,489,597 of CM059557.1, read as the reverse complement.
GTTAAAGGTTAGGTTAGGTTAAAGGTTAAAGGTTAACACCGGCATCTTTGGGATGCTTTATTTCCAATCAAGCGAACCCGCGACTCCAACATACGAGCCCGATCCCTTTACCACTGTACCACGGAGAAAGGGATTCGCCGGAATTGGAATTTCCGACAACCTTTAGTAAAAGCTGTAAACTTCCGACTTTCTTGGTCTAATTCAACTTGGTGGAACGCGGAACGCAAATCCAACGATGTGAACAATGTGTTCCCACCTAAAGTCGATAGTATTTCGTCGATTCTGGGTATAGGATAAGATTCTTTCACCACAATCTTATTAAGAGCCCTGAAATCAATCACGCGGCAAAGCTCACCGCTCTTTTTATTTACAACAATTACGGGGAAGTTATAGTCAGACATTGACCCTTCAGTTATTCCCTGTGAATGCATATCATTGGTAATTTTTGCTACTTCCTACTGATATTTGTGAGGTATTCTATATGGGGTAATATTTAGCACTGGCGCACCCGGTTTTAACTGTATCTTGTGCGACATAACATTAGTAACTCCAATCGTTTCCCCTTCTAGCGTAATTACATCACGGAACTTATTTAATAACTTTACCAAAGGTAACTGCATGTCCTCTTCTCTTCGTGACAAGAAATATAATCATTCGTTTTAGGACGACGTACGTCCTGCTTTACACCATCTACTTGTGCGTTAATTCCTAGCAGCTCACTACTGGAAAGAACTCGATCTCAACCGCGTTCGTCAGAATCCAACTCAAGTGTTCTCCCGGCTATGGTCTTAATTCCACCACTATCCGAGACAACTTGCATTGAATCCGACATAGCGTCAGAGCTTCTCTCAACATTATTACCGTCACATAGCGCTGCCTCAACGCTAGTGAATACATCTCACTTTCAACCTCATCAGCTGCAATCAACTTCAAATTGCACAACACTGTATTTTCGCTGAAATGAATCGCATCATCTTGCGCGTTTAGAATCATGACTGGCACTATACCATCTTCCTCGACTCGAGCAATTGATAAATTGCTCCGTTCTCAAAACCTCTTCTCAAAATTAAATACTCTCCGGGTTCTGCCTTTTTAACAAACCTGTATATCAACTTCATTGAGTTACCCGGCACCTCGACCGTAGTGCAATGAACTACTAGAGGAGATTTTTTTTATGGCCTTCCTTTTTTCTCCGGCCTTGCCACTGGCTCGAGCGCGACTTTTTTTTCTTCTCTGCAGCCATTATTTTTCAACGCGCGGTGACCGCCTCTGTTGCTCTTCTCGGCAACTATCACATTAGAAAGTAAACAGTCACTGTTTACAATTCTCTTGACCACAGCTTCTCTACTTATCGCTGGTTCAACTTTTATTTATTTGAAAGGCACTGTTAAACCCTCCCGCTCGAGGGAACCTTCTTTTAAATTTATAACAGCATTACGTAGCACATCTCAACCTAAAATTAGATCATAATTAAATTTAGCATCCTTAACGATTAAAGCACTGGTCTTAAGACTCTGTTAGTACCAGGAATTGAGATAGTTAAATCTACTTCTTTACTAACATTACTTTTACCGTTAATTCCTTTGACGCTCAGACAACTAGGCTTTAATTTCTCATTCAGGCACTTCATTTGCTTGTAACTAATGAGGCATTTTTCAGAGCCGCTATCTACTAGCGCGCTCAAATACTGATCCTTTCTGCTCAAAATTATAGTAGGTTTTCTAGCCTTACGGAAAGCAAAGCAATTAGACCGGCGCCTTCTTTCTCAGAATTTCCTGTTACAACTCTAGTAAGGGAATATGCCTCAACTGCCTTATTCGGTTGGTTCTCATCCGCAAGCTCTTCATCTTGCAATAATTAATACCTATTTCCACAATTGAACAACGGATCAATGAATGATTCAAATTTAATAGTCTCGAACGTATCTGGAACTTCGACCACAGCTTTAGAATTTACGAGAGTGCTGATCTGACTCTCAGGCTCAATCTCGTTCTCACTAGTACCTGCCACTGCACGTCCTATTCGTTCGATAAAAAATCCCGAGCATCTTGTAGTGTTCTCCCTCAGGCTGCTTTACACTCCGGGCAGACTACGTAAATATCTTTAGACTTTGTGGTATCTATGCCCGAAGTGAGTGCCTGAGGTGCAAACGAACCCGACAGAGTAAGGAATACACAACTGGAATAAAGGCCGTATTATTGAGGAGATCGCCGACAGTATGGCACATGAGGTAAATGTTTACAGGCAGGTAGTATAGTACACAAGGACGACTTGGAGGACCGACGGTTGTCGGTAAGTCGCGTTGTCCGTGCCGTGGCGTAGCGGTGCCGTCGAGGTGGCGATGGAGGCCGAGAGGCTACTGCTTGCTGAGCAGCAGACTAGTGAATGTCGGAGTCACTGCGCGGAGAGTCGCAGGGAGAAGTCTTGTGTGAGCTGCTGTGAGGAGGCTCACTGGAAGGCTTGTGTGAGCCGTTGCAGTGACGAGGCTCGCAGGAAGAAGACTTGTGTGAATATCAGGGTTCCTGCGAGTGCACTGAGTGAGCTGTGCGAACTGAACTGCGCTTAGCGCGCAGCTCTTTATATAGGGCTGGTGGTGGCCGCACTGAACCGAGCTAGCCTCTGGTTAGCCGGCTCGGGGTGGCGCTTTTGAAGCAGTTGAGGCTGAGCTAAGCGTACGTGAGTTTTCAGAGGTGTTGCCTGGCTGCTCGGGGCGCGCGGCTTGTAGAGGCTCGGTCCGCCACCCCAGCGCCAGCCTCGAGCGCTGATTGGTCGTTCAGCGAGAGCGCTTCGTGGCAGGGGGGTGGCGCTTTTGTGCTTGTGTGGTGGTGAGCGCGTACAGCTAGGTGGAACCACCACAATCTGGCTGGGAATCTTCAAAATGCACCTCATGCCTACCACGCGATTGACTACTACCCCTATTTGCGTTGTAACCGCGTAAATACGCTTTGCAGTTTTTCACCTCATTTTCTGATGCTATACAGTTTCTCACAAAATGTTGACCTCCACAAGCGAAACACACTCCAGCATATTCTCTCGATTTACTCTGGCCTCTTTGAGGTCTACAATCAACGTGACCTACCATGTTACATGAATTGCAAAAAGGAGACCCTCTCTTTCTAGCTGCAAAAGGCACCGGAGCCTGATTTGAACTGCTATCTGTCCGCAAAGTATTACATTCCAGATAACCTATTCCTCTATCTCCAACATAGCCACTAGATTCTCTCGCTCTTCCACGAGAATTTCGTAACCAAGGTCGAGGACACAATTTGCGCCCTGGGAAACGACCTCTGCGGTAATTCCCGTAGAAAATTTCACTATCCTGAAGGGATTCCTGCACTTCCACGTTAACCTCTGAATCATCAGCCACATCTTCTAAATAGTTTTCCTTATCGTACTGCATCGGGTACTGAGTCACTAAAATTTTCTTTGTCTCAGGTTGAGTCATAGCTGTAGCTACTAACCGTGCTAACAACTCTTCTGACGTACTGAACTGACACTCAAAAATTTTTTTCGAAAAGGATTCGTCTAATAAAGGCGCTAACACCGTTATTGCTAAGCTGTACACAATACTGTCCCCAACGAACCGTTTCAACTGTTGTTGATTTGCACATGCCTGATAATACGGGTGGCGCTGCCAGGCTACTGAGGCTGAGTTCAAAAGATGCTCTCACAACTTACGTATCTTAGCGAAAGCAGTTACCAACTGGGCTGCCAACGCATCATTACGTACTAACTGTAACTGATTTAGATCACACGCCAGCGCGTGAATGGATTTTTCACCCCTACACACATAAATATTTTTATCACTTCCTCGAAAGAATAATGCAGATCGGAGTTCACCAGTTTGGTTACAATTGAGTTGAAATCACCTACGTGCTTATTGGCAGACCTAACAAGGAGCTCTTTCTTACTGGCATCCGACGTTACGTCTGGCAAAAGGGACATGTATGCCCTAAGATTGTCAACATGAGTTTGCCAACTCTAATTTTCAAGAAACTCCGGATCCTCATTACGTCTCCTCCCGCGAAATATTAGGATCTCAGCGTTGTACAGAATGGTTCCTGCCCTAGGGATATTAGCGGCAATCTCCCGTGCTAATAGAGTCCTATCTGTAGCACTAGTACTTGGCCCAGTGGTCCCTACTGCTTGTGAATCCGTCATTGCTGTAACACTCTAAGCTCTAAACCGAGGCACACTAACTCTGCCCCTACTTGTTTTAATCGTAGTAGAACGAACGAATTCCTCAGAATCGGAAGACTCAGACATGTGGTTTTTCCTCGAACAATGATATTTACATCAAGATTTACACATCACCATAAATATACATCAAGAAAAAATACACCTGTAAATTCAAATTTACACACCCCAAAATTTACGCAAAAAAAAAAATAAACAAAAAAAACAAAAATTCGTCTACGATCACCATCATAAAAAATGACAACAATAATTCTACACTTAAAGAAGTCGTCCCAGCCTGCTAACATTTGATAATCTGATAAATTGTACGTCAGCTATCTCACACTGCAACAAAGCTCAGACTGACGTCTCTGAGCAAAGCAGAGCCTTGCGGCCTCGGCCGATGCAAAAAACAAGATGCAAAAAAAACTACTCACTCGGTGAGCTGCACACTGGTGCGCAAAAAATGAACTACAAAAAATAGGCTGCGAAAAAGAACTGCCACTGCGACTGCACCTCGAGCAAAGCACAAATGAAATTTACCCTTCTTACTTAACTTAAAACGTCGAACTGGAAGATGTAAAAGCGCTCGACGTCGCTGTAAGATCGCCAATGATGACGCAGACGTAGATTCCGTTGTAGTTATCACTTTTGTAATTGTTGCTAACACTTCAATAGTTATAGTTTGTGGTTATCACTTTTAGTTCGTTGAATGAGCACTTATCATTCGTCGTAGAGGCTGGTCCTCCAAAGCGGATTTCCAACACGACCTCCAGGTCGTCGCCGGCATCAAAAATGAGAATTTTTGTGCGAAAGGGAGAGCTTGTATCTATCCAAGCTGACAACTTCGCATAGGATTCCATGAGCGCAGAGAAAGGAATCCTGAACCCGAAGGCAATAACCTATGGGTGTAGCTGCCTGATACGCTGCTCGTTTTCGCTACTGCTGCCGGTCATCGATGAGACTTCTTAACTTCAGAATTCTTCTGAAACTGCACTGCAAATCTTTGGAGTTGAAGCCCCTTTCCGTACTTATTGTTAACTTCTTGATCTTAACATGTATTCTCACAACGTCGTGAATTCGTATTATACTGGCCACCACTTAACGTGCGGGCAGTGAAACGCAGGTCTTCTCGGGGGGTACACTTTATTGGTCCGTAGCAGGCGTGGTACAGGCGAGGTACATGAACGATTGATCGATTGAGCATAGAGAAAACATGCTCATCGCTTGTATAGCCTCTGAGGCGCGCAGGGTAGGGGCGAGAGAAGCGCGCATGCACATAATGCCTTTTGCACATTACATCTGTTGTAGTGCATATGCAAAATTGCTTATGTGATTTTGCATATGCACAAAATAATTCTTTACATTGCATAAAACATTCTGCATATCTCTTGGCGTGCTTATATGCAATTTATGCAATGGCACAGCTCTATTTATCACTTTATCATCTGACTCGATTTGATAATAATAAACTCAGTTAACGACAACTTCGGTAATAGACTATTTAGTTGTCGCTTTGGCATTTCTGCCAAAGTTGCTGTGTTGTTGTACGGTGATACTCTGAAGTTGTTAGTGTCTTCCTTCTCACTCTGCTTTCAATACACATTACTTCAATTACCCCACTATTGCTTCCATATTCGATCTTACTCCACCAAGTGTGATATAATACAATATAATACACTTTTCAACAAAAACAGAGCTCATGTCCAACTTCAACAATAGCTGGCATAACATAAAGTATGCCCTCCTTTCGTCGGGCCACAGCAATTCTCCAAAACTTCACCCTCATCCGTTACCCAGCGATATAGCAATACATGAATATCGATGACTACCATTTAGCCTGAGCGACCCTAAAAGGAGCCGTCATGGACATTCTAACACTCATTACACCATTTACTTCTTTTACCCGTCATCATGATTCAGCCCCAGAAGAACAAAGATTTAAGCCAATATTGCTGAAACTCTTAACTTTTACCTGAAGAACCAGGGTCCATGGATGCAAGGGAACAATAAGTTTTGAAGGATTGAGGCTAGGACCCTAAAGTTAACTTTGGCCGAGCGTCTTACCTGCGCTGGAACCCCTTCTCAACTCAACGTTGAGTATAGGAGCACAGTACGCTCGGCCTGATTGTTTCTAAACGACAGCGTAAATTTTGGAGATTTTCTGATGCCTTCTTTGATCTAAAAATAATGCATTGCGTTTCCTTTGCGTTAAGTTTAATACCATTTTGGTCATAATACAATTGTAGGCTATTCAGAAGGCTTTCAGCGTCGACTTTCAGCGTTGACAGCTTTGACTGCGATTCATGCAAAGGCCTAATGATGGATTGTTTCCACAAATCAGAATTTTTTTTAGGACTTTAGATGTATTTATTATCAAACTAATCAGCGTGCTGTAACAGGGAAGCGTATAAATGTTTCTAAACTTTTAGAAGATTCTAATTTCTTCCTATAAACATCGACTGTTCAGTAGAAGCTATGTAAAATGAGTTATACACAAAACTTCAATATGTGTGTATTTTATTGTGATGGAAATTTTTTAACTACCCTGTTTTTCTAGCATCGCTGTTAATCTACCCTTTACAACGAATTCTTGAATCCCTTTTCTGTTTTGTGTTTGAAAATACTTTTCTCCAGATGTTTCCAGCTTTAGACATGAGTGAAAATGTATTCAATAGCAGTGAATGCAGGTTTCTGGTACGTTGCGGTTACCTTTCTAACACAGTGTGGGTAAGGCTGGGTTATAATTTATTGGGTTCGAACAAATTAGGTTAAGAAAGATTGGGTTAGGATTGGTAAGGGTTGTTGTATTTACTCGTTGTTTTTCCCTACTAAAATCTGTATTATTGATTAACACATCTAAGAACACCTTTTTAGGTCTAAATTTACATAACAGACGGTAAGATTATATAAATAATTCCCTCTTCCCAACAACTTGCGTAAGGAATGTAGATGAAGAGCTGAAAAAAAAGTGCGAGGTTAAACAAACGAGAAAATTACAGCAAGTTCATTAATCATTCTGGTGAATATTTTGAACAAAACATGAGTCGGTTTCTAAACAAATGAACTCTTTGGGGGGCAGCAAAGGGTCTAATCTCGCAGGATTTCTACACCGCCCAGCCCTCTCCCTCCACCTCCAACCAGCTACAGCACCACCTCCAATCAGCTACAGAAATGTTAGGGTAAATTAATTTAGGTTAAGTTAAGTTAGGTAAGAGGTTAGGTTAAGTTAGGCTAGGTTGGGTTAGGTTAGGCCAAGTTCAGTTAGTTTAAGGTTAACTTAAAAAAGTTTAAAAATGCCTGTTTTTGCGTGCCGAGATGGAGGGTCGAATAGCCAAACACCAGCGGTCGTTGTAAAAATTGATTATAATGATTTAATTCAGGTTACAGTTGGTATTCCGCTGTAATATCTACTTACTAAGTACTTGTAGTGGTTATATTGCAGTGATTCATAATAACTGCATAACGAACAGACAGGTTAATAAACCTCAGTAGTGCTACATAGTTCAATAATTGGCGCGAATGGCAACTTTAGTAGCTGCTCGGAGGTGGAGGGAGAGGGGTCTGCGGTGTAGAAATCCTGCAAGCTTGGACCCAGTGCAGGGGGGCAACCCAAGATTTTAATTTTTTAATCCGATGCGTTTGAAATTTGGCCAGTATATGTATTTCTTGAAAGTAAACTTTTTGAACTTGGGTAACTTTTTCGATTTAGGCCTTTTATTTTTTTAAATAAGAAAAATTAGTTTTTTGGTACATTTTTATGGATATTATAAATGAATAGAAGTCATTGAGTTTTTATGCTAAAACAAAACCAAGGACAGTTTTAGAATCCTTGGAGCATTTCTTACAAAAGTAAGGTAGAAAATTTTACCAATGTAACTTTTGGTTTTTATTATATGTATACAAAATATTTCCAATAAAGGCTTATTGTGCGTTAAGCGGAATAGATTTCCCAACATAGCTTACGGAAAATCGTGAGGTAGCGATAGGAGAATTAATGAAGTTAACGTTTACATTTATTATGGAAAATTACAAATATACTTTAACTCGCTTTCTGCCACATACTTCAAAAAACCAATCGGAAGATAACAAAAGAAAAGAAAACAGTATACATTCAAGGCACTAGGAGACAAATCGATGAAATAGTGGAATACGCACACATGAGGCTAACTATCCACATTACTCTTAGGAGTGATTTGTTAAATGGAATGGACAACAGCCCTGCGGTCCCGAAAAGTACATAGAAATTAAGGTATCTTTTCCCTCCGGATAAGGAACACGATGAAAACGCGTCCTGAGGACCAACTTCGAAGAATGGCACATAGTGCCAATCGACATAACAAATAGATAAGGCCGTTGGTGTTATATCCTTCTGCGGCCCAGGTCACTCCCGCGCCGAAGCTCCACGCTAGCCCATGCTGGCCTAAGGTTTAGCAGCAACGCATGATGAAGGTTGCTTGTAACAAATATTGAGAATTCGGCTGATAGCTAGTTAGATGATGACAGTAAACAAGGGTCCACGATTGCGTGCGTACCCATGCACTGCGGTGACGGCAAGAAGAGCCGAGAAACACCCAAGGTGTGGTGCGGCACGCCAGGTGTACGAAAAATAAGAGCCGCCCGCTCGCTGAGATTTTTCTCTAAGGTCAACTTTGAATGCGGACTTCCACAAGTATTAAAGGGAGAACTATTAAGGTATGCACATGATTTTACGAGAGGAAAAAACTTTACAAGTATAATTTGTAAGAAAAATTGTACAATATGCGATATTTCATCACTAACTCAAATATCCACTAATTTTGGATTTTGAGCTTGATAAAAAAATTGTTTGTACAATTTGGATGTTTGCTACCGTACTTTTGTTGATAATGTTCCAAGGATTCTAAAACTATTTTTGGTTTTGGTCTAGCAGAAAAACTCATTGACTTCTATTCTTTTGAATGTTCAAATGTATGATTTTTCAGGAGAGCCCAAAAACAAAAATATATTTATTGAACTGTAATATCATGGTAAATTTTTGTGCATGAATGTTGTTTCCATGTTCTATTTTTATCTACGAATAATCTGCAACATTTTTCGTGTGAATTTCAATATTACATGTACGAAATATGGTGCAAAAAAATGTATAAAAAATATTCTCTCCTATTTGAGTACTCACCAGGGAGCTGTTGTTGCAAAACGCGAAGATTGTTCGGTATAAATTTTCGGACTTTTGTAGAGTAGAAGACGATTTTAGAAGAAATGATCCTTTTGTGATAGTGGTCGTCAGTTTTTTATGTATATTTATTTTCCGCACATAAAGTTTTACAAATGAAAAAAAATTTCGAAGTCAAAAGTTTTTTCCGCATATAGAGCTCTTTTCCGCTTATGATTATTAACACATAACGAAACCAATGTTGAAAGACACCAACTCTGAATATATATGTATATTCCGCATAGAAAATTCACATTATAAACTAAAGCAATCAGAGTTCTCAAACTTGACAACTTTGGATCATTTCCCGACAAAAAAAGGAATCATTTCTCAACAAAAAAATTAATCATAGCTGGTCAACTTCCAACCCCCTTTGGACCCCTGCTATGGGGGGTTATAGCGTCCTTAGTACCTTAAAATATTAGGACACAATTATCCATCATCCAAGTATCCTTTTCCAACAAAAAAAACTTATTCAAATTTTGTCGATTTCCGACCGCCTTTGGACCCCTCCTGGGGGGTTTCAGCGTCCGTCACGCCATAAAATTTCAGGGCACAATAACCCATAACCTAAGGATCATTTTTCGACAAAAAAAATCGAATCAGGTGGCCCGCGGGGGCAAAATTGGGGCTGGGTTGCCCTCCTTAGGAGCATTCAAGATGTATGAAATTATGGTGACTAAATTGCCTAATTTGATGTAAGGGCCACCTTACTGCAAAATCAACACGATCGTACATTCAACGACGAAAAAGAAAGGATGCCAGACACAAATGTTTCGACAAAGTTGAAAGGAAAGGTTTCCGACCCATGCCATGCTGGAGTAACTGATGTTTCTAAGTGCTATGTTTTCCTTTTGCTTCAGAGTTCGATTGATGTACCGAGAGGCTCCGTGCAAGCTACGCACCTCCGAGTAGCAGTCTACGAGTACATTACTCACCGGCATTGATCCATAATGTGGCGTCAAACTCAACTATTGAACGCGTTCACATTTTCGTGTCAATATACAGGGTCAGCAGTAAATTGGATCTACGGACTGATAATAATGAGTCTGACGTGTTGGAGTGAGATAGACGTCATCAGGCAGCGACCTCCCTTAGGCGTCGAGAGAGACTTCATCTATTTATTAACCAGAAAGTTTCAAAATAAGGAAGCTAGGATGAAATTTTGTGAGTATATGCCTCTCACAATAATATTCCCTAACAACAAATAAAATCAATTACCTTCAAAGAGCTTCCTACTTCAGGACGGCTCCGTCACTGGATCATAAACGAAAAATATTGAGAGTTAGTTCAGATCATACATTTTCTGCAGTACACTGCGAAAATATTCTGACGTACGAGCGTTATTGCACCCATAGCGTCATGTATAAGACCCAGGCAACAAATTTTAAACCCTGAATTTAAGTCACAACTTGCAGCCTGACCTGATTGTGAGCAGGAGCTGGACCGTGATTCTGTGCAATTTTTTTGCCGAAAATTCAGCCCGCAAATCGAAACAGACCTCATTATTTTGATTTTTTTTAATTATTACGTGGTCACCCTGACCGAGAGGTTTAGAGCACGCACACTTTTCGGGAAGAATAGATTGTTCGAATCCCGGCAATGCTGCCCTGATATTCTTTTCGTTGACAAAAAGGAGAACTCACCCATATTTACCCACTGTATTCAGGTGTACGGAATGGGTAACCGTCCCGCTAGACAGGGTGGTACCGTCATTGCGTCATGGTGTTAGTTATAAGACATTTGAAAAAATTATGCACGAGATAATTTGTATCAGGCATCAACGAAATAAAACATCCTATTTGTTTTACGTGAAGTTTTCTGTCTTTTCTGTAATAATCTGTCCCAAAAGCTTTCATAGTCGTTTATACTTTTTTATCGAGGTAAAAATTGTTTTGCTGGTGATAGTTATGAAACATTTGAAAAACCAATGAACAAGATGATACCTATGTATCTGGCTTGATTGGATAAAACATCCTTTAATCAACTCATTAAAATGGAACAAGTCTAGTCGTGAGTAAAGATAATGAAGGAGAGACCCTTTATTTTTGATACAATACTGGATAGAATTTAACTTTTTACTGAGAATTAAAAACGAAAAGAAAAGCTTTTACTGACCACATTCCCGCCCAGTCATTGTCACCAACTGAATACCTTGCGTGACTCTTGGCTGCGCAATCACGATCAGATCCAAGAATAATTTGTAAATATTAGCGTTTTCGAAGTATAGAACCACATCTTTCTTTCGAGGTACCTAAATGCGTTTCTTGATCATCAGTCTTTCAATCGCTCTCAGACGACGATCAACCATACACTTTGAGCTCCAGGGTTTCCTAAAAAATACGTTTTTATAATTCAAGTTGAATTCGACGAACGCCCTAGTTCCAGGAAAAATACCATTCAAATTGTACCCACTACTTTGTTGAGAAATAACTGACAATCGCAAAAAAAAAAACGAAAAGAAATTTAGCAGAAACTGCATAAGATGGTTCCGACTCAGTTTAAGGTGCTGATCCTGCTAGAGATCCACCTAACCATCATCAAGGCTGTGTTCTGGGTCAGACCTATAACAGCCACGACAGCTGCTGGACACCTCAGCTAGTTGTCAGATCTTGTCAGCTAAGCTCAAAATTAGCGTGTGCGAATTTTTGCATTCAAAAGAACTGTGATTCTTACTATTCCAGCAACGGTAAGCGCGCGTCAGAAACTAATTCGGAAAATTTACGAATTTCTCACCATCCTGGATACGCTATCAGGCTTTTATTCACTTGATTGGGAAATAGTTTGGAATTGATTGAAAAGTATTCAATGAATGCCCAAATTTCAATCATTTTGAGTTACTAATTTGAGTTTTGTCCCACATGCGAACAAATTTTAGAATATATAAAATACGTCAGCGACAAATTAATTTCTACATGCGAAACGGTTCTAGGCAATATGCAGAACGTTAGCAATCAAATATTTTCACCACAAAAGACGTTCCTTTCCCTTATACATTCCCTAATGTGAAAAGTTATGCGAAGTGATAACGACTAAAATGCAATTCATTGCACAAAAAACACGCTGGCACATTGCATTTGAACTGATTGACGTAAAAAATCGTTGAAGCGCATTTTTAACTGTATGCTCCTACCGATAAATACTGTTTGCATTACGTAGCACAAATGCAAAGGTTACCTATATATTTCATGCTTGAAATAGAATTATATTCTTCACATGCTACTCTCGAGCCTTACAGTAGTTGCAAGCGATACAACAGAACTTATTGCCAAATTTCACCATAGAGCCACAATCATTATTGCTATTTATGTTGCGAACGTTCTTTCGATTCGTTTTCATTAATTTTTTTCTATTCCAAGAAATGTGTTAGTTTTATTCCTGAATTAAATGGTAAAATGATCGATGAAATAATGTTTGAGAGAAGGTTGCCAACTTCACAAATGGAAGGAAGTGTTTTGAATGAGCTTCTACTGGTGGAATATAAGCATCATATTCGAGCTTCATCAAGTGAAACATCAGCATCAAACTCAAGCGTTAACTAGTGGCACATAAGGATCATACTCTAGCATCAACTAGCATCATACTCCACTGACTATGTCGGGCTTGCAGGACTATGCGAGTTGTCTCACCCCACGACGACTGATATGAGGTCAGTCTTCTTCAGCCCTTGGGAAAAGAAGGGTGAAACTAGAGAAGTAGCTCGGAAGAAGCCGGTTCAGGCAACACCTCACTACTCCCAACAGTGAGTCAAACCTACTATATACATAGAGGAAAAATTCCTTTGAAATTTATTTTCTTTAAACAACGATCCCATACGTTTTTTTCTGCGATTTCTTGTTTCATTTCGATTTGAAATTAACCCTGAGGAATCAAAAATTAGGTTTCCAATTTCTCATGTATAAACTATGTTTTTCGACGTTTATCAATATGAATAAAAAATATTTATGCACCGTTTTTCAGTCGTTTGTTGCTCTTCCCGATGCGGGCCAATTTTTTTAAATTGAAATAGAGCTTTAAAATTGCTTACTTAAAATAATTATTGGATATTCCAGCTCCGTTTCTAACACGTGTTGATTCGATTAGAGTCCCGTAGAGATAACTGGCCCACCTCAACACAAAAACAAAACAGCATATGAATAAGCATGAATTGACAAATGGCTACGACAATAATCTGTTAACAAAAATTACTACGCGAACTCACCCAGATTCGGCACCAAAACTTACACCCAAAGCCAAATTTTGTGATGGCTTTTTTAGAATTTTCTTCAGTAAGAAGACCAGTTGTGATATAGCGAAAAAAAAATTATTTGTATTGTAATTAGCTTGCATTTTAATCTGAAACATATTCATGCAAATTTAACTCATGAAAACTACCGTAACGCACAACAACGCGCTTATACATTAACTGATAGCATGGTTGACAACATGTATAATATTTTAAATTGCCTTTAATTTCATTGGCCGGCCAATTACACCCTATCACAATGAAGAGTATAAATTGGTGAACTACGAGATCGTGAACTTTTACTCAATCACTGCTCGCATTAGGTACATTGAACAAACATATTTCAGCTATTTGTCCGCATTCGTTAGGCAGATAATTTCACGTTGCTTATGTGTTTCTTCAGACGCTCATTAAGTTTAATTTATTCTTATGTTAGTTTACAAATGAACACTGAATGCAGACCGCGAAATCGATGAAGCTGTGAAAGATTTTTAAAATTTGCTGTCGAATATTTCAAGATCAATGTGTATCTCTATCTACGATGTATAAGAGGTAATCTTGGCAGTTCATTCCACCTGCAAGTTAAAATTATGTTGTATTCATAACTGCGTTTCGTTTCTAGAGTAGACCAATGTATTTTTTAATAATCTCATTGTTACGGGTTATTCTTATTTTATCCATATCAGTATCAAGATTTTTAGGCAACGATTTTCAAGATTTTAAGACTACGGAACAATTAATACTGAATGAAGACAGTATTCGATTAATCTAACATATATAAATATTCGTGAATACATATGTATATACATACAAGCAAACATCTTAACGAACTAATTCGCTCTTGAGGGTAGTGCGTAAAGCGGGAGCTCGTGAAGCAAGGCTTAATTATTCATAGAAAATAATGTAATAAATGAAAATATCATTCTTCACAGGAAAACACCCTTTTTGAGGTTTAAAAATGAAAAAAGAAAATATACCTATTTTTAAACAATGTTTTATTAAAACAGAATACGGACAACTTCCGTATAATAGCGAAATATACCGGGTGACACACAAAAATATCCCTGACATTTTAATTGATTATATCTCCGCTTTAAATTAACATATTTGAATTGTCTTCCGTTCACAATGTAGTAAATTTGGTTTCCTTTTTAAATAATTGAAGTTTTCAATAGCGGTTAGAAAAACATTTTAGTATGATCTATTTACTGAAACGGGTAGACAAACTAATTATTCTAAGGGAAATTTTTTATACAATATTTAAATTCTTCCTTATTTTGTACCTTCCAAAAAACCGAACAAACAAAAATTTAACTGAGTAACAAGCCATTATCTTAAATAACGTTTAAATAAATAAAGTAATTTAGTATCCTTCGACATACCTTGCATTTCTCATAAGGCAATATTACTTCTAGCCACCAATGAACGAAGAATTAGGCGGATTATTTCACGGTTTTTTTCAGTTCTTGAAACACTATTATTGAAAACACTTGAAACTTGAAACCTCTCAGAGAGTTCAAATACTTTGGGTATGTAGGATACGTCAGTGTGAAATTATTTTAAGAGTAGGTATTGAGAAATGAAGAAGAATCCCGGAGTTGTTTTTAAAACTTTTCCTTTGAACAATTAGTTTTTTACCTCTTTCAGTAATTCGATCATTGTAAAGTGGCTATTCAACCGATTTTAAAAACACTTAAATGATTCAAAAAGGAAACAAAATTTACTACTTTGTGATAATAAGACAATTCAAATATGTAATTTAAAGTAGAGATATAATCAATTAAAAAGTCGAAAACACTTTTGTGGGACGCCCGGTAAAATGGTTCAAACTTCGGAGTCTCGGAAATTTCATCATCGTCACTTTCTTTATAATTTTACATTTCGATGAGTTCATTATTCGTTGGTTTCTCTCTATCTGTATGAAGCAAGTTATTAATGTCATCTAAAGAAACATTGAAAATTGCATTTTTACCAATGCCTACAATGTTTCACTTACACTTTGTACAATCTCTTCTTACTCTCCAAAATCTATAAAATCCCTAAAAACTTGAGAGTAAAGCTTCTTCCGAAGACGATTCATGTTTTTATGAGTGATTTTTCCCCATGTTTCTTTCAGTGACTTCACTGCTCTGAGGATGATAACACGTTTCCAAAATCATAAAATTTATGGTTTTCCTTCCTTATACATTGTTTTAATTTATTTTTCAAACGTGAATCATAGAAAGTGGCCTTTGAAAGACTCCATCACACCCTGATCCAATAATTTTAATAGAGAGATGGTTTTCGGTGACAGGAACCTCACTTTAACATTTGAACTTTGAATGGTGGGGGTGAAATGCATTATCTACAATCAAGAATATGTGATAAAAAATATTTTCTTATTTTCTATACCAAGATATTTTCACTTCAGGGATGAAATTCTGTGAAATCATTTTTCAAATAAAGAACCAATAACCCAGGTAACCCAAGCCAATTCAAATGACCCTGTCGAAAAAACACGGTTTGTAAAGCGGGAGATCGTAAATCGTACAGTACATCGAGTTATGCACGCGCACTAAGATGTAGAGTATTTGAGCATATTGGTAGGAGCTTCAGAACCGGTAATCCACTAAGTAAGCCACCTCATTCAGCTATACGAATTCATTCAGGTCAGTGTAAATCTCCCGTTCTACAGCAAGACTTTTCCATCTTAAGGTCTGCTAACTGAGTCACTGAATTACGTATTATTGAATCCCTCTTCATTAGCCGCTTAAAACCCGATCTAAACGATATGCAGTCGTCCCACCCCTTAAAAATAGCTTCTGTTTAAAGTTTTTTTTACCATTTTTATTGTTTGTATAGTTTTTTTTTAATTATGATTGTTCATTTTCCGCTTGTTTTTCAGACATCCGCTGATGATGACCTTAGGGGTCGAAACGTTCGTTATTAACAAAAAAATGTCTTTTAAATCGATAATCTTTGCTATTACCTTCATTTTAAATACTGTATGTATACAATGCAATGCAAAGCAATCCCATGTCATTTGCAATGTACTGTAGAATGTAATGCAATATGTAATGTAATATGTAATGTAAGTCGTAATGTAACACACAGTCTAATCTGCAAAAAAGTTATCGGGAGGCTTCCTGATCTTAAGTAAAAATGAGAGAACTAAAAATACTGTATAAAACATTTGCTCGAATAAAAAATTGCAAGTAAAATAATAAAATTGAACGGTTCGAGCATTCGCTCGTCTTCACCAAATGAAATGCACCTGGAAAAACATGAATGAATTAGAAAGATGATAAATTGAAAAAATAACCTTAAAAACTACCTGTTAACTATTGACAACGGGAAAGAACTAAGTTGGTTGTTAAAAAGCGGCTTATTTCTAAAAATGAATAGAAACTAAAATCCTTAACCCTTTAATGCCCACATTTTTATACTCCTATTACCGTTATGACAACCACTATCACTAAACCGACACTGGCATTAGGTAGTCATTGTTATCAAGATGGGGAAGGAACTGCCACTCGGCAGTGAAGTTCAAAGAACACATTAGTGAACAAATTGAATAAGAAATACAATATATTATTGTTATTTTTGAAAGAGGACCGTACAGTCCAGGGTTAAATCAGAGAAAAATTTAGATCTAGCAAAAATTTTAAAATTACTGATGTTAAATGGGCTATTTCAATGCTATGAATGATCCCTAATAGCTGAATGCGGACTAGATAAAATATTTCCTGTGCGGTAACCACAACCTCGATGCTCAGCAACCATACTGCCTA
The DNA here is from genome assembly GCA_030386875.1 of Morinoia aosen. Classification (NCBI taxonomy): domain Eukaryota; kingdom Metazoa; phylum Arthropoda; class Malacostraca; order Amphipoda; family Talitridae; genus Morinoia; species Morinoia aosen. The sequence continues at coordinate 27,472,232 of CM059557.1, read as the reverse complement.
GAGTACGCGACGTCAAACCGACGTACTCAGATGTGCCCAACAAAATGCACAACAATTTAATATGTAGTGTTACTAACACACAATGTACTTGTCAATCTAATTTGTTAGGTGATATGTAATGTAACTCGTAATGTAATATGTAATGTAACATATAATGTAATATGAAATGTAATTTGTAATGTGAGATGCAATTTAATGTTTAATGTGATATGCAATTTAGTATGAAATATATATAATCTAATATGTAATATTCATGGTAACATGCGGTGTAGTCTGCAATGTAATCTGAAATGTTAGCCGTAAAGTAATACGCAATGGTTTTGTAATGTAACATAAAAGTCATCAGGGAGCCGCTAGGTGCTTCAGAGAAGGTTCAATTTCGCCAAAGCCCTCATTTTCCGCCGTTCGAGAATTTTGACGAGGGCAAGCAATAACGTAGTTTCTGTTAATCAATATTCGGTTTTATACAGATTTGCTCATTATAGAGTCCTTGTATATTTTTTAACTTGAGCCGATTTAAACAACATTCTCAGTTCATTTCCTCTAGCCAAAATAAATAAATGATCGCAATTAAACGTATTGAAATACATACTTTAATTAAGTAAAATAGCTTGTCTTACTCTTTCATTTTTAGTAATGTAACACGTAATGCTATGTGTAAAGTAATGTGTAATATAATTTGGGTTGTAATGTTTACTTTTATGTGTCGTACAATGTTTATTATAATGTGTCATGCAATGTGTAATGTAATAATAATCCAACGTAATATAATCTAACGAAACGTAATGTAACATCATATAACATCTTGATGTTACGTGACGTAACGTCATGTGATGTGGTATAACGTGATAAACGTGATGCAACAGGATGCAACGTTATGGAGCTTAATGTGATCTGCTGTGACGCAATGTGAAGCTATGTAATATAACGTGACGGGATGTGACGGAATGGTACGCAATGTGACATAATGTGATGTAATGTGCACTACAATGCAATGAAATGCAACGCACTACCATTTCATGCCATGTCAAACCATGCCATACCATACCATGCCATGCCATACCATATCATTCTAAACTATCCCATACAATGCCATGCAATGCAAGTTACTTCAATTAAAAATACTCTTCGCAACTCACATCAAGTTCTGTTAGAATCTTTCTTCGACTTTTGAAGGAAGTAGAACATAGTTATCTTTTAAGTATAAATATTTAACTTATTATTATTATTGTCATCAATCTCTGCTAACTGAGCTAATTGTCTCTTGTTTTATGATGCCTCTTATTTATGGCTTGAACAGAATAATAATGTGTGCATACTATGCGTAGTAAATATATAATATATATACTGGAAATACAAATATTCGTGCAGCGATAAATTCTTCATTAAGGCCAGCATGTCGTGTTTTCATTGAGAAATGGCCTAATTTTTTTATTGCTTTAAAAGACCTTGAAAGATGTTCTTGAATCACTGTCAAGATGTTGAGAACGTCTTGCAATTCCAGCGCCCGCATAAGGGACCAAAGGGGGGTTACTCAGCGCTAAATCAAAGGTGAGGCCGTTCACGTCTGCCTATCTTTGTGTAATATACATTTCAATGGTAAATCATTATCTATTTGAATTGAAAGTATAAAAAAACAGTGCTTTTGAAGGGTCGGTGACGACAGAACACCGCACTCTCTCCGGGGGTACTCCAGGGGAGGGGAGGGGAGTAGGTACTACGCGGGGGTAGGGTACTACTAGTTGCAAGAGTTTTCATTGGCTTGTGAAAGAAGCAAGTAATGTTTATTTGTGTGAAAATTTTCATGAGAAATACGCTTTTTATCTCGGTGAAAGAATGTAACAATAGTCCACAAAATGTTATCAGGCCAATGGTCGAAAAAATATCTGTTTTTCAAACGCGACGTTGGTCATGTGAATATCAGTGTAAAAATAGCAAGCGACAACTCCTAGCTAGCCTCGAAACGGACACTGTTTATTCACAGAAGCATTGCGGGAAAATTTTCCCCACTACGGTTTGGGTGTCTCCGAGGTGGCTTTTCTCTTTCAACCTTTCCGCGTAGGTGTCGGGGTGCTGTTCGCTGGTCGTTGCTCAGATGTTTCGGTAGGGTCGCAGGTGAGGTCGTAGGTACGGAATTTTCATTTAGCAGACTTGATTAGACTGAGATCAGACTTGATTTTGGTTCCTCTAAGAGTTGATTTTAGCTCAACTCTCTAATGACGTTATGTCGATTTAAGCAGTGATTAACTTAGTGTTTAAGCTGCCATTTTTATCCGTCCGTTTATGCCTTTACAAAGGCGTGTTGCATCGTCGGCCTACGCTTCGGTGATGGGGTTCGCGGCTAGTTCCGTGGCACCCAGTTCAGGCTTAAGGCCCCGATACACTGGCGTTCATGACTCGAGAAATTGCGGCAGTGGATCCGTCCGCCAGTTGAAGTGAGAACTGGCGACATGATACACTCAGCACGCAAGATGAAGCACCGCGGACTGCAATGCAAGGCGTCAGTCTGCCTCAGCGTGTCGTACGGGTAGGTGCGCGATTGCGACCAGCCGTATGGAGCGCAGGATTAAACCAAAGCGCACGTTGCGCTGTGCTTTAGCCTTCTGTAAGCCCTGCTGATCACATTCTGCAAGCAGTCGAATTTTTTAAATGCGTCTATAGAATTCAGCGTTCGAGTTTTGTCCACTCAGTTGCGGAGCAAGACATGGCTGTGCACCTCTCCCGTCAACGTTCAAATCGGTACTGCTCGTCGTAGTGACGACCGTCCTAATCCAGACATGCTCGGATCGCTGAAAGCTCGGTGGCCACTCTGCCAACTGGCTGGTGTGCAGGGATGGGAGGCACATTGAGAGGCGTGCTGGCGGTTATCACCGCGATTTTTGCCCAGTGTATCGGGGCCTTAAGACCCTCTACCCTCTTCCTGACTGCTTTTTCTCTGTCTATTATTTTGTGTGCTTGTGGTATTATTTCTTTACTTTTATTTTGTAGACTATCGTGTCAATTTTCCTATGGTGCTTCAAGCAAGTAAAATTAATTAAAATTAACATTGAAACTTCAATGAATTAACTCTTAACTCGTCCTTGCGACGTTAATTACTATTACAATTAATATTGCTATTGAAGTCGTTCGTCTTTTTGATGGGCTAAATTAGCCTGGATCAGAGCGACCTTCTAACTTTAACTTCTTTCTCAAGTATCTAAAATCTCTGCACTATTCTTACTGTCTTTCCGCTTGAAGCACTTAATCTCTTACTGATTTCTTCTAAATTTCCTTAATTAAACCTTCTGTCTGAACGTTTCGTCACTGAGTGCATTAAAAATTCAGGTTAGTTGCTTTACTTGTATTGTGTTATCATTTTCATTGTCATTGGTGATGTTGCATCATAAGTGAAATATTGTCCTTATTAATTTCGTGGTTTATTCGGGGTTTAAGGTTGTACGTTTTTTTTAAAGTATACTCCGGAGGAGGCTTCTGCTGGTGCTGACCTTGTCGCAGCCGGGTTTCAGCTGTTCCAGCTAACTTCTAACAGGCTAGCCTCTCCGTTGCTTTGAGGTATATATCTAGTCGGACTTTAATGATTAGGTTGCATTTGCGTAATACTTGAAATTAACTGATTAGTTGCGTTGTTTCGCCTTGACTTTCGCTAATATTTCTGTTTCCTAGCAGTTGAGGGTGGAGCGTGTGCCAGAGGTGTCGACGCGGGGTTCTATCTACCATTCCAGCCCTTTTCTTGAGTCGCGGCGTTACTGGCCCTCTGCCTGCCACTGCTTGAGGTGTCCCCTCTGTTCGGAACTAGGGGTCCACGTGTTCTTAGAATTCAGCTCTTCTCGTGGAGCCGACGTTCCTCGCCTCCTATTGCTGCCTGCGCCCGTTGTCTCCAGCTCGCCACGACAGCGCTCTGGACTGAGGTCCTCGACGGCGCCTGCTAACTTTTTTAACGCCCACGGCATAAGCGGACTTTTAACTCGCCCTAACTTTTAATCAACTTAATAAAGCGTTTTTTTAAAAAAAAGGCAATTATCAGGTTAGCGAATGCTAGCCGTAAAACTTAAATTGTACTTAAAATTAAATATTAAGAGTTGCGTTTGCGTTCACTGTGTTCGTTACGTTCATGACGTTAAATCACTCGATATAAGGGTGGATCTAATAAAAACTTTGACCAATTAAACCTTACTTCTATTTTTCTATTCCTTAGCTGAAAACGATTGTATGAGAATTATTTCCCATAGCTTGCTTTCAGTCTGTGATTAGCATTCGTTTGGAACGGTGCTGTGCTTTTCCGCTGGAGTGTCACTGTCACGCGAAATTTAGTGCCTGTTCACGCTGTTGATAGGTAACGTAATGGTCGGAACGTCAAATAAGTCTAGAGCCGCAAGGCGAAATCTTGATGCTGCAAATGCCGCCAAGAGGCTTCAGGAAGCTGGCCTGTCTGCGGTAAATTACCCGTCTGGGGCAGGCCCCCTGTCTGCTCCCCCTAGACAGTCTGGTGCAGGCCGTTTCGATCAGCTCTTCTGATACGTAAGTTATAGACACTAAGTCCGTCATTTCTCCGGCAATTTTATAGGTATATCCCAGTTAAAAATTCATGCCGTTTTTAGGTCGACAGGTAGCAGAGCACAGTGAAAGATGGCCGTTGAAGGTCAGAACGTTCCTCTGTCGGCCGCTCTCGACCAAAATTTGCCGTTCGACGGCTATCCGCTCGTCTCATTTAGGCGGAAACAAGCCGGAAAAATCGAGCCCTTGCCCAAAGGCGACTTCAAGAGGAGAATGTCGCTTGCGTTCGACCTATTTGATTAACAGTCGAGTAACGGTTTTCTGGAAGCTACAGAAAATTCTTTAGAATATCTTAAGTGCAACTTTAGATTTTAGTCTAACACTCGTAACTTTTGAAATAATTCACCTGTTGAGTTCAAATTACTCTCAAATGAAAGATAAAAACATTCTTAAGAAAAAATCGTACATACCAACATTCTTGAGCACTCTCAGACAGCAAAATTCATTTGCCATGAAAATTACAGTCGGTAGCTGCCGAGGAAAACTTGCTAGTCAAAGCTGTCAACTAAAAAATGGTACATTTACCTAAAACTTTACCTTACGGATAGTTATGATGGTATAAGGTATTTAAATGTCAATTTACATTTTGTATGGTGTACATCAAATAATATTATCCTGTTGTTCATCTGAGCCAAATTTTTATTTCCATTCGAGTTAGAGATGGCAACACTGCTCGCACATGTGACAAGTCTGACTCAAGCTGCTCAAGCAAGCCTTTTCGCGGCAGTTATTCGAATGGTTTTGTGCGTCACAGGTGTAGTGGTGGCTTCTCATTATGCAATAAGTTTTTTCACGCAATGTCAGAATGTATTTCAGTGCGAGTGTGTAGTACGTTGAAGTGTCTCTTATTTCTGAAAAAATTTCTGCTCTAAAAAGGTATGAGGTGTTCGCTCTCACTCGAGTTCCTTATTCCATTGAAGACGTTAAGCCTGTATGGCATGTTGTCAAGTGCCTGATGAGGGATTGACCTTGTCGTCTCAATAATTTTTGAGTGTGAATGAATAGTAATATACATATATTAATGAGAAGGAACAATTACGCACTTTAGGTCAATCAGGAATCAGGATTGCACTACTGTGCGGCCAATGTTGATTTCATATGTGGTAGTGCACAATTGTATATACTTCAAAATTTAAACTGCAGTTTGAAGAAGCAATAAAAGCAAAATATAATAGTGTATGTTTATTCACTATTAATTTCATTCTTATTTTACAGTAAGTGTTAACACAATTTAGCTTCAAAATTTCAAGTTGCAGTATAATTCCACTTGAGAAACCTTTGACAAGCAACAATGTGCAATGTTTTCAATTTAGATGTACGGATAGTATCGGTATCGGCCTTTTTCTATTATCAGTACATCACTAGTTTTCAATTTTTTGTAAGACAAGTAAACTTCAGAAATATCTGACGAGCTGCATTATAAAATTAAGGAATAACAATGATGAGAGAGGAATATGTCAATAATTTACTTAAATTCGTTCGCGGAAATTAAGAATTCTGTTTCAAAAAGTCTCTAAAGGAACACATTTAAGAACGTTTCAAATGAATGACATTTTGCTTGCTGATGCGTAATTTTTGAGTTTTTTTTTTCTGTGAAGTTATAGGAACTTAGTATATAAAAATGAAGAAACGGAGGCGTAAATATGATGTAATACGGCATAACATGATGCTAGGTTAAATTAGGTTAGGTAACGTTAGATTAGCTGAATAAACTAACCTAAAATAACTTAACTTAGCCGTACTGACACTGATGGTTACCGCCAAAATACTGGGCGTGTTTCAAGAATGCAGCTACGATTTAGACGATTATATAACGTTATTTTTACCTGAACGTAATTCATGTTATAGCTTGAAAATTACGTATCAGCGAGCAAAATGTCATTCGTGCTCTTTTAGTGATTCTTTAAAACAGAGGTCGTGATTTCCGTGAGCACATTAAAGTAAATACTGACCGAAGAAAAATCCTTAATCACCTGATGAACCTCAGCATTATCGATCAGTTAGGGTTGAATTATGCTTTAAATTGAGGAGCGTCCTACCAGCAAACGTTGCGTGATCGTAGGCTAGTGATGTACAGATATATCGGTAGCGGCAAAATCTGACCGATATTTCATGGATACTTTCCAATAATACGTATTTTATCGTTAAAATGAAGGTCATAAATCATGAAAGTAAAATTAAATAAAAAGCCTATTCATTCATAGTAAATTAGTTAGCTAACTGTTAAATTACAGAGTTTAATCAGGCCCGCTAAGTGAATCTACTACGTTGAATTCCCGATGTCACGGACGGTCTGTAAGTGCAAGCTTTGTAGCATAAATAGTTAAACCCAGAGGGGACGTAAAATTAGTGTACTTTTACAACTGAAACCTATATAGTTTGAACCAATTTCCATTTCTTAAAGTATGTGACAGGCTAACAAAAATCAAACCAATTAAATATAGTTGAAGGTGCATTTTAAAGTTTTCATAAATTTAACATAGAAATAACTGAAAATTCTATTTTCATTAAGCTTGTAGATCGTAAAGTATTACAAAGCTAATTATTTTATTTTAATTAAGCATGTAAATCGCCGTTCATTACGAATCTAGCATTTTTCTTCATTTTAATGTTAGAAAAATTCATGAACAATCTTATAATTGGTTGCGTTTGCGCATCTTTCCGGTTTCGGATCTTATCGAATTTTAATGTTTTCTTTTCGTCAAAGTATGTATTTTGGTGTGAAAAACATGAAAATGATAACTATTTTGTGGAGAAATAATTGTTTTGGTTCATGAACAATCTTATAAGATTGTTCGTGAATTTTTCAAACGTCTTAAAATAAAAGAAAAATGCAATATTCCTAAAGTACGGTGATTCACATGCTAAATTCAAATAAAATTATTAGCTTTGTAGTATTTGAAGATTTACGTAAAATTAACACTCCTTAGTCGGACTATCATTAAAAAATTTAAAGACGAAGAATATAGCACGGATAGGTATCATATTTAATACAATTTAACGAAGCTAAATTTAAACTATATGAAATAGTCAGTTTTAAACGTTTCGGAGACCAGCTCCATCTTCAGTAAGTCTGAAAACATAACAACCAAAATTGGTTAGTTCATGACAACAATGAGAAAAGTGACAAAGTGATCGGTAAGAAAAAAATCAATACAAAAATTTCTAACGGATATGAACTATTAGCATCATTTAAAGATGGCTTCTATTTGGCAATGTGAATGGATTCTAAAATGCGCAAAACTAACTCGTTAGGTGCAGAGCATAAAATAGAAAAATTGTCCTCGGAAATACGGCTGCTATACTGTTCGGTATGAAGGCGGATTGATGAATGAGGAGGTTGAGCCACAGAACATTTACATAATCTGAAGGTTTTCTCTCCTGAACTGTACTCGAAGTTGTAGCTGCATCTGTCAGGTTCACGTCCGGGTGTCCTGTATGGTTTGCCTAAAATCCATAAGTTAGACTTTCCATCTGAATTTCAATTTCGTCCTATTTTTTCTGCAGTGAATATGCCTAATTTTAACTTAGCACGATTTCTATTTCCTGTGTTAAATCCTTTGACTGTAAATGAATATACTCTTGGTAACTCAACTCAATTTGTTAAGGAGATCATATCGTGTCAAAATGCTGATAAAGTTACTATGGCTTCATTTGATATTGAAAGTTTATTCAAAAATATTCAACTTGCAGAAACCATCGAAATAATTATAAATTCCTTGTTTGCTTTGCCTACTGATACAGTTTTAGGTCCAGACAAATCTAATTCTAAGACGCTTCTCGAAATGTCTGTTATGAACTCTATATTTGTGTTTGCAGGCAATTTGTATAAACAAATCGAAGGCCTGGGGTCTTTGAAAGCATGGGTCTTCCATTATGACCCACATTTGCAAAAAATTTCATGTGTCACTGGGAACAAAAATGGCTGGCCGATTGTCCTGTGGAATTTAAACCAGAATTTTATCGCCGTTACATTGATGACACGTTTTTGTTGTTTCGTGATCCAAGTCATGCTCAAATGTTCAGGGACTATTTAAATGAGAAACATTCATCAATAGAATATACAATCGAAATTGAGAATAATGGCTCGTTATCTTTTTTGGACTGAAAAATTACTCGAGTAGGTAAAGCTTTCACTTCTTCAGTTTTTCGTAAGGCTACTTTTACTGGATTGGGCATAAGTTTCTACAGTAACTGTAGCTATATATTTAAAATTAATGCGATTAAAACCTTATTGAATCGTGCCTACAACATTTGCTCTAGTTTTGTGGATCAGCATGCTGAATTTAATTTTTTAGTCTCATATTTTTTGTAAAAACGGATTTCCTTCCTCAATTGTTCATGCTCATATTGAAAAATTTTTAGCCAAGAAATATTAAGATATTAACGATGTCGCCGATTCGGTGCAATAGCTCTACTGTGTATTTCCATATTTTGGTGATTTTACGAGCAAGATGTGCCGGGATATTAAAAACCTTTTTGAACACCACTTACCTGGGGTAAAATTGAATGTAATTACTGTGAATCTGCTGCGAGTTGGTTCTTTCGGTACAAAGATAGGATTCCTAAGCGGATGCGGGCATCCCTGGTATATAAATCTAGTTGCGTAGTGTACGTCTGGCTACGTCGGCATGACGACACTGTCTTTTTACGTCAAGATCGCCCAGCACCGCGGAGTAAGCTTTCGAACCGGAAGACCTTTAGGTCAACCTCCTCATTCATCAATCCGCCTTCATACCGAATAGTGTAGCAGCCTTATTTCCGAGGACAATTTTTCTATTTTATGCTCTGCACCTAACGAGTTAGATTTGCGCATTTTAGAATCCCTTCACATTGCCAAAGAGAAGCCACCTTTAAATAATGCTGATAGTTCATATCCGATAGAAATTTTTTATATATTTTATTTTACCGATCACTTTGTCACTTTTCTCATTGTTGTCATGAACTAACCAATTTTGGTTTTTATGTTTTCATACATACTGAAGATGGAGCTGGTCTCCGAAACGTTTAAAATTGACTACTTCTCATATTTTAAATTTAGGATCGTTAAATTGTATTAAATATGATACCTATCCGTGCTGAATTGTTCGTTTCTAAATTTTTATTGAAGATTTACTAGATAAATTAAGATCGAATTTCCAGCTTTTTATATAATAAATTTCAAAAACTTCAAAATACACAACTTTATTTACATAATTGGTTGGATTTTTGTTAGCCTGTTTGGTTGTAAAAGTATAATAATTTTAGGTCGCTTCTGTTTTCAATTATTCATGCTACATGCTTTCACTTACTGAACGTACGTGCCTCATCGGGAAGTCAAAGTATTAAATTCAGTTAGCGGGCCTGATTAAACTCTGTAATTCAACAGTTAGCTAACTAATTTGCTAGGTATGAATAGCCTCTTTATTTGATCATGCTTTTACTCTCATGATTTATGACCTTCATTTATATGATAAAATACGTATTATTGGAAAGTATCGGCCGGATTTTACCAATGTCAGTAAAATGACCGATACCGATAAATCGGTACATGAATAATTTTATGACAGGATTTTATAAATATTTGTCAACGTTTCGATCTGAATTTCAAATAAAAAAAGAAAACAATTTACATTTATGTGCCACGGCCAAAAAAAAAAAGACTGTTGGCCGCATTGGCTACTCTGGCTGAAGCTTCATAAAAAAATGACGCTGAAACTCACAATGAGTCGTTTTCTTCTATTTCGCATGGAGTTGAGTTTGGACCCGTAACTTCTGGTGAAGATGGCGATTCTTCAGAAGAAACAAGAGATGGAAGAAATGTAGAATGCTGGTCTGCAGAAGCACCATTTCAAGAGCAAGGGCCCAACTATTAGCTTCACCACCTCGGTCAATTGGTATTTATCACGATTTATCTTTCTGGTGGGGCTGGTAGTGACGGCAAAGTGAGCAACGTAAACACAACAAAATGTGGAAACCAAGCCTGAATTTTCCCTCGTCAGTCTTCAGCAACCTCTGAATTGCAGGACGTCCTTGAAGGTGATCAACGATGTTTTCAGATACATATTTGTGTGTGTGGGAGGGCGGGTGTGTGTGTGTGTGTGTGTGTCTGTGTGTGAGGGGGGGTTATGGGTGTGTGGGTGCGGGGGGAGGGGTGTGTGTGTGTGGGGGAGCGGGGGGGGTGTATATAAATAGCCAGTGTAACTAAGTTCGGGCAAGGTCGATCTGCTGCCGCGGGAGGCAGGTACAAAGTCGAGTAAGATCGGCAGAGAGCCGATACATAGAATGGAGAAGCCGCGGAAGGTCGAATTGGGGCCGCGGAAAGTCGATATGTAGTCGATATAGGTGGGAATTTCCGAACAGCTGCAAAGGGAATTCAATGGTTTCGTAGCCGTTTTTTCCTGCCATAAAAAGGGGACATGGCGACCAAAAATCGGCTGCTTTTCCGAATAAAACACGGCTAGAAGTCTTGCCTGCCGCGGCACATAATCGACTTGAAAACATCTTATTTTTTAACTGGGATTGATGCGGTTTGTTGCTTTTGAAATTATATTTTGTGCTCTAAAATGGCAACGGGTTTGATTATCGAAAAATTTTATGTAACATTTTCCATTGACTTTCTAACTTCAATCGGCTATATTGAAAAATCACGATTTTCAAGACATTCGTTATATTGGGGCCGAAATTTACAAAGCTAGAGCAATGTGGTTTGCTGCATTTGGAAGTCACATGTGTAATCTACAATTATGGAAGAGTTGATTTCCAAAAAATTTTACGTGAAACTTTTTACGTAGACTTTTTACCCTAAATTAAAACTCTACCTATAGCTTTTTCAAAAAAATTCTATAAATTCAAAATGAATTCAAATTCAAAAACCGTTCTTCCCGAATTTTGGAGCACACATTGTACTTTCACATGCAACAAACCGCATTGCTCTAGCTTTTTAAATTTGGTGTCCATTATAACGAAAATTATATATATATAATTTTATTTATCATGAATAACTCATTTTCCATATCCTAATTCGAAAAACTTGTTGAAGAAAAGTTGTTGGGAATTTAGAGATCTAGTAGTCTGCAAATTTTCATAGACGTTAGTCCGATAGAAAAAATCTGCGGATGGAAATCAAGTTATGGGCCGACCGGTGGGCATGGTTCCCTTAAAGAGACTTCTGGCTGACTGGAAAAAAATTAATTACGAGAATATACGAATAAGCAAGCATAGAAGCAGAACATGCTGCAATAATCAAGAATATTTGGCTATCAAACATAGTACAAAAATTTGGCGTTTACACAAGAGAAAATTATTCGTAGGAATCAAGTTTTTTTTTTTGAGTGGCTCAAATTCTCCTTGTCGATGGCATTTAACACTGCGCGTACTAGATTGTTCTTGTAATTCGGTCAGTAGCTAATATGTGCAGTATCTGAATAGTTAGTTTCGTCACAATTAACACAGCAGTGAAAGTCAGTGCAGTAGAATCATGGTTGACAGCAAATGATAATTATGCAATGAAGGACAAGTGCGACATGCCGAAAAATTTCAGAAAATCTCGAAACTCCATCGGGAAACAGCGACTCATTTCTTTCTAAGCATATGAGACGAGAAACTGCATAAAACCGTCAAAGACCTGGTATGCTAAAGAAGATGTTTCCAATTGTTTTAATAAAATGCAAGGGAAAAGCTAAAACAATTCAATGATCGCCGCCGAAGAGTTGCAAGTTTTCGCTACTCATTTTGAGCAATTAACTCCATAGAGATCAACTAAATTCGAGCTCTCCTGTGAAAACTTTATTGTTGTTGAAACGACATGGGAGTGCGTAGCTTAACTTTGAGCATGAATATTAAACTAAATCCAAAATAATCTGGAAACGCGTTCTTTGATGATTCCATAACAATCATTTGGTCGCAGTTCACGAAATCATGTACAAACAATGAAGTTTTTTCAGTTTTGCCCATATGAACGCAATTTCTAGTGTGAAGATTGGTAAGGTAGCTTCAAAGTCAGGGGATGCTCTCCCTCAAACGGAACTGGCAATATACGCATAATAGGTGGAAAATGAATAATCATACGGAAATATTTTGAGCACTAACTTGCGTGCTTCAGTGACAAAACTGGAGCTCCGTAAAATTTGATATTCCAGTCAAAAAATAATCCCAATCAAGGAACGAAATCAACGTAAAATAGCCTACAGATCGCACTGTATAGTAACAGGAATGGCAAAGCTGTTAACCAGACTCAACTCTGTTGAAAATTTGAGGCGTGATTTGAAACTTAATAAGCACCCAAGATCTCCAAAATGCCTCCAGGATCTGAGAAGGATGTGCATTGAAAAAATAAGATAACTTTCTTGAAGCAACGTGAATCATTAATTAAGGGTAGATGCGTCACTTGCTTGAAATGGAAGAGAATAAAAGGGTTTCTACAAAGTATCTACATACATACATATACCGGGCTTATCCTCCCTATGGGAGGGTAGCCGACAGCAGGCCACAATCACCACACTTAGTCACTAGGAGGCGAGAGAGGCAGCACTGGCCACACCTGAACTGCCAGGATCAGCAGCAGCCCAGCACAACCACCTTCCACAGTCAGGCCCGACAGCCATAGCTGGTTTACCCCGACCGCTTCATTGAGTGCAACCCCTCCCCCCGCATAGGACAGGTCAACCCCATCACACGCGGGCAACTCCCAGTACCGCGTCAAAAATAAAATTACCTTCTTATGCACTGCCCCCACTCACTTCTGTCCGCAGCCATCCCTCTCGCCACGCCCATAGTCAGACCCCTCTCATACAAAGCACGTTTCACCCCATCCATCCAACTCATCCGTTGTCTACCTCGCGCTCGAAGACCACTCACTTCCGATATATATATCTTTTTCACCAGCCACTCAACATTCATTCTTTCAACATGCCCAAACCATCCAAGCAAGCACTCTTTCATCCACTCGCCTGCTCAACTTTTTGATAACACCCGTCTGCCCCCTTACCTAACAAAGTATCTAACCTAATAATAGCCGTTGTGTGTTTATTTATATATCTGTTTGGTGTCCGCTTCTTAAGAAACATAGGGTGTCTGAGCTTGCGGTATCATGGATACCGAGCTCCTCAGTATAAAATTACAAAATGGCCTTTAGATGCATTGATATGTTTGAATTGAACCAGGAAGTGTTCATTTAGGATAGGTTTGGTTAGATTAGGTTAAGATAGGTTAACGTAGGTTAGGTAATATTGACAATATTTTCACTCGGGTCCATCTAGAAATTTCCACAGTTCCTTCTACAACCTAAAAATATCCTTGGTTTGTTTGTTTTGAGTCCGCATCTTCCATATCTCTGTCACGCTCATAAAGATAGCCATAATGACCCTATCTGTTATGCGAGTTTCACCAGAGCGCAAATGCAATAAAAAAAATTATCACGGGTACTCCCAGGTAGCAAAATTTATTGACCTAATATTGAGCCAATATACAGTCTCAATATTGACTGGATATTCAAAATGAACATTGGGGCAATACCTTATCTTGGAAAATTCGGTTGATATTAGAGAAATATATTGGCCCAATAACAACAATATCATCAACCCAATATCAACTAATTATTGTGTCACTATGGACTTGATATTAATGTGTTCCATACAAAAATATTCGCCTGTAAGGCCTGAAGGTTTTGCAGCTTGAGCAACTGAATTGCGCTTGCGGCCAGTGAAGCAGCGATTTTAGTTACATACTCGTACTTCTCCTGCAATTACTACCGGTTATACGCTATGCAGAATTTACCACTTTACTCTTGGTTAATTTTACATATACACATAATAGTATTACTGAACACAAACGGACTAGAACTGAGTTTGAGGGGTAACTAAGGTAGGGTATTACAGGCCCAATACTTATTTTCTGACATCCAGTGGATATTGGTAGAATATATTGTCCCAATAATAATTTATTTTTTCCCCAGTATCAGCTCATTACTGTGTCACTATTGACTTGATATTGAGGTGTTTCCTTAAACAACACTTTGGCTCAATAATTAATTTCTAATATCACATCAATATTGAGAAGGGTTCAAAGACGATAAATGTATATAATTCTGATAAATATGTTATCCTATGTACATACCTACAAGCCTACAAGACTATGATAAATTTATCTAAAATCCATGATTACAAACCTCTTTGGCATTGAAGTCCAAATTTTGTGTTGCACGTACGTACCAGTGGTCGGGCAGCCTGTACTAAGCAGCATATATACGTTCACCTAAGCAGCATATATATGCGTGATTGGAAAATTGCACGAAAGCGCTTTACTCAAAGAATGATGCATGCAAAATGGGTTGTATTTTAGGAATAGGCCTACTCAATACCTTCGTTACGAAATTAAGTCATTCATATCATCTATATAAATGACTTTATATCATCTTAATTCGATATATAGACATTTATTGCTATAGTAACATATGACAAACGATTTTAGCATATTTTTTCAAAAAAATTAGACCTTCGAAACTCATTGGACGACTTAAAAAACAAGAACTGTGAACCCAAGATTACAGTAATTCTGAATATACATATTATTGTAACGTATTCACATTTCTTGATATCTGTCAAATATATCTGCACATATTAATGACTGCAATAACTATTCATTAACTTCATTTGTACATTTTAAACAAATTACTCCGAATTATTGGCGTACAACATCAACCCAATATTTGGGCAATAATAATTTATACTTCAACAAATTTTATTAAATTGCGAGATTTTTAATTATTATGAGATAGTTTCCATTTATATGAATATCGTACATATATATATATATATATATATATATATATATATATATATATATATATATATATATATATATATATACACTGTTAGTTTAATATTAGAAATAAAACTATTTACTACATTGTCCCAATAACAAGTTGATATCATAAGTAAATATATCTTTTTTCGATATTGTCTTGTTATTAGCCTATTATTGTAATCCAAGATTCCAATGTCAGGTCAATAAATAATTATCAACCCAATATTGGCCTAATAATATCTTGCTACCTGGGGCTATTGGGATAGATATATTTGTTAGTCATCCACTTCTGGAAAGTTTGTACAAGAAAGGTATTAATTGAATCCCGTCATTTTTGCCGGGCCGTGCACACTAGTTGTATAATGATTATGTAACAGTTTCAAATTGCACGAATACTTTTCTACAATAAAATACATATAAATAGAAGCAATTTAAAAAAAAACATTGACTTTATTTTTTACGTATTCTGCTTTAAAACATTTTGATACAGTTATTTCGTTGATCAGTTTCGTTTTAGTCTGTCGTGAATTTGTATGCTTACACTACCGCTTACGTATGCCCGAGCCCGTGCAGGAACAAGGATATGGCAGTAGACGGCATCAAGACGACGATGTACCACTCGGCGGATGGAACTCGTCAACCTTGGGTTTTGGGCGACTTGCGGAATCCAGCAGCAGGGACCAGAGACATTCAGGTATATATCTAGGACGTAATAATTGTTAGAACACCAAAAGGTTAGGAGGGGAAGAACGGAAGATTCAAAAGCGAGCTGTTCATCTTGGGGTCACTTCTTATTCAGCTTATGACTCAAAACTGAAACTTCAATCGAAAATTCACACCCAAGACGAAAATTTAATGAAAAAATGTAAAATCACATCGGAATCTCTCATGAGAATCAGCCAGACCTTTTTACTCCACTCACGTGTGGGTTATTTCAACAGACGTTCTGGTTGAATCAGGATATGCGTTTGACCTTAGATTAAGCGAGTTTTTACTTGGTATCTTTACGAAAATGATATAGTGAAAAACAGTCTTCACTTGTGAATATAATAATTTATATGACTATCAGTTTGTTGTCAGAATTTGCACTTTCTCATGAAACAATTCAAAGAACTTAAAAAATCCTTGGCATACTGTCAGTGGCTCTAATTTCAAGAGAACCAACTGAAATTACAAGCCGCTCAGTTTTTCAGAACTGCAGTTTTTCCCCAGCTAAGAAAAAGAACAACTTTTTAGTGAGAAATATGCTAAAGCGAATTTATGGTGTCTTTAAAGCTAATATGGTCCAACGATGCCAGATTCTCGTCGGAACTGCACCTCCTCCCGCCGAGCTGGACTTTAGTCAGTACACAGAAGTGGGGCTCATCAAAGAACCGTTGGCACCGGGAGCTTCTTGGCTAGAATTCGAGGTGTCACCGCCACTGTGCACTCGCTACGTAGTCGTCAAGAAACTAGTCGAACACGATTACGGTAAGAATCTCTCATACAATTGTTTGAGCTGGAGGTGTTCGCCTCATTCTAAGCTTACCATATCCGCAAGTAAGAAACAAGTCAAACAAGACTGCTCAAGAACGGAACCCTGGGCTGAGTTGCACTTTTCGATTTACGGTTGCGAATTTCATTGAGATTAGATGCGAGAGTGAGATTTTTAATTTCCTTGTACTAACTTAAAAGTTATGATCAACATTTCTTTAGATTCTGCTCAACGAACGAGTCATAAATTTGTTGAACAGCGGTGAATAAAGCATTATATACTACTAAAAGAGTACTTTTCTAATCTTACATTTTTTCCATTCATAATTGTTTTCTCATGTTTCAAAGCGTGAATATGCCCTAGATTAGAGTAAACATTTACACGGGTATTGGTCTACCGGCCATAATTTCCTACCCTATTCAAGTTCTGGCTAGATAGGGGGGTAAATGTCTTTGGTTGTAGGTTCTAACACATTTAAACGGGGGGGGGGGGGTAACTTTCTGACGACAGTTTTAAGGCATTTGAAAAACTAATGAGAATATATCACACTTGACTGTTATACAATAAAACATTCATCACTCGAAGGAAGGTATGGATATATGATATACCCATTTATTTGAACTAATTCACACCTCGGAACTTCCATGTCTTCAAATCCAAGCTATTTGTTAGAAAATACGGTAGTCAAATCCAAAGCTAAATTTCAAATAGGGTAGTTTGAAATACGGCAGCCCACTAACAAGATAAATACCGATCATTCTATTGTTGTTCGAAATCAAAAGGAAACAATGGAGCCGAAAATCTTTCAGTAGTGAGAAAGTTATTATTTCCTGCTCGCAACCAAGGTTTAAACATTGGGCTCAACCTACTCCGAGATGCTGTTCATGATAGCCCAAAAGCATCATCAAACTGCAAATAATTGGAGTGGCCGTCGAGAAGAAAGTGTTGTCGGACGATAATGAGCTGTCTCACATTACACTCCTTCATTGACACCGCAGTCAAGTTCAACACAACTAGATAGACTGTATACAACCGCTCACTAATATATAGGTACTGATAAAAATACTCTAGTCCAGTATTGATAAAATTTTGACTGTAGTACATTCTATGACAGAGTAAGTTCAGATTTTGAAATCGTAAATAAAAGCCCGGCAAGATAAACAAATCCGTTAATGAATTTCAGAAATTTCGGCTTCTCTCACTCACATCAATGCAATATTCTTCTTCTGATAATACCACATTGTTTATCAACAACTCAAAATTGCTAAGAAATTATTATCGTCTAATATCTCGGTCAAACTATCCCATCTATTCATACAAAACATTAATCCTTGCCTAGTGAAATCCTACATTACAATATAGCTAGTTCTACATTTGAACTGCAACGTTCAAAGTCGGGAAATAACAGGACGTTCCCACAGCAAATCGTGCAAGTCCAGATTGCGAAATTTCTGATGAAGATCAAGCTTTGTTTTCGTGTATTTTCAAGTAAATTTAAAATTATACGTTGTAGTACTTTCTGAAGCTTTTCTATACCTGAATACATTTGACGTTTGACTTAATTCAAATAGCAAATAAACCACTCTTGAGACAACATTCACAATACGTGCAATCGTTTTTTTTATCATTTCGCACAACCCTAATAAATAATTGTTACGCAGAGAACTAGCAATTCCAAATAATAGTGGCGCTGAAATATTTATGTTGACCGACTATTTAATATCCAAGTAAAAACTTCAACAACTGAAATATTGAAATATGAAGTTGAATACCCGTAGACTTAATGGAATAATTCCTCACAAAAACGTTGTAAATTGAAACGTTTTTTAAATACCTCAGTACAACACGATTGCCTACCACACGCAAATAATTTTCTGCTCCAAATACTTGAGCTCAGATGCTCATTAGGTTCAGCTCTTCCTGACATCAGTTCTCGATTTGAACGCTGGATGCGACGTCCTCAAAATTTTCAAGGAATGCAGTTTCCGTGAACTTTTTTTCCACGACTGTTGAACGACTCCTAATAGGATGCAGATAAAGTTTATTCTTCACAATAAAAATTAAACACTCCATCTGCGAGTAGCTATTATATTTCTATTTAATTATATTGGTTCGCTTTAGGAGCGGATCAATAAATATTTTATTTTTGCTTTCTTTTATAATATTTCAATATTTTACGCATGTTTTCATTGCAGAGTAACTTCTAAGAAATTTAGCATGATTGAAATGAGCTTTATTCTAACAACTTCTTCCGAACTCACCCAAGCCCATTCCAAAGCGTTGGCTTTCTTCCAATATACCCTAGTAGATATTATAGGAGTGGCACGGTGATTTCTGGGAGCGCTCGCATTAATAGATGGTTGTGGCATCCATGTTTCTCATTCGCTTCGGATTCGAAGTGTCCACTCTATAGGTGCCCCTGCACCTCTGTCCCAACCGGTGGCCACGCATGGCTCAGCATGAAGCATTACCGTCGCGCTCCCAAGACGTGACCAGTTTCTCCTATTCACCATTGGAGAATCATGAGAGGCCCAGGATGGCCACCTCTTAATTTAATTAAAAAAAAAACGGCTGCGCACAGCTGATTTCCCATTAGTTAAACTTTCCAGCCGTGACACTTCTCAAACCGATTGTAAACAGTTTGCCCTTGAATTACCTTAGTTCTTGCGCGATGAATCAATTCACCATAGGCGAACACGGTTGATACTAAAACAAAACTGTACCGGAGTATATAAGTGAATACACTCCTACTAATGTGCAGAAAAATTTCGAGGGCGCGTGTTTAATGGTAATTAATAAGGTAATAAGGTAATTAATGGGCAACTGGCTATATTTGGTTGAGAAACGTCAATGGTTGAGTGTGCAATAATGGGAAATCAGCTTTACGCAGCTTTGGAAGCGATAACATGCAGGGAACAATTGAAATGTAACTTAAAAACAATATTGCAAAAATGTTTCATCTTCATTCCAAAAGTTAGATGGGATAATAAAATGACTTTAGAATCAATTTCCTTTATTTAAGTGTCCTAATAAATATCGAAACATAGCTTTTTAAAAATACTATTTTCCTGTTGAGCTTGGTGTTGACATGTACCAACTAATTTATAAAACATTTACTGAGATAATATTTATCAATAGGCCTTTCCCCCCCCCCCCCCCCCCCTGAGGGTGGCCGAAAAACCTCAAAAGGAAACCATACAGTAACAGTGGTGGGAGATAACCCACAATTACCAAGAGGAGTCTAAGAAGAACAGCAGGAACCACAGAACTTATATTGATAGAGTCAAAATTCAGCGCTTATAATCTCTACTATGTCTGATTTCATTTTCATGTGACCAAAATAGTCAGACATAGTAGAGATAATAAGCTCTGAACTTTGACTCCATCAATATAAGTTCTGTGGCTCCTGCTGTTCCTCTTAGACTCCTCTAGGTAATTGTTGGTTAACTCCCACCACTTTTACTGTATCGTTTACTTTTGATGTTTTTATTACAAAAAATCATAACTAAATAACATTGATATTAATATATTTTAGGTGACAAAAAAACATGCTGTTTCATTTTACGTGTTTTTTATAAAAAAATCATGACTAAAAAACATAATATATTTTGTGACCTAAAAAACCCCACGCGGTTTTTTTAAGAAATATGTTTTTTTACAAAAAAAATCATGACTAAAAAAACGATATGAATATGTTGTATGTGATCAAAAAAACCATGCTGTTTTATTATACGTGTTTTTTTTCGTGTCCTAAAAACATGGATATTAATATATTTCATGTAAAGAAAAAAATCCTTGTTTTTTCATATAGAAGTTTTTTGCAAAAATATTCATTTTTTGGTCATTATTTCTTTGTAAAAAAAACATGGATATTAATTTATTTTATGTCACCAAAAACCATGCTTTTTTTGAAAAAGTTTTTTACAAAAAAATCATGACTAGAAAAAACAAGGGTGTTAATATATTTTATCTGACCAAAAAAACATTTTTAAAAAACATGTTTTTTTACGAAAAGTCATAAATATCCATGTTTTTTCGTCATGATTTTTTTTAATAAAAAATAACATATCAAAAAACAACATCGTTTTATGGCAAATAGGATATATTAATATCCACGTTTTTTAGTCATGATTTTTCTGTAAAATTTTTTTTTTTTTTTTCAAAAAAACAGCATGGTTTTTTTTGGTCAAATAAAATTTATAAAAATACCCATGTTTTTTAGTCATGACTTTGTAACAAAAACATGATTAAAAAACAGCATTGTCACGAAACTAAGGCACAGTGTTGCGCACGGCGCTGATCAGGCGCCTCCACGGTGTTAGTTCGAATGGAGGACTCGAAACCTCCTTAGTAAAAAGGGAAAGATGAAAATACAGGGCGGAAAACACAAAAAGAGGAAATGATAGAGCAGTTGGAAAAAAAGAGAAAGGTAACTACTGATCCGCTCACCCACACCAGTACTCCAGCTCAACATGGGAAATAAAACACCTAGCTGACATTTATTTTTACTTTATTTAAGTTCTGAAAACACGTAAAAATCGTACGTTGAATTAATAACCAGTGCATGTTCAAACATATGTGTGGTAAAATGTGAGAAGTTTACACTGCAGCAATGCCCAACCTTTGCGTTACAAATTACAATACCAGGGAATAGAAATGTCGTTACCTACAAATGCCAAAGCACACAGCGCAAAACGTACCGTGCGTTACTCCACCGGCTAGCCCTAAGCGCTCGCGTTTTGTGACGCCAACACCACATCCCAGCTGGAAACACACTACACACAATCCTAGTCGATTGTAGCGCGCGCCAAAAGGCACGAGTTACCCATGGCCTATTTCCCATGGTTCCTCTTAACCATGCAGTTCCAAGCATGACGATGCAATAACCCCGAGTTCTTCCTAAACTTCTTGTGGCCTGCCAACTTCCCTTACAGTGTGAAGAGTTGGTGGTGGGGCCCTGACGCCTCAGCTTGATGAACGCCATTTTTGTAAGGCTGCGCTGCAGCCCGGAGTTGCTTAGCCCACATAGTTCAGAATTCCAAGCCGCTGAATTCACCCAATCCCTCCTGGGAACAAGGAGCGTCTTAAGTGACTAGTTCAATTCAAGTCTTTATTCCCTGTGATACACCTACTTCAAATAGACTTGATCTAATTTTACTCCCCATTTTTCAACAAAACCATTTCTCATCATACTAAAAACAAATATTCATTTTCCCTCTGAATGTATATCAAAGACGAAGTACATTAATTCCAAAACTTTTTACTTGACAATCTAGCCTTTCCCACACCATGAATTTTAACTAATTCACTAAAGCATCCCAATCAAATGAATTCCCTGTGAGAAATAATTTAAATAAATCTTTCACCCCCATATTGAAGTGAAACTCTTAACACGAGAACAATTCGAGAATGATCTAAAATTGAAAACCCAAAGAACTAATTCCAATTTCAACAATGAAAATCGTCCACCTAGACAACAACTTCAATGAAATATAAAGACTGCATTTCGTTAACACACGGATATTCTGAATTCCCATTTTATCCCATTTCAAATAAAATTGACACACCCCAGTTGAAAATGGTATTTGAGCAAATAAAAAGGCTGATTCTCACCTCCCCATTGAAGAACTCGTATCCCTACATCCTGCACTGAGTCAGTAAATCGGCGAAATAGACCGGCTCGTAAACTCCCTGCGTATTTATAGTCCCCTCGAACAAGGGACGCGCATCAGCTAAGCGGAATGCCCGCGAAAATTCTCGCCCTCTAATTGGTTCGTTCTTAAGCGGCACTTCCCTTATGCTACGTGTCCCTCTCTCCAATCTGAAATTACTCCGCGCTTTACTCTCAAATACCAACATTCCCTAGGCCTTGTGCTCGT
Source organism: Morinoia aosen (assembly GCA_030386875.1). Lineage (NCBI taxonomy): Eukaryota > Metazoa > Arthropoda > Malacostraca > Amphipoda > Talitridae > Morinoia > Morinoia aosen. The sequence continues at coordinate 27,449,540 of CM059557.1, read as the reverse complement.
AGATAATAATCTTTTTAACCCACTATTTTCCTGCGCTATGTTGTTTATTTACAATAACTCCCGTATATGTGATGTATTTCGGACTAGCTCTCGATATAGCCTCTACCCCCCTTACACCTACTCCTCCCTGCTCCTCATGTCCTCCCTTCCTATGCCCCTCGGCCCGCGCAGCGTGGACATACCGGCTGCTTGCCTATCCTCAAATGGAATTCATTTGAATAGTATTCTGTGGTTAACGTAGTGAAATCAAAATATTTTTTGGGTAAAATTCAAGAGGGGTTAATATCTCGCAGAAGGGGATTTATATTGAATGGGAGAAAGTAAATTCATTGTGTCGGGAAAAGCTATATTGTCTGTTGAAGCTTCATGTCAATTCTGTAGGGGGATGTAATAACGTTCCTGTCTCAGGGAATGGATTATACAACCCTGTGCATTGTTCTCAGACGGGTGGGTTGTAGCGACGCAACCGGGGTGCCCTACACAACCGAGGGGCAGTAGCTGCCCTATTGAAAATCGAGGACGGTGCACCGGTGGAATATGAGTGGAAACATGGACGATTTGAGGTTGGTTTATCGTCTATTTAAGGGTCAAATGTCCAGTCTCCGCGACCATACTGCGCCCTTAATACGTCCATACTGCGACCAACTTTGGTCGGTGAACAGCTTCAAATCAACCTCAAATCACCTCTAAAACCAACTTAGGCCGATGAATGGTTTCAAATCAACCTCAACCCAACTCTACATCCAATGAATCGCTCGCTTCGCAACCTTAATCAACTCCAAATCACGGGTGGCCACCTCTACGCAATCGCTTAAAAAACGCTCCCAGCTGCCAGTGTATGACGTCACGAGCATATATACATATGGTTGTGACGTCATACACTGGCAGCTGGGAGCGTTTCTTATCCATCGTACAGAGATCACATGTGATTCTGATTTTGCTAGGGTGAAGAAGCAACAATATTAACATACCATGCTAACCGCACACCAATATTAAATATCATCTACCCTTATTTAGGATATATGAATCAATTACGCAACCTTAACCAACACATTTACGTAGATATTTGGTAGCAACGATCAGATATTTGGTATAACCACCCCCCACCCACACACACACACAAATATGTACCTGAACACATTGTTGATCACCTTCGAGAACGTCCTTCAATTCAGAGGTTGCTGAAGACGGACGAGGGACTTTCAGGTTTGGTTTCCACATTTTGTTGCTTTTACATTGCCTTCACTACCAGCCCCACCACAACGATGAATCGTCATAAATATCAATTGACCGAGGTGGTGAAGCTAATAGTTGGGCCATCTCTCGTTCCTCGTCAACAAGAAGAATCGCCATTTTCCCCAGAAGTCACGGGTCCGAACTCAAATACAAGCGAAATTTTAGAAGAAAACGACTCTTTGTGCGTTCCAGCGTCATTTTCTTATGAAGCTTCCGTTTAGTAGCCAATGCAGCATACAACCGTCTTTCTTTTTAACCGTTGCACATAAATGTAAATTGCTGTCTTTTTATTTGAAATTCGGATCGAAACGTTAAAATATATTTATAAAATCCTGTCATAAAATTATTGATGAGGCGATGTATTGGTATCGGTCATTTTTACTGGTGTTGGTAAAATCCGGCCGATACTTTCCAATAACGCGTATTTTATCATAAAAATGAAGGTCATAAATCATGAAAGTAAAAGTATGATCAAATAAAGAGCCTATTCATACCTAGTAAATTAGTTAGCTAACTGTTGAGTTACAGTGTTTAATAAGGCCCGCTAACTGAATTTACTTCTTCGACTTCCCGATGAGGCACGTACGGTCAGTAAGTGAAAGCTATGTAACATGAATAGTGGAAAACAGAAGCGACGTATAATTATTATACTTAAACAACAAAACAGGCGAACCAAAATCAAACCAATTATGTAAATAAAGTTGAAGGTGTATTTTAAAGTTTTTGAAATTTAATGCAGAAAAAGCTGAAAATTCGATTTTTATTTATCTTGTAAATCGTCAAATACTACAAAGCGAATAATTCTATTTTAATTTTAGCATATGAATCCCCGTACAGTAGGAATATAGCATTTTTCTTTAATTTACGATGTTTGAAAAATTCACGTACAATCTTATAGTTAGTTGCGCGTGCTTGGGTCTTTTTGGTTTCGGGGCCTATCGAATATTAATGTTTTTTTTCGCCGAAGTATGTATTTTGGTGTGGAAAACACAAACATGCTAACTATTTTGTGGATAAATTATTGTTTTGGTCCACTTTTGGAACTACACCTTTTTCACTTCAAATTAATCTAAGTCACGTTCAAATTAATCCGAGTAAAGTTCAAATTAGTCCGAGTCAAGTTCAAATTAATCCAAGTCAAGTTCAAATTGATCCACGTCAAGTTCAATTTAATCCAAGTCAAGTTCAAATTAATCCATGTCAAGTTCAAATTAATCCAAGTCAAGTCACCGATACTTTTACAATTTTATTAAAATAAAATCATTATAAGCCCAATATGAGTAATGCAATAAAATTATTAACTAATGTATCTAATAATATAACAATATTAACAATAAAGTTTTCGATTAGGAATAATAGAACTGCTCTAGCCTTGTTAACTATATTGTTGCAATAAAATAACAAAACTAAATCCTTGCAATAGATGTTTCAAACCGTATTGCAAAGTAATTTAGACTAGTTAAAATGGCAAATGTTTTCAAAAGTAGACCGAAAAAATAATTTCTCCGCAATATGGTTATCATTTTCATGTTTTTCACACCAAAATACATATTTTGACGAAAAGAAAACATTAAAATTCGATAGGATCCGAAACCGGAGAGATGCGCTAACACGCAACCAACTATAAGATTGTTCGTGATTTTTTTCAAACATCTTAAAATAGAAGAAAAATGCAAGATTTGTGATGAACGACGATTTGCATGCTAAATTGAAATAAAATAATTAGCTTTGTAATATTTTACGACCTACAAGCTCAATTCAAATAGAATTTTCAGTTATTTTTATGTTTAATTTATAAAAACTTTAAAATGCGCTTTCAACAATTAGATTATAAGTTAGCTTAGGCAGCCCTAACCACACAGCAAAAACGTTCCAAAGGGAGGAATGATGACAATGTTGTGAGTCATTGAATAGTGTTTCTGCTAGCTTGGATGTATATCTTTCCTTCACAATTTTGTGAAAGACCTATTAATTCTTTTTCATTTCTGTAGTATTTGCGCAGTATTTTAATGAATAAACCGTTAATCAGCTGTTCTGGACAATAAAGAAAATAGAAGTACTATTAAAAATATAGAGAATAATAGTTAAAAACACATTAATATCACTTATCATCAACAATTAAGAATACATATGTATAATACATAAAGCTATTATATCAAAAAATTTGTAAGAATTGAAAAAACTTGTATCAATTAGCTAATGAAATAAGAAAATTAAAGAAATAATATTGAAGTTTTCTCAAATAATGTAATAGTCAGAACTCACATTTGTGCGCTGAGATCACACTGCATCACTCAAAAAGCTATCACTATTTCAGTTATTTACACACATTGTAAAATTGAAAACTTTCAATAAAATACACTTTAAATGAGAACCCTTCCAAGCAAATACTACTTTTTTTTGTCACCCTTGTAAAACTTTCGTCATGTTGAAAAAAAAATCGTTTCACAAATATTTTCCATGTCTTGATAAACGATATTTATAACTTCATTTACATCAATAATTGGAAAAAATAAATTCTTCAATGATTCCCACACTTGCAATTGTACCAATCGTGTCAGGTCACCATTGTCATCAATCCGTTTAGAACAAGGTTTGTCACGTCTATTATTCATGCCCTTCACTGCTCAGTTACTCGAATATGACGAATGCTTAATATAGACTTCTATGGACCATTAATTCACGAACAACTGAATTACAATGAGTTGTACCACAAATTATGACTACTCTGTGTGTTAGGAGTATGGAGGCTGTTTATCTACGCGTAGTTCGGTTAAATTTTAAACGCAGGGAACGTTTTCGTTTCAAAATATAGTTGTTCAAAACCTAATGAAACAAAAAAATGGTAACACGTTTGCTTCAGTTACTTAAATGTATTCAAATTCACATTAACTGCCCTCTTGCTGTTGATAGCTAAGTAATGAATGTCCTAAACATGAAGAGCACAGCAACTAATTCACTTCAGACAGTCACAAAATTAAAACTACCGCGATGCACGCCTGAGTGGCCTGACTCATGCTGCACCGTGGCTGCGGCCGAGCGTATCGCACACAAGACGTCCGACTCAAGGGCTGCATTAGAAATAGATCGATTTGTCGTTAAAATTACTCCTCAAAAATAGTTTAATATGTGTTTTTGACAATTTAAATAGGTTTTTTTACACAACTGAATTATTTTTGCTGAATAAAACTATAATTTGTGATCTTTTTCAGTTGATTGATGTCAATACCGGATTGTGAAATCAGACTAAACAACTACATACGCTACGTTCATCTGAGCAGCAGATACTGTATATGCGTGCTTGAAAAATTGCACGAAAGCGCTTTACTCAAAGAATGATGCATGCCAAATGGGTTATATGGTAGGAATAGGCCTACTCAATACCATTATTACGAAATTAAGTCATTTATATCATCTATATAAATGACTTTATATCCTCTTAATTCAATATACATATAGACATTTATTGCTTTAGTAACATATGACAAACGATGTTAGCATTTTTTTTGTAAAAACTAGACCTTCGAAACTCATTGAACGACTGAAAAAACTAGAACTGTGAACCTGCGAATACAGTAATTCTGAATATACATATTATTGTAATGTATTCATATTTCTTGATATCTGTCATATGTATCTGCACTCATTAATGACTGAAATAACTATTCATTAACTTAATTGGTACATTTTATGCAAATTACTCCGTTTTCTTGGCGTACGATATCAACCCAATGTTTGGGCAATGATAATTTATATTTATACAAATTTTATTAAATTACGATATTCCTAATTCATATGAGATAGTTTCCACTTATGGGAATATCGTACATAGATATATACACTGTTAGTTCATTATTAGAAATAAAACTATTTACTACATTGTCCCAATAACAAGTTGATATAATAAATAAATATATCTTTTTTGGATATTGTCTTACTATTAGCCTATTATTGTAAACCAAGATTCCAATATCCGGTCAATAAATAATTATCAACCCAATATTGACCTAATAATTCCTTGCTACCTGGGTATGTTTATCATTTTAAATGAAACGACAAACAGTTGAAGTGTTTAGAATTAATATTTCTCCATGTATTGTTGAACCCCATCATGTATAATCACAGCATGAAATACAGTATTCACCTCCGTTACATAAATAATAATTTTATGATATTGTTGAAATGTATTTGGATACGCCTGTGCATTTATATCCCAACAAGTTAAATGTAATTGAAACGTTCCACAATACACCTCGGCAATTTGATGCACTTTCACTCGACCATAGAGTTGATCATATTTTAAAACGGGAAGTAAACTATTAGCATGAGTCATATTTACCGTATTTGGTTTGGGTGCACATTTAGAACCAGTTGCTGCAGCTACTGACGATCTGCGATAAGGATTAATTTATGCAATTGAGAATTAACCACAAATGCAGAGCAGTAATTATTGAATGGGAGAGGGCATGAGAAACAAGTGTCAGAAAAACACGGTATCAGCGATTTTGAGCCAGATGGCCGTCCATGGCCAAGTCAACCTCGAATCGCTACTAGATGCCGCGAATTAAAGACGGTGTATGGACGGGAGGCCACGGATGGTAGTGCCAATCATAACATGCTCGTAAATTGGGAGGTGTACCGTTGTTTTATCGGTCGGATGGCCGAATGACCAATAAATCGCGGATAATAAGCCCTGTCGACCATATTCCACCGGTGCACCGTCCTCGATTTTCAATAGGGTGCAGCCGAGCGGTTTCAATCTTGCAGCGCGCCTCCAGCCTGGTATTCAGCGCTAATATGGGAACCCTGGATGCTGTGCTTCGTGTCTCGACAGGCCGACGACAGTGAATTAAGAGTGAATTAACTAGGGAGAGCTCTCAAGTGGTAATTGTGGAGAAGGAAAAGAAGAAGAGGCACGCTGAACAGTGCAAATCCATTCTGGCGCGCTGTGTTCATGATGAATTAGGTGGCAAGCTGTGTTCATGATGAGTTTGATAGCAAGTGCAAATTTTACAAGGGTGTAGTGTCCATGTTGGGCACCACAGTGTGAAGTGTTCTCCTTATTATGAATACCGTGTGGTAAGCAGAATTTTGATGTCATGCATTACATTTTTCCCGTTTGTCTATGCAGTCAAGGTGTAGCTATCTCATTGTGCCGTATGAGAGTGTCATGTCGCAAATCATGAGCATCTTGCCTGAGTGCACTGGTGCGCATAATATTGGGGCGATATATATTTCCCTGTGCCAAAATCCACGTGTTCATCTTAAATAAATGTGTTTTAATCATTCAATGTTCATTATTCTCCCCATGCTTGTCAACTCGGTATTCGCGGAGTGCACACCAAGTAGACACTGTTGATTTCATTCCTTGTCCAACAAACTCTCTTACTGTGTATTTCATATCTTTGTTTTTCCTCCTCTAACTATGGGGGGTTTCAAGTCCCCCTGCGTTACGTGCTTGAACCGGGCTCGTTTCGTAACAGCATTGATTTTTTTGGTCACAAAAAATATATTAATATCCATAAACTGTACTAGGTCTTAGAATAAAATATCTACAAAGAATCTATTCACTCTATAAAACGTTTCGGAGATTAGATTATTAGTTAGTTTATGTGCAAAATACCTGCATTATTGCTCCCAAGTACTAGAATTAAGGTAACTTTAAGGAAACATGATTCAAGAGACAGCTACATTAATCTTCAAAAATTAATGGATTAAATTCAATTAATTATAGGTTATTGAAAGGAATTAAAATAAAACAATTTGGGAGAAAATATTAAAGTAATATTTCATAAAGTCACTCATTTCACACCGCTCCTCTGATTAGCACAGTTGTAGCTTACTAAAACCGACTTTCCCTTTCCGCTACTAACTTGTGTGGAAGCTCCTCCTATTTTCACCAGTTCTTCATCAGGTCCCGCAGAGTAACCATCTTATCTGCTTATTCCGGAATCAACACTACTTTCGGTTAAATGGTCAGCACTTCGCTGGGATGCTGGATCTCGGTTGTAGCCGAATGTGCCAGGCACATTTTAATCGGCAAGATTACTCCTTTATCTGGATGTTCAGCTGGACCTCAATTGTGTCTACGCGTGTCTCTTTGAGTTCACTCCACCAAAAGGTTAACTCCGTTATCAACTTCAACACCGTAATTGCAACCGTTATGAAAATGTACGAGTAAACACTGCGCTAGAAGGACGGAAGGACCGGCAGCCGGCATCGCAGAGCGGACGGCAACACCCAGACGTCACTCGCAGGTTGGTCTAGTGCATAGTTACAAATAGGCTGTTCGGGGACGGTGTGAACTTTTGGGTGACTGCTTCCCATGTTTAATTATGAATCCGCATTATAAACCTGAAACTATAAACTTTGTCGCTCGACGTCTATAAACTTACCTTGTCGTTCTACGTCTATAAACTTACCTTGTCGTTCGACGTCTATAAACTTACCTTGTCGTTTATACAAAAAGACTGATGGTGGAGTTAAAGAAAGTCCGGATTGAGAGTTTTTAATTGAACTCAACGAAAGATTCGTAACAACAGTAAACAACAGTCAAACGAATCAATAGGCGAGGAGTAGCACTGATCGGGCCCGAGTACACAACACGCAGCTCTTGCCGCACGCCAGCGCCCACCGCTTGACTCGAAAGAAATTCCCCTACAGTCCGCACACAACGGCCTGTAGGAAAAAACAAAGACTTGAGCCTAAAGGACATGAAATAACCCCGAACAACTTCAACCCCTACCGGACAGCTGATATATCGGCTGCGGAATGGCGTTCCAACTCTAGTTATAAGTTATACGTTATACGTTGTACAGTTCCAGTTATAAGTTATACGTTATACGTTATGAAGTTCCAGTTATAAGTTATACGTTATTCGTTATTAAATTCCAGTTATAAGTTATTATTCGAATGCGTGTGTGGCGTTGCACCCTAATTGACCAGAACACGAAATTGATACGTTGACAACAAATCACACTGGCCAACCAACCCACGTACCCCTCAGTGCTATCCAGTGCTTCGAAGTAAGGCGGAGAGGAGTAACACGGCCTTCGGTGAGTTAGGCTTCCATGGTCAGGTCACACGTCAGCGGGCGAAGAGGCGAAGAGGCGAAGAGGCGAAGAGGCGAAGAGGCGCAGAGGCGAAGAGGCGAAGAGGCGAAGAGGCGAAGAGGCGAAGAGGCGAAGAGGCGAAGAGGCGAAGAGGCGGAGAGGCGAAGAGGCGAAGAGGCGAAGAGGCGAAGAGGCGAAGAGGCGAAGAGGCGAAGAGGCGAAGAGGCAAAGAGACGAACTCCGCTCCCTGACGGAGTGACCAATTCGCACCACACTCCACCACGGTCTTCCGGCGCCAAACTTCAGCAGTACCTACAGGCCCTCATTCGGTCAACCAAAATGCTCCGCACCTTCCGCAGCCCTCGACGACGGCCACGCTGACCTGGATTACAGGACAGCTGATATACTGACACTGTGCGAGGCGAAATCTGGGGCGAGACTGCAGAGGGTTGCATGGCAAGTGATTTATATAGACATGTCTATGTCGTAGTCACCTGACCAGAACAATTCACCGTTAACGCACAAATCGTGACTGGTCAACTCATTGAATAAAATTCCTTTGAGAGGTCGCCCTATTAATGAGGTGACCTATATGGATTTCCGCACACTCCCCGCCACAGGATTCGTTTCTTTCAACAAGAAGAAACGAATAAAGTATTAGTTTGATAAAATCATAAATGTTAAACGGTAAACAATTAAATGGCATCACTTGATACCAGGGTTGCGGAGTCGGAGTCGGAGTCGGGAGTCGGAGTCGCCGGAGTCGGATGTTTTAGGGTGGAGTCGGAGTCGGAGTCGCTTCTCTGAAGTGTGGTGGAGTCGGAGTCGGAGTCGGAGTCGCTACTCTGAAGTGTGATGGAGTCGGAGTCGGAGTCGGAGTCGCTTTTCCGAATGTGGTGGAGTCGGAGTCGGAGTCGGAGTCGTTCATTCGGATGTGGTAGAGTCGTGGTTGATGAAAAGTAATAGATACGGGTAAAAACTTCACAACATTGAAACAAAAAGTACATAGAATTGCCACAAATCGCTACTGACAGTGGGCTACTTCTAACAAGCTATACTAATTTAATGATTTCATGTACTCCTGCATGTCATTAAGCTTTGTGCTTTCTTGATCCATGTCTTTATGTGATTTTCTGTTTATGAAAAAATGGTTTGGGGTGGAATTTTAGGTGAATGGGGAATGACTTTCTTTATCATAGCAGAGGAAAACTAAATCACATATACATCATAAAACATGGATTTTACAACAAGTATCATACATTCATTTTTTCAAACTGACATTTTCAATGTAAGTACATAATATTGAGACAAGAACATATACCTTAATCCCGCAAGCACAGTATTAAGTCGATATTTTGAAGGAAGGATCAATTATCTATATGCACGAGCACAGCCATGAAGCGGTAAATTTCTAAAAACTAATGCTTCAGAAAGAAATGCACCGTACTGTCTACACAAATAAAATATTTAGCGTCCCTGGGTGATTTAAAAACACCTTTGGCACTTGAGAAACAGTTCTAAGAATTTCACTCAGTTCATTGTGCGTTGTCATGAAAACAATGCCCGCGTTCTGGCTGGTGCGCGGCACACGGTATGTGATGTCTGTGGATCACCGACTGTGAGAATACCTATAAAATGTTTTCCATCCACACTAAGAAATACCCCAGCATTGGAATTCAACGTATAACTAATTGAAATTTTTCGATATTTTTTTATACTATTTATGATGAGCAAACGCACAAGATGAAGTTAGCTTATTATACTATCCCGCTAGAGGACGCGCGGTAGTGCTCGCCAAATTAGCCAAACTAAGCTCAAGTCAAATTGAACGACTTTCGGTCGAAAAACAAACGTGTAATTTTCTCTAGACAAACGAAGCTCTTCACCCCTGCGGTGTTATAATGTTGACTGTAGTTTTAATTAATTAAGCGAGTATGTTCATGCCTCGATTCACAGAAGACGTTGGATTGAAACGTATTTGGACAAATTTCTCTTTATCGGATGCAATACTCAATGGAAATACTCGGTAATTATAAATTTACGCTTCCCTATAATTTACCACCAAACTCCGAAATAATTATATGATAGAGTATGATTGTGTTTTGCATTTGAAATAAATCTTGAATTTTCGTCCAAACGGAATGATGCATTCTAACAGTTGGGTTGCGAAAAATTATTTCATATTGTACCTTCACTGCTATAGCATCTGAACAATTTCAGCCCTGATGCATTTCTGACACTTGAATGTAGTGTTGAAACAAACATTTTTTTGAAACATTTGAAACATTTTTGAAACATTCTCATTAATACAACTACTACTACTATCAATTTACTAATGCTAATAGCGATTTAATATTAGAAAACTCCGTCTGACCCCCATATATATGCGTTCATACATGCTCTGCTAAATTGTAAACTAGCGAGCTAATTTCACATGGAAATTATTTTCGCAATTGTAGGATATGTCATAATGATCAATATGAATCTAAGGTATTGTAGACGCTGAATTGTAAATGCTCAACTAACCTCACGCTTGAATTTCTGTTGTAGGTTGTATTCATATTATTTTCATATCTGGTGCAAAGAAGTTCATCTGCTGGCACAAAAGAACTATTATTAATTGAAGCCATGCGACAATAGCACCACATTTAGTGTTCACTTGGATGGCTTAGTTCACTTCATATGTCATTTACACGACATAGGAAAAAGTAACGATATATTCCGCGCTCATCTCATCCTAATTCGTATTATTTGTGTGCAAAAGTTACTGCACTGCCTGATGGACGCATTTTGAGAGGCATTTCTCTCGTGAAAGATAGCAGGCGTCTCACCTAGAGGCCATCTGCCCAGGTGGCCTCTGGTAGTAATATGGGAGATCGTGCTCGCGTCACCGGCAGGTCGCAGTTGAGACGGTCTAAGAAGCGGTTTGCGAAAAGTACAGAAATTTCTTGCGATACCTTCTCTACTCTCGCGCCGTCACAGCATAAAAGTTCATTAAATTCATTCACATGTAACTTTCTAAATAATGTAACTATCGAGTTCAAAATACTCTCAAAAGAAATAATGGAACTTTCTTTAAGAGAAACTCGTAAATGCCAAAACTCTTAGGCATTCACAGACAACAGGAGGCGAAGTTCCCGTAACCCATCGATGGGAGGCAGATTTTTTGATGAGTCCCATTTTGTCTCGAACCTTATTTCTAAACTATAACACCTAAAAACTTCAATTTAGTTTCAATTGGTAGAGAAAATCATTTTCCACGCTCACATGTATAACAAAACTCTCATACGCCTCCTGGAGGGACAGGAAGCGCAGTTCCCGTAGCCCCTTGATAGGAGGCGGATTTTTTCGATGAGCCTCATTTTGTCTCAAAGCTAATTTCTAAACTATAGCACCTAAAACCTTCATATTAGTTTCAATTTCAACATCAAGTCATTCTACATGCTAAGATGTACGACAAAACTCTCCTGCGCTTTTTGGAAGGACAGGGAGCGAAGTTCCTGTAACCCCTCAATGGTAGGTCGATTTTCTCGTAAAATCGTAGTTTCCTCATCTAATAATTTCTAAACAATTGCACTTACATGTAATGTCGAAATTCTTCAACCAAGTGATATTAGTGTTATCAAAATGAGGAATGAGGAACAAACATGCACGGATGAAATCATACCTCAAATAAAGGTATTACATCATTTACATGTGTGACAAATGGTTTTCTTCGATGATTTCCTTCTTATGCCGGCAAACACAAAAATTTCAATGTATACTGATGATATGCAAATTGCCATGACAAGTTCGACAGCGGATTCGAAAGAAGCACAAGCCAACGCTGAAAACCTTCTAAGAAATCGGAAATTGAAAGAAATTGAAATAAATTTTAGCATGAAAGCAAAACCTCAAGATGCAAAAAATGTAAAAAGACAAATGAAATAGAGCACTCGCGAAAAAATTATCTCTCTTTCCGTGTGCTGAACAAGCCATGAATTTCATTTTACGTGTGTTTGTTCACGCGTTTCTAGATGTGCGTGTTGTGTTGCGTGATTTTCTTTACAAAAACTTCGTGACTAACCTTTTCTCAATACATGATCGTCATTTACGATGGTGATTCAATCTGCTTCGGCATGGCGTTTTTTGTCTTTTCTTACTTCGATTCAAGTAATAATTGAGAAATTCCGAAGAATTCTCTAGTAGTATTTAAATTAATTATTAAGTGTCAGCCATCTCAGGGGATATAAAAATATCCAAGAAATTTTATTTTTTATTTAACTAGCCGTTGACAGGGTTAATCAATTTGCACGCCACGTAAGTTTTGTCTATTATTACGCCTCGTATGGTTTATCTATTTGTACACCTCGGATAGTTTCTCTTAGTACACCTCGTATGGTTTATCTGCTAATACACGTCGTATAATTTGTGAATTAGTTCACCTCGTATGGTTTGTCTATTAATTAATAGACCACGCATAGTTTGTCTATATAGTACTCCTCGTATGGTACGTTTGTCTAAGGACGTCTATATTAAGAAATGTTTAAAAGCCAATATGCTGGCATGTATCTCACGAGTCAACTTTTTTTTAAACAAACGGTTTTTATTTCTTCCGATATGCGATTACATTAAACGGAGTAATATTTTTAATGATGTTCAGTGTAGTGGGACAAAATACATAAAGCGAGACAGGTTGGGCCTCTGGCTCAGCCAGTCAAAAATTTCGCAGGGGCCAGGCTGGAAAATTTCGGGGGCTTGGGGCAAATTTAGCCTAAAATAATTTCGTTTGCAGACATTAATAATTATCGACAATCTTGTTTATTCTTACTCTTAAAATAGCGACTGAAACTAACCACCAGCTCAATATTTATTGGCGCGCTCGAATTCTTATGCAGAGAGACCAGCGAGCAAAAGAAAACATCTTACGTTTGTACAAGGAATGGGCCAGTCTGAAAAAGAACAAAAGCCGAACAACAAAGACCCAAAAGGAAAATGAAAAAAAGTTTGTCAACTCGTTTGAAAATCTGTGCGATATCGCTCACGCAAGAGCAATGTCAATGATAGATCTTGAAGAAGACAGACAGTTCTTGAAGGCACAACGGGAAGAAGGGAGGCGAGGCTCGATGATTTCTAAGGATATGGTACTTGCATATAAAGTGTCTCGACGCCGGAAACGGAAAGAAAAGGAACAACACCGTAAAACAAAGTCTCTTCAAGAAAAAGAGAAGATCAATGAAATTGGCCAGTTGGCATCGAGCTTAAATTCAAAATCTTCTCCAGACGAAAATATGAAGAAGATAATTGCGTTGGTCCATCTACGTCTCAGATGCCTCCCTCTAAACGTACGCGGGCGTCCAAGAAGATAATGGATAGCAAATTGTCAGCCGCAATGGATCGTACCTCAACTACTGATCGTGATGCAAACATACAACCTGGCCTTAACTAAGGATGAAGGACAAAAGCAGTACCTATTGCAGGTTATAGAGGCTCACCGAAAATCCTTCCCAACCGCCAGCAGTCAAACTTAGATCCTGCAAACTAGGCGACATGAGTGGGAGATTGGCGCCCATGAGACCCCTGCCTTTGAGCAGCTAATACTCACGACATACTGTGAGGGGGACCTAGGAATTATTTATCTTCAAGCTTGAACAATTAAATTGAGCAAAAATAACAGACACCTACTTGTTTCTAATCAAAACAACCAAATATTAAGCATATATGACGAAAAAACCTCATATTATATATCATTGCGATTTTACGAACTTTTACCTCCTTGAGCGACTTCTAAATATCGATATTTTTGAAAAAAAATTTACACACATTGTTTTTAGGTGGAACCTCACAAGATGGCTGCCAGTCCCAGCAGAAATTGGGAAAAAAATTTTTACCCCCATATAAGTGTCATCCTAATATTTATATATGTATATAGCATTTTCCTTTCTCCCACCTGTAACATTTAAGTAATTGACCCATTACTCTACCGCAAAATTGTGTTAATATAGGTAATTCACTTCAAAGGCATCAACGTTTTATCACATAAATTTCGAATAGCACTTTAAAAAAAATCGAAGTCTCTCTATCTATAGGCAGAGTAAAAAATTAAAAAAAAACAAAAAAAAAAAAAAAAAAAAAAAAAAAACAAGAACAAAGAAAAAAAATAAAATCTCATCGGGGGGGGGGGGTGAGAGAAAGTTTTTTTTAAACTTCTATTCGAAATTTATGTGATAAAAATTTGATGCCTTTGAAGTGAATAACCTAAACTAACACAATTTTGCGGTAGAGTAATGAGTCAATTATATGGATGTTACACGTGGGAGAAAGGAAATGCTGGCGCACGGAGAGTCGGAAACGGAATCATAGATCGCCCATTCGTCGGCAGATGTTTGATGAACTGATGTCTTCCATATAGCATGAAATTATGAACTGATGTCCGAGTGGAATGAACTTGTGGCCAGGAGGCATGAGTGTGAAACGAACTGTTGGAAGCAACGCAATGGCGGCTTTTTTGTCATATACTTTGTGTGTAGTTAAACTTGTACAAGGGTTATTTAGCCGGCCAAATTCAGTTACAATTATCAACAATCAGTAGAATAAATTTAATGAGGGTAGAACTACTAGGTAATTGTTAGCGTGTTAATCAGCATCAACTATTTTCAGCACTTATCCAACGTTATCAATGATTTGAATGATATAGCAACTTTACATAACCTGTAGTAGTAGGTCTTGCTTCTAATATAATTTCGGAATGGCTAAACGTTTGTGTGGTTAGCCTAACCCTGGTAAATGAACTTCGGTTTTAAAGGAAGCAAAAAGAGACCGTGGATTGTAAGCTGTGGTGACTGCATTCCGGTGTGTACCTCAATCTTTTGTTTTTTTTTGTGAATAATTGTGGCCATTTTTAATGTGTCAGTTTCCAGATGCCTTTTAATTTACACTGAGGGTATTCTCCTAAAAACGCCTAAAACATAGTTTGTGGGTAACGCTCCACATTGAATGGGCTTGATAGGATAATTTAGTTAGGATAGGTTAGGATATTGATTATTTTTTTTTTTTCACCTATAATTTTTATTTTTTATTTGTTAATTTTTTTAGGTGTTGATTTTTTCGTTTGGTAATTTTTTATTTGTTGATTTTTTATTTGTAATTTGTTGATTTGGTTATTTTTTATGTTAATCTTTTTTTTAATTTTATCTATTATTTTTTATTTGTAAATTTCATTTTTTAAATTTTTTTTCCAGTTTTTTATCTCATTATTTTTAATTTTTTTATTTCTGTTATTGATACTTTTTTCTTTTCATCTTGTATATTTTATTTCTTGTTTTTTTTTTCACTTCTTCAATTGCTTGTTTTTTTAATCATTTATTTTTTCTTTTTTTCTTTTTTATATTAATTTTTTAAAAGTTTTATAGTTAACTTCTAACATTTTTTTTACATTTTTCTAATTTTTTATTCTTCATTCTTTCAATTTATATATATCAATTTTTGTATTCATTTCGATTTTTTCCAAATATTCATTTCTTTTATTTTTTATTCATTTGTTAACTTTATTATTTTTTTTATTGTTCATCTATTTTTCTTTTATTATTTCAAACTTTGCATTGCGTGAAAATTTGGTTTTAAATTACAGTAATTATTGAACGCACAAAGACTCGCATTATCGTGTCTACGAAGATACTATATCCGGAAACAAGCAGAATGGGTAGGATAGGTTGGTATATGTTAGGTTAGCATGGGTTAGGTTAGAATATGTTAAGTTAGAATCTCTTGGGTAATGTTTACCGAATTTTTTCGTGGGTCCACTTAGCTTAACAATGACATTGGTTAAAGTTGAGTTAGGATAGGTAGGGTTTTGATAGGTTAAGGTGATCATCCCGAGCCAAATTGGGCCCCGGCGGCTCCACAAACTGAAATTTTTTTTTTAAAGGATCCTTAGGGGTTGGGTTATTGTGCCATGAAATTTTATGACGCTACGGACGCTAGAAACCCCCCACGGGGGGTCCAAAGGGGACCGATAAACATCATTTTTGGACACTTGGTTTTCAAAATTTGATAAAAATTTAAAAAAATTCGAATTGGAAAAAAAGCCTCTTCGAGTTTGTTAGAAATGTTTCAAGGATTCTAAAACTGTCTCTGGTTTCGTTCTAGCATCAAAAGTCTAAGAGTTGATACGGTTTGATATGTACGTAAAAATGTTCCAAAACACGAATTTTTCGAAAAATAATAAAAAACTAAGGCCTGAATCGAAAAAGTGAACTGAGTAAAAAATGTTCACTTTCAAAAAATGCATATACTTGCCAATTTTCAAACGAATCGGACGAAAAAAGTTGGTGAGATCTCAATATGACTGAGTACTCAAATGAAATGTAATATTTCTATATAATTTCATGCACGATATTTCTAATGTTTCATTGAAGTTCAAGAGGAAAACGTTGCTCATTATTCGTACATAGAAATAGATCATGGAAACTGCAGTCATGTACTAACATTTTCATGATATTCCAATTCAATGGACATACTTTGTTTCTTGGCTCTAGTGAAAAATTACCATTTTTACCATTCAAGCCGTATCAACTCATTGAGTTTTGTTGCTAGAACAAAACCAAAGACAGTTTTAGAATCCTTTGAAAATTTCTAACAAACGTAGGTTCTCTTTTTTTCCAATTCAAATTAACCAAAAAAAAATATAACTCTAAACCAAAAAATTATTGAAGGGTTTAGGTATTTTGAAAAAATAGAAAAAAATTGAAATTCAAAAAAACGCAACCTACGTTTGTTAGAAATGTTCCAAGGATTCTAAAACTGTCTTCGGTTTTGTTCTAGCAACAAAACTCAATGAGTTGATACGGCTTGAAATGTACGTAAATATGTCCCATAAACGAATTTTTCGCAAAAAATAAGGCCTAAATCGAAAAAGTGACATGAGTAAAAAAGGTTTACTTTCAACATATACAAATACTGGCCAATTTTCAAACGAATCGAAAAAAAGGTGACAAATCGGGATGATCCCCTCAAGTTAGGTTAGGTTAGGATAGGATAGGATAGGATAGGTTAGGTCAGGATAGGTTAGGATAGGATAGGTTAGGATAGGATATGATAGGTTAGGTCAGGATATGTTAGGATAAGATTGGTAAGGATAGGATAGGTTAGGTCAGGATAGGTTAGGTTAGGATAGTTAGCATAGTTAACGTAATGTTGACATTCATCCACGGTGAACGGTTTTTTATGTTTGAAAAATTATCAGGAAATCTTCGGTTAGCATAGGATAGGTTAGTGTATACATGTTAGGATAGGTTAGGTTGGTATATGTTTGAACTTGTTGGGTAATGTTGACCGAATTTTCTCACGTGTACACCTAGCCTAGCGATGACATTGGTTAAGTTATGTTAGGATAGGATGAGATAGGTTAGGTTAGGATAGGTTAGGATATTATAGGTTAGGATATGACAGGTTAGGATAGGATTGGATAGTATAAGTTAGGATAGGATAGGCTTTGATAGGATAGGTTAGGATAGGATAGGTTGAGTAATGTTAGGCTAGGATAGGTTAGGTTAGGTTAGCATAGGTTAGGTAATGTTGACGGAATTTTTCACGGGTCCACGTTTTTTATGTTTTACTTATTATCATGATAGGTTCGGTTAGCATAGGGCAGGAAGAGATAGTCAGAATATATTGGATTAGGATAGCTCAGGAAACACTATGTTACCTTATTCATAACTTGCTTGGTAATGTTGATGGAATTTCTTCTAGGGTTCACGGTTTTTTATGCTCACGTATTATCAGGACCGGTTGGGTTAGGGTAGAAGATAGGTCATTATAGGTTAGGTTATGGTGACAAATTGTTTTCACGGATCCACGGATTTTTATGTTTGTCATGTCATCAGGATCGGATCGATTAGGATAGGATAAAATAGAATATGGTAGGATAGGTTAGGCTATTATATGTTATTTTGAAATTGGTTGTCATGTTGACCGTGTCTACCTAGTTTAACGGTGGGATTGTCCGCGGAAATTCCACTGGTTACTTGCGGCGGGCGAACTTTGTAGTAGTGTTGCGAGAAGAGACTAAAAATAGTACCCGTGAAAAAATCACAAGTTGCACCAAGATCGAAAATGCTTGTCGCCATAAAGGTGGAGCATCGGAGATATAGCAAATCACTCCCTAACTCGAGCCAAAACCCACTTCCCGAGGTGCCAGCGCTTTCAAATTTGGTGAGCGTGTACAAGGGAAAATTCTAAGACCTACGGACCCCTTTCCAGGCCCCAAGACCCCATAGGAGACCCCCGAGAAATCGAAAACCCACCGAAAATAGGGTCATTTCAAACATGAAGATTTTTTTGACCGCGCCGTCGGAGGAGCTGACTTGGTGGGAAGTGATAGAGAAAAATTCGGGCTTTACGACGGTGTGATCGTTACGTCGAAAAGTATTCGGAAAAATGTTCAATGAATGAAAAACTTTTGGGTAAAAAAACGGCCCTTTTTCAAGTGTCACTTTGGCTGCCAGTTGCGGCGTTTTCGATGGGCTTTCGCCCTCCAAAATTTGATAGAATGTAGATTGGAGTTTTTTCTGCAATCTATCAAATTGATGAAGCCACAAGTGCGATACTTTTCTCAAAATGAGCGATTTAAAAATACTCCTTTTTGTCTGAAAACTCACTTAAACCAAAAACATTGGAGAACGCTTCGTTTTACAGGCAAAGTTGTTGAACACTTTTTGCTCGTTTTTTCACGCTACATACAAAAAAGCTTTTGTGGAAGGATCGCATCAACCGTTCCATGTATATATGAAAAAAACATGGTTTTCACGTCATTTCGACTTTTATTACCCCTCTCACGCCCCCTGCTTTACCCTTGAGGGCTTTTAAATACTCTGTACTGATGCGTCTCGAGGTCATCTTTCTATAGTGATACGTGTCTCAAAGTCGTAGCTTTTCAAGTTTTTGAGAAAAATGCAAAAAACATCGAAATGAATTTCCCCTGGACGCGAAATGTGCCAGTGAAAAGGTCTTTCAATCTCCGTAGATTAATGACACGGATTATTTCTTGTTTTGCATTGAAGTCTCCACATCGAGATCATGGGTGACTGCGATGACGTGGCCTAAGCTTGCTCGAGTTGTGAGGGCTGTATAAGGATCTTGAACATCATGACGCTTATGTTTTCATGTTTGTCGAGTTTGATCCCATATATTTCGAGTGATTGATAAAGTTCAAAGTTTCAACCAATTTTTGACCGTTTGAGGCTGTGTTGCAAATTTTTCATAGGTCTACAGTGTTGTTAAAGTTATTATAAATTTATTTTGACGTGGAACTCAATACTCGAACTCGGTTCTTTCGCTTTTAGATTCGCATAACTTGCAGTCATGACTAGTCAATCATCGTTTTCAAGTGTTGAAACTGGTTTAACTTGGAACTTTATAGAGAAGAAATGTGTTTAGACTTTGTGATTCAGCTTATGGTAGTATTATTTCAATTCTAACATGTTTGGCAGAAGAGAAGAAATAATGGTTACGCGTTTTATTTACCCTGCTCGTTGGTCCATGAATGTAAGAGTAATTTGAAGCGGTATGGCCGCTTTTTGAATGGCAATATAGTAATGAGGTTTAGTATTTGAGACTCAAATTTTCAGCTGCTTTTAATAATTGTATTATAATGATCAAGTTTAAGTTATATAAAGCGCCATAAACCGCAAATCAGATGTTGCGTAGAGGCTGAAATATTACTCGTGATGCGTTTTTCAGCAAAAACGATGCCCATTCGTTCGTGGTGCCGGTTTCAGTTCAACTTTATTTATTTTTGATGATTTATTATATGTTGTCCTCACTCCATCACGTTACAAATCAGAAGTTGAACCTAGTGTTTTACCTTAAAGTGTCAGCATCATCGACCTTACTTCGTAGTATGAGTTCAAATACGCAAAGCGAGTTGTTTTCGACGTCAAAAATCCCGCATGTACTGTGCTGGCGTTCTTGCGAGGAATTTTAAAGCAAACCTATGATATTTGGAAATCGCAAATTGTGTCATCGGAAAACAAGGCGAATAGGTTAAACTCCGTAACTGAACTATAATTCACAGGTGATACACTTGAAATTAGTCATCTCTATAGAGATATAGGTTCTAAATATTTTTCGTTCGGCACAGGTCTTTGTGCCTATTTGTGTTGCGTTTGAAACTTGTTTTTTGACGTTAGAAAATTGAAATTGAAAGAGCTCATAGTCCAAGAATTTGACTTTTCATTTTCTAAATTAATAAAGCTCATTGAGGAACGAATCTCTCGATATATTTGTTCAAACAACACGAAAATGGTTCATGTCGACATATGTTTTGATTGAACGAGGCATTTTCTAGGAAGGGTATAGTTTGAGTGAATATTTGTATCATAATTTTTTATGGTTGGGATGTAAAATTGCTGGATCTTCACGACCAAGAACCTGTCAAGTGTTCACGAAAAATTCGATCTCCAATAATAATAATTAAAAGTCGTTGTTTGAAGGCCTCAAATTCGCTCACATTGCATGCGTGAGTTTCAGGAAGTCATCATTTGAGTGAGTATAGACAAGATTACGAGGTTGTAACTGATGATTAATATTTGGTGAATATGTGTCCCCGAAGACAACGAAATCTTGTGCAGGTTTTGTATGTTTGAATGTTGTTATTTATTGAATTTGAAATGGTATAACTAATGTATTTGCAATAATAATTTATAAATTCCACTCAGCCTAATTGAAGGTTTCTGTATCGATCCACAATAGAAATATATGATGAGAAAGAGGTTGAAATTGTTCACATTCGTGAACTAATAATTGTTGTGGCGAAAATGATGTCTATTAGGAAACACATCAGTGATTCTAAGCTATAGCCGCAGGTGTTCACAGATAAATTTGTTTGAGAAATGTCAGAAATATGTTCGGATATGATGTTGTCGTAATGAATGGGGAATTCCTAAGTTTGATTTCTGATATGAAGAGATTGATTTGGTGTCAATGATGCTTTTACAAAGTTCGTAGTTGTATGTAAGTTGTAAGTGCACTCAAAATTATAGATGAGTGCCAAATGCTCAAATATTGTTGAAAGTTTCCATGAGATTTGCTGCGAATGCGTTCTTTCTTTGTATTAAGTGACTTCAACACAAAAACGCTTTCGCTTGGCGAGAGCTTGAGATCTCGCCAAGCGTTCCCAAAATGGAGAGTTTGTTTCTTCGGCGTTCAAGTTAGCGCGCGATAGCGCGTTGTATATATTCGTTGAACGAGTTGTGATGCACAGTTATAAGATACTTTGATTATTAGACCTAGAATTAATTGTGAATTATAACTGTTTTATTGCGGTGTTTCGAACGTAAACATTTATGCTTGAATTTTCAAATGTAGCTTACCGCAAAATAAAGATTTTATCTATTGTTTCGAAATATGCATCGTTGTGACGTCATTTCTTCGTGACATCGAATTTCTGTTGAGTATGTAGGTTGGATATTTGATGAATTGTCGATTAGAACGAATTAAACTAGTCAACTTCGAAACAAAGGAAAAGGTTAGTGATGCGCACCCATTAATAAACCGAAATGTAATAAATGTTTCGTCACAATATTTAGTGAGGTAAAATTTGGAACAAATTTTCAATGAAACCCTAATCCACATAATTTAACGAGAAAATATAGCAGGCAGAATGTCTCTGCCGGTGAAATAGTTATGGAACGCATTTTCATTTTGTGACCAATAGAATATCAATTGGTTATAAGTTACAGTTGGATGGAAGGATATTTTAGCGCACATAGAGGTTAGTAATTCGTGAGGAATATAAGGGCAAAGGCGTAAGCAATAAATCAGATAAAATAGGTGCTACCGAAATTGTAAGTATATAGGACAGGGAACCCTGAATTAGTAAAGTGTAGTTGTATGTACGTGAGTTGGAAATGTGTCAAGTAAGTTAATTCACGTCATATTTAGAGCAAGATAGATTAAATTGAGTTAGGTTAGAGTAGGTTACGATGAATGAGATTTTTTTAGGTGAGTTTAGACCATGTTTCGTTTGTTGAGGTTAGGTGACTTTGCCTTGAGTTAGGTTGGGTTAGAGAACATTATATTTCTTTAGATAGGGTGTGACAGTGTGACACGAAAGCTAATTTAAAGATTTGATGAGTTGTAAGACATACGTATGGTCTGTGTTATACTATGAATGAGGGTGCCATCGTTTTGGTTAGGCTTTGTTATTCATGTGAATGGTTTGGAGAAATTATTTCGCATCAGTTTGTTATAGTGACAAGGTTAGGTTGATATTACTGTTAGTATATATGCGAATGATATTGCTTTTGGTAAATTATATTCTTGAGTTGTTTCTAAGTTCGATGTAGAGTTTAGGTTGAAAGACGTGTATATATATTGGTTTGTCTTTTGAGACGATGGTGTGTGAAAGTGGGTTGCTTCTTAATTGTGGTGATTTGTTAAGTTTCGTTAATTGAATTACGTTTCACCTCAATTGAATGAAAGTGAATTAAGTTTCTTCATCAATGGTGTTTGAGTTGGTGAAGCATTGAATATCAATATATATTATTTTGCCATTTGAGACGATGGTGTATATCATTGCGTTGCTTCTGATTTGGGGTGCTTTGAAAACTGTGCACGACATATGCATGTGCGAGTATACTGTTTGCGTTTGTGTTTGTGTAAATGTGTGAATGTCTCTCCGTGAGTGTGTGTGTGTGTGTGTTTGTGTGTGTTGTGATTATTATGATAGTGGTGCAGAGGAATGTCTGTTTGTGTTGTGCTTAGTGGTATACAGAGGAATGTCTGTGTTCGCCCCTAGCGGGCTGTGCCTGGTTACTTGCGGCGGGCGAACTTTGTAGGTTGCGAGAACACACTAAAAATAGTACCCGTGAAAAAATCATACCTGGCACCAACATCGAAATGCTTGTCGCCGAAAGGTGGAGCCTCGAGTATTAGAAAAATACACCCCCTAATTCGCGCAAAACCACACTTCCCGAGGTCCCAGCGCTTTCAAACTTGGTGAGCGTGTACAAGGGAAAATTCTAAGACATACGGACCCCTTTCCAGGCCCCAAGACCCCATAGGAGACCCCCGAGAAGTCGAAAACCGACCGAAAATAGGGTCATTTCAAACATGAAGAATTTTTTGATTGCGCCGTCGGAGGAGCTGACTTGGTGGGAGCTGATAGAGAAAATGTCGGGCTTTAAGACGGTGTGATCGTTACTTCGAAAAGTATTAGGGAAAATGTTCAATGAATGAAAAACTTTTGGGTAAAAAAACGGCCGTTTTTCAAGTGTCACTTTGGCTGCCAGTTGCGGCGTTTTCGATGGGCTTTCGCCTCCCAAAATTTGATAGAATGTAGATTGGAGTTTTTTCTAAAATCTATCAAATTTATGAAGCGACAATTGCGATACTTTTCTCAAAATGAGCGATTTAAAAATAGTCCTTTTTGTCTGAAAATTCACTTAAACCAAAAAAATTGGAGAACGCTTCGTTTTACAGGCAAAGTTGTTGAACACTTTTTGCTCGTTTTTTCACGCTACATACAAAATAACTTTTGTGGAACGATCGCATCAACCGTTCCATATGTATATGAAAAAAACATGTTTTTCACGTCATTTCGACTTTTATTACCCCTCTCACGCCTCCTGCTTTACCCTTGAGGTCTTTTAAATACTCTGTACTGATGCGTCCCGAGGACATCTTTCTATAATGATACCTGTCTCAAAGTCGTAGCTTCTCAAGTTTTTGAGAAAAATGGAAAAAACTTCGAAATAAAATTCCCCTGGACGCGAAATGTGCCAGTGAAAAGGTCTTTCAATCTCCGCAGATTTTTGACATGGATTATTCCAATGAAGGCATTGAAGTCTCCGCAATGAAAACCATGGGTGACTGCGTTGAGGCACCCCAGCTTGCTTGAGTTGTGAGAGCTGTATAAGGATCTTGAACATCATGACGCTTATGTTTTCACGTTTGTCGAATTTGATCCCATATATTTCGAGTGATTGGTAAAGTTCAAAGTTTCAACCAATTTTTGACCGTTTGAGGCTGTGTTGCAAATTTTTCATAGGTCTACAGTGTTGTTAAAGTTATTATAAATTTATTTTGACGTGGAACTCAATACTCGAACTCGGTTCTTTCGCTTTTAGATTCGCATAACTTGCAGTCATGACTAGTAAATAATCCTTTTCAAGTGTTTAAACTGGTTTTACATGGAAATTAATGGAGAACAAATGTGTTTAAAATATTTCATTCACCTTAAGGTAGTATTTTTTTAATTCTAACAAGTTTTGCAATGGAGAATAAATGATGGTTACGCGTTTTATTTTCGCTGCTTGAAGGTCCATGAATTTCAGACACACATTTTCACAGGTATGGCGACTTTGAATTGCAATATAGTAATGAGGTTTAGTATTTGAGACTTAAATTTTCAGCTTCTTATAATAATTTTATTATAATTATCCAGTTGAAGTAATACAAAGTGACATAAATCGCAAATCAAACGTTGCGTAAAGGCGTAAATATTGCTCTTGATGCGTTTTTGACCAGAAATGATGCTCATTCGTTCGAGGTGCTCATTTCAGTTCGACTTTATTTATTTTTTATGACGTATTATATGTTGTCCTCTCTCTCCATCACGTTACAAATCACAAGTTCAATCTAGTGTTTTACCTTAAGGTGTCAGCATCATCGACCTTACTTCGTAGTATGAGTTCAAATACGCAAAGCGAGTAGTTTTCGACGCCAAAAATTCCGCAACTACTTTGCTAGCGTTCTTGAGAACAATTTTATAGCAATCCTATAATATTTCGACATCGCAAATTGTGTCATCGCAAAACAAGGCGTATTCGTAAAACTTCGTAAATGAACTATAATTCAAAGGTGATACACTTTAAATTAGTCATTTGTATAAAGGTATAGTGGCTAAATATTTTTCGTTCGGCACAGCTATTTGTGTAGTGTTTGAAACTTGTTTTATGACGTTAGAAAATTGAAATTGAAAGAGCTCATAGTCCAAGAATTTGACTTTTCATTTTCTAAATTAATAAAGCTCATTGAGGAACGAATCTCTCGATATATATTGGTTCAAACAACACGAAAATGGTTCATGTCGACATATATGCTTTGATTGAACGAGGCATTTTCTAGGAAGGGTATAGTTTGAGTGAATATTTGTATCATAATTTTTTATTGTTGGGATGTAAAATTGCTGGATCTTCACGACCAAGAACCTGTCAAGTGTTCACGAAAAATTCCATCTCCAATAATAATAATAATAATTAGAACTCGTTGTTTGAAGGCCTCAAAATCGCTCACCATGCATGTGTGAGTTTCAGGAAGTCATCATTTGAGTGAGTATAGACAACATTACGAGGTTCTAACTGATGAATAATATTTGGTGAATATTTGTCCCCGAAGAGAACCAAATATTTTGCAGGTTTTGTATGTTTGAATGATGTTATGTATGAAATTTAAAATGGTATAACTGATATATTTGCAAGAATGTTTTATAAATTCCACTCAGCCTAATTGAAGGTTTCTGTATCGATCCATAATAGAAATAGAAGATTAGAGAGAGGTTCAAATTGTTGACATTCCTGAAAGAATTGATTGTTGTGGCGAAAATAATGTCTATTAGGAAATATCAGTGATTCTAAGCTATAGCCGCAGGTGTTGACAGACACATTTGTTTGAGAAATGTCAGAAATGTGTTCGGATATGATGTTGTCGTAATGAATGTGGAATTGCAAATTTTTTTTTCTGATATGAAGGAATGAATTTCATGTCAATGATGGTTGAGAAAGTTTTTAGTTGAATGTAAGTTGTAAGTGCACTCAAAGTTGTAGATGAATGCCAAATGCTCAAATATTGTTGAAAGTTTCCAATAGATTTGCTGTGAATGCGTTCTTTCTTTGTATTTACTGACTTCAACACAAGAACGCTTTCGCTTGGCGAGATCTTCAGATCTCGCCGAGCGTTCCCAAAATGGAGAGTTTATTTCCTGGGCCTTTAACTTAGCGCGATAGCGCGGTGTATATATTGGTTGAACGAGTTGTGATGCACAGTTATAAGAGACTTTGATTATTATACCTAGAATTAATTGTGAATGATAACTGTTTTATTGCGGTGTTTCGAACGTAAACATTTATGCTTGCATTTTCAAAAGTAGCTTACCGCTAAATAAAGATTTTATCTATTATTTCGAAATATGCATCGTTGTGACGTCATTTCTTCGTGACATCGAATTTATGTTGAGTATGTAGGTTGGATATTTGATAAATTGTCGATTAGAACGAATTAAAGTAGTCAACTTCGAAACAAAGGAAAAGGTTAGTGATGCGCACCCATTAATAAACCGAAATGTAATAAATGTTTCGTCACAATATTTCGTGAGGTAAAATTTGGTACAAATTTTAAATGAAACCCTAATCCACATAATTTAACGAGAAAATATAGCAGGCAGAATGTCTCTGCCGGTGAAATAGTTATGGAACGCATTTTCATTTTGTGACCAATA